>JARHVA010000454.1:1027500-2385000 GCA_037957365.1 Torreya grandis | reverse complement strand
AGAAAAAAATGGACCCTAAAAAGTTGGATATAAAAGTATATGTGGGAGAATATAAATAATTTAAATTGGCGAGGATAAAACATAATATTTTAATTATCCCTTTAAGATAAGGGTTTGGATAAAATAGCTTCAGAATGGGAGCCCAAAATGGAAAAGATAAGAGATTATTGGAAAGAAGAAGAGGTAATAAAGATAAGGAGCTATCAAAAGATGATGAGGGTAAATTTCCAAGGAATTTTAAGGAGCTAGAAGGAATCACATAAGAGGTTGGAAATATGAAAATCTATATTAAAGAGGATGTAAAGCATGTAAGGAACGGGTCCTATTGATTAAACTTCGATGTGAAAATTAAAGTAAGTAAAGATTTGAAAATAATGTTGGTAGGATACATTATAAGCCCAATAGAAAACTCTAAATAGACAAGTCCTATGGTGATAAAAAATAATAAAATGAGATAAATAAGGATTTATGTGGATTATAGGGAATTAAACAAGGCATGCGCCCAAAATCCATTTCCCACACTATCCATAGAGGAGGTGTTAGAAAACATTGCAAGAAAAGAGGTTTATTACTTTATAGATGGTTTCTCCTGGTATCACCATGAAAAAATTATAAAATAGGATACTCCCTAAAAAAAAAATTTATACAGAATGGGGATTTTTTTATGTACACGTACCTGCCCTTGTTTTCTAAAGAATGCATTGATGGTGTTAATCTGTATTTTCATCAATGTTTTAAAGAAAGTTATCCATAAATTCCTATAAGTATACTTAAATGATTGGACAATATATGGGCTACCAAAGGACCATTTGTAAGTGTTTTGGTTGATGTTTTATAGGTACATATTCTTGAAGATATCACTAAATTTGAAGAACTATATATTAACAAGTGATATTTTTTGGAAGAAACGGTGTTTGGTTTTGAAGATCAACACGTTTCGGATCCATTACTGTGATCCTTCATCAGAAAAGAAACTTGTGTGAGAAAAGTAGTACCTTGCATCTTAAAACCTAAAGAAAATGGTTGTTGCAAAAAACTTGCCAAATTAGGAACAAAATAGCAGTTACAATAAGTTACTAAAAACCAAAAAATAAAAGAGATTTTTTAAAATGACATTAATATTATTATATTTATGTCATTTTAACAAATCTTTATTATTTTTTTGTTTTTAGTAACTAATTATAACGGCTATTTTGTTCCTAATTTGGCAACATTTTTGCAACAGTCATTTTTTCAGTTTTTAAGATGCAAGGTACTGTTGTTCTCACATAAGTTATTTTCTTGATGAAGGATCACATTAGTGGATCTGAAACACATCAATCTTCAAAACCAGACATGGTTTCTTATGGAAATGATCACTTGTTAGTTTATGGACTGTGAAAACATAAAATATTTGAAGTGTATCTTTTTAACATCATTTGAAACACTAGTAGGGCACATAATTTGAAAATGACTCATGGTTGATCCCCTTAAAACCAAAATTAAAGAAAACCTACTACCAAAAAATATATATACCTCCAATGTTAGCTATATATCCTAGTAATGTCCTCACATCCTTATATATATATATATATATATATATATATATATATATATATATATATATAAGGATGCGAGGACACTATTAAGATATATAGCTAACATTGGAGGTTTATATGAATTTATTTCACTATTAGTGCTCTAATAGAGGAGTTACTATAAAATAATAATAATAATAATAATAAAGCCTCAAAATGAATGCCACGACACCATGAGGCATTTGATACATTAGAAAACAACTTCATTAACAAATAAATTGGACAATGTTATAATATTAATATTAGATTGGAATATGTCTTTCCACATACATGTTGATGTTTCAGTGATAGAAATAGGATGACATTAAAATAAATAAGAGGTCATATATATCATTAAATTTATTTATCCAACAATATATTGGCTAAGATAGATAAATTACATAACCAATAATAGAGAAGCATTGTCAATAGTGTACACCTTACAAAGATTCAAGAATTATCTATTATAAACATTAATTATATTTAATACTTGACATGTGCCATTGAAATACCTAGTAAGGATGCCAATTATACAAGGAAAAGTATGAATATATTTGATGTTATTTCAAGAATTTCATTTGAAGATAGCAATGAAGCCTAAATCCCAACCATGGGTCCTATTAATTATCCATGATAGATAATGGGGAGAATTGAGGATCCATATATGATTACTTTCCTAGAGCACATCTAGTCATAATAAAGGTAGTGCCACAAGAAATGGAAAGGAACATCAGTTTGGAAGAATTGTTAAATAAATTTCACATGAGTCACAACATCAACACATCATACCATCCCCAAGAAAATGGTATTATATAAGCGTTTAGTAAATTCATGGAGATAGCTTTTTACAAATATAAGCTATATAGAGATACATGAATTGGATATGAAGTTTCATGTGGTCCTATTGGCATACTGCACAACATACAAAAGATTAACTAAATATTGTCCCTTTCAGTTGGTGTACAAGTTATAGGTCACCCTACCTATGGAGTATGTTTTACCAATTTTAAGGATGGCGATATGTTTTTTGATGAACAAGGAGGAATCAAAATTGGATATTTACAGACATGAAAATTTTAGATAAAAAAGATTTGTAGTTGCATACAATAAAAACAAAAAAAGAGGGGAAAAAAACACATGTCACGAATTGGAATTTCAAGAATGATGAGTTTTTGTTAGAAGGCCAATTATTTTTATATGACAACTAATACAAAGAAAACTAGGAAAATTAAAGATTAGATGATTAAGCCTAGATTTCGTGGACCATATGTTTTTGATAAGGTAAGGTGGCAAACCAGGCGCTGAACTGTTTATAAAGCAAAAAGACAAGAAGGAAATCAAACAAAATATGCCTTTAGTGAGATGATGACACTAGCTGAGAACAACAGAGACCAAAACAAAACACAAGGAACAGAAAGACCAGAGTCATAGAAGACTCTCCTTACATAACCATTGATTTGAGAAGATCATTAAGTTTCTTAGTATTCTTTGCATTGTCAACATGCCCAATATTTCCCACCTCTTTCAGCATAGACATTTTTAGGATAATTGTATTTCAGATTCCCTTGGCGAAATTCTGCTCAAGCCTTTGAATACAATCCTTTAAGGCCCCAATTTTGGCTTTCCAAACAGCCTCATTCTCAATATCCTCGCCCACTTCCTCGATGTAAATTTTACCCTTATTGTCAGTAGTTTCCATAGTATCAACACCCTACTCCTTAGTACCCTCAAAATCCCTAGTCTCCTGCTTCCCTCCAGTGTCCTCCGAAATTTTTTGTATTTCCAGCTCTTTAGACTCTTCCACCTGTGTTGCTTCTTCCAAAGCACTTTTTGAGTAATCTATCAGTATAGCCTTCGGGGCGGGTTTACCAGCTATCTGTCCTAACCTTCTAACTCTAGAGGAGAATCCTTCCTTATTAATTTTGGAAGACTTGTAATATTTACCACCTTGGCCCCCCTGGCCCTACCTAGATTTTTGTGGGTCCCCTCCTTGGTCTCTCTAATATTTTCTTCCTCTTCATCATCCTTTCTCTTCTTACCCTTTTTTCTCACAAAGGAGCCGGGGGTATCAACAAGGGTAACTTCAGGGGTGGAGAAAGAAACATCTTTTGTTTTGGTAGGAGCAGGGGAAAAGTAGGACTCATCAATAGTGTCACCAGACACCGGGTTGGAAGGAATGTCTTCACTATCCAGTCTGATATTCTTAGAGGGCTCTAGGTCTTGGTGAAAGTTGTAAAAGTAGAGAATCAGCCCTTGGTGTAGGGGGATATGGTTTATATCTAGCTTCTTAGCCATTTTAGCTCTCACCCTAAGGACATAGTGTTCCAAAGAGGAGAGCAAGTAAAAGGGTAAACTAATAACAACATTGCGCCTGAAGTGATTTAACAAAGGGAGGTGGTAATTGTAGAACCTAGTAAATCAACCTTCGAGCATGAATTACTTCATGAGAATGAAGCACACCCCATCCCATGGCTCCATAATTTTAGCGCACTTGAATCTTCCTTGGTACGGGATGAGTTCTTCTCCCTCACCCACAAATAGTTTGTGCCTTGCAAGATCCATAATTTTAGTTTTCATTTGAAGTTTTATACTCTACATGGACATTCCCGTGGTCAAAGAAATCACCTTTTCAGAGATTTCAAAAATAATTCCACCCACCGTGACCCACCTATTTAACCAGGATCTCACAAATTGCTTGGACAAGTTTTCGTCATAACCATTAAGCCTTTCCAGGTATGGGTTGATTCCCCCTTCCTTACAATAATGTGAAACCAACATATTATCTTTGAATTCACAATAGGAGATAGGTTCAGTGTGAATATGATCTCCTCCCATTTTGTATTTGCAGACCTAGACAGTGGAGTTCCTAATTTTAGCCTTCAGCTTTGAATTTTTCCGTTTATGCAAAATGAAGATGTGATGGCTCATTATGCAAAATATCCTATAGAGATGACGTTGTCTACTCCCATGCTTGGAGATTATTTCCCCTTGATTTTCATGAAGATACTTGCGCACCTCAACCTCATGATACAATGAATCATGAATGATTGTTAAACAAGTACCACGGTTATCAAGTTTCGTAATCCATGCCACCTTCGAGAGCTACCCTTGTCATAAATGCACCTCATTCTTGACAAGTCATCTCTTTTTGAATAATATCCCTAATGTTTACGGGAATATGAGCACCTTGTCACCACACCCTCCAACCTGAAAATTGTTGACCAAGGTTGGCACAAGCATCGACGACCCTATTTCCCTCTCTATAAATATGGGAAAACTCTACTCAAGAGAACTTCTGCAAAATAAATTGGATGTATGTAATGATGTCTTTTAGCTTAATTCCCACATTTGATGCTTTATTCATAATATCTATGACCATTTTAGAGTTGCCTTGTATACTCAGGTTCCTTATTCCTAGGGATATAGCCATCTTTAGCCCCATAGTAAAGCCATTGCTTCAACATAGTTGTTGTTTTGGCATCCTACTCCACCAGCATAGATAATAGACATCCATCCTTTTTCATTCCTTATAATTCCTCCTCCACTAGCTTTACCATCTGACTTGGATGCCCCATCAATGTTGAGTTTCATCCAGTTGGGCTTTGGAGGGATCCATTTAGTATTTAGTCTCTATAGCATTTTAGAGTTATCATACCCATGGATCTAGTTTAAAACCTTCCATTTGGCTACAATTTTTTTCTCAATTTGAGATAGGGGTTTCTCCTGAGCACAAATATGAGCTGTTGTGACACTTTCGATGATGGTCTTAATAAAGGAGTGGAACACCTAAGATGCATTTCTAGCAGTGTCCCTAAAAATTTTGTGGTTGCGTTCTTTCCATAAAATCTAGCTCAAACATGGAAGAGTTTGCTTCCATAATTCCAAAAGCCAAGGATGTGTGAAGGTTGGGTTCCAGCTGAGAATTACTTCTTTGAGGTCAAAATTACAGACCCATTCAATACCAAAGTTATTAAGTATTATGCTCCATAATTCCTGAGCAAAATCGTAGTGGATAAAAAGGTGTGAAACTGATTCCTCTTTTAAACCACACAAGTAACATCTGTTAACCAAGGTAAACCCTCTCTTTTGAAGGTTATCCTGAGTTAGGATTTTGTTATGAGTAGCAGCCCACTAGAACATGTTAATTTTTGGAATAAGTTTGTGATTCTAGACATTTTTCCAAACATCTTTATTCTGAGCTTCAAGAATGAGCATATGGTAAGTAGATTTAACAGAGAATGATCCATTCTTATCAGGCCACCAGTATTGTTCATCCTCCTCGGGGAAGAGAGGGATTTTGGTCTCCTGAACACACTGTTGGATCTCCTGCACTCTAGGGAAAAGCTTAGGCTGGTGATCACAGCAGTCCAATAGATTTTTCTAGCTCCTTATCCCATTATTATTTTCCATATAATCACTGACTCTGTCTCCAAAAAATTGAGTAGCCAAGTCAGCAATCTCTCCATAGTTACCCTGTGTGATGAGAGCCTTGTCCTTTAACCAGATATCATCCCAGAATTTAATATGCCATCCATTTCCAAGTTTCCATCTAATTCCTTGTTTAAGAAGGCTTTTGCTTTTTAGCATTTTATTCCATATCACAGATCCCTGGGGTAATCCCATCTATTGAAGAAAGTTGGAATCATCAATGCTATGCATGCATTTGGCATACATTATTTCCCCCCAGTCATTATTTTTATGGATCAGGTTCCAACAAATTTTTGAGAGAAGGGCTTTGTTCATGTTCCTGATAAACCTAATATTGAGTCCTCCATGAGATTTTGGAAGATACACTTTTTCCCATCTGACTAACAACATTCTCTATTTGTCTTCCACCCCCATCCATAAAAATTTCCTTTAGATCTGTTCCAATTTATCAGCAAAATATGTAGGAATTTTAAAAAGAGACATGAAGTATGTAGGAATACCTTGCAGCAAGGCCCAAAGAAGTTATAGTTTACCAGCACTGCTGAGTAGTTTCCCTTTCCAACCCAGAAGTTTCCTTTGCGTTCTTTCCACAATTCCATTCCAAAAGCTATGAGATACTTCTTTACCCATGAGTGGGAGACCCAGATAGGTGGCTGGTAAAGCAGCTTCAGCACATTCTAATATATAAATTATTATATGTCTAACGTCATTAGGAGTGTTGAAGAAATACACATTGCTTTTTTGAAAATTTATCCTTTGCCCTGACTCTATGGCATAATCATTTAGGATATTCTTTCAGCTTCTAGCTTCAATCACCGAAGATATGCCAAAAAAGATGGTATCATCCACAAACTGCTGCACCACCATAGAATGGAGGGAGGAGGCAGGGTTGATGCCCACAAGCTTTTTTGAGACTATATCTACTTGTATGTATCTTCCCAGTGCCTCTGCCATAATGATGAATAAGTACGAGGAGAGAGGGTCTCCCTAACAAATTCCTCTTGAAGACAAGAAAAACCCTCTAGGTACACCATTTACCAACACCGAGAATTTTGCAGAAGAGACAACATTCCATATCAAGCGAGACATTTTATCATTAAATCCAAATTTTCTAATCACTTGGAATAGAAAGGTCCATGAGACTCTATCATAAGCTTTAGAAATATCTAGCTTAAGAGCCATACCAAGGATTCTGCTCTTATCCATGGAGTGAATAGTCTCCTGTGTGGTGATTATAGCATCAAGAATCTACCTACCCAAGATGAAACCTTTTTGAGCAGGAGAAATAATTTTGTCTAATAAAGGTTGAATCCTCATAACCAGCACTTTAGTGCATAACTTATAAACAGTGTTGCATAGACTAATGGGCCTAAAATCTGTAAGGTGTGTAGGTTGTGCTTTTTTAGGCACAAGTACTATGAAGGTGTTATTAGCTTGTTTCAAAAGTTTTCCTGATCTATAAAATTCATGAATAACAGCTATGAGATCTGCTCCTACAATTTCCCAATATTCCTAAAAGAATATAGGAGGAAAGCCATCCGGACCCAGGGCTTTGAATGCACCCATGGAGAATAAAATAGCATGAACTTCTTCCTCAGATATAGGCTTTAACATTTCTAGATTATCTTCCTCAGTTATCAAACAGGGGATTTTATCAATGAATTGGTTCATAAGTCTATCATTTTCATTATGTTCTTCAGTGAGCAGATTCTGAAAGAAAGCCTAGCTTGTTCCCTTATCTCATTATCTTTGGTTATAATGTCTCCATTATCCAGCACAAGCTTGGTTATTGAGTTGTCTTTCCTATGTTTCATGGCTGAGAGATGAAAGAAGGCAGTGTTTCTATCACCCTCTTTAAGCCATTGGACATGAGATTTTTGTTTCTAGAAAACCTCTTCTCTTTCCATAAGATTCTTCCATTCAGAAGACATGACATTCTCTTCCTCTAAAGTGTCTTCAGAGTCATCTACTTGATCTATCAGTTGCTGAATATCTTTGAGTTTTCCCACTATATTTTTCTTTTGTTGAAAGACCTGTCCAAAGCTGTATCTATTCCATCCATAAACTTCTTGTATAATATGCTAATTTTTTTTACTATTCTAAACATAGGAGTCCCTTGAATGGGAATTTTCCACCATTGGGCCACCATTTGTCTAAAGTCTTTGTGTTTGATCCACATAGCTTCAAAACGGAATGGGGAAGGTCCGGATTGCCCCTATTCTCTCCAACTGAGGAAGATCGGGCAATGATCAGACATGGTTCTAGGGAAGGCCTACACATGCATATTATGATAGTTATTCTAGTTATTAGAAATAAGAAATATATCTAACTTAACCTGAATCATTTGATCTCCTCTTCTTCTATTTGACCAGGTAAAATTTTGGTTTTGCAGTTCTATATCCAATAAACCCCAATCATTGATAAATTCAGCAAAGTCAAACATACTGTCTGAATAATCCATAATCCCACCCTATTTTTTAGAAGGGTATATAGTAGTGTTAAAATATCCAGCCAACATCCATTTAGTGTTTTGGGGATTATTCCTGAAACTACTCAAGTCTATCCATAAGTTCTACCTCAAAGCTCTGTTATTCGGTCCATAGACATTGATCAACGATCAACTCAAAGATTTCATAGAGAAATTGATAATCAAGAAGTGCTTGTTATAAGCCATAAGAGACCCCTAGATTTTAGCACTATTCCACATAGTTACAATCCCTCCTGAAGCCCCTTCAGCTGGACTAATGCAAAAAGCCGCCTTAGGCCATATGTAGTTAGCAATTTTCCTAAAACTCTCCTCATTCATCTTGACTTCTTAGAGTAATAAGATATCTAATTTATTATCTAAAATGCAATTTTTAACCTCATACTATTTTGAGGGACTATCAAAGCCCCTTAGATTCCAAGATAATATTCTCATTTAGAAGGTTTGAGAGGTTGGGTCTCCAGTGTTTGTTGTTTGCCACTGGCAATCTCCCTAGCAATCTCCATTTGTATTATTTCCCTTAGGGTTGGTCTCCCTTGTTTTGGCTCAGTGCCAACATCTGTAGATTTTTTACCCTTTCAGTTCTTTTTCTTCAGGGTAACCCATTCCTCTTGTTCATTACTGCCACTTTGTCCTGTTTCACCTATTGCTAAATAGTTTCCTTCTTGGTCTCTGACTTCTAGAGCATGGCAAATGTCTATGTTTAACTATAAGTTTGCTTCTCCTTTAGTAAGATATATTCCTGGAGTTACTACTTCCTATTCATCTCTTGGAACTTTGTCTTCTGCATTGTCTTCCTCTATCAGATGATTACCTCTTTCACCTTCCTCAGACATATTAGTCTATTTTCCAGAGTGTTGGTTGTGTTTAGTATAGCCCTTTGACTATCCTCTATTATATTTTCCTTTGGGACAACTTTTCCCCTACTACTAGTGATATCCTCCTTACCCTTTTCCTCCTCTACCTTTTCTATATTGTCAAAGTTTTCTGCATTGCTCTCGATTCCCTGCATGTTATTCTTTCTGTGGTTGAGAGACTAATCCTCCTGGACAACTTTTCCCTCACAACCAGTGATATCCTCCTTACCCTTCTCCTCCTCTGCCTTTTCTATATTGTTAGGATTTTTTGCATTGCTCTCCATTCCCTGCATGTTATTCTTTCTATGGTTAGGAGACTGATCCTCCCCTTCAAACTAGGAATCATCTATCCTTCCCATTTGCTTCACTTTGCATTGTGTCATTAAATGTCCCTTTCTCTTACATATTTAACAGAAGGTGGTCGCATTCTCATAGGTGATCGACTAAGTCCAAGTCCCATATTTAGATTTAAGCTCTATGGACGTAGGGAGAGTCCTATTAATTTCAACATTGACACAAAATCTAGCATACACACATCTGGTCTTTGTTCTGGTTGTGTGATCTACGGTGGCATATTGGCCAATAAAATTGCTAATAGCTGTGAAGATTTTTTCATCCCAAAATTCCAAGGGGAGCCTTGGTAGTCTAACCCAAGCAGGAGCAGACTTATTAAGGTTTGAGTTAGGATCAAATCCTGGTTTCCACAACCATAATGCAAGAGAATGTGGGCCATACAGCCATGGTCCTCTAGCAAGGGTAGCTATCATGTCCTCCCTATTCATAAATCTAAAAAGAAATAGGCCTCTCGCCATGGTAGACACTACCCTTAACTTTCCACCTAGACAAAACCCATTTCCTGACCATTTTGATATTAGGACAAAATGAGAAAAACTTACCTACCAATGTAAGGTCCATGGATGCCATGATTTCCTCCACCAAACCATTTGGGATAAATAGTGTCATGCCCTCAGAGGTAACAAGTAGGCTCGACATGCTTTTTGAGGGACATGTCCTTTCACTTGTTAGTGTTTTCTTCCATCCATTGGATGGAATATCCTTTATCAGATGCCTGATCAGATCCCTAGAGGTACTGCCATCGACAGTAGCCTCCATTGGATTCGTGATCCCTCTAGTCGCACTCAGGGGCCCTCCTAGGCGAGAAAAATTAGTTTCAAATATTTTTCGCTCCAAGCTCCAGTTTTTTGCTCTAGTCACTATAATGGGATGTTCCACAATTTGGTATTTGTGGACCATATGTTGTTATTAAGAGTGATTAAGTAAAAAGCATTATTAGGAGTATAACTTAAATTATATCTCAATGACACAAGGCTGAAAGCCTACATATTGAATTAAGGGGAAAAAGGAATATAATATTAATATTAATACACATACATATAATGTGAAAAATAGAAAAAAATAAAATATATTTGGAGAATATAAAAATTTTAAAGCAATTTTGAAAAAAATACAAAAATAGGAAATATATATATATAATTCAAATAAAATATGAAAAAAAATTATAAAAAAAATCTAAGCAATTTTTAAAATAATAGATAAATACAAAATGATTTTATAAAAATAATTGAAAAAAATAATTAAAAAAAAATCGACCATGTTAAAAAGTGGAAAATGATGTCTTGGTGAAGGTGCGGGGGATGAAAACCTAAACCTATGAAATCACTCCTTTAAGGAAGTGAAGTCAACACTTGTTACCATAAATAATCTAGATTAGTAGATTAGTTGTGACACTTATCCAATTAAGTATAACAAGAGAGTGAATAATGAGCAACTAACACTTAGTTAGATTTTAAAATTTTCAAGCTTTCATGGAAGGGATGATACAAAGGGTGAGAAAGGAGGGAAGTAGAATAGGGGGGAAAAGAGGAAAATAAAGAAATATAGGAAAGAGGAGATAGAAAAATAAGAATTAATAAATTAGGAAGGGCACGTTAACAATGGGTAGAAAAAAATACTAAAAAATGGGAAAAATTTTAGAAAGCAAAAGGGTAACAAGGGTAAAAATAAAAGTAAAAATCCAAGAGTATATAGTTGTCAAGTAAATCTAGAAGATATTTTTAAAAAAAATTTGTGAGCTTAAATGTTAGAATAGATGGATGTCTAACAGGTGGTATCAGATGAGAAAATTATGTGACCAAATTACAAAAATAGATTGGTGAAATCATACCTCCCACATTTGTCGGGATAATTTTATGGGGTTATATTTCAAGTCATGCACTATGAATACTTACAAAGATACCTCCATTCGAAATTGAAGAAATAGATCACGGTTTCATGGAGGTAGAAATGAGGGAGATGCTTCAGTTTTACCAACTATTAAGGAATGGGATTGAGAAGAAAGTAATTAGGTAGTCCACTAAATGAAGCAAGATGTGTGGATCACATTCTCATTCTTCACAACACATGAGAATATGATGAATTTTTTTCTTATATGGGTACATGGAGACAACCTTTATTTGGATCATTCATACAACATTAGCACAAAATCTATCCATGTAGTGACATGGTTAGTGAATGGAGATAAGATGTGAAGAATTGGAATAAAAATGGTAGTCTAATCATTAAGGATATGTCCACACTAACTCAACCCATTAAAAATCAAATGACTCTATATCATCAAGATCGAATATTCATAGGTGAGATATGCAACAAATTCCGTATTATGGAAATTCTAATACAAAAATTGTGATGTCTCCAAAATTATGAAGAGCATAAAAAATTGTTAGGATACGATAATGAAAGAGTAAAAGTAAATCTTTTGTGTTTCCCTCTAGGAGTAATTTATGGAGAACTTTGAGAAGATTAAATGTGATAAGCATAATTTTTCTATGATTCTCTCCTTTTGGTATTAGCCATGTATTTTACAAGAATATTGCCTGGGAAGGAGGGGTTAGTAAATTGGGAGCAAGGGAATACTATTGGAGAGTGGGTAAGAAACCTTTTGAACACATTTTAAGATGTATTTCAAATTATAAAAATTATAAGGCAGTAAAGAGATATGATTTAAAACATGGTAATGGTTGATGCAAAATATTAGACCTAGTAGTACATAAAGATAAGATATTATTTAGGGTGGACACAAATATGTTAGAAGTACAATCACTAAGAGGGTGGGGGGTGAATCAGTGAGCCCAAATAATCTAACTTCAATTCTGATCTTTACAAACACTTAATCAGTTACCACAAGCATTCATGAAGGATACACATCATTGATAGCAATGAACAAGAGAGACAATGCAAGATCAATCACATAACACATGGCATATGTGGGAAACCCTCTTAAGGAATAAAACCCACTACAACCTATAATTGGAATACTATCTTATAATAACAAGAACCAATTTAGACCATCTACAAATTATCAAGGAACTACAATCCCTATTTAGTGAGACTATAATCCCATAAGGTGTTGCCACACCTGTCTAGCTAAGATGTAACAACAACTAGACTTTTTAGCAAGTTTCACCTTGAAAGGAGGCTGTAACCACCTTAGATGCTGAGTTGCCACAATAACACCTATGAACACATCCACCTTTGCACTAATGTCTTCAACACTTGATGATGGACCACTGATTATCACTCTTCACTTTCGCTCATACTCAAACAATAAGAGCACTATTAAGCCAATAAAAACATGATCAATAGGTCACACAAACAATCTTCCATCTGTTCTACTCTCCAACTCATCCACATGGCACACTACCCCTCCTTTTCTCCACAATCCACACAAACAACTCTCTCAAATCTCTCCCAAGTCTCTCATACAATTCTATAAATCACCATCTTTGATTTCACTATTTTTAGAGTAATCTCGATAATCACAACCTTGGTTGGCCATTAGGCATGCCTTAGCCATTAAGGCATCTCTCACATGAAGACATGACTCAAAACAATCTTCATAGGCTGTCTATAGCATCTATGGATTACCCTTAAGGAACAACACATTTTAATAAGGCCCTTGTAGCTCTTATAGGTCTCATGGAGACCTATTAACCCATTTAGCACACCCTCAAGCAAAATAAGAACATAGGACCACATCAAAATACATGGGTCCACTCCTTATGTCCCCTTAGACATTCTCAAATGATCAAAATCATCTTAGCTCACCTTTATGAATGCTTAATCAACTCAAATAGAGACCTTATACATAGGAACACCATTACCAAACATACATTCAAATTTTTAATAATTGTTCATACTCAAGATAGATTGATCACACCTCCAAAATACTAATAAATCATTCTCATGGAGTCTACAACACTCCCAAAAATCCAATTTATCAAGAGACATTGAAATAATATCTATATAATCTCAATTACTCATCTCAGATCATTTACAAAATAAGCACAAACACATATTCAACTTTGAACAATAATATCTTTGAATGTACACACTTTTAGATCTTAAAATCAGGTTTATTAGATGCACCATGGAGTCCTCTTCATCTTTCATTTTTATATCACCAACAAATTCGAAATCTATCGAAATATATGGACAAAGAATAGAGCTCTGGTTTTTCCCTATGTTAAATTCAAATATTTGAATTCAAACTATGACAGTTAACCTTCAAACACAATGCTCAAATCTCATGTCCTCTCAAATTTGGATCAATGTCGCACCATCAATCATGTCCAAACATTAATGCATAGTCTGTCAATCCTAAATGTTAAACCTCAATCACTTTGACCTCATCTCATGCAATCTTGAAATGTTGACTCAATGCACTATGTCTATCTCTATGATTCAATCAGGTCTTTAACTGTTAACATGCATCATTTGATCAATCTATACAAACACCCACTCACCGTTGGATCTTCATCATGTACCTTTGCTTAGTTGTTAAACATTGTGCACCTATCTTTATCTCACTTCTTACTAACTTCTTAGAGTAATACACACCATCGATTTTGATGAAACTTTAACTTGGGTAGAAATGACCAAGTATGGGGACCCTTTCAATATGCCTAAGTAGCCATTTTTGAACCCTAATAACTTCTTATTTGCTTTGATGCATGATATTAAATTTGGACTAGATGATCTCCTCACATAGGGGAATCCAACCATGTGACACATTTTTATTGAAGCCTTCACATGTGAGAGATATAACACCATTAAAATTCCCTCTCAAAATCTTCTGTGACAGTGTCAACTTTATCAAAACCTACCTAGGAGGTCAACTTTGAACAAGCATATCTTTTGATGAGCTTTATCACATTATCTAAATTTTAGTGCAAAATAACTAGGATCAAAATTGAAAAAACCTATATGATCAGTTTCTCTTGACACCTTCACACGTGAAATATATAACACCATCAAAATTCCTACTCAGCTTTTCTTGTCATACACAAATTTGGCTAAGTATGGAAAAACATAGTCAAACTGCTTGGGAGCCTAACTTTGCATATGCATATCTTTTTATGCATTTCAATTCATGATCTAAAATTTAGCATAAATAAACTAGGTACAAAACTAAACAAACCCATATGATCACCTTCTCCTAAAACATCCACACATGCAAGATATTCCATCATCAAACTAATTACTTAGTTCTTTCTAGACACATTACAAAATTGGCTAAGTATGGGAAAATAATGAATTCTGACTAAGAAGCCAAATTTTTACCCTCGTATCTTTGAATGTACTTTCATGCATGACTTGAGATATGGTGTATAACAACTAAGTAATAATGTGATCACAACCATATGACCAATTACCCTTGACTCATTCCCACATGGCAATGGTAATGTCATCAAACTGCCTACTCAGATTTTCTACCACTGGATCCAAAGTGTCTAGATGAGAATAATGATGAACCAGGTGAATTCCACTCATGCATATAAACACTCAAAGCATTATTGAATTATGATAGGACCCCTTGCACATTCTCAAATCACCATACTCATCCCTGAACCTCTCTAATCATGCTAAAATAGAAGATCAACGAAGCATACTTCAAAGACACTAGGACAAGCACATTGCACACTCTGTCATTATCACTTAGGCTATCAAAGCACTTCATCCATTCATTAGGATATCTCCATGACATCATTCAAAAATCTCCAATAAAATAACACACATGTCCACCCATATTTACTATGCTAAACAAAAATACCACCACTTACATATGAATCTATAGATGAATAGGTAGATAGGATAATAGTGGGTATTCAATAACTTCACATAGATCTTAAGGCACCAACTACTCCCAAATGGAGTGATAACACACCATAATAGGTGGTCCATGAAATATTTATGGAGGTAGAGCATGAAGAGGGTGTCATGAGCACAACAAAACCTAATCTAAAAAATAACAAAGATAAACAAGTAGTAGGACATAAGTCATTATTGATCTGAACAACCAAACTCCATCGACATAAGACAAAGGCAAAGAGAAGGTTTAGGAAAAATTACGAAGGTAAAAATGGATAAAGAGTATCATTTTATGGATGTCAACAACGTAGATATAAATGGAGGACAATGTGACATTTAAATCATGATATTACTCTACCAGGGAGGTGTTTTAAGAAGTGGAAATGGAATTACAAAAAACACCCTCCTACCCCTTGAGGACAAGAAGAGGTCCAACAAGAAAAGAGAAATCTTGAAAATTGTCATGGTTGATAGAAAAAAAGAATAATGAATTGTCTCAACAACTTATTTTATGGATTTGATAGGAGTGACACTCATGCTCAGGAGTGTAAGAAAACAAGCACATAGCCCCTTTCCCATTGAGATAACAAGGAGGAATAAGGCCAAGGTTAAAACATAAAAATGACTAAAATGGCGTGGTCATCCCAAATTATAAAAGAATGAATTATTGCATATTTATAGAGTGATTCCATTGAAGGAGAAGGAATTGGAACTAAATTATGAATTTTAGAGGAAGAAAAGGACCTAGGGAAGCAAGATGTAGAGCTAGATCCCCTCCTCTCAGAATTCTAGAACTGCAGTGGTTTGGCAAGGGTTGGAAGGACTTATGATAGGTCCAATAACATAGGAAAGGAAAAAATCATTTGAGCCATTTTATAATATCTTGTGATAGGCTAATTTATATTTGACGACATTTTGGATGTGTTTATTCCCATATTACAAAGCTACCTTATAGAAATAGCAAAGGAGAGAGCACAACCAATGGAACTACTAAGATGTTATAGGAGGAAGCCATTTAAAAGTTGGTAGAAGAAAAAAAATACCGTGAAAGATAAGGACACACTATGGAAATTAAAGAGAATAAACTCTAGAAAAATAAAAGGATGGAGGCCCTAATAAAATCCTCTAAACAATAAAATCAATTGGAATCCATTAAAAAAAAAAAAGTATAGGTGACCCAACAATGGTTAGAGTTTGAAAATAAAATATAGGATTAGTAGGAGTAGTTGAAAAGTGAATAGAGGAAACCACCTTTTTGTCCTAACATGAATATAATAGACATGATAGGTTAACATAATTGCATACCATGTGTTATTATCTTCTAAATGTGTAAAAATGTTTAATCCAATGTGTCACTTTCATAATTAGCATCCCATAAGTTTGGTATGTCATGGTAATGTTCACCATGGTATTCACTAAAAAGGAATAAGGATTTTTATGATGAAACAGAGTTTTATTAATAATATAAATATATCAAAATTATAAGACTATTCAAAAAAAAAGTTGGCAGTAGAGAGCACACCATAACACCATACTAGGACAAGCTTAGGAAACACAAGGCAAACAAGGAGGGTAACAAACCCTTGTTTTTAGTGCATCAATAAGAAACAAACAGTAATCAATCCTAGATAAACATTTTGTTACCAAAACCCATATCCATAGTAAAACCTTTTTTTCTATGAACCTCTGTTTAGATCGGTCGAAGATTAGTAATAGCCATCAAACTAGATGAAACCAACAAGGGACCAAATTTAAAATAATAAATAGGTAGGTGTTATTCATCATCAGAATTAGAATATTTAGATTCATGTGATCTCTTGATTCCACCACCTATATCCTTATCTACAGATGTCATATTAGAAAAGGAATCTGCTTCAGTCATTTCTCCAATAGCCTCTGCTTCCTCATCCTTCCATATATCATCTTTGGAATCCTTGACCTCATTTGAAAGAGGATGCTCATATGGTTTCCAGATTTTAGAATTACTAGCCTGGTCGTTTTTATTTTCCATTTCTCTTGCATGAGGACATACCCCCTAAAGATGGCTAGTTTGATGGCAAAAACAAAATTTAAAGGTATTGTTTTTATAGTCCAAGGTTTGAACCCAATGGAAATTGTCATGATTAATCTCTACTCTATCTAAAAGCCATTTGCTAAGATCCACCTCCACACAGATATGATCATAAGAAAAAAGCCTTTGTTAAGATCGATCACTATCAATTTTTATGAATCTTCTAAGCATGTTAGCAATAGCTTCACAAGCTGAGGGGTGTTATAATAGAATAGAAAGGCTTGGAAGCCTAACCCACACCAATATTTTGGGAACCACCATAGTTATGGGATAAAAATATAAGAATCAGGGGGTAAGAAAGATCCCAACTCTCCCCTAAAACCAAAGACACTCTATTAAAACTCTTTGATAATCAATACTTGAGAAAAACTAAATGATGAATAAACCCTTGGAACACAATTAGATCTTATAGTCATTGGTCCAGGTAGAATGAATCCAATGAAGCAATTTTTCTGACTGAGACTAGAAGCCATTGAGCTGACAAATAACTGTATAAATTTTAAATGTAAAAATAATAATATACCCTTATAAAATAGATCCTTCTAACTTTACTAATTGTTTAAAAAACTCTTTCAACATTTTTATATACTTATACGGATAGATCATCCACCTTAACTTAATGATATTGGCTATCTCAACATTGTCTACCAAATGAGTCAATATATGTGCTTGTGGCTCATTTGTGCTTGTAAATCAAAGAAACTTAGATGAAA
This sequence comes from Torreya grandis, assembly GCA_037957365.1. Lineage (NCBI taxonomy): Eukaryota > Viridiplantae > Streptophyta > Pinopsida > Cupressales > Taxaceae > Torreya > Torreya grandis. The sequence goes on along the minus strand of JARHVA010000454.1, from coordinate 2,366,722 downwards.
TTAATTTTCAAACATACACACAAAATTTCTACAAACTCATATCTCATAACCTGAAGCTTGGATGGGATGATTTTTTTTTTTTTTAAATTTTAGAAAGATAGTGTATAACACGACTCAGACAATGTGAAAGGCATGTGTCTCCCCTTAATCTAAGTATAAATATATTTTTTTGCACAATTAATAATTATATTACAAGTACATTAGGTTTAAAATAAATCACTAAGATGAAAAAAAAATCAAAAGTTTATACAAATATTGTATGTCGATCATGTGTTTTAAGACAAATTATTTGACCATCAATAATGAATGTGCATTTCAGATTTAAACCATAATTGGATGGTGTGTTGATCTCTAACATGACCTTTTTCATGGTTTTCATTTATTCCATTTTTAAAACCCATTTAATTTTTTTATCTTGTTTGTGAGATGTCTCCATATAGACTCCACAACATTCTTTAATACATATTTGCGATTTAAGAGATGGTATATTAGTAGGGTGAATATATTGATTTAGAAATCTCTTCAATTCCATGACAATTTTAGTTTTTTAATAAATGTTCCAAAAATGAAAGGCTATAAATATAGACAATGTTATCAACCTGTTATACATTGTGTGTTTTAACTTCTTTTAATCTATAATATTGTAACCAGTCCATAAATGCCATATATAATGAAGTTTCCATATTTTCTATTTAGTTTTTATAAAATGTTTATTTTTTTATACAAAATTTATGATCCATTTTAAAGCATTTTCTATAATTTTCATAAACATAATTTTGTGTTATTTTTCCCATCTTCTTTGTAACTTATCATAACACTTTGGGCATGTTCATTTTCCTTTTGTTGCAAGACCTAAATATATTACAAATCTTCGATATTTGTGAATTGTTCAACACAATATATAATATATTGTAATTATTATTGGACCAAATGTTATTGATATATAATATACTTACATACCTTTCCATGAAAGTTAAATAGAAGATGTAAAATTTTATTATAATTTTTTTAATATGTGTGAAAGTATTATATGGAATCACTAAATTACATAAAATGTTGGTATCTCTACTCTAACTTTTTGATTTTCTACATTTAATATATAAAGAGATTTATACTTTGGTGGATGGATATAAACAACCATCATCCTCATCAAATTATAAAAAAATATAATATACATTAATTTACACGTATCATAAAATTTATAATAAACACCCAAATTTGAAAATATCTTTTTAACTTCCTTCTAATTGACTAGAATTGTGTTTTTTTCCTTGAAAGGATAGATTTCTTTCAACAACCTGCACATATATTTAAACCTTAAAATATATCAATAGTAATTAAAATTTGTAATGGCACCTGCACGGAAAATTAAATTTAACTCTTATTACCACTTAGTTAAATATCATAGTTCAGATGACATTAATATGTTCTCATTCTCTTTTTCATTAAAAAAATCAACAAATGATCTGAAATAAAACTTGTATTAAAATAAAAAAAATTAAATTAATATGAATATCATCACCAATCGATTTATTCTCATATGGAACATGTTCGATCTTACCATTATATTCCTACACATTGTGTTCTATAAATAATATCACTTTCTTGATTAAATAATATAATCTTACTTTATTTTATTTCCTATAAAATTTCTATTCATATAAGCTCTAATTAATCATTAGACCTTTCTCCATATAACTTTATTTAATGAAATTATAGTAGCACTTAGATAAGGTGAGTGGCATTGTCATGAAATATGGTGCACATTCACTTTTTCCTATCATTCAAATTAAAGGGATGTTTAGCATCCTGAATTTGAGATACATGGTCATGTTGAAGTGCTTGGGTTAATATAAGTTTATATTGAAATACGGAATCTAATTGTTTGGTTAGGTATTTATGGTTTTTTGATTTATTGTAATCTTTTGTAAATAGAAGTTTTTATCTTTTTAAATAATATATAACATTTTATTTGTATATAAATTTGTGGGATTTAAAATCAGATAATTTTTTACTTTATATTTTTTGATTAACATTAGTGATTAAGAAGATAATGGTAGTTTATACAAATATCTAAAATTTTATTCTTTACTAATGGAAAAAAATCATAATTTTATACTTTTTTAGTGATGACGACCATGATAATGCTGTGAAGTGTTTACAATTTTCCTATTGCTAAGTAACAAGTCAATAATGACACATATTTTATAAAATTAAGTGACATTAATTAATTATAGGTAAATTTTATAGATTTTCTGCACTTCCTATGTTTTATGAGGTTTAGTTTTTGTATTATGTTGTGCAGGTTTTTATAACTTTATTGATAGTTGCAAACAATTATTTTTATGAGGTAATGGTCTATGGAGATTTACATTAAAAATAATATATATTCGATTTTGTCAAAGCAATTTCTCTAGCTTGTAAAACCTAAAGCAATTGAAACCCTACAATGATTGAAATTCTTGCGTGGAAAGAAATTTTGAGTTGAACAAATTCCATTTTCTATTTGATTTTGTAAGTTTTTTTGGCTTGATGCTATGGTTTTCTTTTATTAAAATATAAGTAATTTGCCTTGGTTTTGTGTATGTATTGTCCTATGAAATTTGGCTAAATATTTTGATATATCATGGCTTTGGGTGTTTTGTTTCCTTTTCTCGATGAGTTTAAAGAAGTGAAAGATGGAAAATCCTTGGGTGTTTTTTAACATGTAAGTTGATGACAAGTAAGTCTGGTTTGTGATGGACATGGCAGTGCTTTGTGTATGCAATAGAAATCCAAGAAAAAAGATGCATTAATCTCTCATTAGTAAAATCAAACATCTAAAAATAAGATTGAGACCAAGCATTCCCAAGCCTAGATATTAGGGGAGCTTGATAATAATAAGACCAAATGAAACACAAATAAAGAGACAAAAGACTAATCACTTTTACCTTCTTTGTAGGTCCAAGCTGCTTGTTGAATGATAGTTGGCTTTCTTGGCTTGTGTCCGAATTAGAGTCTTTCTTGGTGCTCTTGCTATGCGGGCAACACCTCCCCTTCGTCCAAGTTATAGTTTTGATTTTTGATGTGTTGGTCTATGTAGCTTCTCTTATTCAATTTGGCATTATAATTTTACACAAAAAAAGTTTTTGGAAGGTATTCCTGCATAATAACATTAACCCCAACTTAGGTGTAATTAGGTGTAGGCTAACCTTGGGTCAACCTTGGGAGTTCAAATGCAATAGATAATGTCTTTAATTATGTATTTATGGAAGCACAACTAAACATTTCTCCTTTGAAATGTATTTATGTTGATATTTTGGAATTCTTGACTTTGAGGTGATGATGTCATCATGACCTCATTTCCCTTAGATGTTTGTTGAATTTTAATTTTTGAAATTTATTTTTTCTCTAATTCAACATGGATTATTTAACTAAGCATTTAATTTGATATACTTGTTGTATTAATTTTACTTAGTCTTTTGATCATTTCAAAAATTTGATCAAGTGCCTTATTTATTTGGTTTGAAATGGCAGTTTGTTAGAGCACACCCTGGTTGAGGATGATTTTATGGGAGGTTATCATTACATACATAATGATATTCCAAATAAAAATACTTTGATACAATTCTAGACATTTATGTCTAATGTATAGACGAATTTAATTAGTTCAATGATTCTTAAATTTAATTTGTAAAATTTAATAAAATCAATTTAAAATCTGTTTAAATATAAATATGATCAAAAAAAATATCTAAATTTTACCATTGTTTAAACAAACAGACAAAATAATATTCAATGACCTTAACCCTACCTTCAATTCTAATATGTTCTTATTCACATTTTCATTAAAAATGTCAACAAATTAAACAATATTTTCATCTACATGACTTCAATGAAAAAAACCATTCATTACATTTTCCAACCCCCTACTATCTTCATTTTTTATAAATCAAACTTTTGATCACAAGATTCTAAGGAATATTGAGTTGATCAATGTGTTTTTTTGGGGTTTACTCCAACACTTATATGTCTTTATGTCTAAGGATTCATTTAGAAAATCTATTTAATGGATGCAGTTAGTAATTAGGGTGACATAAAGGCTACACATGCTGATAACATTCATCATGTACCTAAATAATCCATTGAGAAATAAAATGAATATAAATTAATTTTTATTACATTTGTAATTTTTAAATTTAAAAGGCTTGTGCTAAAATAAAATTAAATATAAGTTTGCAAAAATTATTCATTGAAAAATGCAATAAAAAAATAGTTATTTTTTAATGTTAGTATTTTTTTTTTTCACCTTAATATATTCAAATTCAGTTCATAGAATTTATTTTTATCATTTTAAAAAATTTGTAGTAAAATGAGACTTGTAATTTTGAATTATTATTTAAAAAATTAGAAATAATAATAAATATTTATAATCATGTTTCACACATATATTTTCACGTTAAATAATAACTTATATTATAATTATTGAATTATTATATATAATATAAACTGACATACAAATTTTTTATAAATTAAAATATATTCTAGACCATTAAAAAATATTAATCCAACTCCACTAATTAATATCTTCTTGAATCTAACAATAATTTATATCATCATAAAAATTCCGTAATTAATCATAAAGTGATCATTAAAAAGTATCAATTTAATAAGATCAATATTTTTTTTAATCTAACAATAATTTGTACCATCATAAAAATCCCATAATTAATTATAAAGATATTGGATAGTTGGATCATATAACTTTTAACACCAAAATATGAATGTTTCATATACAGTATGAAGTGACTTATGCATAAGATTTGCACTAAATGAATAAAATTCTATTTGGCCTGTATATATTATCTTCGGGTTTTTTGGCTATCTCCTTGGTCTTATATTTCTTCAAAAAAAATTCTTGCCAATTTTTCTGATTTTATTCTCTTTGGCTCTTATGTCTTTCCCCCTGGATTTTACCTTTGGTTTTCTTGCGGACTTTTATTATCTCATTGGATTTATTAATTTTTGCCCCTTTTTATTGATTTATTTGCATTTTTCCCAAAGGAATCCTTCTCTGTGTTTGACAATTATTCTGAAGGAATCCTTTGGACTCTTCACTAACACCTACTTCAAATTCTTCATTGCTTGTTACTCATAAAAAGAGATAAGTCATTCACCCTAGGAAACCCAAAATGCACTATCCTAAGTAATTCAGGTTTCTAAAACCAAATTACTTCTACTGATAAAACTTTCATAAGCAAAGCACTTCTCAAACCCTGATTTGCACTGTCAAGAGTAATTCAGGTTTTCCAACCCGGATTACTTCTACTGATAAAACTTTCATAAGCAAAGCACTTCTCAAAACCCGATTTGCACTGTCAAGAGTAATTCAAGTTTTCTAACCCGGATTACTTATATTGATAAAAATTTCATAAGCAAAGCACTTCTCAAAACCTGATTTACACTGTCAAGAGTGATTTAGGTTTTCCAACCCAAATTACTTCTACTGAGGGGTTTCAACTGCTAATTACTCATAAAGTAAAATAAGTTGTGTCTCTTGTAAAACCCAAAAACTTCTCCTTCCAAAAAATCCAAAGTATTTTACTGTGTAAAATCCAAAGTCTTTCTTGAATGCCCACCCTCTCACACTTAGGCAAAATTTTGGTATGTAGGCCAAAAAATGGGCAACATTTCTGGTGACTCACAGGGAAGCATGATTGTGATGCTTGAGAACTCAAACCATATAAATGCTATTTCAACTTCTAAAATAATGATAAACCTAATTTCTGACTAAAAATATCCTCTGTGCATGGCTGAAGTAACCTTTCTCCTTAAAAATAAGAAGGGAAACACATGAAAGTAAGAAAACTAACTAAGAAACAAATGTGCAAACAAGCACTTATTGGAACATAACTGAATGAAACTAATGTGCTAGAACAACACTTGGAGGAAAACAAACTAACAAAGAACCTAACTAACCATGACAAAGCATGATCCACCTGGATCAAAAGGGAAATTCTTAAACTCAGTCACTCCAAGAGATGGTACTAGTTGAAAGGTAAGATGTTTATCAGTCATAACCTTTGATAAGGCATTTTTATTATCCACCAACTGTATTAGCATCTTCTCAAATGAGTCATCAATAGAAAACCAGTCACCAACAAAGACAAACTTATCAAGTACTTCCTGATTTTTTTGCTTTACTTGTCATTTACCACCTTGTCAAGTGATAATTGTTCTTGAGTGGCCACACCCTTTTTATCGACTATTGTAATTTCATCCAAATCTTCAAGGAGCTTTGAATAGGCAACCCAATCTATATTATGATCTTGAATAGGTGATTCTTGATTAGATTTCTCATAAACATGCTCTTCAATAGCCAACATATCCATACAAAGCTCGTTAATCTCTTGTAGAGATTCAAGGTACAACTGCCAATCATCTTTTTGTTCCTCATTTTGATATATTTGAGCTAAATCAGATTGAAAGCGATCTGTATCCTTCTCAATAGGAGATACTTGTAACTCATTTATGACTTCAATCTACACCAAATCCTCTTGGAGTTCCTCTACATCAAGATCAACGTTCTCATTCTTAAATATAATTGGATGCTCAACTACAACCTTAAGTGAAGTATCAATAGGAAATTATTCCTTAAACACATCTGAAGCATCCTCCACACACTGTGCAAGAACTTGACCTGTAGCTACAACCTCTTTCTCAATCGTCTAAAGAATGAGCTCCTCCTGAATAAGGGAGATGGTGGGAGGGTGATGAAATTCATTTCTTTGAGAGGAAAAATGAAGCATGGGAGGTTGATCATGATCATATTTTGGAATATTGAAGGCAATGAAATTATCTAGGGAGTTTTGGAGAGGAGGGAAAGAGAAACTCTTAAAGACCTCTATATTTTGTTCCTTCCACTTGGTCATTACCTCATCAAAGTTCGAAACCTGCTTGTTTTCCTAGACAACTTGAGCATGAGAGATGACTAGAGAGGAAAGGGGACTATAGGAAGGTTTAGTCTCATGAATAGTCACTTGAATAGGCTCTTGACTCCAACTAGGAAGCTCCCTCAGCACACACTGGGCATGGTTAAGAACCTCATGAGAATAAGGAGTACAAGAACCCTTTGTAGACAAGTGACTCAACTTGATTTTTTGTTTATCCCAAGCCTCCATCTTCTCTAATAAAAAAATACATAGCTCATTTATCTCTTTTGGATCATTGGACACATTTTGGAATAGACCATTCACTTCTTCACACTGAGAGTTTGAACAAACTTTCTTCACATATGCTAGTATTTTGAGCTGTATCTCATCCATTCTTTCTTGGAGCCAAGGCTACTCATATAGTTGATATGGCTCCACATAGATTTGATAATACTCCTGATAAGGCTGATTAGGTTCATAAAAAGGCTCATAGGCATCATGATAAGGCTGGTATAATCCATCATTATGTTGATAAGGAAACATAACATAGGAATTCTCTTTACATATATCCATCAAAACTCATTCATGATAATGCAATACTTACATGGAAAGTGTGACTGGATTATTATAAGTAACCACTTGAGCTTGGAATCACCAAATACTTCTTGAAGAACGCTGCTGCAATTGTGATGTCATTAGGACTAGCTCCAAACAGGTCCCACCGAGCATGCCAAAAACTATTGTCAACCTGGAGTTTCACCATGAATCGAAGATGTGCTGAAATGGCTAATCCTCTCTCTGATTGAAACAATGGGATATTATCATGAGGGTAGGTGCCTCAATGGTGAGAAGAACCTCTAGAGAAGGTTGGTTCCTTTAAGATGTATCAATGAGGATTACTACTCTGCGCTGTGGACTACCATGGAAAAGGGAGGAGGAAACTTGAAGGATAAATCCTACCTAATGACGGTGATACACCAAAATGTTGATCCACCCTACTTGGAACCTTAAATATTGAACAAACAAGGGAAAAGGAAGACCTTTGAATTCAATTGATCACTATGCATAAGTATTTCATTAGAAGGTTCGATCCAATGACAAAATGTGAGGGAAAATGATGGAGAGAGGTTTGATACAAGACACTATGTAGCCACCTAACATCCACTTACAACTTCAACAAAAGACCTATAAAACACTAAACATGACCTACATAATATGATTAGCTAGTAACTAGGTACGAATCAAAATTTACAAAGGTAGAGAAATCTACCACATATGCAAATTGATGAATGAATGTACACTATGCCTTCACTTGAAATCTGAAAATATAGTCCTTCTATTGATTAAAGAGGTTACACAACTCACCAATGGTAGAGTCTGGTCTTACCAAGAGAGGGATCCTTTTTACAAGGCTAAAAAGCCATTAATATAGAAAATTATAAAAATCCAAGAGATTGGCATTTGAAAATAGAGAGGGATTAAACTCAAACCAATTCAACCTTTACAAAAGTCTATTTTGTCTTCATGAAAATTCCTTGCATTGAAAAGTGGACGGTGGGCTCAAACATTTGACTTTGCTTATGCATGATCGACTGAGCCATGTCTAAAATTATAGACTAGCTCTTTGGCATTTGAAAGTGGATGGCTAGGCTTGTTAAAATACCCACCTCCCTTTGCATGGAAATCCATGTTAAGATTTAATAGATGAGCTCTACTCAGACTAATGGAACATTTGGAGAAGTGTGACTTTGACTAGTCAAACTGTGGGTCAACTAAAACTTAGAAATCTGCCAAAAATATCCCTTGTTCACATGTATTTTCTCTTATCTTGGTCTGCTTGTTCATGTCTATTTTTGGTGGGATTCTATTTTTGGATTATTTTGTCTATATTTGGTCTATATTTCCTCGGATTTCCTTGCTATTCCCTTAGCCTAATTCGTTCAGATATTGTTTTTTATCTACGGATTTCCTTCGGACTCAGATTTTCTTTGAATATTATGCTTTGCCTGTATATATTATCTTCAAGTTTTTTGGCTATATCCTTGGTCTTATATTCCTTTGGATATCTTTCTTGCCAATTTTTTTGATTTAATTCTCTTTGGCTCTCATGTCTTGCCCCCTAGATTTTACCTTTAGCTTCCTTCCGTACTTTTATTATCTCCTTGGCTTTATTATTTTCTTCCCCTTTTCGTTAATTTGTTTGCATTTTTACTGAAGGAATCCTTTGAACAAAAAGTCCAAAGGATATCTTTCCTTCTAAATTTTTCTTTTTCTTCTTTATTCCCTCAGGTTTTTTTGCTTTGACTTCCTGTGGGCTTTGTTTGGTCCATTTCCTTTTGAATTTTATTGACCCTTGGTTTATTCTTTCATTTGGACTTTTATCTTGAGAAAAAAATGGCAGTCTCCTTCTTTGTGTTTGATAATTATTCCAAAGGAATCCTTCAGACTCTTCACTGGCACCTACTTCGGATTCTTCATTGCTTGTTACTTATAAAAAGAGCTAAGTCATTCACCCTGGGAAACCCAAAATGCACTATCTTGAGTAATTCAGGTTTTTAAACCTAAATTACTTCTACTGATAAAACTTTCATAAGCAAAGCACTTCTCAAAACCTGATTTGCACCATCAAGAGTAATTCAGGTTTTCCAACCCAGATTACTTCTGTTGATAAAACTTTCATAAGCAAAGCATATTTCAAAACCTGATTTGCACTGTCAAGAGTAATTCAAGTTTTCTAACCTGGATTACTTCTGTTGATAAAACTTTCATAAGCAAAGCACTTCTCAAAACCCGATTTGCACTGTCAAGAGTAATTCATGTTTTCCAACCTGGATTACTTCTGTTGAGGGGTTTCACCTTCTGATTACTCATAAAGTGAAATAAGTTGTGTCTTTTATAAAACCTGAAGACTTATCCTTCCAAAAAACCTGAAGTCTTCTACTGTGTAAAACCTGAAGTCTTGCTTGAATGCCCAGCCTATCACACTTAGGCAAAATTTTGGTATGTAGGCCAAAAAATGGCCAACAATATATACATCTATTTCACACAATTTTATCATATGGGTATTAAAAAAATTATATATTTAGAAACTACATTCAAAATTTTATAATTCATGTTCTTATGTCATTGTCAAATTCTATTTCGAAGTGTCTCTAATATTCTCTCCAAGTTTAACTATTGTTGTTTTCAAAAAAAAGTGTCGCTTTATACCCCCATTTTTGTCCTCCATTATCCTGCATCTACCCTTATATCATTTTATAGTTGGCCTTAGCTTCCCTTATGGATCTTAAGTATTACCTTTGATAATTATATCATTTTATAGTCAACCTTAGATTTCTTTGTGGATCTTAGGTAACACATCTATATTTTCATTCAGACCAGCCCTAGTACCTATCTTTGGTCCTTAGAACTTTCACCATGTATTACACCTCTTAGTTTTCTATTTTTGGGTTGCATTATAATACCTGCGTTTTTTAAAAAATACCCATCCTTTGTATAGTCATCCATTGTTTTCATCATAAACACCCTTTAGGTCTTTAATATCATTTTTATATCTTACTTATGTCTTTTGAATGTTTAGTTTTTGAGTTGCATGATAAGACCAAGGGAATCATCCAACCCTCTTCATAAATGCCCATTGTTATTCATTCTATTCCATAGATTATTTTGATCCCAAAATTAGTTAGGTGTTTCCTTAGAAAGATAAGACAATGGTAGAGAGTAGTGTTTTTCCTCACTTCGAATCAATCATACTCTCTTATGGTAAAAATATAGTAATCTATCCTCACATCTCCATTCACATTTCATATTTTCTATTAATAATGATGGTATTTAAAGCTATATACAATATTTCAAGTATATGTAGCTTTAACATTTTATTTCTATATAATTTTTTGATGTAGAAATTAAAAGAATACAAATTCATTATTGATGTCCTTGAAGAAAATGAAAAATAAATTTGGATAATGGTGTGCCACAAAATTCAAGCCTTGCTTTACTTTTGAAGGAAGTTATGGCTATAAAAACCAAATAGACTAGAGAAAGGAAGTATTTATTTTGAATTCCTTCTTAGACAATCTAATGCATTGTATTACTTTATTCGTGTTGTTGATTCTTGGACGGTTTTTGTAATTGAGTTGGATGGATTTCTATTTTAGTTATATAATAAATTTTAATAGGATTTAAAATCTATTATTATGATGGTAATTTATTGATGGTATTTTCTCACAATCAACATTTAAAAGTTTTATTCTTATTAATTTTTCAAATAAGTTTTACAAATAAATAAATTATTTTTAATTTTAATTTTTTTCAAAAATAATTCATAACCTTTTAAAATATGATAAAGAATGCAATTAAATCTAATGCATTATCAATTTTTAACTAGTTTTTACAATCAGGTTGGATGGACTTATGATTCAATTACAAAAGATATTTTTACAAGGTTCAAAATGCAATATCACAAATAATGATTTATTTATTATATTCATCCACAACCATCTTTCATATTAATCATTTCCGCCAGTAAAATATTTACATCCCTTCACTATCCTTTACGATCCCTTCACTTAAAAAGGACAAAAAAGAAAATGTATATAAATTTCAATACAAAAACAACAATATTCTTTGCAACAATACTCACTAAATTAACAATTGATAGAAAAAAAAGTCATTCTCGAAGGCATTTTGTTAAACGGTTCACATCCGCTATTGCTAATGATATTAAATTATTTCTTTTTGATATCAAAATAGAGTTTTCAGTTAAGTTGTTTGTGGTTGTTAATGATATTTATGATATTGGGGATATTGGCGACGTTACTGATGTTGGTGAAGTTGTTGATATTGGTGATGTTTATAATTTATATAAGAGATACAAATTTTTTATTTTGACTAATTTATCGCTTCAATCAATACTACCCATCTTCAATTCATAACTCTAAATTCTATAAAAGTGTTTACCCATAATGTGTGTGTAGGTTGGGTTCTCTGAATTATATAGATATTAAATTCTCCAATTTTTAAATAGTTAATTACAACAATGTGAGTAAGCATACACTCTTTCAGTTTAATTGTTATAACTAAGGGCCTCTATTCCATCTAAGATACTCTAAGATTGAAACTGACCTTTGTGATGTTCCCAACTCAAGCCATGTGGCTTAATGATGTATGGGTTGTCCTTTCCTTGGATTACCCAAGAAGAAGAGGATGTAGAGCATTATTGGGTAAGTGTCGAAATTTTGGGTTGTATCCTATTCTATTCTTAAGTTGTGGGCACGTCTTTTTATACAACTTAAGTGATTCTGAGCCTAAAGACTTGTTATTTCCCCCTTTTTGAGTTTAATGACTTAAGAGGCATGTACTTTAAGTGATTTTTCTTAAACATGTGCAAAAAAAGAGGTTAAGGGGGGCACTGGAAGATAAGGAGCCTAGTGACTCATTTTTTTGAGTTTTATTTGGAGCATTGGATTGCGCTGGTAATGGATCAATGGTTGACATTAAATCTTTCTTTTGGGAGTCGTTATATAACATCTTAGGGTTCTTTTGGAGCTCATTATGTTATCAATTTTTTCTTAATTGTTGCTACAATATTTGGCTTAAGGTCTTAAAACCCTTGAGTATCTTTGGTTTCAGAGAGACATACGGGCTCCCCTTAATCATAAGGGTGTGTTTCGATGGAAAGGCTTTGGTCCGTGATGTCCTAACACATCATTTTTAGAGCTGTATTTTGTTAACAGGTTTGGAGGCCATTTTGGGAGGTGAGTTTGGAGTATCAAGATCATATTTGGATTATCTACAACCATGTCTTTCTATTTCTGAGCATTATTGAAGCTAATAAAATAAATGACAAGTGGGACAGATCTAGTGCTAGTTTACTAAGTGTTTGGCAAGGGCAACTAGGGTTTTAAGATATTTTCGAGGTATTTGTGGCTAAATATGTATACTGTTAATCATATTCATCTCCAAAAATTATGAAAAAGTCAATGTAAGCTATTTTTGAAAAATTTGAGCAGTTTTTAGTGTGTTTTATGTAACTTTTGATATTCAAAACTTTCAATTAATTAACAAAAAAATTAGAAAAATAATCTGAGCATAGATCTGAGCTTGTTGAAGTGTTAGCTATTTGCAAATAAAATTTCATAATTTTCCATTACATATTTTTGGAGATTTTGTATTTTCTTTATTATCCCTATTAAAAATTACTACAACCTTCTCTATATCAATGACTCAAAACATTTGTACTTAGATAATATTACAAGTCATCATTCTTAACAATGAGATTATAACATTTTCTTAATTTTTTTCCTTGACTTTAAAAAAATATATAAATATAAAAGGAATAAAAAAAAAATAACGTATTTATAGTTGAAATTTAAAATAGGAACTAAGAGAATGCCTATGATATCCAATTAAGATTAATAAATGAGCTCATAAAAGCATTGATCAACCCAAAGATGTGTGTAAAGAGTAATACACAATTTAATTTAGCATATGAAAAGTGGCACTAGATTTGAGATCATAGCAAAAGTAGCAGTCATAAAAATAGTTTTAGAATAGATTAATAGACTAATGAAAAGAGTTATAATGGTAATAGGAATGACTCATTATTAGTATTTGTTGGAGGTATTATATATTTCTCTTTTAACAAATTGTTTGATTTGTTTACATGTAACAATTAATCAAATGCATTTTTCACATAAAATTGAAATCATGTTCGAATGTCTACTGCGAAATAGTAATATTTTATTCTCTATTTTGTTGTTGTTAAATAAGGAATACTTTGGCTAAAATACGGTGAATAACAAGGTTTTATTTTTTGCATTAACCTGCCAAATCCTTTAGCAACAATGTGAACATGCTCGATGTTTAGTGCAAGGAGATGAAGGACGTATCTTCAACCCATAGCGCAAAGACTGCCAACCATATGCGGTTAGTATTATCACCACGTGCAAGTGCAAGTACTCTATTATATTTTGTGTGGTAGTTGTTCTCTTTGTATACATCCTCATGTTATCAAACAATTCTTTGCATTACACCTTCCTTCGATCAATCGTATGCCCTTCTTTTTATCAGGATCAACTTTGTTTAATCAAATTTAGGTTTGAAACATATTGTTGTGGTTAAATTCATACAATTTTAAGCATATGCAACCTATTTTTGGTGATGCAAAAGTTGCTAGATATGTGGTTGATTTGGTTTTTGATTCATGGATGCAAAGCCAATTCACCCAAAAAAATAAGGTAATTTCTCCCTGCAACACAATAATAAAATTTCCATTGTTTAGCCTCAAAACCCTATTTACCCCATAGTTTTAGAGCTTTTGTAGTTTCATTTTTGTATACACAGGGGAATCTGGTATTTTTAAATAAATGTATCATTGGTTTAACAAGGTATATGGTATTTTTTGCTTTTGTTTATTGTTCTTTCAATGTTTTAAAATATTTTAGAGGTTTTGTCGGCAGATTTGTATCAAAAAAGGATTACTTGGGGAGGCTATTTCTTTAGATTTGCTTCCTCAAAACTAGAACCAAATACTCAAGGGGAAAAAATATAGCTATGTAAAGGATATGGAAGCCATGACTTTTCATTAAATCCATCCAACATCAAACTGGATTAGAAGACTAGGAAAAGCATGTACAGATAAAAACCCTAGCTGGTTTAGGTATTCTAGAATTAGGAACTTCATTAGAGGAAGGATATTCAAGTTCCCAATATAATATATGACTTTAGAGTCCAAACTCTAAGTCTTCCTATGGCACTAGATTTTCTTTTATCACTCATGTAATTTTAGTTTATCATTTTTGACATTATTGTTGCAATGTTGTAAACTATCTGACATTGAACTAAAAAAATCAACCTTCAGGGTTATGAACTATCATGTAATGAATGACAATGTATAAATTCAATGACTATTTATATTACCATATTTGAATTTGATGTCTTAATGATGTATTCGTCATGTATGAAATTGTGTATATTTTTTTTCAACATTTAAAAACTTTTGATATTTTTTGGATTTCTCAAGGTTTTGATGTATGTTTTCCATGTGGAAAGTGAACTATTATTTGAGTCATTCTTGCCTTCAAATCATGCGAAAGATGAGATATGTTGAAACATATCATACATCCATTTTAGCTAGCTTGTACAATATTTTATTCCTTTCAAATATCTTAATGATCCAAGACAACTTTCATGAAATGATCATTCACACATTTGAAAATAATCCACCTCATAACTAATAAGATTGTTTGCTCATATTATTTCACTAATTTTTGATCCATTAAATTTTAATAATGATGATGACTATTGTAAATGCTCTATTTTTACTCTTTACGATAGCAGTCACACTTTGGTAGTGGACATTGATGTTTATTCAAATGACACTTGATAGGTATGCATCTCTATTCACTTCCTTTTTTACGTCTTAGATTGTTAGCCTTAGTATTGAAAGGTCAATCCATACTCCACAAAAATTATTATAGTACCCTAAATAAAATAAAATTTTAGTATAGTATTTTATTTGCAATACAGGTGGAATTTTGAAGCAAAACTAAAATTATATATTTAATAGTCCCTCCAAACTCCATCAAAATTATTCCATACATTCATTCTGTAATTATTTAAAATATTGTACATAATCTGTTAAAAAAAAAAAAATCTCAAAATTTGCCTACCGAATACCCTACCCACCTGATAACTAGTAGCTACCAGCATCTATTCTCCCCAAAGTTTCAAACTAGATTGGAGATGTCCCTATTTATTATAAAAATCAACCTCTAATTAAGAGTTGCTAATTACTAGAAAAAAATAGTAGCAACCCCAATCACAACCCTATGGTAGGTACTCAAGTTGTAACATGGCCCTTGTTTTGTAATATATGTGTTGTGTGAGAGATAATGTGTAAGAGTGAGATAAAAGAGAAGTGTATAAAAATATATGCAAGTAAGAAATAAAGATGCAAGGAAGGAGATATGGAAGTATGTAAGAGAAATTGATATTAATAAAATTGAAGTTAGAGTAGGAACCTTTATGTTATGTGCATTTAATATAGGGGACACTTTTTTATTTGGTAAATATAATATAAGTAATATGTTGTGTTTTTTTTTTTGGAAAAACATTTCAAGAAAATGCTACATTTGGGTAAGACTCAATAAGGTAGGGGTATCTCTTCCGCCAAAATTGTCTAAGACTCGCACCTAGCCGGCCTCTTTCGAATTATTTAAAAACACGTATAACCTTAAGAAGATAAATTACAAGGCCATGCATGTACTGGCCATAGACCAAAAACTAATAAATTAAGGCTCATGCAAACAAATGGGTTCAAATAAAAAACCAACACACAACCAATTTGACCCACATTAGAAGCTAATAAGCCAACTGTAGAAAAAATAGAGCCACCATTGCCACCATACTAAAGAGAAAATCCAAAAAAGATCCACTAAGCTTTAGATTGGTTTGGCTAATTGATTGTCATCAAAGGATAGCATGAACAAGACCACTTATCTAATATGAGAAGGCCACCATAAGGGAGGAAGACCATATCCTTTGAGATTGGAGTGATCAAGAGCATCAACCACTTTATTGAACTGCCTAGAAGTATGCATGAATAAAACTCTATCAAATTTTCTTTGAAAATTTTGTATTTTATAAAAAATTTGACTCATCCTCCATCCTTTTGGAGTGTAAATATGCAACTGAGACATCATTTGAATCCATATTTTTGAGTCAGCAATCAACTATATCTGTTTCCAACCCAAGTTCCAAGCTTCACTAAGGCCTTCAATGATAGCTTGTCCTTCAACACTATTATTGGTATTAATACATATTCTAAAAGAAAAAAAGAATTCTATGGAATTTTCAAGGCCCTAGCTGTAACCCCCTATACTTTTCATTCCCTGAATTTCCCCTAGAAGCTCCATCATTATAAATTAGGTGGAAGCCATGGATGGGGAGTGCAACTGGTTGGATTGTCTTCACATTTCCATTTTATTCTTAGCATTGTCTTCACTCTGGTTTCACCATCATAATAAATTTGGTTAAACCCACATGAACCTTACCTTCCTTTGGTTGGATTAATTTCACGCTTATCTTCTAGTTTTTAAGAGAAACATTCCAAACCATTACCATAACTATATTAACCAACTCGATATAGTTTTTTACTTATCTAAAAATAATATCAATGAATACAGTACTATATCAACTACCTTGATACAATTTTATGTGTGTGTTCAACTATATCAACTACCCTAATAAAATTATTTATGTTTAAATTTTAGTTTATTATATCAACCAATTATATATAGTTTTGTGTGTCTTTCTAACTATATCAACCAACCCAATACAATTCTTTTTATGCATGCACCATTAGTGGCACCTTTTTACTATACTATATATCATCCATCGTAATATTTTATAGTTTTCAAGATGACTTTATTAGCTAGGCTAATATAGTTTATTTTTATAACTCAGTAATTGACTATATTGACTAGGCCAATATAGTCTATTTTTATTGACTTAGTAATTGATTTTATCAATCATCTCGATACCATATGTATCTTTTGATAAAAATTTCCACCTTGGATTTTTGGTTTTATTCATTATGATATCTCCTCTTAGGATTTCTATTTCAGACCTCAACCCATCCTTATTTTGCATGGATCACTCATTTTTGCCTTCTATGACCACCATTGATGTCAACTCTTCATAGTGCAATTATGCTACACCTTTTCTCATGGCTGAGGATCCCAATGATACTCTTCCCACTTATGATGATACTTATAGTGGGACCAAAGATTATCAGTATGGTCCTCCCATTTATGATGATCACTTTAAGGATCCCAATGATATCACTTTAGACACCCTTGATATTGATGAATATCTCCATGATGATCTTCCCCTTTATGACCTTGACGATCCATATCACTAGGGTGACCATCCCAATGATGAAATTGCCCAAATATTACTAATACGGTCTTGTCATTTATGATGGTACCTATGAAAATCCTAATTATCTCACCTTTTCCACTTCTCACATAGTTTAAAATCAATAAAATGAGTTTCCCACACTCAACCTTAGATTTCTTTGTGGATCTTAGGTAACACATCTATATTTTCTTTCACACACTCCCTTTAGGTATTAACTATTAATTTTATATCTTACTTATGTCTCTTGGATTTTTAGTTTTTGAGTTGTATGGTAAAACCTAGGGAATCAACCAACCCTCCTCACAAATTTTTATAATTGATCATTATATTCCATAAATTTATTTTGATCTCAACCTTAGCTAGGTGTCTCCTTTGATAGATAAGGTAATGGTAGAGAGTAGTTTTTCTTCTCAGTTAGAATAAATAATACTCTCTTGTGGTAAAAATCTAGCTATCTATCTTCATGTCTCCATTCACATTTCACATTTTCTCATGTTGATGATTCATACCTGCATTTCATTGTACCATATAACTTTAACACATTTTTGATTGGGGAAACCTAGTCATACTATGATCATTTCCATCCTTCCATAATTTTAGTTTCCTCCTAGACTCACCAAGATCGGTTTCAATATTGCACTTGTTTCGAATATGTAAGTTTAAGAGTCTATAGATTTTCCTTTCTAAGGACTACTTGTAAGATCTCTTTTGATAGTTATCTTTAGCACCCATGTTTGGTTTTTCCAAATCCATATGGAAAAGTTATAAATAAAAATCTAAAAGAGTTAAAATCCATATCATAATAAAAGGCAATGATAAAAGTCAAATTAAATCTTCAAAGTCAGATCACATCAACATATATGATGGGTGGAATGTGCAAAATATGTGAATCTCCTACTTGAACTAGCTTGCACTCCATTCAAAATAAATAGCTGCAGTCAAGTGATCATCGAGTCAATGTTGTAAACTACGTATCCCATATGCACGTAACAAAACGTCCACCTAGTTTTGTGAGTGTGTGGATAAAATAACTTGAGTTAAGTTTTTTTAACCTCCTCTTCCTTAGAAGTGATAACGCAACTACACACAGTTTAATATTATCCTTTAGCAAAATAAATATAGAAAGGCCAAGATAGGATGACATTGTTGAAAGTGTATAAGATTTGATTTGATACTTGGTTTGAGTGATGCTTGGATCTACATAGATTCCTTCGAGATGATTTATAGATTATGAATGGTTTGGTAAACCTTGTATATATAGGTTGACCTAGGATAACTTGTGCACATTTTCCAACTATGGTAATATATAAAAATAAGTGTAAAGCCATAAGATTCACAAAAATAAACTAACAGACCAAAAAAATAAAAAAAAGACATACTTGTAGGTGTACGGGTCTATTTACGATATGATTTTGTCTTTATTTTTTAAGCAAGGCTAGTTGATAAGTGAAAAATAATATATATGTAGTATAGATAAGGTAATTTTAGGCTCAATTGACCAAGTATATACATATTGTTGATCCAGAATAATATTAGAAACAAGTTAAATGTATAAATTTTCTAAATAAAATAAATTAAGAATAAAAGTTTTGTGTTAAATTTAAGTGTCTACACTTATACACAGAGGGATCGACTACTAAGTTAATTGCCATAATCAATCATTTGCAATATGACAAAAACTGGCATAAAAATGAAAATATTATGCATATTAAACAAAAACAGGCTCTAAGAAAGATTTTAAAAAAAAACAATAATAGAAAATATAGAGCTAAAAAGTGTCTTTCTCATTTTGTAATATAAAATATAGAAAAAATTATGGTAGCATATGGCTTTGTATCATCTTCATGCACCTCAAATAATAAAACCAATAAAATTATTAAATACACACCCCTATACACATGAAAATCGTATGAAGACTAACCATGTTTTTCTGATGTATCCACAAAATAATTGAAATTGTGAATGTAATACTCTTTGAATTGGTAAATCACTAGTAAAAAAAATTAGAATTCAAACATCTTATAATTAAAATAGACCATGATCCCATACTCATAATCGAGTTTTTCTGTGTGTGTGTTATATAGTCAGTGCTTTCAACAATTTTTACAAGTGAGATCTTTTTGATACTTTCTTTCATATTGTGACATCGTTAATTTTTTTTTAAATTTATTATCGATCAAAGAAAAGTCTTTTGTATGTATATTTTAGTATAATTTAACAACATTTTTAATTTGAAAACACTGTTCAATTTAAACTATAGATTTAAAAAAAATCCGTTGTATGTATATTTTAATATAATTTCATAACATTTTTAATTTAAAAACATTAAAATTTGAATAAGAAAACATCTTCAAACATTTCATGGATCATGTTACCATTTATATTCTCATATTTAATTTTGAGAACAAAAAATAATAAAAAGTATGTTATACATTTTAACTCGTGTTTCTAATAATAATATCTAAAGCAATACACATTACTTGTAGTTTTAACATTTTATTTTATATAATTTCTTCAAATAGAAATCAAAAAATAAAAATTCAGCATTGGTGTCTTTCTTATTTCCACTTTTCTTCAGAATAGAATAAAGGAAGCTATTCATGTTATTTGTTTATGTATTGATCGTATTCTTCTATATTCAATATTCAAAAGTTTTATTTTTATTAATCTTTCAGTTTATTTTTATAAGTAAAGAAATTAAACTGATGCGTGAATTTAGACGGATAGAAAATAGTAAAACAACAACTAAAATAATAGATCCAATTAATTTAAAATAACAAAATCATTTTCACAAAATATTCAAAATATATTAAAATAATGCCATTCCAACTTTCAAAATTGGAAATTAAACTAAAACCATTATGACCTTCAAAATTGGAAATTAAACTAAAGCCATAGTTATTTTTACTAATAAATAATTATAGATAGTATTACTCAGAAATCAAACATGTTTAGAATAGAAGAGGGGCATATTGTGAATGCTCTCACCTATGCCCAAGCCTTTGGTTGTTTTCCTTATACAATAAATATAGACTGAATATATTATAGCTATAACATCCATCCAAGTAAAATAATACAAAGTCAAAATAATGTAAAACTTTTCTTCCTAATCTACTTTAATATATAAGAAAACATATCGCTCACACATGTACATTATTTGTTTATAACATAGGGAATGAATATATCCATTTCAACTTTTTTAACACAAAATATGAAATACATAAAATGTAAAACCTCTCTTGTGGGTATTTTGTAAATAAAAATTCATGTCTATTCTCAAAAATATACATGAATTTGCTCACAAACAATACATATATGTAATGAATATATACCGCTTATTTTACACTTCAATGAAAAATATACTCATAAATGGTACACTATCAACACTCTTACGTATATCCAAGTCATCTACTTTTTTCCCCTACACAACAAACATACATTGAATATATTAAAGTTATATCATCCATTCAAGAAAAAAGTAGAAAATCAAAACAATGTAAAATTTGCTTCTTAGTTTGCTTTAAATATACACTCATACATATTGCTCAGAAATGCACATAGTTTGTTAACAACATAAACAATGAATATATCAAGTTAAATGTTGTTTTAACAACAAATAAAAAATACAAAAAATACAAAACCTCCTTTATACATATTTTACAAATTAAAAAATATGTCTATTTTGGGTAATACACATGGATTTGTTCGCATGCAAGACATACATGCAATGAATATATCTTGCTGATATCAGATTTCAGTTAGAAAATATAGGGAGACAAAAGAGAGTTCTTACCCAAAAAATGAATATGTTGCACCTATTCACAACTCAAAGATGATTACAATAGAAGATTACAACACAATACCATTGATCTCGTCTATGTTGAAACTCTCTAAATTTTTCTATGCATATTCAAACCACCAATATGACGTGATTATCCCATTCAATGTAAATCAAGACAAAAATTAAATATACACGCATGTCATCAGAGACGTCAAAAAGTACAAATAAGATAGAAGGATGAAGATACAAATAAGATAGAAGGATGAAGAGAAGAAGATGAGTTTGAGGAGAGTAAGTTAAAAGAGGTACATTTTGAAAAGAAGAAAGTCATAAAATAAATCAATGCAAAATTGCAAGAGATGGTCATGATATTAGGACAAGAGGAAGTTGTTTGAACCTTGGGAGCAGAAGACTAAGGGAAAAGAAAATCTGGATTAAAAAACTTGTGGAGAATAGAAAGAGGAAAATAAATTGAAAACATAGAAGAGAATGTAGAAGAGAATTCAAAAGAGAAACATTAGAAAATAATGAAGAAGACATTATAAATGATAATATAAAAGATATAAAAAAAGAGAATGAAGAAGAAGAAGAAATAGAAATTAGTTATCTAGAAGATAAGGAGATTAATATGATTAATGATAAAGAAGTAGTAGAGGAAGTAGAATTAGAAGAAGATGACAAAGAATAAAATGAAAAGGGGATACCAAAAGACACCTTATTCCAAGCCCTCAATTGGAAGAGACCTCGTGAAGAAAGGAACCCCTTTAGACAAATATACAGAGCAACAAAGGAGAAGTGAAGAGATATACAAACAAAATAAAGTGTGGAATAGTTCTAAAAAATATATTGAGGATATTGAAAATAGAAAATAGTTTGTAAGAAATTTGGATCAATTACTAGAAAGGAATTAATGGGAAGAAGAGTTGAGTAGAGGTAATGGGAGAAGAAATTTTATAGTGAAACAAAGAGAATATAATATGAGAAAGTGCATGGCAGCAAAGAGCAGTTCACATAATAGAATGAAGATCCCACTATTTAGGAAAGACATAAAGGACACAAAATACCATTTAATTGTGCTGGATTCTTATTAGAAGAGCCAAAAATTACTAATCCACATGCAAAACTATTTAATATTATGGAGAAATTAAAGTATAACACCCTTAAATGATATATGAAATTTAGTCCAAGCCACACCTTGATTTGGGATGATTTCAAAAATTCCTTCAGAAATTAAAGGAATAAATATATGGAAAGACATGGATAGAGAGGAATAAATATATGGAAAGACATGGATAGAGAGGGAATAAGAATCAAAGGAGGATGAGCATAACGAGTATGAAATTACAAAAAATCTAAAATATATTTTTTATTTAAATTATAGTTGAAATTACAAAAAATCTATATGATGTGCTCTTATTTATTAACGAAAAATAATCATTTAAATTAACTAATTGAACATTCCTATATAGCTATTAATATAACATGACCACCTTCTTTGATGTAAATCAGACCAAACATTAAATTTACAGGCATGTTATCAGAGATGATAGGAGAGATTAATAATCTAAAATATATTTTTTATTCAAACTATAGTCAAAATTAAAAAAAAGGTATATGGTGTGCTCTTATTTATTAACTAAAAATAATCATTTAAATTAAATGATTGAACATTCCTATACAACTAGGAAATTATTTTCACCACCAAAAAAAATTTAAGAAAAAACAAATATTTATTTTTAAAAAAAGTTTATGCCAAAGATGGGAAATGCCACTAATTGTGTTTGGCTAAATAAAATTTAAGAAATGCTTAAGTTGAAGGCTATATAGATATTACACTGAGGGATATTTATCTTTAAAAAATGGCACGTGACAAATTTTAATTGACATATGTGTTGGAGGACGTGGATTCCACGTGGCTGCTCCTTTTAATTCCCACTTTTAAATTTTGTTTGTTTGTGGCATATTAAGCTCGTAAACAATGCGGTCTTTGTCATTTGAATAAGGAACACCTTTAAAAGTTTAGAATATCTAGGAACTAAGACCACATTCCTTTTTTTTTTTTTTTGAGATTTTAAGAAGGTAGTTATTAATATTAGGTTAAGTATGATTGTTGGTGATATTGGTGATGATAGAGATGTTGATAATATTAGAAGAAGAAGATATTTTAATATTCATGAGATTAAATAAATAGTTTATGAGATAATCATCGTAGTCATATTTGCTTTTGTTTTGTATTTCTTCTTTTATTCAAAGATAAAATGAGCTTTCCAACTTTTTCCAAAGACTCCTTTATAAACAAATCATGTCAAGAAGTTGTTGTCAAGAAGTCCACATATTTTGCCTTGATGTCCGTGTAAGCATCACAATCTAAAATAAAGTGCTTTTCAAATTCAACTGCGCCTTCTTTGTAGAATTCACACTCTCTCTTCTCGAGTTTCTTTAGGCCTTTTTCACTTACATGTTTCACATCGACGCTGATGGGAATTAGTTCTAAATTGAGCAATCAAAATCTTAGCTCTCCAAGGGATATTCGCCCCAATGTAAGCCTTTTGTTGATGATTACATGTAGAGTTGAACACCTCAAGGTAATAATTCCTCTTTCTCCCTAAAATACCACCCCACATAGACTTGCGGAATTTATCTATGACAAAAGCTTTAGTGATATTAACAAAGTTGATAATGTTGATAATATTAGTGATTTATATAAGAGATCTAAACATCCCATTTTATTTGGTTCGTAGCCCCAATTAATACTACCCCTCTTTAATTCATAATTCTAAATTTCATAAAAATATTGATCGATAACTTATATATATAATTGGTTGGATTCTCTCAATTATATAGATATTGAAATTTTCATTTTTAAATAGATAATTACAATAATGTAAACAAGCATACACTCTTCCGATTAAATTGTTACAATTCAGAGCCTCTATTTCATTTAAGATATTTAAAGATCAAAATTAAATTTCTTTGTATTCATAATTTAGAAGATTTGTATTGAGATAAATGATATTGCAAATTATTATTCTTTTCAATCTATTTACAACTTTTCGATATATATATATATATATATATTGTAAAAAAAGAAATATAAAAATTAAAAAAAAACTAAAATATAGAGAATTTATAAAAACGCCACAATTGTAAATTTTGAAACTTAAAATAGGAACTAAAAGAATGCCTATGATATCCAACTAAGGTTAATAATTAAAATCATAAAAGCATTGATCAACCCAAAGATGTGTGTAAAGAGTGACACTAGCATTAGTCATAAAAACACTTTACAAACAATGAATAAACTAATGGAAAAAGGAGTTATAATGATAATAGGAATTTTGTAATATATGTGTTGTGTGAGAGATAGTGTAAGAGTGAGATAAAAGAGAAGTGTACAATAATATATGTAAGAAAGAAATAAAGATGCAAGGAAGGAGATGTGGAAGAATGTAACAAAATTTGATATCAATAAAATTGAAATTAGAGTTTGGAATTTTTTATCCAATGTGTATAGAGTATAGGGATTTTTTTTAATTTGATAAATATAATATAAGTAATATGATGTGTTTTTTTAGAAAATATTTTAAGGAAATGTTATATTTGAGTAAGATTTAAAAAGGTAAGGATATTTATGATTTTTTTTTCGAGAAAACATTCAAAAGAGATGTTATATTTGGGTAAGATTTAAGAAGATAGGGATATTTTTGATGTGTTTTAGAAAATATTTTAATGAGATGTTATATTTGGGTAAGAATTAAGAAGGTGGGGGTATTTCTTTTACCAAAATTGTCTAGAGTTTGTATCTATTTGCCTCCTTCAGTATGCTTAAAAGCATGCCTAATCTTAAGAATATTATGATAGGACCGAAACACCCCAAAGCTCTGACACAACTTGTCAGATTTAAGAGAACACATGATTACCATTGTATAAGCAATTAAACATGCGGAATAACTAGAAGAACAAATAACTATCAATGAGATAACACACAGAACATGAGAGGCAATATACAATTATATTCAACTCATTACAAAGGAAATTACAATAAAGAGATCACACTCTTCTTCCACCTCTGTGAGGCTTCCTCCTCAAGGGCTCCAAGTAATCTTCCCACCTGAGTAATCTTCTCTCATAGGTCACAACACACAGCTAACACATGCTGTTGTTCACCTCATTGCACATCCAGTACAATCGAGTACACAACCGTACTCCAAGTAGATCTCTCCATGATCCTGCTGATGTATTGCTGTCACCTTGGACCCTGGCCAACCGCCGATCTCTGTCTGACCCTCGCATACACACATCCCTGCATATCAAACCTGATCTTACTTAAACATACATGGGGAATCCTACTTGATTCCACCATGGGAAGAACTCTCCAAGCTTCACATAGCTCTTCTCCAAATTCTCCACTTAACAATACAGCCCATGAGTCTATTATATAGATCTCATGCATACACAAATTAGACTTGCCGCTCAAGGCTTCGAACAAGCCCTTAACATGCAAACTCCGCGTTCACTTAACTGACTATTCGTCAACAGCAATTCAGACCGCCACAGGTGACCGACGTCGGTCCCTGCCTTCCTGGAGGTGACCGACGCCGGCCGATCTTCTACCGATGTCGGTTTCCCTTCTGCATCCCCTGACCATCGTCGGTGTGGCCTGTCGATGCCGGCGACTGCATACGCTGGAAACCCTCCTGTTTGCCTTAAGGTGTAGCTTTTAGCTCCACACCCTAACAATCTCCCACTTGGAGATAAAGAGCTGCACCTGTACCCAAAACCAGTACTCTGTCCAATCTGCATCCTGGCTTGTATTCCTCTTCAAGCTCCCCCTGAAGACAACCCACCACACTCCTTGTGGTGGTAAACCTGTGCCTGATTCTCATCGTACCATCTTCTGCCTTGCTATACTCCCACTCAAACAACAACCCCTGTGAGTACCCTGTAATCAACAAACACTTAACAGATCTGGGACATCTGTTAGTCAAACTCGCTCTGAGGACATCCAACCTCGCTCTGATACCAATTGATAGGACCGAAACACCCCAAAGCTCTGACACAACTTGTCAGATTTAAGAGAACACATGATTACCATTGTATAAGCAATTAAACATGTGGAATAACTAGAAGAACAAATAACTATCAATGAGATAACACACAGAACATGAGAGGCAATATACAATTATATTCAACTCATTACAAAGGAAATTACAATAAAGAGATCACACTCTTCTTCCACCTCTGTGAGGCTTCCTCCTTAAGGGCTCCAAGTAATCTTCCCACCTGAGTAATCTTCTCTCATAGGTCACAACACACAGCTAACACACGTTGTTGTTCACCTCATTGCACATCCAGTACAACCGAGTACACAACCGTACTCCAAGTAGATCTCTCCATGATCCTGCTGATGTATTGTTGTCACCTTGGACCCTGGCCAACCGCCGATCTCTGTCTGACCCTCGCATACACACATCCCTGCATATCAAACCTGATCTTACTTAAACATACATGGGGAATCCTACTTGATTCCACCATGGGAAGAACTCTCCAAGCTTCACATAGCTCTTCTCCAAATTCTCCACTTAACAATACAGCCCATGAGTCTATTATATAGATCTCATGCATACACAAATTAGACTTGCCGCTCAAGGCTTCGAACAAGCCCTTAACATGCAAACTCCGCATTCACTTAACTGACTATTTGTCAACAGCAGTTCAGACTGCCACAGGTGACCGACGTCGGTCCCTGCCTTCCTGGAGGTGACCGACGCCGGCCGATCTTTTGCCGATGTCAGTTTCCCTTCTGCGTCCCCTGACCGTCGTCAGTGTGGCCTGCCGACGCCGGCGACTACATACGCTGGAAACCCTCCTGTTTGCCTTAAGGTGTAGCTTTTAGCTCCACACCCTAACATATTAGTTATTGAGCTATGCATGTATTGGTCAGAGAACAATAAAACTGATAACTTAAGACTCATGCAAACACCTGAGGTCAAAAAAAAAATAGCACACAACCAACTTGACCCACATTAGAAGTTAATTAGCCAACATTAGAAAAAATAGAGCCACCATTGCCACCATAATGAAGAGAAAAGCCAAAAAAGATCCATTGAGTTTCAGATTGGTTTCAATGGTTGATTTTCACCTGAGGGTAGTATGAGCAAGACCACTTCTCTAAAAATGAGAAGGCCACCATAAGGGAGGAAGGCGATAGCCTTTGAGATCAGAGTGATCAAGAGCCACATCAGTGACCTTATTGAACTGCGTAGAAGTATGGAACTCTATCAAATTTTCTTTGAAGATAATGGATTTTATGAAAAAGTTGACTCATCCTCCGTCCTTTTGGAATGTACATATGCGGCTAAGATACCATTTAAATCCTTATTCCAATTTCCAAACTTCACTAAGGCCTTTAACACTATTACTGGTATCAATACCCATTCTAATATAAAATAAGAAGGCTATGGAATTGTCAAGGTCCTGGCCATAACCCCCTATACTTGCATTACCTAGATTTCCTCTAGAAGCTCCATTAGTATAAATTTGGTGGAAGCCATGAATTTTTTATAAAATTAGTGCTTCTTTAAGATGAAGATCACTAGGGCACTTTAGCAAATGAAGAATATATTCTTTGATGTTATTGAACATACAAAGCCACAATTGTAAATTTCGAAACTTAAAATAGGAACTAAAAGAATGCCTATGATATCCAACTAAGATTAATAATTGAGCTCATAAAAGCATTGATCAACCCAAAGATGTGTGTAAAGAGTAATAATTTAGCGGAGCATATGAAAAGTGACACTAGATTTGAGTTCATGGCATTTGTCATAAAAACACTTAAAAAACAATGAATAAACTAATGGAAAAAGGAGTTATAATGATAATAGGAATGTCCCATTATTTTGTAATATATGTGTTGTGTGAGAGATAGTGTAAGAGTGAGATAAAAGAGAAGTGTACAACAATATATGCAAGAAAGAAATAAAGATGCAAGGAAGGAGATGTGGAAGAATGTAATAAAATTTCAAAATAATATATGTGAGAGATGGAGAAATAATTATGTAAATATTTCAAATCTTAGGATCCATATAAGAGGTAATGCAAGGTTCTTGAGAATATATAATTTGTATTACTCATACCAAAGGAAAAAGTGGTAGTGTAATTTAGTAGGATGAAAAATCAAATGTGAATTTGGGAAATATAGATGAATTGGAGACCATAAGCTATATTACTTGACATAGAGAAATGGAAAGGATGTCACATTTCTATAATATAACAAAAAGAGAGGAGGAACCAATAGAAGAAGAAATGGACCCTAAAAAGTTGGATATAAAAGTAGAAGTGGGGGAAAATAACTAATTGAAATGGGTGAGGATAAAACATAATATTTTTAATATCCCTTTGAGATAAGGGCTTGGAGAATATAACTTCAAAAGGGGATCCCAAAATGGAAAAGATAAGAGATTATTGGGAGGAAGAAGAGGTAATAAAGATAATGGAGCTATCAAAAGAGAATAAGGGTATATTTCCAAGGATTTTTATAAAGCTAGAAGGAATCACATAAGAGGTTGGAAATATGAAATTCTAAATTAAAAAGCATATAAAGCATGTAAGGAAGAGCCACTATCAATTAAAATCTGATGTGAAAATAAAGTAAATAAAGATTTGGAAAAAAAATTGGTAGGAAACCTTATAGCCCCAACAAAAGACTCTAAATAGACAAGTTCTATGGTGATAAAAAATAAGAAAATGGGACAAATAAGGATTTATGTGGATTATAGAGAATTAAAAAATGCATGTGTCTAAAATCCATTTCCCACATCATTCATAAAGAAGGTGTTATAAAATTTTGCAAGAAAATAGGTCTATAACTTTATAGATTGTTTCTCATGATATCACCATGAAAAAATTACAAAATAGGATACTCCCTAAAAAAACATTTTCCACAAAATGGGAATTTTTTAATCTACACATTCATGCCCTTTTTCTTAAAAAATACATTAATGGTGTTCATATATTTTTTCATCAATACTTTCAAGTAACTTAATCATAAATTCTTATAAGTATACCTAAATGATTAGACTATGTATGGGTTATTGAAGGATAATGTGTAAGTGTTTTGGTTGATGTTTTATAGGTGCATATTCTTGAGGATATCACTAAATCTTAAGAAGTGTATATTTTTAACACCATTTAGAACATTGGTAGGGCATATAATTTGAAAATGACTCATGTTTGATCCCCTTAAAACCATAATTAATGTAAACCTACTACCACAAAATATATAGAAGGATGTGAGGACACTACTAAGATATATAAGCTAACATTGGAGGTTTATATGAAGCTATGTCATTATTAGTGATCCAATAGAAGAGTTACTATAGAATAAGAATAATAAAGCCTCAGAATGGATGTCACAAAGCCAAGAGGTATTTGATACATTAGAGAATAAATTGGATAATGCTCCAATATTGATATTAGATTAGAATATATCTTTCCACATACATGTTGATGCTACAAGGATAGCCATAAGATTAGTGTTAGAATAAGCAAGAGGTCATATGTATCATTAAATTTCTTTATCCAATAAGAAATTGGCTAAGTTGGAGATAAATTACATAACCAACAATAGAGAAGCATTGGTTATAGTGTACAACTTACAAAGATTAGAGAATGAATTATTGGAAACACTATTTATATTTTATACTTAACATGTGCCATTAAAATACCTAGTAAGCATGCTAGTTATACAAGGAAGAGTATGAATATATTTGATGCTATTTCAATAATTTCATTTTAAGATAGTAATGGAGCATAGAATCCAAATCATGGGTTGTATTAATTATCCATGATAGATAATGAGGATAATTAAGGACCCATAGATGATTAGTTTCTTAGAGCACGTCTAATAATAATATATGTAGTGCCACAAGAAATGGAGAGTATTAAAAATTTGTTTGTGACAACAACATTTTTATAAGGGTGCAATGAGTTAAAATCTAGGAGGTTGTTAATACAATAATTTCCATTTACATTGATAGATATATCCCTATACAAAAGGGGCAAGATGTGATACAGATAATAATAGTATTGAAACATTAAATGGATGTTCTACTTTAAAAAACACATTATGGCATAGATGGAAGACATAACTTTGATGAGGCAACAAGAAAAAGTGATATTTTCTAGATTATGGTGGCCAACATAGTTTGAATATGCTCATAAATATGCAAGAGCATGTGACATATACCAAAGGATATGGAAGCCCAATGCAAGAGATAAAATGCTATTAATATATATTTTGGTTTTGTCACATTTTAAAATCAAGGCATTGAATTCATATGTCTCATTAAGCCTGTGGAAAGAAGGATCCAGATGTTGTTCATTTTGAACTACACTTAATACCAAATAATATTGGTGGAAAAAAAAACCTAATAAAGATTGTACCACAAAAAACAAATAATTTTTTTGTATTAAAAAATCACAATGTGGTTTGGGTACCCTCTTAGCATCCCTAGTGACCAAGGAAAGCATTTTTTCAACCACACCATAGAAAAATTGTTAAATAAATTCCAGATGAATCACAATATCAACACGCCATACCATCCTAAGAAAACAATACTATATAAGACTTTCATAAATTCATGGAGAATTTTTTTTACAAATATAAGTAACATAGAAATCCCTAAATTGAATATGAGGATTCATGTGGTCCTATGGGCATACTACACAACATACATATGATTAACTAAATATTGTCCCTTTCAGTTGGTGTATAAGTTATAACTCACCCTACCCATGGAGTATGTTTTACCAATTTAAAGGATGGAAATGTTTTAGGATGAACAAGGAATCAATTAATTAGATATTTGCATACTTGAAAAATTTAGATAAAAAATAGATTTGTTGTGACATTGGATAAAAACAAAAAAAGGGGACAAAACACATGTAGGTAAATTTTGGAGATTTTCGGCACTCTTATTTGTTGATATACAATTTTTTATTATGTTGTGCAGTTTTTTATAGATTTAGTTGGCAATTGCAAAAAATTATTTGCTTCTAGGTAATGGTATATGTATATTTACATTAAAAATAAGATATGTTCAATTTTTCTAAGCCGATTTATTATGCCTTTTAAAACACTAAAGCAATTAAGACCCCATAATGATTGAAAGTCATGTGTAGAAAGAAATATTAAGTTGATCAATTTTTTTTGATTTTGTAATATTATTTTCCTTAATGTTAGGGTTCTATTTTATTTTTGAAAATTTAAGTAATTTGCCTTGGTTTTTATTATATATAGGGGCTTTCGCTTAGACATGTCTTCATTCAACACCCTCATTGACTTGTAGTGCCCTTTTCTCATCAATAGGGACTCTTAATGTATTAAACACATGACCTAGCAGGACCTTCCCTAGAGGAACATCCACAATAGATTCAATCTACTTAACCATAGCTCCTTTTATGGTAATGTCATTCCCAGATACAATGATACCTACATTCTCATTCTTAGGATTCAATGCTATTCCTTTCACACTACTCAAAAATTTCTCCATTTCCCCAGTGTGAATATCATTCAATCCATAGACTATCTTATGGCATTTGCCTTAGGCTTTGGGATTTTGTGGCATTTTCCTGCATAGTTTAAAGAAGTGAAAGATAGTGAATCCTTAGGTTTTTTTAACATGAAAGTTGGTGACAAGCAAGTCAACCAAGTTATCATATTTCTCTATGCTGCCACGACATTAGATATGGCCAAAAAACTTTGGCTCCTTTTAACAGGTAAGATAACATAAGCAAACATTGGTTTTACCAGGTTTTACTTTGAATTTTTATTTAAAGGACATGAGGCTTTCTTCACTAAGGCCTCTATTTTTAACATCTTTCCCTGGACCCATATATTAATGATCATATTTTTCAAATATTTTAATGCTTTAAAGTGATTTTAGATATATGGGCAATTGTACAAAGTTGGGGGACAAAAAGGGGCCTACCTACGGACATGATTTTCTTAATAAGCTAGAAATCTGAACTTTTCTAGATAATTTGAGATGGCTACACTCGAAACTCAAGGTTGGTGTAAGAACATGAATTGTAGCATTTTGATGCTACTTATCAAAACACTATTTTTTTAAAATGGTTAAGTATAACTAGGTCAAACATCTAAAATTTGAATAGGAACTCATGTTTTTTAGGAAAATAAAGTAGATAGCTAGCTGTGCACCACTCATTTTTTTAACATTGTTTAATATTATTTAAAACCCTTAGGTGAAACTTTAGATAAGATCATATGGCTTATAACCTATATTTTTAAATAAATTTTTAATGAATAAATTTTTAATTAATTTTACAAGTAAATAAATCGTAAAAATTTGATTAAAAAATGGATAGCTGGCTGTGCGGCCCCCATAACTACCTTAGAAAAAAAACTAGATTTTTTTTGAAAGTGTGTAGAATTACGCCTAGTTTGTAACCATACAATTTTTTTCACATTTGGATCAATGAAAAAATATATACTAACATATATAGGCATGTATATTTGTG
The DNA here is from genome assembly GCA_037957365.1 of Torreya grandis. Lineage (NCBI taxonomy): Eukaryota > Viridiplantae > Streptophyta > Pinopsida > Cupressales > Taxaceae > Torreya > Torreya grandis. The sequence continues at coordinate 2,333,563 of JARHVA010000454.1, read as the reverse complement.
ACATATAGTGGCACAATATCTATAGTTAAAAATCAACATAGATAGAAACCTTAAAATAGTCCAAAAAATTTAAAAAATCGTATATTTAGAAAGGGAAGAGTGTGCTCATCATTGTGGTAATAATTTTATGAATTAGCTCATTGAAATTCATAGTTTATTTGGTGATGAAAATTGATTTTTTTTGTTTTTTATCACAAAATTTTGGATTCGATTATGTGTTGACAGGCCCAAGCCTTTGGCTTGGGAATCCAAGCCATTTTTGATCCAAAAAGTTTGGTTTTTGAATTGAAACTCACCATAGCATGTATGCTCTATAATGCATATGCATTTTATCACATACATGTTATTTTATGCACAAATTCAAATTAAAAAAAACACATGTGCTTGAAATATAAAGCAATCAAAGTGTGTATGCATTATAATGCATATGTGCTATAACATTATAGTGCATACACATTATGGTTTAGTGAAGTAGGTTAAAATGAAAAATGGGGATGCATTAGAATGTGGGAGGGTGAGTGGGGTCATTTACTAAAATAAATGTTAAGTATAATGTAAAATTATACTTTAAATTTATTTTGGTAAATATAAGAAATTAGGGTCACTCTGCATCTAATAGATTTGATCTGATAGTTGCACGCCTATGATGTGGAAGATAGATTTTCAAAATCTAACCTGGTTAGTACTTAGGCATTTTCAAGTTTTTAGTATTGAAACTAGGGATTTCAAGGCACAAAATTTTACAGGTGATATCCATTTTGGATAAATATATAGTCATTTTTAGGTTTTGGCACCTTCTAGATTACTTTTTAGTATTTTTAGGAGCCATAGGTTTGTGAAAATCAAAGCACACCCAACCACTCCTATATTCTATTTTAAAGTATAATTAGGACCATTAAGGGTACAAACATGACACAAAAACTCCATAATCATTTGTGACTATGGTAAATAGGGAAATTTTGGGCCACATTTAGGCATGGTCACCCCAATTCAATTTGAATTTATGTCAAAATGGTGTGCATGGGAAAACATAGGTTACATTGGTGACACATGCACACCCAATAACCCATTCATATTGATTTTACTTGAAATTAAGTCCATTATAGGCCAAAAGTGACACAAAAACACTATATTTGATTATGACTAAGGTAAATGCAAATAATGGACCCATCACACTAATGTAACCCATACGTAATGAAGTCCATTAAAATATTTCAAGTAGTTGAAACCAACTATCTTATTAATAATATAGAAATTAACCATCACATCATGTTACCCACACCTAGATTTCATTATGTATCACATCAGCATCATGAAATAAGTATAAATATGACATCATGTTGTTCCATGATATGGATATTTATTACATAAAATAAATCATTCATACCATGTTATGCATTATGCACATTGGGTCACTTTGGTCATATCATACATATTACATATATGATTTAGTAGTAGTGATCATTGGGAGACCTGTTCAGTCATTGATAGACTTATTCAATGGATAGACTTAACTAGATATATTTGATAGCATTGCTAGACCTTGGCCCCTATCCCTATTCACTTTAAATCTATATCTAAATCCATTTGTGAGATTGGGGTGCTAGTATATATCTATATCTATAAAGTGGGGGGTGGTCATGTGAGTGTCATTGTTCATTGATGAAATATGGTGACACCATATCATTCATTCTTATTTGTTATAATCGAATGATACAAGCATATTAGGTATGTGACATGATTCACATTAATTCATTCACTTGGAGGAAATATGCCCTATATAAATATGGGATATGGATATGGCATTGATTCATTGTGAGTATACTCATATCAGATGAAGTGGGGTGGATAAATTAGTCAACTCATTAAGACCATGACTCAAATATTGTAAAATCAAACCATGTGCAACCCTAACCCTCCTCAAATATAGGTAAGGATAGGTGAGTGCCCATATGCTTTCTTTCACCAATTAATATAATAGATTAATGAATACTTTTTCTATAGATAGGGACCTTGTCATCATCCCTCACCATCCCTAATAAATCCCTCATTAACCATCATCCTCCCTCATTGTAACTATTCATTCCCTCATTAGCCATCAGAGTCCCTCATCCTACCTAATCATCCCTTATCTACCCTCCTTTTACCTAAAAAAACCCTCATTAACTCATATCATTCCTAATCCCTCCCTCATCGCTCACCATCATACATAATCTCTCTCGCATTGACCCTCATCATCCCTAATCACTCCATAATTATCCCTTATCATCCTTCATAGTCCTTAGTCACATCCTCATCAGCCTTCATTACCCCTCATCATCCCTAAACACTTCGTAATCAACCCTTATTATCCTTCATTATCCCTAATCACTCCTTCATTGACCCTCATCATACATATCATCCCTAATCACCATGTCATCATCCCTCACATTACCTATTGACTTTTCAAGTCATCTTGACTTTACATCACTTTTGCATACTAGTAGCCAAGTTTCTATGCCAAGATCAGTTGATTATGTGAGTTAGCATTACCTTCATGTGTTTAATCTTTATATCAAAATAAATTATATGATGATCATTCAGGGGTATTCCATAGATTTTATGGATTCAATAAGTTCTGAGGAGCATTTGAGAAGTCATAAAGTTCATTTTAGTCCAAGTATACAAGCATGTTTGATGGATCAAATGATATAAAAGTGATTTTCAAGGGGAAAATACATCAAAAAGGTATTAAGAGCATTAATTTGGTCATTAACGAGTGCTAAAACATTTCAAAAGGGGGTATAGGGTCATGTTGAAGTTTTAAACTTCTTTGTTAACCATAAATTCCATACTTCTTATATCAAAGGATACTTTTGAGTTTGTTTTCCCTCCTTCAAGATTACAAAGGTCTATTAACAAGTTCTTATCAATTTCATAATGTTAAAATGAGTGAAATAGATGTTTTAATTAGGTTTGTAGGTCTTCAAGACCAACAATGAATATTTACAAGCTTTCATTAGTACCTATAAGTCTGTAGACAAAATAAGGTCAAAAAATAAAGATTTACAAGTCTATACAAGTCTACAGGGTTATACAATGATTCAAAAAATCACATAAGGAGTTTTAGGGGTCAGATAAGTCTTGAGAACCATCCACGATCAGTTGAAAGCCAAATAATGAGAAGCAAGAGGTCTGCAACCCATTTACAATCCAAAAAAGTAAGTTTTCAAGGGTTACATTTGACAAACAACCACATTATTTATTTATTCTCTTCATGCATGGTGTAAATAGGATTTTGGAGGAGTCTTATTAGATCCTCTTGAATGCTTTGGTTATTTATAGACTCCATGAGGGAGTGAAAACCATGTGGATCTATTTAAAACTCTACAAATATTCATAGGAGATTATAAAATCCTAAAATGAGGGTGCATTTTGATGTTTTTAGGGCTTGTTCAAAGAAGAAACATGAGGGTTAAATGTCTAAAAGACATCAACACATCTACAAGTTAGGTTTTAAGCTTTATATTGTGTAGTGATAAAATTAAATGCTTTCCAAGTTAAGTTGAGATATTTGCAAGCCTATAGGATCTCAACACCAATGGAAGTTGCAGATTTTAAAATTCTTAATACAATTTTTTTAGGTATACAAGGCAAATAAATGAGGTTTTTAACTCCTAAAAACACCTATAGGTATTGATACAACTTTATTAACATGTTCCCAAGGTGTCTTACAGATTTTAAGCCTCAAATCAATTTTTTACAAGCTAAACATGATTGCAGGCAATGTCTCATGACCTAAAAGCATGATGAAACATACAAAGTTGTAATATTCATGATCTTAAGCCCTTCAACCAAGTTTGTGATGGAATATAGATGGTTATAGGCCCATAAGCAAGGTTTTAGTAGGGTTTATGATGTATACAAGGTTTTTAAGGGCCTTATGAGGTTTTATAAGGATGCAATACTAGAAAAAAGGTATTAAGGCAAGAAATGTAAGGTTTCAGGTCTGCATGAATTTTTTGAGAGGTTTGAAGCATGGTTGAGGATGCCAAGAGGTTTCTCTAATATTACTTACATACCTACAAATAATGTTTCCAAGATTTTTATGATCTAAAAGACACATGCATGGTCTGTAGGAGGTCTACAAGTTTAAATTTCCTTTATCTTTTGATGTGATAATACCCCCTCTCCTTTATTCTTTGATATGATAATGCCCCCTCTATTTATTTTCAAGAATGATAATACCCCCTCTCCTTTCAAGATATGGCTTGGGTATTCAATTAGGTATCAAACATTAATGATATGTCCAGGTATGATATATATGGTTAAGATTAGATATGGTATTCAAGGTCAAGATATAGCTTGATTAGTTTATCAGGTAGGGCATACTTAAGTAGGTAACTCAAGTAGGGAGGTCATACTCATGTAGGCAGGGCAATAATGATAGGTAGTTACTCCATTCTCAAGTAGGTAAAGTAGGAAGAGCATAGTTAAATACAAAAAGGTAGGTAGAACATAGTCAATATCAAGATATGGCTCATATATTCAATTGGGTAGGGCATACTCAAGTAACTAAAGTAGGTAGGGCATACATAAGCATGTATATTAGGTAGGGCATACTCAATGGTATATATCTATTTCATACATGACACATTATTCAAAACTTAATCCTATATATTTATGGTAGGGGCCCCATTCTTATGTTATCCTTTGATATATTGTATTGGGGACCAAAACATATTTAAAGTATGATAGGGCCCTAGTTTAGCATTTAGGTCCCATCAAGCCATGCCCAAGCTCTATGTATCCCCTACCCAATACATTAGATTAAGGCATATACCCTTCATTCCTTGTATAGATCAAATTGGGTATAGATCATGTTGAGTATAGATAGAGTTGGGTTGGGAAACACACTCTACCAACTACCGTATTGAAACACACTCTACTAGATTGGTGACTAACTATTAATCTATCTGATAATCCTATCTACTATGATAGACTCTTAATGACATATAAAGAAACTAAGAATTAAACTATGGGGCTAGGATTGGAATTCTTAACTAGTATCCAATCACCCCTATATATATATATATATATATAAGTAATACAATTTCATCCCACTATTTACTCATTTACCTACCTATTTATTATGTCCCATGAAACTAGATACACACTCTCTCCATGGTCTAGGCATGTATTTCCATATAGATATTTGAATCCCGCCAGACAATCAAACAATATCTCTGAGTTCCTTATTTACATGAAGAAGAATAAGTGAAATAAGATTTTATTTGAGCCTTATTTGAGTGAGTTAAATTTAGAATTAGAATAGAATCCATTTAGGAACAAGCAAGAAGCCACTAAAACCACCATCAAGGTAATGGAGGGAGTTATTAGGGATGAGGAGGCACAAGGATGGCATGAGTAGGGACAATGAGGAAAGATGGAGTCATTAGGGATGATGATGGATAATGTGGGTTAATGAGTGAGTGATTAGGGATTATGAGGTACAATGAGGGTCAATGAGGGAGTAATTAGGGAAGATGAGGGATGAGGAGGTATTTATTAGGGATTATGAGGGACAAAGAGGGAGTAATCAGGGATGATGAGGGACCATGTGAGAGTGACTAGGGATGATGAGGGACAATGAGGATCAATGAAGGAGTGATTAAGGATGATAGAGTGATTAGTGATGATGAGGTATGGTGAGGTTTAATGAAGAGTGATTAGGGACCCTCATCATCCCTAATCACTCCCTCATCATCCCTAATCATTACCTCATTGACCCTCATTGTCCTTCATTATCCCTTATCATACTTAATCATCCCCCCTCATCCCTCGTAATCCCTAATCACTCTCTCCTCATCCTCATTGACCCTCACCATCCCTCATAGATATCAAGGTAAATGTATAGTCATTTTTTAGGTTTTTGTGCCTTCTAGATTACTGTCTAGCATTTGTATGAGTCATAGGTTTTTCAGAATTAAAGTTTACAAACCACTCACTTTAAATTTAATCCAAATTAGTGTGATTTGGGTAGCATAGATCACATTGATGACATGGGCACACAAAATGACCTATTTATGTTAATTTCACTTGCTCATCATCCCTCTCTCATCCTTAATCACTTCCTCTCCATCCCACGTCACCCCTAATCACTCTCTCCTCATTAATTATTGTCACTAGTTACTTCCTCATTGACCCTGACTGTCACTCATAATCTCTAATCACTTCCTAATTGACCCTCACTATCCCTCATCATCCCTAATCACTCCATCATCCCTAATCATTACCTCCTTGTCCCTAATAACCCTTAATCACTACCTCCTTATCCCTAATCACTCCTTCATTATCCCTAATAATTCCCTTATTGATCCTCACCTTCCCTCATCATCCCTAATCACTCATTCATTATCCTTCATCATCCTTAATTACCCCCCTCATCCCTCATAATACCTAATCACTCCCTTCTCATCCTCATTGACCCTCACCATCCCTCATCATCCCCAATCACTCCCTCATCATCCATAATCACTCCTTCATTGACCTTCACCATCCATCATCATACCTAAATATTCCCTCATCATCCCTACTCACTCCTTCCTCATCCATCCTCATCCCTTATCACTCCTTAAAATATCTTGATGGTGGGTGAAATGTATTCCTTCTTGTGGATGATTGAATTATGTTCCAATTCAAAAATCTGATCTCTCAAATAAGGCCCAAGGAAGCTCTTCTTTCATTCATCCTATTTCACTTAAATAAGGAACTTAGAGATATTTTAGGAAAGTTGGTATGATAATAACAAAGATATATATCAAGAAGGAAGCTTCCCTTGCCTTATTATGTAGGGAATAACTAAGTAGGTAAGGTTAAAAAAAATCTATCTATCATAAGGTAATCTTCCCTTGATAGCCATGCCTTAATCGAGACTCAAAGTAAAGCTAGATACTAGGAAAGAAAACTTACCTTGATAGTTTTGCCTTACTCCATTAGTATCCATCAAGAAGACAACATTTCCTTGATACAGTATTAGGTGAATCAAAGATAGATATCAAAAAGGCAAGCTTCCCTTTCCTTACTCCTTGGCATAGATGAAGTAGGTAAGGAAAGTTTCCATTACCTTAATGAGTATAGAAAGTTTGAGATTGAGTTAGGGCCTTCAGAATGGTGTCCCCCATTTATCTATGGTGGGCCCCCCATTCTTATGCTATCCTTTGATATATTTTATTTGGGACTGAGGAATACTCAGAATATGATAGGGCCCTAGTTTGACCTTTAGGGCCATCGATCCATGCCCAAGCTCTAAGTGGCCCCTCCTTGATACACTAAATTAAGGAATCTTCTATTCATTCCCTTCATATTTCAAGTTAGGTATTTATCGAGTTAGGTATAGTTTAAGTTGGTTTTGGAAAGACACTCCATTAGCTATCAGATTGGAACACACTCTACCAAATTGGTGATTGCTTATCTATCTATTTGGTAATCTAGTTTACTATGGACATAATTTCAATGACATATAAAGAAAATGAGAATTTAAATATGGGGTTATGATTGGAATTTTCAACTATTCTCTAGTCACCCCTATCTATATAGATATAGATTTAGATTTTAAGCTCTGGGATGGGATTCTTAGATGCTCAAATCTCAATATATACGTGTAATTAATATAATTTCATCCCACCCTTTACTTGATTTCCTACTTATTTATTCTAATCAAGGGCTATGGATACATACTCTCTCCACAGTCTAGCCATGGATCACCATATATATATATATATATATATATATTCAAATCCCATCAAATAGTCAAACAATGTCTTTGAGTTCCTTATTTTAGTGAAAGAGGGTGAGTGAAAGAAGAGCTTCTTTGGGACTTATTTGAGTGAGTAAAATTTAGAATTGAAACATAATCCAATTGAGCATAAGTGGGGAGTTACTACACCCACCATCAATGTATTATATGGAGTGATTAAGGATGAGAAGGGATGAGGAGGGAGTGAGTATAAATGATGAGGGAAAATGAGGGATCCATTATGGATTATGAGGGAGTGATTAGAGATGATGAAGCAATGATGAGGTATGGTGAGGGTCAATCAGGGAGTGATCAGGGATGATAAGGGAGTGATTATATATGATGAGGGATGATGATGGCTAATGAGGGAGTGATTAAGGATGAGGAGGGATGAAGAGGGAGTGAATAGAGATGATGAGGGATGATGAAATAATGATTAGGGATGATGAGGTATGGTGAGGGTCAATGAGGGAGTGGTTAGGGAAGATGAGGGAATGATTAGAAATGATGAGGTATGGTGAGGGTCAATTAAAGAGTGATTAGGGATGTTGAGGGACAAGGAGGGAGTGATTATGGATGATAAGGGATGAATATAAAGTGATTAGGGATGAGGGAGGGACAATGAACAAGTGAAATTAACATAATGTGGTTATTTAATGTGCACAAGTCATCAATGTAACCTATGTTATCCAAATCACACCACTTTGGATTGAATTCAAAGTAATTGGTTTGTGAAATTTAATTTTGACAAACCTAGGAATCCTAGAAATGACAACAAGCAATCTAAAAAACATAGAAACCAAAAAAATGACTATATGTTTACCAAAAAAGGACATCAATTACAAAATTTATGCTTTGAAATCCCTGGGTTCAATATTTAGAGATTGAAAATGCCTACATGCTGATGAGATTGGATTTTTAAAAACTATATATCAAACTGTAAGGCATGCAACTATGAGACCAATTCTATCAGATGCAGAGTTACCCTAATTTCTTATATTGTGAAAATAAATTTAAAGTATAAGAAATATAAAAGTAACAATATAAATGTAAACTTATACATGTATAATGGTTTAATTGGAAGGGATAGATGGTTTACTAAAATAAATGTAAAGTATAAGGAATATAAAATTAATAATATAAATGTAAACTTATACTTAACATTTATTATAGTCAACCATCTGCCCCTTCCAATTAAACCATTTTACCCCTTCAAATAGGTCTTTTATGCTTTTGTTGTACAATGTAAAAGGAACACATATGTGTTCCTTTCACATAAAGTATTTTAAGATTTTTTATGCAATGTAAAATGAATGCATACGTGTTCCTTTCACATTGCATGAAGAAAGTCTTTTATGATTTTTTTGGCAATGTAAAAGGAACATGTACACATTCCTTTCACATTGTATGTATAAAATAACACACATACGTTATATCATGTATGTGCTTAGGTTCGGTGATCCAGAGCTTAGTTTGAAATAATGTGTAAGCATTACGGACATTACACGTATACATTATGTCCATAATGCATAAACATTATGGTAAATGTCCACATAATTATCCCCCAACTCCATGAACTTACCCATATTTATGTCTTATATATATAATATACTATTTTTATTACAGTTGTCATCAAGTTTTATAGTGAAAGAATTTTTTATCTATCATCTTTCATCTTTATTTATGTATTGAGGTTTGATTGCATGACATAAGGGATTTTTGATCTTCTATAGTTTTACAATTCAATAATTTATGATCTATATGGGAATTATGTTTGGTTATAAGTAATGTATTTTAGATTTTATAAAAATGTTACATTTCATACTATTAGTTTTGTAGAGACATGGACGTGACAACACATTTAACTATTTATGCAATGTTTTCTAGAAAATACAAATAATAAATTTTGGTGTCATGTACTATGTATAATTTGTTTATACCTAAATTATTTCCATATCATAATTGTTTATTTTGATGTTATTCAAGGGTTTTTTATTATCATAATCTATTATGAAACTATCCACATCAACTCTTTATGGTCCCAAAGAACCCTCAAAGGTTGATGAAGATTAAATTGTGTATTGAAGTACACCCCATCAACATAAGATCTAAAAGAATATCAATGCAATGTTTATCAAAATTGACGTCATCATGATGTTTCAATTAGAACAATGTCTTAGCCAAACTATGTTTTGATAGAGGATGGGTACGATTTTATAAATATTTAAATTCTTTAATATGATTACCTTGAACTTCATAAAAATAAAAAGAGGACTTTGCCAAAACTCAACATGTAATTCAAAGTGCTTAAGGATAATTTATATCCAAGCCACATTAGAAGCATTTTTTAACAAAAATACCCCAATCAAAAGGATTTTAAGAGAAATAATAAAATAATAATTCTAAAAGAAGGATATACCAATCATATTCACTTGACTAGCATCACCATAATTCAATTGAAAATTGATTAAATTCTTGAATTTCTAAGAATTATTTCACTCGTTATGAGGTAAAACACTATTTTACTTCATATATCAAAGGTTTTTACGATATCTTGTGATCTATTATCATTAATAAATTGTTACATTTATTATCTAAGGGGAGTAAATTTTTTAAGGTGACCAACTACATGCTCATAATCTAGTGGGACTTGAACCTAAGACAACATTTTTCAACCATTACACTCACCCGAATGAACCCTATAATAATATATTATTACTTATTACTATTGAATAATATTTTTACTTTTTATTTCACTTCTCATTGTTAAACTAATGTATCGATTATTTGGTGAAATATCTCTTACAATTCATGGTATTAGTACAAAAAAGGTTACACATGTTTACTTTTAATCTACGGAAGCTAGATATAAGTGATGCTTATGGTTTATACTATTTATAAACAAAAAAATCATGCTAACAAAATGACATGTGACGCTTTTTTTTTCAATAATTTTAATCGATAGAGAAGGTTAAATTCAATATGTTTTCACTACATGTGTGAAAAAATTCACAATTTTTGGACTACTCTTCTTGTTTTAGTGACCACTTCTCCTTTGATTGCAACTATGAAATTATTTAGGATCACTATGAACTCATCTACAATTATAAATTTGTTATCTTCTTTGTAAAACTATGATATATTGGCATCTATGAAGAAGGAAATGATTTTCTCCATGAATACATTTATCCATGACATAGTAGTTGTGAGTTGATGTACCAAATCCTCAAGTAAAGTTCTAGTGTGAGAAATTCAAATTAATCTTAATGAAAATTATATGACCAACGTTAGAAAATACTTACCTTGTATGTTTTTTTGAATTTTAGAATGTTTTATTTTTATTTCAATTTTGATTATGGTGCATTGCCAGGGATGGAGTCATTTATAATTCCATTTTCCATTTATGAACTTATCTCCACTTAGTTCTTCATTTAAATTTGAAAATCCATTCTGTTGATGCATTTTTTTATATTGGATCTAATAGGTGATGGGTATACACCTTCTTATTTTAGAAATCATAAGGATGTCATTCAAGACATGAGTTTCAATTGGTTGAATAGAATTAGTTTGCAATGTGGATTCATACCTTGTAATGAAATTACCCTGTTTACCCCAACCTCTCCAAATGACACTAAAAATTTAGATATTCACAATGATACTATTTTACAATGATTGAATTTGATTAAAAAAAGGAGTGAAAGAGTAGAGAAAAAAGCAGAATCAAATTGCCACTTGTCTATCTTTGTCAAAGTAAATATTTAATGTGATTTATTGCAAAAATGAACTAGTGTTTACTAAATCAAACATTAACTTGATTTTAACTAAACATAATACCAAATTATAAGGAATAAAAAAATTTATGAGTGAATTCCATAACCATACTTGACACGATAATTACTTGCAAACAATAGAACAACACATTCACCTATAAGAATTTAATTGAGGTCATTATTTTCAAATAAAAATAATAGAATAAGATACACTCAATCCAACCAACTCACAAAACAACATATAGATCACACTAATGAAAAATTTAAACTAAATAAGTATAAAGCATTAATCTGAGTGAAAAAGGGAAAACACAAACTTGCATAACATCCACAGTGATTTCTCAAGTTTACAAATTATCTTCCAAATATTGCTAATTTAAAGGTCATAATGCAATGTATTTATACAAAAATTAGGTCATTGTCACATCTTAAAATAATTTGCATACATGAACGTGCTTCTTAAAAATAAACTAACAATTCTAATTCTATCCCTAAAAGAAAAATAAATAGATAAAAATTAACTACTCTGGCTTTAAAGAGATAATTGAGACATGACTTCATCCTCCAAGTTCCTCAAAATTATCTCCTACATAAAATTAAAAATTATAAATGTTGGTTGTCCCTATTCTTAGCAATGATCACTTCTCCCCTTCATGCAACTATGAAATTATTTAGGGTCACTATGAATTCATTTGTAGATAACAAGTTACCATCTCCTGTACTAAAAATCTTGCTTAATCTATTGTTTCATATTTTTATTTGTTTTCTCTATGTTTATCTCAATTTTTACTATGGAATGTATCAAAATGGAGGTTGTGTGCAAACTATATGAATCATAATTAATCTACTCATCCTTCTAATTCTTAATTCAAATTTAAATTTGAGTTTGAAAAGCCACATATGTTCAATCATGTTCATCCCTTAACATTGTGAATTAGTGGCATGCATCAAATTTACTCATTGTAACTTTAGTGAACAGTGAATATGTGGCCTTAATATCAATGCAAAATCTTGAATGCCCACGTGTCATAGTACCACAACCTCGAGGTCACAAAATTCATGGAGTTCCTCATTCACTTTCTACTCCATAGGTGTGTTGAATTATTTATTCACTTTTATGTCTGCTCAGGTTTGAATGTTCTTTATCTTCACATTGGTCATGGTCACGTAATGAAATGATATATATTGTGTTTTCACTGAGCTTCTAGTATTGATTATTTTTGGCATTTACCTTGTCTATGAGCCTTTAGTATATCAAATTTGTTTTAAATTGTAGGTCAGTTTGATACGAGGGTCACAAGAGGCTCAAAGGATATAGAATAAAGCGTGAACATTTGACTTAGGATAAATATGAATGTGGTAGCTAAAAACTTAAATGTTTTCCAAGAATTATTTCACAGGTTTATCATGTAGCTAATCGATGAAATCAGAACTTAATCTAAGTTACACCATGGATCAAAGTGTGAATGTGTTGTGAAGATGAAATTATCTTAGAAAAGAGAAGTTTTTAATTTATCTTTCTCTATTTTGTGAATTGGTTCATGTATTAAACTCGGTCCATATTCCAACATGTCTCTGGACCATAAACAAATAAGTCTAGTTCAAATGTTGATGAAAAAATATAGACTAAATCCAACAACTATCCATAAACTTCAAATGTAACAAAAACACACTCTATACTTTCACATCTATAATGTTAAAAGCATCATTTTTTTTGAAAATTTATACAATACTTTTTGGTCAAAGAAATATTATTTTTAACCACATCTTTGAAAGAATCTCGCTTCGTCATAATATTTTGCAAATATTTTAATACATCACCTTTTACTTTAAAAATAAATAAACAATTTCAAATAAGACAAGTACTAACGCTCATGAGAACCCTTGTAATAAAAATAGCCATAGAAAATCAATTATGGAGGATTATTTTAAGGTATGCACTCCATTATTTTATATGAAAATAGTTCGTTTTAGTTAACTAACCAAATCTCAATGACGTCATGCCATACTTCATGTTAGATATTAGAGTTCGTAATGTGAGTGTCAAAAGCATTTCTAAAAAAGAGAGATAAAAGAAAGTTTAAGAAAATTTTAATTAGAAACACCATTTTTTATCTTTATTTTTTAATTGAATGTTTAAGTGTAAGAAATATCAATTTTAAGATTGAAAGGTAATATATTTCAAAATCAATAAAAAATATGTTGTTTTATAGTTTTAGATTATTTTATGAATATGTGTTTTTTTTAAGTATGTGTAGTTTATTTATTTGAAAGTAAGAATTGATATTTCTATAATTAATTATAAGTAAAGATATCAAATTGAATGTTCTCTGTCGAAGTTAAAGTGCTTCATAGATAAATAAAATTAAACATTTCTGGTTCTCGTACTAAATGTAGGTCTTAAGGAATCTCCAAAAAGACAATGATATATTCCACGAAACTCATATTAGATAGGGCGGTTGAATATAAAAATTTCTTCACTTTCAAATTCTCGAAAACACAATTTGCATATATATTTATCTTGTGGTACGTCGTGGCCAAATTCCATCTAGAGCTAATGAGAGTAAACCTAAAACTAAGCTAAAGTGATATTTAAATAGGATGCCAACATCTTCTTCATGTACTTGGGAATTTCAATCTTTATGCAAACACGAATAAAATTGGAAATAATGAAGAAACTTTGGTTTCAAAGGCTCTTTTGGATTACTCCTTGTAACTTTCAAATAAGATTTATTAATCTCTTCACGAATGCCTTTATTAATTTGTTGTTTAGTGCACTAAGGAGCATTGATAGAAAACCTAGGAGTATTGAGTCTTTCTGTATTGTTATTCAATATTTGCAGAAGAGTCATAACTCTAACATACCAACAAGATTTACATCCTTGTTTGGCAAGTTCCATAGAATATTAAGTGCCAAATTCATATACCTATTCTAAGAAAACTAAGAATTTGTCATGCATTAGAGCCTATGCAACATAGCGATAATGTGGAAAACTAAAGAGGTAAAGAGAGGACAAACTCGAAACTCTAAAAGAATAAGTAAGTGAGGAACTATTATTTTAGCTCAAATTTTATTTGATAATATGGAGATAAAAAATATTTTAACGTGTTTGAAATCATTTTGTCTTATGTATGGGCCCCAAACCTCACATCCATTTAATAGTGTGGAAGTAACCAACATATATAAAAGTTGAATCTTTTTCCAAACATCTTAAAATTGCAGTTGAAAACATTATCTTTCTAAGGATGTCAATTATATTTCATATCCTTTATTGAATATTAATTTTTTTATAGGTACAAGGCTAAAAGGCAGCCTAGAAAAAAATATACCCAAGTAGATGTAAAAGTGCCCTACCTCAACCTGTTGTGCTTGAATGATAAATTTATTATAGATTCTAGGGGTCAAGCTTGTATTCACCCATGGATTAATAGTTGGCCAGTGATTTCACCTCTGTGTGTGTGTGTGTGTGTGTGTGTGTGTGTGTGTGTGTGTGTGTGTATACACACACACACACATATATACACACAAATACACACACACACATATATATTTACACACAAATACACACACACATACATATATACACACAAATACACACACACACACATACATGTATATGTATTTGTATATGTTTATGTATATATATGTATATGTATATGTATGTGTGTGTGTGTGTACATACATACATACATACATATATATATAAATACAATAGGGTTCATTTGCCATATAGAATACCTTATGCCCATTGGCTTTATACAATATGGCCCTATCTATTCATCTGAAAACATCAACATCTAAAGAGTGGGGAGTGGGGCACAGATGGGATGGTGAGGGGTTCATATATAGATGGGGAGGGGGATAACTTAGTTTCCCATCTAGTCTATTCTATTAATTGATGGGTATAATTTCCTTTCTTGTTACATTGAATGCCATGATTTTTGTTTTTGCAAGATTTAGTTCAATATTATTTTAATCACAAAAATTACTTAAAATTTTCCATGATTTTAAAGTAATGCATTTTCAATTAGATTTTTTATATTTTAAACTCCAAATACATTTTCATCTATGTCGATGAATAAATCGATCAAGAGGATCTTGTTTCCAGTGAGCCCAAACAAGGAAAATCCTGGCACCCATATGTTAAGAGGAACCTTCTCCTTGGTTGTAGAGAGGGTCTACTTAGTTGTTGTTGTTGTTGTTATTATTATTATTATTATTATTATTATTATTATTATTATTATTATTATTATTATTATTATTATTATTATTATTATTATTATTATTAAATGAAAATAAATCTTTATGAATTGTTTCTATATTTTAACTACAATTAAATTGTAATTTGAATAAATGAATTTTAATTTAATTTCAACACAAATATTCATAAACATTTAATTAGGATTAAACATATATAAAAAATAATAATAATACCTAATTGATTTCTTAAAACTATAACAATAAATGATTATAAATATGGTTTAAAAAACCCTCTTGAATATTGGGAGATAAGGATATGTTTGATGAGGTTTGAAAACAAAGCTTAAGTGGCAAGACATAAAAATACTTAAAACTTGTGGTGAACAGTGAACCTTATCCAAACCATCAAGTTTTGTTTATGGGCATCATAATTGTAATCACTTTGGTTCTAGGAAGTGTCAGGTAGGCACAATCAAGTTTAACCATTATATTCATTGGAACTAAGGATATAAAAAATGCACTCAGTTTTTTGAGTCTTTATGTCAATCATTGGGAAATTACACTTCTTCTCCATACCGTAATTGGGAAGCTAAACCTGAAAGTGATAAGGACAATGATGTGTTTTTGGGCTTGAATTACACCATGGAAAAACTAAGCTTCCTTTAATTTGTTAAGTTTCATTGTTATCTTAGTTAGTTCTTATATGACCCATGTTATTTACACAATTCAATACGTGAATAAACACAATAGTTACAAGTGTTAAACCTAGGATCTGACACCATAATGTAAGAACCCTTTGGTTAGGACAAGAAAAATGTATTGTATTTTCTTTAAATTATTTCTTCATGTTATCGTCTTGAAATGTTTTATACTAATTTCTTTCCTTTTGTTTATCAATGAGAGTAAACAATTATATAAGAATGGTTGTCATAATCCAATTATATGTGGCAAATAAATTATATTTAATTTATTTCAATACTACTTTATAATTCCATTCACATTATAGTTTTCATAGTATTATTGCATACAACATTAATAATCATCCCCAAAATCAATTTCCTATCTTTTGATTATCAATGTAACTTCAATCACATGTTTACACATTGTTATCAAGTTACACACTTAATACTAGAATCAAAGTATGCATTAGGTCATATTTAAATATACTTCATGTTATGAAGTGTAAAACTAATAATATCTTCCCAATACAATTTTTTATTCATATCTAAAAGTTTAAGCAACCTTCACAATAAGTGGCTAAAAATACTTATTTCCAGTATAAATGAAACAATATTTAATTAGACAAGTCAAATTTCATATTTAGCAATAGTTTCATTTCAAATTATCACACAAAGAAAAATATAACCATAATTAAATAAAAAATGAAAGTGTTTACAACATCATCACAATTATAAGATTTCATCTTCCAAAGTAGAAATACAATACTTGATAATGATAGTTGCATGTTGAAAATAGTCATACATGAATAAGTCTTCATAATGAATTTAACTAGAGTACTGAAGACCATTGTTGTTGATGAAATACTATATAAAAAATAGAAGAAGGAGAACATCATTGGAGGGATTTTCCTCCAACCATTGAGCCTTTTGTATTCTTTGCACACCTCTTATTCAATGAGAATGTCCCTACCTTTTCATACATATATTAGATGCAAATAATCGTTAGAGCAGAGAGAATCCATGTAAATAAAACAAGTCAAAATTTAGTTTCCCACTGCAATGCAATATAGAATGATATGAAATTCTTAATATACACTGAGATATATGCTTATGATTACATGAATTGGGAGAAAAAATAATTGACTCATAAATGCATTCTAACTCTAGTATTAGGGTATGCTCTTTGAGATTTGGGAAAAAAATAGTTGACTCATAAATGCATTCTAACTCTGGTATTAGGGTATGCTCTATGAGATTAGTTATTTCTTGGTGACCTTTTAGAATTTATATAACCCATACACACATAATTTCCAATGTTTGTTTCACAATTATAGGATTAATAAATCATTTCATAGACTTCAATCTCACATATATTTCAATAGGAGAGTTCTATGTATTTCATGCTTAAGTTGTATCACCAAACTAAGACATAACCCAAGAGTATAATCTGATGATCAAAACCATATCTTATCACAAAGTTTCTAGATTTATAAAGTGGTTTAGTACCCCTAAGAATTTGAAATCCCAACATAAAGTATATCATATATAATTAAATTAATCTTTCTCAAAGGTATTCAATTACTTACTTAATTATATGTTGAGCTTTCATTATATAGGGTTTTAATATCCCAAGTTGAGATTAACATATAATTATGTGATATGTGTTCCCAATTTTAAAGGGTTATCTTGTAATACATAGTTTCATTAATTGATAAACTTTCATAGTAATTTTATGGTTCATCTTAACATCAAAAAACAAAATTATGATACAATTTTTCACTTAAAGGCATGATATCATTTTACCAAATATACAATGTTTAAAAATATTCCAATTAAAGGTATACAATGCCCAAATCCAAATCCCAAGTCTTAGATTTCTTCCAATACCTTTTTCATCCCAAAATTATCCATATCTATCATATGGTGCAACATCCAAAATTATATTTCATCGAAAACCATGATTTGATAGTTGGTCAAAGTCTTGACATTGCTTATGCGAGTTTATCATCCAAAAATCCCTTATGAGTTTAACAATACCCAGATTGATTTATCTTTCAAAAATTTATCGATATTTCCCCTAAAATCCATTAGGTTGTACATGATAAAAAATTTATAGCTTTCTAAAATTTGGGATACAAAATTCATTCAATCAAAGAGGATCCTTTAATCCATGTAGTAAAATTCATAAGTGTCCCATACCATCTATGCAAAATGTTTTCACATGACATCAAATGCAAGGATTTATAGCATAACCAAAACAAAGTTTCAACTATTATAAATACAAAAGCAATCTCAAATCCCACATCTCGAAACATCTAGAATGATTAATTCATACACCTATAGTTCTATGTGATTCATTGCACAAAAGGTTTTTCTAGACAAATATATAATCAAGAGTGAAACAAACCTACTTTAAATTCTTATGATATTTAAAAGCATACAAGGCTTTATGAATGATACGTGATAGATTATAAAAATATTTGAAGTATGCTACTAGACTAAGCTTCCAATCACTTTATAATTTATCGATTATGGTCTCTGTTCTAGATAATTTATCACAAGGAAAGGTAATAGTAACTAATTACACATTATTAGCAATGTTATGAGCATTTTAAGATAAAAGAGACATTTGTGGTAATCCCTATGCTTAGGTTTTGATGTTTATCTCGCTTTAAATTATAAAACATCACAAGATAATATCCAGAGAAAGTAATGTGCACAAGGTTGAGTTATGCAATACCATAATTTATAGGTTTTATTATAGTCCAATAATTATACAAACCATGCACGTTCACTATACTTATTTAGGTATAGATCATACCATTTCTCTCTTATATCTTTATAGCCTAAAAACTAAGCCATGATGTAAAATGATAGCTCAAATTATTATGTAGCCACAACACAATTCTATATCCTTAAAAGACTAGTCCAATAATGTATAGGTAACTAAAATTTAAAACCCTACAATAAATCAATAGTCTAATTCAATAGCTTAAATTGAACATTTGACTTAAGATAAATATGAACGTGATAGTGAAAAAATTAAATGTTTTGTAATAATTATTTCATAAGGTTATTGTGTAGCTAATCAATTAAATCGAAACCTAATCTAAGTTACACCATGGATCGAAGTGTGAATGTGTTGTGAATTAACTCAGAAAAGAGAAGTTTTCAATTTATCTTCCTCTATCTTGTGAACTGGTTCATGCATTAAACTAGATCCATATTCTAACATGTTTGCGGACCATAAATAAATAAGACTTGTTCAAACGTTGATGCAAAACTCTAAACTAAATCTAACAACTATCCACAAACCTCAAATGTAACAAAAACATGATCTATGCTTTCACATTTTATAATATTAAATGCATCATTTTTTAAAAAAATTTATACGATACTTTTTTATCAAAGAAATATTATTTTTAATCACATCTATGAAAAAAACTTACATCATCATAATATTTTAATACATCACCTTTTACTTCAAAAATAAGTAAACAATATCAGAAAACACAAGTACTAATGCTGATCAAAACCCTTGTTATAAAAAGTTGTCCACTTCCCATAGCATAAAAAGAGATCATGAACGATTTGATGTCTGCCATTTTATCAGATGTCTTTATCTAAGGTGAATTATTTTATATGTCAATGAGAACATGGACTCCATGTGACCTCTATATTTTAATTTGTTATATGTGACGTATAAAGTTCAAAAATAGCTCCAAAATATCAAGTTATTTGTACTTAGTACTTCATGCACAAAAGGTTATACAATATCAGTGGCCATAGGTTTCAAGTGAGGTGAAACTACCGATTTACTAACACTTACTTCACAGAACTCCCCTTTACCAAAATAAAAAATTATATCCCTTTCGATGTAACTTACACTTTTGGGGCAACTGCTAGGTATTTTTTTGTTTCTTTTATTATCACTTTCCAAGCCATGATAATATTTAAGACTAAATTTGACGGTTAGATAGGCGTATTTATATTTTTTAGTCGTAATATACGATCATTTTTTAAGAGACCGTATTATATGTAAAGTGAAATTTTAAGTATATAATCAAAATTTGTAAAAAAATATAATTAATATATTTATTATCTTTAAAGTTTGACGATCAAATTTAGTCTTTAGGTACAATAGTGATCACCAAAACTATTAGTTTGTTTAGGAAGTTGTGCCTTGCAAAAATTAAAACACTTTTCCTAAATTTGAA
This sequence comes from Torreya grandis, assembly GCA_037957365.1. Lineage (NCBI taxonomy): Eukaryota > Viridiplantae > Streptophyta > Pinopsida > Cupressales > Taxaceae > Torreya > Torreya grandis. The sequence continues at coordinate 2,312,918 of JARHVA010000454.1, read as the reverse complement.
GACACGTATCATTTCAGCAAAATAAAAATAAATAAACATTTTATTTACCTATTATTGATTCAAATGAAGTAATGTGATAATTTTCTTTGGAAAAAAGTGTTTTCCATATAAATAAAAATACAAAAACTTAAAGATACCAATCTTATTTATTGGTGACAAATTTTCAAAAATTACTCACTTTATTAATCTCCACCCACATATTCAATATTAATTGTTGTGCACATGTTACAATTGTTGTCATCACCACATGGCATTGTAAAATATAATTTTTTTATTTGATAGGATAAAATGTTTTTTATCAGAACTATGAACCAGTATTGAGGCACAATTAGAGGCCCAGTTTCTACAACAGGTTAAAACACCAATTAGACAAAGAACACATATAAGAGCCAAAATAAATAGGGCAACATACTATAGAGAACACACCACAACTGAGATATAAAGGACAGTGACAAAAGATGCATCATTCAACCAAAAGGCAGTATTAACATTTAAAATAGAGTTGATTCCACAAAACTTTAGCCAACTCGTAATAGAGTAAAAACCAATCAGAAGAATCCCCAACATGAATGCCTTAGTCTTCATCTATAGGCAAGGGATTGTGTTCTCTCTTATCTAGAGAGGAGGACTTTCATAGTCCACTGAGAGCCATTTTTCACCAAATCTTTTGCCTCCAGTCATAGTCTTTCTACCTTAGGTCATCTTTCTTTCGTCTTCGTAGTGGTGCCAATGTTGGCTTTGAGTTTTTTGAGCCACAAAGGGAGGGAAAACAAAGCATGGTCAAGGGAGGTGGGGGGCAGTGAAAGGGATGAGGTAGTCGACAAAGGGGGAGTTATCCACGTAGGGGGGAGGCTCTATGATTGAAGGGGGCAAAGTGGAAGGAGTCAAACCCTGTTAGAAAACCTTGTGATTGCACTCCTTGAAGTCTTGAGAAGGAGGTCCCTCCTTGTAAAATGCAATCTAAAGTCTAAACTTGTGTGTTATATTTTACCATACCATATACTAAATTATTAAATCACTTCAATTATGTTTTTATTTTGATTGTAATGTGTTAATATATTATACTTTAAAATTTTGATTTTTCTACCAAAATATCAAGTTATTTGTACTTAGTACTTCATGCACAAAAGGTTATACAATATCAGTGGCCATAGGTTTTAAGGTACGTATGAAATTCAATTATGGAGGATTAACAAGGTGGTGTCGGTAAATAATGGGGACCCGTCATTTCAATAAAGAACTTTGCCTTTCCACCACCTTTGTAACATTTAAAGTAGGCACTCAATTATTTATTTCCCATATGAAAATAGTTCGTTTTAGTTAACTCTATGGAGCAACCAATCTCAATGACATCATGTCATACTTTATGATAATGTGTCAAATGTATCTTTTAAAAAAAATCAGATAAAAGAAACGTAATGAGAGAACTTTAAATAGAAGCATTACTTTTTATATTTGAAGGAAATGGATCTTGAAATTAATAGAAATTGTATTGTTTTATCTAAATTTAGACTATGTTGTTTGAATATGCATATTTTTAGTATTTGTAGTTTATTGTTCAAAAGTAAGAATTGAAGTTTCTAGAATTATTGGTAAGTAAAGATTTAAATTGAATGTTTTTTGTAGATGCTGAAGTGCCTCATAGATAAATAAACTTGAATATCTTTGGTCCTCGTATTAAATATAAGTCTTATAAGATTTAGATGAATCTCTAAAAAAATAATGATATAATCCATGAAACTCATATTAGATAGGGCGGTTGAATATAAAATTTTATCTTATTACTCCCATTCTTGGCCCACTTTTTGCACTTGTACACTCTTGGACGCATTATCAACAAAGCCCGATGTCCCTCCATTTTATTTTACTTAGACAACAATCACTAGAGATGCAATCTCGATTATGTCTAACATCTATACGAGCATGCTTGTACTTGCAATATTATGGGGGGTCACTATTATTTGTTATGATGAGTTATTATGTGTGATATGTTTTTATTACTCTTCTGCACTCTCATTTTCTACATTTTGTTGATTCCGGCACTTACTACTTATTTGGACACATTTTTGGTTGTGCTCGACATCCTCTTCATGAGCGTGAATTATTCTTGTAACTAGGGGTCATTGTAGTTTGTACTATGTAGTTGTTCACTTATATGGTATCTTCTCTCAATCATGTCAAATATACTTGAGAGATACCAATAGATGAGGAGAGTTAATTCTACACCAATTGTTCTTCTTGGAAAGACCAACTATGCTTCTTGACGTGGTTACATGGAACACTTGCTCACATGAAAGAATCATATTCCATTCCTGTATGGATAGATTCTTGCTCCCACTGATCCTATTTGGTTCAATAAGTAGGCTAACACTTGTGACAAGGTTCTTAGTACCCTACCATTACATGTTTCCATGAATCTTTGTTGCCATGTGGAAAATACATCGTATCCCTGCACTGTGTGGATCATCCTACAATCTCTTATCAGAGATCCTACTGAGATATATATCACACATCCTTCTATTCCTATCATCTCTTTAGAGACTATTGTACTTCCTCTTCTTTTTATTTATTGTGATGACACATTCATGGCAGACTGTTCTCTTCTTTCTATCAAGCCACCACTACAAGATGAGATTTTTCCTGACCTTAGTTTTCCTGTTACATATTCTAATTTTGTCCCTATTTAGGATGTTGCTCTTATAGAACCTTCATAGTCTTGTATTTCAAAGGAGTTTACTATTTCCAGTGTGAGTATGCCCATTGAGAGTTTTGACAACTCATATCTTCCTATGCTCTCCACTTCCATGTGATTCATCTACAATATATTCTTTAGCTTTGAGGGTTATTTAACTATGCTCTCCACTTCTTATGGACATTCTTTCTATGAATATACATGTCATTCTTCTTCATCAAACTCACATGTTCTTGATGGCACTTCTAATCTTGAGCACATTTCTGAGACTGAGGACTCTTTTTATAGCACATATGACTATAGTAGTGATGTGGATACACCTCCACCATCTATCTCTTTGTCACCTTCTAGATATTGAAGAATTATTTCATGATACACCTACCTCTGATCCACTTTAGACATTATAAGGTGTAGGTATATTGATTTGGGACTCGTCAAACATTGGGCAGTCTAATACATAGTTACAAAGCATTTCACAGTCCTTCATAGCCTCTGCTTTAGTTACACCCTCATTGCGTAAAGTAGTTGGCCCTCTTACTATGCATGAGGAACATGGTTCCTTGTAAAGGAATCACACCTTTGTTGGAAATCCATCAAGCACTTAGAAGACTCATTCATTATTCTAGGGTGATCCACACTTCACTGCACCTACTTTTGATATGTTCACTTTAGTGGCATTACATCTAGTTTTTATGCATGATCTTGCCAAACTTATGCCATGCTTTACTTTTATACCTCTTTATGATATCTCTGCATTATTGCCTTCATTTTCAGTTGAAGAATGAACATACTTTTAATACACACCTTGTGTTCTTCCTCTGGTAAAAGGAAGAAACATTATTTGATGTGGATGGAGCTTCTTTAATATTCAAGTAGAGGATCTCATTATCAATATTAGTCTTTTTTCAAGTTATACTTGGAGTGTGGACTTCTTCAACATCATCTTTCGGGGATAGGTGAGGCGTGAGGAGTGCGGGGTTCTTCTAGGTCTCTCTTCTTCTTTTATCTCTTTTTTTTTTTTTTTTTTTTTTCGGGGGGGGGGGGGGAGTTTTTCCTATAGGTTTTCTCCTTTTCTTCACTTTATGAGAGTTGTTTTGTACATGGCTACCTCATCAAGCCTAGTTGTCAAGACCCATTTATTTTTACCCACCAAATCTATGGTTATGGGGTTGTCGGGTGTTTATTTTTTATTTTTCTTCTTGTGGATTATTGCCTACACATGTCACATGGTTTATTCTACCTCACTTGGAGTTTCCCTAAACTTGTGGGATATGCTTACTTAGGTGTACATTGTCATAAGAGTTACACGTTTGAAACATTATTAGTCAAATGTGTTACACTTGATTGCTTATTCTAGGCATGGGATTTAAACTCTATTCTTAGCACATTTGACCTACTTTCATGCAGGAGTTACACATTTCACTCCTTTTTTGTACATCTGAGATATTTAGCTATTTATTGAGTGTTGGACATTAACTTGACTCATTTTATGCATTCTACTTTTGTGTGTGCAACTTTTGGCTCTCACCTACTACCTAAGGTTTCATGCATTAATTATTGGTTAGAGATCTTGCATGACTCCAATATAAGATACACTCAATTAAACCAACTCATAACACAACATATAAATCACTATAATGAAAACTTTAAAATAAATAAGCACAAAGCATTAATCTAAGTGAAAAAGGGAAAACATAAACTCACATAACATCCACAATGATGTCTCAAGCTTACAAATCATCTTCCAACTATTTTTAATTAAAATTTTATAATGCAATGTATTTATAAAAAAAAGTCGTCACCACATCTTGAAATCATTTGTATGTGAACATGCTTATTGAAAATAGACTAATAGTTCTAATTTTATCTCTAAAAAGAAAAGAAAAGAAATAAAAATTAACTACTTTAGATTGAAAGAAGCTTTTCTTAGATTTAAAGAGATAATTGAGACATGACTTCACCTTCCAAGTCCCTCAAAATAATCTCCTGTTTAAAATTAAACATTATAAATGTTGGTTGTCCCTTTTCTTAGCAACAACCACTTATCCCCTTCATGCATCCATGAAATTATGTGGGTCACTATGAATTCATTTGCAGATAACAAGTTACCATCTCCCCTATTGTGAATTCTGCTTACTCTATTGTTTCATATTTTTATCCGCTTTCTCTATGTTTATCTTAGTTTTTACTGTGAAATTTATCAAAATGGAGGTCATGTGTGAACTATATTAATCATCATTAATCTACTTATCCTTTTAATTCTTAATTTAAATTTAAATTTGAAAGGCCACGTATGTTCAATCGCATTCATCTGTTAACACTGTGAATTAGTGGCATGCATCAAATTTCCTCTCTAACTTTAGTGAATAGTGAATTTGTGGCCTTAATCTCAATGGAGAATCTTGACCGTCTACATGTCATAGTACCACAACCTTGAGGTCACAAAATTCATAGAGTTCCTTATTTACTTTCTACTCCAATGATGTGTTGAATTATTAATTCTCTTTTGTGCGTGCTCAGGTTTGATTATTCTTTATATTCACATTGGTCATGGTCATGTAGCAAAATCTTATATATTGTGTTTTCATCGAGCTTCTAGTCTTAATTATTTTTTGCCTTTACCTTGTTTGACTGGACTAAAGTATGTGGCTATCTGTGACTACTTCACAATCACATGGTGAAAAAATGCCTCAAAATTTTGAATGACTTCTTTTGTTTCTTGCAGATTCATTGGGATTTTGGTTTTTTTTTTTATATTATTTTTCACATCCACACTTTTCCCACAATAAATAAATATAATGCAATTATATTTAAAATGCGTTAAAAAAATTTGTACGATACTTTTTGGTCAAAAAAATATTATTCTTAACCACATATTTGAAAAAATCCTACCTCATTATAATATTTTACAAATATTTTAATACATCACCTTTTACTTCAAAAATAAGTAAACATTTTCAAAAAAAACACAGGTACTAATGCTGATCAAAACCCTTTTTGCATAAAAAGAGAACGATTTGATGTCTGCCATTTTATCAGAGGTCTTTATCGAAGGTGAATTATTTTATGTCTTTAGAACATGGATTACCAACAAGATTTACATCCTTGTTTGACAAGTTGCATAGAATATTGAAGTGCCAAATACATATACCTATTCTAGGAAAACCAAGAATTTGTCATGCATTAGAGGCTATACAACACAATGATAATGGGGAAAACTAAAGAGGTAAAGATATGACAAACTCCAAACTCTAAGAGAATAAGTAAGTGAGGAACCATTATTTTGGCTCAAATTTTATTTGATAATATGGAGATAAATAATATTTCCATGTGTTTGAAATCATTTTGTCTTAAGTATGGGCCCCGAACCTCACATCCATTCAATAGTGTGGAAGTAAATAGCATATGGAAAAATGGAATCTTTTTCTAGACATCTTGAAATTGGAGTTGAAAACATTATCTTTCTAAATATGTCAATTATAATACATATCCTTTGCTAAATCTTACTTCTTTTATAGGTACAAGGCTAAAAGGCAACCTAGAAAAAAAATACCCACGTAGATGTAAGAGTGCCCTACCTCAATCTGGAAATAAAATACCCATGCCAAATTTATTGTAGATGTTAGGGTTCAAGCTTGTATTCACTCATGGATTGATAGTTGGCCATTGATTTCCCCTTCCGCACCCCCTATATATATAGTCAGTGGGGTTCATCTGCCCTATAGAATACCTTATGCCCATTGGCTTTATACAATGGGGCCCTACCTATCCATCTGGCAACATCAACATCTAAATAATAGGGAGTGGGGCATAAATGCGATGGTGAGGGGTGAGTAGGATAACTTAGTTGTCCATCTAGTCTAGTCTATTAGATGATGGGTAGAATCTCTTTTCTTATTACATTGAATGCCACAATTTTTGTCTTTGCAAGATTTAGTTCAAGATCATTTTAAGACCAAAATTGCTTAAAATTGTCCATGATTTCAAAGTAATGCATTTTCAATTAGAATTTTTATAGTTTAAACTCCAAATACATTTTCGCCTATGTCGGTGAACAAATCGATCAAGGGGATCCTTTTTTCTAGTGAGCCCGAGCAAAGAAAATCCTGGCACCCATATGTTAAAAGGAACCTTATTCTTCATTGTAGAGAGGGTCTACTTAGGTAAATAATGATAAAATTAAATGGATGCATGGAAAAATATGCTTCACACAATGGTTTCTCCATTTATTCAGTTTTCTCTATAGATGTGATCTTCTCCACAAATTTGGTCTCTTTCATTGTAAATATTATTCTTTATAAATTCTGTAATGCCCTATTAGCTTTGTTTCACTTTATGCTTTGAATTTCCTATCATACAATTTATTTAAATCATTCCTTTGTGTAAGTTAAGGTTTCAATGACTTTTCTATCATTAAGGTATTGCAATATTACAACACCTTAATGACAAAGTTATGATATCTTAACTACAAATTTATATAATGTGTATAACACATGACCAACAATAAAAAAACTTAACAACACTTTTACTTTACATTAATGATAGTCTCTTATGATGGATTTTTGAAATAATTAAAAAATTACACTTTTAAGGTAGATTTACGACGCAACACAAAAACTTAATTCATAAATACGACATTTAAAAGTAGTTTATCTTAAAAGTCACATAACATTTATTGAAAGGCTAGTCTCAAAGTTGACTTCAACCATGTGAAATGTAATAGTGTGGTCTTAGCCCTTTATGCTTTGATCCTCAAGTTAGGGTGCATATCTCTGACCCTTCCTCCCACCTATTAAAGCTCTACACGCATGCCAATAGAGCTTAAAGTGGAATTTAATCTATATAGAGACAAATGAGGTGTGCCAATTTGTAATCTAACATATATCTACCACTAGTTTATTACATGAGCATACACTGGATACATGTGTGACATATATGTTGTTTCATAATTTTTTTCATCAATATTTTGGTTTCAAGTTTTAGGTTTTGACAATTAAAAGGGTTATTAGTCCACACTAGTCACTAACTTTAATGTAGACTCCCAAAACCAACTGTTTTCTATTTTAGAATGATATATTCCAGTAAGACATGATTCAAAGTGCATGAAACGAAGACAAGAAGTGAAAAAGCAAAAGTAGGCAAATAAATTTGATAAATCAAATTTTAGTTTGAAAACTTTATTTAAAAATATTTTCATTATAATATAATTTATTGTCTATGATGTGAAAGATTAAAAATTAGGCATAAAAATTGCGTAATGGAGGAATAATATGGTCCCCGCATGTCTCACTTTGGTCGGTAAACAATGTTGTCATTTATATATATATATAGAGAGAGAGAGTTTGTTTTTTTATTTTTTAATTAAATTGTGTTGATTTTAGATCATAACATGTAATTCATCAAATTGGTTTCGAGTTTTGTTTAATTTAACATTCTTTTCGATGTTATAAATTGTTTCAATAATATATTTTTTTATTAAAAATTTTATATTTTATATTTTAAATATATTATCACCTTCGTTTGTAAGTGACCAATCAAGGGGTTCCTTATTTTTAGTGAGCCATATGTGAAGAGGGAACTTGTTCTCCATTGTAGAGAGAGTCTACCTAATGTTAAATTTATTATTATTATTATTATTATTATTATTAAAAAATCCGTACACATTGTTTCCAAATTTTAATTAGAATGAAACTGCAATACGAATAAATGGATTTTAATTAAATTGTGACAAAAATGTTCATAAACATTTAATTAAGCTTAAACATATATAAAATAATTTATCAAAACTATTTAATTATCTAAAATTATAACAATACATGATGCAAAAAGGATTTAAGAAAATATCTTGAATATCAGGGGATTTGGAGATAGTCACCAAGTTCTAAAAATAAAAATTAGGTTTTTATGGCAAGACAATGAAAATTCTAAAGAATTGTGATAAACAAAGGACCTTGTACAAATCATCAAATTTTATTTTTTTTGGCACAAGAACTATAATGTGTATGGTTGTGGGAAGTGTTAGGCAAGCACAAAAGTTTATGATGATTGCATTCATTAACTCTGGGGCTCTAAAAACTATGCTTAGTTTTATGAAACTTCAACAAATCATTGGAAAATTTGTACTTATTCTCCAAACCCTAATTAAGCAGTTGAACCTGAAAATGATAAGGATATTGATGTGTTTTAGGTCCTACATTATACCAAGGAAAAGCTAAGTTTCCTTGATATTTTTAGGCCCCTCAACAATGTCTAATATCCAAAACAACAATAATTTCAATAATTCTTCAGCCATGCAAACCAATGCAATTCAATGTATAGATAATATGACCTCTAGTGCTATAATGAATTCTCTATAAATATTTACTTGACTTTTTTAGGACTGTTTGTAAAAGCTTAATAGATTGATGTGACAATAAATTCTAGACGCCTTCTTTTAGTATCTCTAGATGCGTCAATGCATTAAGATGCATGTGTATTTATAAATACTTCGAATTCAAATTCAAGTGCTATTAACACACAATTCAAAATCAAATAATTGGAAAAGTAAACAAGATGAGACCACAAGACATGGGGTATCCCTGATGGATCTAAAACACCCACACCCCTTGAAACATATTACATACATTTTAGATGGGACCACCATAGAGACAAAAAAATAGGAGAGATAAAGTGAGGGGAGAGAAGGGGACCACACAATGACAAATGAAAAATAATGCCAATAACACCTAATTTTGACCAATAACTAAAAAATATATAAGAACCCTACGATTATATAATTTAATGACTAATAAATGCTTAGGGGCCATTTTTAGGTGTAATTATTATGCCTTAATTTGAATTGTGTGTACACATGGATCAAAGTAAAACAAACATAGTATGGAAACAAGATTTTGTGCCTCAGAAATCCTTGAAGTAAACTCCAATGTATTTATGAATGTGGTAAAAAAAATTCATTATTTTTATACACACACATGGGTAAGTGCCAATTATAATAATACATTAATGATATACTTGAATATACGATGCAGAGAGATGATGGATGAATGAGGGATAATATGTGAATAAGTGGAATAAAAGGGTAGTCTAACCACTAAAGAAACATCAACATTAATGTGGACTATCTCAAACCAAAGGACTCTTTCCATCAATAAGATCAAAAACCATGGGTGAGATATGAATCAAAGCTAGTAGCATGGAAAGTCTATTACATAAATTATGACTCCACAACTATGAAGAGCATCAATGTTTCTTGGGATATAATAAAGACATAACACAATTACAACCTTTATGTCACCCTTGAGAATCAATTCATGGAGAACTTGTAGGAGATTAAATGTGGTAAGCACAATATTTTCTATGATTATATCTTTTTGGTTTTAGCCATGTATTTTACAAGAACAATTCCTAGGAAGAATGGGTTGGAAAATTAGGAGTAGGAGAAAACTATTAGAGAGTAGGTAACAAACAAATTGAACACATTTTCAGATGGACTTAAAATTATAAACATTATAAGGTAGTAAGTAGATAGGATTAAAAGCATGGTTGATGGTTGATATAGAATGCAAGACCTAATAGTAAATAAGTATAAGGATGAAATATTTTTTATGTTAGACACAAATAACACACGTCCACCCATATCAACCATGCTAAGCACAAATAACACCACTTCTATATGAAGTGACGGATGAACATGTATATAGTATAATAGTGGGTATTTAATAGCTTACCATGGATCTTAGAGCACCAAGTCCTCCTAGATGGAGTGATGAAGCAAAATGATGGGTGGGCCAAGTAATATTTATGGAGGTAAAGCATGAATATAGTGTCATGAGAATGAAAACACCTGTTATACCAACACAACAAGGAGAAACAAGTAATAGAACACAAGTTATTATAGATCTAAACAACCCAACTCTTGCAATAAAAGACCAAGGCAAAGGGAGGGTTTAGGACAATCTATAAAGATCAAAACAAATAAAGAGTATAAGTATGTGGATGGCCACAATGAAGGTAGTAGGGGAAGACACCATGGTGTTTCAAATATGACATTATTATAACAGGAGGGTGTTGCAAGAAGTGGAAATATGATTAAAAAAACACACCCTCCTACTCTTTGATGATAATAAGAGGTCCATTAGGGAAATAGGAATCCTCTAAAGTGGTGTAAATAATAAAAATAAAATAAGAATATATTGTCTTGGCCACTTCTTGTATGGATTTGATAGGAGCGACACTCATGCACATGAGTGGAGGAGCACATAGATCGTTTCCCATTTAAACATAAATGACGAAGAAGGCCAAGATCAACATATAAAAATGAATAAGATGATGTGGTTATCCTCAACTATAAAATAAGGAATTAGTACATATTTAGAGAGGGAATCTTCTAAAGGAAAAGAAAACATATAAGAAGGTGACATAATTGAATTATATGTTTTAGAGGAAGAAAAGGACCTAGGGCGCCAAGTTACAGAACCAGATGCCTTCCTCTTAGAATTATAGAACTGTGATGGAGTGGCAAGTGTTGGAAGGACTTATGATGGAGAAAATAAATTAGGAAAGGACAAAATCATTTGAGTAATTCTGAAATATGTTGAGATGAGCCAATTTATACTATATAAAATTTTAGAAGTGCTAGTACCCATATTACAAAATTACCTTATAGAAAAATAAAGGATAAATGCAATGCCATGAGACTATTAAGATGTTTTAGAAGGAATCCCTCCAAAATTTGATAGAACAAAGACAAATGACTTCGAATATAAGGATACATTTTGAAATCTACAATAAATAGATATAGATTTCAACAACGTCCACAGGACAAAAATTGTCTATGGGACCCTAATAGACTGTCCTTAATGAAAAAAAAAATGATGGAGACCCTAATGAAACCCTATGAACAACAAAAGTAGTTGGAAGCCATATAAAACAAATAACTAAAGGCTACCCATATACAATATAGGTAACCTCCTTATTTTCAATAATAATATAACATATATGATTGATAATTTTTCTCGCATACCGAGTCTCACTTTCTTCCCTTTGTGTACAAATGTCTCATCTACTTTATCATTTCTACGATTGACATCCCATAAGTGTGGTATGTCATTGTATTTTTCACTAAGATACTCAATAAAAAAGAAGGTTCAAGGACATTGTACCCCTCAAAAATGGATCCCTTTGACTTTGTTAACTGTTTAACAAACCCCTTCAACATTTTCATGTACCTCGCTAACTAGAACATCCACCTTAGGTAAATGACATTAACTAAGTCAATATCGTGAACAAATGAACCAACTTATGTACTTGAGAATCAAATAAATTAGATGGAAATAATTTTTAAACATACACACAATATCAACAATCTCATATCTCAATCCATACTTTTCCTAAAATTTTAAAGTCTATTAAGTATTTTTAGGATTTATTTTCTAATCATTATTTTAAAATGTTATATGGCCACCTAATGGGACATAATATTATTTTTTGACAGAATTAGTATGGTATTTAATGAGCATATATGAAATCACTAAACATATAAAGATATATGCAATCAGAAAGATAGATTGGAATTTATAAGATCACAAGAGAACTTAATTTGAAAAAAGAAATCACACACGATATAACCCAAAATGATGTTAGGATATTCTCCACATAATTTCCCTAGAGCAAGCATAATAAGTGATCCCATCATTTCCTAAGAGTGATCCATTGTAGACTTCTTAAAGTGGAAATCAAGAGGATATATTTTCTTGTGAATGTTTTGGAAAGATATTTTACCATTGACATTGATGTTGTGATGAATTAAATCACCCCAATATTTCTCTATTGCTATCAGGATAGTTTGATTTTGGTTGCACTATTAGATCACTATCATCTTTCTTAAATCTCTTATACACTATTTATGGACCCATTTCTTGATACTTTCAACCTCTAAGAGGGTACATGAGAGTCAAGAATCAAGTGTGTGTCTATCAACCCCTCCTTGTCAATTATATACAAAGGAAATTACTTTCATTCATTCTCCTTTAGGCACATTTCACATCTTATTTATTATTTTTTATTATATTTATATAAAATCTAAAGTTATCCATATTTTATGGTTTAGTGTAGTTTTATTTAACCCTAAATCCACTTTACCATAAAACAGGGACCATCTTGTTCTTATTTGAGACTACTTCTATGGCACTATTAACGTGTGTGCCTTATTCTTATTTTTCAACATTTCTATACATTGCACTTGAGGTTCATGCCTTGCATGCATTTTTATGAGGATATCCTTTGGCACACTTGTGGTTTATCTCTCTTCTTCTTAAGAGGGTCCTTCTATGATAACTTGTGGTTAGTTCATAGCCTCCTTTCAAGGCTTATTTCTGTATGCCTTGCATGATTTTTTGGGGACATATACTTTCAACTCTTGTGTTATGTGTGTCAAGCATAAATTTATTTGAAACCATTGTGTCTTGTGTATTAATATTTTTTTGGGCACCATGATAAGGTTTTTTAGTGCCTTATTCTTATTATATGTGCATAGTTCCATGCACATCTATGGTTTTTGCACCACTCTCACAAATTTTTTGTTCCACATTGCTTGAAAACATCGGTGAACCACTCATTTTTTAAGATGATGGATCATTTATTTTAACAAACTTTAAAAAATACTTATCATGGATTTTTGAACAATCATTTTGAATGGATCAAACTACAACTCGTGACAACTATACATGGAATAACTTTTTACCAAACATGACCTTCATCCCTATCTTTTTGTATAATTACCTACACCTTCTACTGATGAAAAATACAACCAATGGATATATATTTGTGATGTGGTATTTGGTTACATATTTTTATCTCTCTCTATAGATCTACATCAACATATGTTGCACACAAAATGATCTTCTATTGTATGGAAATTACCTGAGTAATTGTTTGAAGACACTTCATGTGCTTCCATATAAACATTAAATATTTCTAAAATTACTCAAATTTATAATGATTCCTTCATGCAAAAAATTTATCTAACTATTGAGCCCCCCTTTTAAGTGAATATCATTTTCCAGTATATGAGACATCTTTTCATACCATCTTCTTAGTATATTTCATTATAATATGTTGTGATATTTTTTTAATACAACCGTTACATTTTGATCCTTACAATGGTATTGTGGAGGATTTTATTTTCTTTTTTGATAGAATTTCACATACTAATATTCTTGGGAAAGCTCAATCTATTCATTTATGTGATGATCTGCATCCTTTTATGGACCATCTTCTACATGCTAACATTAATACTTCCCAAAAATAATGCTCTAAATAGGTATCAGAGAGATAACCACCACTGCAAGAACAAAAAATGGGTTCCACGGGAAAATGAATACACCCCTCTTCTCAAAAAACCATGGTCCCTTTATTCAAATGAAGTCCTTGTCTTCTTTGGTGAAGAACTAGTATAAAATAAAACCATTACCTAAAAGGGAGGCTGAAGTATCAAACACCTCGTGCCATGAAAAAATCATCCATTGAATGATAATGTCAATAGAAGGTCATTTCCTAAAGAAACAAATGATCAGTTATTTGTTGCCTATCTCAATCTCCTAATTTTGAAGGCATTCATCATTGATGGATAACTTTGGAGGCTCCTTAGAGAATTCAACTGATACATCTCCATATGAGTTAGGGCCAGGATCATCATCTTTACTAGAGCTTGATGGAAACCTAGTAGCCTAAGTGAAAGGGGAAGAAATAGTCAATGATGGATACCCATTTTATATTTCAAATGTTATACCACCCTATAATCATCTAAAAATGACACTTGAGTGCCAAGAGTATTAATTAAGATCACCCATCCCTAGCTTAACCCTAGACCTATCTTAGGGCCTTTTTAGATACTTATCCAGCCTTCATGCAGACCACACGTATCTCTAAACATCCCTAAATTGGTCCCAAACCCTCACTTTAGCATCTTGGCCCCTAGTGCCTCATGTTCCACCACTTGGATGGTAGCACCATAATTAGAATAGTAGCACCAATGGTGCTAGTGTCCTATTTTGGATGTTATTGTCTTTTTCCTGTGTTTGGTCACCAATGGATATCTTTTCAAATCAACAACCACCTAGGGTCATCCTAGACCTCTTTTAAGACTTGGACAAGCGCTAGAAGAATATATATACATGATTTTTAGCCCTTTATCCATTAGATGGAAATTAGATGCAAATAACACAAATAAACCCAAAACAAGTTGTGCAAAATAAATATTATTAACCCCTATTCTACCCTACTTCTATATACATCCATCTACAACATTCTTAAGCTCATATTACTCAGATTTATAGTCTTAATCACACTCAAAGCACTCAAGGTGAAATTCATACTAGTTTTATTTTATTTGCACCAACACTTAGGTATGGAGAACTAAACTGGTCTTGATCCCTCCTTTGAGTATTGGTATGTAGGCAACTCTTACCATACCAGGGTTTTGAGGATGTCCAGCCTAACCCACTAACATCACACTTTACTACTTGTGACAATTTGATGCCTTAAAAACATGGAGGTATAGGTTTTACATATAAAAATCAGTCAAAATAGGTCACCGATAGGGAATAAGAACTCATGCACACAAGAACGGGCTTGGTAGACTCAGACATAAGTACACCCAAAATCTCAAAATAGTTCTACACAGAGGACACTAGTGCCAAAAGGAGGACACTAGCACCAATGGTGATGTTGTCTAGTTATGGTGATATTATCTAAGAAGGGCTTTGACACCTAGATCCTATCTGTGACACTCAGATCAGCTCTTATCCCATCTTACAACCTCCAAATCTTCTGTCTCGATCAATTTTCATCTATTTACTTATTTATATCATTTATTGATATTTTTAGAAAGGTCAAATTAGGTCAATTCTATTACAAATAAATGGTTGTATGTATTACATATTTATACCCTCATTTAATATAATCACCCCCTTTAACAACCTAGGGCTTAAACTCCATAAACCCTAAAAAGTTAAACCACACCCTTATTTGTGCAGACCATGGAGAAATCTTGCCTTTAAATAAGAATAGGCTCCAAATTAGGGTTGGTGAGAAGTTTATTTTTTCAATATTCTATGCAAATGTGAAACAAATTTGGAGTGTTTAAACATTCCTAAAAAATGAATGAATACTCCCCCTCATGAGTCATCATGTTTCCATCTCTGTGGACATTACAAAGGGCTCAAGTTTCATTGATTACAACTCGCTTGGAGCTCTTCCTTCCATCCTTAAATGTGAAATATCAATGTGTTTTTATGACATTAACAAATTGATTGTATCCTTGAGTGAAATGAATTTAGTTGGGATTATCATCTATATAATTTTTAGTGTTTTAATTTTATCTCTTTTAGATCCATGTGACAACTCTCCCTTCATAAGTGTCATGTTTTTTTGGTTTTATGATTCTAGCTCTTTGGAATCCATGTGATGGCTTGTCAACACCATGAGCTTTGCTTGATGGATGACTTTTTATAATTTCAAGACAATAAATACATAATTCTCCCTAATAAATAAATTTAGTGTAATTATGTGAAATGAATAGGACATATGTGTTTCAACATATATAGAGAAAGACGTAATGTATCTACATTTTTTTAAAAAAAATTGTGTTTTTCATATTCTTTTTTAAATATTTTTGACCAGAGAGTGGGACACACTATTATGATTTATACCTTATACATAATTAATCTTTTCCATTTGAAATTGTTTTAAAATTTGTGTTTTACTTTTTTGGATCCTTTGTTTTGGAAACCATGTAACATGCTTTTATGACTAACAAATTTTACTTTTTGGAGTTTAACTTCAGCTTTATCATGAAACATTCATCCACCTTACCCAATTCAGCATTTAGGGGGCATGGTTTAATTATTATTGGGTAATATACATTATTTATATCTTACTATTTTCAAGTAGTTATTTTTACTATACATGGGTACATAACATGGCCTTGTAGTGCTAAGACCCATTTCAGATGGTTTGGCCCCATTTTTTGTACAAATTCCCTAAGTTGCACTTAATTTTGGGTGATGGTATAAGTTTAAGGTTTTAAATTATTTTATGATTTAAAATAATCTTTTTTCCACTCTAATATTGAATCTAAACGGTCCCATAATAACTAGCTGACAAACTAGCTAAGTTGTGAGTGAAATTATCGATCGAAAAGTGTACCGAATAGCTTCGAACTTAAAAAAATATATTTTTGGGTCTAAAATATTATATAAATATCATAATATCAAAAATAGAACATAAAATAATCTCCTCAATTCAAATTAATTCACTACACGACCTTTATGTGCAATTTTTATTAATAATGAAAGCTAAAATAAGCTTATTACATTATAACTTGCATTGCAAATTAAGTTTAAAATTTAAAAATATAATAAAAAACTCATATAACACTAAGTGAACTGAAATTCAACTAAAAATAAAATAAATAAACTTAATTTAACTTACTATAAATATTTAGACATCATGCAAGAAGCTTTCTTTAATAGTAAAGTCAAACATACAACAACTAGATATCCTAGTCAATTTAGAGTTCCAACTAAAATTATTTAAGAAAATTAACTCAAATTAACTTTGATTTAAATCATATAATCAATAAACCACATGCTGCATATTTTTAAATTAGTGTCTAATTATTTAGACTCAACTAATTACTCAAATATTGAACTAGAGTACATTGAAGTGAGAACTACAATAAACTGAAGTGAACTGGTAATTAATTGGCAGTTCCAGTTATTTTTTAAGAAATCATTGAAAAATGTCTCAAAGTGATAAAAAAAACTAATTAAATTAAATAACCTTATAAAACACCCAAAATACTAAAAATATACTAACTCTACAAATAAAACTCAAGTGCTCATATTGGCATCATACTCAACATTCCTCCCTTTGATGCAAAGAGGTGAGATTCCTATCATCTCCTTGAACCTTCCATAAATCATCTTTGACAATATCAACCATATTAATTATGTGAAATATTATGTAATGTTTAATATTTATCTTTATTATAGGATAATGTAGTTATAACATGTTTCTTTGAAGACTGAGAAACCAATCCACTTCCCATTGTGAAGTAATAACTTGAACTTGACTTTCTATCATCAAGAAATCCTCCTCAATATGAATCTATCTATCCAATGATACATAAATATATTTATGGTATAAAATTAATACCATAATTATAAGTACCTATTACATATATGAAAATTCTTAAATTGATTGCAAATGTTTGAGTGATACTTTGCTCATAAATCTAGAAACTAGTAAAACTCCATAACTAATATCAAGTCTAGTAATAGTGAGATATATCAAACCTCCCACCATGCTTCTAAAATTATTTTAATCATCTGAAGGGATTTCATTCACCCTCATAATCATTTATTTACTTGTAATTGAAGTTTTTTTAGCCTTGGAATCTTGAACATTGTACCTTTTTAGCCTGTACTAGGTATGCTTGGCTTGATAAATGAATACTTCCTCTTTCCTTTAATAAAATTCTATGTCAGGAAAATGCTTCATAAGTCTAAGATCAGTCATCTCAAAGTCTTATATCATAGCTTTCTTGAAGCAATTTAACATCCCCATGGAGCTATCTGTAAATATCAAGTTATATATATAGAGACAAATATATAAAATATTAGAATTTAATACTTGTATATAAAGAGTGATATCATTTTGACTTCTTAAAAATCCTTGATCCAATAACCATCTATTTAATCTTGAGTACCAATCTCTTGGATCTTTATTCATATCATAAAGATCCCTCTTAAACTTATTTAACTGATATTTTTTAACCTTTACCTCAAAACCTTGTGGTTGCCCCACATATTCTTCATCTTTAATCACTCCATTAAGGAATGAAATTTTAACCTTGGTCTTGTAGACCCAATTTGTATCAATGACATATTTATTTAATGGAAGTTGAAATAAACTTCATGTATCATTTATCTACATTAAAGACATTGTTATAAAAGTTGCAACATGAGTTTATGTAGTTACAATCGAATCAAGATATTCAAATTAAGGGTCAAACTTGTACCATAGTGTGCCAAAAGACCTATAATATGCTGCACAATGTGTTACATAGATTAACATGCAATGAAAAACTATCCAAATTTGTAAGTGGTAAGTAAAACTGTGACAATCAAAATGAATCCCATTCGATTGACATCACAAATGTAGTTTCCCAACTAGAAGGAAATAGTATGGTGTGGAATTTGTATAACATGGGACCACCTTGGCCAAAATATGTGTCCCCTAAAGAAGGTAGATCCACCTAAAAACTAACTAATTTACTATACCACTTGTGGTTTTTTCAATCATTATCACCACACATGTCGAGGTAAGGATGCAATGGACATGCTTAAGGAATATAGAGGAAAATCTGCAATAACTCAAAAAACACCACTAAAAATTCCAAGGTATGTCACATCTCCAATAGCTATGGGATATCAACTAAAACTGACATACGAAATCCAGCCTCCCTCCCCAAATAAACATGACACCTCAAAAGTCAAAAAAATCATGCTATAATAGTTATCAAATAAGATATAATAGACGAAATCAAGGAGGGAGCCGTAGGGGAAACTGTAGAACTATATAGGAGGGTATATATATGGATATCAAGATGGAAAAGAAAATCCAAGGAAACATGCTACAAATTTGGGAAGCTAGGACATATTTCTCATAATTTTATAGAAGAGTGACAAAAAAGTGTGTAGGTCATGTCATGAGAATGGTACATATGACTCATTAAACTGCCTAAAATCTAAAAGATGCTATAATAATGGTAGAATTAAAATTGAGGAGCTGGTGGGTGGGCAACTTCCCAAAGGTGTGCATCACCTAAAGAAGATACCATAAACCCCAAAGCTAATAAGGGTATGCCACGAGCTACATAGACCACTAAGCTATAAAACCCAAACAGATGAACCAAAACATTTTAAGAAAAGGGAAATAATATCTTAGAGACTTTGATAATGCCAAGAGGAAAGGGGGTAAATTCTCAAAAATAAGTCACTCAAAAACATTTTTATAAAATTTGAACAAGAGAAGGCATGTATAATAGTAACCACTGGGACATGAATAAATATATGGAAAGACATGGATAGAGAGGTAATAAGAATCAAATGAAGATGAGTAGAATGAGTATGCTTAATACAAAGATACATGATCATATAGTGTAAATGAATAGGAAAATCATATAAGAGAAACATGGGGGAAAAAAACTTATTTTGAAGAGAAGGATGTCATAGAGTTGAAAAAACTAGTCAAAATGATGGGGTCACTTAGGATTTTTATAGAAGTCAACATAATTTTGTAAGCATGAGAACAAACAAGAAAAGATATGAAGAGTACAAAGGTTATAAAATGGTAAATAAAATAATAATAATGTGTTCCACATAAGTAGGAAATTGAATAAGTATGACATATTGATTGATATAAAGGTAAATGGTAATTAAGTATGAATCGAATTGTTACATCTAGGGATAAACATCACTCTAATACCACTAAGCACCTAGGAAGCATTATGTAAACTACTAATTTAGGTGGAAGCCTATGACATAGTGCTTTTGAATAGAACCCTAATATCCCTATAGGATGGTTAGTAGGCACTCAAGTTATTTCTTCTGGATCAAGAAAAACTAGACTTTGAGGTGATTGCTATATATGAAAATAATAATTTCTACTTAATTCTATTAAATATATCATGGTTTATGGATTGTAATGGAATTTTTAAATATGAAGGTGAGGAAATCACTTATGAGGGGAATGTTATCATATCAAATTTACAAGCGGAAACTAAATTGGTAGTTTTGTGGACAAAACAAGTATATAATGATGAGGAAGATAGTGACTATGATGATATTTATGGGACATATGTCACAGAAAAATTCCCAAATTAGAATAAATTTTTTGAATCAAATGATGATGGAAAGATTAGTCTAGAAAGCAAAGAACTAGAGTCCAATTTTGAAGAAGATATAAAAACATGTCTACATGTGTATATATAAACAAGGGAAAAGAAGCTTCTACATATGAGGAAAATGTCTCTAATCGCAAGAAAGTTGTACGATCCCACAAGAGACACTAGAAAATAGTGAGCATATAGATTAATATCATTTTTTTATTAATATAAATACACTTTTCAATAAAAAAAAATTAACTACTACTTAAAAAAATTAAATTGATGCATGAATTTGGATGGATAGTAAATAGTGAGCAATAATTGGAATAATAGTTCCAATAAGTTCAAATTAAAAAAAAATACTCCTCAGAAGAATTCATGCCAGGGAAAAAATAAATAAAATTTACTCAAAAATATATATATTTAAAATAAATTAAACTAAAGCCATTGTAGCCTTCAAAATTGGAAAAATACAAGGACAAAAAGAAGTATTTTTACTAATAAATAATTATGGATTGTACCCACTCAAAGATTGAGCATGTCCAAAATAGAAGAGTGTCATATTGTGAATGCTCTCACTTATGCCCAAGCCATCGCTTATTTTCCTACACAACAAATACACACTGAATATATTATGGCTATATCATCCATCCAAGAAAAAAAATACAAAATCAAAATAATGTAAAACTTTCCTTCTAAAGCTATTTCAATATACACAAAGACATATCACTAACACATGTACATTGTTTGTTTACAATATATACAATGAATATATCTAACTCAAATTATTAATACAAAATTTTGGCTGTTTGTGGCATATTAAGCTCGTTAGGGTGGGTGCATGGTCCCCCTTATGTCTCGGTTTGGTCGGTAAACAATGCGGTCTTTGTCATTTGAATAAGGAACACCCTAAAAGTTTAGACTTGAGTTAGGTCAGTTGTGGTTGTTAGTGATATGTATGATATTGGGGATACTCGCAACGTTACTGATGTTGGTGAAGTTGTTGATATTGGTGATGTTCATAATTTATATAAGAGATACGAACCTTTTATTTTGATTAGTTTGTCGCTTCAATCAATACTACCCCTCTTCAATTCATAACTCTAAATTCTGTAAAAGTGTTTACCCATAATGTGTGTGTGTGTGTGTGTAGGTTGGGTTCTCTGAATTATATAGATATTAAATTCTCCAATTTTTAGATAGTTAATTACAATAATGTGAGTAAGCATACACTCTTTCAATTTAATTGTTATAATTAAGGGCCTCATCAAAACCCTATATATTGAAAGTTAAACTTATGATTAAGTAATTAAATTCCTTTGAATAAGATTAATTTAATTATAGATGATATACTCTATGTTAGGATTTCAATTTATTAGGGGTATTAAACCACTTTATAAATCTAGAAACTTTGTGACAAAATATGGTACTGATCATTAGATTATACTTTTGGGTTAAGGCTTCTTTTAGTGATATAACTTATGCATGACATACATAGAACCCTCCTATTGGAATTAGCATTAGTCCAATTTGAACTCATAATTATTGAATAGTGGTATATTTATATGTAAGTAAATGTATATGTGAGATTAGAAGTCTATGAAATGATTTATTAATCCCAGAATTATGAAACATTGGTAATTATGTACATATGGGTTATATAAATTCTACAAGGTCACAAAGAACTAATCTCACATAACATACCCTAATACTAGAGTTAGAATACATTTAGGAGTCATCTTTTTTTTCCCCAATTCATGTGATCATAAGCATATATTTCAGTGCATATTAGGAATGTCATATCATTCTATATTGCATTACAATGGGGAACTACATTTTGACTTGTTCTATCTACATAGATTCTCTCTCATCTAATGATTATTTACATCTATTACCTTCATGGAAGGGTCGAGACACTCTCAGTTGCTAAGAGGTGTGCAAATAATCCAGAAGGATCTATTATTGGAGGAAAATCCCTCCAATGATGTTCTCCTCTTTTATTTTCTATATAGTATTTCATCAATGATGATGGTCTGCAATACTCTAGTTAAATTCATTATGAATACTTATTCACATATGACTATTTTCAACATACAACTATCATTATTGAATATTATATTTCTACTTTAGAAGATCAAATCTTATAATTTTAATGATATTGTAAACACTTTAATTTTTTATTTCATTATGGTTATATTTTTCTCTGTATGTTAATTTGAAATGGAACTATTGTACTAACAAAATATGAAATTTGACTTGTCTAATTAAATATTGTTGCATTTGTACTAGAAATAAGTATCTATAACCACTTATTGTGAAGGTTTCTTAAACTTAGAGATATGAATAAAAAATTGTATTATGAAGATATTATTAGTTGTACACTTCATAACAGAAAGTATATTGAAATATGACCTAATGCATACTTTAATTCTAATATTAAGTGTGTAACTTGATAACGATATGTAAACATGTGATTAAAGTTACAGTTATGAAAACTAGAAGATAGGAAACTCATTTTGTGGATGATTATTGATTTTGTATGCAGTAATATTATGAAAACTATAATAAAAATGGAACTATAAAGTAGTATTGAAATAACTTAAATATAATGTATTTACCACATATAATTGGATTATGACAACCATGCTTACATAATTGTTTGCTCTCATTAATAAACAGAAGGAAAGAAATTAGTATAAAACATTTCAAGATGTTAACATGAGGAAATAAATTTAAAAAAATATGTTACATTTTTTGTGTACCTAACCAAAGGGTTTTTACATTATGGTGTTAGATCCTAGGTTTAATACTTGTAACTGTTGTGCTCATTCACATCTTGAATTGTGTAAATAACATAGTTCATATAAAAACTAAGATAATAATGAAACTTAAAAAATTAAAGGAAGCTCAACTTTTCCATGGTGTAACACAAACCCAAAAACACATCATTGTCTTTGTCATTTTTAGGTTTAACTTCCCAATTAGAGTTTGGAGAAGAAATTTAATTTCCCAATGATTGTCATAAAAACTCAAAAAATTGAGTGCAATTCTTAGATCCTTAGTTCCAATTAATATAATGGTTAAAAAAAATTGTGCCACCCTGACACTTC
The DNA here is from genome assembly GCA_037957365.1 of Torreya grandis. Lineage (NCBI taxonomy): Eukaryota > Viridiplantae > Streptophyta > Pinopsida > Cupressales > Taxaceae > Torreya > Torreya grandis. Next base: position 2,289,166 of record JARHVA010000454.1, on the reverse strand, counting down.
TTAAAACCGCAATGAATACAATTATGATGCCTATAAATAAAAATTAACAGTTTGGATAAGGTTCTCTGTTCACCACAAGTTTTAAGGGTTTTTTTTGTCTTTCCACCAAAGCTTGATTTTTGTTTTCAAACCTCGTCAAACATATCCTTATCCCCCAATATTCAAGAGGGTCTTTCCTAATTAAATGTTTATGAATATTTGTGTTGCAATTAAATTAAAATTCATTGATTCAAATTACAGTTTAATTGTAGTTAAAATATAGAAACAATGCATAAAGATTTATTTTCTTTTTAGAAAAATAATCACTAAGTAGACCCTCTCTACAACCAAGAATAAGGTTCCTTTTAACATATGGGTGCTACGATTTTCCTTGCTCAGGCTCACTAGAAAAAAGGATCCCCTTGATCGATTTCTTCATCGACATAGGTGAAAATGTATTTGGAGTTTAAAATATAAAAATTCTAATTGAAAATGCATTACTTTGAAATCACAGAAAATTTTAAGCAATTTTGGGCTTAAAATGATCTTGAACTAAATCTTGCAAAGACAAAAATTGTGGCATTCAATGTAATAAGAAAGGAGATTATACCCATCAACTAATAGACTAGACTAGATGGACAACTAAGTTATCCTGCTCACCCCTCACCATCCCATTTATGCCCCACTCCCCACTCTTTAGATGTTGATGTTGCCAGATGGATAGGTAGGGCCCCATTGTATAAAGCCAATGGGCATAAGGTATTCTATATGGCAGATGAACCCCACTGACTATATATATAGGGGGTGTAGAGGTGGAAATCACTGGCCAACTATCAATCCATGAGTGAATACAAGCTTGACCCCTAACATCTACAATAAATTTGGCATTCAAGCACAACAGATTGAGGTAGGGCACTCTTACATCCACTTGGGTATTTTTTTTCTAGGCTGCCTTTTAGCCTTGTACCTATAAAATAAGTAAGATTTAGCAAAGGATATGTAATATAATTGACATCTTTAGAAAGATAATGTTTTCAACTCCAATTTCAAGATGTCTAGAAAAAGATTTCACTTTTCCATATGTTATTTACTTCCACACTATTGAATGGATGTGAGGTTCGGGGCCCATACTTAAGACAAAATGATTTCAAACACGTGGAAATATTTGTTATCTCCATATTATCAAATAAAATTTGATCCAAAATAATGGTTCCTCACTTACTTATTCTCTTAGAGTTTGGAGTTTGTCATCTCTTTACCTCTTTAGTTTTCCACATTATCATTATGTTGCATAGCCTCTAATGCATGACAAATTCTTGGTTTTCTTAGAATAGGTATATGTGTTTGGCACTTCAATATTTTATGCAACTTGTCAAACAAGGATGTAAATCTTGTTGGTATGTTAGAGTTATGACTCTTCTACAGAAGTTGAATAACGATACAAAAAGACTCCATACTCTTAGGTTTTCTATATAATGCTCCTTAGTGTACTAAACAAGAAATCAATAAAGGTATTCGTGAAGAGATTAATAAATCTTATTTGAATGTTACATGGAATAATCCAAAGGAGCCTTTGAAATCAAAGCTTCTTCATTATTTCCATTTTTATCAATACTTACATGAGGATTGAAGTTCCCAAGTACATGAAGAAAACGTTGCCATCCTGCTTAAGGATCACTTGAGCTTAGTTTTAGGTTTGCTCTTATTAGCTCTAGATGGAATTTGGCCATGGGGTTCCATAAGATTAGTGTATATGCAAATTGTGTTTTCTAGAATTTGAAAGCCAAGAAAATTTTATATTCAATTGCCCTATCTAGTATGAGTTTCGTGGAATATATCATTGTCCTTTTTAAGATTCCCCTATATTCGCTAAGACCTATATTTAATACGAGGACCAGAGATGTTTAATTTTATTTATCTATGAAGCACTTCAACTTCTATAAAAAACACTCAATTGAATGTTTTCACTTATCAATAGTTCTAAAAATATCAATTCTTACTTTCAAATAAATAAACTGTAAATACTTAAAAAATACACATATTCATAAAACAATTTAAAATTGTAAGACAATTAAATCTCAAAATTGATATTTATAATACCTAAACATTCAATCAAAAAATAAAGATTAAAAAAAGGTGTTTCTAATTTAAAAAAATTAAAAACTTTCTTTTATTTGTCTCTTTTAGAGATGCTTTGACGCTCACATTATGAATGAAGTATGGCATGACGTCATTGAGATTTTCATATAAAATAATTGAGTGCCTACCTTAAAAGTTACAAAGTGTTTTATTTACCGACACATCAAACATAGCAAATTAAAATACAGAGGTCACATGTAATCCATGTTCTAAAGACCTCTAAAATAATTCACCTATGATAAAGACCTCTGATAAAATGGCAGATATCAAATCGTTCATGTTCTCTTTTTATGCTCTGGGAAGTGGACAACTTTTTATAACAAGGGTTTTGATCAGCATTAGTCCTGTGTTTTTTTGAATTTGTTTACTTATTTTTGAAGTAAAAGGTGATGTATTAAAATATTATAATGAGGCGGGATTTTTTTAAAGACATGGTTAAAAATAATATTTATTTGATAAAAAAGTATCGCACAAATTTTTGAAAAAATTGATGTATTTAATATTATAGAATGTGAAAGCATAGATCGTGTTTTTGTCACATTTGAGGTTTGTGGATAGTTGTTCGATTTAATTTAGATTTTTGTATCAACGTTTGAACAAGTTTTATTTATTTATGGTCCGCAAACATGTTAGAATATGGATCCAGTTTAATGCATGAACCAATTCACAAAATAGAGGAAGATAAATTAAAAACCTCTCTTTTCTGAGTTAATTTCATCTTCAGAACACATTCACACTTCGATCCATGGTGTAACTTAGATTAAGTTTTGATTTGATTGATTAGCTACACAATAACCTTGTGAAATAATTATTACAAAACATTTAAGTTTTTTACTACCATGTTCATATTTATCCTAAGTCAAATGTTCAATTTAAGCTATTAAATTAGACTATTGATTTATTGTAGGGTTTTAAATTTTAGCTACCTATACATTATTGGACTAGTCTTTTAAGGATATAGAATTGTGTTGTGGCTACATAATAATTTGAGCTATCATTTTGCATCATGGCTTAGTTTTAAGGCTATAAAGATATGAGGGAGAAATGGTATGATCTATACCTAAATAAGTATAGTGAACGTGCATGGTTTGTATAATTAGTGGGCTATAATAAAACCTTTAAATTATGGTATTGCATAACTCAACTTTGTGCACATTACTTTTTCTGGATATTATATTGTGATGTTTTATAATTTCAAGTGAGATAAACATCAAAACCTAAGCATAGGGATTACCACGAATGTCTCTTTTATATTAAAATGCTCATAACATTGTTAATAATGTGTAATTAGTTACTGTTATCTTTCGTTGTGAAAAACTATCTAGAACAGAGACCATAATGATAAATTGTAAAGTGATTGGAAGCTTAGTCTAGTATCATACTTCAAATATTGTTAAAATCTATCACGTATCATTCATAAAACCTTGTATGCTTTTAAATATCATAATAATTTAAAGTAGGTTTGTTTCACTCTTCATTATATATTTGTCTAGAAAAACCTTTTGTGCAATGAATCACGTAGAACTATAAGTGTATGAATTAATCATTCTAGATGTTTTGAGATATGGGATTTGAGATTGGTTTTGTGTTTATAATAGTTGAAACCCTTTTTTGGTTATGTTATAAATCCTTGCATTTGATGTCATGTGAAAACAGTTTGCATAAATGGTATGGGACACCTATGAATTTTACTACATGGATTGAAGGATCCTCTTTGATTGAATGAATTTTGTATCCCAAGTTTTAAAAAGCTGTAAACTTTTTATCATGTAAAACTTAATGGATTTTAGGGTAATAATAGTGACTATTTGACTTTAGAATATCGATAAATTTTTGAAAGATAAATCAATTTGGGTATTGTTAAACTCATAGAGCATTTTTGGATGATAAACTCACATAAGCAATGTCAAGACTTTGACCAACTATCAAATCATGGTTTTCGGTGAAATATGATTTTGGATGTTGAACCATATGATAGATATGGATAATTTTGGGATGAAAAAGTATTGGAAGAAATCTAAGAATTGGGATTTGGATTTGGACATTATATACCTTTGCTTGGAAGATTTTTGAACATTGTATATTTGGTAAAATGATATCATGCCTTTAAGTGAAAAATTGTATCATAAATTTTGTGTTGGATGTTAAGATCAACCATAAAATTACTATGAAATTTTATCAATTAATGAAACTATGTATTAAAAGATAACCCTTTGAAATTGGGAACACATATCACATAATTCTATGTTAATCTCAACTTGGGCTATTAAAAACCTATATAATGAAAGCTAAACATATGATTAAGTAATTAAATACCTTTGAAGAAGATTAATTTAATTATAGATGATACACTTTATGTTAGGATTTCAAATTCTTAGGGGTACTAAACCACTTTATAAATCCAAAAACTTTGTGATAAAATATGGTTTTGATCATCAGATTATACTCTTGGGTTATGCTTTGGTTTGGTGATACAACTTAAGCATGACATACATAGAACTCTCTTATTGGAATTAGCATTAGACCCAATTTGAACTCATAATTATTTAATAGTGGTATTTTTATATTTAGGTAAATGTATATGTGAGATTTAAGTCTATGAAATGATTTATTAATCCTATAATTATGAAACAAACATTAGAAATTATATGTGTATGGGTTATATAAATTCTACAAGGTCACCAAGAACTAATTAATATTACAAAGCATACCCTAATACTAGAGTTAGAATGCATTTATGAGTCAACTATTTTTTTCCCCAAATCTCACAGAGCATACCCTAATACACCCTAATACTAGAGTTAGAATGCATTTATGAGTCAACTATTTTCCCCCCAATTCATGTAATCATAAGCATATATCTCAGTGTATATTAGGAATGCCATATCATTATATATTGCATTGCAGTGGGGAACTAACTTTTGACTTGTTTTATCTACATGGATTTTCTCTGCTCTAACGATTATTTGCATCTAGTACTTGTATGGAAAGGTAGGGGCACTCTCATTGGATAAGAGGTGTGCAAAGAATCCAAAAGGTTCTATGGTTGGAGGAAAATCCCTCCAATGATGTTCTCCTTATTCTATTTTTTTATATAGTATTTCATCAACAACGATGGTCTTCAGTACTCTAGTTAAATTTATTATGAAGACTTCATGTATGACTATTTTCAACATGCAACTATCATTATCAAGTATTGTATTTCTACTTTGGAAGACGAAATCTTATAATTGTGATGATGTTGTAAACACTTTCATTTTTTAGTTAATTATGGTTATATTTTACTTTGTGTGATAATTTGAAATGAAACTATTGCTAAATATGAAATTTGGCTTGTCTAATTAAATATTGTTTCATTTGTACTAGAAATAAGTATTTTAAGCCACTTATTGTGAAGGTTGCTTAAACTTTTAGATATGAATAAAAAATTGTATTATGAAGATATTATTAGTTTTACACTTCATAATAGGAAGTATATTTAAATGTGACCTAATGCATACTTTGATTCTAGTATTAAGTGTGTAACTTGATAACAATGTGTAAACATGTGATTGAAATTACACTAATGAAAATCAAAAGATAGGAAACTAATTTTGTGGATGATTATTAATGTTGTATGTAATAATACTATGAAAACTATATTGTGAATGGAATTAGAAAGTAGTATTGAAATAACTTAAATATAATTTATTTGCCACATATAATTGGATTATGACAAGCATGATTACATAATTGTGTACTCTCATTAATAAACAAAAGGAAAGGAATTAGTATAAAACATTTCAAGATGATAACATGAAGAAATAATTTTTAAAAAAAATATGATACATTTTTCCTGTTCTAACCAAAGGGTTCTTACATTATGGTGTCAGATCCTAGGTTTAACACTTGTAACTATTGTGTTTATTCACATCTTGAATTGTGTAAATAACATGGTTCATATAAGAACTAACTAAGATAACAATGAAACTTAACAAATTAAAGGAAGATCAGTTTTTCCATGGTGTAATACAAGCCCAAAAACACATCATTGTCCTTATCACTTTCAGGTTTAGCTTCCCAATTACAGTTTGGAGAAGAAGTGTAATTTCCCAATGATTGACATAAAGACTCAAAAACTAAGTGCGGTTTTTAGATCCTTAGTTCCAATGAATATAATGGTTAAAAAAATTTGTACCTACCTGACACTTCCTAGAACCATAGCGACTATAATTATGATGCCCATAAACAAAACTTGATGGTTTGGATAAGGTTCTCTGTTCACCACAAGTTTTAAGGATTTTTATTGTCTTGCCACTTAAGCTTGCTTTTTGTTTTCAAACCTTGTCAAACATATCCTTATCTCCCAATATTCAAGAGGGTTTTTTAAACCATATTTATCATCATTTATTGTTATAGTTTTAGAAAATCAATTAGGTATTATTATTATTTTTTATATATGTTTAATCCTAATTAATTTTTATGAATATTTGTGTTGAAATTAAATTAAAATTCATTCATTCAAATTACAGTTTAATTGTAGTTAAAATATAGAAACAATGCATAAAGATTTTTTTTCGTTTAAAAATAATAATAATAAGTAGACCCTCTCTACAACCAAGGACAAGGTTCCTCGTAACATATGGGTGCCAGGATTTTTCTTGCTCGAGCTCACTGGAAAAAATATCCTCTTGATCAATTTATTCATCGACATAGAAGAAAATGTATTTGGAGTTTAAAATATAAAAATTCTAATTGAACATGCATTACTTTAAAATCATGGAAAATTTTAAGTATTTTTTGTTATTAAAATAATATTGAACTAAATCTTGCAAAAATAAAAATCGTGGCATTCAATCTAACAAGAAAGGAGATTATACCCATCAACTAATAGAATAGACTAGATGGACAACTACGTTATCCCCCTCACCATCTATAGATGAACCCCTCACCATCCCGTCTATGCCCCACTCCCCACTCTTTAAATGTTGATGTTTTCAGATGGATAGATAGAGCCCTATTGTATAAAGCCAATGGGCATAAGGTATTCTATATGGTAAATGAACCCTGTTGTATATATATATATATGTATGTATGTATGTATGTATGTACACACACACACACATGGGTGAAATCACTGGCCAAATATTAATCCATGGGTGAATATAAGCTTGACCCCTAGAATCTACAATAAATTTGTCATTCAAACACAATAGGTTGAGATAGGGCATTTTTACATCTACTTGGCTGTATTTTTTTCTAGGTTGCCTTTTAGCCTTGTACCTATAAAAGAAGTAATATTCAACAAAGGATGTGTAATATAATTGACATCCTTAGAAAGATAATATTTTCAACTCCAATTTTAAGATGTTTGGAAAAAGATTCAACTTTTCCATATGTTAGTTACTTCCACTCTATTAAATAGATGTGGGGTTTGGGGCCCATACTTAAGACAAAATGATTTCAAACACATGGAAATATTTTTTATCTCCATATTATCAAATAAAATTTGAGCCAAAATAACAGTTCCTCACTTATTCTCTTAGAGTTTGGAGTTTGTCCTCTCTTTACCTCTTTAGTTTTCCACATTATCACTATGTTGCATAGGCTCTAATGCATGACAAATTCTTAGTTTTCTTAGAATAGGTATATGCATTCGGCACTTAACTATTCTATGAAACTTGCCAAACAAGGATGTAAATCTTGTTGGTATGTTAGAGTTATGACTCTTCTACAAAATTTGAATAACAATACAGAAAGACTCAATACGCCTAGGTTTTCTATCAATGCTCCTTAGTGCACTAAACAACAAATTAATAAAGGCATTCGTGAAGAGATTAATAAATCTTATTTGAAAGTTACAAGGAGTAATCCAAAAGAGCCTTTGAAACCAAAGTTTCTTCATTATTTCCAATTTTATTCGTGTTTGCATAAAGATTGAAATTCCCAAGTACATGAAGAAGATGTTGGCATCCTATTTAAATATCACTTTAGCTTAGTTTTAGGTTTACTCTCATTAGCTCTAGATGGAATTTGGCCACGACGTACCACAAGATAAATGTATATGCAAATTGTGTTTTCTAGAATTTGAAAGTGAAGAAATTTTTATATTCAACCGCCCTATCTAATATGAGTTTCGTGGAATATATCATTGTCTTTTTGGAGATTCCTTAAGACCTACATTTAGTACGAGAACCATAAATGTTTAATTTTATTTATCTATGAAGCACTTTAATTTTGACATAAAATATTCAATTTGATATCTTTACTTACAATTAATTACAAAAATATCAATTCTTACTTCCAAATTAAAAAACTACACATACTAAAAAAACACATATTCATAAAATAATCTAAAACTGTAAAACAACATATTTTTATTGATTTCAGAAATATATTACCTTTGAATCTTAAAATTGATATTTCTTATACTTAAACATTCGATTAAAAAATAAAGATAAAAAATGGTGTTTCTAATTAAAATTTTCTTAACTTTCTTTTATCTGTCTCTTTTAGAGATGCTTTTGACGCTCACATTATGAACTCTAATATCTAACATGAAGTATGGCATGACGTCATTGAGATTTGGTTAGTTAACTAAAACGAACTATTTTCATATAAAATAATTGAGTGCCTACCTTAAAAGTTACCAAGGTTGCGCATGGTTTATTGAAATGACGGGTCCCCATTATTGAATTTCTAGGGCTATTTTTTACCTTTATACATAAAATATAGCAAATTAAAATAAAAAGGTCACATGGAATCCATGTTTTAAAGACCTATTTCTCAATGACATATAAAATAATTCACCTTATGAGATGGCAGACATCAAATAGACAAGGTAAAGGCAAAAAATAATCAATACTAGAAACTCAGTGAAAACACAATATATATCATTTCATTACGTGACCATGACCAATGTGAAGATAGAGAACATTCAAACTTGAGCATACATAAAAGTGAAAAAATAATTCAGCACATCTATGGAATAGAAAGTGAGTGAGGAACTCAATGAATTTTGCGATCTCGAGGTTGTGGTACTATGACACGTGGACAGTCAAGATTCTGCATTGATATTAAGGCTACATATTCACTATTCACTAAAATTATAATGAGTAAATTTGATGCACGCCACTAATTCACAATGTTAAGGGATGAACGTAATTGAACATATGTGGCCTTTCAAATTCAAATTTAAATTTGAATTAAGAATTAGAAGGATGAGTAGATTAATGATGATTAATATAGTTTGCACATGACCTCCATTTTAATACATTCCATAATAAAAACTGAGATAAAAATAGAGAAAATGAATAAAAATATGAAACAATAGAGTAAGCAAGATTTTTAGTATGGGAGATGGTAACTTGTTATCTACAAATGAATTCATAGTGACCCTAAATAATTTCATAGTTGCATGAAGGGGAGAAGTGATCATTGCTAAGAATAGGGACAACCAACATTTATAATGTTTAATTTTATGTAGGAGATTATTTTGAGGAACTTGGAAGATGAAGTCATGTCTTAATTATCTCTTTAAAGCTAGAGTAGTTTAATTTTTATTTATTTATTTTTCTTTTAGGGATAGAATTAGAATTGTTACTTTATTTTTAATAAACACGTTCGTGTATGCAAATTATTTTAAGATGTGGTAATGACCTAATTTTTGTATAAATACATTGCATTATGACCTTTTAATTAGCAATGTTCGGAAGATAATTTGTAATCTTGAGAAATCATTGTGGATGTTATACAAGTTTGTGTTTTACCTCTTTCACTCAGATAATGCTTTATACTTATTTAGTTTAAAGTTTTCATTATTGTGATCTATATGTTGTTTTGTGAGTTGGTTGGATTGAGGGTATCTTATTCTATTATTTTCATTTGCAAATAGTGACCTCAATTAAATTCTTATAGGTGAATGTGTTGTTCTATTGTTTCTAATTAATTATCGTGTCAAGTATGGTTATGGAATTCACTCATAAAGTTGTTTATTCCTTATAATTTGGTATTATGTTTAGTTAAAATCAAGTTAATTTTGGATTTAGTAAACACTAGTTCATTCTTGCAATAAATCACATTAAATATTTACTTTAACAAAGATAGACAAGTGGTAATCTAATTATTCTTTTTTAATCTACTCTTTCACTCCTTTTTTTAATCAAATTCAATCATTGTAAAATAGTATCATTATGAATATCTAAAATTTTAGTCTTGTTTGGAGAGGTTGGGGTAAATAGGTGAATTTCATTACAAGGTATGAATCCACATTGCAAACTAATTATATTCAACCAATTGAAACTCGTGCCTTGAATGACATCCTTATGATCTCTAAAATGAGAGGGTGTATACCCATCACCTGTTAGATCCAATATAAAAACATGCATCAACAGAGTGAATTGTCAAATTTGAATTAAGAACTAAGTGGAGATAAGTTCATAAATGGAAAATGGAATTATAAATGACTCCATCCCTAGTAATGCACCATAATAAAACTTGAAATAAAAATAAAACATTCTAAAATTCAAAAAAACATACAACATGAATATTTTTTAACGTTGGTCATATAATTTTCATTAAGATTCATTTGAATTTCTCACACTAGAACTTTACTTGGGTATTTGGTACATCAACTCACAACTACCATGTCATGGATAAATGTTTTCATGGAGAAAATCATTTCCTTCTTCATAGATGCCAATATATCATAGTTTTACAAAGAAGATAACAACTTTATAACTGTAGATGAGTTCATAGTGATCCTAAATAATTTCATAGTTGCAATCAAAGGAGAAGTGGTCACTAAAACAAGAAGAGTAGTCCAAAAATTGTGAATTTTTTCACACATGTAGTGAAAACATATTGAATTTAACCTTCTCTGTCGTTTAAAATTATTGACAAAAAAAAAGCATCACATGTCATTCTATTAGCATGCTTTTTTTGTTTATAAATAGTATAAAACCATAACCATCATTTATATCTAGATTCCATATATTAAAAAGTAAACATGTGTAACCTTTTTTTGTACTACCATCATTTATATCTAGATTCCCAATTTGGTGCTTTCCTCTTATGAAAATCACTTTGCATCTTTAACTATTGAGGAATCTATAGAGGAGGGTGACTTAATTATGGAGATCAAAATCCCTAAAATGCAGGTCACTATAAATTCCCAATTGACCCTAGTTGATCAACAGAAACTTGCAGATGAGAAATTTAGGGAATCACAAGCTCAGACATTGGCTATAATTCCTCAAAATGAAATGCCTTCTATTATAAAACACAAATTGGAGAAAAATGAGAAAACAACTCTGGATTTTAATAATGATTTGGATGATCCTCCTCTTAGACTGCTAGTTCCCTATTCCTCTTCTTCGAACATCCCCTCTAATATGGATCCCAAAGGACTCAGTCAGATGTCTAACAAAAATATGAAAACTGATTTTAATCAGAAAGCAGGAAGGAAATCAATAGTAACCCATATTCAAAGGGAAGGTAAAAAAAATAGTCTCTCCACGTAGGGTAAAAGAGGGGTCCTAGATATATTTTCCTTATATAAAATGAAGTGCATGTCATGGAACATCATGGGTATTAAAGGTTTCCCCTTCAAGTGTAATAAATTAAATAGAATGTTGAAAGCTCATAGGCCTCAAATGTTGTTTCTCCAGGAAACTAAGAACTCTGTAGACAACATGGATATGCTAATTAAGAAAATTTGGCCTATCATTTATGTTATTTCCAATGACTCCCAGGGTGCATCTGGAGGAATAACATGTATGTGGAACCCAAGGGATATTGTGTTCATCAATGCGATGGTTATGTAGGGCATTTTAGCACTCATATATCACAACAAATATTCTCATCACCCTGTCCTATTTATCAATGTTTATTTTTATTCTAGTTTAGAGGGGGAAAGATAGCAATGGAGACACTTGACTTATATTATTTAGTTTTACCTAGGTACCTAGGCTATTGTAAGAGGGGAATTTGATTCCATAATCTCCCTTGAAGATAAGTTTGGAGGCAATAAAAGGCTTGATCCTAGTGCTAACCTCATGGTAGAATTATCTTCTCACCTTAATCTTATTAATATACACGTCTGATAATAGAATCATTACTTGGTCCAATTGTAGAACTAGTCAAAATTATATCATTGAGAGATTGGATAGATTTTTTGTGATAGAGGAGTGTTTGGTTCTAGGGCAACTCCCTAAATTTAGAGTTCTTAATAATGTTGGGTTTGATCACTGACTTGTATTTCTAGATTTGGGGTACTCTCAACCTCCTAATACTCATTTTTTATTCTAACTTGTGTGGCTTAGACATGATGATCTTCATAACAAAGTTTAGGAATTGTGGAAAAAAGGCAACCTTCATCATGCCACCAAAATGTAAAATTTTGTTGAAAAACTTAGTTATGTTAAATCCTAGATCAAGAGGTGGAATTGGAGTGAGTTTGGACAAATCAAAATTAAAAAACTTGAGATAGCTAACAACTTGGAGAGAATTAATTAGAATATGCACTTGAGAGGCATTTTTGAAGATCTCAAAAAAGAGGAGCTTGGTTTGATCAACATTTTGGAGGAGTAGACTTTAAGGGAGGAAATTCTGGGGAAGCAAAAATTGAGAATCTCTTAGCTTCAATAAGGGTACAAAAAATACTAGTTTTTTTCACAAATTCCTTCTTAAGTGATGATCCTTTAACCACATTACTTCTCTGGAAAAGGAGGATGGGAATATTGATTTTACTTCATAGGGTATTACCAATCTTGTGACTAATTATTATTCTAAGTTATTTATTGTTGTTCCTTTGGACATGGATACATAGCAAAAGATTGTTCAAGAGATTCCTACACTTATTTGTGCCTTAGATAATCAAGATCTTATGGCCAATATATTTATGGAGGAATTATGAGCAGTGGTTTTTAGTATGAGTAAAGGGAAAACCACAGGGCATAATAGGTTTCTAATTGAATTCTATCAAGAATTTTGGGAAATCATCAAGGATGATTTGTGAGTAGTTGTAGAAGAGGCAAGGACTGTTAGATTTATCCTTAAACAACTCAATCAAAATTTTATTTCTTTGGTTCATAAAGCTTAGAATGTCACGCAAATATTTGGTTTTCATCCTATTGCTTTATGTAATGTGTTGTACAAAATTATTTATAAAATCATGGTGAATAGAATGAAACCCCTCATGCACAAAATCATATCCCTTTAACAAGGTGGGTTTATTGAGGGAAGACAAATTCTTGATGAGATTGTCTTGGCTCAAGAAGCTCTTCACTCAATGTATCTCCAAAATGATCTGGTTATGTTTATCAAACTAGATCTCTCTAAAGCATATAATAGAGTTGATTAGGCTATTCTTTTAGAAATGCTTAGGTAGTTTCGTTTCTTAGATGATTGGATTCAATCGGTAAAAGGATACATCACTTCAGTTTCATTTTTAGTTATTGTGAATGACACACCTTCCAAGACCTTTTTGGTTTCTCGAGGGATTCATCTAGGAGACCCCTTATCTCCCTATTTATTTATCATTATGGATGAAAGCCTAAGTTAGATAATAAGCAGGGTAGGAGAAAACAAAACTATTGAAGGCATCAATTTAGCTTGTGGACTAAATCTTATGACCCATTTGTAGTTTGTGGATGATTCATCTCTTATGGGCAAAGCCACAAATCATGAAGCTACCAATTTTAGTAAGCAGCTACATATTTTTATTAAACCATTAGGGCATATTATTAATGATGATAAATCCAAAATCTATTTCTTTCACACCTCAAATAGACAAGAATCTATGCTTTTGGATAAGCCACACTTTAGAAAAGTTTAGTTATCAATGATGTATTTTGGAATCCCTCTGAAGCATAACTGATTATCTTATTGGAGTTGGCTTGTGACTAGATTAAAGACCAAAAGTTAGAATAGACCCATAAATGACTTTCTATGGGATAAATAATCACGTTAATTAAGGGGATGTTATAGGATATTCCTATCTTCTTTTCCTTGATCCTCCATATTCCTAAAGCTATCTTTAAGGATATTGATCACATCTACAAGCAGTTATTATGGAGAGGATCGTAACTCACCAAAAAATGGTCTCTGGTGAAATGGGAAACACTTTGTCTTCATAAGCATGATGAAGGTCTTGGCTTTTGCTTTACCCATTTAAATGGGCCAAGTGTTGGCTATGAAGCTCTACCATCATCTTTTTAAGTTTCTTTCTGATCTTTGGGTGAAGTTTTAAAGAGCCAAGTATGCATAAAATAAACCTCCTGATCAGTTGGTTCATTTCTCTCTATCCTCTTGGGGTTCCCCTATTGTGGTGGTTCTTAAAATTGGAGAGGCTATGATTAAAAAGAAACTCTTTTGGATCATTAATAATGGGAACAAAGCACATTTATGGATGGATTCTTGGGATGGTCATCCCTCTCTTATCAATAAATATCCCCACTGTTATAGGATCATGGATCAACTTCACCAACACAAATGGATCTATTTCCAATTATTTTAGATGTCTTGGCATAGTGTGAAAAATCATAAGGGAATGGATTCCCCATGAATAATGGTTGGCCTAAATTCTACAGCCTCTTAATGACCAAATCCTCTCTAATCTCATTGAGTGTGACCTCTCTTACGGTAATGAGGAAGAAGAGTTAGCTTGGGGCAATTGTAGATCAGGAGAGTACACGGTAACAAGTTTATTGCTCCGTTTCTCATTCAATGGACTAGCCTCTTAATTACATCTTTAAACATCTTGGATTCACCATTTGTGGCCTAAAGTCTAGTTCTTATGGTTATTTATTCATGGTAAAGTCCTTACAGGTGATCAATTAGTTAAACAGTGTGTCAACGCCTCTTTAGATGTGTTTTATGTTGTAATAATGAGGAAAACATGTCTCATTTATTTTTATTGTGCTCCTTTAGCACCAAATTATCGCAGCTTCTTGTAGATCTCTTGAATATACCCTAGTCTGGCTTATCTTCCATCATTCAACCTCTTTAGGAATATAAACGAATCTTCCAACTTAATTAGGTCATATGGATAGGTGTCTATCTCATTGTGTGTAACACGTGGAAGGAGTGTAATGCTAGATTTTTTAACCTAAATGTCACTGATAGTTCATGGATTTGGCTTTGTATGTTCAAGAACATCAAAGAATATATTCTCCATTTGCTAAAGTGCCCTGGTGATCTTCATCTTAAAGAAGCACTAATTTTATAAAAAATTCATGGCTTCCACCAAATTTATACTAATGGAGCTTCTAGAGGAAATCCAGGTAATGCAAGTACAGGGGGTTATGGCCAGGACCTTGACAATTCCATAGCCTTCTTATTTTAAATTAGAATGGGTATTGATACCAGTAATAGTGTTAAAGGCCTTAGTGAAGTTTGGAAATTGGAATAAGGATTTAAATGCTATCTTAGCCGCATATGTACAGTCCAAAAGGACGGAGGATGAGTCAACTTTTTCATAAAATCCATTATCTTCAAAGAAAATTTGATAGAGTTCCATACTTCTACGCAGTTCAATAAGGTCACTGATGTGGCTCTTGATCACTCTGATCTCAAAAGCTATCGCCTTCCTCCCTTATGGTGGCCTTCTCATTTTTAGAGAAGTGGTCTTGCTCATACTAGCCTTAGGTGAAAATCAACCATTGAAACCAATCTGAAGCTCAATGGATCTTTTTTGGCTTTTCTCTTCATTATGGTGGCAATGGTGGCTCTATTTTTTCTAATGTTGGCTAATTAACTTCTAATGTGGGTCAAGTCGGTTGTGTGCTGGTTTTTTTTTTGACCTCAGGGGTTTGCATGAGTCTTAAGTTATCAGTTTTATTGTTCTCTAACCAATACATGCGTAGCTCAATAACTAATATTCTTAAAATTAGGCATGCTTTTAAGCATACTGAAGGAGGCAAACATATACAAACTCTAGACAATTTTGGTAAAAGAAATAACCCCACCTTCTTAATTCTTACCCAAATATAACATCTCATTAAAATATTTTCTAAAAAAAACACATCAAAAATATCCCTATCTTCTTAAATCTTACCCAAATATAACATCTCTTTTGAATGTTTTCTGGAAAAAAAAATCATAAATATCCTTACCTTTTTAAATCTTACTCAAATATAACATTTCCTTAAAATATTTTCTAAAAAAACACGTCATATTACTTATATTATATTTATCAAATTAAAAAAAATCCCTATACTCTATACACATGAAATAAAAAGTTCCAAACTCTAATTTCAATTTTATTAATATCAAATTTTGTTACATTCTTCCACATCTCCTTCCTTACATCTTTATTTCTTTCTTACATATATTGTTGTACACTTCTCTTTTATCTCACTCTTACACTATCTCTCACACAACACATATATTACAAAATTCCTATTATCATTATAACTCCTTTTTCCATTAGTTTATTCATTGTTTGTAAAGTGTTTTTAAGACTAATGCTAGTGTCACTCTTTACACACATCTTTGGGTTGATCAATGCTTTTATGAGTTTAATTATTAACCTTAGTTGGATATCATAGGCATTCTTTTAGTTCCTATTTTAAGTTTCAAAATTTACAATTGTGGCGTTTTTATAAATTCTCTATATTTTAGTTTTTTTTAAAAATTTATATTTTATATATATATATATATTTCGAAAGGTTGTAAATAAATTGAAAAGAATAATAATTTGCAATATCATTTATCTCAATACAAATCTTCTAAATTATGAATAGAAAGAAATTTAATTTTGATTTTTAAATATCTTAAATGAAATAGAGGCTCTTAATTGTAACAATTTAATCGAAAGAGTGTATGCTTGTTTACATTATTGTAATTATCTAAGTTAAAAATGAAAATTTCAATATCTATATAATTGAGAGAATCCAACCAATTATATATATAAGTTATCGATAAATATTTTTCTGAAATTTAGAATTATGAATTAAAGAGGGGTAGTATTAATTGGGGCTACGAACCAAATAAAATGGGATGTTTAGATCTCTTATATAAATCACTAATATTATCAACATTATCAACTTTGTTAATATCACTAAAGCTTTTGTCATAGATAAATTCCGCAAGTCTATGTGGGGTGGTATTTTAGGGAGAAAGAGGAATTATTACCTTGAGGTGTTCAACTCTACATGTAATCATCAACAAAAGGCTTACATTGGGGCGAATATCCCTTGGAGAGCTAAGATTTTGATTGCTCAATTTATAACTAATTCCCATCAGCGTCGATGCGAAACATGTAAGTGGAAAAGGCCTAAAGAAACTCGAGAAGAGAGAGTGTGAATTCTACAAAGAAGGCGCAGTTGAATTTGAAAAGCACTTTATTTTAGATTGCGATGCTTACATGGACATCAAGGCAAAATATGTGGACTTCTTGACAACAACTTCTTGGCATGGTTTTTATAGAGGGGTCTTTGGAAAAAGTTGGAAAGCTCATTTTATCTTTGAATAAAAGAAGAAATACAAGACAAAAGCAAATATGACTGTAATGGTTATCTTATAGGCTATTTGTTTAGTCTCATGGACGTTAAAATATCTTCTTCTTCTTCTTCTAATATTATCAACATCTCTATCATCACCGATATCACCAACAATCATAACTAACCCAATATACTAAACAAAATTTAACCTTAAATAAAACCGGACACAACCAAACTACAAATTAATTTTAAAAAACTATTTTAATATAAAAAATTAATAATTTAATGATTACTTTTAAATTAATTTTATGTGGTCCTAGTTCCTAGATATTCTAAACTTTTGACAAAGACCGCATTGTTTGCCGACCAAACCGAGACATGAGGGGGACCATGTAACGAGCTTAATATGCCACAAACAAACAAAATTTAAAAGTGGGAATTAAAAGGAGCAGCCACGTGGAATCCATGTCCTCCAACACATATGTCAATTACAATTTGTCACGTGCCATTTTAAAAAGATAAATATCCCTCAGTGTAATATCTATATAGCCTTCAACTTAAGCATTTCTTAAATTTTATTTAGCCAATCACAATTAGTGGCATTTCCCATCTTTGGCATAAACTTTTTTTAAAAATAAATATTTGTTTTTTTTTTAATTTTTTTTTGGTGGTGAAAATAATTTCCTAGTTATATAGGAATGTTCAATCATTTAATTTAAATGATTATTTTTCGTTAATAAATAAAAGCACACCATATAGATTTTTTTTAACTTCGACCATAGTTTGAATAAAAAATATATTCTAGGTTATTAATTTTTCCTATCATCTCTGATACCATGCATGTACATTTAATGTTTGCTCTGATTTACATTAAAGAAGGTGGTCATGTTATATTAATAGCTTGAATGTACATAGAAAATTTTAGAGAGCTTTAACATAGATGAGATCAATGGTGTTATGTTGTATTCTTTCATTGTGGTCATCTTGGAGTTGTGAATGGGTGTAACATATTCATTTTTGGGTAAGAACTCTCTTTTGTGTTCCTATATTTGCTTATTGAAATATGATATAAGTAAGATATATTCATTGCATATGTCTTGCATGTGAACAAATATGTGTGTTGTCTAAAATAAACATGTTATTTTATTTGCAAAATATGCACAAAAGATGTTTTGTATTTTTTATAATTTTTATTTTTTGTTAAAAAACATTTAACTTCATATATTCATTGTTTATGTTGTTAACAAACCACGTACATTTCTGAGCAATATATATTTGTGCATATTTGAAGCAAACTAAGAAATAAATTTTGCATTGTTTTGATTTTGTACTTTTTTCTTGAATGGATGATATAGTCTTGATATTTTCAATGTATGTTTATTGTGCATGGAAAAAAAACAGATGACTTAGACATAGGCAAGAGTGTTGGCCATAGGCAAGAGTATTGGCAGTGTGCCATTCATGGGTGTGTTGTTTCATTGAAGTGTAAGATAAATGGTATATATTCATTACATATATGTATTATTTGTGAGCAAAGTCATATATTTCTTAAAATAGTGTTAGGTTGTGGAGCTAAAAGCTTCACTGATGCAAACAGGAGAGGAGGTTGCTGAGGGTTGCTGAGTTGCAGAGCAACCGGCGTCGGTCTGATCAGCCGACGTCGGCAGGATTGTGAAGAGAAGCAACCGACGTCGGTCAGGGATCGGCCGGCGTCGGTCACCTCCAAGCGGACAGGGACCGGCGTCGGTCGCCTGTGTGGTTCGACTGCGAGTTTATTACGGGCAGTTGGTTGACGAACCAAGTGTTTGCATGCTTAGTGCTAATTATAGACTGAGAGCTGTGGATCTAATTATTGTAATTAGATGTCTAATTATTGTTTGGATGAGATCTATATAATAGACTCATGGTTGTATTGTAAACTAGTGCTAGGGAGTAAGAGAGCAAACAACGCCTTTAGAGAGAGGTAGAGCAATGGTGCGTGCCTCCTAGTGCCACAGTACCAGGTGTGTGGTTGCTGGATTGGAGAGTCAGTTGGATTCTTCATGTATGTATGATCTTGGTCATCAGGTGAGCATAGCCCTTATAGGAGATCTACATGGTAAGTAAGATCGTTGATCTGCAGGTGTGTGTGTGTGCAAGGTCAAGGTTCACAGGTGTGCAGAACCAGTATTGATCTGTAGGTTGGAGATCAGATAGGAAATCAACACAACAGGGAGCAGAATCAGGCAGGATCTACTTGGAGTACGGTGTGTACTCATTGGTATGTACGTGGAGTACATGGAGAGTTAAGAGGAAGGCAAGGCAGTTCCTTCCATAAGTATGGTCTGTTGAATTGCAGGTTGTTGCAGGTTCATGGGAGATCTACTTGAAGTACTTTGAGTACTTGTGGAGTGCGTGGAGCACTTGTGGAGTGCGTGGAGCACAGGTGTAAGGTGAACACCAACTCTGTGTTTGAGTTGGGTGTTGGGACCTAGTAGAGAGAGCTTTGAGGAGAGAATTACTGTTCACTTGAGGTGTGGGAAACCTCTGAAGAGGTGGTGGAGAAGAAGTGGCATCTTCTTTATTGTATTCTTTTCTGTAAGAGTTATTAATACAAGTTGTGTATTGTCTCTCATATTCTGTGTTATTCTGAATTCTAGTTACTTGTTGAATCTGATTAATTTTCGCATATTAAGTTGCTTGGTTTGGTAATCAACTGTGTGCTTCCAGTGTTTCGCATCCTGACAAGTGGTATCAGAGCTAAGGTTGCAGGAAACAGGTTTTGTGTTTGGTTACAGGTCACTCTCAGGGGTGTCTGATTGAGTGGGAGCAGAGCAATGGCAGATGAAAGTAAGCTAAGAATGGAAGAGTTGAAAAGCACAGATGGTCACTTAAGGTCCCATGGAAAGAAAGAGCAGGTAAAAGAATATTGTTGGTTTGTGGAAGATCAGCAAGAAGAAACTGAAGAAGCAGATGTTGCAGGTGATGTGGCACAGGATGCTCTGGGAGGTTTCTTGGATAAAGTTGAATCTTGGATAAAAGATTCGGTTGCCTCTTTCCATGCATCCCCAGGTAGAGGAGCTGGTGAGCCTTGCCAAATAATTGGCAAAGGGGAAGTGAAGCTGAAATTGCAGGCGGCCAACACACAGGTGTTGATGAAGGTCATGCAGGTCCTAGGTTTGGAGATATGGCTAATTTCTTCAGAAAGATTGGGTGATGAGAGATGCACAAGAACTCTCATAGCGGGTGCACTTGAATTAGCTGGTGGTAAGAAAACAGGTACTCTTTATCTACTTGTTTATATTACTGATTCTTCTTCTGTTGCGGAGACGTGGCTTCGTAGGCTTGGTCACATGAGCAGGAAGGAGATGCATGTTCTTAAGCAGAAGACAGATATATTTGACATGCTTAAGAACTGAAAAGCCTTGGTGTTCTTGGAGGAGATGGCAGACAGAAACCAGTGGATGGTGCTGGATACTTTTGAGCAGGGCGTTTGGACATGGAGATTGATTCAAAGGAGCTCGCGGGTAAAAAGTCATCACTCATAGGCAAACACAGATACTGATGTCGGTCAGGAGGAACTGACATCGAACAGACAGGTGCCGATGTGGGTCATGTGCAGACTAAAGCCAGTGATGTTGGGCAGGGTAAGACCGACGTCGGTCAAAAGGACCGACGTCGGCAGTAGGTAAGACCGACGTCGGTCAAGAGGACCGACGTCGGCAACAGGGACACTGACGTTGGCAGGTTGGTAGTCAGGGACAGACGCATTGGAACCGACGTCGGTCGAATGCAGACTGTGGAGTGACCGAGGTCGGCCACTGTAACGGATTTTGGGTGGACAGCATGCTGTCAAGGAGTCTCAAACACCCATACGGAGGACTGAAGACGTAAGTAGGCCCTCAAATTCGTTGTTCCTCTTCTTTATACTCGTTGTTGATTGTAGAGCAGGAAGGATCCAGGAAACAGGTGGGAGCATGGCAGGGATATGATGCAAAACCAAACGGGAGTTTTGGTAGGGTTGTCAGCCGGTGTGAAAGCACAGAGACGAATGGATTCCTTAGTTGAAGAATAGAGAGAACGGACACGTGAGACGGAAGACCAGGCATATGGTCTTGAGGAGCTACAGGATAGTGGTACATGTTTTGACAGGGGGATGACAGAGCATGACTCTAGTCAATGTCAGGTTAACTACTGTGGTTTGCCTTACCAAGTGGATGATGAGTCGCGACATCATTATGTTGCTGTATGTGGATGGTATATCTGCTAGCAGGGTTTGTACATACAGGGTTTTGGCTGAGCTAAGGGTAAGATTAGTTCAGTGGCATGTCAGGAGGAGTTTGGAGCAGTGAAATTCTTTGACATGGGAGCCATGGAGATCACAGGTTGATTTTGTCTCCAGTGGGAGCTGATGTGAATCAGGTGTTGGCAAGGTTCATTACGCAGGATGCAGAGCCAGAGCACACTAAGGGCTGGATAGGTACAGTGTCTGAAATCACATGAGGTCTGGTATAGACTTGAGTATTCCCATGCAGTGGGAGCTGTCAGAGAGTTAGGAGCCAATTCGGGGAAGTGGGTTCTCAGGTATTTGAGAGGGACCAGCAGCAAGAATTCATGCTATGCAGGGTCAGGACTTCACTACATGAGTTTGTAGGTTCGGATGTGGCAGGGTACTCGGATGACAGGAGGTACACCACGGGATGTGTGGTGGGTTGTCTTCAGAATTGATCTTGAAGAGGGATACAAACTAGAAAATAGATTAGACAGAGTACAAGTACAGGTACAGTGTAGCTGTTTATCTCCAAGTGGGAGATTATTAGGTTGTGGAGCTAAAAGCTTCACTGATGCAAACAGGAGAGAAGGTTGCTAAGGGTTGTTGAGTTGCAGAGCAACCGACGTCGGTCTGATCAGCCGACGTAGGCAGGATTGTGAAGAGAAGCAACTGACATCGGTCAGGGATCGACCGGCGTCAGTCACCTCCAGGCGGACAGGGACCGGCATCGGTCGCCTGTGTGGTTCGACTGTGAGTTTATTACGGGCAGTTGGTTGACGAACCAAGTGTTTGCATGCTTAGTGCTAATTATAGACTGAGAGTTGCGGATCTAATTATTGTAATTAGATGTCTAATTATTGTTTGGATGAGATCTATATAATAGACTCATGGTTGTATTGTAAACTAGTGCTAGGGAGTAAGAGAGCAAACAACTCCTTCAGAAAGAGGTAGAGCAATGGTGTGTTCCTCCTAGTGCCACAGTACCAGGTGTGTGGGTGCTGGATTGGAGAGTCAGCTGGATTATTCATGTATGTATGATCTTGGTCATCAGGTGAGCATGGCCCTTATAGGAGATCTACATGGTAAGTAAGATCGTTGATCTGCAGGTGTGTGTGTGTGCAAGGTCAAGGTTCACAGGTGTGCAAAACTAGTATTGATCTGTAGGTTGGAGATCAGATAGGACATCAACACAACAGGGAGCAGAATCAGGTAGGATCTACTTGGAGTACGGTGTGTACTCATTGGTATGTACGTGGAGTACATGGAGAGTTAAGAGGAAGGCAAGGCAGTTCCTTCCATAAGTATGGTCTGTTGAATTGCAGGTTGTTGCAAGTTCATGGGAGATCTACTTGAAGTACTTTGAGTACTTGTGGAGTGCGTGGAGCACAGGTGTAAGGTGAACACCAACTCTGTGTTTGAGTTGGGTGTTGGGACCTAGTAGAGAGAGCTTTGAGGAGAGAATTACTGTTCACTTGAGGTGTGGGAAACCTCTGAAGAGGTGGTGGAGAAGAAGTGGCATCTTCTTTATTGTATTCTTTTCTGTAAGAGTTATTAATATAAGTTGTGTATTGTCTCTCATATTCTGTGTTATTCTGAATTCTAGTTACTTGTTGAATCTGATTAATTTCCGCATATTAAGTTGCTTGGTTTGGTAATCAACTGTGTGCTTCCGGTGTTTCGCATCCTGACAAATAGAGATGATTTTTTATTTATAGAATACTTACAAAAGAGGTTTTGTATTTTCTGTAATTCCTATTTTGTATTAAAAAATTGAGTTAGATATATTCATTGTCTGTATTGTAAACAAACAATGTACATGTGTGAGCGATATGTCTTCGTGTATATTGAAATAGATTTAGAAGGAAAGTTTTACATTATTTTGATTTTGTATTTTTTTCTTGGATGGATGATATAGCCATAATATATTCATTGTGTATTTGTTGTGTAGGGAAAATAACCGATGGCTTGGGCATAAGTGAGAGCATTCACAATATGACACTCCTCTATTTTGGACATGCTCGATCTCTGAATGGGTACAATCTGTAATTATTTATTAGTAAAAATACTTCTTTTTGTCCTTGTATTTTTCTGATTTTGAAGGCTACAATGGCTTTAGTTTAATTTATTTTGAATATATATATTTTTGTGTAAATTTTATTTATTTTTTCCCTGGCTTGAATGCTTGTGAGGAGGATTTTTTTTATAATTTGAACTGATTGGAACTATTATTCCAATTATTGCTCATTATTTACTATCCATCCAAATTCATGCATCAATTTAATTTTTTTAAGTAGTAGTTAATTTTTTTTATTGAAAAGTATATTTATATTAATAAAAAAATGATATTAATTTATATGCTCATTATTTTCTAGTGTCTCTTGTGGGATCATACAACTTTCTTGTGATTAGGGACATTTTCATCATGTGTAAAAGCTTCTTTTCCCTTGTTTATATATACACATGTAGACATGTTTCTATATCTTCTTCAAAATTGGACTCTAGTTCTTTGCTTTCTAGACTAATCTCTCCACCATCATTTGATTCAAAATATTTATTCAAATTTGGTAATTTTTCTATGACATATGTCCCATAAATATCATCATAGTCACTATCTTCCTCATCATTATATACTTGTTTCATCCACACAACTGCTAGTTTAGTTTCCACCTGTAAATTTAATATGATACCATTCCCCTCATAAGTGATTTCCTCACCTTCATATTTAAAAATTCCATTACAATCCATAAACCATGCTATATTTAATAGAATTAAGTAGAAATTATTATTTTCATATATACCAATCACCTCAAAGTCTACTTTTTTCTTGATCCAGAAGAAATAACTTGAGTGCCTACTAACCATCCTATAGGGATATTAGGGTTACATTCAAAAGCACTATGTCATAGGTTTCCACCTAAATTAGCAGTTTCCATAATGCTTTCCAGGTGCTTAGTGGTATTAGATTGATGTTTATCCTTAGATGTAGCAATTCAATTCATACTTAATTACCATTTACCTTTATATCAATCAATATGTCATACTTATTCCATTTCCTACTTATGTGGAACACATTATTATTATTTTATTTACCATTTTATAACCTTTATACTCTTCATATCTTTTCTTGTTTGTTCTCATGCTTACAAAATTATGCTAACTTTTATAAAAATCCTAAGTGACTCCATCATTTTGACTAGTTTTTTCAACTCTATGACATCCTTATCTTCAAAATAAGTTTTTTTTCCCTTCTGTTTCTCTTATATGATTTTCTTATTCATTTCTGCTATATGATCATGTATCTTTGTATTAAGCATACTCATTATGCTCATCCTCCTTTGATTCTTATTCCCTCTCTATCCATGTCTTTCCATATATTTATTCCTCTCCTAGTGGTTACTATTATACATGCCTTCTCTTGTTCAATTTTTATAGAAATGTTTTTGAGTGACTTATTTTTTTGAATTTACCCCCTTTCCTCTTGGCATTATCAAAGTCTCTAAGATATTATTTCCCTTTTCTTAAAATTTTTTGGTTCATTTGTTTGGGTTTTATAGCTTAGTGGTCTATGTAGTTTGTGGCATACCCTTATTAGCTTTGGGGTTTATGGTATCTTCTTTAGGTGATGTACACCTTTGGGAAGTTTCCCACCCACCAGTTCCTCAATTTTAGTTCTACCATTATTATAGCATTTTTCAAATTTTGGGTAGTTAAATGAGTCATATGTGCCATTCTAATGACATAACCTAGACACTTTTTTGTCACTCTTTTATAAAATTATGAGAAATATGTCCTAGCTTCCCAAATTTGTAACATGTTATCTTGGATTTATCCTTTTCCATCTTGATATCCATATATATACCCTCCTATATAGTTCTGAAGTTTCCCCTATGGTTCCCTCCTTGATTTCGTCTATTATATCTTATTTGATAACTATTATAGTATGATTTTTTCGACACTTGAGGTGTCATGTTTATGTTGGGAGGGAGGCTAGATTTGGTATGTCAATTTTAGTTGATATCCCATAGCTATTGGAGATGTGACATACCTTGGAATTTTTAGTGGTGTTTTTTGAGTTCTTGCAGATGTTCCTCTATATTCCTTAAGCATGTCTATTGCATCCTTACCTTGACATGTGTGGTGATAATGATTGAACAAACCACAAGTGGTATAATAAATTAGTTAGTTTTTAGGTGGATCTACCTTCTTTAGGGGACACATATTTTGGCCAAGGTGGTCCCATGTCATACAAATTCCACACCATACTGTTTCTTTCTAGTTTGGAAACTACATTTGTGATGTCAATCCAATGGGATTCATTTTGAATGTCACCGTTTTCCTTACCACTTAGAAATTTGGATAGTTTTTCATTGCATGTTACTCTATGTAACACATTGCGCACCATATTATAGGTCTTTTGGCACACTGTGGTACAAGTTTGCCCCTTAATTTGAATATCTTGATTCAATTGTAACTGCACAAACTCGTGTTGTAACTTTTATAACATTGTCTTTATTGTAGATTTCTCATGCATCTAGGCTTCTGCCTCCAATCATGGTTCCATCTCCAACGCCTCCAAAAATGTATTAACACCTTTTTTTCCATGCATGCTCTTAAGTGAGGAATAATTATAGATACAAATCATTCGACTCTCTACTTTTCATACAATTGTTCTTCTAGCATCCTATAGATATGGCTCTAAATCTGTAATTATAATCATTTACCATCTCTTCATATATTTTATTAAATCCCTCATCATTTTGAAATTGGGCGAGGGTGTTCCGATAGTGGAAATAATTTTTTGAGGAATTTTTTAAATCATCCCAAATCAAAGTGTGGCTTGGACTAAATTTCATATATCATTTAAGGGTGTTATACTTTAATTTCTCCATAATATTAAATAGTTTTGCATGTGGATTAGTAATTTTTTGGCTCTTCTATTAAGAATCGAGCACAATTAAATGTTATTTTGTGTCCTTTATGTCTTTCCTAAATAGTGGGATCTTCATTCTATTATGTGTTATTGCTA
Organism: Torreya grandis; assembly: GCA_037957365.1. Lineage (NCBI taxonomy): Eukaryota > Viridiplantae > Streptophyta > Pinopsida > Cupressales > Taxaceae > Torreya > Torreya grandis. The sequence continues at coordinate 2,262,348 of JARHVA010000454.1, read as the reverse complement.
GTGAATTTTAAAAGATTGTCCTTCCTCTATTTTGAGTGCTATTTGTTGAACTGCTCTTTGCTGCCGTGCACTTTCTCATACTAGATTCTCTTTGTTTCACTATAAAGTTTCTTCTCCCATTATCTCTACTCAACTCTTCTTCACGTTAATTCCTTTCTAGTAATTGATCCAAATTTCTTACAAACTATTTTCTATATTCAATATCCTCGATATATTTTTTAGAACTATTCCAAACTTTATTTTGTTTGTATATCTCTTCACTTCTCCTTTAATGCTCTCTATATTTGTCTAAAGGGGTTCCTTTCTTCACAAGGTCTCTTTCGGTTGGGGGCTTGGAATAAGGTGTCTTCTGGTATCCCCTTTTCATTTTATTCTTTGTCATCTTCTTCTAATTCTACTTCCTCTATTACTTTTTTATCATTAATCTCATTAATCTCCTTATCTTCTAGATAACTAATTTCTATTTCTTCTTCTTCTTCTTCATTCTCTTTTTTTATATCTTTTATATTATCATTTATAATGTCTTCTTCATTATTTTCTAATGTTTATCTTTTGAATTCTCTTCTACATTCTCTTCTATGTTTTCAATTTATTCTCCTCTTTCTAATCTCCACAAGTTTTTTAACCCAGATTTTCTTTTCCCTTAGTCTTCTGGTCCCAAGGTTCAAACAACTTCCTCTTGTCCTAATATCATGACCATCTCTTGAAATTTTGCACTGATTTATTTTATGAATTTCTTCTTTTCAAAATGTACCTCTTTTAACTTACTCTCGTCAAACTCATCTTCTTCTCTTCATCCTTCTATCTTATTTGTACCTAGGGGCATCAAAACTAGCCGATGTATCATTGTTGCATTTGATTTTTTAAATTTAACTTGGTTATTTGCTTCATCTAAATGTTCTTAATCATCTAATTTTATAAATTATTCTTAATTAACTACTTTGTCTAGGTTGACAATATTTTTGCTATTTGATGCTCTTGTGGCACTCCATCTTTCTAAAAGTGTTTTTTTTAATTGTCTCTTCTCTTTCCTTTCTATATTTCTCTCATTAATTCTTTTTTTTAATATTTTCCTCTCTTCTTCTAATCTCATTACTCTTCTTACTCTTTACTAATCTTTATTCTTATCATTCTACTCCTACATATTTTATTTATCCCTCCCCCAACTACCAAACTAGAATTTTTATAATTCATATCTCTTCAAGAACCCCCTCTTTCCACACACCATTCATTAGGTTCTTGGCCCTAATTAGTATATATAGCACATCTTTTTTTCAACCCTTCTCCACAAAAATTATGTGGATGAGGGTCAATGTGTTTTATATGAACCTACCTCTTGTTCCTTGTAAAATTCAGCCTTTTTTGTGTCAAAATTGGTCTAACCTTGGATGGCCCAAATTATAATTAATGAATCTATAGTTGTCTCAACCCAATAGTCAATGGCATTTGTCCAAGGTTTGTCTAGTGCTTCAAGTTTATAAATTTCTTCCAGTGTCCACTTGATAGATATTTTCTATGAGAATCTACTTTCTTTAGTTGTGTCTCCTTGTCTTAGGATCCAAGTCTAAAGTAAATTTGAAAACATGCACTAAAACTCCTCGTCCTTTTCACTATAAAAGTCTATGTTTACCTTTGAGTATGATTATCTGCGCCTTTTAAATTTGAATTTAATTATTTTTTGAGATTTAGCTCTTACCAATTCTCTACCATTAGCAACGCTGACTTCCAAAAAAAATAAAGGGTGCTCTCCTTTATAAACATCAGTTATCCAAAGTCTAAACAACACCATAAATATCGGCATAAATTAAATCTCTGGAAGGCATATGTGACCGTTAATTTTTTGAAGATCTAAGCCCCCATATATCCCAAACCAATTCAAACTCCGATCAAAAACTATATACACACACTTATACTTCAACATATTACATTTATTTTATTTGATATATCATATATTCTATATACAAAATATAAAAAGTTCTTACTCTAATTTCTACTTTAATTGGTATCAATTTATATTGGATTCTTCCATGTCTCCTCGTTAACATTTTTATCTTTTACCTTCATATATTGTTAACCCTCTTCTCTTTTATCTCACTCTTACACATTATCTCTACATGAGATATAGTGCGAAATAATGGGACATTCCTTTTTCTATTAGTTTACTCCTTTTTTTAAAGTGTTTTTATAACTACTACTCTCGCTATGATCTCAAATCTAGTGTGACTTTTCATAAACTCTGCTAAAATAAATTGTGTAATACTCTCTATACATATCTTTGGATTGTTCAATGCTTTTATGAGCTCAATTACTAATCTTAGTTATCAAATTTTACAATTGTAGCGTTTTTTATAATTTTTTTGTTTTTGTTTTTATTTTTTATTTTGTTTAATTTTATATTTATTTATATATTTTTTTTTATTTAAAAAAAATTAAAATGTATATGAAAAGGTTGTAATTTGATTGTTAAGAATGATGATTTGTACTATCATTTATTTAAATACAAATCTTTCGAATTATCGATATAGAGAAAGTAGGTTTCGATATCCGAATATCTTAGGTGAAATGGAGACCTTTAATTGTAACAACTTAATTGAAAGAGTGTATGCTTACTCATATTATTATAATTAACTATTTAAAAATGGAGATTTCAATATCCATATAATTCACAAAATTTAATCAATTTTATTAATATAGATCAATATTTTTACAGTTTTAGAACTATAAATTAAAAAAGAGCAATATTAATTGAGATGACGAACTAGTTAAAACAAAGAGCTTAGATCTCTTATATAAATCACCAATATTATCAACATTATCAATTTTATTAACATCACTAACTTCGTCAACATGTCCACTATCACCAACAACTATAACCACCTAACATATTAAAAAAACAAAAACAAAAACTATTTTAATGTCAAAAAGAAATAATTTACGACCTTTTTAAGATCTCAAAGAAGAGGAGCAGTGTGGTCCTACTTCCTAGATATTCAAATGACAAAGACATGGGGGGAGGACCATGCACCTAACAAGCTTAATATGCCCAAAAAAAACAAAATTTAAAGATGGGAATCAAAAGGAGTCGTCCATGTTCTCCAACACATATGTTAAGGATTTCTTTTTAATGTTTATTTAGTCAATCACAATTTGTCACGTGCCATTTTTTAAAGATAAATATCCATGCGTTTAATAAATTTATTAAATTTCTTAATAAATTTCCTAAATTTATTTCTTAAATTTTATCTGGCCAATCGCAATTCGAGGCATTTCCTACCTTTGGCATAAGGTTTTTAGAAAATAAATATTTGTTTTTTAATATATTTTTTTCAATTAAATATATTTTTTCATTGGTGAAAATAATTTCTTAATTATATAGGAATGTTTAATTAGTTAAAAATAATTATTTTTCGTCGCTTAATAAGAGTAAGTTATATAGATTATTTTTAATTTCGATTATAATTTGAGTAATTTTTTTTATTTTAGGTCATTAATATTTTTTGACGTCTCTGATGACATGCGCGTATATTTAATGTTTGTCTTGATTTACATTGAATGGGATGATCACGTCATGTTGGTGGTTTGAATATGCATAAAAAAATTTAAAGAGTTTCAACATAAACGAGATCAATGGTATTGTGTTGTAATATTCTATTGTGATCATGTTTGAGTTGTGAATAGGTGCAACATATTCATTTTTAAGGTAAGAACTCTCTTTTGTCTCCTTATATTTTCTAACTGAAATATGATATCAGCAAGATATATTCATTGCATGTATGTCTTGCATGCGAACAAATCCATGTGTATTACCCAAAATAGACATATTTTTTTATTTGTAAAATATGTTTAAAAGAGGTTTTGTATTTTTAATTTATTGTTAAAAAAACATTTAACTTGATATATTCATTGTTTATGTTGTTAACAATATGTTGTTAACAAACTATGTGCATGTCTGAGCAATATGTATGGGTGTACATTTAAAGCAAACTAAGAAGCAAATTTTACATTGTTTTGATTTTGTACTTTTTTCTTGAATGGATGATATAACTTTAATATATTCAATGTATGTTTGTTGTGCAAGGGAAAAAAATAGATGACTTGGATATACGTAAGAGTGTTGGCCCTGTACCATTCAGAGGTATATTTTTCATTGAAGTGTAAGATAAATGGTATATAGTCATTACATATATGTATTGTTTGTGAGCAAAGTCATGTATATTTCTTAAAATAGACATGAATTTTTATTTATAGAATACCCACAAAAGAAGTTTTACATTCTCTGTACTTCGTATTTTGTGTTGAAAAAGTTGAAATGGATATATTCATTCCCCATGTTATAAACAAATAATATACATATGTGAGGGATATGTCTTCTTGTATATTGAATTATATTAAGAAGGAAAGTTTTACATTATTTTGATTTTGTATTATTTTGCTTGAATGGATGTTAAAGCCATAATATATTCAGTCTATATTTATTCACCGTATTTTGCTTGGGCATAGGTGAGAGCATTCACGACATGCCCCTCTTCTATTCTAAACATGCTCGATCTTTGAGTAGGTAAAATCTATAATTATTTATTAGTAAAAATAGTTATGACTTTAGTTTAATTTCCAGTTTTGAAGGTTATAATGGTTTTAGTTTCATTTCCAATTTTGAAAGCCGGAATGGCATTAGTTTAATTTATTTTGGATATATATATTTTTAAGTAAAAAATATTTTTTATTTCTCTAGCATGAATGTTTGTGGGGATGATTTTGTTATTTTAAATTGATTGAAACTATTATTTTAGTTGTTGTTTTACTATTTTCTATCCATCTAAATTTACGCATCAGTTTAATTTTTTTAAGTAATTTTTTTTTTAAATAGAAAAGCATATTTATATTAATAAAAATTAATATGGTACAAAGTTAGTCATACTAAAAAATAGATGGAAAGAGTCGCACCTCAAAATTAAAATCACCTTTTTTCACTTGTTACGTACTTATGTTAATATGACTTGAAGTGACCTTTTTTTTGGGGTCATTACTGACCCTTTGCTGGATTAATTCGTCTCTTAAATTATTAAAATTTTCATATAAACATCAATTTACTTAATAATTATTGTATTAATAATATTATTTGATGGACTTAATTTTTGTCTTTATTTATTTTTATTTTCTACTCGAAGGCTTCTCAAAACAAGTTGTTCAAATGAAAGCATCCTAAGAATTTGACTATCACTCAATGCAGTAGGATGTGAACTGTTTAAAAAAATGCCTTAGAGAGTGAGTTTGTTTTCTATCAATTGATCATTTAGTGAGTATCGTTCCAATAAATATGGATTGTTATTTTTGAATAGAATTCGTCTTTTTTATTATACCTTTTTTTTTCATTTTAATATTATTTTATTGGAAACATTATTAAGATTAATTTTATTTCTCATCTTTCTTTAAAAGGTTGTGAACTATTTTTTTAAAAATTCTCAATAAAAATTGAATTCTTTATTAATAAAGATGATTTGAAAGATAAATAAGAATGTTAGTTGTGGATGAATATAATAGATAAATCACCATCCATAATAGTACATTTTGAACCTTATAAAAATATCTTATATAATTGAAGCGTAAGCCCATCTAACTTAATTGCAAAAACTAGTTAAGAATCAATAATATGAGTAAATTCATATAATACATTCCTTATCTTATTTTAAAAGACCATGAATTATTTAACCAAAAATATATATTAAAAAAAAATCAATTTATTTACTTATAAAAATACACTGAAAGGTTAATAAAAATAAAACTTTTGAATATTTTTTTTTAACTAAGAGGGTAAAAATTTATTGATAACGAAACGAGAACCAAAGACAATTACAGACCTTTATCACGGTCAATAAGTTGGAACAAATTCTGAGATAAGTTCAAGGGAAGCATCGTGTGATCAACAACACTTCAAGGCGAGCATTGCTCGGCCGCCCATTTGGCCAAACAATCAGCAACACCATTCCACTCACGTGGAATATGCACAAAAGATACAAAATCAAAAGAAGTACTTAGCTATAAGATCTGGTGAACCACTGCAGCCAAGTGCCACTCAGCATTAGCCAAATTTTGATTATTCAGTAGGTTGACAATCACCTGTGAGTCTGATTCACAAATAAGCTTCTTCCAACCATGTTGGCAGGACTGTTTCACCGCCTCTAAGATCGTTGTAGCTTCCATGAGATTATTGGAGTAATGACCCTTATAGATAGAAAAACAAAACTGCATATTCCCCAAGCTGTCGTGCCCCACACCCCCAATCCCTACAGCTCCAAGATTACCGCGGGAAGAACCATCGGTGTTTACTTTAAGGACACCAATCACTAGAGGAGTCCACTGACCCTTCCGAATGACTGGTTGCATTTGCTGTCGGGTTCTCTTTGTTGGGCATGGGTGTGGAGCAGAAGAGGTGTCGCGTGGAGAAACAGGGGAGAGCCTCGTGTAAATAGCAACATCATTCGGGACCAGTCTTTCACCAATCTCACACTTAGCTTGCAGAGTTTCTTGGAGCGAGTTAAGAATCTTCACCCACATGTGCCTGAGCTCCAGGTAGGCATCCTGAAAAATCCTCCTATTTCGCTCAAGCCAAATCTGCGATAAAATGAAAGAAGGACCAATGGACCAAGCTATCTTGAGAAAAGGTGCCTTTGAGGGAGGTTGACCCAGGCGATCCAAAAAGTCTGATAATGAGGAGGTATGCCAGCAAGGACAGCCCCATACACTCCACCAAAGATGCCAAATCTGTTTGGCGAAGGAACATTGGAAGAACAAATGAGAAACAGTCTCATTGCTGTTGCGGCATAACACACACATCAACGGTCCTTGGAACCCTCGTTTACAGATGTTGTCCCAAGTGAGGCATCTGTTGTAGACCAAAGCCCAAAGAAAAAAATTGCATTTGGGCCAGGAGAAATGATTCCACACTTTCTTCCACCAAGAAACTTCCACTCCGCCAAAAAGATGCTTGGTCAGGGAAAGGTACCCTAAAGAGAGAATATTTCCCAGACGGCTCTCCTCCCCAAGCCAAAACATCCTGATCCTATAGAAAGTTGCATCTCCTGGATGCAAGAATCTGGGATAACTCCATCCGATCTTCCACGGTGCCCCCCGACGGCAAGTCTAAGGAGTTCTTCCATTGATAGCCAACAATCATGCCCAGATTAAAGGCCTCCTTATAATGTGCCTCTGTGTTCCACCCAGCAGAGTGAAAGGAATTTCAAAGATCTTGCAAGTGTGGATGAGTGGACAAGAGAGGAGGCGCCCCATCTCATTAATCACTCCAAAAGAGAGCCATCCTACCATTGTTGCAAATCCAAAAGAGGCTGCATTTTACCAGTTGGGCACCAAGCTTGAGTGTATTCCACACCATAGACCCTTGCCCCTCCACAAAAAGCTTGGAGATATCAGGGGGCTCAACTCCAAGAAAATATTTGAGATACAAGATATGGGCCCAAAGGTGTGATGGGCTAGAGCACCAATGCCAGTATAACTTGGCAGCGAGAGCTTGGTTGCACAAAATCACCGAGCGAAGGCCAAGGCCACCCTCTTTTTTGGGCCTGCAAATTGTGTCCCAATTAATGAGGCTCCATTTGGTGTTCTACAAATTCCCACTCTAGAGAAATTGGCGAGTAAGAGCATCAAATTCCTTGAGGAAGTATATTGGGGCAGCCTGAACCATACTTCGATATATAGGTAAAGCTTGAATCATTGATTGCAGGAGTGTTACCCTTCTGGCAGTAGAAAGCCATTTATGAGTCCAATGAGTAACTTTTTGTTTGAGTTTATCTAGAATGTTCTACCAAAAAACCTGGGTTGTCTTCCCACCACAATAGGGATCCCTAGATAAGTGAGAGGAAGAGACTGAATCTGAAACCTCAAAATAGTAGCAATCCTCCACTGAATGAGCCCAGGGGTGTTGAAGAAGAAAATAGAGGATTTGTGATTATTAATTTTTTGTCCAGAGGTAGCCAAATAAGTGTCTAAAGTACGCCAAAAAGCTTTAGCTTCACAAATCTGAGCTCTCCCTGCCAGGGCTGTATCATCAACAAACTGGAGGTGGGTTAAAGTGGGCAGCCCATTCCCCCATTGCCATCCCTGCAACATGTTCTGAGCTACTCAAAGCTTGATAAGTCTCCCCAGCCCCTCAGCTAGGATGATAAACAAGTAAGGATATAGCAGGTCCCCTTGGCGCATCCCTCTAGAGGCACCAAAAAGATCTATGGGTTCACCATTAATAAGGACTAAGAAGGAGGGTGTTGTGACACAGCTTAGCACCCATCGAACCCAGGCCTGATTGAAACCAAATGCCAAAAGGACCTTATGCAGGAATCCCCAACTGACTCTGTCATAAGCCTTAGCCATATCAAGTTTCATGACCATGACATGCTCCTGAGAAATGCTCATAGAGTGAATAGCTTCGGAGGCAATCACCACCCCGTCCAGAATTTGCTTGCCAGCAACAAAACCACCTTGTTCCTCAGAGATAACCATGGGGAGGTATCCTTTGAGTCTCTCCTCAAGAAGCTTGGTAATGATCTTGTAGACCACATTACACAGTGCAATGGGTCTAAAGAGGTCCAGCTAGTTGGCCTGCTCCTTTTTCGGGATCAGGACTAAGAAGGTAGCATTTAATGCACAGAGCATTTCCTTGTTAGAGTAAGATTCTTGCACCACTTTCAGAAGGTCATGCTTGATAATATCCCATAACTCCTGAAAGAACTCAGCTAGAAACCCATCAGGCCCCAGGGCCTTGCCTTTCCACAGACTGAAAACCACCCCTTTCAATTCCTCCATACCAACTGGCCGAAGAAGAGAATTGTTCATTTTTGTTGTCACCACTGAAGGAATACATGATAAAACTGTGTTTTATACAAGTTCATCATGAGGCCAACCTTTTAAAAAAAGGGCTAAATAAAATCGAATGGCCTCCCTGGATATAGCATGAGAGGAGGTCAGCCTTGTCCCGTCCAAAGTTTCCAGAGACGTGATGACATTCTTGTTGCATTGGGCTTGAACAAATTTGTGGAAGAAAGCAATATTCTTGTCCCCTTCCTAGAGCCAGTCAATGTGGGCCTTCTGTTTCTATAAAATTTCCTCCCGTAGTTCCCACTCAGCTAGAGCAATAGACTCTTGGGACTCAGTAATGCGCAGATCTTCTGTCAAGCCATGATCTCGAATCTGTCGGGTAACAGCATCTAAGTGGTCTTGAGCATTCTTCTTCATAGATTGAAGATTACCAAAACTATTCTTATTCCAGTATTTTAACTTTCTTTTGACAAACTACAATTTTTTAGTGAAGGAGAACATAGCCGTACCATAAGCAGGGCCACCCTGTCTCCACTAGCTAGTCATGAGGTCATGAAGGGAGGAGTCCCGAAGCCACATCAGTTGAAACTTAAATGGTGGCCTCCTTGGGACAGCAATATGATTGGTAGAAAGCTTAATAGGCTAGTGGTCAGACCCCTTCCAATCAAGAATTTTAGAAATAAGGGAAATAGAGCTAGACTGCCAAAAGCAGGAGACTAAGAACCTATCCAAGCGTTTAGAGATGGCAGCATCACTTGTTCTCTTATTGTTCCAAGTAAAGAGCCCATTAAGAGGCTTAACATCAGAGAGGCGTAGCAGCTCTATATTTTGTCGAAGGAGCTCAGAAGAGGGGCTTAGATGAGCCGAACCGCCTCTCTTCTCCTCCAGACTAAGAACAGCATTAAAATCTCTCATCATAATCCAAGGCAAGAAAGGATGATAGCTTTTGACATACCTAATGTGCTCCCAAAGCTTGAGCTGACCAGGGAGATCAATAAGAGCATAAATCGTAGTAACCAAGATCAATTCTCTAGTTTCCAAAGATGAAGCAACCATCGTGAGAGCTGAGAGATAGGACATCCAGTGAAGTGGAGTGATCTTTTTAGGGTCTCAGCACATGGCTAGACCCCCCGAGCTCCCCAATGCACCCACACACTGACACTGGCTTGGAAACCAAATATTAGAGACACAAGTAAACAGGGAGTCCACAAATAGCTTGGTCTCTTGGATACAAAGGATGTTTGGAGAATGGACAATCACTAACTTCTGAATAGCTTTTTGTTTGGGGGTGCTATTCAGGCCCCTCGCATTCCATGATATAATAATCATTGAGTAGAATGGGGAAAATGTTCATCTAAGGTTTTCACAACCCCCTGTTAGGATCTAGGAGCACAATTGATTACCTTTGTATAAGCAACTAAACATGGAATTTAACCAGAAGTAAACAGTAACTAGAATTCAAAAATAACACAAGATATGAGAGATAATACCCAATTGTATTAATACTCTTCCAGAAGGAAATACAACAAAGAAGTGCCACACTCTTCTTCCCACACCTCTAGGGCTCCCACACCTCTAGGGCATACAAATAGTAAATCTCTTCAAGAGTTTTCTCTCTCAATCACGGTCACAACAAACAACTCAAACACAGAGTTGTTGTTCACCTCCAACCAGTTAGTATCACTACTGCCAATACCACTGAGTACTCAATGTACTCCAAGTAGATCTCACCTGATCTTGCTATCTATTGTGTTGCTGATCTCCCTGATCTTGTTGCCACCTGTAGATCAACCTAGTCTTGTACACCTGCAAACCTAGACCTCACACACACACACCTGCATATCAACTAACCTTACTTACCCATGTAGATCTTCTACCTGATCTTACAACAACCTGCAGATCAACCTGATCTTACATAACCAGCACCCCTATGGATCTTCTACTAGATCTTGCTCTCCCGTAGATCTACCTGATCATACACACTTGGCACTATGGCACTATGAGGAGCCAACCTTGCTCTCTCTATCTAACACACTTTACAATACAGCCCATGAGTCTATTATATAGATCCCATACAAACAATAATTAGACTTCTAATTACAATAATTAAAACTATAGCTCTAAGACTAAAATTAGTCTTTACCATGCAAACTAACTATTTGTCCAAAAATAGATCAGTTTCAGAGTCGCATGCAAATGCATGCACACACAGGCTGCCGACGTCAGTTCCTGTCTGATCGATGTCGATCGACCCATAACCAATATCGATTACTTTAACACTGAAGATGACCGATGTTGGTTGATCAGACTGACGTCGATTGCCTACAACTCAACAACCTCCTTTTGTTTACATCTGAGTGAAGCTTTTAGCTCCACAACCTAACAATCTCCCACTTAGAGATAAATAGCTGCACCTGTACCTATACCTGTACATCATCTAATTTATTTCCTGGCTTGTATCCCTCTTCAAGATCAATCTTGAAGACCAACCACCACACATCTTGTGGTGCTCCGCATGTCATCCAAGTAACCTACCACATCTGAATCTACATACCCATGTAGAGAAGTCCCTAACCTTGCATCGCATGTATACCTGCTGCTGGTCCCTCTCAGATACCTGAGAACCCACTGAATTGCTCTCCAGTGCTTCTTTCCCGAATTGGCTACAAACTTGCTGACAACACTCGCTATTGGGGCAACAACAGGTCTATTACACATATACTTAATCATATCATGTGAATTGGGACCCTGTTCTGTGAGCTGTCCATTTATAGGTGTGCAAACTAATTCTTCATCCTGCAGCTTGAACCTCGCCACTACCTTATCCACACAATCATCTGGAGACAAAATCAACCTGTGACCTTCCATGTCTCTAGAAAAACTCATGCCAAAGAATTTTGCTACTCCCAAATTGTTCATGACATACCACTGAACTAACTTTACCTTTAGCTCAGTAAAACCCTGCATGTGTGACCTTGCAACAAGCATACACACTACATACAGTAACAGGATAATGTTGCAATCATCATCCAACCTGGTAAAGAAAACACAATGGTTACAATGACACTGACTAAAGCCATGTTTTGTCATACACCTATCAAACCTGTACCACTGTCCTTCAACATCCTTAAGACCATATACCCTGGCCTTCCATCTCATGTGTCCATTCTCTCTCTTTTTTAACCAAAGAATCCATTCATCTCTCAGTGCTTTCATCCTGGTTGGCAACTCTACCAAAACTCCCATTTGGTTCTTCTCTAAAGAATTCATGTCATGCTCCCACTGTTTCCTAGATCCTACCTGATCTACAACGAACAAGTATAAAGAAGGGGAATAATGAATTTGAGGCTTACTTACACTTTCAATCCTCCTCATGGGCATTTAAGACTCCTTGACAGCTTGTTGTCTGCCCAAAATCTGTTCCAATGATCGATGTTGGTCACCACCTAGTCTACATCTGATCGACATCAGTTCCATGCGACTGACCTAACTACCGATGTTGGTTCCCTGACTGACATCAGTTTCTACCTGGTCACTGATGGTATCCTGACTGACACCGATAGCCACCTGCCTGACACCACTGACTTTACCTATCTGCATATGACCGACATCGGTACCTATCTATTTGACGTCGATTCCCCATGATCGATGTCGGTAACTGTGTTTTCCTATGAGTGATGACTTTTTACTTACAAGCTCACCTTGGATCAAAACCCTTTCTAAACTGCCCTGCTCAAAGTTATTCAGTCCCATCCGCTAATCTATGTCCATCATCTTCTCCATAAACACCAAGGCTTTCTAGTTCTTAAGTTTGTCAAACACATCTGACTTCCTCTTAAGAACATGCATCTCATTCTTGCTCATGTGACAAAGCCTACAAAGCCACGTCTTTGCAACAAAAGAAGAATTATTAATACAAGCAGGTAGATAAAAAGTACCTACTTTCTTACCACATGATAATTCAAGTGCATCCGCTGTGAGAGTTCCTGTCCATCTCTCATCACCCAACTTTCTTGAAGAAATTAACCTCATCTTCAGAACTGGGACTTGCTTGACATCCATCAACACCCATGTGTTGGCCGTCTACAATTTCAGCTGCACTTTCCCTTTGCCAATACTTTGACAAGGCTCACCAACCCCTAAATAAATCTTTCCAAAGTCTCCATGGACCTTAACATAGAAAAATACTCTATTTGGGGCTGCATGGAAAGAGGCAACATAATCTATAAACCAAGATTCTACTTTATCCAAGGAACATATAAGAACAATCAGTGCAATAATACCTACAACACATGCTCCTTCATGCTGATCTTCTACCAACCAGCAATCTTTCTTTACCTGCTCTTTCTTTTCATAACACTGTAATTGATCATTCTTGCTTTTGAATTCCTCCATTCTTAGTGTACTTTCTTCTGCCAGTGCTTTACTCCCACTCAATCAGAAACCCCTAAGAGTGACTTGTAATCAAACACTAACCTGCTCCGAACCAGGCTCTGTGAACCTGCAACCTTAGCTCTGATACCAACTGTTAGGATCTAGGAGCACAATTGATTACCTTTGTATAAGCAACTAAACACATAATTTAACTAGAAGTAAATAATAACTAGAATTTAGAAATAACACATAATATGAGAGACAATACCCAATTGTATTAATACTCTTCCAAAAGGAAATACAACAAAGAAGTGCCACACTCTTCTTCCCACACCTCTAGGGCTCCCACACCTCTAGGGCATACAAATAGTAAATCTCTTCAAGAGTTCTCTCTCTCAATCATGGTCACAACAAACAACTCAAACACAGAGTTGTTGTTCACCTCCAACCAGTCAGTATCACTACTGCCAGTACCACTGACTCAACGTACTCCAAGTAGATCTCACCTGATCTTGTTACCTATTGTGTTGATGAACTCCCTGATCTTGCTGCCACCTGCAGATCAACCTAATTTTGCACACTTGCAAACCTAGACCTCGCACACACACACACACCCCTACAAATCAACCGACCTTACTTACCCATGTAGATCTTCTACATGATCTTGCAACAACCTACAGATCAACCTGATCTTACATAACTAGCACCCCTGTGGATCTTCTACCAGATCTTGCTCTCCCATAGATCTACCTGATCATACACACTTGGCACTGTGGCACTATGAGGAGCCAACCTTGCTCTCTCTATCTAGCACACTTTACAATATAGCCCATGAGTCTATTATATAGATCCCATACAAAAAATAATTAGACTTCTAATTACAATAATTAGAACCCCAGCTCTAAGACTAAAATTAGTCTTTACCATGCAAACTAACTGTCCGTCTAAAAATAGATCAGTTTCGGAGTCGCATGCAAATGCATGCACACATAGGCTGTCGATGTCGGTTCCTGTCTGACCGATGTCAGCTGACCCATAACCGACGTCAATTACTATAACACTGAAGATGATCGATGTCGGTTGCCTACAACTCAGCAACCTTATTTTGTTTGCATCTGGGTGAAGCTTTTAGCTCCACAACCTAACACCCCCGATTCTACCAATAAATCACCTGTAATTTTAATTCTATCTTGGTCCTTCTTGTGCCCTGCTCTGGAGGGAGTAGAGAAGGAGACTTTCTTAAACAACCTTTATATTAACCTCAGAGCAGGAAGTGTCCCTTTTTCTTTACTGGAGGCACCCACCTCTTTAACCAGATCAGCCTAGCGAGCATCCTTGTCTTGTGAGGTCAAAAAAATCACAGGGGCACCCAATTCAGGCTCAAGATTAATCTTCGAGTGTTGTTGTCCCACAATGTCCTGAGAGTCATTAAGAAAGGGATGCTTCTCCTCTAAGTCAGAGGCCCCTCCCTGCTCTGCTACTGAAATACCATCTTCTATGACCATATTATCGAGTGCCTCAAATCAGTTAAATCTAGACTCTAATTGCCTATCAAGATGCATGCATTTCTGACCCTACCCCTTCACACGACATCAGACTGGGGTAAATCCATCCTTATCTGAAGCTGAATAGTCAGAGGGGCCTTGTCCTGCACTTGGAGCTATCGAAGGAGCTTTACCTTTGGCCGCTCTATCATACTGGCTGTATACCGTTCCATTCTGCACCGATTGGCTGTTCCTCCTACTATCCCTGTCTGTCTGAGGAACAACAAGCTCATCAGGTGTGCCAGACCCTCTAGGAGCCTAAGGGCATTGGCAGTGTAGATGCCCATACACATGGCATATTTTGCATCAAAAAGGGATAGCTTCGTAGTCTATTTGTTGAATCCAGGAAGAAGAACCAGGTAAATCTCCATGGAATCTGGCAAAGGGTTATTTAAATCAATATCAACACAAATACGGGCATAAGAAATAACCTTTTTGTCCAATGACTGGTGCGCTATTACAGTCAGAGTTCCAAGCATGGCAGCAATTTGGCATAGGATATCCTCTCGCCAGAATTCCAAAGGGAGTCACGGGAGGCGAACCCAGACAAGGACACAAGAAGGAAGATCCTCTGTAGAATTAACCCTACATGCCAGGGTTTGATGAAGAGACCAATACAGTCATAACAGTATGGGCCTCCCTCAAAGATCCTATTTCGATCAGAAACAGATGAGAAATTTACCATAAAATAGCTGTTACTAGCCAGCATAATGTCAAAATCTCCCTCTATCTGCCATGACCTCCAAATCTAGGTTTCCAGAGCCGTCAGAGAAATTTGAATGCCCAAAAAATTTGTAGATTAATGCATGGGACGCCAAATAATCAACATCATCCTGAACTGCCGCTGTAGGAATGACCAGCACAGGCTGGTCTTGACTCCGTGGCAAACATCCATTGAATTTGTTAATCTTGGCCCATTCACTTACATAATACGCTTCCCCCTCTCGTAGGCTCTTCCCAGGCACTGAGCAATCTCCCCCCGCAGCTTCAGCCGGGCAAGCATTCCTAGCTCCACCGCTCGCAACCATCATCCCTCACATCCCAGATCACCAAACACATATAAAAACTTTTGAATATTGATTATAGAAGAATACGATCAATAGATCACCATCCATGATAATAGATTTTAAATCCTATCAAAATATAGAAATCCATTCAACTCCATTACAAAAACCATGAGAATCAACAACATGAATAAAGTAATACAAATACATTAGATTGTCTATTTTGTTTTTATATCCATAATGGCATTTTGTGGTACAAAGACATGGGACCATCCAAATTTATTTTCCAATTTCTTCTAAGACATCAATGCTGAATTTTTATTTTTTGATTTCTATTTGAAGAAATTATATAAAATAAAATGTGAAAACTACAAGTAATGTGTATTGTTTTAAATACTATTATTAGAAACACAAGTTAAAATGTATAATATACTTTTTATTATTATTTTTTGTCAAAATTAAATATGAGAACATAAATGATAACATGATCCATCAAATGTTTGAAGATGTTTTTTAATTCAAATTTTAATGTTTTTAAATAAAAAATGTTATCAAATTATATTAAAATATACATACAACGGACTTTTTTAAATCTATAATTTAAATTGAAAAGTGTTTTCAAATTAAAAATGTTATCAAATTACACTAAAATATAAATACAAAGGACCTTTCTTTGATCTATAATAAATTTTAAAAAAACTTAAGATGTCATAATATTAAAGAAAGTATCAAAAAAATCCCACTTGTAAAAATTGTTGAAAGCACTGACTATATGTATATAACACACACACACACAATAAATTTGATTATGAGTATGGAATCATGGTCTATTTTAATTATAAGATGTTTGAATTCTAATTTTTTTTACTAGTGATTTACCAATTCAAAGAGTATTACATTCACAATTTCAATTATTTTGTGGATACATCAGAAAAACATGGTTAGTCTTCATATGATTTTCATGTGTGTAGGGGTGTGTATTTAATAATTTTATTGGTTTTATTATTTGAGTTTTGTGGATACATCAGAAAAACATGGTTAGTCTTCATATGATTGTCATATGTGTAAAGGTGTGTATTTAATAATTTTATTAGTTTTATTATTTGAGGTGCATGAAAATGATACAAAGCCATATGCTACCATAATTTTTTCTATATTTTATATTACAAAATGAGAAAGAAGCTTTTTAGCTCTACATATTTTATTGTTGTTTTTTTTAAATTTTCTTAGCACCTGTTTTTGTTTAATATGCATAATAGTTTCATTTTTATGTCAATTTTTGTCATATTGCAAATGATTGATTATGGCAATTAACTTAGTAGTTGATCCCTCTGTGTATAAGTGTAGACAGCTAAATTTAACACAAAACTTTTATTCTTAATTTATTTTATTTAGAAAATTTATACATTTAACTTGTTTCTAATATTACTCTGGACCGACAATATGTATATATTTGGTCCATTGAGCTTAAAATTACCTTATCTATAATACATATACACTATTTTTCACTTATCAACTAGCCTTACTTAAAAACTAGAGCCAAAATCATATCCTAGATAGACCCATACACCTACATGTTTATCTTTTTTTGTTTTTTTGGTTTGTTAGCTTATTTTTATGAATATTGTGGCTTTACACTTATTGTAATATATTACCATAGTTGGAAAATGTGCACAAGTTATCCTAGGTCAACCTATATATACAAGGTTTACCAAACCATTCATAATCTATAGATCATCTCGAAGGAATCTATGTATATCCAAGGATCACTCAAGCCAAGTATCAAATCAAATCTTATACACTTTCAACAATGTAATCCTATCTTGGCCTTTCTATATTTCTTTTGTTCTAAAGGATAATATTAGACTGCGTGTAGTTGCATTATCACTTCTAAGGAAGAGGAGGTTAAAAAAACTTAAGTTATTTTATCCACACACTCACAAAACTAGGCTAAGGTTTTGTTACATGCATGTGGGATACATAGTTTACAACATTGACTCGGTGATCACTTGACTCCAACTATTTATTTTGAATGGAGTGCAACATGGTTCAAGTAGGATATTCACATATTTTGAACATTCTACGCATCATATATGTTGACGTGATCTGAATTTTAAGATTTAATTTGACTTTTATCATTTCCTTTTCTTATGATATGGATTTTAAATCTTTTATATTTTTCTATTTTCCTTTTCCATATGGATTTGGAAAAACCAAACATGGGTGCTAAAGATAACTATCAAAAGAGATCTTATAATTAGTCCCTAAAAAGGAAAATCTAAAGACTCTTAAACTTACATATTCGAAACAAAGTGGAATATTGAAACCGATCTTGGTGAGTCCAAGAGAAAACTAAAATTATGGAAGGATGGAAATGATCATAGTATGACTAGGTTTCCCCAATAAAAAATGTGTTAAAGTTATATTGTACAATGACATGAAAGTATGAATCATCATCATGAGAAAATGTGAAATGCGAATGGAGACATGAAGATAGATAGCTAGATTTTTACCACAAGAGAGTATGATTTATTCTAAGTGAGAAGAAAAACTACTCTCTACCATTACCTTATCTAATAAGGTTGGGATCAAAATAAATTTATGGAATATAATGATCAATTATGAAAATTTATGAGGAGGGTTGGTTGATTCCCTAGGTTTTACCATACAACTCAAAAACTAAAAATCCAAGAGACATACGTAAGATATAAAAATGATAATGAATACCTAAAGGGTGTGTGTAATGAAAACATTGGATGACTATACAAAGGATGGGATTTTAAAAAAAAGGCATGGTTGTATTCCCTAAGTATTATAATGAAACCTATAAGCTAAAAACAAAGAGGTTTAATAAACAGTGAAAGTCCTAAGCACCAAAGAGAGGTACTAGGGTTGGTGTGAAAGAAAATATAGAGTTACTACCTAATATCTACAACAAAATCTAAGGCTAACTATAAAATGATATAAATCCCAAATTTGATACTTAAGATACATGAAGTAAGCTAAGGCCAACTTTAAAATGATATAAAATGCAAATGTGATCCCTAAGATCCATAAGGGAAACAAAGGCCAAGTGTAAGATACTAATGAACCAAAAAGGAAGCAATGGTGTAAGTAAAAATATGATAAGGAAATAAAGTGTAAGATATCAAATAAAAATGAGACAAAACAATAAGCAATAGCTATGTTTTAGATTACGATAAAAGCAGGTTTTGAAGGGACCATGAAACCCTTTAACATAAACAAAAAAGATAAAGCAATAACAGCCACCAGGAAAAGCAGTCCTGAAACCTACTAAAGAGTAGCATCAAAATCAGGTTTTATAGGGACCTAAAACCACAAGTAAAGTCCAATAAAATTACCCAAGTTTTACAAGGACCTGGAACCTCAAATAAAGTTTAAGACCAAGAACCAAAAACTAGGATAAAAAACAAGAACTAGTTACAACAACCAACAATAAGGACCAGAACAGGAACAAAACCAACATAGAAGACCCTAGGCTTCTATTGCAATTCCATGATCATCTTGACAGCCTCCTTCCCAATCGTAGCAGTATCCTGGATGGAATTAGCAGCCGAAGTAGCAATAGCTTGCAAGGCTTTCTTCCTCGAACTCTGCCTTGTCCTCTTACTTGGACCCTCCAAGGATATTATTTCTTCATTTGCTCTTTTACCAAGGCTAGCTGCAGCAGCACAGATGCTTAATGTTACCTGCTCCATCTTTGTTTTACTTTCCTTGATGAGCATTCTAAGATTATGCTCATAATCTTTAAGTTTTTTTGGGATATCTCTCATTTGCACCTCTAAATGGTTGATTATGGTCCGATTAACATCCTGATTGTGTTGCATTGTTTCCACTTTATTCTTTAGCCCCATTATTTCATTATAGATCCAAGAATCAACTTGGAGAATAGATTTGGCTTTGAACTTGGCAGAATGCAGGAAGGAAAGCTTGGTTTCCCTTTGCAGAGATTCACAATTGTCTTCTGCAATCTCATGTGGTAGGGAATCAACCTTTTCAATTTTTTCCTCCCTATCCATTAGTTCCTCCTCTTTAGTCTCAATAGGGTCTTCATGCTGAACATGGTCCTCCTTTTCTTGTCCCCCAATCTCCATAGCAGGAGTAGAAACCAAACCATGTAATCCTCTTTTCTCATAGCAACTGGATCATTAATTAAAATATCTTTGTCTTTGACACCTCCCCCAGACACAGTCTGATTACCCTCATTGTTAGAATTACTCTATTCTGAGTTTCCCTCAGTTGTATCCCGTTCATTCCCTTTCTCAAATTTTCCTTTAGTTTCCAGATATCCATCCAAATTGGAGCTAAACTCCCCAACATCGATCCCTTCCTCTTTCTCCATGACATCCTTCTCAGAGCTTTCGGTACTCTCCAACTCAAAATCCTCTTCTACAATTTGTTTTTGAGAACTAGAGGGTTTTGGTTTAGCCTTTTCTATCCCTTTAACATTCTCATCCTTCTTACACTTTTTGGACTGAGAACCCTTATATTTATCAAAATAAGGAGTCGAAGCTATGGATTTATTTTTACAAAAACCCTCTATGAGAAGTATTAGACCTTCATGTAAAATGGGGTGAGATTCCTTCTTCTTATGGGCATACAAGCTTTGAAGCAATGAAAAACACAGATAGAAAGGGAAAGAAATTCTATCCTTGTGCTTGAAGTGGTTGAGAAAAATAAAATGAAATTTGTGAACTCTTTTATTCCTACCATCAAGGATAAAGTACTCATAGATACATCATAGCACATCTCGCCAAATTTTTTTTATCTGATCCATGTCAAAGAAGTCTCCATTCTTTTCCAGTTGCTTCTCCTCTACATACATCTTTGGAAATTTTTTGTAGGCCGCATTGGAGATACTGGTCTATTTTGAGAACTTAATACCACCCATGGAAAGCCATGTGACCTCGGTAATAAATTCCTCAGTAAGCTTCATAGTGACTCCGTGGAGAGTAACTCTATCATCAACCCAATTTTTAAAGAAGGTGGTAGTGACGTGGGGTTTAAAGCCATGCAAACGCTCCAGATAACTGACCACCTTTTCTTTCTGTAGAATCTTCCATACATCCTGTTAAGCCTTCTAGTCATCACATTTTTTGGGCTCTTGCTTCCGCGGTTCACCCCTCATATTGCAAAGCAAATGAAAATCTAGAAGCACCCAAACATAGAAGGCAGAAAGGTTGAAATGGAACCAGTTATTTGTTACTTGAAATGGAGTTCGCCTATTTGATGATACATGCAATGAATACATTACATCTCTAGAATGTACCTCCTCAGGGAAGGTAATCTGCCAGTCGTAAGGCCACTCCACCAAATCATTAAATTGCTAATCCAAACAAATCTTTTCCACTTTGGAATGAATGGCATCATAATTAATAAGTGCTTTAAGATCAATGTGCTTATTTAATTCATCAAGCCACCTCACCTTATGCCCTGTTTGAATATCATGATTGGCTATCTAGTCAGTGACCCCATTGGCCTCTCGATATGTATGGGATATGGCCACTTTTTCAAATTTTTGAATTAAGGCTTTGATTTCCATAATCATAGCCTCAATAGACCATGAGATTGAATTTTTATTATTTAGGATGTTAATAATATTCAAAGAATCACCTTCAAACCATAATTTGGAATACCCCAAATCAACAGCTAATTTAATAGTGTAGAGGGCTGCAGTAGCTTCAGCAATATGGCTATTCAAATTACTAATTGGGACATCAATAACATCAATTACATTTCCCACACGATCTCTTAATACCCCTCCACATCTTGCTCTTCCCGAATTTCCCTTAGCTGCTCCATCAAAGTTCCCTTTGATCCATCCATTAGGAGGAACATACCATTTTATGATCGATCTTGGATTATCAGTTTTCAAATTAGACCCTTCAGATCATAAAGGGTTATCAAATTGGAAGGTTTGATCAGAATCCCTCTGGGATTTAAAGTTCTCCTTGATGGCTCTAATGATATTCTGACCAAGCACCCATCCTGAAAGTTCTTTACTCCTGAATATTCTATTGTTTCTTTCTTTCCAGATACCCCACTAGAGATGAGAGAGAGTTAGTTTCCAAAGAAAATGAGCATCAGGATCCTTAGAGGGGTAGCACCAGCTTTTAAAAGAGAGTTCCACATTGTTTTGATGGACCCATGTTAGACCCCAAAAATTAAGAATCTCAGTCTAAACTTGTTGGGTGTAAGAGCAATTCAAAAAAAATAATCTCTATCTTCAAATCCATTTTTGCATAAAGTACACCTATTAACCACATTTATACCTCTTTTTTGCAAATTGTCAAGGGTCAGAATTTTATTTTGAAGCAGAGTCCAAAAGAAGATATTAATTTTGGGGGTGAGCCCCTTAATCCAGGCATGAGACCAAAAAGGTTGATTACCCTTTTCCTTTGAAGCAAAGATAGTAGAGACTTTAAATTGTCCACTAGGGTTAGCATGCCAAATAATCTTATCCTCAAGATAAGGATAAAGAGAGACATCATTGAGAGATAATTGGATATTACTGAAGCTTTGATCAGCATCAGTTATTTTCACCCAGGAATCATTCTGCCAATAGTGACTAACTAATATGCCATATCTCTACTTGCATCTGTAAACTAAATCCTTGTCATGAAAATCTCCAATCAAGGGATGATCCTTTAACTAGACATCATCCCAAAATTTCACCTTAAGCCCATTACCAATTTTCCAGGAACATCCTTTTCCTAAAGTTTTCTTGCTCCCCTGAACAGCCCCCCATATGGAAGAGGGATGAATAACATTATAAGAAGAGAATAAATCAGGAAGGGATTTAGCATTGAAGAGGTACTTATGTTTCCATATGTTACTCCACTCTTTGTTGTCATGGTAAACTTTCCAACCTTGTTTGGCTAAAAGAGCTTTGTTCATACTTCTAATTTTCCTGATTCCCAATCCCCCTTCACTGAGAGGTTTGCAAACATGATCCCAAGCAATTAAAGGCATTCTCCTTTTTTCCTCAATACCAGTCCATAGAAAATTTCTTTGAATTTTTTCAATAGACTCAACAAATTTAATAGGAATTCTAAAGAGACTTAAAGCATAAGTAGGTATGCTTTGAAGACAAGCTTTGAGAAGAGTTAACTTACCTACCTGGCTTAAAATATTTCCTTTCCATCCCGCAAGTTTCTTACTGAATTTGTTAATAAGATCTTCCCATAAGGCATCAGGGACCTTCAGGCCAAGAGGAAGACCCAAGTAAGAAGAGGGGAGAGATCCTATAGAACATCCAAGGATTTTAGCAATTTTATTTTGCCTCTGGATAGGGGTGTTGATAAAGAACATAACACTTTTATTCCAGTTAACCAATTGACCAAAGGCAGAAGAATATAAGTTAATAGCTTGCTTCAAGTTTCTGGCTTCCTTGACTTCAGCCTTACCCATAAAGATGGTGTCATCAACAAATTGTCCATGAGAACAAATTAGAG
Organism: Torreya grandis; assembly: GCA_037957365.1. NCBI lineage: Eukaryota > Viridiplantae > Streptophyta > Pinopsida > Cupressales > Taxaceae > Torreya > Torreya grandis. The sequence goes on along the minus strand of JARHVA010000454.1, from coordinate 2,239,125 downwards.
GATGGGAAGAAGGTTGTAATTCCTTAAAGAAACCTTTATGGACCAAGTCTCTAATATATCTCCCCAAGCAATCAACCATAATAACAAAAAGGATGGGGGATAAAGGATCACCTTGTCCCAATCCTTGAGAGGGATAAAGGAAATGAGATGAGCTTCCATTAACCAGAACAACAATAGAGGAGGTAGAAATAAATTGATGAATCAGACCAACAACCTTTTGGTCAAATCCAAAAGCTAATAAACTATTTGAGAGGAATGACCAATCAACTCTGTCATAGGCCTTAGCTATGTCAACTTTCATAATAAACACCTAATTGTTAGAACAAGACAAGGAGTGAATATTCTCATGAGCAAAGATGATAGAGTTAAAGATTTGTCTACCTGGGATGAAGCCATTTTGTTGATCAGCAATAATCAAAGGAATCACTTGAATAAGTCTAGAAGTAAGAACTTTGGAAATAATTTTATAGAAAGAATTACAAAGGCTAATCGATCTAAACTGATCAAGAGTATCAGCACCAATTTTCTTAGGAATCAAGCACAGAAAGGTGGAGTTGACTTCCTTAAGCATCTCTTTAGCTCCATAGAATTCCTTCCCAGCATCACATACATCTTTACCAACAAATTTCCAAAGTTTTTGGAAGAAAAACATGGGGAAGCCATCAGGACCAGGAGCTTTATCTCCTCCCAGAGAACAAATAGATTTGAAAATTTCATCATCCTTAGGAATTGAGCTCAACATTTTATTCTGTTCCTTCGAAACTAGAGGAGGAATCACTGTAAGAATTTCAGCCTGACTATCCAAATTGATGTTAGGATCAACCTTCATTAGAGAAGAGAAAAAAGTTTCCATTTCATCCATGATGGCCTTATCCTCTATAATCTTCAAGTCTCCCTTTTTTAGGTGTGATATGTGAATTTTGGCTATCTGCTTAAGAGTGGATAGATGGAAATTTTTTGTGTTTTTATCTCCTTCACTCAACCATAACAACCTTGATCTTTGTCTCTAGTATATTTCTTCTGTAGTGATGATGTCATGATATTGAGCCAACTTTTCATTTTCTTCAATGAGGAGGTCAGGAGTAAATCCTTCCTTCTGAATTTTTTCCTATATTTTTAGAATATCCTCCTTAATAGCCTTTTTGTTCTCAAAGATATTCCCAAATTTGTTCTTACTCCATATTTTAACTTCCCTTTTAACATTTTTGAGCTTAGAAGCAACTCTAAAGAGGGCCATGCCTTCAATATCAATACTCCACCATTCTTCCAATTTACTTTCAAACTGTGGGTGTTGCATCCACATCTTCTCAAATCTAAAAGAAAAATTCTTCTTAAGATTAATTTTTGCAGCAGTGAAAATGAGGGGAAAATGATCCGATCCAATTTTCTGGCAGGCTTCCAATTTGTAAATGAATTCTTTTGTCCAATCAGGAGAAATGAGAGCACGATCAAGCCTAGCCTGAATACATTCATTACCAACTCTCTTGTTACTCCAAGTAAACTAAATTCCATGGAGGTCCATATCCATTAAACCCTCTTTATTTATAAACTCCAGTAAATCCAATCTTCCTTCCAGCTGGGTAGCATTACCTCCCTTTTTCTCATGATCATAGAGAGGCACATTGAAGTCTCCCATTATAATCCATCGTCCAGAATAGTCCTTACTTTTAAAATTGGAAACAGACTCCCAGACCTTTTTCCTTAGGTTCTTAATGTTGGGAGCGTAAATATTTACAATATACCAACCCTCCTTCTGGTTAACACTAGTAATTTTGGCTATCATAAGATATTTACTAGCAATCATAAGAGTTCCAGAATAATAATTCTTCTTCCATAATATCAGAGTTCCCCCTGATGCACCTTCTGAACTACTGGCATTTATAGAATAATTTTTAAAATCTTTAATTTGTTTCGCTTTCTCTTTATTCATCTTAGTTTCTTGTAGTTAGAGAAAATCAGGATTTTGTTCTCTGACAAAATTCCTAACAATATCCAGTTTATGAATACTATTCAGCCCCCTAATATTCCAAGTAATGATTTTCATATCTATTTTTTAGGGGTAAAATCCAGAATAGTTGCCTGCCTACCATCAGCAATATTCTGCATACTTTCTAACTCTCTAGTTTTCTTAGTGGATCTCCTTCCAAGTTTGTCCAGAAAAAACAACATCCAGTTTCACCTTAGAATGTTGTTCAGCTCTTTTTCCAGATTTATTCAGAGTAGAAGCAAGAAGTTTTGCCTTAGTTTGCTGATCTATGTTGTTGCTTCTAGTTTCTACCCCCTTAGTATTGATCTTTTTTTCAACCCTTTTTCTTTGGTTTATTTTTTGCTTTGATTTTTCTCCATTATCTTTCACATCTTCTAGGGGAGGAAGCTCATCCAAAGGAAAGTCATTATCAGCCTGAGATAACACCTGGATCTCCCTGAACTGAGAAAAAAGAAGATCTCCCTCCTTTGATTTATTTCCAGCTTCAGCCAAGAATTCACCTTCCTCTAGCACAATTTTGTTGTCTACATCTCTCCATCGATCTTCTATCCTTTGATAGACAATGATTTGTTTTGATAGATCTGTCAGATCCTCTATTCTTTGTTCAGGTATTATGGTCTCTGATTGCAAACCATGTCCTTCTTTTTGAGAGTTTACTTTCTCAAAAGAAAGCTCTTTATCCGCCTCAGCATGTAAAGCATTAGAATCTTCAAAAGAAGGCTCTTTATCTGCCTCAACATGTGGAACTTTAGAATCTTCATTATTCTTTTGTTCTTGGTGATGATCTTCTTTGGGTTTCCATACTTTCTTTTGCTGGATCTTGATCTTTTTTCCATCAAAACACTACTAGGATGATTTTTGCTTTTGGAGGGACAATTTTTAACCAGATGCCTCTGTTTCTTATAAGCATAGCAAGCGTTGGGCAAATCTTCAAAAAAAATTCTTGAGTTTTTTTACCAAGCTTGGATATTAGTTCCACCTTTTCTAGGAGATGGTTCAGATCTACCACTTTAACATAAAGTCTAGCACTTTGGAGTTTGGTTCTAGAAGCTGTAGCATTATCCAATGCCACAAGTTCACCAAAAGAACTGGCAATTCCTTTAAAAATGTCCTCATGCCAAAATTCTAAAGGGAGACCAGGAAGTCTATCCCAAATGGGAGTGGTTAAGAAAAAAGAATAAAGAATATGAGAGATCCATGTTAGGCTGCCATTTTTTAATAGTGAGAGAGCATTTACCAAAAAACCACGGTCCTCCACTAAAACCGTATTCATGTCTTCCTTACAGTTGAAGATAAACAAGAAGAAACCATTCAACATTGGTGTAATATCTACCTCTCCTCGAATAACCCAATTCCTTTTAACCATTTTTCTAAGAGATTCTAGATTTGATCTTGCTCCTAAAAATTTTCCCACTAGGGTGAGATCCATGGAAGACACAGAAAAATCAACTAAAGGATCTGGAATAAAAACTTAAAACTCACCTTTCTCCCAGCAAGACTTAGCAGTCACCAGAGGGAAAAGAGATTTTCCATTAGGTTTCTTGCCAAACAGAGATGACCAAGTTCTTTGTTCTGAGAACCCTACCTTCATCCCTTCTAAGGATTTTTCCTTATTAGAATCAACATTATCTTTCTCCTTTTCGAGATCTTACCCCACCACATGATTTAATGGGGGGCCACAGACCCCACAAAAGGGATCATATATGGCTAAAGATTCTAACCCATCATTCTTTTCAACACCCTCTTCAGTTCCTCTAGGGTCTGTACCTCCTGCCAGATTCTCCCCGACCAGTTTCCCACCTGCCTGCGAACCATCTAATTCAAATTCCGAAAGAGTGCCCATGTCTTAAGTCTCCAATATTTTCATGTTACTATAAGCAATAGCTATGTTAATGAGTATATCAAATAAGAGAATGTGAAATGGAAGCATATTTGTCTCAAAAAGTTTCTTAAAGATGGATTTGTTTATTTTTTAGATGTGAAAGTTTATTTATTGTTGCCTCATGGTAAAGATGAGAGATCAAGAATCCAATACCCCCAAAGCATATATAAGGCTAAGCATGAGCATCACAAGATTCCCTAGAAGATGAAATAATAAGAGAGTGGGAAGCGCAAGTTGATCTAATATGTGTAATAAGAAAAGGATGGGCATCACAAGATGCCAAAACATGTGAAAATATAAGAGGATATACATCACAATATTCTCCAACCTATGGGATGTAGGTGGATTGGAGTTATCCTCCATATTGAAGCACATAATAATGATTTTGAAATCTATGTAAATATGTGTTGCAGTAGGGAAGGTAACATCTACTGCAATGTGAATATCTTTGTGAGGTGATAGAACTTTTTGGTGTATGGTATCATCTAGGTCAATAGATTATAGATAAATAGGATTGAAATGGATTGTATCATCCAAATTGATATATTATGGTGAAACAAGACTAAAATGGACCATATTGGCTAGGTCAATATAGTTTGGTGAAACAAGGTTAAAATGGACTATATTGGCCAAGTCCATATGGTATGAGGAAATAGGAATAACTCTATTAGCATAATTTATGTCATGGTTGGTATATTAAGCTAAAGGTAATGGAATTATATCAGCTCATTGTGGGTTATGGTCAATGCAATTGGATGAAAAATAAATAATTGTATCAATATATTCTAGGTCATGGTCGATGCAGTTGTCTATAGATGGTTGTAACTAAATATTATTGGGTTAGTCGATACCATTATAAATGAGTGGTTTGAGGGGTGATTTAGGATAGTTTAAGTATGACAATTATGCATGTTCATATAGGCTCGAGGATTAGAATCACCTATAATTCATAATGTGATAAGCATTTGAATTAAGTGTTCTTCATAAGTTGATGAGTTGAAAAAATATGGTTGAACGTGCACATACGTTTGATGACTTGTCCTTATACGGCCTTCCAAGGGTAGGGTATAGGGTGGGTAGACATCAATGAAAACATGCTCATCATTGCTTGATTTTTAGTATGGATTTTTAAAAGTGGGATAATCATAAGAGGTATTTTCTTCCATGTCATAAATTTCATCAATTGGAGCATTCACTATTATGCTAGCATCTTAACCTCAATCAAAATCATCATCATAGATGGGAAACTCATTTTATTGATTTTAAACTATGTGAGAAGTGGAAAAGGTGAGATAATTAGGATTTTCATAGGTACTGTCATAAATGAGAGGACCGTATTAGTAATATCTGGGTAGTTTCATCATTGGGATGGTCACCCCAGTGATATGGATCATCAAGGTCATAAAGGGGAAGATCATCATGGAGATATTCATCAATATCAAGGGTGTCAAAAGTGATATCATTAGGATCCTCAAAGTGTTCATCATAAATGGGAGGACCATACTGATAATCTTTGATCCCACTATAAGTGTCATCATAAGTGGGAAGAGAATCATCAGGATACTAAACCATGACAAAAGGTGTAGCATAATTGCACTATGAGGAGTTGACATCAATGGTGGTCATAGAAGGCAAAAATGAGTGACTAATGCAAAATAAAGATGGGTTGAGGTTTGAAATAAAAATCCTAAGAGGAGATATCATAATATTTGGTCCCACTATAAGTATCCTCATAAGTGGGAAGAGTATCATTGGGATCCTTGGCCATTAGAAAAGGCGTAACATAATTGCACTATGAGGAGTTGACATCAATAGTGGTCATAGAAGGCAAAAATGAGTGACCCATGCAAAATAAGGATGGGTTGAGGTTTGAAATAAAAATCCTAAAAGGAGATATCATAATGAATAAAACCAAAAATCCAAGGTGGAATTTTTTTTCAAACGAGACATATGGTATTGAGATGACCAATAAAATCAATTACCAAGTCTATAAAAATTGACTATATTGGCCTAGTCAATACAGTCAATTATTGAGTTATAAAAATAAACTGTATTAGCCTAGCTAATAAATTCATCTTGAAAACTATAAAATATTACGATGGATGATATATAGTATAGTAAAAAGGTGGCACTAATGGTGGATGAATAAAAAGAATTGTATTGGGTTGGCTGATATAGTTATAAAGACACACAAAACTATATATAATTGTCTAATATAGTAAACTAAAATTTAAACACAAATAATTTTATCAGGCTAGTTGATATAGTAGAACACACACATAAAATTGTATCAAGATAGTTGATATAGTATGGAAACACATAAAATAGTACTGCATTGGCTGATATTATTTTTAGGTAAGTAGAAAACTATATCAAGTTGGTTAATATAGTTATGCTAATGGTTTGGAATGTTTCTCTTAAAAACTAGAAGACAAAAATGAAACTAATCCAACCAAAGGAAGGCAAGGTTCATGTGGGTCTAAAAAAATTTATTATGATGGTGAAACCAGAGTGAAGACAATGCTAAGAATAAAATGGAAATGTGAAGACAATCCAACCAGTTGTACCCCCCATCCATGGCTTCCACCTAATTTATACTGATGGAGCTTATAGGGGAAGTCCAAGCAATGAAAAGTACAGGGGGTTATGGCTAGGACCTTGAAAATTCCATAGACTTCTTTTCTTCTAGAATAGGTATTAATACTAATAATAGTGTTGAAGGACAAGCTATCATTGAAGGCCTTAGTGAAGCTTGGAAATTAGGTTGGAAACAGATACAGTTGATTGATGACTCAAAAATATGGATTAAAATGCTATCTCAGTTGCATATGTACACTCCAAAAGGATGGAGGATGAGTTAAATTTTTCATAAAATACAAAATCTTCAAAGAAATTTTGATAGAGTTTTATTCATGCATACTTCTAGGCAGTTCAATAAAGTGGTTGATGCTCTCTCTAATTTGGCTATTGATCACTCCAATCTCAAAGGCTATGGTCTTCCTCCCTTATGGTGGCCTTCTCATATTAGATAATTGGTCATGTTCATGCTATCCTTTGATGGCAATCAATTAGCCAAACCAATCTGAAGCTTAGTGGAACTTTTTTCGATTTTCTCTTCAGTATTGTGGCAATGGTGGCTCTATTTTTTCTAAAGTTGGCTTATTAGCATCTAATGTGGGTCAAGTTGGTTGTGTGTTGTTTTTTCATTTGACCCTCATTTGTTTGCATGAGCCTTAATCTATGTTTTTTTGGTCTGTGGCCAGTACATGCATGGCCCGATAACTGATCTTCTTAAGGTTATGCATGCTTTTAAATATGCTGAAAGAGGCAGGCTAGTGCGAGTCTTAAATAGTTTTGGCGGAATATATACCCCTACCTTATTGATTCTTACCCAGATGTAACATTTCCTTGAAATTTTTTCCCAAAAAAAATAGAACATATTACTTATATTATATTTACCAAATAAAAAAGTGTCCCCTATATTCTATGCACATAACATAAAGGTTCCTACTCCAACTTCAATTTTATTAATATCAATTTCTATTACATACTTCCATATCTCCTTCCTTTCATATTTATTTCTTACTTGCATATATTTTTATACACTTCTCTTTTATCTCACCCTTACACATTATCTCTCACACAACACGTATATTACAAAACAAGGGCCATGTTACAACTTGAACACCTACCACAAGGTTGTGCATTGGGGTTGCTACTATTTTTTGCTAGTAATTATCAACTCTTAATTAGGGGTTGATTTTTCTAATAAATAGGGACCCCTTCAATCTAATTTGAATCTTTGGGGAGAATACATGCTAGTACCTACTAGTTATTAGGTGGGTAGGCCATTCGGTAGGCAAATTTTGAGAGGTTTTTTTTAACATATTATGTACAATATTTTAAATGATTATGGAATGAATGTATGGAATAATTTTCATGGATTTTGGAGGGACTATTAAATATATAATTTTAGTTCTGCTTTGGAATTCCACATGTGTATTGTAAATAAAATACTATACTAAAATTTTATTTTATTTAGGGTGCTATAATAATTTTTGTGGAGTATGGATTGACCTTTCAAAACTAAGGCTAACAATCTAAGACTTCAAAAAAAATGAAGTGAAAAGAGATGCATACCTAGCAAGTGTCATTTGAATAAGCGTCAATGTCCTCATTATTGAAATAGAGCATTTACAATAGTCATTCTCATTATTACAATTTAATGGATCCAAAATTAGTGAAATAATATGATCAAACAATATTATTAGTTATGAGGTGGATTATTTTCAAACGTGTGAATGAGCATTTCATGAAAGTTGTCTTGGATCATTAAGATATTTGAAAGGAATAAAATATTGTACAAGCTAGCTAAAATGGATGTATGATGTGTTTCAACATATCTCATCTTTTGCATGATTTGAAGGCAGGAATGACTCAAATAATAGTTCACTTTCCACATGGAAAACATACATCAAAACCTTGAGAAATCAAAAAAATCCCAAAAGTATTTATATGTTGAAAAAAATAGACACAATTTCATACATGATGAATACATCATTAAGACATCAAATTCGAATATGGTATTATAAATAGTCATTGAATTTATACATTGTCACTCATTACGTGATAGTTCATAATCCTAAAGGTTGATGTTTTTAGTTCAATGTCAGATAGTTTTCAACACTGCAACAATAATGTTGAAAATGACAAACTAAAATTACACAGCATGAATGATGAAATAAAATCTAGTGCCATAGGAAGGCTTAGAGTTTGGACTCTAAGGTCACATATTATATTGGGAACTTGATTATCCTACCTCTAATGAAGTTCCTAATTCTAGAATGCCTAAACTAGCTAGGGTTTTTATCTGTACATGCTTTTCCTGGTCTTCTAATACAATTTGATGTTGGATGGATTTAATGAAAAGTCATGGCTTCCATATCCTTTACATACCTTTATTTTTTTCCCTTGAGTATTTGGTTCTATTTTTGAGGAAGCAAAGCCAACGAAATAGCCTCCCCAAGTAATCCTTTTTTGATACAAATCTACCCACAAAACCTGTGAAATATTTAAAATCATTGAAAGAACAATAATCAATAGCAAAAAATACCATATACCTTGTTAAACCAATGATACATTTATTTAAAAATACCATATTCCCCTGTGTATACAAAAATGAAACTACAAAATCTCTAAAACTATGGGGGTAATTAGGGTTTTGAGGTTAAACAATAAAATTTTTATTATTGTGTTGCAGGGAGAAATTGCCTTTTTTTTTGGGTAAATTGGAGTTGCATACGTGAATCAAAAACCAAATTAGCCACATATCCAACGACTTTTGAATTGCCAGAAATATGTTGCATATGCTTAAAATTGTATGAATTTCACCACAACAATATGTTTCAAACCTAAATTTGATTAAACAAAGTTGATCCTGCTAAAAAGAAGGGCATAAGATTGATCGAAGGAAGGTGTAATGCAAATAATTATTTGATAACATGAGGATGTATATAGAGAGAACAACTACCACACAAAATATAATAGATTACCTGCACTTGCACGTGGTGATAATACTAACCAAATATGGTTGGCCGTCTCTGCTCTATGGGTTGAAGATACATCCTCCATCTCCCTGCACTAAACATCAAACATGTTCACATTGTTGCTAAAGGATTTGGCAGGTCAATGCAAAAAATAAAATCTTGTTAATCAACGTATTTTAGCCAAAGTATTCCTTGTTCAACAACAACGAAATAGAGAATAAAATATTATTGTTTTGCAGTAGACATTCGAACATGGTTTTGATTTTCTGTGAAAAAATACATCTGATAGATTGTTACATTAAACAAATCAAACAATTTGTTAAGAACAAAATATATAATACCTCCAACAAATACTAATAACGAGTCATTCCTATTACCATTATAACTCTTTTCATTAGTTTATTCATCTTTTTTAAAAGTATTTTTATGACTACTACTTTTGCTATGATCTCAAATCTAGTGTCACTTTTCATATGCTTTGCTAAATTAAACTATGTAATACTCTTTACACACATCTTTGGGTTGATCAATGCTTTTATGAGCTCAATTATTAATCTTAATTGGATATCATATGTATTCTCGTAGTTCCTATTTTAAGTTTCAACTATAAATACTTTACTTTTTTAAATCCTTTTATATTTATATATATTTTTAAAGTCAAGGAAAAAAATTAAGAGAAGGTTATAATCTCATTGTTAAGAATGATGACTTGTAATATTATCTAAGTACAAATCTTTTGAGTCATTGATATAGAGAAGGTTGTAGTATTTTTAATAGGGATAGTAAAAAAAATACAAAATTTCCAAAAATATGTAACGGAAAATTTTGAAATTTTATTTTCAAATAGCTAACACTTCAACAAGCTCAGATATATGCTTAGAGTATTTTTCTGATTTTTTTGTTAATTAATTGAAATTTTTGAATATCAAAAGTTACAGAAAACACACTAAAAACTGCCTAAATTTTTTAGAAATAGCTTACATTGATTTTTCCATAGTTTTTGGAGATGTATATGATTAACAGTATACATATTTAGCTACAAATACCTCAAAAATATCTTTAAACCCTAGCCGCCCTTGCCAAACACTCGATAAACTAGCACTGGGTCTGTCCCACTTGTCCTTTCTTTTATTAGCTTCAATGATGCTCAAAAATAGAAAGACATGGTTGTAGACAATTCAAATCTGATCCTGATACTCTAAAACTCACCTCTGAAAATGGCCTCCAAACTTGTTAACAAAATACAGCTCTAAAAATGATGTGTTAGGAAATCACAGACCAAAGCCCTTCCATCGAAATACACCCTCAGGATTAGGGGGAGCCCGTATGTCTCTCTGAAACCAGGGATACTCAAGGGTTTTCAGACCTTAAGCCAAATATTGCAGCAACAATAAAGAAAAAACTAATAACATAATGAGCTCCAAAATAACCTTAAGATTTTATATAACGACTCCCAAAAGAAAGATTTAATCTCAACCATTGATCCATTACCAGTGTAATTGAATGCTCCAAATAAAACCCATAATCAATAGGCTCCTTATCTTCCAGTGCCCCCCTTAACCTTTTTTTTGCACATGTTTAATAAAAATCACTTAAAGTACATGCATCTTAAGTCATTAAACTAAAAAAGGGGGAAATAATAAGTCTTTAGGCTTGGAATCACTTAATTTGTATAAAAAGATGTGCCCATAACTTAAGAATAGAATAGGATACAACCCAAAAATTCCACACTTACCCAATAATGTTCTACATCCTCTTCCTGTTGGGTAATCCAAGGAAAGGACAACCCATGCATCATTAAGCCACATGGCTTGAGTTGGGGACAACACAAAGGTCAATTTCAATCTTTGAGTATCTTAGACAGAATAGAGGCCCTTAGTTAGAACAATTAAACTGAAAGAGTGTATGCTTACTCACATTGTTGTTGTTAATTATTTAAAAATTAGAGAATTTAATATCTATATAATTCAGAGAACCCAACCTACACACACTCACACATTATGGGTAAACACTTTTATAGAATTTAGAGTTATGAATTGAAGAGGGGTAGTATTGATTGAAGCAAAAAATTAGTCAAAATAAAATGTTCATATCTATTATATAAATTATAAACATCACCAATATCAACAACTTCACCAACATCAGTAACGTCGCTAGTATCCCCAATATCATACATATCACTAACAACCACAACAGACTTAACTGAAAACTCCATTTTAATATAAAAAAGAAATAATTTAATGACCGCCTTTTTAGGTTCTCAAGTCTAAACTTTTAGGGTGTTTCTTATTCAAATGACAAAGACTGCATTGCTTACCGACCAAATCGAGACATGAGGGGGACCCTAACGAGCTTAATATGTATAAATTAAGTAATAATTATAAATAATATTCTAACATTATATATATATATATTCAAAGACTATACTTTCTCCTCTATAAACACATATAAGTTTTTAAAAATAATAATAAAAGCTGTCTGATAAGATGTGTCCACAAAGATGAAAAAAACTCTTAAATTTCCTAGAAACTAAGTGGGCTACTCCATGACCAATTTAAAGCTAGGTTTTGACCTCTCCAAGCCTATAACCAAGGCAAAATTAGAGAGAAAATGCAAAAAAATATTGAAATTTTGAAAGGTCATATGCCCTATGCAAAGGATGTGCACCTTTTGCAAAGGGAGTACACCCTTCTGAAAGGCATGCATTTTTTGTTTAAATTAGAGCCTTTTGAAAGGCATGAATTTTTTTGTTTTTGTAATTAGAGCCTTTTGAAAGTCATTTTGTTTTTTTGGCAATTAGAGGTATTATTTTACAAGGAGATATTTAGTAAAATAAATGTTAAGTATAAGAATATAAGCTTATACTTTAAATTTATTTTACTAAATATAATAAATTAGGGCCACTCAACATCTTTTGATATTGATTACAAAGCTGTAGGAGTTACCATTTAGAAGTTAGGTTTTCAAATTCCATTTCAGTCAATGCTTTATTTTTAGAATTTTAGGATCAGAAGATAGAATGAGAAATGAGGTTATAAATCATGTTATGTATTTAATATATGTATACCATTAATTATTCCCTATATTTTACCTAATTGAGTATGTCTTACCTACTTTACCTACTTGAGTATGCCCTACCTGATTGAATACATGAGCTTGAAGGTGGATTCAATAAATAATTTATGGTTTTTTCAATCAATAGGTCTATCAATATGCATAAATGACTACCATGTATCATGTAACTTATAACATACTTATATTCATGATATAGTCACTCATACATGACATATATCGCATACATATTACACATATTTATGCATTCACTCACATATGACATCTACATGTAGTGATGATATGATAACTTATACTAGACATAAATTTAGCTAATCACCCTAATAAACTCCATTTAAAATAGAATAAATCAAAAAACCATTCAAATTCATTCTAAAAAGATACCATTCACTCTAAAACAAATGTTAGATAGATGGTCAATCCATGCATTCTTCAATTCTAATCTTATGCATTATTCCAAAGTCATGTAGAATAAATTCATATTCTAGCACTCCAAATTCACATAGGGCACTCCCTCATTAACCCTCATCATCCATAATCACTCTCTCAGTGACCCTCCTATTCACTTATCATCCCTATTCATTCCCTCACCTGTTCTCATTGTCCCTCATTATCCCTAATCACTCCCTCATTTGCTATAATCATCATTCATTGTTGTTAATCACTCCCTCATCAACCTTCATCATCCTTGGTCACTTCCTCATCATCCCTCATTTACATTGATCATCCCTAAACATTCCCTCATAAAAATTCATCAATCTTAATCATACCTAACCACTCTTTCACCATCCCTCATCATTCCTAGTCACACTCTCATCATCCCTTATCATCCTTGACAACTCCCTCATTAACCATCATCATTTATTATCATCCCTAATCAATCCTTCATCATATTTCATTATCCCTCATCATCCCTAATCACTCCCTCATTTACCCTCATCATCCTTAATCACCCCCTCCTCATCTATCCTCATCCCTCATTATCACTAACCATTCCATCATTTCCCCTCATCATACCTAATCACTCCTTCATCATCCCTAGTCATTCCCTCATATAGTAGAGTGTTTTCCAATGCAGTAGCCAATATAAATTTGTTTTAGACTGAACATTATATTTTTAGATGAATATTGAATGGTGTTTCAATTACTTTTGTTCTGATTGGAGTGTACTAGAGTGATTATTCTCATTCATGTCTAGTAGATTAGATAAGGTCATGATGGATTAATCTAGGGAGATTTTTGGATGATTTACATGGTGTAAATAAGATAATATCCTCTTTACACTCGCATGGAAAAATAATTCATTTTGAATGATGAGGGATGATGAAAAATGATGATAGACCAAAAATTACCTCTTTGTGCTTACTTCGTATGAGGTGAAATCCTTCTTCTAGACACAGTTATTTCCAAATCATTAAATGAAAGGGCTAGAGCATTTTGGATCTTCTCATGTTTGTGAGTTATTCTCAAATAATGATGTGGATCATGAGTATAAATTATTATAAATTGTTCCACTAACTTTGTTATGGCATGTTTTCTCCTTGCATTGGAATATTTGTGCTTGTGTAGGAGTTATGATAGGAAAGTGAAGAGGGGATTGAGTTTAACTACTAATGCTTGCATCATTTCTTTATGGTGTGGTCTCAATAATGTATGTTTATTGTCTATCATCTAGGTTTAATTTTTAGGGTTAAGGGTTTAGGGTTCAAATTTTATATTTAAGTGTTTGGGGTTGATTGTTTGGGTTTTGGCATTTAGGTTTTAAGGTTTAGGGTTATCTAGTTTTAGGATTTAGGGTCTATAGTTTTGGATTTGAGATTTTATGGTTTTGGTTTGGTGGTTTAGGGTTCAACTTTCAAGGTTTATGGTTTAGTGCTTAGGTTTTAAATATTAGAGTTTAGTGTTAAGAGTTTAGGGATCAAGGTTTTGTGTTTTGAGTTTAGGGTTTGGAATTCATTGATTAGGGTTTAAGGTTCATGATTTTGAATTTTATGTTTAAGGTTTAGTGTTTAATATTAAGCTTATAGGGTTAAGTTTTTATGGTTTAGTGTTTAGGATTTATGATTTTAGGCTTATGGTTTAGGATTTAGGGTTAAGGGCTTACATTTTAGGTTTTAGGGCTTAAGGTCTAGGGTATAAAGTCTAAGGTTTAAGGTTTTAAGGTTCTATGTTTAGGGTCTAGGTTTTGGGATTTAGGTATTATTTTCTGGGTTTAGGGATAATATATTAGGGTTAAGTATTCAAGGTTTATGGTGTTTATGGTTCAGCTTTTAATTTTTATAGTGTTTAGGGTTTGGGTTTTAGGTTTTAGGGTTAATGGTTTAGGTGTAAATGGAGTGTACTAGGGTGATTAGCTAAATTTATGTCTAGTATTAGTGAATATAATATGAGTACAAGAATATGTCATGTATGAGTGACAACATACCTACATGTGGTACTAGGTATGGTGTAGATGTAATGTATGAATGACTGTATCATTATTATATGTATGATATAGGTTGAATGACATAGGCTATCCATTTATGCATATTGATGGACCCATTGTTAAAAAAATCCACAAATTATTCAATAATTAATCTTTAATCCATATTCAATAATTTTATATGAATGTCCCTAGTCACTCCTTTCTCTATATAGGTTATAATGACCCTTATCCTTTCAAGATATGGCTTAGCCAATACCCCCTCCTTTCTCTATATAGGTGATAACTCAAGATTATGGTTTATGTCTAGAGGTTTCAGATTTATAAATTTAGGGTTTAAGGTTTATGGTTGATGGTTCAAGATTCATAACTTAGAGTTTAGTGTATAGGGATTAGCATTCAGGGTTCAAGTTTTAGTGTTATGGATTAGGGACTAGGATTTAGGCCTTATTATTTATATGTTATGATTAACGGTTTAGGATTTATAGTTTGTGGCTCAAAGGACCAAGAGTTTATATTTTAGGGTTTGGGGATTAGTGTTTGGGATTAGGGTTTTGGGTTTACGGTTTCAAACTTAGTGTTTAGGGTTTAGGGTGTAAGGTTTAGGGTTTTGGGCTTGTGGGTTTGGTTGAGGGTTTGGGGTTTGGAACTTAGTGTTTAGTATTTATGGTTTGGGATTTAGTGTTTGGGGATTGGGGCTTAGGGTTTAGGACCTGGGGTTTAATATTTGTGGTTTAGAGTTTATGGTTTGGGGTTTAGGTTTTTAGGTTTAGGGTTTAAGGTTTACGGTTAAGGGTTTAAGAATTTAGTTTTAGTGTTTAAGGTTTTTGGTTTTTGATTTGGGTTTAGAATTTTTGATTTAGGAGTTAATGTTTAAGGTTTATGACTTATGGTTTATGATTTTAGGCTTGGGGTTTAGGGTTAAGTTAGGATTTTAGGTTTATGATTTGGGGTTTAGGGTTAAGGGCTTACATTTAGGTTTTAGGGTTTAGGGTCTAGGGTATAAAGTATATGGTTTAATGTTTTAAGTTTATATGTTTAAGGTCAATAGTTTAAGTTTTATGGCTTTTTTTTTTTGGTTTAGGGCTAATGTATTAGGGTTAATAGTTTAAGGTTTAGGGCTTAGGGTCTAGGGTTTAGGTATATTATTTAGTGTTCATGGTTCACGATTTAGGGTTTAATTTTCAATGTTTAGAGTTTAAGGTTTAGAGTTTAGGGTTAGGGGTCAATGGTTTAGGTGGAAATGGAGTGAACTAGGGTTATTAGTTGCATTCGTGTCCACTATGAGTGACCATATCACGACCATAAGAAGATGTCATGTATGAGTGACTGAATACCTACATGTAGTACCATGTATGTGGTAGATGTAATGTATGAATGACTGTATCATTACTATATATGTGTTATAGGTTTCATGTTATAGGTTATTCATTTATGCATATTGATAAATCCATTAATTAAAGTTCATTTTCTAAGTTGAGAACAAGGTTGTTAAGAATATTCCAAGGCAAAGATAGCAAACTACAATTATTGTACATCTCCAACTTTGTTAATTAAGTATAAACCTCTTATGAAGGTTTAATGTTATTATGAAACCACTATAGAATACTTACAAGTAAAGTGTTTCAAAGCAATTGACAATTAAGCCAAGTCAATATCCTTCCAAGTAAGCAAATTAGGCCATCCGAACCCAAAGAGTAGAGTTTCCATGAATTTTAATTCTTAAGAAAGCAATAAAGGAAATTGGTTTCTTATCCTCAGATATAGTCTCCAAACATATTAACAAATATTTATAAGAATCCTTTGATGATCTTAGATTAATAACACATTTTCAAGACCAAACACACCTATACACAATATTGTAATAGTGATTGGGACTTAGTCAACTTTTGGGCACTTTGGTGATCTAATTGGTATTTTGAGCTTGTGTAAAGACACCTATGAGTCTTGTATCATTGTCTTGATATTTTCATTGAGTTTTTGATTTGAATGAGTCCAAAAAAGAAGTTATTTATAGACCTCTTTGTATCAAGTCCTTAAGAGGTAGAATTTGGCCTAATATGCCAATAAAGGGTAGAGTTGTTGTCATCTAAGTTTTTAGTTGAAGTTCTTCATGCAACGAGAAGCTTGAGTCAAATAATTGGTGAAACCCTCATAATATTGCTCAAACGAGTGAGGATGTACAATTGAGTGTTTTAGGAATCAAATAAGGGTTTTAATTGAAGGTAGATTACTATCTTGGGACTGAGTACCCTATTTTAAGTCATTGAAAGTGTCTTTTGATCTAAATATAGAGGCTAAGAAGTCAAGAGATAATACTAAAGAATAAGGTCATTAGTATTTCAATACCAATACTTAGAAGACCTTTTCTAATATACCAAGAGATAATCTATGGTTAGGAAGAGACCTAATTTTAAGCAAGTTTTTAGATGACCTTGAAGTAGAGTAAGTGGATCAATTAATTTGACACTAGTAGGAAATAGTAAATATCAAGATAAAGATTGTGTATTTAAGTAGGGCTTACTCCTTGAGATTAAGCTATGGCTTAGTTATTTAATCAAGTAGAGCATACTCAAGTAGATAAAGTAGATAGGGAATATTTAAGTAGGTAAAATAGACATGTAATCCTTAATGGTATAGATTTATTACATACCTAACATGATTTTTAGCCTCATTTTTTATTTTATCTTCTAATCTTGAAATTCTGAAAACTAAGCATTGACTGGAATGGAATGTGAAAAACTAACTTCTAAATGGTAACTCTTACAACTCTGTAATCAATTTCAGAAGATGCTGAGTGGCCCTAATTTGTTAACTTAACATTTATTTTACTAAATATCTCCTTGTAAAACAATACCTCTAATTTTAAAAAAAAATCCTTTCAGAAGGCTTTAATTGTAAAAACAAAAAAATCATGCCTTTTAAAAAGGCATAGGGCATACGTCCTTTACAAAAGGTGTACATCCTTTCTGAAGAGAGTATGCCCTTTGGACTGCAAAGAGTGTATGCCCTTTAGGGTTAAGACTGACCCTTGCCTAATTTTACATTAGTTTTTTTTTTTAAAAGGGCTTTATAGAAAATGTACGCCCTTTACAAAAAATGCTTTATATTTTTCATTGTGTCATGTTTTTCATCCACCAATTTTGTGTATCTACCCATAAAACCCAAAGGTGGGGAAATAAAGTCCAACTATAAGATACCAATGAACCAAAAAATAAATAATGGTGTAATTAAAAGGATGCTAAAAAAATAAAGTGTAAGATATCAAATAAACATGAGATAAAACAATAAGTGATATCTATACTAATGACTATATCAAAGAAGAGCATGTGGAATGGGAACATAATTATCTTAAAACATTTTTTGATGTTAGATTTATTTGTTTTTTAGATGTGAAAGGTTTTTGGTTTTTTCCTCATGGTAAGGATGAGAGATCAAGAAGCCAAGAAAGAGATGATGTGCATCAAAAGATACCTTTAAAGCATATATAAGGCTAAGGATAAGCATCACACGATGCCCCCAAAGATGAAATAATAAGAGGTTGGGTAGTGTAAGTTACCTTGATATGTGTAGTAAGAAAAGGATGGATATCACAAGATGCCACAACATGTGCAATAAGAAGAGGATATGCATCATAAGATTCCCCAACCTATGGGATGTAGGTGGATTCGAGTTATCCTAAAGATCTAAGTGCATAGTAATGATATTGAAATCCATGTAAATATGTTTTGTACGAGGGATGATAAGATCTAGGACATTGTCAATATATTTGAGAGGTGATAAAAAAATTTGGTGTATGGTATCGACTAGGTCAATACAATAGAGATATATAAGATTGAAATAGGATGTATCGACCAAGTTGTTATAGTGTGGTGAAACATGACTAAAATGGAATGTATCACTTGTGTTTATATACTTTGGTGAAACAACGTTGATTAAGACTATATCGATCAGGTTGATATAGTATGAGGAAATAGGAATAACACTGAGACTATATCGATCAGGTTGATATAGTATGAGGAAATAGGAATAACTCTATCAGTGTATTTGGTGTCATGGCTGGTACATTAAGTTGAAGGTGAAGGAACTATATTGGCTCATTCTAGGTTATGGTCAATGTAGTTGGATGAAAAATAAAGAACTATATTAGTATATTTTGGGTCATGTTTAGTGCAGTTGTCTATAAATTATTATATTTTAATTGTATTGGGTTAGTTGATACCATTGGAAATGAGTGGTTTGAAAAGTGATTTAGGATAAGTTTAAGTATGATGGTTATGCATGTTCATCTAGGCTTGAGGGTTAGAATCACCTATAATGCATAATGTGGTAAGTGTTTGAATTAGGTGTTCTTCATAAGTTGATGATTTGAAAAAATATGGTTTAATGTGCACATAGATTTGATGGCATGTCATTATAAGGCCTACCAAAGGTACCGTATAGGGTGGGTAGACATTAATAAAATCTATAACATCCTGCTATGTATTTAGGAATATGATATATTAATGTATATGGGTTGATGGAGATGTAAACATGTGTCACACACCCCCTTAGTTAGTTATAGGGGTCCAATATATTAGGATAATAGAGCAACTTGTAGAATTAGTATATTGGGTATTGGTCGACCTACATTGGGATTAGGAGGTTACCCATCCATTGTTAGTTAGATAGAGGTATATCTAAAGGAGATGATTATAATTGTAAAGTAATCAAGTAAGCATTGAGTCTTTTATTGTAAGAAGATATTTGAGATTGTCCCCTTGAAAAGGCATTGTGGAGTTATTCCTTCCTCAAGGAGTATTGTATGGTGTTGCCCTACCTTAAGCGTATTCTATTTTTACATAAATTGCATATTTGGACATCTCAGTCCACCAATATCTATTGTGTTGTGTTTATTTACATTATATTCTACATATTTTTTAATTATTATAAGTGTGGATCATAACAAGTGGTATTAGAGCTTTGATTTGGGCAATTTGTGTGGAGTGAAAACCCTAGTTTTTTTGAATCATTAATATATTTCAATACATTGTAAAGTTTTGTATAGTTTTTTTACTGGATATGAATAATATTTCAAGTATCAATAAAAAAAATTGAGCCTTTATGATAATTTTTGAGGGAGTTATTCATATTTTAGGTTTTGTACTCATTTCATCATATCTTCCTAAATATAAGGAATTTTTTGGTGACATTTTTAATGATGATGTATAAAAATATAGGAAATCTATTCACAAAAGTTTAGATTTTTTTGATATGTTTGGAGTGAGTTATTATGATTTTATATTTTTTCATATATTCATTTTGTAGGTGAAAATTTGTGGAAATTTTTCACAAAATTTTTACTGAAGTTACACTATCATAATTAAAGCTACATTAAAAAATTGGGACTATTTTGATCCATTTTGAATTCATTATTGACATTTTAGTGTATTTCATTAACCTTAGTGTTTTTTTTTTGGATCATGAAGTTGCAAGTATTTTCAAGGGAGGATGATATTGATGCTAGCGAATGGTGGATCCTTTTTAAGGAGAATAATACTCAAACAATTTTTTGATAAACATTTTTGTCTCTTTCTTTGTCTGGGCCTACACAACATTGATTTAATTAGTTGAGTTTTGTACAAAGGTATTCTTCATGGGAAGAAATGGAATATGTCTTCCTAGATCAATGGGATATAAAAGAAAAAGAGGATGAAGAAGAAGATGATAATAATGATGGTAATGAAGAAGAGCATAAAGATGTTGAAGAAGAAAAATTAGTGGAATAAAATAATGACAATGAGGAAGAACATGCAAGTGAAAAAGAAGAAGAAGAAGAATTAAATGATAAGGGTCCAAATAATTTAGCTCCAAATAAATCCAAGTCAATTTGTCAATTTCATGGATACATTCAAAAAAATATGGTTGTGTCTATAAACCCTACCGACAAGTATAAATTCATCAACATGAATGTGGCCAAGCATATACATGTTCAAGCAAAGAATATCAAGGAGGTTCAAGTAGATGGTAAGAATATTCCAATGTTTGAAGATTTGAAGCTCATTATGGCAAAATTGTGTTTGCATTCATATTTTTATGCTTTGGATATGGATGATGTGGATATGGTTCTTGGATATCCATGGTTAAAGACTTTGAGAAAAATAAATATTAATGTTCAAAATAAGTTCATGAAGTTTTGGTATAGGAAAAAGAATGTCACTTTACAGGATATCATAGTGGTAAAGGCACCAATAATAGTCAAGGTAGATCATGAGGATGAGATTGAAATAGGTGATGAAGAGCAGAAATAAGATTCAAATGACATAGATAAAGACGCACTACAATCAGAAATGAACACTTCATCTACTTGAGATGTAGAATAAAAGGTGGATAATTTCAAAATATTATAAAATTTTGAGTTATATAGACACCCACATCATCATGAGAAGAAAAAATCATGGAGCCAGGTGACGGAGTGTCATAACAACAATCATTTTAGCTATACAAGAAATCAAATTTATAATCACTATCGCTATGCATGGAAGACAAAGAAGAACTACTATGGTCAGGTATGGAATCAGAACAACACAGTGGCCTATGAAACATGGAATGAATGGGGAAATCACTATGACTGTGCATGGAAAAATACATACTATGGTCATAGATGGAATCAAAGTAGCATAGTGGAATATGATACATGGAATCAAAAGGGAAATAATTATGCATGGACACCAAAGCATTATAATTATGATCATGAACATAATTAGAGGAGCATAATAGAATTTAGAAACAAGCTTGGATAGATATCACCTGCCAAGATCACATATGGATGGCTAGATGATTGAGATTGGAGACAAGTATGCAATGATTTGAAGCACACTCATTATTTGGTTTCTTCCTATGTTTTGAGGATGAAACATGTCAAGGAGGGAAGTAATTCTATTTATCTAGGGATATGATATATTAATGTATATGGGTTGATAGAGATGTCGACATGTGGCACACATCCCCCTTAGTTAGTTATAAGGGTCTAATATATTAGGATAATGGAGTAACTTGTGGAATTAGTGTATTGGGTAATGGTCAGCCTACATTAGGATTAGGAGGTTACTCATCCATTGTTATTTAGATAGTGGTCTATATAAAGGAGATGATTATCATTGTAAAGGAAGCAAGTAATCATTAAGTCTTCTATTGTAAGAGGATATTGAAGGTTGTCCCTTCGAAGAGACATTATAAAGTTATTCCTTCCTAAAAGAGTATTGTATGGTGTTGCCCTACCTTAAAGGTATTCTATTTTTGCATATATTTCATATTTGGACATCGTGGTCCACCAATATCTATTTTTTTGATCTACATTATATTTTGCATATTTTTCAATTATTATAAGTGTGGATCATAACACATCCCCTTTGGGGTCTACCTAAAAATATCTGATTTTTTAATTTAAAAAACATACACTTCCATTAGATTACACCACAAGAATCTAATCAGTAACCATATACAATACTCTAAGTGTGATAAATGTAAATGAATCATGCTACATCATACATCACTAGTCACTATCGTAATATTCACTACAGGGTTTCTTTTTAATGTTGTGAACACTGGAGGAATTTTCCCCCACCTTAGGTAATATTAGCTTTATATGATAGAATTAATTAATTCCTATTTATTCAATCACAATTTTTCATGTACCATTTTTTAAAAATGTTATAAAGTTTTAAAAATATATGTGTGTGTGTGTCAAAGTTTTTTTCATTAATTTTGTTGGTAGAAATAATTTTAAACTAACAAAAAAATAAGTATTTTTGAATGATCAATGAGAACATGTTACATGAAAATTACTCCTTCCTCCTCCCTAATCACTCTTTATTCATCCCTCATCATCCTTTATTTCTTCCTCATCATTTTTCATCATCCCTAATCACTCACTCATTGACCTTCATTGCCCCTCATTGTCTCTAATCACTCGGGCTTATTATCCCTAATCATTCCTTCATTGACTATCACCATCCTTCATTATCCCTAATCACTCCCTCCTCATTCCTCATAATTCATAATAACTCTTTTCTCATCCCTCATCATCTCTAATAACTCCCTCATTGACCCTCACCATCCCTTATAACTCCATCATTGACCCTTACCATCCCTCATCATCCCTAATCGCTCCCTCATCATCTGGCATAAGTATATACTCTAAAGGTATGTTTGATTCTAATCATATGTTGTTTAATCCATTATAATATAAATTAACTCTTTTTTAGGACTTGTTGTGTTGTGAATACCCATTTGTGATAGTCAATTTTATTATTGAATGAATTGGATGATCTTCTAAAATTTACAGTTAAGTGACACAAGTACTAACACAAAATAGAGTCTAAATTTTAGTTCAAGGAATTATTTTTTTTCATGTAGTTGATTAGATAAAACTTTATTTGGTGCCACCTTTGGTAGCTTGGTTCAAAGGATAAAAATTAAACACAAATCTCTTGTATAATTTTCTAATTATGAGAAGATTTGAATCCATGAAAAGTTATTTGGTGTTTCCCATTCCTGTATGACTTGAATCTTGGTCAGGTTCACACATGCACTCCTTGTGTGTGTAATGTATCCCTAATAATTTATCTATTCCATGAAAAATGAAAATTTGTTCATGTTTTCATAAAAATGTGTTTCTTCAAAACATGAAACACTAGCTCAACATGGTGTAGATGTTCATCCCATGTTTTCTAAAGATTAGGATGTCATAAAGGTAGATTAAAAAAATGGCATAGTTAAAGGGATTGAAGATGTCGTTCAACATCTCAATGAATGAATTCACTACACGAGTTAACCTAAACAAAATAACCAAATAGTCAATCAATCAATCCTTTGTTTTTAATACTATATTCCAAATGTCTAGAGTTTAACCATGAATATGATGATACCCAAATTTATGATCAGATTTGGAAAAAACTTCTACACCATGGATATCTATGGAAGAAAAATGCCTTAATATTTAGATGAGGATAATAGTTCTTCACTTTAATCTTGTTAATATTTTTTTAATTGATTCACAACCTCATGTCATATCCTTCTTTGGTGTAAGCACAATTGGGCTTATGTAAGGTAATGATTTGGGCATGATGTGTCCATTATCCATGATTGCATGGATCTACCACTTGACCTATTAATTCTCTAGAAATTATATGTTGTATAAATAGGTCTAAGGTAGAGTTAGTTAAGGGATAAAATCAATAGTATTATTTAGTGTATAGTATGTAAGAACTTATTTACATGACTGAAAGATATACTTGTATTCATCTAGTTTATGGTTCAATTAATTTGAATTTGTTATTGTTGGAAAAAACACACTATGATATGGTGCCATAAGGATGTTATTAAATTTAATTCTTACCATCAAGAGTATACTTCTTACTAGAACTGACAAGATTCTTGTATTACCTGGCACTAATAACTGAAAGCTTATGAACTAACTTTGATGTATGGTATTTCAGATCATGAAAATTTATCAAAACATTTCAATGATTTACTTCATATACTACATGTTAATGGTAAATATATGGTTGACCACATGTAAAACATCACACACCTCTAATGGCGAGATTTTGCAAAGGATTGTATCTTTAAAAAAAATTATTTTGTACACCAAGTGACACTAGTAGGTGATCCATTTCTCAAGGCCTACACTAGACCATATGCTATTATATGATTTTGGATGATGCATCTATTTCAAATTTAATTTTTAAAAATATTCTTTAGGAAAAATTAAATTCTTTTGACTTCTATTGGAAATGATGAAGTGTATTGGCTCACCATTGATCTACATTTATTAATGAAATAATATTTTTAATTCATATAATTTCTTGTTTGGGTCTAAGTAGATATATTTTTAACATCGACCATATCATTGGGTTCATAATATATTATCTACTTACCTTTTTATAGTGCTAGATAACTTGTACCTACTTCTTGAGTTGTGCGAGTAGAGAGTTCATAGTGTGACACTCTTCATTGGATTGAATATTGAATTTTTGAATTAAGCACCACTTTCCAATCTTGGAATACTTATTCTAATCATTTTAAAATTATTTTCCATTCCCTGGTATGTGTTGACCAAATTTGACCCTGTAGGTAAAAACTTGATCTTTAGATATTTTTAAGGGCCTAATATAATGTCATGAAGTATGCCACAACTCATTTGGTGTGATTTTATGTGTATCTAGCCTTGGTCATAATATTTTATTCCTAAGAGGCCTAGTATAATGTCATGAAATATGTCCTAGCTTATTTGGTGTAATTTTATGTGTATCTAGCCTTGGTCATAATGTTTTAGTCCTAAGAGTCATTTTGGGAGTCAAAAATGAGTATTTAATGAGTTGTACGGCCTCCTTGGGTAAAATGAAGGTGTAAAAAGGTGATGTCAAGTTCCATGTGTCTTATTATGACTTAATCAATTATTTTTAACTAAAAAGTGGTAGGTTCTTTAGAAGAAAGAGCAATTATCTTAGAAAAAGGAAGAGTTTAGCACTTGTACGACCCATAAGGGAATGTGACACATGGGATAAGGTTGTGAGATGACTCTTCAGATTCTTAAAACTCATTTTCATGCTTTACATACTATGAAAGTTCTAAATTTGAGCTAAAACCATTCTACTCCTTCATTTTCTTTCTTGACACACAAAACCAGTCAGCAGGTTTGTGCTTAGTATGGCCAATTGAAGAGGTTTTAGAAAAATTTCTCATGGGGGTGTCTTCCACACTCATTCATATTATATTTTATGATTGGTTACATATTATTGGTCAACTTTTCTTTATGAAAAAACTCTAATAAGTTGACTATGTTTTGTGCTCACTATTTCTTGCACCCTATAGATTTTACTCGAATTTGGACAAGTCTGTACAATCCAATTGGTGATGTTAATTCTAGATGATGTTGGATATCTCCTCAAATTATATCCATGCTTGGTTTAGTGTTTCTTAGTGTTTTGATATACAAATCATCTCATGTTGTAGGAAGGTGCCACCATATGAGGTTTCAATCAAGTTTCCTTGTTTATAGAATGATTGGATCTCTAAAAGGGTCTCATGTGAATGGGATAAGATTTTTACCATGTTTAAATTCCATAATTATCATCTCCTTCCATGTTTAACCTCAAAACACCATGCTTTGATCAAAATTTTAGTCTTGCCATGCTCACAGTCAACTCTTTACCTATTCTCACTTGCAGTCATAGGGAATCACATGTATGAAACATATTTAGCATGATTCATGTAAATGTAAAGAAATTATACTTATTTTGAACATACTCCCATATCAATAAAATTTATTAGGAACCTTCACTTGGCATAATAAGGGACTATGCTAGTACCTTAGTCACACACATAGTCATATAACAGAGATATGCACTTACATGTGCCTTTAAGAAGTGAAAGCATCAAAATAAGGTGTATTAACTTGTCTCAAGATCTGAGACATCATAATGTTTCATGTATATACTTTGAGGGAGAGATAAATTGACTATGAAGCTAGTTTCCTTGTGCCATGGATCATTTCATGTTTACTGCCTACATGCAACTCAAAGTGCACCTACAAGTACCCTCATGGAGATTGTCATGTTGGAAGAAATTATATAAGGTAAAAAAGGTCCTTGATGATGAAGAGAGTCTAAAACTCATAAAATGTCAAAAACCATGCATATTTCTCATAAAACCATCCACTATATGTAAATTAGAATAACCACCTATAGGGGGTACCATAGAGAGCTGAGGAGTCATTTTGAAGTGTTGAAACAAGTGGTAAAATTATCCTTGGGATCATAGTGTGTTGGGGAGAATATGGTAGGCTAATTTGAATTGATAGATTACTAATAAAGGTGGAAGTTCACTCCCAAAAGCAATGACTATGGAATTCATGAACCTTTTCCCTGAAAGGCAAAAATAGAGCACCTAGCCCTTTTGTAAATGCCTCATGACAATGTTATGTTGAGTTTTGACCACTCCTAGTGCACTCATCCTATATCCCTATCATAGGGTCCCAGCTTGAAAAAATAAATAAGTGATTTTGTCATTTGGTTTTCTTGTTAGAGAATCCCAAAGTTACACTTTTATGCACTGAAATCAGGGAGTGACATCTATAGGTTTGAACCCCAAAGAGACCTCTCCACCCAAGGTTACAAAACTAGATCATGTTTCCATGATTTAAATGGTTATAGGTAATTAAATGAGTATTTATTATCTAAAGGGTCACTTAAATAGGATGAGATAATGTGTTTTAGGCCCCATATACACCTATAGGTGTGCCTAATTCCAAAATTGCTCACCTACAGTTGATTGAGAAGTGACAGTAGCTAGAACAAAATGGTTGGAAGGTATGAACATGACTTGGATTGGTATGAAAATTAATTAGCATGGTTAGAAACACCTTGATAATATCTTCTGACACCATACACAAGTTTCATCCATGCATGACCACCTACAAGGGTTACTTTTGAGAAAGAAACATAGAAAAACACAATAAGCTACCCATGACTAGTCTTGAGAATAGTATAACCCCAAAGTATGATATGAAAAATAAAATAGATTAAATGAGTATTTTAAGGATTTAAGGAAGATTATGCAATGTTTTCAAACCCTAAACTATGCATGACTACCTACATGTATGGTTCCTTGAAGCAAACACAGTCAAGAAATGGCACTCGATCTTGACTAAGCAAGGTGTATGGGGGAACTACATGGAAGGTTGGAGTGAAGAATGGAGATTGGGACATCTCCATCAGGATCATGACAATATTTATAGGCTCTTGATAGTATAAATCAATCAAAGAATGGGATCTAAACAAGCATCATATAGTCTATATCCCAAACACTATAGACAATCAACTACTCTACAAATCTATCTTAAGTTTTAATGCATTTGGGGGCTCTAATAACATGATAAAAGGCCCATTTTTTATAAAAATCATATTTATGAATTATATAATCACATCCTACATTTTTTTTGTCTATAAAAATAGGTGAAGTGCCCTTTATTTTGTCTCAGATAGAGGGCACTCCTTTTGTGCATAAATCTTGTAGCCTTTAAGAAAAGGAGACAATGGTATGGGCTAAGATATTATAAAACCTTGAAAAGAGGTGTGTAGATTTGAAACACACCCATGAAAACATGAAAGACATCTCATATAAGGATGGAACTCAATAGGGTTCTCTAAACCCTCAAGTATGTAAACAAGCCTGTTAGGCTTGGTTAGGCATATAATCCAAATGAAAAGTCAACTTCAATTATAACATGAGGTGATCATTAAAATGGATTGAATCATGTTTTTAGGGTAATTATAGATTTTTTAAATCTTTTATAATGTAAACAAGTCACAAGGAAGGCCAATTTTGGCTTAAGGACAACATTAGGCCTATGTAAATGCGAAAACAAGCTCGATAAGCTAAATTTGAGTGGTCACATCTTCTCTGAGGTTGTGCATGGGGATATGAGGAATCTATGGAGGTTGACAAGGGTATTTAACTTTTATATAGTGTAATTTTTTGTAATTCCAACGTCCAATCTTCATGAACAATCCTTAAGGGCTTAAAGGACCTAAAACCCTTGCAAACCCTTAGAAATAACCCAATAAAGGAAATGAAGATGGCGAGATACCCAAATGGACCATAATGACCATGAAATTGGATGGAAGCTATAGATTAATCTTTATGGATACTCCCCATCCTTTTGGACTATACATAATTGTATGGATGGAGTATAAAATAGGGTTTTCTTGACAATTTTGTGTTTTATAGGTTCTAAAAGGAGTCTAAAGATACCAATTACATGGGAGGGAATATTGAGACTTAATATAACTCACCATGTCCATTTAATTCTTCAAAACAACTCTTAGGTGCCTCAACAAGAGCTCCCATCTCAGCGAATCAAAATTGGTAAAGTGAGCAAGATAGTGAAAAGTGTGAGAACTTCAAGTGGAAGCCTATTTAAGGTGTACCTGGGAAATATAAGGATATGGAGGGTATTTAAAAGTTTAATTCACTCATTTTTATGGATTTCCATTTAAAATTGAAGCCAATTT
The DNA here is from genome assembly GCA_037957365.1 of Torreya grandis. NCBI lineage: Eukaryota > Viridiplantae > Streptophyta > Pinopsida > Cupressales > Taxaceae > Torreya > Torreya grandis. The sequence goes on along the minus strand of JARHVA010000454.1, from coordinate 2,210,159 downwards.
TGAGGCCAAGTGTGAGGGGTTACTGAAAAAGAAGTTTTTTTGACTGCAGGTAGTGATGGCTGACTTCTAGAAGATTTTAGATGATTAGGAATACAACCAATGCATGGAGAATAATGTTTCTAACCCTTCCATATTATTCCAATAATTGAAACTATCCCTAGTTATCTTTTGGATGTTCCAAAAGGGGTGAATTATGAAGATAGTTTTCTAAGCTAGTAAAAGAAATTTCATGCCACATTTCAAGAGTTTCATGCCTTGGATTGACACTTGTCTCTTCTAGCTTTACATGATTAGTTTCATATTCTCTTCTCATGCACATTTAACTCATTTTATCATCTTAAAACTTATCCCTATGACCATTCAACTTCTTTCTTCTCTTCTCTCTCTCAATTTCTATAAGAACTAGCCATTTTGGCTATTATAAATATGCTCCACCTAAGTATGGCAAAGCCCTTCTCATTTGCATACCATGGATCAATAAAGACTAATAATTTTAATTTTATCTCTTATATGACTATTCATAGTGTGTTTAATTGAATGATTGATCTTGATTAGTGATGATTATTATTTTCTTAGCATTGTTGTCTCATTCTCTCACCTAATTACAGCTTGAAAGCTTCTTCTTGTAGGTCATGTAAAGTGTTCTATGAAGTGTCAAGGTTGAGTGAGTTATTCTATTCAATAGTGACATTCTAAGCCTCTTTTCTAGTCCTCATAGCCTAAAAATTCATCACAACCTCATAATGAAATATTGATGTGAGAATATTCATATTAGAGAGGTGTATGCCTAGTTAGTCTCTTGGTCTCATGCGTGACATGCAGCTGGTTGGTAGTTATCAATTAATTTGGTGTATCACTGTCTTCAAGATAGTTTAATTTTAATTTTCTCTCCCTTTTCCTTGAATGTATAGGTGTAGTAGTGATCTAAAATTGGTACATCAAGGAAGCTATCTCTATCTAGAGATTCAACTCATTCTTAGGCTACCCACAGCCTAGAGGTGTTTTAATTGTGCCACTTGGATGAGGAGAGCTGAGACATCTCTTCAAATGGTACAAATCTAAGTGACAATAGTAAGATGACTCGATCAATAGAAATAAAAATAGAAGGCCTTTAATATAATTATTCAGATCATAAAATGTCTTTATATGGAAATCAATCGATTGGTTTCAAGAAATCACATAGCTTGGTGATTCTCATATTTACTACCCATTTTTAGTGCTATGGTGGTTTTACTTTCTTCTATTTTTTGGAAGATCTTCAATAGGCCCATTTTTTTTCATAGGTGATAAATATTTATGTTTTAAATTTGCCTCCACATCATTTTGATCATTATGTCTTATATTTTATGTTAACACTCAACTCTCCACTTGTAACTCCTAGCATTGTTAAACCCCCAAAAAAAACCACCATCAAGTTATTAGGTGGAGTGATTAAGGATGAGGAGGGATGAGGAGGAATTGAGTTAAGATTATAAGGGAGTCATTAGGGATGATGAGGGATGGTAAGGGTCAATGAGGGAGTGATTAGGGAGGATGAGGGAGTGATTAAGGATGATAAAGGTTAATGAGGGAGCGATTAGTGGTGATGAGGTATGAGGAAGGAGTGATTATATATGATGAGGGATTATGAAGTATTGGTTAGGTATGGTGAGGGTCAATGAGGGAGTGATTAGGGATGATTAATGAGTGATTACAAATGATAAGGAATGGTGGGGGTCAATAAAGGATTGATCAAGGATGATGAAACAGTGATTAGAGACAATGAGGGAGTGATTAGGGATGATGAGGGAGTGATTAAATATGATGAGGGATGGTGAGGTTCAATGAGGGAGTGATTAGGGATGAGGAATGAATGATTTAGGATGAGGAATGAGTGATTAGGGATGATGAAGGATAGTGAGGGTTGATGAAGGAACAATCAGTGATGATGGAGTGATTAAAGATGATGAGGGACATTGAATATCAATGAGGGAGCAATTAGGGACACTGAGGAATGAGGAGATAGTGATTAGGGGTGATTAGGAATGAGTAGGAAGTGATCATGGATGAGGGAGGGATGATGAATAGGTGAAATTAACACAAAGTGGTCATTTGATATGTGTAGGTCATCAATGTGACCTATGCTACCCCAATCACACCAACATTGATTAAGTTCAAAGTGAGTGGTTTGAAAACTTTAATTTTGACAAACCTAGGGCTCCTAGAAATACCAAGAAGAAACTTGGAAGGCACAAAAACCTAAAAAATTACTATATGCTTACCAAAAATGGACATTAATTTCAAATTTTATGCCATAAAATCCCTAAGTTTAATACTTAGACTTGAAAATGCCTAAATATTGACCATATTAGATTTTGAAAAACTATTTTCCATATTATAAGGTGTGCAACTGTGAGACCAACTCTATCTAATGTAGAGTGACCCTAATTTATTATATTTACTAAAATAAATTTAAATTATAAGGAAATAAATGTAAACTTATAAGCTTTAGGTCAAGATTGGCTTCATATACATGTTCACATGATTTTATGTACAAAACAATAAGAACATGATAACATTATTACTTTTACAATAATGTGATCATGTTATCTATTAGTGCAATCACATTATGAATTGATAATTGTCGATCCATAATTTAAATAATGCAATCACATTATATCAATAATGTGATTATGTTATATCAATAACATGATTGTATGATATCAATAATGAGATTGCATTATATCAATAACGTGATTGTATTATATTAATAATGTCATCACATTATTTAATAATGTGATCAAATTATGGGAAATTTCCATGAAATTATCTCCCAAATTCATACACATACCCTTATACATTGATGTTCTTTATTAAGTGTTAGAGGTCTCAAAATAGAGTTTCTTACGCTACAGTCCAAGAAAGAAAGTGATTGATGTATTTATTCATGATGGTTCAAGTCTAAATTTATATTTCAAAAGTTTTTAAAATGCATGAAATATTTAATCCAGGTGATAGAAATATTTTACCATTCATAAAGAAAGATATTTCATTAAATTTAATCTCTCAGGTCTTGCACAGTCAGAAAACCCTAGTTTAGTGTTTAAGTCTACTAAAAATTAATAACTTTGACACAAACCATTAAAAACATATGAAATTTTATAAGTAGGTGAGAGAGGGTTTTTATAAAATGATTAAATTTATCTTAATAATTTTGGATGTATACATAAAGAGTTATTACTGACTATGTTTAATAGACTTCAAATAGTCCTAAAATAAGACTAAAACTTGCAATTTTCAACTTTCCTTAAAAATTAAAGCATAAGAAAGGTGTAGAACCTATGTATTAGAATGTTTAACATTAAAATTAATGTTTTAATACTCTTCAATGATATCCAATTTTTTTTTTTATGATTCTTAGTAATAAAATAAGAACAATCAGACCTAGAGACAAAGTTTTAAACCTGTAGGTACAATCAGCTTATTGAAAGATCAATATCTTTAGGATCACCTTACACTAAGAAGAAAATCCAAAATAAATATATCAAATATAATTATCACTTGTATTTCCATTGAATCAAGAAATAAACAAATTTCTTAAATAGGATCGTGAGCATTATTTTTCTCCATGTCTGCTTTCTTGGTCCAACAATCTGATTCATAATGTCCACGCTTATTGCAATAAAAGCATTAAACATTCATTTTATCTCCCCCTATGAAATTATCACTCCTTATAAATTTACCATTACTTTCTATAAAATTAGCATTGCTTCCTCTGAAATTATTGCTTCTACCTCTAAAATTACTAGATTCTTCTCTTAATTCATTTCTGTTGTAGTATTTTAGAAATTGAGTTCTTTTACATCTTATGTTTATGGTAGAGTAAAATGTTTATTCAATGCTATCCTCATTTATTTTCATTATTTATTATGAATTTAATAATATCCCACATAGCTCATCTATCTTCATGCTTGTGAGATCTTTAGATATCTCTACTACATTTTCAAATTTGGGGGTCATGCTTCTCAAAATTTTCTCAATGCAATATTTGTCATATATATCTTCTGCTAATACCTTCATTTTAATAATTAGGCCTTCTAAATTTATCAAAAATTTATTAACATATTCATTGTTTGTCTTTTTCATATTTTCAAGATTCTTTTGTGGAGTTTGTAACTTTGCAGTTTGTGTACCTTGATAAACCTGCACAAGTATATCTATGCATCTTTAGAGTGATCAACTCCACTTATTATATGAAATATGGTTTTATTTATTGTAACTTAAATATATAATAAAGCCACATTTTCCTTTTTTACATCTTCTTTATATTCCCTTCTCTATGCATCATTCATAACATTCACATATGTAGGTTATGTATACCTATTTCAAATAACTTCCCACAAATCTTTAAATTTTATTAGACTTTTCATCCTAATGCACCAATAACTAAAATTTTCACCTTTAAAGATAGGAATTAGACTATTGGGTATACCATTTACACCAATATTTTCCATTAACACAAGGCACCACTAGAGAGGTCTCTCAATTGACATACTCCCCCTTTGTATTGTAGAAATGGAACCACACCAAATTTTTTTTAAATTTTTGAAATTAAAATTGTTGATAAAACATCAATATTAAATGAGAAATTCCACAAATACACTTTGTATTTTGTCTGTTAATGAGATAAATATCTTTTTTGAACACCTTATCCATCTCAGATAAATAATTTTTCTAGGAGTTTTACAAACCTTTAAGACAAACTACTTTTTTAAAAACATTTATCTACTAAAATTATACAATGTGGAAATTTTTTAGCTCTTGATCCTTTATGTTTACAAAATAAATGATTCAATTAGCTTAAAATTATAAATCTTTTGTGCAAAAATGTGCCACTCTTTGCCATGCCATGCTCATGTCTACCTCCTTTGAAAAAAAAATTCCTTTTCCAAATGCCTCTATCAATTAAAATTCATAGTAAAAATATATATAATGACACTTATCTTATGCAGAATTGATGAACAAATAACTACATTAAAATATATTTAGAAGCTTTAATTCACTTGCCACACTTATTTTCAAACATTTTTTGGAGTTTAAACAATCAATCAAAATAATTTCCAGTTTTTATACTCCTTATGTAAGCTTTCCATAACATTTTGAATATCATTAATACACGTAAAATATGTTACAATTTTATTATGGTTATTTCAAACTGTTAAAAAAATGAAAATACATAAACCATACTTTTCTCTTATTTATTTATTTATTTATTTGTAGTGCCAAATGTCCTTCTTCCTTAAATCTAGCACCCATATTTAAATTGCTCCTAAATTCCTCAAATCTAGCTCCTAGATTCAACTTACTCGTACATTTCTCAAATCTAGGCCCCATATTTAAATTGCTCTTAGATTCCTTAGATCTAGCTCCTAGATTCATTATATTTGGATTTGATACCAGATGAAATAAAATTGAGACAACTTCTTGGTGTTTCTTCCATGTATGAGAGGTCCTGACCCTCATTGGGCTACTCGATGTAGGGAAATATTGATGCATGGATGATGTGGACCTAAAATACAATAAATGTTAGAAAATAAGTAGTTAAAATATTTAAATTATAAAAATAAAATTATACATATTACCTTTGTGTTACATGCCCAGTAGTAGAGGAAAAAGGTCAAGTTTTTATAGCCTCGACCTCCTACATGTCCATATAACCAATGAACTTATTATAAAATCTTTAAAATAAAATAATATTATAATTATTTAAAATTATTAAATTTTAAAAAAATATAAAAAATTATACCTATGCATTAGGTCCTTAGCAATATAGGAAGGACATCAAATTATCTTGGTCACATCATCCTAGGATTTGATATAACTAGTAGACCTATTATCAAAAATCTCAAAAGAAAATAATATTATAATTAAATGAAATACTTAAATTTGAAAATAAAAACTAAGAGTTATACCTCCATGTCAGGTTCCTAGTAGTAGAGAAAAGACACCAACTAGTCCCAATCTCATCCTTCAACTTGTCCATAGAATAACTAGCGAACCTATTATAAAAAATCCCATAGATAAAATGATATTAAAGTTAAATGAAATAATTTAATTAAAAAATGATAATTGTACCTATATGGGTTCCTAGTAATAGAGGAATAATGTTAAATTGTCCTAGTACCCTCCTTATAGTCAAAACTTAATAATTATTTTAATAACTAATAAATAGTAGAATTCACAATAAAAAAGATATATTGTTTGAGGATGTGGCAATCCTTTTCAATCTTAAATTCTACAATATCATGAATGCTAGACATGCCCCCTTGCTCCGTCCCATTCCCTGCGCCCCCTCCCCCCTCTCTCCCCCCCTGCACTCCCTTCCTCTGCCCCACAACCCACATTATGCAATACCCTCCTAATGATGTTTCTACACGATGGCTTATTAGCCACCGTATGTGCTTAGTATTTAAAACATTCATTCAACTTGTAAAAAATAAAAAATTAATCTAGTTATTAATTCTAATTTTTATCCTATTTACATAATCAAGATTTTATTTTATAGTCTTACAAAAAATTACTCGATTGTTAACTTTATTAGAGACAATGAGGAAGACTAAAAATAAACAAAGATGCAATTGGGAATTTCATCAAACACTTTGCATGCAACCTAGAAAATAAAAGAGAGGAAAAGAACTTAAGAATTATGTCAAACAATTTGCATGCAACTTAGTAAATAAAAAAAGAGGAAACCAAATTAAGAATTTTGTCTGACATTTTTCATGCAAAAGAAAAGAGTGTGTATGATTTTTATGGATTTTTGTAAGGTTTATTTTACAATTTTTTTAGGGGTTTTATTAGTTTTTGTAGTGTTTATTTTACGATTATTTGTAAGATCTTTATAAGTTTTTGTAATGATTTTTATGGGTTTTTATTAGCTTTTTTTAGGATTTTTATAAGTTTTAAAGGGTTTTTAGGGTTTTTTTATTAGGCTTTACAAGTTTACTTTATGGTTTTCAATATATTGTTTTGTATTTTTTTATCATGTGTTTTTTTTACAATTTTTCTTTATTTTTTTTATAGAAATTAAATATGCAAGAATTAAATTTACCTATAAAATAAAAAATCTACATAATTATGCTTTTCAACTAAGGGTGGTACATATTCTTTCTGTTCTTCATTTGAAAGTGGATGTTATTTGGTGTCATATACTTCTTCCCCTTGCCTTTAGTTTTCTCCCAAAATTCTATTGCTAGGTAGACATCTTTATTTTTTCTCTTTGTTGTCTCTTTCTTCTCCATTTTTGTTGTCCCTTTCTTCTCCTTTTTCCTTCTATCCCTCTTTTTCATCATTTTATCCCTCTCTACTTTATATATTTTGTCTCACTTTTCTCTTCCTCTTTGTTGTCTCTACCAAACTGCAAGTAAAATGAAATAGAATGGAAAATGCAGCGTCTCAAATTTATTTTTTCAAGTTAGGGTTTTTTATGTGCAAATGTGGAGTAATTTTCTCTAAATTTGAGCTAAATTTTTGTAGTAAACATGTACTAAGTTTATATTACAGTTGCATTAAAATTAAGTATTTTTTATTTTTAATATAGGATCTACATTAAATTGATATAATTTAATAGTAATGTAAATTAATCATTTCATAAAATCTATAATTATATAATTAAAACCCTTAACATATTATTATAAATTATTATTGATTATTTATAAATGTTAGCAATCATCTGTAAACATAATTGTTACACTATATCTTTAATATAAAACCTTAAAAATCTTTAATTTTATTTTAAAATTGAAAAAATGTCCAAAATATATAATAAGAATAATAGTTTCCTAATCTTCATTTTTTTATATTTTATATTATAACTTTGTATATAATGATGAAATTTTTATATAATTATTTTATATAATTTTAATAGGTCATGCTCTTAAATAATATATTCTTTTTACCTTCGAAATCTATCCCAAAAAAATAAAATAAACACTATCCAAATTATCATTGTTAAGTTTGAAATCCATACCAAAAAAATTAAACACTAGTCAAATTATCCTTTTTCTTACTAAATCAATATTTCTATTAGGGTTTTGTTTATCTACATGATTTGAATGTTTGTTATTCACATAATTTAAACCCAAATTCCATTAGAAAGGTTTCAAATGTTTATAAGAGAAATATAAATAGAGGGCCTCATATGGAAAAATCTAATTTCAACATACATAAATAAAAGTGCACGATGAAATGCCATGAGGTGAGTCATTATTACAAAGGAAGGTTTAAGCTCAAAAATATTTAATTAAAGAATAAAGAAAAAATCCTAAAAGTCTTCCATAACTTTTTATACATAAAGTGTATGCAAAATACTATAATATTGGGGGCACAAATTTACAACACTTAAAAGCAAAAATATTTATCTGGGTTACTCAAAAAAAAAAATAAGCATTGAATAATCTTTATAAAACTTAGGAGAAAATAAGAAATGATATTCTACTTTCTCATTGTAATGCAATTGTTGATTATTTGAAATATTATGAGAAGGCCAACAACTTTTGAGAGTGATATCGTTAACTTTTAAAAAAAAAATTATTGTACATTTAAGTATTTATTAATGATAAAGGAATGAGAAAACTTTTTGCAGATAATGATTTATGATTGAATATTTTTAATGAATTTTTTGTTTAACAATTTAGTATAAATAGAGATGATTTGAACACATAAAATATAATTATAAAAAGTTATAATAATTAAAGTAGAGATTTTATTGGTATAATTACAATAAAATTAATTTCGAGATTAAAAATAATACATAATTTATGTCATGTCATGCCATGCTAAACAATTTGATCTATAATTTTTCTTATGAAAGACTTTGTATTTATGTTATGAATATTATACTCTCTATTTTTCGTAGATACTTGAAATTTAATATGAATGTATTATTTATATTGTTCCAACTTATGATATATTGTTCTAATTTTAGAGATGTTCTAATTTTTAAAAATAATTGAATTTTGATAAAATTGTGTGACTTACTTGAATATGAATAAAAAAATAATTTTTCTAACTTGAATATGAATAAAAAGGTAGCTTGTAAACCTAAATATGAAATTTTGATAAACAATAAATAAAATTTAGTGTGGAGAAATAAAAATTATAAAAAAAAAAATCAAGGAGATGATGAAGTTGATGACATTCATAAAAATTTGAGAAAAATAAGTTTCACTCTAATAAGTTTGAAAGGGTATACTTTAAGCATGGATATATTTGATGTTCATTTTAACCTTGTGAAAGGCTAAAATTTTCTTTAAAGCCCAACAACTAAAGATAAAGTTAAACAACCAATGAAATATAATTATTGTTTCACATATGATAATAGTAAAAATTTCAATGTCACACAAAACAAGCTAAATAAATATGTATTTGAATTGAGATATGTGCAAAATATGGCGTATAAAGATAAATGACATGGAATAGAAGAACAAGGTATAAGATCTAAATAATTATTTCGTTAATCCTTCCAAATAAACAAACATTTGATTATAACAATAATGTCATCTTTGCATAAGTATGATGAGTTACTGAATGATTACACGAGGATTATGAGTATGATAGTGTATCTATGATATCTCATAAAAATAAGAAGCAATATGAGTTGAAGATTAATTTCTCTTAATTGATTGACTCAAATCCCATAGCTCATGAGCTACAATATGTTAATGCTTTTGTTAATGATGAAGCCTAGTATAAATTTATAGGAGCAAATGTGGATTTACCCTTGTGTCATCATAAGTATAGATTTACTTTTTATTTACATGAATGTGCTTTCTTTAGTGAATAATATTACCCACATAATAGCAATGACGATATAAAAATTGATGATTTCAATGCTTTCCTTACTTTATCTTATGTAGAAGATAAATCAACTTTGATCAATCATGATATATCAACACTTCTGATAATCTTAAGATGTTGACACTCGATGTTTTTTCAACCCTTGAAGGACATAAAATGTACATTGATTTATTGATTAAATTTAAATATATTTTTTGCATCATTTTATGATTATATGAATAGTTTATATACCATTATTGTTACGCCTTTTAGGCTAATGAATCCAGGTGCTACTTACCAAGTTGGAATGAATGAAATATTGTACCTTAATTTTTATTAATTATCTAAACATGCAAAACTTAAGATAGTGTAGATTTTAAAATATATGGAAATAAAACACAAATATAAATGTTATAATAAAGTATGATTGAAAAATAGTAAATAATTATTTACGAAAAGCATTAGAAGGATTAAAATTATTAGTTTGGTTCAGGTTTGTGTGGGTCTAAGACAACATGAAAGTGATATAAAAGACTAAAGGTGGACCTGTAGTCGCTTAGTTTCAAAAATTGGGTGTTTTAATTCATCTAGATGAGTCCGTCAACTAATGGAAACCTACATTAAATATAAATCTCTTCTTCCATATTCATCCATGTGAACAAATCATTGTGACCATTTGTAAACCATATTCTTATGTGATATATCTAACTCTTTATGTGTGTAAATACAAAAAACCTATCTCCTTCACTTCAAAAGCTTAGTTCCATTTTTGACACTAGGTTGACCTGTAAAATGAGTAAAATTGATGGGTTGAGTTGACCTTAATCACTTCTTAATGAATGGTTACATGTTTCCTACGTATCTAATAATATAAGGTTGGAAATAAAATTGATCGTAGTTAGTTGCTTTAGGTGAATTGTGGAATCATGATCCACTACTATGAATGTATCTAGTGTTATATATTTTGACACTTGAGAATGGCAAACTTGACTTGACTTAGGTGCTTTAGACTTGGCTAGAGCCTACTCCTTATGACTAATTTATAATTTTGGAAGTTTAGGGTAGTTTATCTCGATGTGCAAATGTGTCTTTTGGTAAGTGATACATGTTTGCTTGATGAATGTTAGATATGGAATAGGCTTAGACCTATTGTGTATTTATATATGACTCTTTAGGTAACCTCTCACACTAACCACATGAAAAGTATATGGGCCATACCATAAAGATAATTTGAATTTGAAAAAATACTATTGCTTGGTGCAGGGATAAGTTTGTCAAAGTTGGATGCCTGTAGACTTCTAAAGGCATATGAATTATAACAATTATGAAGGTAGGAATGTTAATTTAATGATCTTTAGATAGTCTGAGTATGATAGTAAATAATCTATGTAAAAATTAGAGAATTATTATAGGTAAATAATATCAAATTATGAAATTTGGGCCCATAGTAGGTAAGTGGATAAGAGAGAAGGGTGTGCAAGAACCATGTATATAATGTAGAAGTCATGTCAGGTGAAGGTAGTGTTGGGAATTTAGTATTCACATAGTTATTTGTAATTTACTATATGGTAAATAGTTAATATGGTAATATGGTTATTATTGGTTAGTCATATATATATATATATATCACAAACAATATATTAAAAATAGTTTATTATTAGTTGTTAAGAATATTGTTAGGGATATTTGGTTGAGATATATGGGGAGATATGATCTCTATAACTATAGGAATCCTTTTCTATATATTTGTATGTCCTAAATTATTCTTTTAATAGAAAATATGTAGTGTGATATAATATAATTGTAGTTGATTATGTGTTGAATGTAGAAGGTGTTAAAAGTGTGTAAATATAGGCTAACTTTACTGTTTAGTATTAGATCCATGTAACCATCATATTTATAGTGTTTATGATCAACACCATATCTGATTGTTCATGTGTTTTGTAGACATGAGCAACACAAAGTCATTACCTTTAGACTTCCTCATGCATATCCAAGTGATTTAATTTAAAAGGGTGACACCTGCAGACTTTGCACATAATATTTTGGCCTCCATTCATCATGATGACTTACACTATCTAGTCAAAAACAAAATGGCATATTGTTCTCTTTTCCATGACGTAATGTCATCATTATATCAACCCCACTGGGTGTTAACTAGAAATACATGAAATTATTATTATTTTTATTTAAACACAGATAATATAAACAGATTACACCATGATAATTTAAATAGTGACCATACAAAATATTCCAAATGTGATAACTGTGAATAAGTACATGACATCTAGTAGTCAATGATCACTATCAATATGTGAAATACATCATAATACAAACATAGATAGTAATTTCAAATAGCCAGCCACTTTTGGTATAACATACATCCACTATTGTCAAACCATAATAATGTTTATTTACAACTCTTCATGTCATTATTCCCAATAATAAATATAATATAATATAATGTACATAAATAAGATACATGGCTTCCCTAGAGCATAGTTTCCAAACTCAAGTATTTATGGGAATATCAAGTGTCGTATTAAAATTAATACTTAAGTGGGGAGGGAGAGCATCATCCAAGTGCTTTTCCACACGAATCATGGACCAACGATCCCCTACACTAATCCCATAAAGAAATGGCCCTCCCTTCATGGATGAGTAGATAATGATGGTGCAGGAATCTAAAGAGACAAACTAGTACCCATGTGTCATATGATTTCTAAAACTAAGCATGCGATGTATCATAGAAAATTTGTTCTATTGCAAGATATCATACAAAAATGTAATTCATACTCATAAAATGATAATGTCTCACTAAATATACTTTAGCTAAAGTTTTAAGAATAATAAATAATAGCGATCTATAGATCAATCAAAATCATACACACCACTTTATTAGATTGCCTTCATCTGGCATAGTGATACTAGTAAGGCAGTGAAGTTCATCTCACTCTGTACTTAGTATCAACAAAGTGAGATTGGTCAAACATAATTTAACCACAAGATTCATACAGTTTACATCTTACTAAAAATCATATCACATAACCTATTTAACATAAAAGTAATCAAAGCATACATTTATTCTATCAAACGTATGAATGAATCTTACATTATTATCTATCCCATTATAAAAATAATGATTACAGTTTATACCACCTAGGTAAAATACATATTTATTTGTAGACTCCAACTACCACAATTAGTTTCCAAACATACTACACCCTATGATAACCCATATCACCATAGACTAGTATTCTAAGACATAACTACCAATTTTTCATAATCAATCATTTAAAGTAGTCTTAAATACATGGAAACATAAGCTTTTATTCAAACAACTAGATATAACAAAGCAAGTCACAGTTTCCATGAAACACATAATAATCTATCCTAGTATTCATTACACTCTCAAAAGTTGTATTCATGTATACATAAAGTCTTACTAACTGTCACAAAACATGTTATACACAGTAATAATAAACATGCACACATTTAATCAGTTAAATGTAGGTGAGAGTTTAGACAAATAATTATAGTGTGTACCATCTAGGTATATTTATAGTGTAGTACTATATGGCATCTCATACTATCATAGTCCTTTTTTTATGAACGTAAATGCATAATTACAAATGACCATTCTAATAATTCTAAGAAATAATCGACCCATATTCGTAAATAATAATTTAGCAAGTATATATTATACCACCTGGGTATACCCCACATTTAAAATATACACTAACATTTTAAAAAAAAACTAATTCATAGGCACACATCATGATGCACTATTATATCACACACACACACACGCACACACACACACACACATTTATACATATTAGCACTCGCAAAATATGTACTGCACACAAGTATTCAATGCTGAATATATATAAACTAACAATCAGTCATAATATTTGCAAAGAAATAGAGAACTCATAAACCCATTATGATCTTTCATTCCAATAACTCATTTCATTTCTAGGATATTGTTCTATAAGTTTATAATTTATAGTCCTTAATAAACTTAATGACTCATTTTTAACTATTTATTTAATCATAAGTATAATTCCTATATACGAGTACTTATTCATTATACATGTACTAAATGTAAATAATCCAATGTTATGTAAATACTATATCAATGTTCACTCATATGTCCTAATTAAGAACCTCCTATATTTTTTAACAATCCTTAGAAATTTTGTGCTAAAAAAATATACATATATGGATGATCTTTAAAGGGTTTGCAATGTAAAACCCATTCATAGTTATTTATCCCTAACTAGGTAGATTTTCATCCTGACATAATCAAAGCGTGTATAATTGCGTACACAAGTTCTCAAGACCACACATTTTTGCATTTCAGGATTCACATACAAGTATTTGACAATATCCAAATTAATCTTATATTATGATCCACAAAATTTTCATTCAAGTGCATAGATAAATGGATCACTCAATCTGTGACAATATACTATCCAAAACTATGCATTAATTACACTAAATTATTAAAGTTATACTTGAAGTAATATTATATTTGAATGCATGTGCTAAGAGTAAGATAGGAGAAGAATCATCTATATTCACTTTCACTATTTCACATACACACATAAGTGGGAGAACTATATTTGAGTTTGAGCCCTCTACAGAATATTGATAATGTATTTTAACACTTGATATTTCAGTGAGTATTTACCAAGGTCAGTTCAACTCAATCCTTTTCACCCATTTCACTCCTTATTTGATATCTTAAGTGTTTATGAAAGAAATTAGGGTGTGATATTTCAAGTACATGTGCACATGTTGAAAAGGATAAGAAGGAAGGAAAAGACATCATTGAATTAGTCAAAGAATATAGAAAATAATCATAACTGACTATCACAGGGTAAAGATAAACCTATAGAGGTCAAAAATAACTATTGGTATTGTCTTATTAATGTTGGTTATGTCCCATGCCAAAAAATAGAAATCAGTTGTAAGAAACCTATGCTCACAAGGTCAAAATCAACTTCTGGTAGTGTCCTCTTCTTTTTGGTTTTGTCTTAGGCAAAAAAAAAGTTACAAGTAACCTGTGTTCATAAAATCAAGATCAACCTATAGGGGTCAAAATTGACAATTGTTACTATGCTCTTTTTGATAATCTTGTCCCCAAATAGAAATAGCCATAAAATCTAGAAATGAACAATCATTGCACACATCTTCAGGTCAAAAAATCAATTTGCATACATCAAGGAAGTGCAACAAATAAACTAAGTCTTTCTCTACCCTCTTTCATTTGTTTATTGCATCTTTTTGAATTACATGTTGACTCATAGTTTTCAAATAATATGTTGTGTTCGTTCTATCTACTCATAGTCAATTTATACTATATTAGTTTATATCTAATTAAATGGTTATTTCTTTCATTGATCTAATTTTGTATAAAACATAATGGTGAATACACATTTTATTCTAACTTCACTTATAAATTTTTGACTTAGGGTTTATATGTGGGAGTGTATTTTAGGAATAATCCTTATTCATTTCTTTGTTTCCATCTCAAGGTTTAGATGTCCTAAAATGTCTACCTCAATTAAAATCCCTAGTAGTCCTCATCGATTTTTTTAATTTTCAAGTTGCCTTATACGCTTTACCCTAGTGAATGGGCTAAAGTTTATCATTATATGATCAAAAATGATAATGATGTATGTGAGGAATATGATTGTGAAGGCAATGATTATAGTTATGATTATGAAGAATTATATAATGAAGAAAATAATGAATATAGTAGTTTTGAAATACAAGAATCTAGCTCCCCCAATTCTTCTTTAGACTCTACTCTTAATCATACATTATAAAAAGAGGAACATAATACTAATGCACATATTCCTACTTCTCCAAAGTTACATGAATTGCGATATGAAGATGCTTCATTTGAAAATACACCTAAATTATCTTTACATTTCAGTATGGTTCTTCATCACATTCAGTGTTACAAAATAAAAATGTCTAAGAATAAAAAACAATGTATGAATCAAAGTTCTTATAAAAACCCCTATTACATGTTTAGATACTTCCCATGATGTAAACAATACAAATGTTACAAAAGTATAATCTGATTCTCCTTTTCTATTTCTAAATTATATAAATGATACAAAATTAGAATGTGATTCTTTTTCTCTCTCTAGACAATGCAAATGATATAAAATTAGAATTTGATTATTATTTTCTCTCTATAGATAATGCAAATGATACGATAGTAGAATGTGATTCTCCTTTTATATTTTTAGACAATGTGAATGTTAAAAAAGTAGAATGTGATTATCCTTTTCTCTCTAGATAAATCAAATGATACAAAATTAGAATGTGTTTCTCTTTTGTCTATAGAAGAAATAAGTGTTATTCATTCCCTTTCTTAGTCCAAAAACACAAATAGATACACATGATCATAATATTTATTTATCTCCCTTTTAAAAACAATGTGATAGTAAAATATACATGCAAATCTTAGTGATATTCAAAATGATGTAATTACTCCTTTGTAAAATTCATGTGATATGAATGCTCGTATATGAAATGTTTAAAAATTATGCAATGACATGGTCTTACAATGCAAAGATAGTAATGATGATTTGATAATACCTATGTTTCAATTAGATGGTAAATTGCAACCCACGAGTGCACCTTTCTGAACCACTACTATTCATACTAGCCATATTATGTCCATGATGAATGTTATAGGAGACCTTCATAAGCAAGTTTTGAATATTAATTTGTAATTATTATCATGCCATGTTAATATCAAAGATAATATCATTAAATATCAACCTATTACATGAAATGTATTTGAGTATCCTTATACAATAGATTTTTTCATGCTTATGCTTCTTTTATGATGGTTGTGGAGACCTTGTTAATCATCTAACACAATACATACTCTCTTTTGGTCATTGGGCTAAAGACAAACACACATTTTAAAGGGTTTTTCATAGGAGTCTAACATGAAATTTTTGGGAATGGTTCTATAGTCATCCTAATGGTTCTTTACCTACCCTCAATAGGTTAGAAGATACATTTATATCATATTATCATAAACACAAATTGGCTAAATTAACATTAAAATATTTATGAGGTTTAAATCAAGGTCTCGATGAGTTCATTAGAGATTACACTAAATGATTAAAAAATTATTTGCATTCTTTGACATATTGACCCTTAGATTTGGAAATATAATTCATATTTATTAAGAGTCCTCTTTCTCCACTTACAGAAAGAGAATTTCATAATCATTATACTTCTTTTGACAAATTATATATGGATGTATACCACTATACATGTGCTCTTGATAAAGATAATATAATTAAATTATGACCCTCTTCACCAAAGCAACAAGTTATCACTAAAATATGGAATCTAATGATTCTTGTATGAAAGAAAATAACATTCCCAAGGATTAATACAAAGAGAAAGAATTCATCAATAAGTTTAATAAAGAAGCACTTATTCCTTATCCTATAGAAAAAGTTCACAACAAGGAACAATAACTAAAAATTTTACACAAGGGAAAAGAATCAACTTATGAGATAGCTCCTACATTAAAAACATGTACTTATACTAATATATAACCACTTCAGTTTGATCACCTTAGAGATGGATCAAGTGATTTCTTGCATACATTATTGGATAAGGAGATGATTACTCTTCTTTCAAATTATTGTCATCCATGTCACATATTTGAGAAGATAAAGGGTCAACCATTTTTCACTTACCATGGTATTAATGGACATTATGATAATGATTTTTATGCTTTAATACAAAGGCTTACATAACTTACTAATAGAGGAGTTAACACATTTGATAACAAGTCACAACATGGTCTTCCTCTCCCAATTCTTCGCGTAGTTATTATAATAATACTAATATGTCCAAATACATTACTACTAAGTAATGAATGGTCTATCAATATTTTTAGAAATAAAACATTAAAATAATTTTCTTTTATAGTTCACATTTTACTAATATTGAATCATCCCAAAGGTATTCATACACAGGAACCACTAGTCATTTGATCTCTCATAGAGGTGATATTAAAAAAGGTTCAATCATTGATGTTCCTAAATTACATGTTATGAGTGTGTCTATATATTCTCTGAAGAAAATAGGAAATCAAAAATTGAATCAAGTATCTATGGAACAGTTAAAAGTATAGGTCAATAAAGTATTGCAATAGCCAAAACCATAACCATTTCAAATTATTCAATAATGGATTCACTAGATAGATTATAATGATTTTTTTTCTAAATAGTTTTGGAAACTAATTTTGAGTAATATTATCATCTACGTGATACTAACAAGCTCAAAAGCTAATATACAAATAATGTTATAAATACATCATACATCCATATTATTTATGATGTTTTAATACAAAACTCATAATTATATAAATTAAAACACATAACACACTCATTTAAATAAAAAAATGTGGAAACATCTCATATATATCAAATAATGTTTATATTGCAACTGTCAATTAATGAAGGAGGTTACCTCATCATCTTAACTATCACTACTAATTGGGCTTGTAGCCTATAAAATCAAGGCCCCATCTCGTCTCATTACTCCACATGATCTCCACTGTGACCTAAACCACCTGATACAAATCTCAAATACTATGATCCAAACCATGGCATGTGTGTGCTTAAATTGTAAAGTAAAAATTTGCTTGAGAAAATCTCTAAACAAATTAGAATCATGACTCGATGTAAGCAGTCTCCCAAGCTTTGCCTATAAGTCAACACACTCACTAAAAACTATAGTATATGTCGTAGCAACAATCACACATGGATCAAAAAATGTGTGTGCTCACCCATAATTTGTTCAACTCATTCTCCTAAGCCACTAACCACTACATCATAGGGCACATTCTATGTCAAAATATGGATGGATGCATTAACCATCATTGACCAATACATGTCACCTATAATACCAAATTATATGAATACACTAGTCACAAAATATAACAAATATTAACTACTAAAAAAAAAAAATCATACAAATACTACACTTATATATCAAAATCATCATAAATGTAGTAGCCAGGGCATCTCCATCAATCAGTTATGTTATAGGCTGATGTGTATGTTGTGGTGTAGGTGGTGCTCCTGTTCCATCTCCAACTCCTTCATCTCCATCCCCTCCACCATGTGCTAGGGGAACCATATTAGGATCATCCACTATAATTGATAATAATAAAACCCATTGTGGATTAGTCCACCATTATGTATAAGCTGTTGTACATCCTACATCATCACCATTTGCCAATGGAACTACAAAATTTCACTCTATCACCAGATTAGGAGCCAAGTCAACACATGTGGGTTAGGGCCTCAAATATATTTTAATAGTGACTCTATTACTTTGCATCTATGGATAGGGAACTATAGGCACCTATAGAGTAACCCACTCATACTGGAATCTCTCATATACAGTAGGAAATTGATTCTTCAGCCATACACTAACTCATATACAATGTAACTCTCAAACATCCTCCAGTCATATCTCATATCCCATATACAGCTACCATTAAATCATCAAGGGTGTTAGTCTATCAAAAATAACCTATAATCCATAATGCCTAACCCCCTCTGTTATGGTGTCACCCACTAGGAGGCAAAGACATCAAGATGAGCTTAATCCTCGTGAGGGATTAAAAATGAATGTACCATAATTATGTGCTCATATGCCCACACATGCAATAATACCACTTCTCCAAGACTGAAAATGTGATCATCTAATGTAAATTTGTATAAGTCTCGATATAAATGGGCCATCATGTTATGCCCCTAAGAATATATCATATCCCTCTCCTCAATCAATTGAACAATATAATATATACAATATGAGATAACTACAAAGCTTCCATCTACTATTACAACCAATGCAAGTATACACCATATTAATTTTTTGTATTTGTGGAACATTTTATTTTATAATATGCTCTATTAGGACTATACCACCCCAATCAACACCTTTTGGTATACATGTCATATATCTATGGGCTTGCCACATGTAGCTTGGACCTTCTACACCCATCACCATGGACCTCTCTCCAATAATGGGCACCTATAAGATACACCATATATCCTCTAGTGTAACAATCATCTCGCTTATCAACAACTAAAAGTAAAAATATTAGGGTTCCACCTCTCTACCAATGTAATCATCAGATGCATGTTATATGAAACTTGGACCAAACGATCAATATTAGGATTTGTTCCAAGATCTCATAAATAATGCTAAAAGTAGAACAAATGAAAGCATAATATAAAGTAATATTACCTCGCAAAGTAATCAAACCACAAGATTGAGTCAAGAGTTTTGAAGTGGGAAACAAAACTAATTGGAAAAAAACTCACATGAATATTAATAATGTTTGTCAATAATTTTACTCACAATACAAGCATATAATCAAGAAGAATAGGGGAGGAGAGAGCTTTAAGTTATCAAATCAATAACAGAGGAAGAGAGGGATCTTTAAATAGAGTAAGAGGAAGGAAGATGGAATTACAAGAATCCCTTCATGATCTTACAAGACCTCTTTAGTGTGTGTCAAACGTCTTATTCCCCAAAAGGTGAAGGAAAGTGTGTGACATGTGTGGGGAGGAGCTACTTGTGTAAGTAACTCTAAGAATTCTACAAAAGAACAAAAGAGGTGAGATACAATTCATAAATATCAGATAAAGTGAATTTATAATTATAAGAAATACACACCTAAAAGATAAACTTAGAAAAAGTGAACTCAAATAAGGTTAATCTCCAACACTCCCCATTAAGATTAATTTGAGGTTAAAAAAGTGGAGAAACATTTCATAAACAAGGAAGGGAGTTGACATTACATAATAATCCCCTTTAAATAAAACTTACTTTCGAGAGGAATTACAATGATTTTGATAAATAAATAAGAAGATAAGGTGTCACTAAAATTTGCAAAGATGAAGGTGTGATCATCAATAATATCCAAGAAGCCTCTTAAAACAAAATGTTCAATTTGCAAGGGAAAAAATACCAACAAGAAGGAGAAATGATCCACTAAAACTTATGAAAAATCAAGTTAACACCAATATTCGTGTTAAGTAAACAATATTTCATAAAGATATGATCAACATACACATAATGTAATAAAAATAGATTTACAGCAAGACAAATGGAGCAAAAAATAACTTCCATCACAAAGTGCAAAATCTTGCATAAAAATAAGTTAGTCAAAATAAGTTCTAATCAAAGCATATTTCATTTGCACTATAAAGTCAAGTAATGTACAAAGGGTTTGAGTTTATCAAAGGGGAGACAAAGAAGATGTGTCACTTACAAAATATATTCTACATGAATAAATCAAAAAATTATCACATGAAGACACATCAAAGTCTCTAGAAGATACATTATCTTTAAGAATCTAAATTCTGTTTACCTTTGTAGTAGGTGTTTTAGTAGTTTTCCAACAATGCAAAGTGTCATTAGTGGATTTACTATAAAATTTCTAATATGTAGATATATGTGATGCTAGTGTTTACCATAATGCCCATAAGTTTTACCATTTTTAACCAAAAAATGAGCATGGTAAGCATTATAATCAAAATACATTGTATCATAATGAAAAGTAGTATTGTGTAAAGTCATTTAGTATGAAGGACAATAAGACTTCAATTTACCTAAGAAGTATTAGAATTGACCCCTGCACGAGTTGTGTTAGTTTCAATCAAAATAGTTTCAACAATGTTATTTTTGTGTTTACCAAGTCCTCTACCTGAATAACCCATTTATTTCATGATTTTTAAATCAAGGTTAGTAGGAATGTGCAAGGAAATTTATTTAGAAGCACATTTAAGTTCATCATTAGAAGTGTTACTAAAGTTAAAGGACACAATTTTTGCATTGAATGCATCAAAAGAAATTTACATTTTTTTCATATATACATTAAAAGAGTTTGGTAAAGCAGTAATAATCATAGTTTGATATTAAAATTGACATTTAAAAGTATTAATTTCATCAGCTTAAAAAATAATATTTAATTGAAAATTCTTAAATGCAAGAAAAATTGCTGATTTAAAAACCATTAACACTAGATAGCTAATGAGAAGAAATAAAATTGAAAAGTGTTTTGATTCTTTTGAAACTATCTCAAATCAATTAACTTGAAAATGTCATCCCACACCAAAGCACCAAAAAATTAACGAAGGGCAAAACTTATTTATCTTGAAAAATAAGAATAAATAAAACAAAGCTCCTTTTCTTAAATTGAACAAAAAACTACGTGAAAGCTTGCATTGGTTTATTTTTAAAAAAACTTGGAGTTGGAAAATAATGTGTTTTAGAAACCAATGATAAGAACCAACAACAAAGCTTTATCCAAACTAATGATGCATAAAATCAAAACTCTACATATAAAATTAAGTTTAAAGCTATGAAATATGCCACGTTGAGCTATTAAAATATAGAATGTAACTAGAATTAGGAAAATCTAAGATTCATTTATTAAAATAGTTTATCAGAAGTAAAAGAATGCAGTATTAAATTATAATGATGATTTAAAACATTTGGAAACAAAAAAATATTAGTTGTTATTTGTATTAACTGGCTGATTACCACATAAGAGTTGAAAATAGAAAGGAGAAATTAATTTTAAACTATATATGCCACCTAAATATTAGTTTTAAATGGATGGAAAATAATCAGCAAATAATACATTTGATTGAATGTAGCTGAAAAAAACCCAAAACTAGGCCAAAAATCTCCAAAAGCTATGAAATACTACCCATAGAATACTACAAAAAATGACTAAAATGTCTTAAATGAAGAAAACCAACATAATGTTAAAAAAAATTCTTCTTTTGCACCTTCAAACCTACACAAACACTCAAGAATCAACCTTAGAAACCAATACGTTCTGATATCATATTAGGATTTATGCCAAGATCTCAAAAATAATGTTGAAGAAATAGCAAATGAAAGCATAATATGAAGCAATATTACCTCACAAAGTAATAAAAACACAAGATTGAGCCACGAGTTTTAAAGTGAGAAACTGAACTAATCAAAAGAAAACCCACGTTAATATTAATAAGATTTGCCAATAATTATCTTCACAATACAAGCTCAGAAGTAAGAAGAAGAGAAGAGGAGAGAGTTTCAAGTTATCAAGACAAGAAGAGAGGAGGAGAAGGCTCTTTAAATAGAGAAATAGGAAGGAAGAGGGAGTTACAAGAATCTCATCATGACCTTATAAGGCCTCCTTAGTGTGTGCCAAAATTTATATTTCCCAAAAGGTGAAGTGAAGTGTGTGACATGTGTGGGGAGGAGTCACTTGTGCAAACAATTCCAAGGATCCTACAAAAAGACAAAAGAGGCAAGAGACACCTCTGAGATAAATTAATAAGAAATGCACACCTAAAAGATAGAATTAGAAAAAGTGAACTCAAATAAGGTTAATTTCCAATAGTCAATGTAAGTTAAACCACACTCCTCCAATAGTTGTTAATCTACGTCATTTATCCTTAGCTCTAGCTATGTACTCCCATGTCACTCATATCAAAACTTGTGTGCATGTAGATCATGCTACAAAAAATAAAACACACAAAGCCATATCAGTCAAATCCAACTAAATGTAATATACACACAAATTACTCAACAAAAATATTCAATAGCAAATGGGACAATATTGACCAAAATAGGTGAAAAACATCTCATATAGGATAATATCGTCCCATTTAGGACAATAACATCAAAATTTGGGTGATGTTATCTCGACATGTCAAAATCATCAAATTATACAATTTTAACTCTTGAAAGTTTCCAAATAGTAAAAAACTCTAAAAGTAAAAATTTCATCAAAAATGACAATAGATCATACAATGTATTGGAAAAATAGAGTAATCTTGATATGTATAGATCATTTGTAGTTTGTCTATAAATCCCTCTAGAAGTTATTGAATTGAAGCAACAGTGCAACTTATCAGCTAGGCATCTTCACAACTCAAAAGTCAATTTGCACAATTAAATAGTGAAAATGAAATTACAAAGACTTTTTTCAACCAACTATTTATATGAATTGGCCTTTTACAATATTATTTACTATGCCTATGGAGAAATTAATTCAATCATTGACCAACAATTATGCAAATGATATCTTGAGTCATGTTTATCACAAATGCATCCCATAAATTACACTAAGAGAATGTAAAAAGTCTAAAAGATTAATTATTAGTATAGAGTACAAGGGCATATACCATTCATATGCAAGTTCATAGGAACAAATTATCGATTCATACAAATTTAAGTACATGATACATGTTTAAGCATAAACTTCAAATA
Organism: Torreya grandis; assembly: GCA_037957365.1. Classification (NCBI taxonomy): domain Eukaryota; kingdom Viridiplantae; phylum Streptophyta; class Pinopsida; order Cupressales; family Taxaceae; genus Torreya; species Torreya grandis. Next base: position 2,185,997 of record JARHVA010000454.1, on the reverse strand, counting down.
TGACACTTAAAAATTTACATCTACAAATAGTTACAAATTTACATCTACAAATAGTTACATTTTTTGTATTTAACAAATGGATGAATAACATTCCATATCAGTGATAGTGATGCAGGGGGGATGATACAAATTCATGTCATACATTCATTACTACTTATCCACAGTCATGATAGTGGAATCAATGTTATACTTTCTCTTCTGATCATTCATACAAGAACAAAGTGACAACTAAATTTATAAAGTTGTTTGTAGTGGTTGATTCAGTTAAAGTGGATAGTGCAAAATTTGGAGGTTATGTGCCTTTCAGCACTATATCCTATGAATCCACTTATGGATTCCAACCCATTTGTGTCTTGGGGTTACACATACTAACATCTTAAATTTAGGTTTTTGTGTCCTTAATGGGTTTTATTTTTTATACAAGTACAATTCAAATTGGGCTTTGATCACCCTCAATTCTCCAATTTTCAACAGAAGAGAAAAATTCTACAATAACATGGTTAAGTTATAGTCAACACATCAAGGTTATTTCATCCCTCAATGGTTCTACTCATCACATTGACCACTTGAAAGCTTATCCATTTCCCTATCTAGGAAATGAATAGATGCTACAATTCCTTTCTTCTTTTCCACAATGATTGGGTCAACTTTTGACCCTAATAATTCTTATTTCTCCATGCCACACATACAAGTGTAATTTTTCCTTGTAATTTTTCATTTATTATTATATCTTTTATTTAATTTAGATTGCTAATCAGGTCTAATTACATAGATCTTATTTTTGTAAGAACACTTTGGATCATTATGGCACATGACAAAGTCTACAAGACAATCAATAACACAATTTTGCATTTGACAAAGTCTACAGGATAATCATTTACATAATCTTGCATTCCCTTTTTCTCTTTTGTCAAGTATTTTTAGTTTTACTAAAATGCTAGATTAAATTGGGGGCAAATTTAGACACCCAAATTTGGCACAATACTTGTTTTGAAATGTCTTTTAACCACATTGCTTATATAGAACTTAGCTAAGAATTAAATGTCTAGTAGTGCTTGTCTTTCATATTTTTCCTTTTTAATTTGTGATTTTCTATAATTCTTGGCCCCCTTTTTCCATCTATAGTATGAAAGTCATGTTTAAAAATAAATCTCTCTAAACCCTTTTGTAGTTTTAAGGTTGTTTTCATCTTGGGATAGGATAGACTAATAAGGGTCAATATCAACCATAGATCTTGACCCCTTCTCAATGATCTTGAGTTTTGATATTTTATATTCCCTTTTGACACATTTCCTCTTTTTAACCATTGATTTTAGGTTCCCTTTTATGTCTTTGGGTCTATTTTGTGTCCCACTAGTTTTTTAATTTGAATTCTAAAAGATTCCTATATATATATATATATATATATATATATATATATATATATATATATATATATATATATATAGTTAGTAAGAGGCATTAAGGACAAGCACTCTCACATTTCAAGAACTATAATAAATTTATACACTACTTACACTAAATTACTAGAGTTATATTTGAAGTACTATTACATTTTCATGCTTGTGTCAAGGGTAATCTAGGAGAATAAGTATCTAGATTTGTATTTATCATTTCACACACACACACATGTAAGTGGCATAAGTACATTTGAGTTTGAGCCATCTTTGAAGTATTGAAAATTTAGTCTAGTGTTTGGTTTTTCAACAAAGATTGACCAAAGTCAATCCAACCCAATCCCTTTCACCCAATTCCCCCTATTTGATATCTCAAGTGTTTGTATAGAAAATTAGTGTTTGGTGTTTCAAGTACATACACACACATTGAAAAGACTAAGAAGACATGAAAAGGTATCATTGAAGTAGTCAAACCATTTGATAAATAATCATAATTTGATTATCACGGTGTTAAGATAAACTTTTAGAGGTCAAAACCAACTACTGGTACTTTCCTCTTCCTGTTGGTTCTGTCCCAAGCTAAAAAAGAGAAATTAGTTGCAATAAAATTATGTTAACAAGGTCAATATTGAATTTTAGTGGTAAAAATCTATTGTTGGTATTCTCTTCTTCTTTTTGGTTCTATCCCAAGCCAAAAAACAAAATTAGTTGCAAATAACTTGTGTTCACAAGGTCAAGATCGACATATAAGGGTCAAAACTGACTATTGTTCTTGTCCTCTTTCTAACGATCATGTCCTCAAACAAAAACAACCATCAAATCTAAAAATTAATGGAATACAGTCACTCCACATAGCTTCAAGTCAAAAAATTATTTTGTATATAACATAAAAGTGCAACAAATGAATTAAGTCTTTCTCTACCCTCTTGCATTTGTTTATTGCAACTTGTCCAACTTGCATGTTGAATTAGATTTTGTGTTTATTCTATCCAATCATAGTCAAATTATGTTATATTGGTGTCTATCTAATTAAAGGGTTATTACTTTCACTAATCCAATTTTAAATAAAACACATATGCCTTCAATTTTGTCTCAATCTATAAATATTTATACCATAATCTTAACTGATCATCTGAAGCCTTTGAATTATGTAATTTATCTTAAAATATAAAATTTATATAAATGGAGGTTTAAATTTATATTAGAAGCCCACTAATATGTTCCCATTTTGAGGTGAGGAATTTAGCCTATGAATTACTCATCTCAAAAGAAAAGAGTTGCCTGCATCATGTTATATAAAAGTATGTAATCTCTTAAAAATCATAGTAACAAATAGAATTTCAAATCATTTATGAAACATATAATGAAAGAATACAAGTCTCATGTTAAGATAGATATAATAATTAGGCATGAAGTAGTGATCACCATAGATATATGTGGTGACTAATAACCTACATAAAGAGGTGCATGATATAGATCATGACACCACACATAAGATGGGAGGTGTGTGATATGGATCTCTTGGCACCAGAAAGTCAATAGACAATCCTATTTTTATCCACTCATAAACACATAATTTCATGCCCATGACACACATAATAATACTCAATGTCACACAAGGCAAGATCCACACACAATGGACAATCAAATGTCACACACAAGACACATGAATAAGAGGTATAGAATGGGAAACTCAATCAAGAAAAAGTCATATAAGAAGTAAAATTTCCAAAGAAAGAGTAATTTAATGAAAAATCAATCTAGCAAAAAGTCATATACTAAGGTAAGAGTCATTAAAAGAAAGAGTGATAGAAACATATACTCAATCTAACAGACATCACAAAATAAGGAGGTAAAGGCCCTATGAAAAAGGCATATAATTGTACACTTAATCAATCAAAATTCATACATTACGGCAAAATCTACACAAATATTATTCTATTATTAGCCTCTATGAAATGAAGTAGCAATAATGAAGCATAGAATAAGTCAACTAGTCTACAACATTAATTCATGTCAAGTCACAACATAGCAAAATAACATATCCATGAAATATAACATTATAAATAATATAAGCGAGGACAAGGCATGTGTAAGCAATCAATCTAGTTCAACATGATAAATGGAAAGGTCATATAAAGATATAACCTGTAATAATATAACCTATTGAACGAGATGCCCATAACATTGGCATATCCCGTGGGAATAAGAATGTCCTGCATATGTACATCCATGCATCACATATAACCTGTATGTCCTGCATGTCACTCATATATATTATGAAATGCATGTGCGTATGATCAAATATATGTAGTCTACCAAACATGTGCTAAATAAGATAAATCAATGTAGTAACTAGCAAAACATGTTATGCTTGGGTCCTAATTATTTATTTGTAGATTTTTTTTTTTGTATTTTTGAATATTAGTACATATTGATATAGTGAATTAAGGCCAACTGGAAAGGATTTGAAAATAAAATAATGGAAGGGATGTGAATAATATATAGTATATGTCAAGGCACAATGTGCACCAAGTGTAAATAAAAAAACAATGTCAAATAAATGAAGATAAACAACATGTCCCCACTGTATATGTGAATCACATCATCATAGCGTAAGAGAGTATATGGGAGGTGGAGGGGGTGAGGAGGAAAGAATGTATATAGTCATATAATATGTAGACATAAATTTATGTGATCATGTAAGCTCAATGTATGCCATAACAAGTATAGATAATCAACATGGAAGGATGAACAAGTAATATGCCACAACGAATATACACTAGAATGAGACTGTTGTGAAGAATGCATCATCACAGGATAGATGTTATGGATGTCTGGATCAAGATAAACAATCAAAAGGTATGGATCAAGTGAGAACAAATCCAAGGGCTAAAATAATGATCAATGTAAAACATATGTACACATGTATATGAAGATAAAAAAAATTAAGCAAATAATAAATCAAGCAAACATGAATAAGCTATGTATAATGGATTATATTCAAGATAGAAAATTATCCCATCACAATGATATCCACTTATAGGTCTAATATCAATCAATGTGTACTCCATACATTATGAATGAGGATTAATATCAATATCAATGTTTGAATTAGATAAATGATCAAGCATTGTAGCATATCCATCTTCATTATTACAGTTACCCTAATCATGTATATGTGGTGTATCATTAGTAGTTAGAATGACTTATGGAATCTATTGTGTGTCAGGATGACTAACTTGAATAATATGGCCATCAATGAAATCATGTATCTTATGTCTTAGCAAAAAATATCTATTCATAGAATCCCCCATGCATTTATGATAATCACAATATAAATTACTATCTTATCCATTAGGTGGAAGCCTACTCATGTCAACCTCTTTGGTGGAAGGGAGAGATATGAGATTATATTCATGTAGAATCTGAAATATACTTTGAGGAGGGTTTGATAATCTTGTAAAATTCCTCCTTTGTACAATTGTATTAACCTTGTGCATGGTATGGTTGGTTGGTGACTAGATTACTATAATCATGCCTTTCTCTTTAAGCTTTTGAATATGTTGTCATGATTCCCAAAAATTATCTATTTGATGTCTAATTATTCTATGATAAGAATAATATGGTCTACCCTGCTAAAAATTATGTTTAACTCTATGTTGATTTGAAGGTTGAGCAATCAAATGCTTATGAAGTAGCATTGATAATATAATGCTCATATTATTTTGAATGTTGGTTACTTTCAATGTTATAAAAGGCTTTCTATCCATAAACTTCACATTATCTACTAAATTTTGCTCTGGACTTTTGATATATTGCACAATGTGAAGGTCCTCTTGTGCCCAGTCATGTTTTATTTTAAATTTTTTTGTCTCAATAGTTCACTTAACATATGAAGCCCTTGATGTAAGATAATTTACAACAAGTATTTGAATTCCCAAAGTTTTGAATTGATACCTTTCCTTTGTCTACTTTATATATTTTTTAGCATCAACCTTTGATTTATCAATAGTCCTTATACATGAATTATACTAATACTCTCATAAACCTATGGGTTTAAAAATAATATGAGACAAGTACTCATCTAGATCAATAGGTGTGAAGTTTGGTTTTCTAAAATAATCATATATATTCCCTTGCATGTCATTATAATCACCATCACAATATCATCTTCTGTGTGCATGTGATTTAGATCTTTTGAATTGACCAAAAGAGGAAGATATGGAATTGTCTCTTTCTATTCTACATTAACTTGTGGTGCTTTCTTTGTGTTGGTAGGTTTCTTAAAGAAAATAAATGACTCAATAACAAGCCATGGAGGTCAATGGTTGTACTGTGGCATAGATCATAACATAGGCATTTGCCACATCATAGTTTACACCTCGCGGCATCCTAGATAGCTACATAGAATAAAGGGACATACATAAATGACATGATCATTGGAGTATATCATTGTATTTAGACTTAGTAATATAAATATATATTGGAGATGATTGAAGCTATCACTTTATTGTAATATATCTACCTTTGAGAAATATGTACCGATATATCTTATGTAAATATTTGGATATATTAATAAATAATATATTTGAGATCTTGAATCCTTATATGTGTTATATGAATCACCTTATATTATAGTTAAGAGGATAAAATAACCAATTTAATGGGATACTTTCTCTAAATGTTAGCTCGTCTAGAATATCAAACTATGAATTCATGGTTTGACATTGTCTTCATGTCAACATTTAGTATCTGAGCCCATTATCATCTAGCTAATATCCAAAGTGGGAAAAGGGAGATTAATATATTTGTGGAGATAAGAACATAGATGCATATGTTTTTTTAGTAAGAAGATTAACTTGAAAGGCTATGCCACCCTCTTCTAAAGGGGTTTAGGCACCTAAGGGATGGTAGAAGGTAAGATGGGGGGATCTAAGGAGAAATAAAATTTTAAAGATAAAATGTGAGGGATGGGGGGTAAATAAAATAAATTAGGATGAAGAAAATCAACAATAAATTAGAGAAAAAACAAATCAAAATAGATTAGGAAAAGCAGAGATAAAAAGAAAAAGTGTGAGAAATAAAGAAGAGATGAGATGCAAAAATAAAAATCCCCCATATAGAAGTGATTATGTGAGGAGATGAAACCTTTAAGCCTTTCCTCATCCCCCATTCCATTGAAAAAATAAAGAGGGAGAAGATGCAACAAAATTGAATGGAAACCACTGGACAAAAAATGACTTATAACACTCTGAAACAAATAAAAAACACCTTAAAACATATATTACATGTCATGGAATGGATAAAATGTACCACATGAAACATATATCATACCATAAAATAAGTCAAATAGACCACAAGTTGTATATTAAATACCATAAAAATAAGAAAAAATAAACATACCGTAGAACATAACAACATATGAAATTGAATGGAAACCACTAGACAAAAAGTAGAGAAACAAGAAAGGAAAAAAGAAACAAAACCAAGAGGAAATAGAAAGGAAAAAGGAAGAACAAAAAGCAAAGAGAAAACCTGTATAATTGAAAAAGTGACAAACGAGGAGGAAAAAAATGTACTTAGAACTAAAAGAAGATGGATAAAATCAACAATATTTTTAGATAGAAAAGGTGGCAGTAAGAAACCATGCTGCAAATTATTAGATCTTCATGTTGATGTGAATGTGATACCACAAGTTATGTGGGAGGCCTTAGGAAAGCCACCCTTACATTATATAGTTATGATATACAAATGGTAGAGGGCATGTTGCGGGAACCCATAGGGATCTTAAAAGGAGTAGGAGTTTAATTTTTAGGTATCACTAAAATAGTAGATTTTAAAATCATGGAAACATATCAAAATAGGTCACCATACCCAATACTATTATCATTGGAATGGTTCATTGATTATAATGAGATATTGGACTTCGTAAAAGAATAAATAAGGATGGAATTTAATAGAGTAGTAGTCCACTTTTCGATAAGAAGTGGTATCGAAGATGAATGTACCATAGTCAATGAACAAGATGAAATCAAGAAGGATGAGAGTTGTGGTGTTAATAAAACTATTGAGCTAAACAAAGAGTATAAATCAAAGGATGAGGTTAAGATTTGTTATGAGGGTAAGACTTTTAGGACCCTATCATAAGCATTATATGATTATGCAAATGAAAAGCCCAACATGAGCCCAAGATACTATACCACGGAGGAAAAAGAGGGTCATGATACTGTGGATAAAGAAAAACATGTGAAATTTAATATACCATACCATGAAGGGAAAAGAAGGACATTATACCATGTAATAAAGGAATCACACCATGGGATAAAAAAAGACTTGGGAAGATAAAAATATAAATCTACTGATGAATAAAATGAGGTGACCATAAAGGATGTCATAGAACAAGAGAATGATACAACATAAATATTAAAATCAAAGAGAGTCATGTTTAGAAGGAGGTTTATTGTGAAGACAACTAATGACTTTGGGGAGAAAGAGTAATCTACTACAAATGGAAAAGAATAACCTTGGAGGGAAATCTAATGTGATATGATTATTCATCGAACTTGTCTCAAGGATGAGACAAATGTTTAAGTTTGAAAATGATGTTGGCGATGTTTATTTCAACATTATAATATAATGTGAAATAAGGGAATGGTGCCATGGAATAAGGGAATGATTCCATAAAATAAGGGAATGATGTTACATAATAAGGGAATGATGCCATAAAGTTGTAAACATATTGAAATGATAATAATGAAGAATATAGAATAGTTTTCATGAATAAAATGCATATATACCATCATGTGTGTGTGTGTGTGTGTGTGTGTGTGTAAATATCTACTATTAAGAAGTTAAATAAGTACAAATGAATAGTTACCAAGGGTAGTGATGAGTGAAAATATGTAACCTTTGCTTTTAAAAAGTATATAATGATGTAAATGGTGTGGAATATAATCATCCACTATAATCACAATCACCATCACACAATATATTCATATCATATCATATTTTAATTTGTAAATATATATAATGAAGATAATTCAAGAGAAATTTGTGTATAACATTTAATCCAAGTATTTAATTCCTTCTCTGTGTCAAATCAACTTAGTTAGGATGAGACAAAAGTTTAAGCCCAAGGATGATGTTGGCAAGTTTATTCAAGAAAATAAATAACTTAATAACAAGTCGTAGAGGTTAATGGTTGTACGACAACATAAATCAAAACACAGACATTTACCATGGCATATCTTACACCTTGTAATATCCTATGGAGCTACACAAAACAAAGGGACATATAGAAATGATGTGACCATTAGAGTATATCATTGTATTTAGACTTCGTAAAATAGATAGATAGGAGATGATTGAAGTTATCACTTGATTGTAATCTATTTATCTTTGAGCAATATGTATTGATCTATCTTATTTAACTATTTAGAGATATTAATAAAGAATATATATGAGATCTTGAATCCTTATATGTGTTATATGAATTACCTTATAATATGGTTAAGAGGATAAAATAACCAATTTAATGGGACACTTCTCTAAATGTTAGCATGTTTGGAACATTGAATTATGAATTCACGTTTTGACTTTATTTTCATGTCAACACTTTGTTTCTTCATTAATTGACATTATTATAAATGGATCCTTATTGTTTATTTTATGTCATTCTCCAATATCAAATGCATAATTTTTGTCCATTGGGATAGCTTGTGATGGAGGTATTATAGAATAATGCATAAAATTTGATTGTAAATTACCCTCATTATTAGGTTGTGTCATTTTAAAATATTTGAAGGGGTTACTATCTGTAGACCATCTATACAAATATCCATTATACTTTAATTTCACACATGTGTAACGTAGATGATAATTCCTCCATATCATGTATCCAAGGTCAACTCAAGATCAAGTTGTAATGTAGATGATTAGGAATGATTTGAAATAAGGTATATAGTGTCTTAGGTCCTACTATCACATCCAATGATATTGATCCAAGTACCTAATGTGGAATATTATCAAGTCCCTTAATCCTTTTATCTAATTTTTTATTAGTATCCATATTAACACCCAATTGTTGTAAGAAAGTTATGTTGCATGTATTCATTCTTGGTCTATTATATAGTAATACACGTCTGACTCATGTATGTTTAAATTAAGATTGAATGAACAATAGTAGAATTTTCTATATTGTGTTTAAAGGGAAAATCTTCTTTTTCAAAGGAAATCACTTCTTTTCCATTCTTTAATGAAAAGTATGTTGGTTTTGTATCATTTGGTAAAGTTATTTAATGTAATGCCTAATATAGGATATACTTGTAAATAATTGATATCTTTAGTAGTTCAAGGATATAAATCTTAACTTGGGTATTTTCTAGTTGATCAATGATATCATACCCTTAGCTTTGATTGGTTGGCCTTGAAAAAGGTGGAGGAACATGTTGACTACCTCTATTTTGTCATGTATGATAGGGTACCTAGCCTCTTCATATTGTGATAACATGGACCACAATATCTAATACAAGCCTATAAAAAATAATTGGGAAAAGGTGGTAACTAGCACAACATTAAGGTTTAGGGAGACAAGGAAAAAAAGGAGTCATGTATGCCATTTGAAACCTAGTAGGTACCAAAATGAATTCAAATTAGATATTTAGACAATATGAATTAATAAAGGATAAATATTTTTCATTGTTAATGTTAGCCTCAAAATTATTGCACAATAATTTGACCCATTATAATGTATAATTGTTACAAATATTGCAAATATAAGGAAAATAATACGTAATTATTACAATCATAGCTTGAGTTTAAAAAAAAAAACTAGGTATATCCATTATAACCTTGAATGATTTATGAAAGAGGGAAAATAAGAGATCAGAGTTGAAAATCATATTTGAATTTATAAATATAAAACCCTAGAAAGAAGAAAGAAATCCTAAGGGAAAACTTAGGGGTTGATGTGGTCAATATACAGTATGGGTTCACTAATACATTTTATATTATTTTTGTTTAATTATCTAAATAAGTTTAAAACTTAGGATATTTCAGATTGTACAATATATGATAATAAAACACAAATTTAAATGCTACACTAAAGTATAATTGAATTATTATAATTTACTATTTATGTAAAGCATTAGGAGGATTAATATACTTATCTTATTTTGGGTCTCTGTAGGTTTGAGACAACATGTAAACGACTATAAAAAATTGAAGGTAGACCTATAATTGTTCAACTCTAGAAATTGGGTGTTTGAATTTTCTCACAAGAGTCCATCAGGTTGTAGACACCTTTGTTAGACATAAGCATCTATTTTTTGTCAGATTCATCCTTACATGGTATGTACCCTACTATTTTGGCATATATTATTGCATCTGATTGTAAATAATCTTCATATGTGATATCAACAACTCATTGTGTGTAAAAATACATAAAACCTTTCTCCTTCAATTTGAACCCTAATTCCAATTTTGACATTGGTTAACCTATAAAAATGGGGAAAAGTGATGGGTTGAGCTAACCTCAACCTCTCCTCAATGAATGGATGAGTGTTGTTTACATGTCTAATACTTTGAGGAGGAAATTCAAACTTTCCATAGTTCTTCCTTTTAGGTGAATGTGTGCATCGTGATTTGCTAGTATGAATGCATCTTTTGATCTAGATTTTGACACTTGATAATGACAAAATTCACTTGGATTATGTTATTTAGACTTAGATAGGGCCTCCTCCTTATGATTAATTTTTGATTTGAAAAGTTTAGGGTAGTCCCTCTTGATGAACAGATGTGTCTTTTAGTAAGTGATAGATGTTTGCTCAATAAATTATAGATAGGTAATAGGCTTATACCTATTGTGTATTTATAGATGACTCTTTGGGTACCTTCTCACACCACCGACATGTGAAATGTATGGGTCGACCTGTAAAAATAATTTTAATTTTAAAAATAACTATTTCTTGGTGCAGGATATGTCCATCAAAGTTGAATGCTTGTAGAATTCTGAAAGCATTTGAGATTTGATAGAATCATTTAGATGGTAGGAATACTAATTTGATGATCTAGATACAATATGAGTATGATAATACACATGTTAGGCACAAATCAAGAAATTCTTATAGGTTACTGATAGAAAATCGTGAAAGTTGGGCCCATAGGAGGTAAGAATATAAGAAAGATGGGCGCCCAAGAGACATAATGTATGCACAAGTCATGTATGGTGAAGGTAGGTGAATATTGACATTGCCAAGTGTATAATACCATATTTTAGTATATATATGAATAAATAAATCATTAACATGCTTGAATTTTGGTTTGTTTTGATATCATCTTTTTACTTCTTGGTCGAATGGTTTCTCTTTCATTATGTTTTTCATCATTTGATTGGTTTAATTTTTAAGTTTATATAGTTTATTAATTGCTTAATTTATTTAAATTTTATTTTGTTCGGATCTTATTCAAGTAGTTTGTCCTCCTTTTGACTTTGTGCTTCATTTGAAGATTGTGATTTTATTCTCTTTGAGATTATATTTTCAAGAAGTTTACTTCTTTGCATATTTTCAATGTTCCTTCTATTTTCTATTAAGCTTTGATTTATTTGAGATTCACAATGAGTTTTATATGATGAAAAATAATCATACTAATGTTGATATAATCAATTAGTTTGATTGAAAGAGTGGATGAGTGAAGTTATTTTTACTTATTTGCCTTGGTTGCTTTGGTTTGCTAGCTTTACATTGTCTAATAGCCCAAGTGCTTAACATCCTATTTATGTTATTACCACGTTATCTCATGTTTATCTAGTGGCAACATGGGGTAGAAATATTGCCTATGTATATGTTGTTCCTTTCTTTATCTTTACATACTAGGCTTCAATAATACAGTTGTTAATATTGTTTATGATACATGAATATTAGCCTCACTATATTTGTTATTTCTAAAATTGTATATGATGTAATATTTATATAATAAATAATTTATATATAAGGTTTGCTATGCTACAATATTTAAGACGATTCAATAATGTTATTAAAATGGTTTCCATGCCATGGTTTGTTATGATACACTATGCAATATGATATTATTTTTGACATGATTGTTAAGATACACAATCACTGTTCTATATATGTGTTAATATAATTTATTATGTTTATATTCTCACTATATTGTCATGATCCTTATCATGTAAATGTTAACATTTATTATGCTTATACTTATGTCATGTTGCCATGGTCCTTATCTTGTAATGTTATTATCTATTATGCTCATGTTTAAACTATGTTGCATAATCCTTATCATCCATATATTTTTTTAGAAAAACTCTTTGTTGTGTGTATGCTGGCAATCATTGCCATATCTTTATGCAATATTACATATTGTTATGATTTAATGATGCAATTGATATGATTTTTATATTCCATGTTAGAATGATTGTACTTTGCTAAATTTTTGAGGTAACATGTGTAAAATATATTTTTGTATTTATTTCTTAAATGTTATATCTTTGCACACTATACTATTTGATAATATATTGTCTATATTTCAATGATACACCTAATTTTTTATTTGAGATAGTAAGCTTTACAAGTTCACCCTGAGTCTCAAAAAGAGGCATATACTACTGATTATACTCTTATGAACATGATATATTTGATGATATGAGTAGGAGTTCTGCTTCATATTGGGGATAAAAAGACATGCAACTAATTGTGCTTAATGATGTGGAATTAAGGGTTAGTCAAATAATGACTATAAAGTTTTAGCTTTTGTTCCCAAAACTCAATGACTCAGATTAATTTTTTCATATGGGGTGGTCGCCATATAATGTTTTAATTAATTCTTCTTTTTACCTTGTTCGATAATATGATGGGCCCATAAGACTTACGTTGTATATAAGGGACAAATAAAGTATCTCACTAATAACTAACCTTGCATTTAATAATTACTCTTCTTTTCCACTCACCCATGTTTGTGAAGGAAAGATGAGTATGCTTTTATAGGTTCCAAAACTTAGTGACCCAATATGCAAAGATTCACATTTACATCAGTATATGTATCTTTTTTTATATGTTCTATTTTGAAGTGCGTATTCACACCATCTACTTTGTGGCTAAACACACACCTCAAAGTCAAGACATATGTAGACACCTAAAAAAGGTCCCTAGGTATTTATTTAGCATTTCTTATATGTTTTATGTGTATTTGTCTATGTATAGGTAAATGGTATAAATTAAACTTTATTGAACCATTGCGAAAACTTTTAAAGCTTGAAACCCCTTTTGCGTATCCACCACATACTTATCATCGCACATTTTCTTATGTCACCTTTATCTTGGGACCAACCCATCAACAATTTTTCCTTCCTATTTCGAGTCATTAGAAGTTGGTCATACATGTCAATTTTGACAAAATTTCAGTGCTTTCATCTATAAATAAACAAGTGATATAGTTCATTCGATCATCTATGTACATCTATCATATATTGGATATACGTGTGACTTATTCTATTATTATTTTTTTTGCTTAGCAATTATTTTGTTTGGCTAGCAAATAACCATGCCTATGCATATCCCCAGAGTCAATTGTTCTCCTTTAAACATATAAGATTAATAATTTTGAAAAATCAGAGGTAAAAAACCCTTGCTCAATAAATTGATAACATTTTTAAAAGCTAAAAAGTAGATAGTTATGTAATTAATTTGGTACTCACTATGGGAGTGATTTTGGATCACACTTCATATTCCATTATAAATATAAGAATAGAGTTCGGATCATAAAAGGATGATTTAAAATGTTGATCTAAACATTACCCACATTTTTATTTACAAAATTTAATTAGATTTATATGAAATGAAATGTCTATCAATTTTATAATTAAATGTTTTAGATCAGAAACTCTGATTGTTGATTCAGAAAATATCTTACATTTTTATCTAAAAATATTCACTCTGATTTATATGAAATATAAAAATACTCTCTTTCTTATAATTAAATAATTTTTACTTTAACTTTATATAAAATAAATATATTTTATATGTAATAAACATATTTTATATACCATACTTACGTCTAATGGTATGAATAACGGTATGAAAGTCGACCTTAACAAAGACTTCCTTGTGATAAGGTATTGAAAGGATAAGGCATCCATTCCCTTGTATCTCTGAAGGGTATAGGAGGGAACAAGTAATCCAATGAGAAGCGACCAGGTGGGTGATTGAGATAAAAAGATATACTAGCTGTTGGAGAAAGTTGGATTTGTCATCGTGGCCAATAGGAAAATTGCAATCTTTTATAGCGGCAAGAAATGATGTATTGCCAATAGAAATAAAATACTAATAAAGAAAAAGGGTGGGATCTTCGTTGGTTTATTCATTTTGATCCACTCCGCAAGCAGACAGACCTCTCTAATTGTCTTAATGGATGCAAAACATTAAGATAAAAAGATATTAATCATTTAATTATGTCTCCTCTATGGCCCTATGAAAACTTTATTATTGCTACTTTTGGCCCAATCCAACAAAAAGCCCATGATGCTTTTGGATGCATTGCCAATTCAAAATTCAATTTCTAGTGAAATTCGATGAACCCAACTTGAAAAAACTGGATATATAAAAAAAAAAAGAGTTTTGTTTTGTGGAAGATTGGAGAACAACAGTAGTTTTTGGAAGGTAATGAGGTGATATGAATGGTGGGGAAGATTCCACAGTGGAGAAAACTAAGTGGGCATGATTTTATATCCATGTAAGCTTCAATAAGTTCGAGGATTCTGAGGCTTCACACCGCTCAAGTTTATAGCAATTGGAGGGAGTCTTTGTATGTGGGTGCATCCTAAGGTGTGAAAACTCAGGAGTTTAGCACAGTTGCATTGTGGGTATTTGAAGTAGAATTATATAGAAAATGCCTGTTGCATTGGTCTGGGTAGCATCTGGTTCAAAGGACTTGTGCTGCTCTGAGCTTTTCCACCACAATAACCATGGTGGGCATGTCCTATCTAGGCTTGCAGGGTCAAGGATAACGAGAAAACTTGTTTCAGAGACAAAATGTAAGAGGAACAGATTGAAATTGGCCGTGACAACTGCCTTGGAGGTCTCCAGTTCGAATCCCACATCAGAAAGTCTGCGCATGTTCCCTGGCCTGGCTGGTTTGGTGACAGATGCTTCAGGAAGACCTGTGCTGTCATCAATGCAGAAGGTGTATGATGTTGTGCTGAAGCAGGCTGCCATGGTGAAGAGAGAAACAAAGAGTGGGTTGTTGGATGTGAAGCCAGACTTGGTTCCTCCTGGGACTTTGCAGATCCTCAATGATGCCTATGAACGTTGTGGTGAAGTCTGTGCTGAGTATGCAAAGACTTTCTACTTGGGTACTATTTCTTCTCCTCCTCGTCCTCCTACTACTATTATTATTTACTTTGGTAAGTTGTAAACTAGTCATCATTATGGCAATTGCTCCGCCTTGCTACCAGACCACGGCCTACCAGAACATCCTATTCTGTTGATTTTGTTTGTATGGACTGAAGATTTATTTTCCATATAGAATGAAGATTTTTTGCCATGTGAAGAACTTATTGTCTTGAAAGAAGGTCACAAGTTAGAATCCTTCAGGGGTAGCATATGCAAGTCTCTTGTATTTGAAGTACAATTAAATGCCTCCTACTTATTGGAAGTACGAGGTGGTCTCATATACTTAAAGCTACCTTGCAGACCTAAGCAGTGGTCTCATATGCTTAAAGCTACCCTGCAGACCTAAGCAGGGCATCCGGCATTGTGGACCTTAAAAAGGCCTTTACTTTCCTTTAAAAAAAAATAATTTTCATGTATTTAAGAACATTAGGGATGCCCATATGGGTAGGGGTGTGCTGCACAAGCACGAGCCCCTCCTCCAACAAGGCCTGCAGATCAGGATATAAAAGACACTTCGATTCTGTATACATGAGCTTTCTGCCCTTATTGTTGTTTCTTTGTGCTTATTTGGTAGTTGGTCTTCTGGGTAAGGATCCATATTCACAAGTATGGGGTTACGAGTTTCATTCTCACCAATTGTCGGTTGTCTTTACGCTGTATCAATTCCACGGTTTGATCTTTTGGTTAAGGACCCATATCCAAAAGTGACGGGCTGCAGGTTCTATTCCAGCTTCTGAATCTAACTAACTAGGAATTCCTTGGCAAGTCTTTCACAAGTCCCTTGTTCGGAATTATAATGTTATGAATTTTATTCTAGCTTCTAAATCTAATTGCAAAGTCCTTAAACAAACAATTTTGTTTGGTTTGCAGGTCGGTCTACAAGTCTGTTGATGCATGTGTGAATAAATTACAAGGAAAGTGGGTACCTTACAGAAGACCCCAGGTCGGTCTTTTAGTTAAGGACCCATATTCACAAGTATGAAGTTATGAGTTCCATTTGAGCCATGAAGTCTGATTGCTAAGTCCTTAAACAACCAATTTTGTGTGGTTTGCATCTTTACAGTGAGAGAAATTTGAGAGGGAAAATGGAATGGTGATTAGAAAATTTAGAAACCTGGATGTGTTAGCAAGGGGGGATATTTCTGGTCTTTCATGCTTTTGAGGCAGTTAAAATCAATTTCAAGATACTAATCCATTGCTTTGTTGTTTATTTTTTCAGGAACGTTGCTTATGACCCCAGAGCGGCGAAGGGCAATATGGGCAATCTATGGTAAGTGCTATAATTAAAGAAAATTGTGAAGTTTTCATGCTAATCCCTTTGATCAGGACAATCTGGAATGCTTTAGTATTCAAGGGTAGGAAAGACATATCCCAGTGTGTCAACGAATGTAAGTCTTTTTATGTTTATAAAGCAGAATATGTCGCACCTGTGGGAACACTATGCTCTTGTCAGTTCCGGGTCACAAATAGGAAAGTATCTCCTTGGTTTTTTTGCATGTTGATATAGGAAACTAAAATAGAATGACCAGATCTAGTTAATAGTAGATTGAAAAATGAAGATGGCCAAGTTCATACCATGCAAAATGAATCAAAGTGCACAAAACATAGAAAACCTTTCGATTATTTAAGCATTCTCTGAATTTGGCCTACCAAGAAGCCTTGTGGGCAATACATATCCAGAATTTAAGGCATTTATGGAAAGACTTATATAAAACTTTGGGCACTCAGTTGAATTTCAGTAATGGGGATCACTCAGAAACAGATGGCAGACAAACAAGGTCAATGAAGTAATGAATGGCATGCTCACAGCACGTATGGCTGTTTATGGGAATAAGATCTTCCTTTTGTGGAGTTTGTTTACAATAAGATCAAGCATGTGGCTATAGTTATCACTCCTTTTAGGATAATGGATGGATATGATCCATTTGTTCCAATAGAATTATTATCACAAAATTTCAAGGGCAAGACTCAGGTTTTTGTAGAGATGCCCAAAAATATGCAGGAGTTGAATCAGTGTAACAAGAATATGGAGTGGTCCCTAGCTAGAGGTGGTTGATTCGTGACCTAGATCTCTCTCCATGGGAATGCGTATAATTCTATCACTTGGGTATTGTGGCCTGCATTTTTAAAATTGCCTCCTAGGTTCCATGTCAGTTATCTTAAAAAGATATCCCCTCGTTTTAATTATGATTTGCCAACATATGTAGATGCTATGCTAAAATTTAGGGCTTGCGTGTACAATTTCAGTTGTGTGTGTTTACACAGTCCATATGGTGTGCATGGCTTTGGCACTTGTTGGCAGGTCTACAGAGGTTTGCATGGTAGTGTTAAATCCCATCCAGAGGTACTAGGAAGAGCCTTGTGCCTTTTGACATGGAAGCCCTTTTGATGTCCTGGTGGCGTGGCTTGTTATCAGGACTTGAAGGCACTTTGGACAATCCTTACATGCTTGTAGGATTGTGGCATACGGGTGGAGCCATTTGTGTGCTACCATCAGCTAAGGGGAGACAACGAACTTAAACGACACCAACCTTGGAGGAGTCTTATTGGAAGGTTTGTGGTGGCCATAATTCTTTCCCAATTAAGATGGTGTAGCCCACATGCCAACTAAACAATTGCATTACCCTTATGTTTGCATATAAGTATTGCATTTGAACGCTAACCCTTTTTATAAGAAGTGCTTTTAATTGCTGTTTTAGGTTGGGAAGAGAAGTCCTATAAGAAGTTCCTTATTTGGTCAAATTTTAATTATCGTTTCATTCTAGACTTGTAGTACTCTTTAATTTGGGGCAACGAATATCTTGTAGAATCTTGGCCTATCATATAGAAAGCTTAGAATCTTGTGTTCTTTGACATCATTGATGTCAGCAGATAGTACCCACAAAGGTCATTTAGATGACTTTTTGAGCGAGCTTGTTAGAAATTACATTGACATTTTGTCATTAAGTTCATATAGCCAAGTGCATGCAGATAATCTTCCTTAGATAAAGGTAACCATCCTTATCTTAATGCTCTTTGACAAGAATTACCTTCAACCACGTCAAGTTGAAATGCCTAGCCTATTGGTATGCAAACATCCCTTAATTTTTACATATATTTGGGCATCATCATTAATCATTCTCTCACTCGATTTTCTCTTGATATCCTCAGTTCCAACCTCTTTTAGGGTGAGATAAATGCTACCGTTAGTGAAGATGTTTATAAAGTTAATGTTTACACTACATAGATCTTGCCTCCTAGGGACCCAACATAATACTCGACTTGTATGGTAGGCATTTCTTGGATGGTGAATGCTATTTCCTAGATGTTTTCACCTTTACATCTCATAAGCTATGATTATTCCAGGTTGGTTTTAGGTCCACTCACTTGAGCTTAGGATAGGGAGAATAGCATATTCATAACAAGCACAAGTTTAGTAAACCCTATTGCATTGAAGTCAAGTCAACATAGCATTTAATGTTCAGCTATATATGATAAGAACTAGATAGATAGTATGCTATCTAGAGACTTTTGAGGCTCACTATCTTTATCAATCATCGCAGTCAAAAGTGCGACCCTTCATTTAAGGGATCTTCCTTTAGAAGGAGGAGGCCATGTGAGTTGACAAATAACTTATTTTGGATAAAATGATCTATAGATGGATGTCTAGTGAGTGCCATAATGAGTTACTCTATGGACCCATGTCAAGGGTTGGTTCAAGAAGCAAAAGAGTTCACATTAAATCTTTTGGTGCCATCACCAACACAAGTATTGCATCTCAACATGAGGATGACATGACGTCGTTCATTGACAACCATAGCTTATGTTCATGACTACGGGAAAGGTGCTGCACCTTGATATTAGTTACACAAGGCCCTGGTAGAGACATAGTGCTAGATAGATATTGGCATCGTGCCTCAGGATCAAGTTGAAAAGACAATGGGGGACAAACTACTTTAGCAAGAGGAACCGCTTCAACTTTTTGTACAGTTATGCCACACATTGAAGCCTTTGAGGTCAATACATCTCAAGCATTGTGCCACAACACAAGGATGACACAAGGTTATTCATTAACAACCATAACTCATGTCTGTCAATTGCATACCACCCTGATAGAGACATAAAGACCAAGATTGGTTATGGTTTTGTGGTGATGGAGTAAGCCGACAACACAATGGGAGACAAACCAATTTAGGAAGAGTAACCACTTCAACTTTTGTAACAATTATGCCACATGTACTTATTGTACTTGTGCAATCAATTTTATAAAATCATTCTATAATGAAGTAATAAGAGATGATTGCATCCAGGTTAGTTGTTGTAATTCACATTTGAACAGAGATAATTGCATTCAGGTTAGTTGTCATCATTCACATTTGAACAGAGATAACTTAGAATATGTATTCCTACACTGTAGTGAGAACATATCAGAGATAATGTAGCCTTCGAACTTCTTGATGTATTAGAGGTAACTTAGCATACGATCTTCTTGATGTAACAAAGATAACTTGGCCTCTAAGGCTCCATAAGGAAGTGAGATAACGCTGGCTTCTCTAGAAATTGTTGTAATCCTTATTCCCTAAGAGTTGGAAAGAGTAATAAAAGATATCAATGTTGTTAATATCAAGTGGCATTGCCTTGCAAGTTGCAACATGTAAATGTATGTCTCAGTTTATTGCAATGAATCATTGTTTCTTAGTTCGGGTTGTTCTTGTTGCTAGAGTCCTTGGTAATATTGGTCCTTAATTGTTCTAGTTGGTTTCCCTTTGCTGTTGCTGTTTATTTACTATGTTGAACAGCTTGTTTGCAGTTGGGCTTCTCTCTAGCCCTGTTCTACTTTATGTTTTGTGTTTTTCTTGCCTCTTGACTCTCTTTTTTTAGTGCTTTTCACAAGGGCTTGGGCACTTTATAATAAAAAATTCGAGTTGTTCTTTTATTATGTTGCTAATATCAAGTGGTGTTGCCTCACAACATGAAATGTATGTCTCAATTTCTTGCAATGAATCATTGTTTCTTAATTCGAGTTGGTGCTTCTGTTCTCTATATAATTATGCCCATATTTGGAAAATCTATGGAATAATAACGAGCCCAAAATAAGTAAGCTAGATCGAGCTTTAAGTTCTTGATGCAACATTTCCTTGAATGCGCAAGATCCTAGATCAAGATTTTTCATTAGAGCATTCCTAAAATGTTACCAAAGCGGAATGCGGGATAACGGTCAAAGATATTTTTTGCATTGGTGAATGGTGGAAAGTCATACTTAAGTGACAAAACAAGACCTTTGAGAAAATGCAATTTAATGGAGAGAGGGAGTTGATGAGAACCAGTCAAATGGAGCGTATGGGCATTGTTTAGAGATGACATTGCACAACTGAGCCATGGTATGGGCAAAATACAATATCTATTATAGGATCTCATTATTATAAACAAAGCTTACTAAATAGAGACACTTTTTTCTCTACAAAATGTTCAAGAAAACAACAGAACAATTGTACAATGAATCCATTGGGTGATTACCTGATTTGCTAAGTCATCAATTTGGGTTGGGTTTGAAGAACCAGGTTTCTTGGTACAACAATGTTTTTGCCTTGGGTACGACTTAGATTTGGTTGTACAAAAAATATATAAAAAATATAGAAATTCTAGCCTAATAAATAGGAAATTAATGACATTAACCACATATTATGCATATTAAAAAAATGAAAATAACCATAAAATACTAACCGAATGCCAAAAGTCATGATAATCATAAATATCAATAATAATTAACAAAATTAATATTCATAGTCATCTTGTTTTTCATTGAGAGCATCAACATCAACATCATGATGTGGTTCATTAGAACCACAAGGACTAGCACTGTTGCCACTCCCGCCACTTCTACTAGCTAAGTTGTGTGTTGCCAAAGAAGTGTCAATGTGAACTAATGAGTGGTGGGAAATGAAAGCATCCAAGTCAACGTCCTCTGGATCTATATCTCAATGCTTTGTCATCCCCTCCTTGTACTCTGGGTTCTTGTGCAATAGAAGGTGGAACTTGGAGCGTATGTAGACCAATTCCTTGGCCTTTTTTGCTGCGATCTTGTTGTGCTTTTGTGAGTGGATGAATTTGTATGTGCTGCAATTCTGCTCATAAGAAGACGAATTCGCAACCTATATTCAAATTTATAAAAATAAAAAGTAAAACTCAAGTCTTAAACATAAATTTTAAAACAAAAAGAAAGAGTTAAAAACTGAAAAAATAAAAAACTTTCCTGTGACAAAACCTTGATTGCAAGAGGCTTTAAGTTTGGTGATCCTTGGCCATGGAGGTACCACCACATATGAGCATCCTTCTTGTATTTGTCTCGAAGAGCACCAAGACTATGACCTTGGGAGGTAATGAATCCCCAAACTTGTTCATAACCATGGCTTCTATCATGGGATTGGGGAAGATCCTAGAGAATGCCAACTTATACCCTTCAACGACTTCGACATCCCTGTATGGTGGCACCTTCCTCGACAAAGAATGGATCTTTGTGCTATAAAATTGAGGAGTCAATGCAAAGGCAAGAAGATGTAATGGGGTGGTCATTGTGTTCCACACCGCTCAACAAGGTTTGAGTGCCCTTGTTTGAAAAATGTCTCCTCGGGATCTTGCTCTTTTGCGTTAATGATGACTTTCATCTTTTCAGTCATTGAGTTGATGCCATCATGTATTTCTCTTAAGCATGGCTGATCGTTATCAGTGAAATGGATCATACTTATAATGGGCTCTATGAAACTCAACAAATAATTTACACGGGCCCACCAATCATCATCTAGGATCATATTTTTCTCCCTTTGGGCCCGTTCTTTGCTCGACTTCCTTCATACACTCCACATGTGATTGATGACCATACTACTAAGTGCTTCTCACACTTTCACAACTCATCTCAAGACGATTGTGTGAGAGGTGAATCTAGTCTTAGAAACCTATTAGATTTTTTTTAAAAAAATTTATGAAAATATACAAGTACTAGATTAAAAAAAGTTAAAATTTAAAAACAAAATTAAATTTAAAATTTATAAGTACCTTCCAAAGCTCCAAAGCCGAGAAGGATTTGAAGATGGCTTGGGAGAGTGATGGTTGGTGACAAACATCTGAATCTCCCTAACCTCGACATACACTTGCTTGATTCACTTAATTTTTCTCACCATTTTTAACGACATGAGGTTGAGCGAGTGGACAACACAAGGTGTCCAAAAAATATGTCCATACCTCGCCTCCACTAACATCCCCGTGGCCTTGCAATTTTTTGCATTATCCGTTGCAACCTGGATATCATTTTGAGGTCCCATCGCCTCAATGGATTTGAAGATGTTGGCAATGAACTTGGCATCCTTCACACACCCCTTACAATCAACGACCTTCAAAAATATTAGCTCTTTAAGGCACACTGCAACCAAATTGATAGAGGCTTATTTTTTGCATCATTCAATCCATCAAAAATGGAGACCCCTATTTTGTCCAATGAATCCCTAATTGGATTCAAAGAATCCCCAACATATTTTAACTCCTTTGTCAATAGGGTGGTGCAAAGCTTCTCAAACCTTGACCCTTTATAACCTTATGGGGCTCATTAATCGCTTTTACCATTTCCTATCAATATGGTGATCTAACCACATTGAAAGACAATCTATTTGCATACACACATTGCGTGATATGCTCATTGATGATATCCCTAGCCTCATTTTGAAAAGACCTTTCCAATGGTCCTTTTGTTCTTTTGTTTGAAAGAGAAGAAACCTCTTTGTGCGTGGAGGGTGTTGCCAAAACTGGATGTGTTACAATCACAACTAGGGAACCACCAGGAGGAGTTGGGAAAATTGGTGGCTTCCTTGATCCTTTGGCTTTCTTTAATAAAGAGTGAGCTAATCTCATTTCATGGGCTGCATTTACATCTTCTTGCTTCCTGATGTATTCAAGGATTTTTTATTTTGTCATCGGATTACCATCTTTCCCCTTGCAACCTTTGTTGCTTGCACCAAGGATGTGACATAAGTAGGCTTTCACCCAACTGTATGAGCTAACATATTGATTATCACAAAAATTGTAATTCCAAATATACCCCCACCCCTTGGAACTTACTCTATCATTGTCACATATTTCCAAAGTGGTGAATGTGCATCGATTTTGAATTGGGTTTGGCCCATGGAGGTAGAACTTGTTGACATTGTAGTATATCTAATTGCAAGTTATAAAACCAACAAAAAAAAAAGAAAAAAAATATCTAAAGGCAACAACTTGTAAAAAAATAATTAAAAAAAACAATACAAGTTAAAACTTAAAAGTTTAAAATCTTATCTTGGAAGCAAATGGGCTCCTCAATTAGTTTAGGAAAACGATTACATTGTTTCTTGATGAAGCTTCAACCTTGGATCAACAATGAAAGGTAAGTATACAATGAGAAAATGAGAGGTAAGTGTTTTTGCTTTAATGTTTTGTTTTTATTATGTGTTCTTTTATCTTATATTTTTGTCTTTTACTTAACTTATAGGGTTTGCAATGTGTTTTTTATTATTTTTAATTGTTGCTTTATGTCAAAATTTGAGAAAAAATAAGAAAACAAAATTAATATAAGGTTTTTATACTTAGATTCTGCCCAAGTTTTTATTGGGTTCTGCTCAGGTTCATCCTGGGCAACCCGTGTTTGCTTGGGTTGAATTTGGGCCGAACCTGTCCTGGATCGGGTACGTCCGCAGGCTGGGTTCTTCTTCTATTTTGGACGGATCGGTATCTTAGCTGGTTTGTTTCAAGATGGAACCAAAAAACGACATCTGCACATTTGAAGGAGAAATAGGTGTAGAAAAATGAGTAGATTGGATGTGCCAGCTTGAGACTTAGTTTTCAGTCCATAATTTCTTGAGTACCCTGAATATAGTCTTTGTGTGCTTGAAGAAAAGATCTTTTATCAAGTGCAGGACTTAGTGAATGCAAAATAGTTGATTTCAATATCTATATGACATGTTTTATGGGCGTGCTGCTAGATAGAACATACTTTGTAGGAATTGTTTGCTGCAGAACGTGTAGAAATTGAAATTGAAGCTATATTAATGTCCACAAATCATCAAAATATGGCAATAGAACTACTGCACATAGCCAAGAATAATAGCTGTTAAGAGCACCAAAAAACAAGGGGAGGGGGGTCCACAAATTATCTGTATTCAAGGGATGTTGCAGGAGCAACCTTGGAAACAAATAATTCCTTCAGTTTGGTATACAAATCGGTGCAGAACAACGTCGTAGGGAAGAATTGGCAATCAACTATGTACAAATCTAGAATCTGAACAATAAAAAATGATATGAGTCTTGAGAAGCTACAAATTAGGAAGAGGAAACCGTTCAACTCATTCAAAGTTATAGTAATGACAACGGATATCCCAAATATCAATGGGAACACAGTTGTAATGAGTTTATAAATAGGTGAAGGAGCTTGTAGTATTAGATATGTGTGCAAGCTTATAAATGGCCACACACAGTGAGGTGGTAGACCCTCACCATACTTAGTCAATTTTTTTGAAATTTGGAAGTTCAGAATTTGGGCTGTTGTCATAGTCAAAAATTTGAAATTCTGAAGTTCAGAAGTTTGGGTTTGGGAAATTGTGAAGGAAGGACTAACTGAATTGAAGGGCCTGAATCCCTGAATGCTTGAAATTTGAAATCAAAATTATCAAAGTTCCATGACATCTCAGAAGCTCGAAGAGACTCCTATATCGCAAGCACCTAATATATCTGATATACTCATGCACCTGAGACACAAAAATTTGAACCCCACATCTTGGGGAATCAGGGATCAGGAATCTCATAATTCAAAATGCTCAAGATGTCCAAGAAACCAAAATACCTGAAAATCTGAAAAAATGACCAAGGCTATAAGCCATTTTGGTTTTTGAAACTTCTCCTCATTGTTGACAAGATCTCAAGAGCATCACATTGTTGACAAGATTTAAAAGGCAACAGGAAGTCTGAAGAGTCCGAAGACCCAAACAACTAAGAGCAAGAACTAAGTCCAAGATTTTGGAAGGTTTGGGGACTCAAAAGGATAAAGGGGTTAGAGAAACAAATAAACCATCCTGAAATGCCAAAGCCCAAAATCCCAAAGTGGAAATATATCTACATCCACTGCTCACTAAGGGATCCAGAACTCGGAAGATATACAAGAAGAAGCAGTGAGGAACTCAAATACCCGAAGACCGAAATTCTAAATAGAAATATTTTTTATGCAACAATAGTCCTCATAGGTGAAGCACCAGAGAATACATGTCAGTAATCATTAATCAAACAATCCACTCCTGTTGACAAACCAGCAGCAGATCAGTATGCCAACGTACATGGCAGCAGCATTGGGAGAATGTGAATCATTATTAAAAAATAATAATAAAATGCTATCATTAAGCCCATGTATGACCAAGAACATTCTGTAACCATAAAATGATTTTCTACTTTTTGTAACTGTTGCTCTTGAAAGCTGAAACGGACATGGTAACTTATAAATATGTCAATCAGAAATGGAAAAAAGTGCTTTGGCTGAGAATTCCTCTGTTATGTTTTTTATTGCAATTCTTTTTATTTCTACGACATTGCATTTCTGCAACACACTGCTGTCTCCTTGCTCTCTCCTGGAGTCACTACGGAATCGAGATCATCTTTAGAGGATGCTTGCAGGCACGTCACTGTAGGCATCTATGAATGATGTGGTAGAACATTGGAAAGTGACTATAGAAGCATAATTTCCTGCATGTTCAAATGCTTAGAAAAGAATTGGGTGAAAACTCATCTATCGTTGTGCATTTGGGAAAGAAAACGAAGGCGAAGAAATCATTCCAATTATGCACTGTTCGTTTGGAATATTAATTAAATGGATCTCAATACGTGTTGATTTATAAGTTTCCATCACATGATCTGTGAAAAATTTCCTATGTTACTGGTCACATCAAAACTAATGATAAAGTTAAACATGTTAAATTATCATATGTCAAGTCTAATTGTTAATATTTTAAAGGTGTTTATTAGAATGTCAAGAATCATCACCATAATGATTATGTTACATTCATTGGTCATAGCCAAACATTATCATATGAGCATAAAATGTACTTCAAAAGTGATCCATAGTTATAGTTTTAATTTTATCGTCACATTAACATTTATTAGTATTGCTAAGTCAGTTTTTCTTTAAGCTGGGTTATTTGTTGTAGCTTTCGCCTGTCTTTTTGATCAAAGTACAAGCTTACTCTTCTCATAATGGTATTATAAGTCCTCACCTGAAAATCTTCTCAACCTGTTTCCAAGACTCCTCTTCCTTTTTGGTAAGGGGCTTGAAGTTTCGTAATTACTGTTCAAATTATTGTAATGTTATCTTTTATCACAAAAAATAAATTTGTTAGTATTGCTATGTCAATTTTTATTTTATATTTTAGCTGAAGTTAAATTTAGGAAGACAATTTGTTAAAGTAGTGACATTGTTGAACCTATGTTACAGACATTGCCCAAGAGTAAGTGTTGTCAATGAAATCATGAAAAGTGTTAACATTGTCAATGATTCAAAGTTTTTTCATTGGATATCAATAATTATAGTTCATGTCAGTGAATTTAGTGCAGTAGATCATCGTTTATCTTTAGGGATGTTTTTCGTTCTACCAACTCCATTGTTTTTGAAGACTTTATGGTACCACTCGTATCAAATTAGCATAGTTTAAGTCTTTAAGACTACATCAAACTTAGAATAATTGTTACAGATAAAGACCAAGAAGTTTGGGACATTTTTTCTGTAATAACTTCTTGTCAAATCAATGTATTCTGAGGAATATGTTGTGATTGATTATAATATTAGGAGTAAATTGTAACCCCCCAAATTAAGAATCCTAGAGGTTATGGGTGATGATAGGAAAAACATGCATTTGTAAGTTTAGGGTGAAAAACATGCTTTTGTAAGTTTAGGGTGAAAAACATGCTTTTGTAAGTTTAGGGTGAGCCAAAACCATGACAGTGTGTGAGATAGGCCACTTGGAGTTTAGGGGTAAACGTGCCTAAACCCTGTAATAATGTAAAGGTCATAGTTGATAATTGGCATGAGGGAGCTGGTTTGCAAACTAGTTGGATTATTGATTGTTAGAAGGGCATATGCTATAATTGTGGGGATATGGTATGCAATGTTGTGAAAAGCATCCAAAGCAATAACCTTGTATGCAGTGCAGCTAGATGTGATGCAAGTGTGTTTAGTAACCAAAGAAGTGGTACTAGGACAGCTACGGATAGCCATGAGGTAAAAGATAGATTAGGTCCGAATGGCCGAAGAAGGTATGGTGATGGGAAGGGTCCCAGTAGCTGCAAGGTAAAGGCTAAATTAGGTCCAAAAGGCCAAACAGGGTAAGCTACTAGGATGGGTTAGGATAGACACAAGGTAAGGCTAAATTATGTCTTGAAGGCCCAAGGGAGTAAGGATGGACGAAAAGCTAAGGATCTTGAATACAAGAGGTGTCCTTGAATGATAAGGAAATGGCTGAGAGAGCACCTTGGAAACCAAAGATGTAGTTGTATTCAAGTAAGAATAGCTCAAGGGGAAACCTTGGTTGTATTCCCTAGGTTTTACGATCTTCGACCCAAGAGCTTTAGTGCCATTATAATGCTATCATGCCAGAAAGAGATGTGAAGAAGATGATGTAAAGAAGATGGAAGAGACGTAAACTCAAGACTGGTTGTCAAGGGGAAATATGGGAAGGGGGGAAATGAGGGTGCTACCAAGGGGAAGAATATTCTTTACTAGAAACAAGACACACTAATCAATTTCTCAAGACTAAGAGTTTTTGACATCTAGAGTTTGAACACCTTTCCAAGACTAGATTGGGTCTAACTAGTGATGTAATAACTTTGTCCCATGATGGCTATAGAATATTGAATGCATTTGAAAGTAAAGGTGTCTACCTCCCCCAGGAATTATCCTCTATTTCTCTGGATCCATCAAAGCCAACAACCACTATGAGGATTGGGTTCTCATGTGAAAAGGCAAGCAACACGTATATGTGGCATTGAATCTGACCTTGTTGAGCGAAAATGTAGGGAATCTGATATAATAGGAAGATATGGTGGTGATTGGGTGCCCCAGTTTAAAAGTATGCAGAGGGATGGTACAATGACAAACGAACTTGACGCTTTGCCGGTATGGGGAAATTGTGTATGCAAGGCATGAAGAAAAGACTGTAATGCTGTTGTTACAAAAATGTTGACCGACTTTGTGATACAATGAGTCATTCTCAATCGCTGCCAAATCTATCTAAGAGACACTTAGCTATTGTTGGGAGCAAAAGCTGATTTGTCCTTAGGAAATTATTGGAGATGAGAGGTAGAGCCAAGGGGCTAAGGTTTATAATATAGCATACGAGGTATTAAAGAGTAGGAAATAGTGCATAGGTAAGTGGGTTTAAGGTAGGACCCAAAGGCTGAGCATATATAGGATAAGAACAATAGAATTTAAGAAAGACCGAGTAGGCCAAGGATGGAGCTAAGGAAGTAGTATGAAGCGAGAAGAGCCAAGAGGCTAAGGGCAGAAGTTGTAGTAAGCTAAGTAGGCAGAGCCAAGAGGCTAAGGGGAGAAGTGCTAGTAAGCTAAGTAGGAAGAGCCAAGAGGCTAAGGGAATAATAAAGAGCCAAGAGGCTAAGGGCTATAGTAGGAAGTGGAAATATATAAATAAGCTGCATAAGAGTGAAATAGAATGCCATTAGGATGATGCTTATATGTATGCAATTGTGCAAGATTGAGTTGATGTGATTGCTAAGTTAAGGAAGTAAGACAATGACCATAAAATAGTTTTAACTTTAAATGTAAACTAGTCTACATGCCCAACCTGAAGCATTATGTAATGAAGGAAATGAAGGATGTCAGAATAGTGCTAGGCCAAGATGTCCTTGTATTCAAAGATTAAGGGTCTATGGTTGTTTTGTTCTTCAGGAGTAAAGGACGATCCTATCTTGACGATTCAAGGTTCTTCTTCCGTTCATAGATTTATGTCAACGGTATCTTCAGCGAGCATAATATTGCCATCTTCGAAGCCGTAATGTTTTGGTGGTAGTTTGCCAATGTCTTTAGATTTGGAGTCAACACTTGCCATGAAGTTGTGGAAATATGAGGGTGGTGTTGTGAAACGTCCCAATTTGTGGTGTTGTCAAGGGAGTTGATCTTCACTGGCATTGAGAAGTCCTAAGATTGCTTCATTGATAGGTAATGTGTGTAAGGCTCTATCATATTCTATGTCAATTTCTAGGTCTATGTACTGTTTGTTAATAGTGTCTGTTATTTCATTGATTTGTTGAGCATTGATGACTTGAGCATTTGTTGTTGTCATCCGATTGTCTGATGGGGGCTGAAATATGTCTTCAGAAGTCTGAGATGCTTTTGGACATTGGCATCATTTTTGTCATCACTGCCGATGAAGTTAAAATATTGTTTGGTGGATTTTTTGCTTCATTAGGCAAGTTCGGTGATGTAGGAAAGTTGTCAATTGGGTTTTTTGCCTAATTGGTAGTGGCTAGTGAAGGGTGAATGCTTTCAATTATTTTTTGTGCTCCACTGGCACTGGTTGGGGAAGAGTTAAGAGTTATCAATTGATTTTTTCGTTGCACCTGCCATGGTTGGTGAAGAGTAATTTTGTCCAGATGAAATGAATGATTGATCTTGTAGAAATTCTAAGAGTTTTCTTTGAAGGTTTTGTTTACAGCAGCTTACAATTTGTTAGAGAACCCATTTTGGATTTTTCAAGGGTGAATTAGAGGGTGGTTTAAAATATAATTCTGCACGCTCATTGTCGCTATCATCATATGGGGTTTTTTAATTTGTAAGAGATCTGGACCATAATTTCTTCTCGGTTGAATTCGTGCATTTGAGCTAGTTGTTTTTGGTAACAGAGTACGTCTAAGTGTCAAGCTTGGGCATGTGATATGATATAATCATCTTCATAGGAGGATTGGATGGCCCAAGATTGTTGTTGCATGAGCTCTTTTTATGCTTCTTTGACTATGTTTTTGTCGGCAATGCCAAGTTTACAAAGGAATGCTAGGAAAGTAATTGTGGGTCTGGAAAGAGTTTTACCATGCCAATGTTATCACATTCAAATATATCATCATCATAGGTTGCTTCATTAGCATTGCACGCTGCTTCTTTTTCGCTTTCGTTGTCTACGATGGGTAAGCATCCATCTCTTGGGAGCAAGGCGACATGTTTCTTCTGTTTTGAAGTTTGTTTGGTTTGTCATCGTTTGAGTGTACTTTTGTGACATGCAAGTTGATATATTTCAGTAATGGCACATTTTTGGTTGTGTTGGTTGTGGGGATTTGAAAATTGCCATTTGAGTTTGCTATATGTATGTCCCAGGGGTTTGGGTTGGTTTCATGTCTGTAACAAATGTTGTTATGAATGAATCCAAGGCATTGGCTACTAAAAGGGATGATTACTCTCATGTGATGTGTGCAAGGTTGTTCTAAGAATAGGTTATATGAAAGTAGTATGTCAAGGACCATGGCTTTAGTATGTACGGTTTTAGGTCCCATTCTAATGGGCAGACAAATGCATCCCAATAGTTTTTGATTATTTTTGTGAGAGTTGCAACAACCAAATCGATTTTTGCTTGAGGTCATTTTTAGGGGAGCCTAATGTCTCATGATGCCATAGGCAGGTAACATTGATGTCAGATCCCTCATCTATGAGGACCTTTTGGAATTAAACTTCATTCATAATGACACTAATGAAGAGGGGAGGGTCATCGGATCTACAGAGGATTTTATTGTTGACCATGCCTTCTATTCGGAATTCTATTGCATTTTCGTGGGGCGAATGATGCATATAATCGATTGTATGTACTTTGGCTTTACATTGAATTTGTGTAGGTTGGTAGGGATGTTCAGTAGCAATATTTTTGGGAGACACTCCTATGACATGTTGTTGCATCAGGAAATTCCTACGATATGGCGATGTTCGCATGAGTTTCATTAGTGAGATTTTGCAAGGCATGATGTTTAGTTCTTCGAGAAAAAATCACTCTTTTGGTTTTTGGTGCGTACAATATCTGGACATGGGTTTATATTTGTGTAATGTTTTGTTGTTTTAACAAGGTGTTGCTCTTCGGTTTGTTCTTGCATAGTTGGTGGATTCTATTCGGTAGCTTTGGTGGTTTCGTCTTTGATGACCATTTCTTCGTTAGCAGATTTCTTAGATCTTGTTATGGTGGTAGGTTGTACGGGTTTCTTAATGCAGGTTTTCGTTTGTACTTGATGTTGGCAGCATTTACATATTGAAAGAAATGAGGATCTTAACTTGTTTTTTTGGCAGCAATGGTTCTTTTATCTCCATTGATTGTGGCTGTTTGTTTGGAAGTAGGAATAGTTTAACAAGGGGTTGCTTCTATGTTTGCTACATTGGGTTGGTTAGTGGGATGAGGGGATGTTGTAGATGTGCCTTTGTTTTGAGTGTGTAATGCTTGCTTGACTGCTTGTAATGCTTGATGTCTCTTGTGGATAATTGCAGTGGTAATTTTTTTTTGCCTAGCATGAATCCATAAATAAGTTTTTGATGTCATGGCAGCTTTCATGTGAATGCCCCCAGTTGGCATACCACCAACAAAATATGTTGGGATTATACCACAAGCTCAAGGGTTTAGTAATTTGCGAGGTTGGAGCATTGGTAGTTTACGCTTGAGTTCATCTTGACTCTAGGGTAGGTGGGTTGGGTTTTCTACTTGAGGGTTAGAAGGGATGGTAGTGGTAATTTTTTCTGCCTAGCATGAATCCATAAGTAAGTTTTTTGATGTCATGGCATCTTTCATGTGAATGCCCCCAGTTGGCGTACCACCAACAAAATGTGTTGGGATTATACCACAGGCTCAAGGGTTTAGTAATTTGCGAGGTTGGAGAATTGGTAGTTTACGCTTGTGTTCATCTTGACTCTAGTGTAGGTGGGTTGGGTTTTCTATTTGAGGGTTAGAAGGGTTTGTAATCCCCAGTATGGGTGGCGAGAGGACGCATTTTAAGGCACTTGGGGATTAGCAACATTATTAGTACATGAGTCAACGCTGGGTTCAATGGTTTTGGATACTCCATCGCTGATGGCATGTCTTTTTTAATTCCTAATGAGCATTCTAGTTGTTTGCCATTGTTGAGGATTTTTGAGTTGTCTCATGAGAGGATCTTGTTATTTGGCTTGGTCAAATGCTTTTTCTAATTTCTTAGTTGAGATTGAACGTAGTTTGTATTGAAATTTTTGTTCTAGGGCCATAAGGAAAAGTTTGAAGAGACTTTGTCCATTTATATTGTTTTCAGCTTTGTTGGCTAAGGCTTTCCATTGTTTGATGAACTAATGGGTGGATTCATTCTCTTGTTGTCTTGCATTGACAAGGTTTTTTAGGATATCTTCGGGTAGGTCATGGGCTTGGAATTCTTGGACGATGGTGTTATTAGGTCTTCTAGTTGGAAAATAGATTGAGGTTTCAGCTGGTTGTACCATTGTAATGCATCTTTGGTAAGGATTTTGACAAGTAGCTTGGTTGTGGCATTAGTGTTTTTCATAATCTAGTCTTTGTAAAGATTTCCAAATGCTTTGAAATGTATGGTAGGGTCTTGAGAACCATCATAAGTGATAGTTAGAAAATTTCTGCCAATGTCCATGGCAGCAATATAGGGTGTTAAGGGTTCATTTTGTAATGTTTCCAAACTTTGGAGTACTTTGTTTTGGATTGGTTGTTGTGGGATAGGTCCCCTCTTGCATCCATGGGGGGGGGGTGGAGCAGGAGGAGGGTGAGGGCATTGATTAGGGGGTCCTGAATAGACCGTGGTTGGTTGGCCATTTGCGTTATTTGCTTTTGCATTTGAGCCATTTGGTTATTAGTGCAGTTTGCCTTTGGGCCATTCAGTCTTAAGACATGCATGAATAGTTTGTCATTATTTGGTTGGGAATTTTGGCTGATATTTGTGCTAGAGTTAGGAATTGGGGGACTAGTTGTAGCGTCCATAGTTGAAGAAGGAGCACTACTCGAGAAATTAATGAAGGCAATATCTTTGGGGGATTTTCCCGCTCATTTGGGATGGTCAATGGTGAATTGTTGGATGTCATCATTAGGATCGACTTCTTGGTCAATATCTATGCAAGTGAATATGAGGATTTTAAATTGATATTCTTGTATGCTTTGAGTGGTTTTGCTAGAGGACATAGTGTCGTGCTTAGTAGTAGTTTTGAATTTCAACCATGTTGCATTGGATGGATTAACTAGACTGGGGCTGGGTAAAATTGCATCAAGAGGTTTTACCTTTGATCATGCTATTGTTTATTGTGGGAGTAAAAGAAAAACTCTTTTAGAATCTAAAAGAGGAAAGGCTTGCAAAGTTTAGAAATAAGGGAGATTCGAAATAGATGATGTGAAGATTAGGATATCGCTCTAAGAGATGAAAAAATGGGGATTATAAAAAATAGGGGATACATGAAAATGACCCAACCAAGGTGGGGTAAGATTCACACTGGGTTCACCAAAACGTATGGGCCTAGAAATGGTCTTTACTAAACAAGCCTCTAAATAGGTAAAAGGCCTTTCTAGATCCAACACTCAAATTGATAGTCTGCAAAGTGGTTGTGACTATAAGCTATGGGCTTTGTAATAAGATAGGGCTATGGCAAATAAGAGGGAAATAAGAAAGACTATAATATAGGTCTAAATAGGGCAATATGCAAGGCTATTATTGGTAATAGGCAAGGCGATAATAATACAATAACAAGCTTATATATAGGGTAATATATAATAATAAATAAACAAGCATGTAATATATAATCAGATCTACACAAATAAAAGGGGTTAGGGTAAAGGGATACTTACTCGGGGTCAAATTTTTGGTGCATTAATTCCCCCTTGGCTTGACTGCTTGTAAAGAGATGGTTGTAGATGGGGTCAAGAAGGATAGAAGAATCCCTAGTATACCATAGTTGGGGACTCCAAAGACTTGGTGTACTTTACTAGCTGAATCTCCTATTCTTGAATCTCCAAGACCTTTATTGCAACTTGTCTTTGATGAAGTTACTTTAACCTATTCCCTTAAGAATCCTTAAGGGTAAATTTAGATTTGCAAGTGCAGGGTAAAGCAAATGAGTTGTTCTTTGGAAATGATTACGAATGACCCTATTTATATGGGTACAAACTCTTAGATCATAATTCCAAATATCGGATATCATCATCCATGGTCAGTGAGATTGGTTTCTGCGAAGTCTGAAAAGTAGGAAATTGCGCTACACCATCCAAGGCCAGTGAAAATGGTTAATGCCAAGTCTGAAAAATTGAAAATCATGCTACACCGGCCATGGTCGGTGACGTTGGCCAGACAAAGTTTTGCAAAAGAGACATACAAGAAGGCTAAGGAGGGTCCAGGAAGACTGGACATCTTGGAGGTGTTAAGATTGTATTAAAACAAAGTCAGCTCGGACCAAGGAGCTATGACACATATCTTGATGAGCTGGCTCAAAGCCGACCCACCCAAATCCCAAATATGGGAGATTAATGTGCCAACAAGTCCTTGGCAAAATAAAATGTTGATAAAGCATTTTTAGAGCGTATAGAGAAAGAGTTGGTCACCTGTAATGCAAGGAAAGGTAGAATGAGAAACTCAAGAGCATTTTATGTTTAGATGCACCTCCTAAGACAATATAAGAAAAAAGTATGACCTTATCATCCATATCAGTTTTAATGACACGAGGAAGTTCATTGAAGAACAATAAAGAAGAATCTATCATAACACAGAAATGCTTGGTGCAGGCAAATACCCTTAGGGGAAAACCATAATATGGGTACTGGTAAGGGGATAGGGACGCGCTTCGAATCAGGGTATCAGAGTAAATGAATAAGGGTACAATTATATTGTATATAAATGTAGTCACTAAAAAATGTGGGTACGGGGACAAGGACCATGTCCCCATCCCTATAATGGAGTTTCCTGGTAACTATGGGGAAAACTATCCAGGATCTCCAAGCTTTCAAAATACAGATGCAATTTATGTAATGACATGTTTGTAAAATGTGGACGTGGGACTCACATGCCTCTTGGTCTGAAGGCTACAGCACGGAGCAAAGGATCTGATGTAGGTGTATGATAATCCTTTGGTAACTATTTTCACATTTCATGTGGATGTAGCTCCAATGCATCTCTTCTTAGGTGATTAGATTTAGAAAATCTTATTGATGGCTCGGGTTACCGTAAATTAAGAAATCAATTGTTTTATTACCTCATTTTGATGTGTACACCCTCGGACTCTGGAGTTCTTCCTGGGTCTGTATTACATACTTTATTCATCAACAATGCTGGTTTGTATTATGTTAGCTTTGATAACAGCATTGCTGTACTATGGAAAAAAGATCTAGCTTTGCTTCAATATTTAAGGATCTTTTTTTTTGTTTGTTAGATGCAGCCTTCTTATTTCTTATGATACTGAAAAGGCCTTTTAATGGTTTGTATCCTAATTTAACAATGTTAACTTTTTTATACAGTGTGGTGCAGGAGGACCGATGAACTTGTAGATGGTCCTAATGCTTCACACATCACACCAAAGGCACTAGATCGATGGGAAAAAAGGCTAGAGGACCTCTTTAATGGTAGTCCATATGACATGCTTGATGCAGCTTTATCAGATACAGTTACAAAATTCCCCGTTGACATCCAGGTTATTACTCAACCCATACAGAACCGATATTAATGTGATGTGGAATTTGTTATGGTACTCTGAAAATGTTGCCTGGTCGCTAGTGTCTAAGTACATTAGATGCAGACTACAAGGTAAAAAACTTGCTTTTAGTGGAGTGAAATACTGAATTGTGGCTCTTCTGGCAGACTGGCATCCTTTGGCATTGCTTGCCATGCATTGTAAAGGATGTATTTGACTTTCATTTAATCCAGTGATGTGTTCTTCATTTCAATCTCAAATAGTAGTTCTATAGTCTGACCTAATTTAGAATGTTTACTCTCATCTACCTTCCGCCTTTTCTTTGATGGGTCTTGCTGATAGATAAGAAGACTGAATAGATTTTATTGATTACTGTGTCTTTCAGCCATTTAGAGATATGATTGAGGGGATGAGAATGGACTTGAGGAAGTCTCGTTACAAGAACTTTGATGAGCTCTATCTTTATTGCTATTATGTTGCCGGCACAGTTGGATTGATGAGTGTTCCTGTAATGGGTATTGCACCAGAATCCCAAGCAACAACAGAAAGTGTGTACAATGCTGCATTAGCTTTGGGAATTGCAAATCAACTTACCAACATATTGCGTGATGTTGGAGAAGAGTAAGCATACTCTCTTGGTTGTAAATTTGATAGAAGTAATATCAGATCAGATTTTTTATAGTTTGAATGATTCCTCATATATATTGTCTCGTTCTACAGTGCTCGTCGTGGCAGGATATACCTACCTCAAGATGAACTTGCTCAAAGTGGACTATCAGATGAAGACATATTTTCTGGGAAGGTCACTGATAAATGGAGGTCATTCATGAAAGATCAGATCAGAAGGGCGAGAATGTTTTTTGATGAAGCAGAAAAAGGTGTCACTGAGCTTGATAAAGCAAGCAGATGGCCGGTATGTAGGTGCTTTTATGGGTTGAGTTAAGGGAGTGGAGTTTCAGATGTCTTATCTTGTATGTTTGCTTTGCTTTGCTGTGCAAAAGAAGTAATCTATTTGTGTGCTTGCAGGTATGGGCTTCATTGATCCTTTATCGCCAGATATTAGATGCAATTGAAGCAAATGACTATGATAACTTCACAAAGCGAGCATATGTTGGTAAAGTGAAAAAGCTCCTGACATTACCCGTTGCTTACACCCGCGCCCTCGTTCGCCCCCCACCAACTACAAAAATGGCTCCAACGTTTTGAACACATTGGCCTAGGGTCCTCAAGCATACTATGAGCCTGTGTGGATGTACATTGTACCCATAATTAAGAGGGAATCCACTCATGTAGCCTCTGCAGAGGTTGACAAAAAATATCCTAGAAAAAAGGGTTTCCTCGTTGTACAAGCTCTTCTTTCTGTCTTTGAAGGTGATAAAACATCACAAATTCCATTATAAGGAATCATTGTAAGTTCAAATACATATCCAGATTCAATGTTTTCTCCTCTATTCTACTTTGCCATGGCAACCTCGTAGTGTCCTGTTAAATATTTGGAAGCTTTAGAGTATTCTACCTGTATCAGTTATTAGATATAGAATATACAGATATGTGGAGGAGCAGGACTGGGAGATTTCAAGGAGATTTATAGGCCATGCACTTAAAATCCACTGACTACAATGAGATTTGTCATAAAGGAAGTATTGATAATGAAATATGGATTCTTTTGGTGAATTGTACTTGTTCTTATGTTTTTTTTTTTTTTTTTTTTTTCCTTTTTTCTTTTTATAAACTTAGATGATGTTTGTGTGATATGTTTCTTTGTATGATGATGGCAGGCTCGTTCACATTTTTATGCTTTGTTCTAATAACAGGGTTCTCGGTGTTCTCTTGTTGTGCCTCAAGGGAGCCCTTCAGTTCCCATGCTTAAGTGATATGTCAGCGCCGTCGGTATTTGCCTATTTGATGCACAAGATTTGGTTTGCACAAGACCTTAGGAAAGATTAAGAAAAAACACAACATTTTGGTTCTATTGTTCGAGAACATGTTTGAACAGAGTATGAAGATCACAGTTGTAGATGGCGGAACACATTTCTTTAGAGTGAGTGGAGGCTTAGTTTGAGGCTAATTCTTTAGAATTTGCGAAGGATGTTGTCAAAAGTAAGTGTTTGAAACCTAAGAACTCGTTGTAGGAGAAAATTCAAAGCAATTTTTGTGAATTTTATTTTGTGAGCTGCTGAAACACATTCATGTGTGGTTTGCGGCCTCTGGGGTAGCTAGAAGTCAGAATATTGGTAAGAAGTATGTCTAGATTGAGGATCGGGTAAAACAATTGAATGATTTGGATGAAGAGTGGATGAGAGCTATTGATGTTTGGTGGACAGGCGGATTCAACAACTATTTGTTAGAATTCTCAATTTTGACTTATTCATGCCTTGAGGAAGCGAAATTTCAATTTTTGCACGAGCCTAGATGTAGTGTAAGTTTTGGAGGAGCCTAGATTTAATGTTGCACAAAGGTAGTGACTGTACTAGAGAGAAAAGCAAGACAATTTTTGATGATTGTTAGATCATGCATACGTGTGGTATCCAAAGTTTGACCCGAACCGAATGGTGGTCAAGTTCAATTCGTTGAAGGAAACCTTTTTGAGGGAATTCCACATAGCAAAATTCAAGTAACAAATCATCAAGTTGAGTTGAAGGAGATTGAACAATGGGCAAGTGCATGGATATTGGGGGCCAAAAAGCAAACAAAATTTCACGAAATAAATTTTGTGTATGCGCTTCTTAAGAACCACGTACACGATTTTATATGATGTAGGCTCGGTATTACCGAGTCATAACTGCATATGTGGTGTTAAAAAAAGAGAATCGTGTACACAATTATGTTGTTTTAAAACCAAATAAAAATTGTCGATCCCATTCATTTGGCATTGACGCAAACCACGAGCAAAGGATAACAAAAACAAATACGCACTTGAGTGAGACTAGGGCAACTTGAATTTGACAATGCCACACCAAAAGAGAGGTATACAAAC
Organism: Torreya grandis; assembly: GCA_037957365.1. NCBI lineage: Eukaryota > Viridiplantae > Streptophyta > Pinopsida > Cupressales > Taxaceae > Torreya > Torreya grandis. The sequence goes on along the minus strand of JARHVA010000454.1, from coordinate 2,146,532 downwards.
ACATTTTAGTTCATTTAAAGACAAAATTAGGTAATTTTGCTAAATTTTTCTTGATTTTTTTTTGTTTTCAACACATGTCGAGGCAAGTGGCATTGAACAACACCTTGACCCTTCTAGCCCTCTTAACCCACAAAACCCTCCTATCCCTTCTCACCTGCGAAACTCTCCTATCCCTCCTCCCCCACAAAACCCTCCTAGCCCTCTTGTAGTTCCTAAAACCCCCCATGGTAGTCAGGGGGATTGAAAATAAGATGGAAATTGAGACTCTGATTAGGGCATTGAGGGATCCCCATGCAAACAACCCCCACTGAATTTATTTATCAAACATGTTACAAACATTATTAGGTGAAATTGACTTGTTAACGGGTGAAATTGACTTGTTAACGGGTGAAATTGACTTGTTAACCGGTCAAATTGATAGGTGCGTTGAGTATAGAAATAGATATCGACCATACTAATCCAACAAATTGTTTGTAGCCGCTATGAAAAATAAAAATATAACCAAAGCTCAAATTTGTCTTATTCATTGATAGGAAAACTGGGGCGCCGTTAGATGTGACAGCGAAACATATTCCAATTTATTGGTGCACTCATGATTTGATCAAACATAATTTTTGGGATCGATGGTGGATGGGTTTTGATCACCTGTTTTGCAACAATAATGAGGTATTGATGTATTTTTTGAGAAAATTGTATTGTGAGTTTGCGCTGATGAAGTTCGAAACTATTTTGATTTCTCAGATTTCTTTGGCAGAGAAAAGGGCTTTGTGCAGAATAAATCAGGGGCACGTTGTGCCCCTAATCAGCGTGTGAGAGTATATATCAACAAATTGCTTTCTCCTAAGACCCTACCCTCTACAATCAAGGACACTATAGAGATTGATACTTTGCATATGCATAAGGTATTTACTGACACCTTCGTTCCGCATATGAGCTAGATTTCTCATACTCCTATTGGCGAGGGTGGACATGGCGAGGCTTCATTTAGTGTTTCTACCCAATGAGCTTACTATTGCAGATCATGTGGTGCTATATGCACTGGACTCGAGGAGGATATCATGCATCTCACTCATGGTGGTATTTATGTGGGCCTAAATGATATTGACCTCACTATGTTTCAATCATTTGCATTTGATCTAGATTCCTTGGCTACAACTTCCCAAGTAGCTTTAATATTTTTACTCATTGCAAAAAATTGTCAGGGTTGTTAAATTTTAAATTTTTGTACAATTTAAAAGGCATTTAATTATTTTTCATATAGAAAGCTTAATAATGTATATGAATTTTTTATATTGTAACAGGGTGTTGGACGCCACAGGGGCATGCATGTTGCTGTTACTACCCCTATATATACCTATACAAAGGTGATTTTTAAGGATTAATTAATGTTATTGATACAGATAGCCTACTTGCATTTATTAGCTATGATCAATTTTGATTCAATTAAGCCTTTTTAGTGTCTACAACTCTAGTCTTATTCACATGCTTGTGTGTGTACGATGAAGTGACTAATAATGATATTTTGTTTGTTTAGTTGATGACCATGCGATACATCCACCATCTATTCGGGAAGGAGCAAATGTAGGTATTGCTACTGCGATTTCATTTGCACAACAACTCACCGAGGTACATGAGAGTTACTTTAATGTTTAAGTGTAAATATGGATGTGTGTTTTGTAATTGTCTTCTTAACTTGTGCAAATCACTGACGCACGAAATAATTGTCTACGCAGTCTTTCGAAGATGTATTATAGGCCTCTTGAAATGATTAGCAGGTGTGACATGGTATCGTTGACAATTTAATTTGTCATTTTTTCTATTATATTTCAATGATTTAGTTGACTTAAATGTTTATGAGATAAATTTGAATTTTTATTTTGTATATATACACGTTTGCAGAGATCCAACCCTTCCATTATCATGAGCACATCGCCAACTCCTATTGATGATCCGTTTCACACTTCTGTTCGCTAGTATGAACCTATCATTGACCCTATTGAGCGTCAGTCCCAAATTGACTATGACTGCCAACTTGCAGTGACCCTGTGAATAATTTTTGTATCATTTTAAAAACTTAACCATGAATAATTTTTGTATCATTTTAAAAACTTAACTTGTTAATTTTTTAAGTATCTTGTTCCAATACATGTAAAGTTTCTGATAATATTTGCATATGAACCATTGGAGCTATAGGGAGTTTTGAGCCGAGGAATCATAGTCGTCCAAATCTGACACCTCTAGTTGTGAGCAAGGCATCTCAAGGAGAGGCTTCTACAAGCAAGTGAAAGAGAGTGATGTATTTTGATAATTAAGATCATGTCTTATGACATTTTGTTGTATGTCTATATGGCTTGATGTATAGTTGTTTCGAACATTATATGCTTATATGACATTAACCATGATATTGTATCAAGTGTTCACATTTTGTACGCCTTTATATGGCTTTTATGGATCTATTATATAAATATATTTTTCAACATTCATTTTTTAAATATTCTTGTTGATATCAGCGTTTAGATTTTATTGTAATTTATTAAATATTCTATTACATGTTCACTTTATTGTATCCTTAAACTTTTGTTGAACATTAAAAATATACCCTGTAGTTTGTTGAATATTGTTGAAATGTATGTGATGAGGAGCATCATTGAAAGTATAATGAAATGGTGGTGTCAAGAGTTCTTAGAGTCTTAGGTAGTCAAATCAATTGATATATGCCTTGTTAAAGGTCCTAGAAGTCAATTTATACGCTAGTTAGATGCTTTGGCAAGTTTTCCCACCAAAAGTAAAATTTGAATTTTGAATGTATTTCTTGTAAATATGTGAAAAGATTGCAATTGTGCAAGTGTTATGCCAAGTTGTCATCTAGAACATGTATAGGGTGTCCTCCAAGGTTTATTCAGTAGTATTTATCCCAAAAACCAAATAAAGTTAATGTAACTAAAAGATTACTCAAAATTGGACATTTACTATCTCGAGAATAGGTGGTTGAGTGAGAATCTTGGGCCAAATTAGGCCATTCTAAGCTTGGATTTGTCTTCTTCCATTAGATAATATTTAAACCAACCAAGAAGGAATGAATGTCAAGGCTAGAACAAGCATAAAGGGTCAAAAAGTTCATGACTGTGTTGTTCATAGTTAGTTTACCAATACAAAACAGGGCTCTGTGTATAAAAAAATACGATATTCTTACAATTAAAAGGAGATTTGTTGCTTGAATTGTTGTGTTCATATAGTTTTTATATTAGTGAATGAGATCAAAACCGATTTGAAGTGATTTTGTTCTTGATTCCAAGTTCTCACTCTTGAAACCTACTAAAACTTTGTTTTTACACACCTACAGTGCTTCACAGTCACTTGTAGCATGTGAGAAAAGTTTGTTGTAAGATTGGGAAGGTTAGAGAAGGTTATCAAGACCTTATCAAAGGTGTTAGAAGGATTAGAAAGCCCCTAGACTTTATGAACAATCGTTTAATAGCTCTTGGGCTCTGAGTTTTCTGAGAAACCCTAGAACAAGATTTTTAGCACAAAAGCCCCATAAATTTTAACCAGTAAAAATCTTTGAAAACCTATGAATAGTTGTTAGAAGGTGTTTGGGAGCTAATCCGAGTGTTATTAAGTTGAAAGGATTCCTAAAATGCCAGTTATAACCGATTGTGTTCTAGTATGCTTGTAGGTGACTATCGAGAAGGCTCAAAAAGGATTAAAAAATGATTGTTTGATCTTGTTATTTGGATTCAAGCTGCATATGAAGATCTATTAGTGTTGTGTGATCACTATAAAACACTTTAATAAAACGATCCAAGTCATTTGGTGATTGGATTTAAGCAAGACCCTTTGAAGGAGACAAATTAGGCTTGTAGAGACCTAAAAGAGCAACATTGCCATTAAGTTTAATCCTTGAGAAACCAATAAAAGGAATTTGTTTCTCACTATTGTAAATGGTCTATAACATCTCAAGAAATCATTCAAGGAACCTTGAAACCTCATTTATAAAGAATTGTGTTTAGGATTCTGATGTAGGTGCATCACTATCAATATGCAACACTGTACTTGGTTAGGTTGGTATAGGGTCTTCATAGTCTTGAAAAGTCTTGTAATAAATTAAAAAGATCTTGTCTAGGTCTTAGAAGTCGGTCTATGTAAGTTTGAGGTCTTGAATAAGTTTTCCCTTTAAAATTTAAAATTTGAATTTTCTAATGTTGTCTTTGTAAATATATGGATAATTGTAATGGTCTATGAGTCATTATGAGTTGTCATAGGTCTCTTAGGAGTTTGCACCATAGTAAGGAGTCTTCTATACCTTTTTTAAGTTTGCCATCTTGGATGTTATAAAAAAAGTAAATATATCTATAAGATAAATCATATGAAGTCAATTTACTAAGTCCTGGTGGATAAGAAGAATCGTGAGCAAACTTGGAGCATTATAAGCTTGCAAAAGCCTTCAACTACTTGATAAACATTGACCCAACTAAAGATGAGGCGAACAAGTTCATAAAAATGATAAATTTTGATGATTGCAGGGTAATCGTCAAGTTTGCAAATGTAAAACAGGGATCTATGCATGTAAATTCATAATGTCCTTGCAAAATAAAAGAACATAGTTTCTTGAATCATTGTGTTCATTTTGTTATTGCATGTATGAATTAAATTCAATTCAGCTTGAAGTGATTTTGTCCTTAACTCGAAGTCCTTGTGTTTGAAACCTTCAAGAAACCTATTTCTAGACACCTACAATTGTTTGTAGTCAATTGTAGCACATGTAAAAGGTTGCATGAGTTTGGATGAAGGCTTGGAGAAGTGAGATAAGGGCATTGAGATCCTACCATAGGGGTTAGAAAGGTTAGAGAGTTCTTAGACTCTGAACTATCAATTTAAGAAGCTCTCAGGGTTTTGTGTTTTCTAAGAAACCCTAGAACAATGTTTTAAACACAAAAAGTCATATAGCTCAATTTTTAAATGGTGGAATCTCTTTAAACTTTAGATAAATTTTTTACAAAAGATGTAATTTATAAATTTTCCCACTACCACGGCCTCAGAATCCACGTGAATACCCTTTTTTGCAACAATTCTGGCCTTGAGCAATATTGACAAGCAACATTATCAAGATGTAAGTCATAGTTGGAGGTGTCTATCTCTAGGAACTCATAGTTGAAAATTGGGATCACCACCACATTGGGGGTGGATAATAATCTCTAAGACTAAATTCTTGGCATCTGTATATGCCTGGTTAGGAGATGGAGCACCTGTTCCAACCTCAAGATGACATTTCCCTAGATGTAAGATGCAGGATGCAGTTGGATATCTCTATCTTTGGGGCTTCATGATTGAAAACTAACATCACCACCACATCAGGGGTGGTGATTGACCTATATAGACAGATTATTCACATATGAGTACGCTCGATTAGGAGACGAAGCACCTGTTTTGACCTCGAGATGACATTTCCCTATAAGGCAAAATTGTTGTTTTTTAGGAAAACTTTAGATAATCATAAAACAAAAACCATAAGTCATATCCAAAAATTGAAATAACCATCACGTGCCTGTCTAAGTCTTATACTTTCACCTTGAATCCCTCAGATTGAAAATCATTGACGAACTCATAACATCGGATTTAGTTATCAGTTTTAAAATGCAACTTTTATGTAGCTACGAGATAGGTTCTTTGCCTCTGATAGACATTTTTGCTTCCAGGACCTCCACTTCAAAATCCATCACTTCCAACATCTAGGGTAGTGCAAAAAATACACACTTCCCACAACCATGGCCTCATAATCTATGCGAATACCTTTTTTAACAATAATTTTGGCCTTGAGCAACATTGACAAGATGCAAGCGGTAATTAGAGGTCTCTATCTCTAGGGCCTTGTGACTAAAAATTGGCATCACCAACACATCAGGGGTGGAGACGAACCTCTAGGACTGGATTATTGGCATCCGAATATGCACAGTTAGGAGATGAAGCACTTGTTTCGACCTCAAGATATTTCTCTAGATACAAAATACAAGCCACAATTAAAGATATCTACATCTGGGGCCTTGTGATTGAAAAATGTCATCACCACCATAGTAGGGGTGATAATTAACGTCTAAGACTACATTCTTGGCATCTGAGTGCATTTGTTTAGGAGATGGAACACCCATTCTAGCTTCAAGATGACATTTTCCTGAATGCAAGATGCAAGCTGTAGTTGGAGATCTCTATCTCTAGGACCTCATGACTAAAAGGTGGCATCACCACCATGTCGGGGGTGGTGATTAAACTCTAGGACCGGATAATTGGCATATGATTATGCCTGGTTAGGAGATGGAGCACCTCAAAATGACATTTCCCTATAAGGCAAAATTATTGATTTTTTAGGCAAACTTTGGACAGGCATAAAACATTAATTGTAAGTCATTCATGAATCGAAAGAACCATCATGTACCTTTCAAAGTCTTCTAATTTCACCCCAAATCCATCAAATTTTAAATCATCTATGAACTCGTGGCATAAGATTCAGTGATCAATCCTAAAATATAATTTTTATGTAGTTAAGAGACAAGTTCTTTGCTTGCAATAGACATTTCCGCTTATGTGACCTTTGATTTAAAATCCATCACTTCCAACACCTTGATATATGTAATTTACACACTTTCCCATCACCATAGCCTCAGAATCCCTACAAATACCCTTTTTTGTTATAATTTGGCCTCAAACAACATTGACAAGAAATGTTGTCAAGATGCAAGCCATAGTTGGCTATCTCTATCTCCAGAGCCTTGTGGTTAAAAAGTAACATTTCCACCATGCCGAGGGTGGTGATTAAGCTCTAATACTGCATTCTTGACATCTGAGTACACCCAGTTAGGAGATAAAGCACCCGTTCTGGCATCAAGATGACATTTCCCTAGATGCAAGATACAAGCCATAGTTAGATATCTCTATCTTCATAGCCTCGTTACTGAAAAATGACATTGCCACTACATCGGGGGTGGTTGTTAACCTCTAGAAATGTATTTTTGGCATCCGAGTACACCCAATTAGGAGACAAAGCACCCGTTTAGGCCTTAAGACGACATTTCCCTATAAAGCAAAATTATTCTTTTTAGGAAAACTTTAGACATACATAAAATAAAAATTGTAAGTCATGTCTACAAATCAAAAGAACCATCATGTGCATGTCAAAGTCTTCTACTTGCACCCCAAATCCCTCAAATTGAAAATCATTGACAAACTCGTGGCATTAGGTATAATGATGAGTCCTAAAATGTAACTTATATGTAGTTAAGAGACATGTTCTTTGCCTTTAATAGATATTTCCACTTCTGGGAACTCCACTTCGAAATCTATCACTTCCAACACCTCAAGATGTGTAATTTATACATGTTCCTACTACCACAGATTCATAATCCACATAGATACCCCTTTTTATAATAAATATGGTCTCAAACAACATTGTCAAGATGCAAGTCGTACTTGGATATCTCTATCTCTGGGGCCTTGTGACTAAAAAATGGTATCACCACCATGTCGGGGTTGGTGACTAAGCTTTAGGATTGCATTCTTGGTATTCAAGTATGTCCATTTAGGAGATGGAGCACCCATTTTGGCCTCAAGATGACATTTATCTAAATGTAAGATACAAGCTGTAATTGGAGATCTCTATCTCCAAGGCCTCATGACTAAAAATTGACATTGCCACCATGTCAAGGGTGGTGATTAACCTTTAAGACTGCATTCTTGGTATCCTAGTATGCTCGATTAGGAGATGGAGCACCCATTCCGGCCTTAAGATGACATTTCCCTATAAGGCAAAAATATTATTTTTTAGGAAAGCTTTGGACAGGCAAAGAACATAAACCATAAGTCATATCCATGAACCAAAAGACCATCACATGCCTATCTAAGTCTTCTACTTGCACCCTAAAGCTCTCAGATTAAAAATATTCGATGAATTTGTGGCATAAGATTCAGTGATCAGTCCTAAAATGTAACTTTTATGTAGTTAAGAGAAGTTCTTTGCGTCCAATAGACATTTCCACTTTTAGAACCTTTGCTTTGAAATCCATCACTTCCAACACCTTGAGATGTGTAATTTACACATGCTCCACCACCACGACCTTAGAATCCATGTGAACACCCTTTTTTGCAACAATTTTGGCTTCGAGCAACATTGATAAAAAATGTTGTCAAGATGTAAGCCATAGTTGGAGATCTCTATCTTTAGGGCCTAGTGGCTGAAACTGGTATTTCCACCATGTCAAGAGTGGTGATCAACTTCTAAGACCAAATTTTTGGCATATGAGTACACCTGGTTATGGAACACTTGTTCTGGCTTCAAGATAACATTTCCCTATAAGACAATTATTTTTTTAGGCAACTTTGGATAGGTGTAAAATAGAAACCATAAGTTTATCCACAAACCAAAAGAACCTTCACGTGCCTATCAAAATCCTCTACTTGCATGTTAAGTTTAAATGAGTTACACTAAATAACTTAAAAGATATTCAACTTTTTGTGCAAAAACCCTTTGTTGTCTTGTCACATGACAACAAGCATAAAAAATGCATAAATTAAACAAAATAACATTTCAAGACTAGATTCAAAAGTTAAATGTTCTGTTTTGAGGTTCTCCAACTTTTCTCTTATATGACCAATGGCTGATCTTGTATGGATTTACTCAGACTTTAAGGTTTGCTTAAATTTGGGTTCTTAGAATTCTATTTTCAGGGTTTCTAGAGCTTGGAACATCATAACAACAAGGAATGAGATCAAACAAATTTGATAAACATAGATATGAGTCTAAATACACTTGATAATCACATAACATCATAGATATTTATTCAAAGATGTTTGAAAGGTGGGTTACAAGTCTGATACACCTTATAATCTATTAACAACGATGTTGTTCAAACCATTCACTCCACAAACAGTGCTATGTATGCAATAACAAATCAAGAGCTTATCAAATATAGTTTAATCACATCTATAAGAGCATGAACAAGACTATAGAAACCTGATTTTATTCATTTATCAATTGAAAACTACATAAGCACCCTTGCAATCTCCTTACACACTATTCATCAATCCCACCAAGTTTCTCCTTAATTTTATGCTCTTCTAAGCCTCATCTAGCTTTGGTTCAAAATCTATCCATTACAACTAATGTTTAAACTTAGGTTTAGTTATTTATTGACCACACAAACCTCAAGATGACATTTCCCTATATAAGGTAAAATAATCAATCATTTACATGAACCAAAAGCTTCTCTTAGCTTCAAGAACATAGAATTCTCTACTAACGGTGCCAACCATGTGAAGGTGGAAGCTAATTTGGCACCACTAACCTACAGAAAATATGTTAATATGTAATTAAATTAAAATTTATATGTAATACTTAAGAAACAAATAAAATTTATTAAAAATAAATGTTAGGAATTTATATTTATAACATATTAATGTGTGTATAATTTATATTATCGAGGATAATATAAATGTGGTTGTAATAACAACTCGTATTATGATTTTTTTAATATATTATATTTGCGTGAGATTTGGTTGTTAAAACCAACTCACCATCTTAGGATATTGTGAGATATTTATGGGAATTGAATTTGTAGAAACCTCCTAGATTATAAGAAATCCATTCCTATATATATGTTTATACCTACAGGTATTTTTAAGAGTGTGTAATAGAGAGTGAAACATAAGATATTATGTGATTAAAAATATTTTTTTGTATTCTATGTTTGACTCTTGCATGAATTAAATGGATTATAGATAGTAAAGGTGAGTCATGACCAATATACAAGACCAAGTGGACTATTTGCTATGGTAGAGCACACTTTAAATGTGAAATCAAGTCAGAAATGTTCATTATCAGCTTATATTATTGATCAAACAGTTAATGAAGAGGTCAAGTCTAAAGTGCCAATCAAGTCTAAAAGGATACTGAAGGATATTCAATCTTATGAGAGCATGGAGATTTGAGAATCTCTTGAGATTGTGTTGTTTTAGTGCCCTATGAGAAATGGGTGACTCCATTAAGCTTCATGGAGACACTCATCTATATATAGAACATGAGATTGCCATCAAAGAAGGATTCCAGGTTGTTTATGTTGCAAGGAAGCTTGGTCGCTCTAACGTTTAAAGTTAGTAGGCAACATGGTGATAGATCTAAGTTTGACATCAGGCTTCTAAGATAAAAAAGTAGTCAATTGGTATATGAGAGGTTGAGGATTATTTGAGATTTTTAATGACTCAAGTGATGAGCACATGTTGTAAGGACAAAGGGGGAGCTAATTAGATAATTCATTGAGCTTCAAGAGTAGGTGTGTAGTGAAGAGAAGGTATGCAGAATCATGAAGACAAGTTGGATGTTTATGAAGCTTGAATATAAAAATGAAGATGGATATCATTCATCTCTGTGGCATAAAGGTGCATAAAGGAATGTAACTATCCTTGTATATCTGAGATCATTTGAATGAGGTATGCATGGAGTAAGGGGGAACATGTTCCTATAATGCTTCATATTCTCTGTGTTGAGGCTTTGTTGAAATAAGGTCTAAGGATCATATGACAATAGAAGAATCTTTGTCATTAATGTCAAATGGGAAAAAATTTCAAGAAGGAATATTGATGAGATTAATGAATATTTTGTCATCAATGATAAAGGGGGAGTTTGTTGAGAAGTGTTGTCATTGATGTCAAGGTGTATTTGGTGAAGATGCATGGTGAAGTGGTCTTTGAGGTATGAGCTTGTGTGCTTGATATGGCAAGAGATAATTTTAAGGAAACCTAATATCTCTTCTATTTTTTGAGGTCAAGGTCAATGTCATGGTTCACGTCAGCTTGATGTTGTTAGTGTTTTCACAAAGAGGTTTGATGGTCAAGTGAACATTCAAACATGGTTATGAGGATCTAGGTCTACATAAGGTCTTGAGATCATGTTGATCAGAAATAGATTGTTTTAGTGGTGTGAGAGTGATTTATAAAGAGTTATCTTATTTGATATCATTGAGGTAAGCCTGTTTGAGTACTAGTTTTTGAATATAAGGTGTCTTGAGAAGCCTAGTCATAGCAAACATAGTCATATCATGAGCATGTGCATGATGAGCATGGAGAGGTATGTGTAGATGTATGACATTGTTTGAGGAACATGTAATACATGTGATCAAGATATAAATGCATCAAGGATAGTCTCAAGGTGAGACTACAGGGGTAAGACCTTCAGTCTAAGTCTACAACTAGACCAATTCTAGACCCTACTGGACCTAATGAGGTATCATGAGCTGCTGTCAAGGCATATGAAAGATGTATGGATGTGTTTAAACATGAGAGAGGTTGTATGTCATGATATTGAGATGTTTTTCATGACATTGAGGTGTTGAGAGCATGAAAACGACATGAAGGACAATTCAAGGCCTAGTTAGGTATGAAGACTATCGTGTAGAGAGTGAGTGTAAGCCTAATGGGGTATTGGGTTCAATTTCCAAGGAAATTATGAGTAGATGAGAACTGAAAAAGGTGAGTCAAAATATTTTAAGCATGTTCATGAAGTTTGAGGTCAAATTTTGAAGGATAAGCCATGAAAATGTGTTCTAAGGTCTCTCGAGTGCATAAAATGAAGGGTTCTCTACATAAGAAGGTTCTTCTTGTGCTCATTAGATTATAAAACCTATACATGGGAATATAAGATATTCATGGTAGATGGGGAGGAATTCTAGCTCAAAATTTCAATCATTTATTTTTGGATTGAAGGGCTATGCTTTTTGAATGATTGTTAATAATGGAAATAGGTTTAAACCCTCTTCGAACCCTAATAAGGACATAATGTTGAAGATGATGATAAAAAGTGACTATAATGGATTTTTATTCTCATTTAAACTATGGGATCTTGTAATAAACTCTCTAATGCACCTCTAGGTATGATTGAGTTTTCAGGTGTGTGGGTATACCCTAAAGGAAAGTGTTATTTTCTTGAAGATTTGTTGTAGCATTCAAAGTTGACCAAGTCAAAGTATGAAAATGGATGGAAGATGAAGCTTGAGACTCATGTTTCATGTACATGAAGGTTTATAGATATAATCTATCCCTCAAGTGTGCTAAACTAGTCATCCAAGTTAGCCAGTCGTTAACAACCCTAATGGTGCAAATAGTGAGAAACCCAGGCAACATTGAGAAGATGATTAGGAATGGGTTATCATGATAGAGTGATGAAAACAAGTGAATTAAGATATTTTTTAATAATTTTATGACATGATCATGTTTGGTATAATTTTTGGAAGTCTGTGTATATAGTGAAAAAGTTTCTCATAAATTGACCTATCTGGTTTAGATGAGACGTTGAGATATAAGGTCATGAGATTGGTCTGAAAGACCAATATTTGACATTTGACCATATTATATTTCTATCTAATAATTGTATAATGATCTCATAATATCATCTACATGCATCATAATTCATTGAAGATGTCTATATAAGTGTTGAGGGTCAACATCACCATAATTATGCTTTAAGATAAACTGGTAGTTCTTGGTAAACAAGTTTCAATGATGAGTTTGAGACTCTATGATATGAGTTTAAGTATATAATATATAAGGTGATGTTGTTTAGGAATTTATGTTCTATATATGCTTTTTATAAGGTTTTATAGTGAGTGAAAGTGATTTAAATGTTCAATCCAAAATGGTTTGTTTGGTTCTGGTTTGACTATATGCAGTGAGGTCAAAATATTAGTCTGCAAGACCAATATTTGACATTAGACCTTGTGAATTTTGTATTTTTTAGTGGTATATATATGTAAAATTATCTTTTAAAAGTGTTAGTGGTCATGAGAAGTGTTATTTCAAGTGTTGAATATCAATTTGTTCCTGACTAGGTTTTGGAGTGCTCTAACAATTCTGAGTGGGCTATTTACATAGAAGTATTTGAGTCCTTTTACCATGAATTGTGAAGTCTAACACCCATGGTGATGACCTTGAGTTCATTTAGTTTATGTATATGATATTTATTGTCATGTTTGTTTAGATAATGTGTGTTTAATCTTCAGTAGTTCAAGATAGATTTTATGGTTATGTAAGGGCCTAATTGTGAATAGTACTAATGGTGTCATTCAAGTGGTGGTTGGAGACAAAAAGTGTCATGGAAATAAGATACCATTAATGGGGGTATATTTTATTGAAATATGATATGTTCCTAGCATGTGCGGAGTTTGAAATTATTCTAAGGAAGACAAAGTGTAATGTGTCCTAAAGTAGACCTAATGGAGTTAGGTCTCCATGAGACCTAAAAGAGAAATGAGGTCTAACAGAGTTATGATAGACCAAAAGCGACTCAATATTAATTTAAATAATGTTTATGAGATGTCATAAGACCTATTCCATTTATAACCTAAGATGTTAAGGGTGATTATCTGACTAAGTGGCATATGAGCAAGAGGTTTGTATATATACAAGGTAGTTTCAGACCTATGGGTGTGTGTAGAGTGGGTGCGAATGAAATAACACATTGGTAAGTAGAAGGAGGTCTTGTAGACCATATTAAGAGTGTATATAAACTATGATTAATATTTGATAGAGGTTCTATGTATGAAAATCAAGGTCATATGACCTAATTAAGTCAAAAAGAGAGCTAGTTGAGTGAATGAGCTTATAAGGTAGTTTGAGAGGGATATAAGAGATAAAAGAGATAAAAAAAGTGATCATCATATGTTGTATGAGAAACAAGGTATACTAAAGGTGATCAATATAATCAGGTGGTTGAGTTGGTGCTGAGTCATCTAGGGGGTTGGTGCTTCCTTGCAATTGGGTGCTTTCTAAAGTTTAATTGAGTTAGTGGTTAGCTAGTTCGGGTTGGTGCTCCATGTGGAGTTTATGCTTCACTAAATTGTGATATTTTATCTTATAGAGATGTAATCCATTTTTATGGATTAGTGGGTTTTCTTACCCTTGAGGGTTTCCCACATATATGATGTGTTGTCTTATGTAATCTTGTTTCATGCTTGTATGGTTGATTCCTTATGCATTTCTTGATCTATATGTTGATGTGATGGTTCATGTATGCTAAGGAGGAATTGAAAGAAAGTTTTTAAGAGACTGATTCATCCCCTATCTCAATCATTTTGCTTCTATTAGTCAGGAATATATCCAATAGTGGAACCTATTCAACTTGAACATAGGCAATACTCAGAAAACCATATGACATATTTAAAAGTTCCATTACCACTGTAACTCCAAATCTAAATTTAATGATAAAATTTGAGGAAATTTCCCCCTTTGGATTTAGATTCTATCCACTTGCAAGGCATTACTTTAACTTTTCATCTTTGGTGTTATGCTCAAGCCAAACATTGGCCGAGACTTGATTGTAGGTAGTCTTAAGATAGGGGAGCCTAAGATATATTTTGAATGCCCTACATGAGATGTAAGTAGAGACAATCTTGAATTTTATTACATGCACAATATCCCCAACAGTGTATCCATTAAAAAATAAAATGTTCAAGAGGTCAATACATGACATTACCTCAGGTTTAGCCTCTGCCTGGTGGAGACCTTGTTATTTGATTGGTAATGATTTTTTTATGAATTGCTTGGTCTCTGGAGAGATTTCATCTTCAACAGAATATGATTAGATTGATTTGACCTCTTCCTAGAGTGTCAAATAATGTGGGAATTTGAAGTTCAAGGCACTCTTTTCAAATGTTGTATTTTTATATTCAGTAAATCACGTGAATGAATATGGGGAGGGGACTAAGGAATTATTTTGTGTCACTGAAGAGGCCATTATTCTCCTTTGGGTGCTATAATTCCTTTAATGTCATAGACTGGTTCATTCTTCTCTTAATGACTGAATAAAATTAGGGCTCATTTGATATTGGGAAGCTTGAGAACATAATTTTTAAATTTAAAAAACAATAGTAAATTGAATCCTTCTTATCATAGATTTTGTATATATCACTCACATGATTGAGTATTGAATATATTTGTGCGCTTTCAATGCAAATAACAAAATTTTTATTTTAATGCCCATTTGTATTTGAATGTGCTAGTTAGGTTTGACATGTGCCCTTATTTGCTAAATGACAATCATTCATTAATTTTTTGTGTCTAGTCATTAATTTTGAGAAAGCTGTCAGTTATTTGTTCACTTTATTCTTTTTCATGTTATCAATCATTCCCCCATATGTCTTAGCCATAATTTATTGGGATAGTGCCACTTGTCAGGTCATCATTAGCCTAACTTTTCAAATCTATTCACTATGTTGAGTAGGTCTTGTAGTGATGAGTTAATGCGATCAGGCCATGTGGCTTGATTGTAGATCACTAGAAGCATGGAAGTTCAGAGCATTAGACTGGTATTCCTTTTGGTGAATAATATTTCATGGTCATGGGTCACTGTGATCGAGACATGTGGAATGGTATTATAAGCTCAGAGACTCGAGAGCTTAGAACTATTGGATTGTAGACCAAATAACCAATTAACCTTCTCATGGATGTGGATTAGCATGAATGTTCCAAGTGTTGATTGCTCAAAACCCTAGAGGATCGAAAGCTTGACACATGAGAATGCATAATCATTAAATTTAGTTGGTAAATAGATGAAGTCTCTGTCTCCATTTTCACATGAATATGTGATGTGGTGAGTTTTTAGAGCCTGGGAGACTTGGGAGCTTGGAATACTTAAACTTTTAACAATGTAGAAATATTGTAAACACCCATAGCTCTTAAGACTTATATAATTTATAATAATCCAAAGCTCTAATTGATGTAAGAGCAACACATGTCACAACTACATGAAATATTCAATATGGGCCCAATTGGAGGAAATTAATGGTCTTTGGATATTAATCTTGCGATCCAAAATATATATACCAGGACATAGAAAGATTAGTTTCATTAACTCACAAATCATAGCATCATATCAAAGTAATATTTATGAAAATCCAAGGTTCAAAATGACTTAAGATATTAGTTTAAGCTTGTACTTTTTTTGGAAATAACCCTATATGACAAATGCATGATATCCTAGTCATAGATATTTAGGATCATATCTCATCAAATAAAGGTTTTACAATAATGGGTCCTATTTTAAAATTTTAAAAATGGGTTGTGTGTGTGTTAGGGCACAAAAAATGGAAACTCATAGGAGAAAATAATCCTAAGTATTTTGAGAACTTAGAAATATAATACGACAGAACTTTAGTTTTAACAAAGAAAGAATAAGGAAATCTAACTTTTAGAATAAAACTCTTACTTCATGATGCAACATACTAACCTTCCCATTCCTTGGATTAATTTCTCTTGGTCTAAATATTTTGATGAAGACCTGAAGAAACACTGTAGGTTTCATTTTGAAAATTGAATTTATAACCAATAAAAAATAAAGCTTGGGAATTATTTTCTTGCTAGCTAGACATCCATAGCCTTAATAGAGATACCTCTGATTCTACCTAAAGCCTTTAATTACTACCATTTAGATGTCCATATCCCTGGTAAATTTTATTTGAATCACGTATCCTCCATCAGATTATTTTTTGAAAAACATAGATAAAGAAAGGTTGGGAACCACCTTTGGCTAAATGTATGAAATAATAAAACTTATTGGTCAATATTTCCCTATTAGTGTGTATCTGTTCCTATGTTTATCATCTCCTACTTAAGTTTTAGTATATGATAGTGCAGTGCATCTTTGGAAATGGGATGCTTTTCTAAAATTCACATGAGTATATCAGAGAAAGTGCCAAGAACTGAGTAAACCTATTTAATCTAAATAAAACAAAATTTATTCACAATACATACCTCAACTTTAAAAAGTCTAGTACTGTCAGAATAATTTTTCATGAGCACTAATTGTGCTACCTTTGGGTATCATCCCATTTATTTTGGCATATCCTCTTTGATTCAATTTAGTAAATTATTTGAAATAGATATGCAACATAGGAAACTAAACTAGAAAGCATGAAACTAAAATATAAAAAAAATACCCTAAAAGAAAACAAGCACAAAAAATAGGAAATTTAATCTAGAAAGCAAGAAACCTAATCTAAAAATTAGGAAACCTTATATAGATGGTAGGAAATATAATCTAATTCTACTATACATTACCATATGTAGTTCACTCTGATGAATTTATAGCTAGGATAGCCATGATGTAATTCTTCAAAAAATATCCATTGATTGGAAAGGTGAGGTCCTTACCTTAGAGGTATTTCAACCAAAAGACATTATTTCCAAGGATTTTAGATACCTGATATGGTCTAATCCACAATAGAGTGAACTTGTCATGTTGCCCTTTATTATCATGTGCTTTATCCTAGAGGAACACTCGGTATGATAGCCCAAAACCCTTGATTTTAGATCTTTTGTCAAACTAATGTTTGAAAATATTATGATGTTTACTAAGGTTGTGCAATGCTTCAATTATTATGTCTTCTAATTAAAATATCTCAAGTAGTCTAGAAGTTATTCTCTCATTTTCTCCCATATAATCTTGTATGAATTGGTACGTTGGTAATTTTAGAGTAATGGGAAAGAATGGTTGCCATCCATATACTAGCAAAAAATGTGAAGCTTTGAGAGTTTGCTTGTGCCTAGTTCTATTTGGCCATAGTGCATATTCCAATAAGATATGCCATTCTCTTAGTTTTTTCTATGCAAACTTATTTATGATATCTATCATGTTATTATTGGTTGAATCAACCAGTCAATTTTCTTATGGGTAATGGTTTGAAGAGAACTCAAGGGTGATCTGATTATGGTAGGCCCATTTTGTGAATTCAACAGATTAGAATGTTGGACCATTATCATAGACCAATGAAATGGGTGTGCCAAATATGGTGACTATGTTTCCCTTCAAAAAATTGATGAAATCTATGGCTCATGAATTCTTAGTAAAAATAGCCTCTCTCCACCTTTTACAACAATTATTAGCTGTGAAGATGAACTTATGTCCTACTAAAGGGTTTGGATTTATTAACCCAAAAAAGTCCAAGCCACATTGGGTGAAAGGGCACCATTTGATGACTGGATATAAAGGCATAAAAACATTCATGTCTCTCTTTCCAAAGACCTGGAACTCGTGGAAGATTCTAACATGGTTATGGGCATCCTTGAAGATTGTAAGCCAGTGATAACCCATCCTTAGAATTTTATGAGTTGTAGTATTGCTAGAAGGATGCCCATTGCTAACCTTATGATATAGGTTATTTAAGATGTCCTTATCTTCCTATTTCAAAACACACCTTAGGTAGATGCCTTCATAGTTTTTTATTTAAAGGAACCCTTCCTTGATCATGAAATGCATTGATTTGAGCCTAAGGGCTCATTTTTTCTCCATGTTCAACTCTGGAGGGCATGTCCCTATAAGCAGATAATGGATAATATATGAGTACCATTCGCATCCTATCAATTGGGACTCATTGATTTTTTTTATTTGGATGCATGGGTCAGTTTGCATCATCAGCTAGATGAGGCCCTGGACTCTTATCATTTTAGCTGATCAAATTTCAAGGTTAAACTCCTAAAGTTTAGCCATCCACTTCCCTCTCCTTTCTCCTAGCTCATTCTGGTTAAGTGTGAGTTTTATAGTTAGGTTAGAGATATGGGAATACGTCTTATTTCATATAATATAATATATAAATCTTTTGATGGATTTGATCAATACATATATCTTCTTATCAATTATGGAATACTTTAGTTTTGCATCTTTTAGATTGGTACTCATGAAGGTAATGGGATGATAAATTCCACCATTTACATCAATACTACAATAATGGTATGTTTTGGAGTGAATAAATAAAGATAGAAATCTTTATTTAAATCTAGGATGATCAGGACTAGGGCTTGAGAAATTGTCCTTTTGATGTCTTGCAAAGATTTCTTAGCCTCTATTGTCCACTCAATCTTGGCATCTTGTTGCATCATGGCATTCAATGGTTTGATGATTTATACAAAACCATAAATGAACTTCCTCACAAAGTTGATCTTACCAAAGAAAGACTTCATATTTTTCTTACTATTGGGTAGAGTTAGCTTAGAGATGGCTTGGACACGGTTTGGGTCGATGGAGATCCTTTTTTTATTGATAATATGGCCCCAATAATTTTTATTTAATAACTGTGAAAATTTATTTCTTGGGGTTCAAAGAAACTCCATACCTTCTGCATCTATCTTATAATTTTTATAGATGGCCTACATGGTCAGATCTATTCTTGGAAAATACTATAAGATCATCTATATAGATGATGATGCACTTCCCCACTAGTCCTTGAAAGGTGAAATCTATCACTCTCTAAAAAGTGGCCCCTGCATTGATTGGGTTGAATGACATCCTTTTATATGTAAAGGTTCCCCATTTGGTGGTGAAGGTAGTATTCATCCTATCTTCTACTTTAAACAATATCTGGTTGTATCCTGAGAATCCATTCAAGAAGGACATCATCTTTGAGACATTCACCATCTATATTACCTCATTCAGAGAAGATAGAGGATAATTGTCCTTTCTTAGACTTTATTTAAGTTATTGAAATCAACAAACAACTTGATTTCTCTATTGTTTTTCTTGACTATTACCAAAATATCTACCTAGGTTGAGTGCCTAATTGGGAAAATAATTTTGGCATCTAAGAACTTTTGTACTTTGGTCTCTATGAGAGGTTCTAGGATTAGGTTTATTGGTCTCTATGTTTTCCTGAACGACTTATGTTTTGGCCTCAAAGGGATGGTGTAGGTAAGGACCCTTGGATCAAATATATTTAAGCCATCATATGTCCAAGCAATATCATCCTTATAATCTATAAGCAACCCTTTAATTTTGTTTTTCACTTTTAGTATAACTTAGACTTGTATTCACTAGTTGGGGAGTTTGGCCACCCCAAGTTTTTTTTGGCAAAGTCAAACTTAGTTACTTTCATCTATTTCTACTTCTAGGCATGAGGGTCAATGTCAAAATCTTGGTCCAAGGAAACCATGCCTAATAGTCATAGGAATATGAGCCAATGTGGGTAATGCAAGGGGAGTAAAAGAAGTAGGATGCTATAATTTTGGGAACAAAGACATATGAGACCTTTGAACAATCTTTCCAGCTTGGATAAGATAATTTCAGCCCTTATTGCTACTTCATATGCATCAAACAATGTTTTTACCCCCATTGATTGAATCATTACTACTATGTCACTATTCAAGGTCCTCATAGTACAAGAAAACATATTTTTTAGTAGGGTTGATAATGGTTGGGATCCTATCCCAAGTCTTTTGAAACATATAGTTGAAATCAAACATGAATTCTTGAGGATCTCTCTCTATGGTAGTCAATTTATTTACCAATGATAAATTGTCACTCTTATCCTAAAAATGTTTGCATAGTTACTCTCCTAACCCATCCCAAGTGGTAATAAAATTAGACCTCAAACCTATATACCATTGAAGAGCCTTATCTTTAAATGAAGTGGATAATAATATGATTTATACATTCTCTTATATCACATGATGCACAAAAAAATATCTCTCAAGTGTTCAATAGGAGTAGTAGAGTATTTTCTACTTGAAGTGTGAGATAATTTTAAGGGAAGCAATAGATATATCATCATATTGATCTAGGAGTAGAGGAATGACACCATTGAAAGGAACAAAGGCTTGATTTTTAGGCACTACCATCTTGGAAAATGGGGGTATATAAATCTTTTCTATAGATAGATTTGCAACAACAAAAAAAGATCTTTTTGGATAAGGGTGTGCAATAGCAAATCTCCTTTTCTTAGCTGAATGGTAAGGTAATTATACAAATTCAAAAGGAATACATTTACTAGAAGATTTGTAGTTACCTTTGGCATGAAAACTAGACACTATCCTTGTAATCGAGATTTTTGAAAACTTGTTGGAGTCACCAGATGGTGAACGTAGATGCTATGACAACTACAAGTATGTCAAGACCATCACCAATCTTGAGAAATCTTCTTGAATTTGGGTCCCACTAGGTGTGCCAAAAAATATTGTCAATTTGAGTTTCACCATTTGAGGAGGTGTTTTATGTTTCCTCACTCAATTGACACAATGGGAACTCTCTAAGGTTGTGGGTGGCCTATAAATAAATATAACCTCTCGAGAGGGTTGGTTCCCTTGATTCTACACCTACTCAAATTTCAAAGAAAAGGGAGAGAAAAAGTTGAAAACAAATAGAAAAGGGTGATGCACCAAATTATAGGTCTCATCCTATGGTGTATGATTTGATCACAAAGCTAAACAAGGTTGAATCTAATCACACAAATTCAAATATTTCTCTAGCATAAGTATTTCAATATGGAGGTTGTAGCTGATACATCAACTAAGAGGGGAAATAAAGAGGCCTAAAATTAATCACTAATCAAGTTTTACCACACTTACCATTTGTATAACCACTTAATACACAACATATGATATACAAAGAGATAACTTACTCACAAATAGGCAAAAATGAAGAGGACAAATGCAAGGATATTGAACATCAACACTATCATTCATCAATAATTCACCATGAATACATTAAATATGAGATGAAGAACACAAAATTCATTTACATTCACTTCAAAATAAATAATCAAGTAGAAATTTTAGTATGGATTCACCATAATAACTTTGAGGATCTTCTTACAAGCCATTCAAGGCCAAATATATAGAAACAAAGATGATAGAGAGAGGGAGGATGTAGAAGAAGTCCATCATGATTATTACTTGTCACAAAACTAGTTACAATGAAAAAATAAGGTAGAAAAAGAGTCATATAAATTTTATTAAACATATGTTTTATTTTCCTGATGATGATCTCATGATAGGTGGCATAGAAGTGGCTCTTCATCTCCTATGACTCATCTTTCTTCACTTTAAATTGCCCTTTCTTGGATGGATGAGTTATAGGTTGTCATATTTACACATGGATTAATTGAATTCCTTGGAATATTTTTACACCATCCTTGAATCTTTAAATGTATCTCTTATCTTTGTGAGAAATAAATTTAATAGTTATGCCTCCTCATACTGTGCTTTTAGTCATTACAACCTACAGTTTTATGTCAAAACTTGTTTGGCCCAAAAGAGAGTGATGAAGGTAAGCCTATCTCTCATACTATATACATTATTTTCTTGAATTTTGTCATGAAAATGTTATAAAATCCATTTAGGAATTATATAATATCATATCTTATTTTTATGATCTTATCAAGCATCTTCAAAAGAGTCTTCACAACTTACTAGCAAGAGGTTTGGAGAGGGTTGTGTATTCCTGCAATAGAATTTTTAAGTCGACTTGAGGACTACCTTGAGACCTTATCTCTATCCCATGATCTAAATACTAATAATTAATATTTTTTCAGCCTTCTTAGGGATTTCTAAGAGTATGTTTATTTTGTGATGTGCTTGGAGACTTGATAGAAGCTTGCAAGCTTCTTTAAAGGTATTCAACATGTCTATTAAACTCACTGTGAAAAAACCATTTTATTCTACCTATATCCATTGAAATTGACTTTTTAATAACCTATATAATATCTTAAGGATGTTATTAGGTAATTTTAATGGTTTCATGAGGTTATTGATACCATTGGTGACCTTAAGAAGGCTGGTAACTTCATTTTTGTAAGCAATCAAGAAGGCAATCTTCACGTAACTTGGTTTAAATACTTGAAAGCCTATAACATCACCATGAAATTATATTTAAAGGATTATGGAATGTCATGGGACCTATACCTATTCCTATAAATTATCTTCCAATTATTAGGACGTTCAAACCCACTTAAACACTATGCAAACTAGTTGAAAAATGTAGTTTTAGGAATTTATTATGTGTTTTTATCCTCACACATGCCAAATTAATACTCAAATAGGTTCCTAAAATATGTGAAAACATAATTAATGTGATTCTAATGAATTTAGAGGGAATTAAAACCACTTAAATAAACATTCTTAGTCATCGAGTTCCTCAAGGGTTTTTTGGCAATTTTGACCTGCTTATCTTCTTAGCGATTGTTCATAAATATCAAGCGTTTGATGAAATTAAAAGTGATATTAATTTGGAGGGAATAGATACTATCACCCTCCCATAAGGTAATTTTTTCCCATTCCATTCCTCATCCAAATTCCAATGTGAACAAGATGACCTTCTTGATTGTGCAGGCCTATAGGTGAATGGTTGAGATGACTATTTTGATCAAGAAATATTGTCCATGCATATTTTGAGTTTGAAATGATTTATATATGATTTTTTCATGCTGAATAATGTATATAAACACTCTTAAAATCATATAACTCCCTCAAATTATTAAAACTTGTTTTGATCCATAGTTGGGGTTTCATGACATTTTAGGGGTCTTGACCCTAACTGTCATGTTTTTTTGTATGATCTTACCTCTAAAATGAATACATCAATTATATTAAATTTACCAAAGATATTACACATATATCACAAGACTCTTAATACCCAATTCAATACAAAACATGTGTTTTCCCTTCATACTTGCACCTGTAGCATTGCTTTTGATTTTGAACTCACTTACTTGTAGCCTATCTTGGAGGGAATCAGTGTATGATTTGACAAATTGTAAAATAATTTATTGGGGTGTTTTATACCATTTAAAAAACCAATAAACCAATCCTTCTAATTTTTTAATTAAAGATCAAACTTCAATGACAATGTTGATCTTTTAGGTCTATGCAGGCCTGATATACGTCCCTCAAAATATTTCAACTCAAAATGATGGTTTCCATTCATTTAATGGGGTATAAAACTATTGTAACTTGTATAGTTCCTTACACACCATTATTTATCTTTAATACCTCATATTCAATAGAAAATCTCCATATTTCTGCTCATTCTTTGTGTATAGGCATGTAGGTGGTTATTCTATACTTAACACTTACTTAAAACTTGCCATATGATTGATTTATCCTACCTTTGATAGCTTAAAATGATTTTGAGAGTAATATGGAGATTTTTAAACTTGTTTTAATACTTTTCAAAAGATAAAACCTACATGATTTGCCATGAAATTCTCATTTTTAGCTTACAAATTTGACATAGTCTGCTTGTGCATGTATGAACACCTTGTTTCTTCTTTTGCCATTTTGGTCATGCATGATCATGAAGGAATTTTGGGATATGATTTAAGTTTATAATTATGGTGTAAAAATATATAATACATTAGTATTGTTACCTTATTTACAACTCTGTCACTTGTTTTCTTCACTCTTTAAACTCATTCAAGAATATTAGATCAATGTCCTTTAATACTACCACCTACAACTTCCATCAAAGATGATATTATAGGAATTAAACATATATTAAATGATATTAAAATAAATTACACACTTAAATTTAGGTGTATCAAACCTGATTACAAAGAGACCAGTCATTAAACATCAAATATGCTTATTTAAAAGACTTTGTCTCTCTCCTTTGAGGACTACTGTGCTTGAACCAATTTGGGAAAGTGACTTTAAGAATGAATGAAAGTGGTGGAACATGAGATGGAGAGTGAGGTACCAATAAAAATGTGTATCATGTTATTTGGATTCTTTCCTATGACTAAAAACCCTTCAAATTTATCAAACAGGCTTGAAAATTACCCTATCTCAACCCTGTAGACCTGTACCTTGACATTTCACCATTCTTTGCATTGAATATTTTATTGAGGATAGTATAGGAGATATTTTTAGGCATATATGAAGTTTTAAACATCATTTTCACTTTCCTTCAATCACATTCAATATGGAAACACTTCAAAACCCTGCATAACCCTACCTATCATACCCATAACAACAGAATAATGACAGTTCTTGATAATACTAACATGAACGTTGAAATTTTGGATTGAGTTTGATGTTGAAAAGGTTAATTGACCTTAAAGAGATAATTATCAACTATTTTCATGCATCCACCAACTATAGCCCTATCATTTTAAGAGGAAAACCATGTTAATGGGCTTTAGGAGGGTTTTAGAGAGGTTTAACATCTTAACAATGATTCATCAATACCTACCCCATAATCCCAAAACTATTGCCATTTATTTGAGGTTCATATGGGTGGTCAACATCCCCTAAGATAATTTTTCTTGATTCCTCTCCTCTATGAAATAACCATATGAAAAAGACTCTCCTATGTTTTCCAATGACTTGATGGAAAAGTTGAGTTAGTTTTTATCTTTCTTGGACCTACAAATTTTGTATTTTGATTGTTTTGAGATCGAGGAGGTTGGATAAGGCCATGAATAGGTTTAAAATTTTATATTAAGTTTGAAACCCTTTCCATGAGAAATTCAAAGGCCATTCTTCATCAAGAAAACTTGCTTACCTTGCTAAAATAACCTGTTATAGCTATGAACCATGTAGCCATGGAGTTCCTATTGGATTATACAGTGGTGATGTAATGTGCCAACATATTTTCATATTATTTTCCATAACATATATTGATTAATACATATGATTGGATGTTATAATGATGAGTGAGGTAGTTCCAAATGTGATTTAATGTTGGAAAAGGAGTATCATAACATATTGATCAAGATGTATGGGAAAGAGAGATATGATATGATATGCTATTAAACAAGTATCGTATGACCCAAAAGACCCTTTTTTACCTCTATACATGATATTAGACCTTCATATTTTATTTTTACTAAAGAAGTTACATTATAAATTTGAAACAAGTAATAGAAGATAAAATAATGGAAACCTTATTCTCTCCAAAAGTACCATAACCTCTCTAAAGGATTAAAATGACAATGTTTCCATATTCATTAACTTTTATTTTAGATCCACCTATCCATCTTGGAGCATCCTGATTTCTTGGATGATCACCACCTCCTTGTCTTCATCATGGATCAAGTCTACCTTGAATTTCACAAATAAAACTTAATCTTTCAAAATTTACCTTAAACTTTTCTAAAATACATTGCAAAATACCTCTTCAAAGATCATGGTATAAAAATGATTGGATTACACACACATATGGACTCTAACATCCAATGAGGACCATGTTTAGACCTTGATATGACATACAAAACTAAATTATAGCACCAGGACATGATTCTAAACAATGCTATCTCAAGGCTAGATGACTTAGTTACCTAGTTTTGAATAATCCTTGGTCATGGGTGACTGATTAGCTAACACCTATATAAGATAAAACATTTTAGATATGTGCACATGCAAGCTATGAGTGTTATATGGAGAGATACTCTTGAGGCATTTAAATGGTAGTCAACTCAAGCCATACCTTATTTAACATGCTTGGGCATTATTTTAATAGGTGTATGGAATTTTGGTAAAATGTTGATCCCAAAACTTGGACAAGTCCCCAATACCAACATGTGCAAGCACACATCAAGTGAAATAATATCAATGCTAATAGCTGAGGAGTGATATAGGTAATTTTAACCCATAACATGTGGATGTGACTAACATGAATTACTAATAACACAATTAAAAACTTCCAAAAATTGTGCCAATGTTCACTAAATGAAAAAATAGTAATATCAAGGCAAGTAATAATGCATTGAAATAGGAATCATAGTACAGGATGTGAGGATAAATGATAAGAGGTATGACTAAGATATAATCTTGATAAATTGTTGTGAAGTGATGATATAAAATGGAGAGGTATATGGAATTTAAATGGAAAAAGGGTAAAAATTTCATTCAATGTTATTAGTTACTATTGATCCAATCCACTAAAAATAACTCTAGGAAGTTGATAAAAGGGAGGTAGCTATGAAAGCAAAAAAAAGATCAAAGGTAGATTAGAACAAGTGAAAAAATGAATTAATATTGATAAGTTCAGATATCAATGAAAGGGAGATAAATTTAGAAAACATCAATAGAATGTAACTATAGGATTATAAATACTATAAGAAAGTCTAAATTAGGTTGTAACACTATGTATCACTTTGAGTGCTATTGTAATGCTATATAGCCATGTATTGAAAAGACTAAACTTCAATAAACAATGTTTATTATCCTATTATTTTTGTATTATTTTGTGTGTGTGTGTGTGTGATATTTATTTGAACCTTTATATCATACTCAAAAATCTCTAAGGAATCTTAACTAGTTAAGAGTTTAGTAAAGTATCAGATGAAATTACTAAAGTGATTGGATTTAAGAGAATATGAGGCTATCACATTATTTCATGATCCAGGTAATTTCCCCTTGGAATGAAACTAACCATGACCAAGCCTCAGTATCCCATTTATGACTTGGGTGAGCACACAAGGTGACTTGTGTGATATGCAAATGCAGGAGATCATTTTGTAAACACACCTATAGTATGTGAAGGGTTTTCACACTAGAAGCTACTAGGAGACCAATAGGCACACAAAATTTTGATAACTTTAGTGTGGGGTAGGTGGTTACCTAGGAGATGTAAATATGACATCCATGGAAAGGCGTCTAAGAACAAAGAAATAAAAAGAGTGCAAAAGGAGATGGAGAAAGGAATGATGTTCACAAGGATGGATTAGCAATAAGACACGTAGGATGCACATAGAAGGATGATAACACACAAAAAATTTGGTGTGTAGGTGAAGTCAAGGGTAAAAAATGAATTGATAGGTTTTGAAACCAAGTAAAGAAAAATATAATGGTTAGATATATAGCTAGACAAAGTGACACTTGGTAGTGAAAAGGCTAAAAGACAAAGGATGGCAGATATGGGAGGCCAATTTGCATTAACTATTTTTAGAGTTGAGTGGATCAAGAAGTGACTCAACCATGGAAATGATAGGAGTGGAAGGAATTTATGCATGACTAAGTCCATGTTACTTATATGGATTTAAAACCTGAGGCATGAATCAACCAAGCTACCCTACTATAGGTGGAGTAAATGAGCAACGAACCCAATGGAATGGTAGTTGTTAGCCTATAAACTAAACTAGTTTCTAACCCTTTCACAATTATAAATATAGGTAGTTAGCCCAAGACAGAGGTTTACAAAAAAAATGTTTTTGAAGGAGGAGGATATTGGAAGAGAGTGGATAAGTTTGAATCACTGCCATTTTAAGGAGAATCTGAGAGGATCATTGGGAGGAAAATGAAATATGCCTAAGGGGTAAGCTATGTAGACTTTGAGAGATCTAAAAACTATGGTAAGAATATCTTAATATTGAGAATAAATATAAGGAAGTCATATTGCATACAAAAGGATACAAATATAGAGGCCCCACACACTTCTCTTTCTATGTGGGCTGGTTAAATCAAGGAGGTTATAAAATTTTGAATCCCACTTTTTTGGGAGATCATAGTAAGATGAAGGACCTTTAGGAAATAAGAAGGAAATTAAGAGGACAACTAAATGAGTGGAATAATCACATTTGATATGTTGGACTCAATATGACTGAGAGGTGGGGGTGAATCAATATTTAAAACCTTTATTTCAATTCCACTTAAGCATTCATGAACATTCATTCAAAGATGTAGATCAAATAATGACTAAGTATCCATCCACATATGCATAAAACATAAGAACACAAGATAAAAAAAATTATATATGGGAAAACCTCAAGGGGATGAAAATCAACCAATGGATTATATTCCTATAATAAAAACACCAACTTTAGTGAAACACCAACTTCACATGGAGCACCAACCCCAACTAGCTAACCACCAACTCAGCTAAGCTTTAGCAAGCATACACTTACAAGGAGGCACCAACCCCCTAGATGACTCAAAACCAAATCAAACACATAAAACCATTTATATCCTTCATAATTTTTTTATCTCATACAACAGACGATGATCTCTTTCTTCATCTCTTCTCTCTCTTTAAACCTTCTCATATTGCCTTCTAGGCTTCTTTGCTCAACTAGTCCTCTTCTTGACTTTATCAGGTCATATAAAATTGATTTTCATATGTAAAACCTCTATAAAATGTTAATAAATGATTATATATACTATTTTTATGGTCTATAATACCTTCTTCTATTTTTTAATATGTTATTCTATTTGCTTACACTCTTCACACACAAATAGGCCTAAAATTGCCTTGCATTTATACAAGTCTCTTGTTCATATCCTTATTGGTTAGACAAACAACTTTAAACCATTAGATAAGACATGAAATATATATTATGACATCTCATATACATTTATAAAACATTTTTTGAGTCCCTTAGGTATAATCTATCTTAATTATGCCTTATCTCACCTTTAGGACTCATGGAAACCTAATCCTATTAGGCCTAGTTAGGACACATTTCACTTTTCCTTCCTTGGAGAAATTTCAAACACTTTACATAGAAGTAACATATAATATGAAACTTACATATACCCATTATAATATCATATAATATTCATAACACTTTTTAGCTTCAATCACCACTTGAAGCATGCCATTAGTATCGCTCATAATTAGGCTTGTGCATAGGCAAAAAGTCTATCTTGAAAAACTGAAGTATAAACATAATTTTTCCAAAAAACCATGGAATAAATCACAAATAAAAAATATAAATGACCTTAGGGTCATCACCATGTGATTTATATTTCAAAACTCAAGGCAAAATGACTCAAACTCTTCTCTGCAAATAGCTCACTCAGAACTGCCAACTAGCCTCAAATGATAGTCATGAAAAATTAAAATTTTAACACATGAAAGAAAAAAATAAAGGGATTAAAATGAATTAAAATTATAATAAAAATATTTATAATAAACTCCAACAAAAGGATCATAATCTCTAATGGAATTTATTGGTATTGCAAACCAATTTATTGACTCTAATACACAGAGTCAAACTTGAACCAGTTAACCCCTTTTGGATTCAACATTTCAATCCCTTTTAATGACTCTAAAATATTATGAGGAGAATGGATATGTAATATATTCTAAAAAAATAAAAATTATGTGCATTATACACATCAAATCATGGCATAGAGTCTCAAACTCATCACTACAACTTGCTTACCTAGAACTGCTAGTTTACCTTGAATATCAGTCATGATGATGTTGACCTTCAACACCTATATTAATAATTTAAAAGAATCCTGATGCATGTGGATGATAATGTGTGATAATTATAACTTTCTCAAATAGATATATAATATGGTCAAATGACAATATTTGTCTTACAGACCAATCTCATGAACTTGCACCTTCACTGTCTCATATGCACTAGATAGGTCAACGTATGAGTAACATTTTCATCATATACACTGACCTAAAAAAACATATCCAAAATTAACATGTATTATAGATATTAAAAAATTTATTCATGCATTTAGATTCATCTCTAATCCATGATAACACATCCCTAATCACCTTCTCACTTCTACTTGGTTTTCTCACTATTTGCACCATTAGGCCTTTTAGCGATAGGTCTTTTTGTATAACCACTTTAGCTCACATGAGGGATAAAAAATGATTATAAACCACCATTTAAATTAAATAAAAGTCTCAATATTTATCTTCAATCCATTTATCAACTTTTTCTTGGTCAAATCTGACTACTACAATAAATCTTTGAGAAACAAGGCCTTTCTTGTAGGGTCCACTCACTCACCTGACAAACTAATCACACATGGTGGTGCCTGGGAGATTTGAATAAAAGATAAAATAAATTAAATATCCATACAAATATACTATTATCACTTTAGATCAACTTATTTCATATCAATTCATTATTAAGGTTCTCAGAGGGTTTAAACCATCTTTTAGTCTTAACAATCATTCATAAAGCTTAGCCCCTTATTCCAGAAACCAATGACTATAAATTTTATATAGGACCATTACACATATACCATGAATTTATTATGTTCCCATGCAAAGGTTACACATGCCAATTAACTCTTGAAAGTTCTTCTAAGGTTGAGAACCCTTCATTCTGTGCACATGAGAGACCTCAAAACACTTTTTCTTGCATTAACCTTTAAATTTTGACCTAAAACTTGGTAAAAATAATTGAAAAAACATGAAATACGTATAAAAACATTAAAATAATCATTATTATCTTGAAATATGAAACTCATACCTCATTTGACCACCATCTCTCTCTTTCCTTGCTTGAACCTTGACCTGCAAACCGTATTAGGCCTTGACATTGACATTAAAGCCTCTTTTCATGTAATCTCCACCTAAATTATCTCACACAACATCTCACATGATCAAAAAATTTCATAAATCCTTCATATGCCTTGAAAATAGATCATGATGGCTCATTAGGTTAGGTAGGGTCCAAAACTAGTCTAGTTGCATGCTAGGTTTGTAGGTCCTACCCCTGTAGGCTTACTTTGAGACACTCATGAGTGTTCAAATACCTCATATGCATGAAAAAAAAAACCTCATACATCTTAATATGAATTTGTGCATCCATCTCACTAGGAAACCAAGCTCTGACCTTCTCACCAAGTCTCTTCATGCAATGATAGTGTCATGACTAGGCTTCTCAAGCACTTGAAGCTTGACAACTGATATTAAAACACTCATTGATTATTCTACATATTGATCACATGTCTTTCATGATCCTTAGACAATATCATATCTCTTCACATACCTCTTTGTGCTCATGATATGACTATGCTTGTTATGACTAGGCTTCTCAAGACACCTTGTAATTAAGGATTAGTACTCAATCATGCTTACCTTAGCCTAAATATTAACATAAACCTTAGAAAAAACATTAGGTTGCATTAAATTTATCTCTTGTCACATGGATTCCTTATCACATCAGGCACACAAGCTCATACCTCATGGACCATTCACCATGCATCTTTACTAGATGCACCTTGACATCAATGACATCAACCTTGACATCAAATGACATCAACCTTTACTTCAATGACAACATTTCTCAACAAACTCCCCATTGTCATTGATGGAAAAAAATTCTTCAAATTGATCACTCTCATCTCCCCTATTCTAGTCAATCTCCCTTCTTGGACTTTCTCCCCCTTTGACATTAAACACAAAGTCATTCCACAACTATCATTTGGAATCACACCTTATTTACAACAAGAGTTAAACACACAATATATGAAACATTAATGCAACATTCTCCCCCTTTATCCATGCATACCTTTTTCAAAATGAACTAAGATTATATGACCACTTCAACATAAATCAATCTCAGTCAACAACTTGAATAAATCCCCCTCAAACCAAACATCTACCATGCTTCTATTAACTAAATATTGTCTCCATGAAGCCTAACAGAGTCACCTCTTTCCATAGGGAACTAAAATAACTCAAGTTCAGGAGATTCTCAGATCTCCATGCTTTCAAAGAATGAATATCCTTTAGTATCCTTTTAGAATTGAATGACAATATAGGCTTGACCTCTTCATCAATCATTTGATCATTAATATGAGTTGATAATAGACATTCTAACTTGATTTCATATTTGAAGCATGTTCTACCATAAAAAATAGTCCATTTGAGCTTGTAGAATGATCACGATTCGTCTTCACTATCTTTGATTTTTGTTAATTCATTTTCCTTCTTTCTTGCATTTTAGGGGCTTCAAACCTCTTGTTTTGACTTGATGACCTTCTAACTCTATTAAGATAGAATATTTCAATGTGTCCTAAATTATGACAACTATATCAAACCACCTTATACATATCATTTAGCTAATGTGAACTATGAATCCTTCCATAGTCCCATGATTACTCATTCTTGGAGGGTTTTCTACATTCTCTTGCTCTATGACCAAACTGATTGCATGAAAAATAGTAACCATTAAATGAAGTAACATACCTTATAACATTAGGATGTTTGATAGGTATTTTCTAGTTGACCTTATTTTCTTCAATATCTTTCTTATCGACTTGATCTACCTCTTTTTGGTCTTCTTTGAAACCAAGACATGTCTTTTCACTTGCAAACTTTTGACTACTCAAAATGTCATCTAGAGCTTCAGTATTCTTTTCAAACTTCACAAAGGTCTTAACCTTGCTATATGCTTGATCCAACTTATCTTTCAAGGATTCCACTTTAGTTTCATACCAGATACATTCTTCATCTTTAGCCTTTAGGATTGCATTGACTATCTCCATTTGTGCTTTAATCTAATTGATGATCTCATCATACTCCTTCGAAGTGTTACTCAATCTTTCCTCAAACAATCCAATCTACTCCTCATAGTCCTTACTAATGATATTAGTTTATGATTATTTCTTTTTTAAAACTTCAAATCTTCTAGGGCACTAACCAATTCTACCTCAAGATTCACTTTAGCTTCTTCATCCAATTCTACATCAATCATAAGGTATTTCCCTTTTGAGCAATCCTCATTGTCTGATTCTATGGCCATGAATAAGGTTTCATTATTGTCATGTTTAGGTTCATTACTACCATATTCACTGTTAGATGCACTTTATTCACTTGTATTAGAGGAGTTATCTTCTTTAGTATAGAATCTTCTCTTGTTCTTGAATGTTACTTTCATACCTTCATACTTCCTGAAGTCCTTGTTTTTATCAGGCTTATAGGCCTTCTTGTCATCTCCATGATGTTCATCATGTTGTTCATGCCTAGTATTATACTTTTTAGGACACTTAGATGTAAAGTGACCAATCTTACCACAATTGAAAAATTTGAGGGGCAACTTACTCTTGTACTTACCAGAACCAAACCTTAATTTTTTTGCAAACATGTCTATCAGATGATCATCATCAACATCTGAACATTCCTCATCCTTGACCTTCTTGGATTTTGACTTCTTCTCAACTTTGAAAGTTTATTCCTTTTTGGGATGTCTTCCTTCATTTTTTATTATCTCATAGACAATCAAGATACCATGAAGGCCATTCGTCTCTAGATTCTCCAAATATTTATACTAGGAGGAAGATGTAAAGAGATCTAGTTGAGGACCCATGGGTTGGGTGAAAGAAAGGAAAAGAGATGTAAGGATAATGAAAATCATCTCATGAAGAGTCACATAGAAACAAGATTACATAAAATTATAAATATAGATGAATCCATTTATTATTGTGCACCTTCATAGGTAGTTAGATTACAAAAGGAAAGCAAGAAAGAGATTGAATGGTTATATGAGAATAGATAATTGGTTTAGTGTGGGGTTATGTTGACCCCTAAAATCAAATAAGTTGTAAATGTGCACACATGAGGTGAAGGAAGATCAAAGTGAATAGATGAGGAGTGGAATGACTAATCTGAACCCATAAAATGTGTGTGCCTATCATGAACTATTATCAATACAAGTGGAAACTACCAAACACTATGTTGATGTGAAAAAATGAAGAATGTATTAACCTGGGAACCATAGTAGATGATGTGGGGAATAAATGATAGGAGTTATGACTGACATAGGATCCATCCTATTGGTAGTTTATTGAATTTAAATGTTAAAAGGGCAAAGTGAGTTAACTACTGGTAGTTGTAATTGATCCATATTGCTTAGAAGAACTCCTAGAAGCTGATAAAAGTGAGGCACTTATAGAATAAAAATAAGGATAAAGGGGGGAGTATAAGAATTGTAAAAATGAATTAATGTTTTTAAGTTCAACTAGAATGGAAAGAGAGATAACTTTAGGAAAACACCAATAAAATGTAATTATAGGATTAAAACTACTAGGGTAAATTCTATATTAGGCTATAACACTAGGGAGAACTTTGATTATTTTTGTAATTCTATATAGCCACGTATTGAAAAGACTAAACTTTAATGAATAGAGTGTTAATTATCTTATTTTTGTTTTTAGGGTTATGTGTGTTTGTTTGTGATATTTATTTGAATCCTGATATCATGCTCATAGGTCTCTAAGGAAGATTAACTAGTTTAGAGATCATTAAAGTACTAGATGAAATTATTAAAATGATTCGATTGCAAGATAATATGAGGCCATCACATTATTTAATGAGATAGGTAATTTACCCTTGGTACTAAACTAACCTAGTCTAAGCCCCAATATCCCCTATGTGCCTCTAGTGAGTGTGTAAAGTGACTTGATTAATATGCTAACATAAGAGGTAATTTGGTAAATGAACCTATATCATCCAAAGTTTTTTCACATTATAAGGTATTGAGAGACCATTAGATATGAAACATATAGTAGAGTAGTTTATTACCTCAACACATTAGTTGTGCGTAGTTGTAATCTTAATGATTTGCACGTAGGCTTGTAAGACTGATCAGTCAAGTGAATCAAGTGAGGTATTTATTAGGGAAACCTTATGCCAGATGTCTAAGCTTTTGTTTCTTTTGTAAAAATATATCTTGAACATGGTTATCACTCCTTTGGTCTAAATAGTAAAACATTAATTTATGCTAGCTAAAAATATTTCCTAGTGTATGAAAATGACCCTAGATGCCTCAATATAAAAGTGTACTACATTGGAAGACCAAATAAGGGAGAATGTGTGTGAAGAAAATAGACCAAGGGATAAATGCCTATAAGGTAAGGATGTGTACAATGAGTGAATCACAGTCCCCAAGAAGGTAGAAGAGGAAAGTTAACATGGCATAGATCTTGCCAAAATTGAAGAATCACATATAATGATAACACTTCCAAAACGATGGGATGTAATATGATTTAATGTAAATGTGGAAACATAAGTCCTCAAGCGTGTAATATCCAATTTTTTTTACAAGTATAGTCAATGTATTGAAATCAAGTGTTGAGAAACATACAAAGGATGATAAAAGGAAATATACTTGTCATTTATCAACAATTTATATTATGAAATATTGAGATAACCTTGAGAGCTTGAGCAAACTAGATAATGAAAAAGCTTACAATTTGAGCCAAGAAAAATGATTTTTATCCATTCAAAATCTAGAATCGAGACCTTTGACAAAATTTAACTTGAATACACAAAGTTTTGAAGATTTTTTGTGTGAAAAGAGGGGTTTGGTTGAGTTGTAGGTTTTATAGGTCTTTGACCACCATTAGTCAATAAAAAATCTTAGACCCAAGTCCCACATAATATAATGTGGAGTTAATGCACACCTACCATAATTTGAAGATTCAACCAAGTATAAAAGTTGATGGTAAGCAAATAGGGCTTTAGACTTATTATGAAACAAAAGTTCAAGACATATAAGAAGAATCACTTTGTCTTAAAATTGGGTTAATATCCTCTTATTCCCATTATATAATAAATAGGAGTATCAAGTAACATGAGGTTTGAATGGCCATCAACCATCATCAAGGAAGAGTTATAGGAAGTAAAGGTGGAAGCATCATGTACACATGAAGAATATGCCTCTACTAGATCCAAGAAGGTAAATGAGACAAGGATAAGTAAGAGTATTCCCAAGACCAAGGAAAGGAAGTATTTGCTAGTCACATTATAAACAAGGAGTGAACAAAGGCTAGGAAGGATGATATTATCATAAATACAATAAATTGAGACCATGGTACATGTAGAAGACTGGGAATAATAGGTATACAAATTCAAGGTGGAGGACTATAAACATTACATGTGAATAAATAAGGCCAAAATAAAAAATAAATACATGGTGAACTTAGGGAAGAAGACCTCTTAAAGGAACATCATCTTTGATGACTGGGTGACGCAATAGTTGGAGAGAGCTAGGGTTATCCAACTCTAGGAGCTCTATTATTTTGGTAAGACCAAAAATCTAGTGTTTTTTTTATATCATGCATGCACAAAGATAGATTATAATTCACAAGATGAAAAATGATTATCACACTCACATAGATATAAAAAGTAACTAGATTAGTCTAGTTGAGCAAGGATATAAAGGAGGCATTGACTGATGAAAAATAGATCAAGAACATAGTAAGGGAACATGAGTATAAGAAAGGGGGTTCAGTTTCACCATAAAAAATATCAAGGATAGAGCCACAAGAGTTGTAGTTCATTTGGTGAGAATCAATATATATAGATTAGGGCATTGGGGAAAGATTAACAAAAACTTCTTATATATCTTACATGAAATGGATAATGGAATGTTGTTCAAAGACTCCAAATTCGTAGAAGACTCTATAATTGAGGGAAAAAATAAGGTGCATAGGATAAGAGATAAGTTCAAATATGGTGTGATCCTCATGTTGTTTCTATTTGATTAAATTGGCATGCCTGAGGGTGTCAACTGAAGCTAATGGACTTACCCCATGCTTGACAAATTTTTAGTGCTCAAGTATCGCATATACACTTGTCAAGGGGTAACAACTCCAAAATACAAGGCTAAAGTGGATAAATGGTTTTTTCACTCAAAGGATGCCATAGGATATGAATGGTACATTTCAAGGATTCTGTCATAAATTATGAAGGATAAAACATAGTTTAGCATCATGCATCATTACTTTCTAGAAAAAATCATATTGGCTAAAGGAAACATGACCACATTACTAAAGTTTCCCTATGGAATCACATTACAGTACTTTTTTGATACAGTTAATAGCATCAAAAATAAAAAAAGGATAATATTTAACATATAAAGGATCAATGCAGATGTCCATACCATCCATGAAAAGTATGTATGCATTGGAGAGATTGCATTGAGGGAGGAAGATGAGATGGATAGAAGTGGGTGTCTCATTAGATAAATATAAATTATTATAATTAATGGTTGCTCACATAGGATATTATACTATCTAAAGTTTAAGAAATGATTAATCATTGCAGTAAATATAACAAAAGGAATCAACCTACCACTTAAGAATATGATGGGAAACTTGCACACCTCATCCTCCAATAATAAGAAACTAAATAAGAAGGAGCTAAGGTTACCAAGTCCTATAATATAAGTCTTGGAATATATAGATTTAGATGATGAGCCCATGGATTATAAAAGGAAAAAACATGCACAATAGACAAGGCCACCTTCTCTAAATCCAAAACAGTGGGTGCAATAAGAAATTAGGGAAGAAGTGCCAACTCCCAAATCAGAGTAGGAACAAGAACAAGGAAAGGGTGAAGAGGAAGAAATAACCCAATAACCCTTGTGCATATATACACAAGGGCATACTAAATAAGAGGAAACACAATAATCCCTCGTTTAAAAGAAAAAGAACAAGATGCACAGAGATAAGAACACATAGATATGGGGTCAAGAAAACGAGGGATTGAAGTGGAAATGGAAGC
Source organism: Torreya grandis (assembly GCA_037957365.1). Lineage (NCBI taxonomy): Eukaryota > Viridiplantae > Streptophyta > Pinopsida > Cupressales > Taxaceae > Torreya > Torreya grandis. Next base: position 2,108,524 of record JARHVA010000454.1, on the reverse strand, counting down.
GTAAAAGATTTAGAGGTAGTCATGGGAAAATGATTAAATTTTGTCTTAGAAAAAATTAGAGAGGTAGACCCCATGGAATAACCCCAAAAACATCATCCTAGTGCATAAGGGTTAGAAAAATAACATCTGAAGGGTAAAGAAGTAGAATGAAGAGGGGATGAAAATAGGAAAACATTCTTGGTAGAAGATATCCACCCTCTTGAAGAGGAGAAGGAATAATAATAAGACACCATCTATGCAAAGATCCAAAAGGGCATGGGAGAAGAATATCTATATTTATGGGAAATAATTAATACTAATCACATAACCTTAACAACATGAAAGTAGGTGTCCTTTTACATGGACATTTATATGGAGGATTAAATATTTGAAGTCTCCTCTTCTATAATAATAAAAATTCTAGAGTAATCTTACTGGGGTGAATAATTATTTCTCATAAACCTAGTGAATATGAGTGATTCACAATTAGGGAACATGATGATGAAGCTTATTACAAAAATTACCTAAATTTTTTTATTAAATACTAGAAATTAAAAGTAGAAAAATCACACCATAGCTTAAGTGTTATAGGCCCTAGAAGAAGATAAGGAGAGATGAACCAAGGTAGAAAGTTTACTAAAGGAAGATGCAAAGTAATACTTTGAAGTAGAAGCTACATTGAAGGAAGAGAAGGAAAAGTTCTTAATAATAGAGAAGGAGAGGGCTACCATGGAGCTAAAGGTTCTTAAACTTTGTGAATAGATTTTGAGGATGCAACACAACTTACTAGATGGTGTATAGAAATCTTAGTACAAGCATTGAGAAAAGCTATGGGTTATAATTGAGAACTTGTTGAACAAAGGGGAAGGTGTTGAATATGTGTAATAGGAAATAAATAATTACTAGTTTGAGTTTGTCAAGAAATTGAAAAATTGTGAGGACACATCAACAAATCTCTTTGAGAGTACAACTTTAGTAGATCAATTATTTTTGAACTTCTTCATTAAAATAGACATAAAATATGCATGACTATATAAATAAGAATAGGAGTTGAAAGAGGTATTCTTCCATGTGTAAATGAATAAAACTAAGTAGAAGTGTATGAATATTCTATAAGAGGTAGAAGATATGGGCATAATAATAAATTCCAAAAATTAGGAGTTAGAGTGGCACTTCTTGGAGATAAAACTAAATACAAATAATGATGAAAGAGTCCTCAAAAATACAATGAATGAAGCTATTTAGAAGATAAACAAGGTAAATTAATAGTTTAAGGCATGCCTAGAATAATCGTTAAATTTGAATGGATTGAGTACAGAGGCAATAGACATCGAAGAAACCATCAAGGGTGCACTTAAGATCTGGGTTAATTTTTATTAAGTGTTAAGGAAGGATGCTCCATAATTATTTGATTCAACAAAATAAAGTTGAATTCTTTGGATTCTTAAATTCATTGATTCTTTCATTTTACACATTTAAATTGGGTTGGATCCTAATATTTTGCTAAGTATGGATATGCACAGGAGCTAGGATGGGTACATGTAGAGTTGAAGGGCACCCCAAGTTTTGACTAGATGTGGAATCAGAGTAGTGCTATGTAAGAGGCACATGGTGAAATGGTGTGAAGAGCCATTGCGGTATGAGAAGGAAAAACATGGAGTAGATATATGAAAATGATATAAACATAAGGAGACATTATAAAGGCAAGGTTTATAGGTTGTTGATAGGGTGACATTGACCTTAGATTTTGGATAAAAATAACCAGTTCCTTAAACATGCACATGATAGATGTAGGCAGAGATTGGCACCAATGACCCAAGTAAATATAGAGTGGCACATGCTAGCTAGTCCATTCCATGTGTGCATGCCCAATATATATTTTAATCAAGCATGATGTGAAATGATTGAGATAAAGTCCACATGTGCATATGAAAAAATGGTAGTATTGAGATAAGCAATATTATATGAATCCAAGAATTTTTATGGAGGTTACAAGGATAAAAAATGGAAGTTATGACCTAAAACTTGATTCTGATAGAAATTTGGAAGGTAGTGGAAAAAATGAGGTAGCTAACCTTGAACAAAGTTTTACATTAAATTTTAAATTGGAAGAAATAAAATTAAATACTAATTGGTGGCATTTGAGCTACCAGGTGACACACAGGGCATTTTGGAAACCTATAAAAGGTAGGCACTATAAGGGAGAAAGAGAGTTGACCCTTAAGAGAAATGTTTACAAAATACTGTTAGAGTTATAGAGAGAGATGCATAGATAGCTTATGATAATGTTAAGTGCCATGAGCACCTTGTAATTTTGAACTCTTATGTAGTGGACAATGTGATTGATTATTGTGATTGTTACTCTTGATTATGGTTATATAGCTTTGCTTTTATGTTTAATGAAGTTGAATGAAATTTTTACGGTTATAGAGTGTAGTCCCTAGATTGTTAAAGGGTCTAAGTATAGTAAATCAGGGTATAAAATATGCAATAAATATATCCATTGATTTGTGAAATAATTGAGCTAAAATGATATTTATAATAATAAAAAGAAGGGGATAAATGAATACGTAGAAACTACCTAAGATGAAGGATACAAAGGTTGAAAACTAGTACAAGATTTGGTCTAAGTGTTAAAAATAGGATCCAAGTGTCAAAAAACCTCCTAGACAATAACACCTTACCTTAGATAATAACGATGTGACAATAATGCCCACTTATAGATATAGTGTTCTTTATGTAGGAACTATTCTGAGCTTCTGAGAGCTCTTATGTTTGAGTCTACCAAGCCTATTCCCATGTGGACAAACCTTGATTCACTATTTGTACCCTATTATGATTTAATATATATGGAAACCCTAGACCTCCATGCAATTAGGACATTTGATTGGCATATTTAGTAAACATGTGGTGTTATCTAGATAGGCCAGACATCCTTAACACCCCACCATGATGAGAGTTTCCTACATACCAATAATTCAAGGAGGGATAAAGCCTGATGTAGTTCTCTCCACCTAAGTTTTGGTGTAAGTGTAAGTGAAGCTAGTATGAATGTCAGTGTGAGTGCCTTGAGTGAGGCTTGAAACTAGAAATATGTTTATTTTGAGTTTAGTAAGGATGTAAATGACTGTATGTATAAGCAGGGTAGAATAGGAATTAATAACCTTGACTGTGCACAATTTGTTCTGAGCTTGTTTATGTGTATTTGTATCTAATTTACATCTAGTGAATAAATGGATAAAATTCATGTATATATTGATCTGGTGCTTGTGCATGGTTTGAAATAGGTATAGTCCAAACCTAGGTGTCTTAGGAAATAAAAATATATCCATTGGATCCAAAAAAAGGGAAAAGGATAATAGCACCCAAATAGGACAATAGTGTTGTGGTGCTAGTGTCCACTTATCGTATTAGTGTCCAAGTGGTAGAACTTGAGGCACTAGGGTCCTGAATGATTAAGGAAGGGCCTAAGATTGATTTTGAGATGTATAGGGATGTGTCTATCTTGCATAAACACTATATAAGTGTCTAAATAGGCCTTAAGATAGGTCTAGCGATAAGCTAGGAATGGGTGGTCTCAAGTAACACTCTTGACACTCAAGTGACATTTTTATATTATTAAATTTACCCCTCATTTATCCTAGAAATGCAACAAAGTGAAATGACTAGGATAAAGAAAAAAAAAAGCATACTTAGACTTGCATTTGAGGCAAAGTCCATGAATTTATATATGATTATGTGAAGTATGCTCCATTTTGTGTCATATAAATTAAATGTGTATATATCATTCCTTACTTAAGAGATATCAAAATTAAAGACAAAAACTAAGTAAAAATATAGGATAGAGGAAAAGAATGAATATACCTCATTAGGTATATGAACTAATGCAAAAACCTCGTGACATGCTATATGTGCATGTAGATAGTGATAAATTGGGGAATAAATTGTACTAAGTTAATGGATTTATCATTCCCATGTGTGGGTGGATCAAGAACTTAGTTTGGTTTTGAATCCATTAGTGCCCACCCATGTTTGGTGGATCATGACCTGTGAATAGCTTGGATTGGAATGATGGCTTGCTCAACCCTCTTATGTAGGTGGGTCAAGAACTCAAGTAGACTATGAATCCATCATTACCTACCCATGTGTAGTATATGAATTTGTAACTAAATTGCACAATGTAACTAAAGTTGTATGATTATAACTAAAATTGTATATAATAGATCTGTAGCCACTCTAGAACTCTAAAATGAACATTATCCTAAGCGCTTCTCAAGCACTTGGGTATATAGCTTAGGGACTACATGGTAATACAAAACACTGTAGATGGAGTAAGGCATCAATCTAGTGTATTACTTAGAACATGGTATATAGTGTGTATAACATAGATAATGACATGGTGTTTTCCATTCCATCTAATCAATTGGTGCATAAGTGAGCATATAGAAACAATGTGCCACACACATGGCCTCAAATCTGATATTTAAACATATGGATTCTAGATTGAGTTGTAATAATCTATATCTAAGTATCTAAAATTAAAATGGGAGTGATATTTCCACACATGAGGCCCCTAATATGAAAAAACTAATATGTTTTATGAAAAATTGAGCAAAAATGAGTAAAAAATGATAATATATAATTGAATCTATGCAAAACCTAGTCTATAACTATTATGCCTTTCTAGAAAATCTATATTTTTCTAATTCTAGGGCTACTAGACTATAGTGCCATACCTTAGATAGTAGCTTTTTGGCACTAGTGTCCACTTTTGGTGCTAATGTACAACTATGTTATTTTCTACCAAATTGACTTTGATCTTTATCCTACTATTTTTCACTTGTTTTTTGAAATTGAGCTCTATATTATGTGCCTACATGCGAGATATCATACTTTGTATGCATTTAGATGGCTTGATCTCAATGATAAACCTATGTGAATGTTACCTCTTTTAAGGGGATTTTTTAAACCTGTGCAAGTATTGTCCTGAAAATAAAAATCTCTATAGGATATGTGTCAGCCTAAGCATATATGATATCTATGTAATAAACCAATATAATGTGTATACATGACATCAAATGTAATATAATCTGAGCACAAGTTGGTAATGTATGATGTATATTGGATATAACATTCACAAGGCTATCAATATAGATATAACAATGTAAGTATGTGTATGAACAATGAATTTTAGTAATAAACTAACTACCTAGGGGGATGGGGCATGATGTCCATCACAACACCTAGGGACGAAGGGGAAATGCATGACGTCCCTCATGGAATATAAAACTAGAGTTTGTAAAAATAAAGAGACAAGTGTCATAGCCATGATGCATACATAAAAGCATACATACAACACACATGAGGCACACAAAGAAGGCCAAGGGGCCACAATACAAGGGACATGGGCACATGTCACTAAATTAAAGAAAAAGAAGACATTCAAGGACATGTTCAGATATCCATGTACACATAAAGCAAGAAATGTTGTCTTAGATCTGCATGGAAGGACATGTTCAAATGTATGCATAGATAATCAAGAAAGACACACAAGGACATGGGCACATGTCTAGAGCATACATACAATGAAAAGAGCTGGTGTAGAGCCATATAACAATGACATATTCAAATTCCCTCAAATAAATATAGAAACACCATCAAGTCTAAACTAATGAAGATATAAATTAAATTATGCATGAACATGTGGTACCAATTTGTATAAGAGCAAGCATATACATAAATTTAGTCTAGATTAGTAGAAGTCGGTAATAAAATAAAGTAGTGTAGGATGATCAATATCAAGATACAACAATGTTAAATCTATGATATAGAGTTTATAAATATGTAACTTGGAAATTAGAACTATATATAGTATGCCCCCAAATGGGTGAATGTATCAAATGAGGAATCTGTGTATATGTGTATATGCCCCCAAATGGGTAGATAGTATCAAAGTTGGATCTGTGTGGACCTAGGTCCTATAAACATCTTTGAACACTCAAAAATAACAAGTGAAGCATGTATACATGATAAAAATGACTATACTAACATATATAACATATGTAGTACCTAGAAGGTATAAGAAATGTAAACATGGAAATTTATACAATCTATAATATGTATTTTATGAGTAAATATTTGAATGTTTTTGACATATTAAATATTCTTTGTGTTTTATGAATATAAGCTATTTATAAGAAACATGAAAATGAAACTATATGCAAGAAGTAGGAGTAAATGAAACTACAAACAAGTAGGGAAGAACATACTAACCAATGAGTCTTAGGAGAGACTCACTATCAAGATGTCCTATATCAAATAAAATAAGAATGATTGTGTGTGTTGTGTGAAAGGGTATCTATGGTACAAGAACTAACTATGCTAAGTGATCTATAGCTAACATTGCTTATGAAGTAGGGATAAGAAGCTGAGAAGTTGACTGAGCTAGCATATGAACTATGCTATAAACCTATGAAGCTGGTTAAACTAGCCTATGAACTATGTTATAAACCTATGAATCTAGTTGAACTAACTTGTGAACTATAGGGTTATAAGGGACCCATCTTGTAGGATATATTGTAGCTGACATGGATGCTCTGTGTTGAGAACCCTAGGAACTCAATGACATTGATCTCATAATGAAAGGGGTAGAGAGAGGCTCTCTATAATCTATAACATGTATCTAACATAGGGGTATATCTAATAAGTGTCTCTATGGAGGAGTATGCATATGTGGTAACATTGTAGAAGTAGACCTCACCTAGACTAGTGACGTAACTAAAATATGTGGTGTACTAATAAAAATTATACTTGAAACTATAACTGGTGGTTTTTATGTAAATACCTATGGGACATGTAAAGGATACTCATATGGAAGTCCCTCAACTGTAACCACCTGGTTAACATGTATATACTTGAGGAATTTATGTACTATGGATGGAATGACTTAGATATTCTATATCCATGGCCTACCCAATAACATGTCAAATGTTCCTACACTAGGTATGACAAAGAACCTAGTGGCCACATGTGTTGGGCCAACTTATAATGGGAGTACATGTCCCAAATGGAGTTATAAACATGGCCACTAGAATAATGAATAAATATATCGATTGTATAAATTTCCTTCTCTGAATAACCCAAATTTTTTATAATTTTAATGGTACAAATGTTTACAGTTGATCCATTATCAACCATGACACTCTAAATAGGATGATGATCATTGTAGGCTCGTACAAAGAGTGCATATAAATCTGAATCATCATCGATAATCCCCTACTATGAGAAAGTGATGAGAGGTCTAGCTAGCACTATAATATGATATACCCCAATGATATTATGTAAGGGGTGAGTATCCTTTGTAGTAGTATGATAGGATGTTAGTGATGGATGATCCTGATATATGTAGTGAACACTTGAAGTGCCTCCTACCTCATTAGTTTTATGTTTTGGAAGTAGGTTTAAAAATATTTTCAATGCCTTAACTTCCATTGGTTGAAATTTAAGTGCCTTTGTAAGTGTGCCCACATTAATGACATTAGCATCTATTAAATCCTTTATCTTATGTCTCAAATTAATGCATCTATTTGTAATATGTCTTGGTGCCCTATGATAGTCTCAAAACATATTGGAATCATATTTCTTTGAAATATTCCTTATCATATCAACCTCTTTGATTGGAGGGAGAGATATGACATTACATTCCAAGAGCTACTACAAAACATGGGTTGGTAATTTTGGAAGATTTGTGAAAACCCTCTGTGGAGGAGCTAATAAGTGAGGAAGTAGCTCTAAATCTACATTAAGTGTGGCCTTTTGATCATTCTTTTTTTCACTAGGTTTCACCTTGTATGGAGGCATATTAAATTTTTTATTACTTGAATCTAGTCTAGATGTGTACTTTATTTTTCCCATAGAAAGAATCTTGACTTCCCTTTCTTTCACTTTGTGGCATAAATATGTGAATGTTGTAAACTTTTTGAATAATATAGCCTCATATAATGCTGGTAGAATACTTTGTTTGAATATATCTTGGAGCTCTCTATTTGCCCTGGGGCTAGTCATATTTGCCAATATAATTTTATATCGCAAGACATATTCTACTATAGGCTCATTGCATTTTTGCTTAAGCTGAGCCACTAAAGCATATGAAACATTATCACTGATGTTGATTAAAAATTGTGTGAAAAACATATCTTCCAATGGATTTAATGTTTTAATGGACTGATTTAGATTATCATGGAATCATTGTAAGGCATAGTCCTTTAGATTTCATGGGAACAACTTATTATGGAGCCAATCATTGGAAACATAGTCCAAACATGCTATGTGGAAAGCTCATAAATGGTGCTATGAGTCACACTTACCATCATACAAAGTAATTTTAGGTTACACAAATTTGGATGGCAAAGGGGATGCCACTATGTGTTATGCCAAAGGTGTATGTAAAAGAACATGAGAATCCAAGGAATTTGATGGTATAATATCACCCTCCTAAAGATGTAACACCTTGGTCTGTAGATCATGGATTTCATACATAAGGTATTATACATCTATTTATGAGGAACTAGACATAGGAGGTATTGCTATTGTTGAATGTTGTCAAGTTAAATTAGGTTGTTGTACAAGCTGAGTTGCCCCCAAAGTAGGTGTAACAAAATTATTATCTGGGGGAGTAAAAGATTGACCATTATTTAATTTTTGAAGTTATTTATGGACAATATTTATAAGTTCATCTAAATATCTATATGTTTAGAAATAAAATATTGCAATTTTCTCTTATCAGCTTCATCAAATCGGTTGTTGAATTCTGCCATTGTAGGTTGGGAAGTAGGAAAACAAATAGTTTTATATTTTGAACCTTTAAAGAAATTTAATCTATGAAAGATTTCAAGAATTAAATACTAAAACAAATTTGAGATTTTGGAACTAATATCTGAGCATAGAAAACAAAAGGATACAAACCCTAAGAGTATATGAGGCTAGGGTTTTAATAGTGTTTGAAGTAAGTTAGATTCACTAAATGAATTAAATTTTTAAGGTTATGGAGCGTAAGACCTAAATTATTAAAGGGGATGAGTACAATAAATTAAGGTATAAAATATGTAATAAATACATCCAATGATTTGTGAAATAATGGAGCCAAACTAATATTTATAATAATAGAAATGAAGGAGACAAATGGATACTTAACTGGAAACTACCTAAGATGAAGGATCCATAGGCTGAAAATTGGTATAAGAGCTAGTATAAGTGTCACAAACAAGATTTAGGTGTTAAAAACCCTCTTATAAAATAACACCCTACCTTGGACATTAGTGCTATGGTGCTAATAATCCACTTATGGAACTAGTGTCGTATATGAATATATTATTCTGATCTTATGAGAGAACTTGTGTCTAAGTCTACCAAGCTTGCACCTCTATGGAAAAACCCTAATTCATTGTTTATGACTTGTTTTCATTGATTTCATCTGAAAAGTTTAGACCTCCATGTGATTAGGGCATTTGATTGGCATAAATAGTAAATGTGTGGTGTTATTTGGATAGGTTAGACATCCTCAACACCCTACTATGATGAGAATTGCCTACATACCAATACTCTAAGGAGGGATCAAGTCAAATCTAGTTCTCTCCACCTAAGTACTGGTGCAAGTACAAGTGAAGCCAATAATAATGTCGGTGTGAGTGAATTGAGCGAGGCTTAAGACTAGAAATATGTGTATTTTGATATTAGTATGGTTGTAGATTATTGTATGTAGAAGTAGGACATAGTAGGGATTAATAATCTTGATTGTGCAAAACTTTTTTTGAGCTTGTTTGTGTGTATTTGCATCTGATTTCTATCTAGTGAATAAAAGTCTAAAATTCACACATATATATATATATTCTGGTGCTTGTGCATGGTTTTAAATAAGTCTAGACTGGCCTTAGGTGTCTTAGGAATTGAAAATATATATATTAGAGATAAAAATAGGAAAAAGGATAATAGCACCAAAATAGGACAATAAAAATATGTTGTTAGTATCTATTTATGGTGCTAGTGTCCAAGTGGTAGAACTTGAGGCATTAGGGGCCTGGATGCCTAAGGAAGGGTCTAGGACTAATTTTGAGATGTCTATGGATGTGTCTAGACCACACAAAATATGGATAAATGTCTAAATATTCCCTAAAATGGGTTCAGGGCTAAGCTAGGAATGGGTGATCTCAAGTAACACTCTTGGCACTCAAGTGACATTTTTATATGATTACATAAGTATTCCTATTTATAAAGATGAATACTTAATTAAAAGTATTATTTTTATGATCTTGTTCACATTTATGGTTATTTTATTTCTTTTTTAATGGAATAATACCAAATACTAGTACATATGAGTATCATCACATGAAACAATTACTTAACACTATCGCCAACTAGCCCCAACATTTATTATTTTCCATTTTTGTGCTTTGGGTGAGTGAACAAAGATCACTTGCATGATATGCCTATGTGAGAAGGTTAATTGTTGGTATGAATGAAGGACCTACGTGTGAGCGGACATTCTATTATATCCAATAGTATAACATGAAGGAAATGAATTAATTAATTAAAAAAAAAATCCAACACATTTTTATGGTGCTTGATCAGAAGGTTATTACTTGTGAACACATATTATTTGACTAAATGATAATAAAATATAGAAATAAAAAAATAATGGAACTGACAAATCATACATAGAAACATAGAATATTCTTAGATTATATTACTATAAGTGGATAATAATATGATGTTCTCAATTTGTTTTACTATGGACTTGTCCAATTGATTGTGCTTAAATGTTGCTCATTGTGCCTATTGTGCCTTTGTCTGCTAACCAATCTAAAGTATCCCACTCTGAATAATATTGCATATAAATAGTTTTGTTGCTTATTTTGTGTTTAAAACCTTGAGGTTAATTTTACATCTTTAAATCTTGAAAAAATATGGGAGCGTAATCGGTTGAGCTAGCATGAATTACCCCATTGATGATTGATCACTTCCTACATATCCAATATTCCAAGGAGGAAAATCAAGCTCACATAGTTCTCCCACCTAGAGTGATTATGAAATTATAATCCTTTGAATATATGTATACATTTATATAATGGATTTGATACTTGAATAGTTCTTAACTTAATTTTGAATGCTCTTTATTTGGATTATGGCTACTCGTGAATGATCTTGAATTTGGGAAGAATAGGAATTTTTTTTGAATGCATAAAAGTGTATAAGTTCTCAATAGATAGTGAAAAGTTAGGAACAATGAATGACCTTGGATGTGTATTTATAGTAATTTTTTTTTACAAATTCCTTTAGCCGATCATGAAAAATGTACAGGAAGAACCAAAAGAAAGTCTAGAATTTTGGAAAGTAGCCATTAATTGGCATGGGGTGTGACCACTATAAGTGGATAGGATCATAGTGCACTTTTGTCCACCTAGCATGGGATTGTCTAAAAGGATCATAGATAGTTGTTATCTATTAGAGATATTCTTAAGATGATTTTAGAATACTTGAATATTTAACATTAGAAGTTATGTACAATAGTAATGGAAAACAAAGGGTCAATCCCGTATATAGATGAATGACTTTGATTAATGGTGAATAAGATTCATGTAATTATGAATAAGTCATATGGCTTAGGATGTGCCAATAATTAGCATTTTGAATTATCTGTGACCATATCTATGTCTCTACATATATATTACTATTATTCACCATTCTCTCATATTCATATGCTTGATATGAGTTTAACCCTCTCTTTTTATTATCAGTCACCTATATGAGTCAGTCTGTGTCAAACTAGGTAAAAAAATGACACATACATCTATAGATCTTCAAATCTACATTCCTATCTCCTGGAAATTAATGTGAGTTTCACATAGTTTCATCAATGAAACTTCCTTAATGGTGACATTACTATTTCTCACCCAAAAATGACTATTTAAAAAAAATACATCACTCCTATGGGTCGATTGATTCACCTAACCTTTTGGTGGCATGCAAAATTATCCAAATGGACTCATAAATGTAAATCAAACCCATAATTTTTTTTTACTTAGAACTTATATATTAATAATACAGACATTAATACACACTAATAAATTATACCCTATTCATCTCAAATTTCAAATCATTCACTAGGAGTAGTCACAAACCAAGTCTGAAACACACCAACCCAAGTCAACATTGAATATTATCACTTATCAAAATCTGAATTCTAGGTGTATTCATACATAAGAGGAGCACAATTAAACATTCACATTAAGGGGAAGAACTAGATGTGAATGTATTTTCTCTTTAGATTATTGGATACCTATATAGTGGTAAATCATAATTTGGGGGTAATTAGGGTCAGCTAAACCCATTATGCTTCCCAAGTTTTTATAGGTTTATATAATTAAAAATTTATCCTAAGGTTTCAAGGAGAATAATACTAATTTTTAGAGTTACGTACACACTCAAGCATTAGGATCACACACATAGAGGTATTATAAGTAAGCATAATTGATTATATAGTCATAGAGAGCCAAAATATCCCAAGAAAGTAACATCCACCTTAGTTAGTATTGGTTAAAAACTTCATTTTCTTGATGGTAATGACCCTATGCTCAAATAGAGTCAGTTCCATATTCAAGTGACTATGAAGCCTACTTCCAATCCAATTTCAATGTCATAATTCAGTCACAAAATCGAAAAAGCTAAGTATATTTATGTCTTTGGTAATTTATATATTTATAACATGCCATTTGTAAAAAAATCATTATTTTACATTCATATTCATGCTTAGTTTTCATACTTTACAAGTTGAATTACTTTCAAGTTTCTATCTTAATTAGGGTTGTGAAATACAAAGTAGGATAAAACACCCTCCAATATTTGGGTTTAATAATCAATTATTATGAACCCAATATGGATTGTTCCATCAAATATTGAATTTATAAAATTAGTTAAATGATTAGTGTGGTTGAGTTTCTAAATCACTCAATAACTTAGCTTTAATCCTACTTCATGAGGATTGAGGCATTTATCCTTCCAAACCACAATTTTAATAGTGGATCATGTTGTAGAATAAAATCATCTCAAGACATTATCCATTTGGGAATGATCACCCCCAATTTCCAATGCTTTAGAAGGAATTATATCTCTAAATTTTTAGATGGAAACATGGTTTACCCAATTACAAGTGCATTCCTTATGTGCTCTTCAAATTTAATTTATTTCAATCTATTTCAAATTTAATTTCATACATGGACATTGATTATTGTATGTGTCATTATAGGTTTACATGGAGCAAGATGCATGATTATAACCTTTTTCTAAATAATAATTGGTTGTATGCACCAAGGTACATCTCTTTATCTTTTTAGTCTAGAAAATTTTTAATTTCAATACTAGACTTAAAATGGGGGATTTTTAGACATTAAAATATGGTATTAGACACATGTAAATCATGGTTTTTACTTAAACTTACATTACATGCCTTGTGTGTTCAATATGGCTATTGTACATATTTTTCTCCTATCTTCATGTCTTTAATGAGACCAACAATCTCAATTTTCTATCAGTCACCTATAAGAATTCCCTGGCATAGGTCTAACATAATTAACATCATATTCATACTATCTCTAGATCATCAAATTAGTATTCTTATTTTCTAGACACATCTGGCCACAATCAGTTGCATTCAATTCCCATAGTCATTCATCCCTACTGGACTCATCTACATGTCAAGAACCATCTTTTCATTAAGTTTGGACATATTCCAGTCTAGATTGAAAACTGAAACTATTATTAGTATATTTTTATAATATCAATTATTCCATATAATAAAATCTAGTTTTGCTATTATCATATTCTAATTTTGAGTTTATTGGATTTACATATCATATTTTATGGATTATAGTTTAAAAGATTTTTGGAATTAAAAATTATTAAAAAACTAGTATATATTATTTTAGTTTGTTCAAATATTTTGAGATTTTGAATGGTTAAGTAATTAATATTTCATTTTGATGCAATCGATTCAAAATCAAAGAAAATTTCCTCCCCAATTGGAAGCTAAGCTCATAGAATCATGAAACTGGTGACATTCTATGAGAATGCTACCCAAATTCAATGAATAAAAAATAATCATTATTTTAGTGAGGCTAATCAAGATGTTGATATCATAACCAATTTGGGGGATCATTCACTTATAAAGTGTGAGTGCATGATATTGAAAATAATGATAAAAAATAGTAGACTTTGGAAACCTCATTGATATTAATATTTATTTGACAATAGATAATATTAACTCTTGAACACGCTTAGAAAGGTCTGATAGTAAATAAAAATAGTATTTAATCTCTCCCAAAATCAAATAAGTATGATGGAAATGTGACAAAAGTGAGTGTTAACTCTCCTACGCTTGGAGAGGATGATAATGATAAAAAGAAGTATTTAAACTCCCATGCTTATAGGATGGAAATCATATCAGGTAGTTATGATGTCAGTTCTCCATTATTCATCAAATTATTCATCTTCATAAATTAAAAAACTATCACACTCCAACACTAAATCGTGTAATTCCTCATAGTTACAAACATGTTATCTCTCCTTCATTCTACTCCTCAAGCTTTGGCATATTTTGAAGATATCTACAACTGATTTGATTATGATATCATCCTCAAAATACTAATTTATCAAGCATTGTTGGGCTCTAGATTAATATTTGACCCACCCTTCATGAAAATCAAGATAAGCCATGGCATAATCACTTATATTTCCTCAATTCTATTAGTATTTAGCACACTCCAACTCATTATGAGTCATGCTATGGGAAAAGAATAGACTTTGCATGGCACCAAAGAATTGAAGATTATTTGGGAGCTCTACCAACTTATTACAAAGGTAAAGGAAGTCCTAATGAGTTATGGAAGGTGGACATATAATGTCTTGGAGAGATCCTTAAACATGAATCTAGGATCCAAGATGTTCAAAAGGCAAAGTGAGCATCACATCCTCCTCAATTTTATCTCAGCTTGAATCCATTGAGTCTTAGCTAGACAAATCATCTGGATGATATTCTAAGTTTAAGGATTTTGATGTCAAGTTTAAATTTCATTTGAATCCAAATTTATCAACCTCAGCTAAATATAAAACCCTGTCAAGTGTCCCTTTGATGGTTGGAAGCTCTAGAAGGAGAGGTAATAAAAACAAACTTTTTGGCAGACTTGTCTAGATGATTGAGCATCTTGGTCATCCTTTAGGTCTACCTTCAATCCAAACCATTCTCTTTATCCATAAATTTACAATGGATCATCTTATATTTAATTACAACATGCATTATATATTTGCTTATGAGGTTATCTATATTATCATGGGTAAGGACACACTAGGTGAATTCTACTCTCCCACAAAGGCATTCCTAAATAGATATGATGTAATTGTGTCTGAGAAAGAAAAGAAAAGTTAAGATATCTAACCAATATAATTTTTTTTTAAGTCTTCTATAAGATACCTTATTCTATCTTCCTCTTTGACATTAAATTCCTTAATTATACTCTTTATATTTATTCTCGCATTAAATATGTAAATGTATTAAGCTATCAATGTATTTACATGGGGTGAGAGACCCAATATAAATTTTTTACCCTATTAAAAAATTAATTATCTTGAAATTTAGAATGAACATGTGGCCATTCTACACAAGTATATAATAATATATTGGCTTCTTAGTTTTTTAAGTGATAATATTCTTATATTATGTATTACGAATGGAAATAAGACTATGAAAACTTTATTTATATTTTCCACTTTTACTACATTGGTCTTCACAATTATTTGTAATTGGTATTTATATTTTCATAAATAATATATACACACAAGTTAAAAATGTAAAAGTTAGGTAGATCCTAGAGTCTCAGTCCCAGAGTCTAGTTGACCCCTCCCTAGAGTCTAATTCTAACAGGTAAATATCCCTCCATTCATAGGTCCTAGAGTTATCATAACTATCAAGGTATTAGGATGCCAAATCAAATAAGATATTGATATGTATACTTGTACACCTAGAGCTATCATAGCATTTAGAGCGCTAAGAGGTGAAATCCAATTAGAGATATCCACATGTACCTATACACCTAGATTTTTGAAAGTTGTTAAAGTGTTAGGAGGCTTGATTTAGTCAAATATCACCATGTGTACATTTATACGCCTATAAAATTATATACCTATAAAATACCTATCACATCAACACCTTAATACTCATAATAGAACCTTAAAATTACAAGTCCAAAAATATAACATTTCATTCAAAATCATGCAAAAAAGCATGTATAATGATAATATTTAGAATCAACTTCCTAACTAAAAATAACATATGCATGTACAATAAGCAGATTGGGACTTGGTAATAACCATGAAGATACATAATCATTATAAAATTGAAGTGCTAATGTAGGGCCATTAATTGGAAGTGTCAATGGAAATATTTTAGTTGCAATTGTGGTAAGGACTAAGAGTTTTGTGAATTTGGGGGGGCACTAACAACTAGTTGTGTGTGTGGGACTGACCCAAAAGCTACTTCTTTAGCCTTTATCTCTTCACTCAATGCATAAATTGCATAAAATTCTTTATCTATGATTTAAAAATTTAGTAATGAAAGATTTAAAATTTTGACTGCCTTAGCCATTAATCTTTCTTATACTACCTTGGAGATCTTGAATTGGACTAATAAATCCTCTACTCTTATTAATATATCTTTAGCAAAACTAACCAACTATAATTCTTGTTCATTGGTTTTATACATAGTACCTTCCACTTCTCATCTAAAATTTTCAGTAGCTGAGTGCAGAAGGTTTTCAAAATTGGGTTTATTGACCAACACCCCTACTTGGGTGATTACCCTGGTTAATCTCATATCTCCCAATATTAGTAGTACTTTACTTTCATGACTAATAGAAAGACCCAAAAAATTATTCATTTGTTTATACCATTTTAGGGAGGCATCCCTCTTAGCAATCACATAGTTTAAACACCAAGAAACATCCATGCTAGTCATGAGATTGAGTTGATCAAAAGCACTAATCCTAGAGTACTAAGCTAAGAAATTCAATCTTATTTATTTATCCTTAATCTTATTCCACACTATGATAATATATACTCTATGGGCCTGAGTGATTTCTCTAGGCACTCTGATATTGAACAAAATATTGTACAACTTTGTAGCTTCACTCTGAACATCAATAGTAACTTCCTAAAGAGCCTGTGTAATCTGTATTTGATTCCATATTTTTAAGGCCTCCTTAATACTATGTTGCATTTATTTCATTTATGCCTTAGTGTAATCCAGAATTTTTTTGAAATCCTCAATAGATTCAGTAGGGTCATTGCGATTTATTTTGGGGTTCTTGTCTAAGGAAGACAAGTTTTCAATTTTTTCAAATTCTATTTCACCTTATGTTCTTAAGTTGACCATATTCCTCTTCCTTACTCTTTGAAGAGTCACACTTTCCTTGTGAAATAAATTTGATACTATGGGTAGCTCTATCAAAACCAATTTTTACCATTTATCTCTGACATTATGCATCTCCCTTATCCATTGAGGAACTATAAGTTCTTTTATTTCTTCTTCTTGAGCAAGTTATGTAGATGTAGAAGGTGGAGAGGTCATTTGAAGGGATGTGATCATAGTGATAGGTAGGGAAGTACTTATTTGAAAAAGGATTTGGGTAAGTTTCTAGCCAACCACTTCCCATAGGGAGGTTTTTTTTATAGGTATTATCTCTACCAAGAATCTAGTTAAACCTGGGGTTATCTCCACATTCATTATTACTTTTGGCATGACCAATGGTTATGGTATAGGAAACTCTTTTTGGGTTAAATTTTCCTAGGAGATGGGGGCTTATTGAAAATAGAAATAGTAACTAGATTCTCAAAATGGACTACCCTAGGAGTCATTATTTTTAGAGAATAAAATATTTGAATCAACACTACTACTAATATAACTGGATGATATAACCCTAGGAATTATTAAAGTTAAACTTATAGATAAAATTTATACATTAGGCACTGATGAAATAATGGAAGAGACTACCTTATAAATTTTTTAACTTTGTTCTTATGTGAGGCCGACTAAGGCGTATCCTCCTTCATGTTCATCCAGACTCAAAGCTTTGGCTTTTTCTAGTTGAGATTCTTCATCATCTGGTTATGCCATGCCCATTTCCTAGTATTATTCCTCTGAATGACAATCAACTAAAGATATGAGTTCCTCTAGTTCTTATTCTTCTTTAATCTCTATTGTATTCTCTGCATCCTTTTCCTCCTCCTTTTTAGCTTCTTCTATAATAGGGACACCAAGTGATGGCCTCTCTTCTAGTTTTTTTTATCTTGAGAGGGGGAAGGGGAGTACTTGTGATTCCTTTGATAGGTGAAGATGTGTGGTGTGGAAGGTCAATGAGATGGGAAAGGGGTTATGGGAAAAATTTTGGTAGGAAGTAGAGATGATGGTGATGAAGTGGAAGGCATAGGGCTTCCCTAAGGGGACTTAAGAGATTACAAAGAGTTAAGGCAGTTAGAATTTAAGTAAAATCTATTTGTAGGAATTTAGGGAGGATCAATTGGGTGACTATAGTAAGAAGAAGAAAAGGAGTCATCATAAAATTGTTCTTCCTTTGTTCAGCTGAGGAAATGGTTAGATGCTCCCTTGTAGTTGTTGTGCCCAAGACCTATACATGTGATGTTACTAAAGTAGAAGTGACTTGAGGACCAATAATTCCTCTCAAAATATTCCTCTTAAACTATGTATTTGATTCCCTCTAACTCCCAAATTGATCTAGTTATTGTTTTGTGGATTTTGATGAAGGGGAAGGATGTTGATCTAGTGGCTAAGATCCCTATGGTGGAGATGGAGGCCATTTATGACTCCATGCATTTTGGGCCTCTTATTGTATTTCCTCTGGGTTATATTATATGGATTGGAAAATTATCATAGACATCAACTTGTATTTCATCTTTATTCACACTTTTGAATCATCTGAGGCATTTAAAAAAATGTGATCATGATCATATGCCTAATGATTATAAGAAACATGCACTTTATTATTTTCTAAGATAGTTTTGAGATACCTCCTTATTTTATTATTGGGATCCTATTCTCTAAAAGGTGTAAGTTGTAATTCCTACTATGTTTTAGCCTTATTGGCTTGAATGAAATGTGACCTAGTCACATATTGATGTTGTCCAATGCTGAAAGGAGTTTTGAAGTAGTAGGCCAAATGTCTTTGAACTAATTCCTCATCAATACTATTAAACACTTAATAGGATATTTATTGTTCTAAAATATGGTCTAAAACATGATGTGGTAATAGTAAAGGAGGAGTCCTAGTACCCTTTACTCAGATGATGGTTACATGTGGATATAACCAATAATATCCCATTTTGATAAGGCATTATGTTATATTTGTTGATAGTTAGACATTAGGGTGCCCTAAATTTCTTGGTATATATGAGGATATACTTCATTGTTTATCCTTCTAATTTAGTTTTTGTATCTATGAATGAACATGAAAGAGAAATCCTCTCTGACCCTGTTTCCTAAATATTCATTTGAGGGTTTCTAATCGTAACCATAAGGCTTGTAAAAGTTAGCAATTATCACATCTAGAAAGTAAGACATCATGCATAATTTTCCATCCTTAGGCCTTTGATTAGGGTAGATTTTATGTGACTTTAGTCGTGCACTTATGATCTCCCCCAGTGCTACCAACTTGTTAGTTGTTAGGAGTATATCTAATAGTGGAACCTATTCAACCTGAATATAGGTAATACTCAAAAAACCATATGACCTATTTAAAATTTCCATTGCTATTGCATCTCTAGATATAAATTTAATGATTTAATTCAAGGAGATTTCCCCCTTTCGATTTAGCCTCTAGCCATTTACAAGCCATTGCTTTAAATTTCTATCTTTGGTATTATGCTCAAGCCAAACATTGGCTGAGACTTGATTGTAGGAAGTATTAAGATAGGGGAGCCTAAGATATATTTTCAATGCCCTACTTAACATGTAAGAAGAGATAGGCTTGACTTTCCTTACATGCACAATATCCCAAATAGTGGTTTTATTGACAAATAAAAATTTTAAGAGGTCAATACATGACATTACCTCAGGCTTAGTTGCCACCTGGTGGAGACCTTAATCTTTGATTGGTAAAATTTTTTATATGTATTGCTTGGCCTATGGAGAGAGTTCATATTTAGTAAAATATGACTAGATTGATTCAACCTCTTCTTAGAGTGTCGAATAATTTGGGAATTTCAAGTTCAAGGCACTCTTTTTAAATACTGTTTCTTTATATTCAATCAATCATGTGAATGAGTATGGGGAGGGGATTGATGGATTACTTTTTTTCATTCAAAAGGCCATTATTCTCCTTTATTCATTGTAATTCATTTTATGTCATGGATTTGTTCGTTATATACCTAATGAATGAATAAAATTAGGGATCATTTGATGTTGGGAAGCTTAAGAACATACTTTTTAAATTGAAATAACAATAGTAAATTGAATCCTTCTTATCATATATTTTGTATATATCACTTACAAGCTTTAGTATTTAATGTATTCATGCACCTTCAATGTAGATAAAAAACTTTTTATTTATTGCCCATTTGTATTTGAATGTGCTAGTCAACTTTGGCAGGTGACCTTACTTTCTAAATGATAATCATTCGTTAATTCTTTGTCTAGTCATTAATTTTGAGATAACTATTAGTTATTCATAGAATTTATTATTTATTATGTTGTCAATCATTTCCCCTTATGTTTTAGCCATACCTTCCCTAGATAGTGCCACTTATCAGGTCATCATTAACCCAACTATTTAAATCTATTCACTATGTTGGGTAGGTCTTGTAGTGATGGGTTAATGTGATCAAGACATGTGTTTTGATCTTAGATCATTAGAAGCATGGAAAGTCAGTTCATTAGAATAGTATTCCTTTTTGTGAATAATATTTTATGGTCATGGGTCACCATGATCGAGACATGTGGAATGATATTAGAAGCTAGAGAATTAAAAGATTAGAACCATTGGATTGCAGACTAAAGAAATAATTAACCTTCTCATGGATGTGGATTACCATGAATGTGCCAAGTGTCAATTGCTTAGAACCCAAAAGGATCAAAATATTGGCACATGAGAACACAAAATTATTAAGTTTAATCGATAAATGGATGAAGTTTCTGTCTCCATTTTAATGTGAATATGTGATGTGGTGAGTGTTAGCTATCTAGATTACACCCTAGCTGAAAGGAGGAATGTTCATGTCCTACTTTCAAACTTGGTCTAACATGGGAATGGTCTAAGGCTATGGTCTACCTATGTCTAGGCTAGACCTCTAGTTTTTTTAACAAGGCTAGCTCCTCTGATGCATCATTTTGGAACTTTGCTTCTAAAACCTGAATCTTGTTGGGGTGAAAAGGGAGAAAGAGTTGCATAAATGGAAACCTATTCTAAGCTATGGTGATGCACCAAGAATTTTTATAAATTCAATCTTGAACTTAGAATTTTTAACAAACTAATGAAATATGAAATAAAATAATGCAACACTCACTATTCTTCTATGCAATAGTATTTCATATAGAGGTCTGTTTGATGCACTCAGAATAGGAAGCAATGAAATTAAAGTCTGTTAAAGATACTTAAGTTTGGTTGTCTGCTATATCCTTGAGAGATCAATGGTGAGACACACTATATGACCTACAAAGAAGGTTTGTAGTACCTAGGTTGAGTTCAGACACATAAAAGGAAGATAACATTCATAGTTGCATATTAAACAAACACAAAACACTAAATACAGATTAGCAAATGACTACAAAATACTCTATCCACTATTCTAAGAGATGTTGAATACAATTTTGGCAGAGTTTAGTCATACCAGCCTGAGGGATCCATTATAAAGCTAAAAATCCTATACATATAAAATATAGCATAAAAGGATGAGGAAAAATGGAGAACCTACATGGGAGAGTGGAGAAGGGGTCATAATGACTGAGATTATATAGCTTCATCAAGCTCCTAATTGTATTAATGCCATTGGGACTGCAAGGATAGATTCCTTGTATCTATGGGCCATGATTAAGTCTAATTTAGGTAGCTATTTATTGAGAGTATGGTTCAAGATGCTCCTCCATTAATTAGATATATCTAGCTCTGCTTTAAAATGTGAACCTAATTCTACTATAGATTGAAAAATAATTTAAATTAATGGTTTCCCTATAGTTGATGCATCCACCTAAACACATCTATTTCATATTAATAACTAGTAGCTCACATTGATCTATATTAGGTCTAAAAAGACCTATTCTATCCTTGAATAGTCTTAATGGCATTGTCTTATCCCAAAATATCTACTCTTGGACCCAACTAAATTATGCTATAGATTGGCTCCACCATGCTTACTTGTCTTAGTCAAAAATTGACTCTTTGACCTCTCTTAGTTCATTCATCTCATGTCCTTATTTTGCTTGTGCATAAATTCCCATGAACCATCAATATCCTACTAGTTGAATGCATCTTTGACACTTGTCATGCACACATTCACCCCTTGAGATTCATTGACCCATTTGACCTCCACTTTCCATTAATCTTAAATGTAAGATTGATAATGTGCCACTGATCTGTTTGGGCCCACTAATTCTATCCTTACCCATTAATCATTATATGTAGACTTAAGCTCTCGTGATCTTTCCATTTGGAAGTACTAAATTAATCGTTGGGACATTTAAATTAAAATTATTACTTTATGGGGCTTGAACTTGATGTTTGTGCACCTATCTGGGTCACCATTCTATAGGCCATTATATTGGACCTTTTACAAAGGACAATTCTTTCAAGCTTTTTGAACTGGATCACTTCTTTTGAAGGAAAAAAGCTTGCCACATCTTTGCCTTGAGCAATTATTTTAGACAAAATGTTTGAAAAAATTTGAATCTTTGAGATCTTTGTCTTAGACAAAAAGTCTGAATGAATTTTACCTTAGTCTTTTGCCTCAAGATAAAAGTTTTGAAATAAATTTGCCTATAGTAAAATTGTCACAAATTTTTTTCCCAAAGACATTGTGCCCTTAGAAATGTCCTTCAACCTTTTTTGAAATAGTCCTTTGGAACTTTGACTTGGTCCACCTCACTTTAGAAAGGTTCTTCAGAGAAAATGTGGAGGACACTCACCCGAGAAACTGGCCCTTCAGACTTTTAAAAAGTACCCTTTGGAAACCTTGAAATGGACCATTTCCCCAAGAAATTACCCTTTGGGGAAATTGTTTGGGACACTTTCCTTGAAAAAGTGCCCCTTGGGATTTTTGTTTTTGACAAAAAGTTTAAAGGAATTATGCCTTCGAGAAAATTATCTCTTACAATTTTCTTGAAGGAATTGTGTTCTTAAAATGGTCCTTAGGAAAATTTGAAATGGTGTCCTTTGGATTTTAGATGTGGACCATTTTCCAAAAGAAATTACCCTTCAGGAAAAATGCAAAGGACCTCTTCAAAGAAATGGCCGTTCTGGGAAATTATTTTAGATAAAATGTATGAAACAATTCTTGATACTTGAAAAAAAGCCTGAAACAAAACTCCTAAAAGAATTCTAATACTTAGTCAAATGAAGTGGAGTAAAATTTCTTAAAAGAAATAAGCATTATAATTTTTCCTTAGGTTTTGTGTGGAACACTTTTTCTAAAGGAAATTTGAATGTTAACACTTGGCCCAAAAGTTGAAGATGTGTAAACTTTGGCTTTTTCTAGACCCATCCCTATAATTATTCATTACCATAAAAAACCTACTTGGATCCCTCAACTTGAAATGTTGAGCCTGCTTCAAAGCCACCTGATCCATCCATCAACTAGGACCCTAATCATACATTAAAACTAGATAGAAGCTTGGTATGTGGGCCAAAATGGCCAATAATTCTGGTGACTTAGCTGGCTTGACCAACCTGCTAGTTATGGAACCTAGTCATTGATCAAGCTTGATTAAATGAAAACTACTTAAAAATAGACTCTACTTAACTTTTGGAAACATTTATTAGAGTAATGGGGAGGGAAAAAAATGATGAATAAACAAAATATAGAATAACAACCTAAACTATGAACATAATGACTAATAATAGCAATGTGTAAAATCACTTGGAGGAAAAGAATAGATCTATCTACTTATATACAAGAAGTGAGATATGGGACTAGTAGAAGAATTTGAGATACCTCCCATTGAAAAGGATGGGGAGGTTCTTTTCATTTAATTTGGAAAGCTCAAAAGCATTTCTCTCTTTTCAACTTGTGATGACATATGGTCCACTCTAGAGACTGTTGAACTTAGAGTGTTTTCTTGGTTTTGCACAATCCTCATCCCATTTGAGGGCTATGTCACCTTGCAAGAATGTATTTGATGAAGGTATTTTATCAAAGTTCATCTTGACCTATTATTGTTTAGATGATGAAGGTATTTTATCAAAGTTCATCTTGACCTATTATTGTTTAGACCACATGGCAGGCATGACATCATCCCTTATTTCCTCTAGCTCTCTTAGTTCATTCATCCTGAACTTCATTGCATCACTTTCTAGAAGCTCTAGTTGTTGTGCAAGATCTAAATCTAGAAGCTCTAGTGAAATGGGCAGCCTTGCTTCTCTTCCATAGACTAAGAGATACTGGGATTTACCAATGGAATTTTTAGTGGTGACCCTATTAGCTCATAAGGCGATCTTTAGTTTTGTGTGCTAAGATCTTTGATTATCTTCCATTATTCTCTAAATGATCTGAATCAGGTTCTTATTGGTGGATTTAGCTAGTCCATTACCCTGAAAATAATAATTAGATGAATATGTCAGATAGATACCCTAATCAAGATCCCACTTACATACCTTTGTTCTGATAAATGCCAAAGGATTGCTTGATATTATGGTGGATGGTACTCCAAAATGGGTGACTAGGCTTTCATAGAGTTCTCATTTACTTCCTTCAAGGGGACTGTTTCCACCCACCTAGTGAAGTACTCTGTGGCTATTAAGACCCACTTGTGGCTAGCACTAGAAGGAGGATTATTCATGCTAATGAAGTCTAATCCCCATTACATGAAAGGATTCTCAACTTGAATAGCCTTCAGTAGCATAATGGCTAGCTTCGGTTTCCTCATAAACATGGCACATTTTGAACACTTCCTCACCCATGCATATGCATCTCTGAATAAGCTGGGCCAAAATTAACCCAATCTTATGATTTTTGTAGCTATGGTCCTTACTAAAAAATGGCATCCTTAAGGAATGTTATGGAATTATCAAAGAAGCTTATCAAATTGGTTAGTCTCAACATATATTCAAATCATACCTCCAATGTCCTTTTTGAATAAAACTCCATTAATCAACATGTATGGCACTGATTGCAACTTGAAGTGTCTTCTTTGTGATGCATTAAGACCCATTGGAAATCATCCCATTTGGAAAAATCTTGCAATGTTCTGTCTCTAACTAGATGAAAGAGTGTCCTCATCTTCCTGTTGGGTGTCTTGGATTACCAGGATTATCTCTTTTTATTCTCTCACATCTTCAGTGAGATGTTCACATACTCCCTTTCCTCAGATTAGCTTCATGACCCTTAATTCAATGTTATATTCCATATACTTGGTGACCCATCCCACTCTCTTTTCCTTCAAGTATCTATTGAGTATAAAAGCCTTCACACTTGGGTGAGCCACCATTAGTATGATCTTACTATTTGAAACTAGATGCCTAAATTTTTTCAAACTTCTAACAACAACAAGCACATGTTTTTCAACAAATCTATATCTTTATTCATAACTCTCCAAATCTTGGCTAAAGAAAGTGATGGGTTACTCTAGACCTTGATTATTATGCTACATGAGCATGGTAGAGATTGAATCTAATGTGGAAAAGACATACATATATAATTTATTGTTGAATGTAGATTTAAAAAAGTGGGGGCATGAGATATGTCCCCCTTGCTGGCCTCAAAGCTCTTCTTTCCTTCTCTTGTCCATGTGAAATCTTTGCCTTTTCTCAACATATGAGTGAGTGGATTGACCATTTCTACAAATCTTGGAATGAACCTCCTAATGAAGTTGATATTGCCTAAGAAGATTTGTAACCCTTTCTTGTGTTTGGGTAGTGATAGAGTAAGTATTTACTCTATACTTTTTGGATCAATGGATAGACTAGCTTTAGACACCACATGTCCCAAAATTCCTCCTTAGTGCACCAAAAAAATGCACTTCTTTAGATTTAAAAAAACCCCAAATTGTCTACATCTATCAAAAATGGATCTCAAATGTGTTAGATGATCATTAGGGTCTTTTGAGAAAGCTATTATATCATCAAGGTAAACTAAAACCATATCATTTGAAATACCATGAAAAGAAACATCCATTACTCTTTGGAAGGTGGATCTAACATTTGAGAGTCCAAAAGACATTTTAAAATATGCATAGGTACCCCTTTTTGTAGTGAAGGTAGTCTTGTGCCTATCTTCTTATTTCACCATGATTTGATTATAGCCAGAATAGCCATCAATCAATGAAAACCTTTGAGAACTTGCCACCTTTTATGGAATTTGATCCATGGAGGGTAGTGGGTAATGGTCCTTTAGGGACACCTTATTGAGGTCTCTGAAGTCAACACATAACCAAATCTCCAAATTATTTTTTCTCACTGAAACAAGGTTTTCCACCCAAGAGGAATGTTTAATTATCCTAGATTTGATCAATTTGTAGAGCTCTCTTCTGATAAGATCCTCCACTCTTGGGTTGACACGCCTGTATTTTTGCCTGACTAGTTTGGCATTAATTTCTAATTCAATGGTTTTTGTGAAATCTTAGGGTCAACTCCTTTTAATTATTTATATTCCCAAGCAAATATATCAAAAAATTCTTGTCATAATACAATAAATACAACTCTTTCTTCTATTAATTTGACCTTTCCTAGGTTTAACAACTTGCCCTTAAAGATTTATACCCTTTTATAGTATTCCTCTTTAGATGAGATGCATGCCTTCCCCTTTATTACTTGGTCATTCTTATTGAAGATGTTATCTAATGTCACAAGTCCTTTGGGAAGCTGGTTTGATCTCAGCTATACTATTTGATCATCATATTAATTTTGGAACTTATCTTGGTTCCTATGGTAGAACTCTACCTCTTGTATTAGAAAACATATGATTTGATCATAATTGTTAAATACTTTCAAACTCACCTCATTATCAGGTACAACTTGCCTACATATAATCTTGACTTTATCTTAGCCCTAGATACCTTTGACTCCTTCTGCTATCTCATACTGGGCACCAATGGAAGCAAGCTTATCTTCATGTTGGTTTGCTTCTCTTGGTATGGAATGGATATCAAATGCCAATAAATCCTACATGAGGTCCCATACCCATTGATTATAGGATTTTAAATGGTGAATATTGACTACACTTAGGCCTCTCACTTATTACACTACATGTTCACTGTCACCCTTGACTTTGATGAGTTGGATACCTTTTTTTCTTACTTGCAGACCATAAAAAAGAACTTCATATTCAACTGCATTTGAGGTGAAACTAAATTGGAGTCTTGTGGCTGAATGATACTTTTGATTAGAGGGTAAAACTAGCATGGCTCCCACTCTGCTTCTGTTCTTAGACCTTGAACCATCAAAGAACAAGGTCCACATACCATCTTCTTCTTGAGTAGTGTTAGTTAAGGAAGGTATTGCAACACCTTCCTCATGCATATAGTACACTCCTAATTATGTCTCTTCAATGATGTTATATGGATCAAATCCATGGTTATTATCTTCCCACTCATCCAAGTACAGGTCTAAGATGCCTTTTAGATGACTATGGGGTTTTGTTTCAATAACCTCTTCAACCTCTTCAAATATGGCACAATTGGTATTTTCAAGATTGGGCATGTAGAGTTCTAGGTAGAACTTGGATATAGGCTCAGAACTTATGATGGCTTTGGTCTCATACCTAGTTCTAAAAACCATGTATGACCAATCAAATGATAGATATCCCCTAATCTTAGTATTGAAGTCCCTAGATAAGCATAGGGCAAAATAGGGGGGAGGTCTAACACCATCACATCCTGAGTAATGACACAATTTGGAAATGCATCTAAGGTGATCTAAAGATATTTAAAGATTCCTACTATCTTGGTAGGAGAGCCATCCATTTATATCACACCCTTTTCATTAGGTACATATTTGATCCCAAGCTTGTCGGCTATGGATTTAGGCATCACTGATGTTGAAGCACTTAAGTCAATCATGCAGTTGTGTACTAAACAATCCCCTATGATGGCTGATAGATAAAATGGGGGAGGATTAACAACCTTAAGAGGAAGGACAAAATTTTAAGGTTGACTTATACTTTTAACTTGATTGGGATCTTGGTCAACAATTTTGTTAGGGGTGTGGCTAGGCTGACTACTATTGATGAAAATAACATTTACTTTATTAGCCATTTTTTCCACATAAGAAAGTTTAGAGAGCTCTTGATGGAGAATAACTTTTGCCTATGAATAGACATAGCATAATACATGGACATAATTACATTATCCAAATTTAACTGATCCACAATATTAAAAGGAAGACGAGTACCTTTGGACTACCCTTTAGAGGTAGAGTTATCACTCATCATTTGAGTAACTTGAGGAAAAAGAGGGGACCTATTCTACTTTCCAAGGGATTAGGGTACTTGTTAATTTGTAGGAGATTTAACAACTACATTTGAAGAAGTGGGTTGATGACTAGTCTGAAGAGGTGATGTAGAAGCCTTAGGTTTCCCCAAGTTATCCTCTAGCATCCTTTTCTTAGCTCTTATCTAAGCTGCAACTGATTCATTTATCCTTTGGGCTTATCCCATATTGGCTACTACATGCTCGAACACATATTATCCTTCTTGGAAATTACACTTGTGGTATTAGTAGGTGATCTACTAATACTATGACATGGCAGACATGTTTTCTTGACTCTCTTGGGGGGTTTGTGGTGGAGGAGGCATCATGTCATAACTGTAAAATAAAGGAGCATGCTACCAATTAGGGTCTTGATACATATTTCTAGTAGTGACCATTACCATCTTATTAGACTATCTCACTAACTGCCATGAACCTTCTTGGGCATAGCTATTCTGAGTTGAAATAATAGCTCTAGAATTACTTAGAGCATTGGGATTGTATTACCTTGACTGAGGGTTTTGTCCTTGTCCTTGTTGATTGGTTTGATAGGGTGGATTATTGTACTAGAAATTCTAATTATGATTCTAGTATGGCTTGTATAGTGGAGCCTATTACCTCTCTATTTCAACCAAATTATTATTCTAGGCTTTGAGGAGACTCTCTATCTTTCCCAATCTATCAATTTTCTCACCTTTTGTTTGATAAAACTCTTTTGATTTTGGAACTAGAGTGATAGTTGGAGTAGGAAGATGTATTTCTGGAAAGAGAGGCATTGGTGGCCTTAGAACCAACTTGCCTACTTATATGAGGCAATTTAGCCCTAATTACTACTTCAAAAGCTCCAGGTAGGGTATTCCTTCCCAAGATTAAATCATTATAGATACATTTGAGTTGAGAGCCTTCAAATAGTATAAAAAAGCATAATCGGGCGTAGGTTTGATTACCGTAGGAATTATGTCCCAAGTCTTTTGGAATATGTAGTTGAATTCCACCATGAACTTATTAGGGAATCTTTTGAGTGTTTTGAGATACTCCATAAGTGAAAGATGATCACTTTTATCTTCAAAGTGCTTACACAAGACCTTTCCAACTCATCCTAGCTATTGATTGATGTGGGGGAAAAACCTCTATACCACTAGAGTGCTTTACCTTTGAGAGAGGTTTCTAACAACCTCATTGCTACATTTTCTTCAGTTATATGATGCACTAAACAAAGGTTAGTAATATCATCAATATGGTCTATAGGAGTGACTATAATTTCTCCTATCTAATAGGAAAGATCCTTTAAATCCAAGACTAGAATATCATCCCATTAGGGAGATTCAGAGGGATACCATCATTGAATGAGATAAAGGCTTGCCTCCTAGGAATGGCCATATGAGGTATGGGGTTTATAAAAATGTTTAGCTAAATGATACTAGCTTGAACAAGAGGATTTTAGGTAATAATAGGGGAAACAAGAGGGGTATGTGTAGGCTTTGGCTGAGGGGCCTTCTTTTTCTTTATTGATTATAACAGTATATTAGACAAATTTTCTCCCTTCCCTTTTGTGGAAATCTTGTGATAACTTGGGGGGCATAAAACATTATGCAAGCCTAGAAATGAATCTCTAAAACTTAATACTATACTTAGATATGCAAGATTAATGGTCTCATAGAGCGTGCTTGAATTGTTAGCTATCTAGATTATACCCTAAATAAAAGGAAGAATGTTCAAGTCCTACTTTCAAACTTGGACTAACATGGGAATGGTTTAAGGATGTGGGATGCCTATATCTAGACTAGACCTCTAGGATTTTTAATGAGGCTATCTCTTTTGATGTATCATTTTAGACATTTGCTTCTGAAACCTAAAACTTGTTGGGGTGAAAAGGGAGAAAGAGTTGCATAAATGGAAACCTATTCTAAGCTGCGGTGATGCACCAAGAATTTTTATAGATCCACTCTTGAACTTGGAATCTTTAACACACTAATGAAAAATGAAAGAAAATAATGCAACACTCACTATTCTTATATGCAATAATATTTCATATAGAGGTATATTTGATACACTTAGAATAAGGACTAATGAAAATAAGATATAGTTAAAGATACTTAAGTTCATTTGTCCACTATATCTTTGATAGATCAATGTTGAGACACACTATACGACCTGCAAAGAAGGTTTGTAGCACCTAGGTTAAGTTTGGACATACAAATAAAATATAACATTCATAGTTGTATATTAAATAAATATATAACACTAAATACATATTAACAAATGACTACAAAATACTCTATACACTATTCCAAGAGATGTCAAATATAATTTTGATAGAGTCTAGTCATCCATCCCGAGGGATCCATTTTAAGGCTAAAAAGCCTATATATATAACACAAAGGGATGATAAAAAGTGGAATACCTACATGGGAGAGTGGAGAAGGGTTCATAATGACCAATATTTCTACATCTTCCTTGAGCTCCTGTTTACATTAATGCCACTAGGACTGCAAGGATAGAGTCCTCATATCTATGGGTATGATTAAGTTTGCTTTAGGTAGCTGTTTGTCAAGAGTATGGATCAGGATGCTCCCCTATTATTTACATATATCTGCCTCTAATTTAAAACATGAACTTGGGCCTACTATAGACTAAAAACAAATTTAAATTATTAGTTTCCCTATAGTTAATGCATCCACTTAGACACATCTATATTGTATAAACAACTAGTAGCTTACCCTGATCTATATTACATCTATAAAGACCTATTTTAACCCTGTAGAGTCTTAATGGTGATATCTAATCTTAAAATATCCACTCTTGGTCTCAAATGAAACATGCTTGATCTTAGCTCTACCATGATTTCTTACTTGAGTTGAAAATCAACTCTTCAATTGATCTTAGTTCATTCATCTCACACCATTGATCTACATGTGCATGAATGTCTACGAGCCATCGATCTCTTACCAGTTGAACATATCCTACCAGTGGATTACAATTTGAGCTAAAAAATTAATGTCATGTATGGTGTATTGGTGAACCAAAGGTGGAAAACATGTACATGTTGAGTGGTTGAGCAACGGGCCACCAAAATGTTACCACTTGAAGACCAACTATATGTAAACTAGATCTTATTTGAAAAAAAACATCCAACCGAAGCATGAAAGGAACATAAACCTTCCACACACTTCCAACATAGACCTGGATCAAAGAATCCAATGCATATCAGCCAAAACATAATGCAGACCAAAAAAAATTGAATTTACAGTGAATGAGGGAAACTTAGGTCTAATCCTCCACATAGAATTCAATGCCCAACTGGTAAGGTTAAATCACAAATCTTAAAAAAGAGTATGATGTTCCAAAAAAGTGTAATCTAAAGAAGAGCTAATGCTCTCAAATTTTGAGAAATAGAACGTAGATCGGGAAGGGACTTTATGCAGCATCAAAAAATTCTAATGCCTCTTTCTACACACAACCAACACCAAAAACAATTGTAGATATCCCTCCTATGTAGGAAAAAAAAAAACACCACCCTTAGTGTAGATCTAAGCTTTCAAAAGTTATAATGCAGATAAAAAAGGAGACAAAATGTGTAGGTCTAAAGCTTCCAACACCAAAAATTGGTCAACGCCTCCTCCTGCCATGCACTACACTCCACTTCTATAGATCAATGCCAAGATGGAAATGAAATTCTATCCATTTATGTATAATAACAAATTTGAAACAAAAGAAAATTTCAATGATGAAAAAGAAATGTTGTCCACTGATGCAATAGATTGGCTTTGAATTGTTCTAAACTAGATATACAAACACCAAATCCAAAAAAATATTGAACATGATGTAATAATGATGATTGAGTAATATTTGTTAGAGGTTGGCTCTAGTACCATGTAAGAGTTATCAAAACTCTTCAGTCAAGATCTCTCCAATGGATCATTACCATAGCCATTGATGCTTTAACATATACTTAAAAGAAACCAATTGAAAATAAAATCAATTATTATACACACAATGAGATATGCAAAGGATATGTAAAAGATTATAAAAGCATGTATATTAAAATGAAGATCACTTGCTTATATAAGCAATGCAAAACAATATGCAAGCTAAACTAGGCAATGTAGGATAAATCCCCACATAGGACAAACCTAGCAAGAATGAGTAATAAGATACTCTAACATGGTCTAATCCATAATGGAGTGAACTTATCATGTTGCCCTTTATTCTCATGTGCTTTATCCTACAAGAGCACTAGGTCTAAAATCTTGAAATCCTTGATTTGGATCTTTTGTCAAACTAACATTTGAAAATATTTTGATGTTTGCTGAAGCTGTGTAGTGCTTCAATTATTATGTCTTCTAATTAGACTATCTCAAGTAGTCTAGTAGTTATTCTCTCATCTTCACCCATATACTCTTGCATGAATTGGTACATTGATATTTTTAGAGTAATGGGGAAGATTGTTTCAATCCATATACTAGCAAAAAATATGAAGCTTTGAGAGCTTACTTATGCCTAGTTCTCTTTGGCCATGGTGCATATTTCAATAAGGGATGCCATTCTCTCAGTTTTTCCTATGGAAACTTCTTTATGGAATCTATCAAGTTTTTATTGGTTGACTCAACCACTCTTTTTCCTTATGGGTAATGGTTTGAAGAGAATTTGAGGGTGATTTGATTGTGGTAGGCCCATTGTGTGAATTCAATAGATTAGAATGCTGGACTATTATCACAAATCAATGAAATGGGTGTTCCAAATCTGGTGATGATATTTTCCTCTAGGAAATTTATGACATCTATGGCTGATGAATTCTTGGCAGTAATAGCCTCTATCCACCTTGTACAATAATCAGTAGTTGTGAAGATGAAGTTATGTCCTACTAAAGAGTTTATTTTTATTAACCCAACAAAGTCCAGGCCCCATTGGGTGAAAGGACATCCTTTGATGATTAGATATAAAGACATAAAAAAATTCACCTCTCTCTTCCCAAACACATAACACTCATGGAATATTGTGATGTGGTTATGGGCATCCTTAAAGATTGTAGGCTAGTAATAACCCATCCTTAGAATTTTATGAGTTTTAGTATTTCCAGAAGGATGTCCAATACTGACTTCTAATGTAGGTTATCTAGGATATTCTTAGCTTCGTCTTTCAAAAAACACATCAAGTAGATGCCTTCATAGTTGTTTATGTAAAATACCCATTCTTTGATCATGAAATGATTCGATTTGAGCACGAGGGCTCATTTTTTCTCCATGTTTAACTATAAATGGCATGTCCTTATAAGTAAGTGATGGATGATATGTGAGTACCATTCTCCTCATGTTACCTGGGCCTCATTTATTTATTTGATATAGATGTATGGGTTAGTTTGAGTCATCAATTAGATAAGGCCCTGGCCTCTTACCATTTTAGCTGGTCTAATTTCAAGGTCAAGATCCTAAAGTCTAGCCATCCACTTCCCTCTCCTTTCCCCCATCTCATTTTAGATGGGTCTAAATTTGATAACTGGGTTGGGGATATTGGCATACATATTATTTCATAGAATATGATATCTAAATCTTTTGATATCCTTAATCAGCACATATAATTTCTTATCAATTATAGAATACTTTAGTTCCACATCTTTTAGATTGGTACTCATGAAGGTAATGAGCTGCTCATTATCTTTCACCTTTTACATCAATACTACAACAATAGTATGATTTGAAGTGAATGAATAAAGATATAAATCTCTATTGAAATCTAGGATGATCAAGATTGGGGCTTGAAAAATTGTCATTTTGATGCCTTGGAAAAATTTATTGGCCTCTATTGTCTACTCAAACTTGGCATCTTGTTTTAGCATGGCATTCAATGGTTTGATGATTTCTACAAAACCATAAATGAACTTCCTCATGAAGTTTATCTTACCAAATAAAGACTTTAAATCTTTCTTGCTATTAGGCAGAGTTATCTTAGAGATGGTTGTTAGAGGTAAAATCACTAAGAGCGGGGGGGGGGGGGAATTAGTGAGCCCATATATTTCAATTTCAATTCCAATCATTTCAAACTATTAAAAAATCATCATATATCAACTTGATCAATTAACATTAACAAGAGAGCTCATTCATTCAATGCATACACAAGATCAAACACACAACACATAGTTTCTATGGGAAACTCTCATGGGGAATAAAACCCACTCTCAAGCCTACAAGACATGTACTACTTATCCTATAAGATATTAAAAACAAGATACTAGTCAAGTCCTTTAGACCAAAAACCTTGATCAAGTTCTTTTGATCAAAGGCCTTTAGTGAAATACCTATTTCACAAGGAAAAACTGCCCCTAAAGAAGATCCATTCCTTTAGACACTCCTTTTAAGTGAATAACTCCACCTTAAAACTAATGTATTCAACACTTGATGATGTATATCTGATTTTCTAACCCCTGCACAAACTCCCTCTCTAACTCATACATGCCTCTCACATAGGCATGTTGTAATCTCTCTCCTTTACTCAAAATGTCCTCATATACACACTCAAACCTTTTCACATATCCTTAAACTATAATAAAACTAATATATAATCATAAATATTACCTACAAGTCAAACACAAAGTTAACAAACTATTTCGCTCATCAACTCATTTAACATGGACACTACCTATCCTCTCTTTTTCACTTCAATGCATAGTCCACACATACAATCCTCTGTCATCAATATATAAACCATTACATTTAGATTCACTATTAATATATCCTTAAAAAATTATCATGCCTAAAATATTCCTTGTTGATTACAACACATGCCTTCACCCTTAAGGCATCTTACATGGGTCACACTTAAGCACAAATCTCTTTCAAATAAGCCTAAGTCACCTTTTTAGGTCCTATAATGACCCATTCACCTCTTTGATACTTATACAAGAAAAATAATAACATAGGAACACTTTCCATCTCATGGACCCATGCCACATGATATATAGGTCCTCCTTAAGTGTCAACAACCATCACAATACCCTTTTGCTTAAGCACAATTTTCTCAAACAACATTTTTTATAACAACCATTATAAGTGAACACACAATCAATTTATAAATATTTTTTCATACTGTATATGATTGGTTAAACCTTCATAATGCACATATAACATCCTCATTGAGTCTACACCATGCTCCAATTTATAGTTCATCTTAAAACATTGAGATACCAACAAAATCAAATCAAATACCCTTCTTGGGTTACTTGAAAAATATGCACAAACATAGTAAAATTTCAACCTTAATATATTTTAATTTACACACTTTTAGATTTTCAAATATATATTTATATATGTGCCTTGGAGTCCTCTATAAATGCACTTTTCACACCATGAGCAAATTTTGCATAGATCAAAAGATATAACACAAACACTGAGCACTAGTTTAATCTTTGCAAATTTGAATATTTAAATCCAAATAGTCATAGTTAAAATTTGGTTACTTAAAATTTATCTCATGACCTCGCATCTTAGATTAATAATTCAATGTTGATCTTCTTTAAACTTTAACTCGTAGTGCACCACTGCCCAAATGTTAAACTTTGAACACTTGGCATCATCTCACTTCTTCCTGACATATTGGAAAAAAACATGCTCCATTGGTCTCCTATACATAGCTGAATATTTATTTGTGTTAAACATTAGACACTTTGAACTCATTTTTCTTAATAAACTCCATTGATCTTGATTAGTATGAATACCCACTCACCGTTAGCTCTTAAAATTAGATTGGTCTTTACCTCTACCTATCGTTAAACAACTGTCACTTTGACCTCTTTAAATTGATACGCACCATTAGATCAATCCGTAGATCACCCATGAACCATTGGATCTTCATTTGGTCCTAATCTTTATATTTTGCAAAATCAGCTATGGGAACCATTGTAATCTTCTTGGAAGGCTAACTTTGGACATCATTAACTTTTACTACACTTAGATGCATGACCTAAAATTTAGATCATATGATCTCCTCACATAGGATAATACAACCTTATATTAATAAATTTATATAAACCTCATGCATTCAAGATATAACTTTGTTGATTTTCTCACTCAAAGTTTTCTACCATAGAGCTAACTATGTCAAAAGCTGCTTAAAAGGCTAACTTTTCACATGCATATCTTTTGATGTGTGTCATCGCATGATATAAAAATTAGCACATATTAACTAGGGAAAAAACTAAATAAACCCTTATGATAAAATTATCCTAAAAATTCTGCACATGCAAAATATAAATTCATCAATATGCTTACTCGACTATTTCTTGCCACATGCAAATTTGTCTAAGTATGGGAAAACACTATCAAAGTGCATGGGAGCCCAACTTAGCACACACATATATTTTATCACATTTAATTGCATGACCTAAAATTTAGTGCATATAAACTAGAGACTAATGTGATTAAAACCATATGACCAACTCCCCTTGACTCTTCCACATGTGGAAATTATGATGTCAGCAAACTACCTACTCAGATTTTCTGCCACTAGACCCAAAATATCTAGATGAAAATAATGATAAAATAGATGAAATACATACATGAAAACAAGAATTAAAATCATATAAATCATATTATATGGCCCCTTTCACATTATCAATACTCCATACCCATCCCTGAACATCTCTAGTCATGTTAAAACTGAAGATCAACCAAGCATCCTTCAAGTATACTAAGACAAACACATTACACACTTTGTATTTATCATTTAGACTATTAAATAACTTCATCCACTCACTATTAAACCTTTATGACATCATCATGATATCATTTAAAACTCTCCAACAATATTCCCTTTTGTCATTGATGTCAATAACCATCATATATCAATATACAACTCACCTTCCTTCTCTCTCTTCAAACACTTCACAATAAGAACATTCTCCCCCTTTGACATAATGAAAAAGTGGGTACCAACTGATCCTAAGGACCTAATAATAATACCAATAGGATAATACCATCTTATAAAGATATTACAAACTCCCCCTTACCTTGAGCCTACCTCTTCTTGCCTTGATAACATCCTCTTACTACATGCCAACACTCTTTAACCAAACATTGAAATCAATGAAGAAAGAACACACAAAATACTAAAATCTGATGGAAATAATCAAGAAAAATTTGATAATTACTTCACCTAATATTTTTGAGCAAACGCACCTCCTAATCATCTTCAGATCTCCATATACCATGAAGAACCACCATACAGGGTTACTAGCCTTCTCTCTCAAACCACCTCAAGGACCACCAATAAAAATTCATGCCACTCATAAAATAGGACACATGATCTCAAACAACCTAAGAAATCTCTTTGAAACCCTCATGCCTTTATCTTTTGGATAAACTAAGCAAAAATATCACATCTTCATGACTAGGCTTGTCTAGACTCCTTGTAGCCCTACTTGGAACTTATAAATCCCACAAATTTTAATAGATATACCTTCAAGAATTGAAACTTCATATCTAGAGAAATCTCATATTCTACTTGAAGCACACCAATTTTCATTACCTAGCTCATCCTCTGCAAAATATTTCCTTCACAAACCAACTTGCCAATTAGGCTTCCAACTTGACAAATACATGAACAATTTGAAAAACATAAACCTTCAAATCTCCATGAAGCTTGATTTGAAAACCGATATGGACCATTGAACTTATTAAGAAGCCTTAGATATTAATTAATAAGGGAAGCCACTTTTCTAGCTAGCCAAAACCCCTAGAAACAAGAAAACAAACAAGGTCAACAAACCTTCTTTTGGTCAACACACACCTTTGAAACTTCTTTCACACTTGGAGATAGCCATCACACACTTATAGACCAAGATTTGAGCTTCCACATCTTTGGGAATCCATACATCCTATAACCCATTTTAGGTCTACTTACCCTTAAGCCAAAACTAAGAAAACTGAGAGGACTCAAAAATATTCAATTTGACTTCAACATACCTTCAAACCACAAAACCATTTGGAGTAAGATAGAATAAGGTCAACAAAACTTTTTGAGCATCAAAATATTCTTGACATTGCATCAATCTCATTAGGCCACCTATAAACACTCATTCTAGCTCTACAGATACTGCATACACAGTAACACTTTCTTCTCTAATAAAAGGAGTCTCTTAAGAAGCATAGATAGAGACATCATACTTCACAATGTCCTAGAATAATGTGAAACTAGGATATTCCCACAACTCCTCATATTATTTATCCTCCTTGGTCATTTTATGCTTATATTTCTTCTTATTTTTCTTAGGCTTAAGAGAATAAACATGCTCATTTACTACAATATTCTCTATGATTGGATTGATAATACATAGAGATAACATAGATTCATGACATACCTTTTCATCTATAGAATCTTCCTTTCAGATTGGAACCTCATCACTAAGCACTAAAAACTGATGTCCTTTGAATGAAACATGCTCAATAACAATAGGATGTTCACTTGGATCCATACTTACCTCAGAATGAGCCTCAACTAGTACCTTGGTCTTCTCTTTGAGCTTGGTCTCTTCATTCACAACATGAGAAGACAATGAGAGCCCTTGGTATGCTTTAACTTCTGAAGCATTCTCCACCATAACAAACAAATTACTTGGACTTGCAGTCTCATCATGACTCATACTTAGCACTTTTGTCTTCCATGAGTTAACTTGCCTTCTTCTTTTCACTATAGGAGCCTGAGTAAACCTGTTTTGATTTTTAGGCTTTTGCTTGTAGAATATAGTAGTGTGTCCTCTTTGTTTATAGTTGTAGCAAACCATTATTATTGATGGAAACTTAGCTTGTCTTACCTTGTTTAGACAAAAACTATCAATGTGTCCAATGTAATGACAACTAAGACAAACTACTCTTTTTAAAAAGACTTATGTTGCCTTTCCTTATTTGGATAATGATTAGCAATGTGTCCCTCATTAAGATCGTTAAAGGACTTAACCTTGCTCACACTTTTTGACTGATGATCCCCATCATAGTTCCATGCAAAATCATTTATAACATGTCTCTTGCATTCTCTATCTCTATGCTCAAATTAATTACAAGTATAGTAGTAACCATTGAAGTTTACATACCTCATGGCATTTGGTTGTCTGATATGATTTGTCTTCACTTTTATAGCACCTTCATTCCTTGTCTAATGATTTGTCTTCAAAGTCATATTATTCTTGTTCACATTAGTCTTCATCTTGTCTTGATTTTAATTCTCTGGTTCTTCTTTGTATGCAATATCAGTTCTATCAGTTGCATGCTTTTGATCATTCAAAATATTGTTTAGTTCAATTGAGCTCTTTTCAAATCTCAAAAATGACTTCACCTTATTGGATGTCTTCTCTAACTTAAATTTTAATGACTCATTTTCAATTACATACCTTGAAAATTCATCTTCTTTATCTTTCAAGCTTATAGATAGGATTTCCAATTGATAAATGAGATGCTTGACTATATCTTCATAATCTTTGGTGTCTTCATTCATTCTTGACTCATACACATTGAATTACTCCTCATAGTATTTGAGTTGAGACTTCATCTTCTTGTTAATATTCTTCTCAATCTTTAGTTCTTCAAGAGTGTTTATCAATGCAGTCTCATAGTCCATCTCATCTTCATCATCATTTGAATCATTCCAAGTAGACTCCTTTTGATGTGAACAACTTCCTTCCTCAACCATGAATAGGTATTCATCTTCAATAGGACCATCAACTTCATGATCACACTTTGAATCACTATCTTCACTCTCATTTGATGATCTATAGTCTTTATTAGTGTAGAGACCCTTTTTGTTCTTGAAGAACTTCTTGTTGTTGTCATACTTTCTAAAACCTTTCTTCATCTTATTAGATTTGTATGTCTTCTTATCTTCATCTTAGTCTTGATCATACTCTTCATCATAATTCTTATTATGCTTATGAAGGAACTTATTAGTAAAATGTCCTACCTATCCATAATTGAAACATTTGATGGTTATTTTACCCTTATAATTTGCTTGATCCTATTTTTAATTTCCTTGAAATCAAAGAAATTAATTCATCCTCATCTATATCAAAAATGTCATCCTCCTTAGGTTTCTTACCTTACAACTTCTTCTTTGGCTTCATTTCTATCATGAATGTTGTTTCCTTCTTTGGTAGTATATAATAATTATTCCTCATCTCATAGGCAGTAAGGATGCCATGCAATTCATCCAAATTTAGCTAGGTAAGATCATGAATCTCTTCTATAATGGATAATTTATGATCAAAATTTAGGGATAGAGACCTTAATAATTTTTGAACTACAATAGCCTCTTCAAGGTTCTCTCCAAGACCTCTGATGATATTCACAATATCATCAACTCTCTACAAAAAGGATGCCACAAAATCTTCTTCCTTCATCTTGAGACTTTCAAATTGCCTTTTATGATTCTACAACTTAGCAAGATTAACCTTTGAATATCCTTCATAAATGATCTACATTTTTCCCCATATATCTTTAGCATATTTGCAATGAATTACCTTGGTGAACTTAGTCTCTGTAAGACCACAAGTGATGACATTCATTATCTTAGAATTATTCTCAAATAGATTCTTATCTATAGTATTAGATGGAGAAGTAGTAGGAGCTACATAACCATCCAAATCATATTGCCATACATCAAACCCTAAGGACATAATGTATGTCCTCATCCTTGTGCTCCAAAAATCATAATTGGATCCATTTAACATCAATGCGATTTTTATTAGAGAAACCTCCTTGATGACTACCCATATTGTACCTTGTATCACCTTCAAGTTATCATGCCTTTACTAAAGGACATGCTCTAATACCAATTATTAAAGGTATAATCACTATGAGGGGGGGGTGAATCAGTGAGCCCAGATATTTTAATTTCAATTTCAATCCGTAAAAACTATTAAACAATCAACATATATCAACTTGATCAAGTAAAATTAATAAGAGAGCTCATTCATTGAATGCATACACAAGATCAAACATATAACACATAGTTCTTATGAGAAACCATCATGTGGAATAAAACCCACTCTCAAGCCTGTAACACACAGACTACTTATCCTATAAGAGATTATAAACAAGAGACTGGTCAATTACTTTAGACCAAAAACCTTGATCAAGTCTTTTGATCAAAGGCCTTTAGTGAAACACCTATTTCACAAGGAGCAACTTCCCCTAAGGAAGATCAAGTTATTTAGACCCTCTTTTGAAGTGAACACCTCCACCTTATAACTAATGTATTCAACACTAGATGATGGATCTCTAATTTTATAACCCTTATACAAACTCCCACTCTAACTCATACATGCTTCTCACATAGGCATGCCAAAATCTCTCTCCTTCTTTACTCAAACCATCCTCATACACACACTCAAACCTCTTCACATATCTTCAAACTCGTAGAGCACTAACATGTCATTATAAATATGACCTATAGGTTAAACACATAGTCAAAAAATTGCTCTGATCATCAAATCATCCCATAGGCACATTACCTATCCTCTCTTATTCACTTGAATGCATACTCTACACATACAAGCCTCTCTCATCAATATAGAAACCATCACATTTGGTTTCACTATTTATAGAGACTTAATTAATCATCATGTCAATAATCTTCCTTGTTAGCCACAACACATGCCTTCACCCTTAATGCATCTTACATGGGTCACACTTAAGCACAACTCTCTTTCAAATAAGCCTAAGTCACATTTTTAGGTCCTATGATGACCCATTCACCTCTTTGACACTTATCCAAACAAATTAAAAACATAATAACACTTTATAACTCATGGAACCATTCCACATGATCATAAGGTCCTCCTTAAGTGCCAAAACGCATCACAATACCCTTCTGCTTAAGCAAAATTTATTCAAACAACATTCTATAAATCAACCATTATGAGCAAACACATAGTCAATTTATAAACCTTTATTCATATTGGATATTATTTTTTAAACCTCCATAATGCACACAAAACATCCTCATGGAGTCTACAACATGATATGATTAATAGTTAATCTTAAAACATTGAGATACCAATAAACACAAATCAAATACCCTTCTCAAGTTACTTGTAGAATATGCACAAACACATTAAAATTTAAACCTCAATATATTTGACTATACACAATTTAAGATATTAAAATCTATATTTATTGATGCACCTTGGAGTTCTCTACAAATTCATTTTTTACACCATGAGTAAATTTTGCATAGATCAAAAGATATAACACAAAAACTGAGCACTAGTTTTAGATTAAGGTAAAAACAGGTTTTGAAGGGACCCCAAAACCCTGAAACAAAGGAAGAAGGATAAAACAATAACTCCCACAGGAGAAACAAAACTAACACCTACTGCTGAGCAGTATCAAAAATAGGTTTTACAAGGACTTGAAACCACAAGTCAAGATCGTCAAAAGAAAGACCCCAGGTTTTATAGAGACCTGGAAACTCAAATACGTTTAGAAAACAAAGAATCAAAAAATGGAACCAGTTATAACATCCAACAAAAAGGACCAGAATAGTAAGAGCAAAAAGACCCTATTCTTCTAATTCTAGGATCATCTTCATCGCTTCCTTCCCAATCCCAACAGTGTCCTGTATGGATATTGCAGCCGACGTAGCAGCCTCTTGCATTGCTTTCTTCCTCGAGCTCTATCTGGTCCTCTTGCTAGGCCCCTCCAAAGATTTTATTTCCTCATTAGCTCATTTTCGAAGGTTTGCAGTAGCTACACATATGCTATAAGTAACCTCCTCCATCTTCATTCTGCTTTCCTTAATGAGCCTTCTAAGATTGTTCTCATAATCTTTAAGTTTGATAGGAATATCTCTCATCTGCATTTCCAGACTATTGATTTTATTCTGATCAGCTTCCTGATTATGTTCCATTATTTCCATTCTCTTCTTGAGGCCCATTATTTCCTTTTACATCCATGAGTCAACTTGAAGAATAGCATATGCTTTGCATTTGGCCGAATTCATGAAGGGAAGCCTCCTGTCACTCTGCCAAATGTCACTAAAATCTTCAGTGTTCTCTTTTGGATTGAGTTTATCCTTTTCAGTTTGATCCTCCCTTTCCATTCTTTTTTGTTCTTTAATATCAACTGGGTTTTCATTGTGGACAAGATCATCCTTTACTTGTTCTCTAGTTTCCATCGCATGATAGGCATCCTGAACTATATGTTCCTTCTCTGTTTTCGAAGCAGGATCCTCAAATAAAACATCCATTTCTTTTTCACTTCCCCCCAACGCTTGCTGATTATCCTCATGATTTTTTTGTTCTATTTTTTCCTTTGTTGTGTCCCCTTATTTTTCATTCTCACTTTTATCTTTCCCTTCCATATTAGAGCTAGAATACCCACTATCCGTTCCTTCCTCTTCCTCCATACTCTCCTCCTCAGAACTTTATGTACTTTCCCATTCAGTTTCCTCATCAACAATCTATTTTTTCAAGCTGGAGGATTTAGATTTAAATTTTTCTTTCCCCTTTACAGTTTCATTCTTCCTACTCTATGAATCCTTATTTTTGTCTGAATAAGGATTCAGGACAATGGCATTATTTTTGCAGAAACCTTCTATTATAAGGATCAGGCAAAAACTAAGCACTAGTTTCTATTCACAAATTTGAATATTTAAATCCAAATAGTCACAGTTAAACTTCAGTTACTTAAAACACATATCATGCCCTCACATCTTATATTAATCAAGCACCATCTATCTTCTTCTAACTTTAACTCATAGTGCACCACTACCTAAATATTAAATGTCAAACACTTGGCATCATCTCACATCTTCCTAACATCTTAGAATAAACACACTCCATCGATCTCCTGTACATAGCTTGATATTTATGTATGTTAAAAATTGGACACTTTGAACTCATTTTTATTAATACACTCCATTGATCTTGATTAGTATGAACACCCACTCACCATTAGATCTTAGAAGTAACTCAATCTTTACCTCTACTTGTCATTAAGTAACTGTCACTTTGACCTTTTTGACTCAATACACATTGT
This sequence comes from Torreya grandis, assembly GCA_037957365.1. Taxonomy (NCBI): domain Eukaryota; kingdom Viridiplantae; phylum Streptophyta; class Pinopsida; order Cupressales; family Taxaceae; genus Torreya; species Torreya grandis. The sequence continues at coordinate 2,063,800 of JARHVA010000454.1, read as the reverse complement.
TAGATCAATTTATATGATTGGATACGAACCATTGGATCTTCATTTGGTCCTGATCTTTATCTTTTTCAAAATTGACTAAGTATGGGAACCATTGCAATCTACTTGGAAGGCCAATTTTAGACCTCAATAACTTTTACTACACTTAGATGCATGATCTAAAATTTGGACCATATGATCTCCTCACATAGGAGAATCCAACCATATATAAATCTACTCATGGAACCCTCATCCATGTGATATATAAAACTATTAATCTTTTCACTCAATATTTTTTGCTATAGAGCCAACTATGTCAAAAATTGCCTGGAAGGCCAATTTTGCATATGCTTATCTTTTGAAATGCATCATCACATTATCTAAAAATTAACACATATCAACTAGACATAAAACTTAACAAACCCATATGATCAACTTCTCCTTAAACTACCACACATGTGAAATATAACTTCATCAATATGCTTACTCAACTATTTATTACCACATGTAAGTTTGGTTAAGTATGAGAAAACACTATCAAAATGCCTGGGAGCCCAATTTTGCACACACATATTTTATCATGCTTCATTACATGACCTAAAATTTATCCCATCGTAACTAGGTGCTAATATGATCACAACCATATGACCAACTCCCCTTAAATTATCCACACATGTTAATTATGATGTCAGGAAACTACCTACTCAAAATTTCTACCACTAGACCCAAAATGTCTAAATGAAAACAATGATCAACCAGATGAAATCTATACATTCACACAAACATTGAAATCATAGAAAACCTCTTATAAGACCCCTTGCACATGATAAATACTCCATACTCATCCTTTAAAATCTATAGCCATGCCAAAATTGAAGATTAACCAAGCATCCTTCAATCATATTAGGGCAACCACATTGCACACTTTGTCATTGTCACTTAGACTATCAAGACACTTCATCCACTCACCATGACACCTCCATGACATCACCATGAAATCATTGGAAACTCTCCAATAATGGCCTCGACATGTTCTGGGTCGATGGAGATCTTTTTTTGTTGATAATATGGCCCAGTATTTTTCCTTCAATAACTCTGAAAATGTATTTCTTTGGGTTCAAAAAAACTCCACACATTCTACATCTATTTAAGACTTTTTATAGATGGCCTACATGGTCAGATCTATTCTTGGAAAATACTATAAGATCATTCATGTAGATGATGATGCACTTCTCCACTAGTATTTGAAAGGTGAAATCTATCACTCTTTAGAAAGTGGCTCCTGCATTGATTAGGTTGAATGACATCCTTTTATATGTAAAGGTTCCCCATTTGATAGTGAAGGTAGTATCCATCATGTCTTCTTCCTTAAAAATACCTAGTTGTATCCTAATAATCCATTTAATAAGGACATCATCTTTGACCAACTCACCATCTATATTACCTCATTTAGAGAAGGTAGAGGATAATTTTCTTTTTCTTAGACTCTATTTAAGTTCTTGAAATTAACACATAACCTGATTTATCTATTATTTATATTGATTGGTACTAAGTTAGCTACCTAGGTTGAGTGCCTAATTGGGAAAATAATTTTGGCATCTAGGAGCTTTTATAATTTTGTCATTATGAGAGGTTCTAGGATTGGATTTACTGGTCTCTATCTTTTCTTGAATGGCTTGTGGTCTGGCATCAAAGGGATGGTGTGGGTAATGACCCTTGGATCAAAGATCTTCAAGTCATTATATGTTAATGTAATGGCATCCTTGTAATCTATAAGAAACCCTTTCATCTTATGTTTTTCACTTCCAGTACAACTTAGACCTATATTCACCAATTGGGGAATCTAGTCAGTCCCCAAGTTTTTCTTGGCAAATTCAAACTTAGTTACTTTCATCTATTTCTTATTCTAAGCAGAGGGTCAATGCCAAAATATTATTCTAAGGAAACCATGCCTAAGTGTATTCAGTTATATTTTATCTATATAGCACCCTCCTTGCCCATATCTTTAGTCTGCATAGGTTAGATATTTCTTTCATCTATTATCTAGGCCTCAAAAGCTCCTAAATTGTTCAAGAACTATATAATTTGTTGATCATTGTCAAACACTTGAAAGTTGTCCACATTATTTGGGACATAATTTCATGGGACCAGTTTCACTAAAAGATTTTGATTTTTTATTCTTAGAGTGGTGCCAGATTGGTAGCAGAGGCTACCAATGAATCAACTGTCTGATTCTTTTCTCTTGTTATGGGCTTGATGCCAAATGCTTCAAAAGATTCAATCAAGTCCCATGCTTGGTGTTTATTATTATTCAAGTATACAAGATTACAGTGGTACTTATTTTTGATATGGTTTATAACCAATTTAGAGTCACCAAACACTAGTAATTATTTAGCATTTTACTTTAATGTGAATTATAGGCCTGATATTAGGGCTTCATATTCATCCCTATTTTTGGTGCAAGAGAACTACAACTTGTAAGCAACTAGGTATTATTTATACTCTTAGTCTCTCAAGGCCATACCTATGCTAAAACCTTGTTTATAACATGCCCTATCCAAGTTTAAATTTCATAGTTGAGAAGGACCTTCAAATTCTTGCTTATGCAATTATTTTTGGTAGTAAAATTATACACGCTTGCATGTGTTGATACAAAGTCAACTTGCTCATTATTGGTTTTGTACTTAGTAATCAAGTAATTAATTTTGGGCTCTCTGTCTACCCTAATTTGATTTGATACCCCTTTCTAGGGTAGCCACATGTGGGAGAAATCTATGGCCATGTGCCTATTTAATGTTTTTTATCAGTCTTGACTTAGTAGCAATCTGTATGCCTCTAGAATGTCAATAGTTTACTACACACATGGATCTAATGCCATTTGTATTCACACAGTTGTCAATTATTTGACACATGGACTAAGGATTTATCTAATGTAGTAATAGTCTTTTTTGATTTGTTAGGAGTCAAACCTAAATTTTGACAATTAGCCATAGGCATCACATTGGTTGATGTCCTAAAATAAACCAAGTAGTTATGTACATTTTTATTAAACATTTAAAATGTTAATAGGAATAAAAGAACCTTAGGTTTATCTATGTAAATCATTACATTTGCATGGATATCTTTGGACTTTTCAAAATTCTTCCCTATCAAGGCCTTGAGTAGTAGATCCCTTTATTCAGTGATCTGAGCTAGCTCATGAAGGTTGATATTGTATTTGATATTTTTCATGTCTTCAACAATATCACATTCCCCTTGTTCTGATTTTTGAATCTACGAGAATAATTTTTTCATCAGAAGAAGGTTGATTATCCCTCTTAGCTAGAGGTAGATTATCTCTCTATGGTGGGGGTGGATTATTGTTAGCATTTAGATAAGGAGTAGTAGCACTATTATTGGGAGGTGTTGAATAAGTCATAGGTTGATTGATTCTTAGATTGGAGTGGTTCCTAACCTATTGATACTGCTGAAAAACATAAACCACATTAGTGTTATCCTCTAGCTCATTTTCATCTTCCCCTAAGAAGGGGAAGTCATAAGTGTAAAAGACCATATCCATGCTAGGGTTTCCTAAATAATTTGATGAATATGTTTCTTTCTGGCTAGCAGAATTAACCTACCTCTCTATTTCTTGCTAGAAGATTTTGAAAACAGTGCATAAATTGATACAATCTAGTTCCTCATGTTGTGAAATTTTATGTAATCGACACTAATTTGGGAGATACATTTATGATGTTGATCTTTGGCATCCTTTTAGATATAACCCAATGTTATTGATTATTTATAGACCTATTAAAATACCTATTGTATCTTTATAACCCATAACCTTGATTGTTCTGATTAGAGTTCTATTCACCTGTATTTCCCATATGTTTCTACATGTTGAGGAATTTATCACTTAATTTATGTACCATCTTATGGATGTATTCCATCTCTATCTTATTTGAGTTGGGAGTATTATCATGTGTAGAAGTGTTATTAATTGGTCTAAAAGGTTGACTTTGACTTTGATGGTTAGAAGCATAATTGTTCAAGAAATTGGGATGTTGATTTTAGGTGGCATGGGTTAATGGCAATTGATTCTACACTAGGGTCTAATTCTATGTCACATCATTATAGGCTATATTAGGTATTGGGCTGAAAGCAAGAGTAAGTAGAGGTAATGATTGTAATTGAGGGTACCATTTTTTGTCAATATTGATTTACTTTGTGTAAGCTAATGGTAAAGTATCAATGCCAACAATCCTATGTACAAACATAACAGTCATGGAATCTAGGGAATTTTTATACATTTTTAGGTCCAATGGATCATTAGGTTGATAGGAAAACTTTAATATGCTATAAATCTTTTGAAACTGAGTATTGAATGCTTGGATTGGCTCATAAGGATCTTGTCTCATGCTAGAAAAGTGTTGATAGAGAACACTCGCATGGGTAACTTACCAAATTGGGATAAGAAGGTATCTTAACAATCTATCCAACTTGTAATTGACCCTTCTAGAATATTTAGAAACTAGTCATACGCTACTTCTTGTAAAGTGAAAGGGAACAATCTATAATCCATGTCCTTGTGAGTTACATTTAGGATCCCTAAGGGATATTTGAAATCCTTTACATGTTCTTTTGCAGTACTTCCTCTTGAGGGAGAAAAAGAAGGGATATATTTATCTATGTTTTTAGGGAAATTATGCATTTCTCCTATGACATTGATAGTTGAGCCAGTTAACCAAGATGGGGATTGAGGTGGGGATTAGCTAGAGGTGGATTCTAGAGATGGGCCATTATAACTATTGGAAGATGAGGCTATCTTCTTGGGGATGATGATTATGTCTTAAGTTTATAAAAAAACCTCTATCAAACCTAACCTTTCTATGGATCTCCAAAGGTGGTTACAATAGGTTATTATCTGAGGTTGACCTTGTTAGTCATTTGGATGTATCTAACACAACTCAAGTTATCTTACTTCTTAGGATGAAGGTGGAGGTTCATGCCCACCTTCTAACACCAATTTATAACTTCTATTTATGTGGGTTTTTTACACACCCCAAAAATTCCTACAAAGTCGCCTCTAACATTTTAGGATTAGTGAATAGACTCACTGCAAGGCACAAGTTGGAGGGTATTCAATTTTATAACAACCTATTGGTGGAATAGTGGTGAGCAACATAGATTATTTATCATAGGTGAACTAGCTATGGGTGAACCTAGATATAATTAGATTGAGTGGAAGGATAATGATTCTAACTAAGGTGGGAATTATTTTAAAAGAAACTTTAAAAAAGAGGAAAAGGTGAGGCAAAAAAGAAACCCCTAAAAAAATCTAGGGATAAAGCCTTTCAAGACTAGTATTTAAACTCAAGCAGAATAAGGAATCTAAACCAATACTTGTTTCAAGATGTTGTATCACATAAACAATCAAATACAGTGAAGAGTCAAAGGAATCATTACATAATACACTCAAATATGCAGATATCAAAGGTTGCCTAATTACCAGATTGTTATTATGCATCTACAAGAGGATTATGATAAGCATGCAAAAATATTCAAATCAACTATATCTAAAAGTGAATGACTGTATTTTAAAATAGATACCTCATACACAATTAAAGTAATAATATATTAGAATGATGAAACATCTCACAAAAACCATAGAACTAGAGAAGAATGAATATTTACATATAGAGATCAAGTCAAGCAGAACTTCTTTGAATTTTTTTATTAATCTAAATAGTTAAAATTATCCTCCCTTTAAGACTAGGAGGTTACATGTATTTATAAGCTTGGAAGGGGAAGGCCTCATATTTTCAATCTTTGCCAAAAATTAGAAGTGTAAAAATAGAACCTTTTAGTCAAAATCATGAAAAGATGCATGTATAATGATAACATTTAGACTAGACTTTCCAGCTAAAAATATAATATGCATGTACAATAATTAGATTGGGAACTAAAGTCCCACCTTGGTGATAAGTATGCAAACACATAATCATTCTAAAATTGAAGTGATAATGCAGTGTCATTAATTGGAAGAATTGATGGAGACATTGTAGTTATAACTATGGCAAGGACTAAGAGCTTTGTGAAGATATGGGGCACTAATAACCAATTGTGTGTGTGTGTGACCGACGCAGATTTGGTTCTTTAGCCTTTATATCTTCACCCAGTGTGTAAGCTAGATCAAATTATTTATCTATGATTTTAAAATTTAGTAATCAAGGCTTCATAATTATGAATACCATATCCATTAATATTTATTTCTCTTCCTACGAGCTCTTGAATTTGTCTATTAAAGCCTCTACTCTCGTTACTCTGTCTTTAACAAAAATAACCAACTGCAATACCTCTTTGTTGGTTTTATACACAATACCTTCCACTTATTGTATAAAATTTTTAGCAGATGAATGGAGAAGGTTATCAAACTTGGGTATGTTGATCATATCCCCATACTTGGGTGATTATCCTAGTTACTCTCATATCTCCCAAAATTTATAGTGTTTCACTTTCATGACTAATAAAAAGAACCAACAACTTCTTAATTTATTTATGACAATTTAGGGATGCATCCCTCTTAGTAATTACATAGTTTAAACATCAATAAGCATCCATGATGGTCATGATATTGAGTTGATCAAAATCACTAATCTTGGATTTGAGCTAAGAAATTCAATCTTCTATCTTTATCCTTCATCTTATTCCACACTGTGACAATATCTTCTCTATGGGCCTGAGTGCCTACCCTAGACACTCTAATATTGGACAAAATATTATACAAATCTGTAGATTCACTATGAATATACACAATCACTTCTTGAGGATCATATGTAATCTACATTTCCTTCCATATTTTTAAGGCCTCCTCAGTACTATGGTGCATTTCTTTCATTTTCACCCCAATGGAATCCACAAAAGTGTTTAAACTCTTAATATATTCAATATAGTCATTGGGATTTATTTTGGGATGCTTAGCTAAGGAGATTTTTTTCTCTTTGTTCAAATTATACCTTGCCTTTTATTCCTATTTTAACCATCTTCCTCTTCCTCACTTTCTGAATAGTCCCACTTTACTTGTCAAACTAAGTAGAGACTATGGGTAGCTCTGTCAAAACCAAATTTTGCCTTTCATCTCTGACATTCTACATCTCCCTTACCCATTCAGGAACTATAAGTTCTCATGTTTCTTCTTCTTGAGCAAGTTATAAAGATGCATAAGGTAGAGAGGTAATTTGAAGGGATCTGATCATAGTTGTTGAAATAAAGGTACATATTTGAAAAGATATTTGGGGGATTTTTTGGCCTACCACTTCCCATAGGGAGGTTTTTTTTATGTGTTAACTCTGCCAAAATTTTAGTTAAACTTGGGTTTATCTCCACAGTGAATATTGATTCTAGCATGACCAATGGCTATGGCATATGAGTCTCTATTTGGGTTAATGTTTCCTAGGAGTTGGGGGTTTATTTAAAAGATAAACTATAACCAGATTCTCAAAATGGACTACTCTAGGAGTTCTTATTAGTTTTGCAAAAGAAAGAATATCTAAATCAACACTACCATAAATAGAACTAGATGATACAATCCTAAGAATTATTAAAGGTAATATTACAATTGAAATTTATACATTAGGCACTGAATAAATAATTAAAGAGACTACCTTATCTATTTTCTAACTTTGTTCTTATATGAGTCTGACTAAGGTGTCTCCTCCTTCATGCTTGCCTAGACTCAAAGCTTTGGATTTTTCCATCATAACTTCATCATTTGGTTGTACCATACCCATTTTTCAGCCTTCTTACTCTAAAGGATAACCAATAGTTCTTCTTCTTATTCTTCAAGATCCACTGTATTCTCTACATCCTTTTCCTCCACTTTAGTATCTTCTTTTATAATAAAGAGACCAAGTGATGGCCTATATTCTAGTTTTTTATCTTGAGAGGGGGAAGGGGAGTCCTTGTGATTCCTTTGATAGGTGAATATGGGTGGAAAGGAAGGTGGATGAGATGGTAAAGGTGTTGTGGTAACAACTATTGTAGGAAGTGGAGCTAAAGGTGATGAAGTGGAAGGAGTGGAAGGCATAAGGCTTCCTTGAGGGGACTTAGGAGATTGTAGAGAGTCAAGGAAAATTAAAATTGAATTAAAATACATTTGTAGAAATTTAGGAAGGCTCACTTGGGTGACTATAGTAAGAGGAGGAAAATGAGTCATCAAAAAACTGTTCCTCCTTTATTCAACTAAAAAAATGGTTGGACTCTTATTTGTAGTTGATGTGCCCAAGAACTATATATGTGAAAATTTTGAAGTAGAATGGAATTGAGGAATAGGAAGTCATCTCAATATCTACCTCCTAAGATGAATATTTGATTATCTTACCTCCTATATTGATTTGGTTACTCCTTTGTAGATTTTGTTAAAGTGGAAGGAGGTTGATTTGGTGGCTAAAAGCCCTATGGTGGAGATGAAGGCCTTTGCTGACTACATGAATTTTGGGCCTCTTTTTCTATTACCTCTAGGTTGTATTGTATGGATTGGTCATGTATCATAAACATTGACTTGTATTTCATCTTTATCCACATTTATAAATCATTTGAAGAATTTTACAAAATATGATCATGATCATATGCTTGGTGATTATAGGAGACATGTACTTAATTATTTTCCAAGATTGTTTTGATATAACCCCTTATTTTCTTCCTGGGATCTCATTCTCTAAAGGTTGAAATCTATAAGCTGTACTGTGTTATAGCCTTACCAACTTGAAATAAATGTGACATAGTCACATATTTATGTTATCTAATGTTGAAAGGAGTCTTGAAGTAGTAGGCCAAATGTATCTGACTTAGTTCCTCATAAATACTATTAAAGACTTGATAGGCTATTTATTGTTCCACAAGATGGTCTAGAACATGGTATGGAAACAGTAAAGTATAAGTCTTGGTATCCTCTACTCAAATGATGGTTACATATGGATATAACTAATAAGATCCTATTTTACTAAGGATCCATGTTATGTATTCTAATAGTATCAAGGTGCCCTGCATTAATTGGTATATATGAGGATACACACCATTTTTTATCCTTTTGATTTCATTCTTGTATCTATGAATGAGCATGAAAGAGAAATCCTCTTCGACCCTATTTCCAAAATATTCTTTTGAGGGTTGCCACTCCTAACCATAAGGCATGTAAATAATGGCCATTACCACATCCAACAAGTAAAACATCATGTATAAATTTCCATCCTCAAGCCTCTGATTAGGGTAAAGTACCTGTGACTTTATTCATGCACTTATGATCTCCCCCCGTGCTACCAAATTATTAGTTGTCAGGACTATATTTAATAGTGGAACCCATTCGACCTGAACAAAAGAAATACTTGAGAAAACATATAACCTATTTAAAGTGCTATTGTTATTGTAATTCCACATATAAATTTAATGATACAATTATAGGATGTTTACCCTTTAGATTCATCCTCTGACCCTTTTCAATACATTGATTTAACTTTCTATCTATGGTGTTATGTTCAAGCCAAACATTGGCCAAGACTTGATTATAGGTAGTGTCAAGATAGGGAAGCCTAAGATATATTTTGAATTCCCTACCTGAGATGTAAGCAATGGCAATATTGAATTTCCTTAGATGAATAATATCCCCAATAGTGGTTCCATTAACAAATAAAAATTTCAATAGGTCAATGCAAAGCATTACCTCAGTCTGAGTCACTCCCAAGTGGAGACCTTTCTATTTGTTTCACAATAAATCATCTATGTATTACTTTGCCTCTAGAGGGAGTTCATATTCAATATAATATGATTGGATTGATTCAACCTCTTCTTAGAGAACTAAGTAATGTGGAAATTTGAAGTTTAGGGCACTCTTTTCAAATACTATATCTTTGTATTCAATCAATCCCATAAATTAGTATGGGGAAGGGACTGAGGGCTTACCTTATTTTGGTAAAGAGGCTATTATTTGCCTTTGGTAATTGTAATTACTTTGATGTCATGGAATAGTTCATTCTACACTTATTAATTGAACAAAATTAGGGCTCACTTGACACTATGAAGCTTGAGAATGCACTTGTTTAATTAAAAGAGCAATAATAAAGTGAGTTTTTTTAATCATAAATTTTGTATATATCACTCACAATCCTAAGTATTTAATGTATCTATGCACCTTTGATGAATATAACAAAATTTTGATTTTAATGATCATTTCAAATTGAATGTGTCAGTTAGCTTTGGTAGGTACCCTTACTTTCCATATGGAAATAGTTCGTTAATTCTTTGTGTCTAGTCATTAATTTTGAGACACTTGTTACTTATTTATTGACTTACTTCTTTTCTATGATGTCAATCATTCTCATTTATGTTTTAGCGATACCTTCCCCAAATAGTTTCACTTGTTAGGTCCTCATTAACTTGACTCTTTAAATCTATTCATTGTGTTAGGTAGGTCTTATGGCAATGAGTTAATGTAATCAAGCCACCTAGCCTGATCTTTGAGCACTAGAAGCATAGAATCTTGGAGCATTATAATGGTATTCCTTTTGGTGAAGAATATTCTATGGTCATGGGTCATCATGATCAAGACATGTGGAATCATCTTAGAATCTCAAATACTTAAGGGCTCAAAACCATTAGATTATAGACCAAAAAACTTCTTAACCTTCCCGTGGACATGAATTATCATGAATGTGCCAAGTGTCTATCGCTCAGAACCCCAAATGATCAAAAGCTCAAAATATCAGCATATGGTAATGTGAAAACATTAAGTTTAGATGGTAAATGGATGAAGTCTTTGTGTCTCCATTTTAATGTGAATATGCCACATGGTGAATTTTTGGAGGCCAAGAGACTTGGGATATTAGAAGACTTAAACTTATAACAATGCGGAAATCTTGTAAACGTCCATAACTCTAAAGACAAATTTTTTACAATCATCCAAAGATTTGAATGATGTGAGAGTGATGCATGTCAAAGTTACATGTAATCTTCAATGAGGGACCGATTTGAGGAAATTGATTGTCTTTTGTTGATAATATTGTGATCCAAAATATATATACTAGGACATAAAAAGATTGGTTATGTTATATCACAAACTAGAACATCATATCAAAGTAAAATTCATGAAAATACAAGGTTTGAAATGACACAAGATACTAGTTTAATCTTGATTTTTTTGGAAATAACATTAGATGACAAATGCATGATATCATAGTCATAGATCTTTAGCATCATAGCTCATTAAATAAAGGTTTTGTAATAATGGGTCCCTATCTTAAAATTTTAAAAATGGGGTGTGTGTGTTAGGGCACAACATTGTCATTTCCTTTTTTGAGGATTGTGGGGATAGAGAAAACCTATTGGATTTATGAGTACAAATTTCACCTACTTCCACTCCAAACATATCATCATAAAACTAGTAACATCCCTCTTAAAACCTATCTATAAATACATATGTTTTAGATTTGCCATCATATTTGTTACCCATGGGTGACATGAGTAAGGAATATTGGGTGGCTCCTCTAAGACTATCATCTGTAAATCAATAATATCTAGTATAAAAAAATTTCCTTTAAATCTAAGGAGTCCCCCTCCTATCTAATAACCATTATATTTATGATCTTAACTATTAATTTCAAGGGGAGTATTGATCTAGTTGTAAAAATCATTTGATGGTTAGTAACTCAAAATATATTTCCAAAAAATAGTTATCATTTTCCCCATGGAAAATATATATTCTTTAACTAAGGGAAATTGTAACTATGTTCTCTTTTCCCTTAAAATATTCAATGTGAAAGTCATACTCACTCAGGAATTACAACCAATGCCTTTGTCATAAATTAAATTTTTGTTGAGTAAATATGTATTTAAGTCCCAAGAGATTAGTCTTCAAATAAAAAAATCTTTCCTAAAAGGAAATTCTACCACATTAGTAATACATGAACAATGGTTGCAAGTTATAGGTCATAAGCCTTATAGTTTAATTCATATTGCTTAAGTTTATGGGATTCATAGTCCACTATTTTTCCATTACATCAAAACACCTCCAAATCCTTTCTAGATGACTTTTTAATAATTATGAAGTTACCAATCATGTAAAATACGCGCAAAACAATTGTAGACATCAAGTTATCTTTTAAAATTTGAGAATATTTTTCACATTTTTTTGTCCACATGATCTTTATATTTTTATTTTTTAAATAAGTGATTGGGTTCCCTCTCTTGGGTAACCCATCATTTAAAAAAAAATATCAGCTAAACCCATGAAAATGTTGATTTCATATACATTTTTAGGTGATATGCTCTTTTTGGAAGAAAAATCATTCAGAAAATTTTACATACCTTTTATGATGTCTTAACCATTGCATTACTAGCTTCAAGTGTTGTACATGTTCCTCTTCATATTTTGAATATATCATAATATATTTAGAGATACAAATATAAATCTATCCAATAAGTCTAGAATATAGTGTTCATGAGGTTCATGAATTATATTGGAGCATTAGTGAGTCAAAATGGAAACACTCTAAATCATGATGTCCATAACAAGTCTTGAAAGTAATTTCTTAATTATATTCTTTATGGATCATCAACTGATGATAACCTAATATAAAATAAATATTATAAAATATAATTTCCCATCACATTTTATCAAATGGATCATTGATGTATGGAAATGCATACTTATTTTTTACATTTACTTTATTTAGCATTTTATAATCAATGCACAATCTAATGGTGCCTTCTTTATTTTTGAAAACAAATCACTAGTGTACCTAAAGGGGGCACACTTGGATGAATAAGAACCTTATCTACCATCTCCTATTATTTATCATTTCATTCAAATAATTAGTTTTTTCATCTGATATGGAGTGTTTGACTTCAGTTTGGAAACAAACACAATGTTAATAGAGAAATCAAATTCTATTTTAGGTGGTAAAAATGGCAAGTTTTCAGAAACAACATCACTAAAATCATAAAGGAAAGTTTAATACTCTACTATAGGTTCATTTCCTTCTCCTACATGATCAATTGATAGACCCTTTTCTTTGGCCTTATTCAACTACATTGCAAAAATGTCTCAAACTAATCTCTCTCTTAAATCCTTGCACTACTACTATGTAGCCATTATCATTCAAACATGAAACAATTTTAGTAAAACAATCAAATTTGGATCAATGTTTCCATAACCATTTTACCCCAATTATTATGTCATAATACCCTAGAAGGGTAATATATATATATTTAATGCATTAGTGAAACCAAGAAGCTCTAAGTCAGCTTCAAACAAATTTTTCTCTACCTTTTTCTCTACTTGATTATTGTATTGGATTCATCAATATTTTTCCATAAAACTATCTTTTCTAGTAATTTTCTTAAGAATATCAGGAACTAAAAAAACATAGATGCTTCTATGTCAATAAATATATAAATAAATAACCATATATTTTACTTGATGCCTCCACTGGTGTCACCTCAAAACTACCTAACGGTTATACATTGAAGTTTGTGTCTTCTCTTGGAAATCCTATACTAGATCTATAGGATATATTTATAAATGAAACCATTTTATTTATTAGGTTATTGATTGGCATAGTGATCACCACCACAAGTAAATCGTCCTTCCATGAGACCTTTATTCTCTTGGTGATTCTCCCCATGAATGAAATTTCCACTATTGTTATCATTTCTATTTATATCCTTAGGTAAATTTTTTGGTTTTACTAAGTTTCCATTTTTTGAATTCTTTCCTAAACTAATGTTTTTATTTCCACCAATTCTATTAATTTCTATATTTTATTTTAGGAAGGGAGTTGCATTTTATTTTTGTGTCCTTTGTTAAGAAATAATAGTTAATGCTCACATTATTTGTATAGGCAAGTATAAAATAATATATTGTACATGAGTTAATAACTCACTAGTGATGTATTAAGATGAGATAATAAAGGGATGCTAGAGAGATATTAGGCAGGAGATCCCATAGATGACAGATGTACTAGGGGGATTTTCAGAGAGATCCACATGCCTTCTTTGCTTTAGTTTCGGATCCAGACACTTTTCAAGAGGCATCAGGGGTACCTAAGTGGGATAGTGCTATGGAGGAAGAATATTCTTCCTTAATAAAAAATCACACTTGGGATTTGACTTCACTTCTTAAGGGAAGAAAGATGGTTTGATGTAGGTGGATATATCAAACCAAGTTTGTAGCAGATGGGTCGGTTGATAAGTACAAGGTGTGATTGGTCGCCAAGGGTTTCTCACAGGTGGCAGGCATTGACTACTTAGAGACCTTTGCACCCATTGCAAAGATGAATTCTATCTAAGTCAACTTGGCTATTGCTGTAGTACATGGTTGGGATGTGCACCAAATGGATGTGAAGAGTGACTTTCTTCACAGAGACCTAGAGGAGGAGATCTACATGGAGCAGCCACCAAGATTTGTTCAGGATTCTTCCTTAGTATGTAGACTTAGGAAATCTATCTATGGCCTCAAACAGGCCCCTCGAGCTTGGTATGCCAAGATGGATTCCTTCCTTCTCACAGCGGGTTTCACTAGGTGCCATTCTGACCCCAATATCTACTTCTTGTGGCAGTATGATTCTCTCTTGATTTTGGTTCTATATGTTGATGACCTTTTGATCACCAAGAGTTCTTCATTAGCTATTGCAGTGGTGAAGGCATCTCTCTAGGATATATTTGACATGACAGACTTGGGTTTGTTGCACTACTTCCTTGGCATCGAGATCTCATAGTCAAATTTAGGGATTTCTCTTGCACAACCTAAGTATGCTCTTGACTTATTGGCTCGATTTCACATAGTTGATTGCAAGCCATCTCTGATTCCCTTTCTATCAGGAGTCAAGCTTGAGGCTAATTGTTCTTCACCATTGGTTGATGCCACTCGGTATCGACAACTTGTTGGTAGTCTCATCTACTTGACTCACTCTAGGCTCGACATATCATATACAGTGGGACTTGTCTCCAGATTCATGTAGGAACCCCATGAGCTACATTGGAAAGTAGTTAAGAGGATCTTGCATTACATACAGGGTTCACATAGATATGAGATTCATTACAAATTTGGCATAGAGATTGACTTGGTTGGATATACAGATTTAGACTGGGCTGACGATTCACAGACTCGTAATTCCACTTCTGGTTATATTTTCTCTCTAGGTTATGGTCTTATCAATTGGTCTAGAAAGAAGTAAAATGCTATTGCTATATCATCCATAGAGGCAGAGTACAAGGGAGTTGTTAATGCAGCTACTGAGGCTATTTGGCTTCAGGGGATTCTTTCTGAGTTTGGCATTCCTATTAGGCAGTCCACCATCATTTATTGTGACAACTAGAGTACCATTTAGATTTGCAGGAATCTAGTTCAGCACTAGCAAACCAAGCACATAGAGATTCACATGCATTTAATTCGGGAGCTTATTCAGAGTTAGGTCATTGACTTGATATTTTGCCAGTCTTCAAAGCAGGTTACAAACATCTTCACCAAACCTTTCACCAAGAGCAAGTTCATTCATCTACGAGCTCTTCTTAGGGTGCGGTCTACATCTATAGTAGCATCATCTTCAGGGGGGACCTTCTAGCCTCTTCATTTCTTTTATGTCTCTCTTTTGGGGGGTGAGTTTTTTTCCTACGGGTTTTCTCCTTTTCTCTATCTTATGGGAGATTACATTTGTACATGGGTACCTCATTAGGCCTAGTTGCTAGGACCCATTTTATATTTCCAGACTGCCCACCTCAGCTACGCTTATGGGGGGGTATTAGTGTAGGTTTTTATTTTTCCCTATTATTTAATTAGGGAAATTTTATATTTGTGCATACATGGAGTTTTCCTACATTTGTGGGATAGGTTAGCTTATGTGGAGATGTGTGTCATAGATGTGTCATAGGTGTCATAAGAATGTCATAAGTAACTCCCTTGATGGGAGTTACTTCTCTATTCTTAGCACCTTGTCACCACCTTTCATGGAGGAGTTATAGTCTATTCTTGGGGTGCTTTGACCACCTTTTGTGGAGGAGTTACTTATGTGCTCTCCTATATGTATTCTTCACTTTGGCCATCTCATGTTAATCAGATATTGGGTTTTCTCCTATTTGTCTTGTGCAATTTATCTTCTTGTATAATTTCAAATTGCTTTAGCAGCTATGTGGTGTGCACTTGCTTCATCTCGTGTGATCACGTCTCCATTGCATTCACATTATCCAGATTTTGGCAATAACTCCGATGATCATGACCCACTTCAAGAGTAATGTCATGTCCTTTTTTTTTTTAGAACACATATCTTGTCTTGGGTAGCAATTACCAAGGCTAGGATTTTGTTGAATGTAACCTTCAACTACCCCCCATGTTTATCACCTTCACCTTTGGCACATGTCTAATCCATAACAACCTAGGAGGACCAATGAGGTGTAACTTATAAATATATTAAGCTCACTAGGTTTGAGCCTTGAAGCTAGGCTATGATACCCTAATATAAAAACCCTTTGATAAAATAATGGAAAAACATCCAAGATTTTTTTCCATGTGAGTTATACTTAAGTTTTACCAAGGACATGAATTGATTCACATCATCTCTTAATTCTTAACTAAAATAAAATAGATGGGAAATAAAATTAAACTGATACATTTAGATAATTAAAACTAAGTAAAGTAAGTAAATGTTAAACATAATCCATTTTCAATTAAACTAAATAGCCGATAATTTATTGATTATAAAAGGGGAAACTAATAATTATTTATTTCTTTTTCCATTTCACATAATAAAAGCACCCATTTACATTCAATCATAATGTAATTAATTTATTTTGATTGACTTAGCATAAGGAGTAACAATGCATAATCATGAGATACATTGCAAGTAATAAAAAAGGTAACTTATTTGCATTTTCAATTATTACAAGAATACATAGTATAAAATAATTAAATTTTTCATTCCTTTACAAAATATATGCATATATATAATTTCATTCTCAACATCATGTTTTAATTAATAAAAATATAAATTAAAAAAGAGAATACATTCATCTATTAGAAGACAAGAATACACAAAATACAAAGGAACATCTCAATGTGAGAACACTAAGATAACATAGGAGATCCTACTTAAGTCGTGGTATTGAAATAGGGGAAGGAAAACATAATTAGAGAACTATACCTCTAACCATACAATAAATTTAGTTCCCCCATACACCTCTCATGATACAAGAGTGTCCTTACTATTGTATCATTAATTTTAAACCTTGGAGAGGGTTCTTCAAGCCCTTTCCAATTGAGCTACCCTATTGGGACAACCCCCAGATGTGGGTCACTTATGGTGGGGTTGAACCTCCGAATAAGGCTAGCTTCCTCTGGATCACTAAGAAAAGGGTTAAAGAAGGGGAAAAGGGATCCTAAGAAGGATAAAATGGTGATGCACCAATTTAAATGATAACTCACACAAGCATGAAATATACACTTAAAAAGCATAAGATAACACTAGCTCACACAATCTCAAAATCTAACTAATTACATAAGTATTTCATACTCTAGGTTCAAGAAGCAATGAATGAAGCTAGGAGGAATTATAATACTCACACCAAGATTTCATTAATGGTAGAACAAACAAAAATTTAGACATGTCATCAATTAGAATACACCCTAAAATAATCAAGAAAGAAGGACAATGGGCATGGAAGATTCTCCTTCATAATACCATCATGAAAAAGCTTACTAAACATAGTTCAAAAGCAAGAGATAGGTAAAAAAAAAATATTTATTATCTTTAAGAGGTATTTCATACAAGTTTTTGATAGGGTCTATCCTTATCAAATGAGAGTCTCTGCTCTTCTAGAATTGAGAGAGAGTTTCTATCAAAAGTGAGAGATTTTTCTTTTAAAAACTGAGAGAGATAAAGCTTGAAAATGGAAAGAAAATGGGTAATATATGAGAAAGGTAGAGAGAAGAGGGAGCATGAGTACAAAAATCATTAATTAAGATTCCACCTTTTGATGAATATTCCACCACATTTATGATCAAATCATCACCAGTTATCTATTGACAAGTTTACTTTTTATTTATCCCAATAGCCCTTGAATCTTCTCATTGGTTAAAAAATGCACTAGAAAATAATAGTTGCTAAAGGTGGTGATTCATGATCCTACTTATGAAGTAAAACCCTTAGGCACCCTAAAAACTAATTGAATGATATAAATACTTTCTTTGACTAGTAGATATCCATCTTGGGACTTTACACCATCTCCGCTTACTTCATTATGAGGGCAAGGTCCTTATCTCCATAGACTTGACAGAGCCATGCCTATGTCTGCTTTTAGCGGCTACAAGTACCTATTTGTCAAACATATGACCATGTTGATAGATGAGACACTTCTCCATGATTACACATTTTCCCCTACTCCAACCTAAATATATATATTTACTATATTATTTAAAAACCAATCCAAATTATTGGTTTTCATATAGTTAATATATCAATGAGATACACAAATGTTTAGTCTTACTTTGATAACTGCTAGTCCATCTTTGATCTCTGTGTTAGGCCATAGAAGACCTATTATTCCTTTATTGAGATTTAATGATGATGTTTGATCCTAATCAATCCACTCTGGTTTAGATTGGATCGTGTCTTGACCCCCAGTTAAAGTCTTATAACCTCAACCTTTAATATTGGTCATTGATCTTAATCTAGTCCTTCAAGAGTATAATAACTTTGACCTTTAATACTGGCCATTGATCTTGATCTTAGCCTCTTATATTTTTCCAACTGTCTGATCCTCATTTGCTCCATAGGATCTTATTGACTATTTTACCTCTTGCACACTATAGATATACTTTTGTATGATTAAACATAAGCCATAGATCTCCTGCAAGTCTAACATGATTGTGGCACTTGGAAACTTCTTATTGGCCTTTGAGATCCATTTATTTATTAACTCATTTTTTGTCATTGATTTGATCTATATGAGTAAACATGTACCATCAATTTACTTGGACCCACTAACATCTATCAATTGATATGTACTATTAGATCTTTATCAAGATACTTGAGATCTTACCACTTATCAGCTTCTCATTTATGCTGACCTTTTGACTTGATGCTCACCATTATCTACTTTGTATAATTAAATGCATGCCCTTAGATCTTTAGGAACTACTGACACTATCAGATCGATGCTCATCATTGGATCTTGACCTTAGCTCCCAATATTTGGACACTTATCACTCTCACATTAAACATTAGGATATTTGAATTCGAATGACTTCTTCATGGATCTTAAACTTGATGTCCCCGCACATGTTTCACTCTGTAAGTCTAAATTTGAATCTTTATAACTTGAGATAGACAAATAATCAAGTTATGGAATTTACAAAGGATGATATAGGCATGAAAAACTTCATGACCATGTGGTATTTTGACTTTGAGATGCTTTTTAGGCATACTTATTAAATACACAATCAAGCTAACCAGTCTATTTCTACATGACATTCTCATGATAGTCTGGTTCTTTTGGACTTATGCTTGAACTTTCTAGACTCAAAATGAGTTTTTGAGACCTTTAACACCTAATTTATGTCCATGAAGGTCATGATCACCATGAGAACCTATTGATCCTTAAAATTTAACAAATTACACTTTAAGTTTACTTAAAGTGTTTCAAAAGATTTTCAAGCTACATGTGATCTTTAGACCACTCATTCCATCTAGAAATATATTCACCTATTCAAACCATTTCTAGGTAAAATATCCTTATGTGGGCTAAATCTGGCCAACATTTTTGGTGATATCCTGGGGTTGCATGCCTGTTATGCAAAAACTTAGTGGCCTTAAAATGATCCATTGGGTACATAGAGTCATATTATTTATTCTCAACTAATGTGAGATTGACTAGAGATGACCCTTTTTAAAGATTCCTCTTGACACAAAAAAAGGAAAAAAAGAGCAAAATAAACAACTATGCCACATGTACTTATTGAAAGGGAAACACACAACTTGATGGAAATGTGCTCAAGGAACTTAGAGGAAAGCGTAAAAAATGTATTCTAATATGCTAAAATATCATATAAAAACTATAAAATATTATAATAACAAGGCTTTAAATGAATACCATTGACTAGTATGCATAATACCTCTCCATCTAGTTAGGCAAGTTAAAGAGCATTATGATGTTTACATCCATGGATCAAATGAGGACCACTCCACAAGATGCCAAACTTGGTATGGCTGCATAACTTGGCCTTATTTGATTCTCATTTGAGGACTAAGTCCCTTTCTTTGAAGTCCATTGTTGTGTGTCTCTTGTAAAAGGCTTTCTTGACTTGATCTTGATGTGATTCTAATGTCTTCATTGTAAGGTCCCTGGTTTCTTCAAGCTCCATGAGCTCTACCATCCTCATACTCAGGCTCACTTTCCATCAACTCAAGTTAATGGGATAATTCCAAGGTAGGTAGTTTAAAAGAAATGATCAATTTGGATTCCCTTCCATATACTAGAATATATGGAGAATTGCCAATGGAAGCTTTGAGAGTCACTCTATCAGCCCATAAGGCTGTCCTTAGATTTATATGCCACACTCTTTGATTTTCCTCTATGGTCCTCTTGATAATCCTTAGCAAGTTATTGTTTTTGGACTCTATTAGTCTATTACCTTGGGGGTAGTAATTGGAGGGTGTGTTTAGGTAGATGCCCATCTTGAATGCCCATTCACTTATCTTCATGCCTACAAAGGTTAAGGTATTATCTAAAATTATAGTAGCTAGGACACCAAACTTGGTCACTATGCTATCATAAAAGTCCAATACTACTATTTCATTAGCTTCTTTAAAGGCAATTGCTTCCACCCACCTGATGAAGTAGTCAAATGTAGTGATCACCCATTTATGTCCTGCACTAGAAGGTGGATTAATTATCCCTATGAAGTCTAACCCCCATTGCATGTAGGGTTGCTCCAATTGAATTAGGTTGAGTGTATGAGCTGATAATCTCTACTTTCCTATAAATATGGTACACTTTTGGTAGTTTATGACCCATGAATAGGCATCTTTGAAAAGGCTAGGCCAATAATAGCTAGATCTCATTACCTTTGTTGTTTTTGGTCTTGGAGCAAAATGGCCTCTTACAGGTCCATCATGGAACTATTCCAAGAGATTTGTCACTTGAATGTTATAAATGCACCTAAGAAGTACCCTATTGAGGTCCTTTCTTTAAAAAACACCATCAACTAATGTATAAAGTATGGATTAAAGCCTAAAATACCTTTTTTTTGCTCTGTCCAAAACTTGGGGGCATTCTCTTATCATCAAGAAATGTGTCATATCTTGGAGTCAGGTTTTATGAAGTGAAGGTGCATCTATTTGTGAGTTATCTTGTGTCACAAAAACAACTTATTTATCTTCATGAAGGTCATCCACCATATTCTCACATAAGCCTTTACCTTTAATTAGCTTGGTGACTTTGATTTCCACATCATACTCTGTGACCTTGGTAATCTAGCCTACTCTTCTCTCATTCAAATCCTTGTTGAGGGGAAAGTCCCTCACTCCAGAATGAGGCACCATAAGATGAAACTTACTATTAGAGAGAATTGGTCTAATTTTTTTGAGGCTTCTCAATGCTGTAAGAACTTGATTTTCTATAAAAGTGTACTTTACCTCATATCTTTCTAGCCCTTAACTAAAAAAGTTAATTGGCTACTCAAGTCCACCATTCTTCTGCATAATAATAGTTGATATGTTGTCAACATTAGAAAAGGTGTACACTATGAAATCCTTTGAGAAATCAAGATTCATGAGTGAGGGTGCTTGTGTAATGGCTTAATTGATGGCCTCAAATGTTGTCTTACCTTCGTTTGACCAGGTTTGCAAAACTAGGTATAAGCCTTTTCACAAAGTTTATCTTCCCAAGGAAGCTCTAGATTCCTTTCTTGTGCTTGGGTAGAGATAGTGCTAAGATAACACTTATTCTATCAAGGTCAATGGATAGTCCTTCCTTTGAAACAATATGACCCAAAAGTTTGCCTTAATGAGCAATAAACACACACTTCTTGGGATTTATAGAGATCCCATACTTTCTACATCTTTATAATATCAACCTTAGATGGTCCATGTGCTCACTAGCTTTCTTGGAGAAAACTATGATGTCATCCAAGTAAACTAGCACCATCTGATTTAATAACCCTTAGAAAGCCATGTTCATGGCTCTTTGGAAATTTACCCTAACATTTGAAAATATAAAAGGCATGTTTGGTAATATGTGCCCCACTTTGTGGTGAAGGTAGTCTTATACTAATCTTTCTCTCTTACCAAAACTTGGTTATATCTTGAATATCCATCCAAAAGGGAGAAGCATTTTGAACTAGCAACTATCTAAAGTAGTTACTTCATGGATGGTAAAGGATAGTGATCCTTCAAAGAGACCCTATTTAAGTTACTAAAGTTAACACACAATCTGATATCCCCACTCTTCTTCCTAATAGGCACTAAATTCACTACTCATGAGGAGTATGGTAAAGATGATCTTAGATTCAATAAACTTGGTAAATTATTTCCTCGTAAGCTCTTCAATTTTAGGGTTTATAGGCCTCTGCTTCTACCTAACAGGTTTGACATTAGCCTCTATTTATATAGTATGTTGGGACAACTTAGGATCATAGCCTTTTAGGTCATTATATTCTAAAGCAAAGATGTTTGCATATTCTTTATAAAGTTCTATGAAATCATGCCTCTCAGCTTTAGTGTTTACCTTTCCAAGATTGAAGAGATTGTCCTTAAAGATAAGGACTTTGTCATAGTTATCTTCATTGGTTGACATCACTACCTTGTCTTTTCTCATATGATATCCATCATGTAAAAGACATTCAAGGGTGACAAACCCTTTAGGAAGCTTATTGTATCTTAATTGAGCTATTTGTGCTTCATATTGATGTTGGAGTTTTTTTTGGTTCATTGAAGAAAATTCTACTTCTTGCTATAAGAAACATGCAATTTGCTTGTTATTCTCAAAGACTTGCCAATGAGCTTTATTATCTGGCACTGATTATTATGACCACTTTGACATGT
The DNA here is from genome assembly GCA_037957365.1 of Torreya grandis. NCBI lineage: Eukaryota > Viridiplantae > Streptophyta > Pinopsida > Cupressales > Taxaceae > Torreya > Torreya grandis. Next base: position 2,040,758 of record JARHVA010000454.1, on the reverse strand, counting down.
GGCTGTATCTTGGTCTTTTTTAACTCATTTGGGATATCAAATTGAGCTCCCACAATTGCCAATCTATTAGCATGTTGATTCTAGTTTCTTGGTATTGATTGGCTGTTAAAGGCCACAAAATCCTTAATTAGGTCCCACACTCTATGTTTTGAAGACTTCATCAAAGGGTTCTTAGTGATATTATGGCCTCTAACCTAGTGCACTATTAGCTCACTATCCCCATAAACTTTAAACTACTTGATCCTTCTCTTATTAGCCCATTGAAGGCCATGGATAAGACCCTCATATTATGTTTCATTACAAGAGAAATTGAATTGGAACCTAAAAGAAGAGAAATATTTATCATTGGAGGGTGATACTAGAATTGTACCTACACCCACTCCATGTTTACTCCTTAAACCATCAAAGAATAGTTTTCATAAGCCACTAGGATCTTCTTGAGGTCCAATAAGGGATGGCATGGAATGATTATATTCATGTAAGCAGTGACCACCCATGTTCCTCTCTTCCATTCCTTCCATGGGATCAACTGACTGATGTTCATTTCATAGTTCATCCAAGAACATGTCTGGTATCTCCTCAAGGTGAGTGTTTAATTCTTGACCAACTATATGTTTATCTTCATCAAGAATGGTGAAATTGAGGTTTATGTTGTGTGGCCCATAAGGCTCTATGTGGAATTGTGTAATGGGCTCAACCTTAATAGATACCTTGGTTTCATTTCTTATTCTTAATGCCATGTATGACTAGTCTACTGTTAGATAACCTCTACTATTTGTAGTGAATTATTTGGATAAGCATAGTGAAAAATGAGGAGGTACATTAAGTATCAATACATCTTGAGCCACTAAGACACTAGGATAATCATGCATGGTTTTGTTAAGGTCCTTGATGATACTAGATAGCTTGGTTGAAGATCCATCTAGCTACAACACTCCTTTAGATTGGGGCTCATACTTTAGTTCAAGTTGGTCTATTATAGACTTTGGTATTAATGAGGTGCTAGCCCCACTATCTACCAATAAATTATGCACTAAAGAGTCAGAAATGATTATTGAAATGTAGAAGGGAGGAGGTTTGACCACCTTACTTGATTACCCTTTATTAGGTCCTTTGGTTACATTGGTGAGAACCACATTTTATTTGAATGGTGGCTTCTCAGAAACATTAATTCTTGACAGCCCTTCTTGGAGGATGTCTACCTAACCAAGCATGGAGAACATCTACCACATTGGCACACTCACGTTGGACCTTTTAATTTGGTCCACAATGTTGATGGGTGAACCATAAATCTTTGTTTGTTTTTTGGGAGCCATAATTGTACTTTGAATTTATGAGTTTTGGGGGACAAAGACATTCCCCTGATTTTTATTCTTTGGATCAATTAGAACCTTTGGATCAGCAACATGTTCATTTGGCTTTGATATTGAAGGAGTAATGGTAGTCATCTCTTCAACTACTCCCTAATTACCATTTATATTCCTTATTTTGAACCTTGTATTTGTTACCACTAGATTATATGCCTAGATAGAACTAGCTTCTTGATTGAGAGCATAACACTATTCTTACTCATAATTCACATTTGTATCACCCAAATAACTTGGTCCTTGATCAGGTATTTGACCTTGTTAAGGCTCTTTTGGTTTTGTCATCATGGGCACTTCTATATTCCAGGCCATAAGAACCTGATTGTATCCATAATTAGCAGCCTATTGCCATTGATCATTGAAGGCTTGGTTAAAGTCAGTGTTTTGGATAATGGATTGCCCAATTGACTAATTCCAAGGTATGGTACCCTCAAATTATTGAGTAAGATTTTTCTAGATAGGGACCAAAGTGTTAGAAGTTCTTTCAATATTTGGATTATAGTTGCTCTGTCTATTGTAATTAAGTTATCCTTGTCTTTGGTTTTGACCTTGGGCGTGGCCTTGGACGTTTCCTTTATAGGGTGGCCTATTTACTTGATAATATTGTGGTTTAGGTTGATATGAGGATTGATAAGGCCTATTAAAATATTTTTGCCTCTTAACATTCACTAGTTCATTTTACAAGGACTAAAACATGCTCTTAAGCTCTTGAAAGTTCTTATGTTCTTGGGGATCACTAGATTGACTAGTGGAAGCCTTTTATTTATTTGGTGAGGGTATAACAATAGTTGTAAGCATAAGAGGAATGAAATCAAGGGGAAAAATAGAAATAGGAGATGGTTTGATCTCAGGGAACAAAGACATTAGTTGTCTAGATGTTAGCTTACGAGCTTAGACTAGATAATTTTATACTCTGATTGCCACCTCATATGAATTTGGCAATGTGTTCCCTCCCATAGATTAGATCATTACTAGAATTTCACTATTAAGGGATTTTAAATAGTATAAGAAGGAAAAATTATGGGTAGGCCTAATAGAGACTGGGTTTCTATCCCAAGATTTTTAGAAACCTTGTATTGAAGTCTTGCATGACCTCATGAGGGGCTCTTTTTATTGTAGTTAATTTTTCTACAAGTAAATAATGGTCACTTTTATATTCAAATATTTTACACAAAGCCTCTCCTAATTGGTCCCATGTGGTAATGGAATTAGCAGTAAGGATTCTATACCAGTCTAAGGCTTTACCTTTGAAAGAGATGGCTAATAACCTAATTTCCACATTTTCCTTATTGATATCATGAATGTTGTAGAAGTTGGCTATATCCATGAGGTGTTCAGAAGGGATTGTGGCTTGGTATCTAGTAAAATAAGGGACAATTTTAAGAGATACTAGTAGAATAAGATCATATTGAGGGAGGTCCAAAGGAATTTGGCCATTAAAAGACACAAAATCTCTAGGGATTGCCATGGTTATGAAAGGGATTAACAAAGATCTCCTTACAGGGGTAGGACTTAAAAGTGATTTAGGAACAAAGTTGCCTTTATATGGGTGTGTATTATCAAACCTTCACTTTTTGAGTGAATTTAAATGAAATTAAAAAAAATTAAAAAGGAATACCTCTTGAAGCTGACCTTATTGTCACCTTTGGCATGAGATGAAGTCACTGCTCTGTTACCAGAATGTTGAATGTTATTTTGGAGTTTCCAGATGCTATTTCTTGGAAGTTATAAGTGTTGTAAATTGATCAAACTAGCATCAAACTTTGACCAATATTATTTGTATTGTGTTTCATTAGGCATGCCAAAAAATACTATAGTGTCAATTTTCACCCTTGGAAAGGGTTCCTCAGGCCCTTTCCAATTGATCTACGCTATTGGGACAACCCCAGGATATGGGTCACCTATGGTGTGGTTGAAACTATAGAGAAGGCCAACTTACTCTTGATGGATCACCTATACTAATGTTTGCACTGAGAAAAGGGTTAGAGAAGGGGTAAATGGATCCTAAGAAGGATAAAAGGGTGATGCACCAATTTAAATGAGAACTCACACAAGCATGAAATATACATTAAAGAAGCATAAAATAACACTAGCTTACACAATCTCAAAATCTAGCTAATTTCATAAGTATTTCATACACTAATTTCAAGAAGTAATGAATGAAGCTAAGAGGAATTATAAGACTCACACTAAGCTTTTATTAATGATAGAAAGAACACAAATACAGACCTGTAATCAACTAGAAAACACCCTAAAACATTCAAGAAAGAAGGATAATGGGCATGGAAGATTCTCCTTCACAATGCCATCATGCAAAAGTTTACTAAACATAGTTCAAAATCAAGATATAGTTAAAAAGAAATATTTATTAGCTTCAAGAGTTATTTCATACAAGATTTTGATAGGGTATAACCTTATCAAATGAGAGTCTCTATTCTTCCAAAATTGAGAGATTTCCTATCAAAAGTGAGAGAGGCTTTTCTTCTAAAAAATGAGAGAGAGCTTAAAATTGGAAATAAAATGGGTAATATATGAGAAAGGGAGAGAGAAGAGGGAGCATGATTTAAAAAATCATTAATTGAGATAGCACATTTCAATGAATGCTCTACCACATTTTTGATAAAATCATCACTAGTTCTCTATTGACAAGTTAACTTTTTATTTGTCCTAATAGACCCCAAATCTTATCATTGGCTGATAAAAATGCATTATAAGATAATAGTTGTTGAAGGTGGTGAGTCATGGTCCTTATTATGAAATAAAACCCTTAGGCATCCTGAAAACCTATTAAATGCTATAGTTGCTTTCTTCAACCAACAGATCTCCATCTTGGGACTCTATGCCAACTCCACTTGCTTCATTATGAGGGCAAGGCCCTTATCCCCATGGACTTGATAGATCCATGCCTAAGTCTATATTTAGTAGCTATAAGTACCTATTTTAAAAAATATGACCATGTTGATAGATGAGACACTTCTCCATGATTACACATCTGACCCTACTCTAACTTGAATATATATCTTTACTATATTATTCAAAAACCAATCCAAATTATTGGTTTTCATATAGTCAATATATCGACAAGATATACAGATGTTTAATCTTGCTTTGACAATTACTAGTCCATCTTTGATCTCTTCATTGGGCCCTAAAATACCTATTCTACCTCTATTAAGCTTTAATGGAAATGTTTGATCCTAAAAAATCTACTCTAGTTTAGTTTAGATCATGTCTTGACCTCCAATTAAAGTCTCATAACCTCAACATTTAATATTGGTCTTTGATCTTAATTTGGGCCTTTAATATTATATCACCTTCAACCTTCATTACTAGTTGTTGATCTTGATCTTAGACTCTCATATTATGCCAACTATCAGCTCCCCATTTGCTCCATAGGATCTTATTGACTCTTTGACATATCGTACATCATAGATCTTCTTTTGTACAATTAAACATGAGCCATATATCTCCTGCCAGTCTAATGCACTTGTGACACTTGGTAGCTTTTTATTAGCCTTTGAGATATATTGACTTGTTAAATCATTACTTTCTATTGATCTAATATGTACAAGTGAATGTGTACCATCAATTTACTTGGACTCACTAAGATATATCAATTGACACATACCATTAGATCTCTATCAGGATACCCAAGATCTTACCACTTGTTAGCTTCTCACTTACATTGACCTTTTGACTTGATGCTCACTATTGATCTACTTTATATGATTAAATGCATGCCATTAGATCTTTGGGACCCATTGACACTATCAAATCGATGTTCTTTGTTGGATACTGACCTTAGCTCCCAATATTTGGACACTTATCACTCTCATGTTAAACCTTATGATATTTTAATTCCAACAACTACTTCATAGAGCTTAAACTTGACATCCCCATGCACGTTTCACTTTGTAAGTCTAACTTTAAATTTTAATAAATTGAGATAGATAAATCATCAAGTTATGAAATTTTTAGAGGATGATCTAGGCATGAAAAAATTCATGTCCATGTGGTCTTTTGGCTTTGAGAGTCTTTCTAATAATACTTATTAAATGCATAATCAAGATAACTAGTCCATTTACGCATGATGTTCTCATGAAGGTCTGGTTCTTTTGGACTTATGCTTGAAATTTAAAGACTCAAAATGAGTTTTTGAGACCTTGTGCAACCTGATTTATGTACCTGAAGGTCATGATCACCATGATAACCTATTGATCCTTAAAATTTGACAAACTACACTTTAATTTTACTTAAAGTGTTTCAAAAGATTTACAAGCTACATGTGATCTTTGGACCACTCATTCCATTTAGAACTCTGTTCACCTATTCAAACCATTTTTGGGAAAAAGATCCTTATGTGGGACAAACTGGTGAACACTTACCATTCATAAGGAATGTAGATATGGAAACCAACACCAAAAGAGAGTATCCATATATACAATCCCTAAAATTAAATGCAACCTACACCATTACAATGCATTACATAATGATGAATAATAACTCTAATGTTTGCATTCTTATAAATACTAAATTATTAACTACTTATGGCCATAACATTTTTAAATATAATTGGTGACCTAAATGAATCCTAACATGAGTGGTAGGGAAATTTATCTAGCTATAGGCACTTGGGCCAACCTTGGTACCCATATAGAATTACCTATACATGTTCTTATAGAGTCATAATGAAAACTAAACTAATACCCTATCCTTAAGGTCTCACATTCCAATGATCATAACATAGTAATCGTGGCTATCAAATATTATCATCTAACCTATCCATTACTAGACGATTGTTGATATCTACAATCAATCTTGTCTCAACATGAGAATAATATTCAAAGAGTACATGAGTGATAAAATAGCACATTAGTTTCCCATATCACTATGGAATGTTTTATAACACTTCACTTTAAAAAAATTGTAAAATAAATCAAATAAGGATCATACTTCCAAATGTAGGGTTTGTAAGATAAATTAGACATATCATATTTTTTACTATTCTTATATTATTCCAAACATACAAAAAACATAATTATATTTGAAACATATACACACATCAATTCAAGGAAACAAACCAAAAGAATCCTATATTTCCACGTTCACATTTTAGATACTTGTTAATGTTTTACATTTTTAATAAGGGATTTGTTTAGTTGTTTTAATTGTAAAACATAAATTCAAAAGGAGATAAGGCATAGTTTTATTATTAAAGTTCAACACTTATAAAAATATAAGCACTTATTTTTCTTCAAGTAAAATTAAAAAAATTATGCATTAAGTACAAACTCTTCAAAACCAATGATGAAATTTATAATACAAGGGTCCATGCTAAATTTTTTGACTTATATAAGGGGTAATAGTCTCTATGTTTTAGCCAAACATAAGTTTATACTTTTTAACTTATAAACAAAAGAGTAAAGAAGGGGGTTGGTAGCAACAAATATAATCATACATGGAAAAGGTTATCAATCTATTCCAATACTTAAAAATAAAATCTAAAAGTGATTTAAGAGTTATGATTCTGTGTGAGGTTGCACTCAAAAAGAGTTTCACTAGTTAATCTAATTAACATCTTGAGACACCTCCAAAACATGCTCTATGGTTCAATTATCAAAATAAATGTTTTTTTTGTTTTAATCCTAATTTAATTTTCCACTTCCCCCAATTTGTTCTCTAAGATTGATTTTCATAATATCTATTAGGTTAATAGTTAATTCACTTTATTTGAGGGTCTCAATGTCATATTATCTCATTACCACTTTTGCAACGTTATCCCATTATGCTGTTACCTCATTTTCAATCATTATTCACTTCTAATTTTGTCTATATTATAATTTTTTATGACATTTCTAATTTTTTATCCATTTTTCTATGTTCCACATCAAAATATATTGCACAAGTCTATAAAGCCTATAGTCAAATTTGAACTAAAATTTTGTATAATGTAATGGTCTGATTCACTTGATAGTAACTTTCCATAGCATAGAAACCAACAATCTAATATCTGTATAATAATAACACTCAAGCTAAAATCGTCAGGATATAAATCTAGGAGGACATCCATCACATGGATACTACTTAATAATTCAAATTTAAATTTAAACCTGAATAATACTAAGTCACCTAGTTATTATGGATTCAAAAATTTTAATAGAGATTTAATCTAGTTTGCCAAACACAAACCTAATCCTAACTATAAAACACTATAAAATAAAACTCCACTTTAGATAGAGTTTATTTTAGTCAAAACATAAACCAAAATACGAGCATACCACAACTAATTCTAACAAAATGTGAGATGGATCTAAGTGGTTTACACACATGACTATAATTTGATACGATAAAATCATATTTTGAATAAAAATAAAACATAAAAAACATAGACAAAATTAAATTGGTTTTAAAATAATAACCAATTATAATATAGACAAAATTATCAATTAATTTTTCATATAAAGGTAAATAACTTTAACCCACCTTCAACCAAAGCTGAATAGGTCCAAAGTTTTTCCAAGCCACTATCCACACTTTTATTGATACTTTCCTCCTTAGTTTTAAAATAGAACACTATTTTCCTATTTAACAATACAAATATGAAAAGTTTAGTCTTTAATAGTCAATAAAATGGTCAAAAATTGATCCTAGGGGTTTGTTAAAGCTTTTCCTCTAACAAATACTAAAACCTTCTCTAATGTCTTATGAAAATTTTGACTCATGTTCAAACCAGAATTTAATCCTTAATTATCTACATGATCCTAAAATTATTCCTAAACTCTCTCATGCATACACATATCGATGACCCAACTCCCAATAATATCAAGAGCTTTCTTCAATCTATTAAGTGAATAAGGACATAGTATTATATGCATTAGGTGATGTTTGAAACAATTCATAAAATAGTAAATATTAATCTATATGTACTAAATATTATGTGGTGTCTTTTACACTATACCCCATGGTAAGGGGGAACATATGAAGATATAGGATTAGAGTATTATGTATAAATTTTATATATATTTATTTTAAAAGTAAATTTATTCTTATAAGCCTTTTATAAGAATTATAACATTTTTATACCCTCAACCCAAAGATAATTCTTAGTATTCTTAATAATTATAAACAATAAGATACTCATATAAGGTGAGATTAATCTCATCGTACTTGGAGCACATAACCCAAATCTCAAGTAAATTTCAAAATTATATGTGACTAAGGTTTCATATAAATGCTTAGCAACATTTTTCGCAAGTTGTGAATGATCTTGTGTAGCCATGTAGATGTACACACTTCTTATTTGTGTAATTATGCTACTTGCACATAATTCAAATTTGATTCCTTTTTGTCACATTCTTGACATGCACACATAAGTTTCATGACACTTATGCATAAATCCCTTTGCATTTAGTAGAACACTTATGCACAACTGCACTTATTTGAAACACTTCACTTCTACATATATCCTCTTGAACCTATCAAAACCTTTATGAAACCTCATGTGCTTCACATAGAACATATCATTACACTACATCCATGTTTATTTCCAAATGGTAATTCTTAGCTCTATGACATGTTATGATATCTCTTTGAGTAACTATTTGAATTATAAATTCAACTACTACACACCGGGTAGAAGTTCAACTATCTCATGGGAATAAGATGAAGTGACTTGTAACTGTCCTCTTTATAATTGTTGGTAGCTATAATTTTCTCTTTTGTTTTTTTTTAATAAATTTACAGCATATGCATCTAGATTTAGGTTGATTATATACATAATATTGGTGATAGATAACATGCTCTGGGCATTTAATCTTTCTCATACATAATTTTGTTCATACTTTAGTATAGGAAAACTAGAGGACATGTTTACCCTTTGAATCATAGGACCCTACATTCTTATCATTGTTGTAGAATTATACATCCTTGTAATTTACCCTACTAATTCATATTGAATATAAGTTGCATTTTTGCAAGGATAAAACTTCCACATCACTTGAGTATGTTTTTATTGATTTTTTTTTTCAAGGATAAATGCAAGGTTGTCCCCCATGAACAAGGATTTGGTCCTCATGGCATGGATCATTGGTATCAAATCATATCTATTTCCTATGCATATAAACATACAATTATAATGAGATAAATAAGGATTACCAATCAATCTATGTGAAATAACACCATAGAAAAATTAAAATGGTTGATGCCCAAAAGAAACTTAAGGCAGCCATATATCTCTAAAATATAATTTTTGATGTATTTTAATAACAATACACAAAACATTCTAGATAAATATGTGAGTTTATGATACAACTCAACCTAATACCTTCAAACTCTCTCCCATTGTATGCTTAGCAATGTTTTTAGTAGCATATCCCCTTCAAAATGAAAATAAATCTTGACATTCCCATATTTAAATGAAAAATCAATGTCATGACATTAAATGATTATATTTCAAATTTTGAGGTATAATTCTCAAAAAATTGATTCATCGATGATGAGAAGATCACATTTACCATTTGAATATTCCATTTTGGGGGTTTACTAGTGGAAGGCTTTCAGAGTGAAACATGCACAAGACTACATTCCAGTTGAGTCTTGTAATCATTTTGTCAAAATGATAAAGGATTAGTACTATCCTCTTTACTACCTTGAGGATGAATAAATAAAATTTTGAAAAATTTCACCAGTGTAAGGAGCAACAAGTGGAAGACTAAACTAACAAGTTTCATACTAAATAATGCACTTTTATGGGAACTTGTGTACATAAATATAATTTCACCTTATATCCATGAGAATATTGAGCTCTTAAATTTCAACACTCTAAGGCAAGCTTATCCTAATGCCTCCAAGATTTTAACCAAAGAAAAGATGAAGAAATATCTAACCTCTTCATCAAGTGTTGTGTATAGGAGCCAAAACATGCAAAACTCTCAATCATACCTCATACACATAAGTATAATTATTTTTTCAAAGGAGAGTAGCCTAATAAGGCCATGAAAAAATTGAAAGTTCCTGTGCCTTCTACCTCAAACAAAGGAAATAAATTTTTTGGTGACAACTGGTGCCATCAACATTAATTTCATACCCATAATAAATCTGAATCCATGACATAATAATCCTTAATTTCACAATATACAATAGGTTTATCATAAAAATATGACACTGATCAAGATTCCTCTTTTTTGAGCACTAGTGCCACTTCCATTAACACCTATGAGGAGTGAAAACACATATTTCAGATAAATGTTTTGGTAAAGGGTTAGTCTCTTTATGTTATCATTGATAATGGAATTTAGAAAAGCATCCTTTTACAAGCCACATCCTAGTGATTTGACATTACCAATATTGTGAATTCCAATTCATTTTCCCTATGATGGCTTTAATAGGTAAAAATACACAAGTTTGTGAACAATGCACATTACAACATAAATCCAAGCCTATGTGTCACTTGTGAAATTGTGCATCTATAAGTCTAGACAATATTGTTTGGGAGGATGTACTTGTATGATTGAGATGTTATATATCAATCCAAATCATAGTGTTGGAATATACAAAAGAAAATTATATATTTATAATTTTGGAGTTTGATCCAATGAAAAATGTAGCCTTGTCTCTACCAAAAAATATTTTAAACTCATCATGTACATAAACTTTTTCATGTTTCTTATGGTCCATCATAAAACATGTTGACCATTTTGGTCCTGTAGGCCAAAATTAGTCCCCCTTTTCCCCTACTATTCTGAGCCAGTATAATTTTGATTTTTCACAAGTCTTGATTTCTATAGACTCTGCAGGCACATTTCTATGGACTCTGTAGGCTGAGAACTACAGACTCTGCATGCACATTTCTATTGACTCTACAGGCTGAGAACTACAGACTCTGTAGGCTGAGAACTATGGACTCTGTAGGCACATTTCTATGGACTCTACAAGCTAAGAACTACAGACTCTCCAAGCACATTTATATGGACTTTGTATGCTAAGAACTATGGACTCTATAGGCATGCTTCTACAGAGTCTGCAGGCTGAGAACTATGGATTATGTAGGAAAGAAACAAGTTCCTAACACTTAGGTGACAAAAGGACCTTTGCAACTTTTTTGAAAGGCAATTTTAGAGGCCAAATAGCCCTTACAGAGGGTAGTTCTAGATCCAAGTGACCTTTCAGAAGGAAGGGAACACTTGCAAAGGGATCAAAGAGAAGGCCGAAAAGGTAAGTTTTTCTTCAAAAAAGTGAACAAGGCAAAAAGTTGGAATTCCTTCAAATTTGTTCAAGGCAAGGAATTATTTCGAGAGAGTTCCCACGACAAAGTGAATGAGACAAATTATTTTAGACAAAATGTCTGAAGGAATTCCATCAGACATTTTGTGGAAAGGATGTGACCACCAAAAGGATTTGCCCAACAGAAAGTCTGAAGGGAGAAACCCAAAGGAATTCACTTGGGGAAAAGCCTGACAAAAAAGGAAGCAAAAAAGGCTGAAGCAAAGGAAAAAAGCTAAAGGAATTGCCAAGGATGGTGACAGGTGCACAGATGTCAACTTTGCAAAAATGAAATAGCCATGGATCTTTAAAGGCTTGAGCGTTGACCCAAATGCATTTAAAGGCCTTAAGGCCAAAAGGAAGAACCGCTGGGAGAAGAGCCCACAGAGCCAACAAGGCTGGGAAGATAGCCCCCAAGGGCTGAAGGAGCTATAAAAGACAAAGCCAAGAAGAGAAAAAGTGTAAAAATGGAAAAAATGGCCCAAGTGGCAAAGGGGAGGCAAGTTATTCATGCAGTTGGAATAGTGCCTGCCAACTGGTCATCAAGGGGCATAAACAGTGAATGGCATGACCTATTTTTTCCACTTTACATTTATGAGCAGACAAACCACGTGAATATCTTGAAGGAGCAGTCTTGTTTGTAGAAAAAGAGGTACAGCCCATGCTTTCACATTAATGTTTGAATGCCAAAGTCAAGACTGATGATTACATAGCATGGTTCTAGCAGGCCTCTTCTAAAAGGATGATATCAACAATAGTGACTTCCTCTTCCTGATGCTCTCAATGCACATGGGCCAACTTGTAAAAAGGCACCAAAATCTTTTCCAAAAGAAACACCTTTATTTCTTCTCTCTCTATATATTGTAAACTTCTCATTTGAGAAGAAGGATCTCTTAGCCTGTAAGGCAAAGCCCTGCCCAAATAGCTCTTGGCTTGTAAGGCAAACCTCTGATAGAATTTTACCTTAAATAAAGAAATAGCATTTTTACCTCCATTCTGAGTTTGCACTTTCATATGTGTCTATGCCTTTGTTCTATGTGAAGTAATTTTCTTTTATGCTTTCACAGAATGATTCCAGCATGTCTAGTGCATTGTGAGTTTTCCTTTTTTACAGGTCTACCAGAAGTGTCCCTAGTGGAGTATAGGTGCCTGTGAATAGGCTGCCAAAGTGTGTTTTAGAATGACTCTGGGAGTTCTTCCTCCTTGTATATCCATGTAACCCTAGCTCACTGATGTAGAAGAATTTCTCATGTCAAATGAAGTGTATGGGAGCTTGTTTTGGTGAAAAGTGTATGTTCGGGCTAAGTAGATCAAACTTTTTTGGTGTATCACCTTTTAGTTTAGGTTCTATTTTTTAGCATCCTTCTCTCTTTCCACCCCCCCATTGTTAGCAGTAGGAAATCTAGGACCTCAGAGATACATCAAAGGGAGCTAGCCCTTATCTAGAGACTCTCCCCCCAGTTTTTCCGTACCCACAGGCAAGAGGGTAGTTTCCATTATTGTGCGTGGAAGGCAGGAGCTCAGCCTCCTACCAAGGGTAAAATCCACCTGCGTCAATAGTTTTTGGCATGCCTGATGGGACCAACTAGTTTTTATCCAAAGAGTTGAAGAATCTTGGTGTGTTCTTTAACCAACCAGCCTTTGGAGGCTTTTTCATCAAACACCAATGGTGACTCTGAGTTTAATCAGCTGGTTAAGCAGTCTTGGTGCCATCAAGAAATCACATTTTTGTATGTATAATCCCATTTCTTAGAATCATGGGCCTTATATTCCTTTGTATGAATTTGATCAAGCTCAAGTTTTTTATGGAATCACCTCAAGCAGCTCTCCTAGTTGCCCTTCAACAATAAGGGAAGTAGCACTGGAGTTTGAGAAGCAGGTGGTGGAGATAGACAGTTTAGATGAGTAGTATAGGCATCAACAAGAGCTTATGTACAAAGAGGAGTGTTTTTTTAGGCAAGATCAGGCTTGCAATCCATGGAGTGTCAGGATTAGGAGCACAATTGATTACCTTTGTATAAATAACTAAATACAGAATTTAACCAGAAGTAACAAGTAACAAGAAATCAAAAACAACACAGAATTTGAGAGACAATACAATCTTGTATTCAACTTATCTAGAAATAAAATACAATCAAGAAGATGACACACTCTTCTCACACCTCTGAGGCTTCCCACACCTCTAGGGCTCCCAATAATTCTTGATCAAGAGTTCTCTCTCTCAATTACGGTCACAACAATCAACTCAAACATAGAGTTGTTGTTCACCTCCACTCGTTAGTAACAATATTTCCAGTACACAAGTACTCAAAGTACTTCAAGTAGATCTCCCATCAACTTGTAACAACCTGCAACTCAAATGATCTTACTTACCATGTAAATCTAACATGATCTTGCACAACCTGCAAATCAACCTGGTTTTGCACAACTGCAAACCTAGATCTTACAATCAGAAAGATCTCTTCCTTGTCCTTAATTAAAATATAGCCCCATGAGTCTATTATATAGATCCCATGCAAACAATAATTAGACATGTAGCTCCAAGACTAAAATTAGTCTTTACATGCAAACTGGCCATTCAACAAACTAATTGTTCGTGCAACAAACAGTTTTGGAACGCACAGGCGACCGACATTGGTCCCTTTCTATTTGGAGATGACCGATGTTAGCCAATCTTTGACTGATGTCAATTGCTTTGTAACTATATTTGACTAACGTCAGTTGCACCTACCGATGTTGGTTTCCCTGTAACTCAACAACCTCCTCCATGTTTGCAACAGTGAAGCTTTTAGCTCCACAACCTAACAATCTCCCACTTGGAGATAAACAGCTGCATCTGTACCTATACATGTACATCATCTAATTTGTTTCTTGGCTTGTATCCCTCTTCAAGCTCAATATTGAAGACCAACCACCACACAACCTATGGTGCAATGCCTGTCATCCAAGTCCCCTGCCACATCTGATTCTACATACCCATGTAGAGAAGTGTTTGACCCTGCATCACATGTATACCTGCTACTGGTCCCTCTTAGATACATGAAAATCCACTAAACAAATTTTTAGTGCTTCTTTCTCAGATTGACCCCAAACTCACTGACAACACCCATTGCTTGGGCAAACTCAGGTCTAGTACATACCATGCACTTAACCTCATTATGTGAATTGGAACACTATTCTGTGAATTGTCCATCCATAGGTGTGCAAACTAATTTTGCATCCCACATCTTGAACCTTGCCACTACCTTATTCACACAATCATCCTGAGACAACATCAACCTGTGATCTTCCCTGTCTCTAGGAATACTCATGCCAAAGAATCTTGTTGCTCCCAGATTCCTCATGACACACCTCTGAACTAACTTTACCTTTAGCTCAGCAACTCCCTGCATGTGTGATCTTGCAATAAGCATACACACAACATACAGTAATAGGATAATGTAGCTAATATTATCCAACCTGGTAAAGTAAACACAATGGTTAAACCTCCACTGCCTTGCAGCTTTCTCAAGACCATATACCCTAGTCTTCTATCTCACGTGTCCATTCTCTCTCTTCTTTGACCTGGGAATCCATTCATCTTTCAGTGCTTTCTCTCTGACTGGTAACTCTACCAAATTTCCCATTTGGTTCTCATCCAAGGAATCAAATTCCTCATTCATGCCATGCTCCCACTATTTCCTAGATTCTACCTGCTCTACTTCTTTAAAACTTCTTGGTTTTTGACCATCAGTGAGCAACAAGTAATCTAAAGAAGGGGAACAATGAATTCGAGGCTTACTTATACTTTTAGTCCTCCTCATGGGAATTTGAGACTCCTTGATAGCTTGCTATCCACCCAAAATCTATTCTGATAGTGACCATCATTGGTCACCTCTCAGTCTGCATCTGATCGATGTCAGTTCCATGCGATTATCCTGACTGCCAACATCGATTCCCTGACTGACGTTGGTGTCTACCTAGTCACCGACGTCAATTTCCTGACTAACATTGGTCACCACCTACATGACACCACTGACTCTAATTTACACATGACTGACATCGGTACCTATTTGTTTGATGTCAGTTCTACCTAATCGACACTGGTAACTATGTTTTCTTGTGAGTGATGACTTTTTACCCACAAACTTACCTTGGATCAAAACCCTATCCAAACTACCCTGCTCAGAATTATTCAGCCCCTGTGACTGATCTCTGTCTGCCATCTTCTCCTTGAACACCAAGGCTTTCCTATTCTTGTCAAAAACATCAGATTTCCTCTTTGTGCAATAGACCTGATCCTTTCTTGTAGCATGTGTTTCAAGAAACCTCACTTTCTTTTGTTGCTTACAAAAATCTTGATCTATGCTCTCTAAATCTGAACTCTTACCTTTTAACTCAAGAACATACATCCCCTTCTTATTCATGTGACCAAGCCTACAAAGCCACATCTTTGAATCTACAACTAAAGTAGATAAATCAGAAGGAGAATCAGTAATACAAGTAGATAGATAAAGAGTACCTACTTTCTTACCTCTTGCTAAAACAAGTGCACCCTTGGAAACTTTCCAAGAGTCTGCTATGAGAGTTACTGTGCATCCCTCATCACCCAACTTTCCAACAAAAATCAAGTTTTGCTTCAGGACTGGGACATGCATGACCTCCTTCAACACCCATGTGTTGCCCGTCTACAATTTCAGCTGTACTTTCCCTTTGCCAACCATTTGACAAGGCTTACCATCCCCTAAATAAATCTCTCCAAAGTCCCCTTGGACATAATCATGAAAAGATGCTCTATTTGGGGTTGCATGGAAAGAGGCACCAGAATCTAAAACCCAAGATTCCACTTTATCCAAGGAACATACAAGAGCATCCTGTGCAACAATATCTGCAACATCTGCATCTTCATTTCTTTCATGCTGATCTTCAACCAACCTGCAATCTTTCTTTACATGCCCTGCCTTTCCATAATTCCAGCAGATTACTCTACCATACCTGGATTTGGATCTCCTACCTATCTTTGACCTTGATTTCCCTTGCTCGATCTTCTCTCTTTGCCTTCCCCTACTTTCAACACTTAAAGCATTCTCTGATGATTCACCTGTGCTTTTCCTACAAATTTATTCATTCAAGATTACACTAACAACATCATCAACTTTTAAGATATTTGAAGCAGACACAGTATTGCTAACTGCCATTACCAAACTATCCCAACTTTTAGGTAATGAGCATAAGATTAAGAAAGCCTTAATTTCATCATCAAAAACAATATTGACTGAAACTAACTGGTTTACCAAACCATGGAAATCACTAAGATGACTATGTATAGATCCACCTTTCAACATTTGCAAATTAAATAATTGCTTCATAAGAAATACCTTATTCAAAGTTGAGGGTTTTTCATATAAATTTTCCAAAGATCCCATTAACTCTACCATTGTCTTAGCCTGTGATAAGTTGGAAATCATAGACGATGCCAGGCTCAACCTTATGGATCCCAGAGCCTTCCGATCAAGAACCTTCCATTCTTCATCTTTCATATCCGTAGGCTTGCTTGCAACCCCACCCAACGATAAGTACAGATCTTTTTGATACAGATAATATTTTATCTGTATCCTCCATAATTGATAATTCTTGCTGTTAAACTTCTCCATTCTTAGCTTACTTTCTTTTGCCATTGCTTTACTCCCACTCAATCAGAAACCCTAAGAGTGACTTGTAATTAAAACACAAACTTGCTTCCTATAACCCAGCTATGATACCACTTTGTCAAGATTAGGAGCACAATTGATTACATTTGTATAAGCAACTAAACACATAATTTAACCAAAAGTAAGAAGTAACAAGAAATTTGAAACAACACAGAATTTGAGAGACAATACAATCTTGTATTCAACTCATCCAGAAAGAAAATACAATCAAGAAGATGCCACACTCTTCTCACACCTTTGAGGCTTCCCACACCTCTAGGGCTCCCAGTAATTCTTGATCAAGAGTTCTCTCTCTCAATTATGGTCACAACAATCAACTCAAACACAGAGTTGTTGTTCACCTCCACTAGTCAGTAACAATACTGCCAGTACACAAGTACTCAAAGTACTTCAAGTAGATCTCCCATGAACTTGCAACAACCTGCAACTCAAATGATCTTACTTACCATGTAGATCTAACATGATCTTGCATAACTTGCAGATCAACCTGGTTTTGTACAACTGCAAACCTAGATCTTACAATCAAAAGGATCTCTTCTTTGTCCTTAATTACAATACAGCCCCATGAGTCTATTATATAGATCCCATGCAAACAATAATTAGACTTCTAATTACAATAATTAGACACGCAGCTCCAAGACTAAAATTAGTCTTTACATGCAGATTGGCCATTTAACAAACTAACTGTTCATGCAATAAATAGTTTTAGAATGCATAGGCAACCAATGTCGGTCCCTGTCTATCTAGAGATGACCGACGTCGACTGATCTCTGATTGATGTCAGCTTCTTTGTAACTGGATTTGATTGACATCGGTTGCGCCTACCGACGTCAGTTTTCCTGTAACTCAACAACCTCCTCCATGCTTGCAATAGTGAAGATTTTAGCTCCACAACCTAACATGGAGGAGGTAGCAAAATGGAAGAGTCCATTCATTCAAGGCAGTCAGCCTTGTGTGCCCCCTCCTATTCTAAAGAAAGCCCCCTCTTGTGCATCAAATCCCTTCTACCAGATAACACTTGCTCACTCTAGCTCATCTGATGCATTAATCATTCCTGCTCTTAACCCCTTATGCTTAGCTTTCAAACATCAAAGGGAATTAGAGAAACCTCTCATGGAAATGAACCTTCTCAATTCCTTAGATTGCAAATCCTCCTTTGAAGGGAATACCATGAACCAGCTCATCTCTCTTGAAGTAGCTCTTCTTGTACATTAGCAGACCCTTCCTAACCTTCCCCCACTTCCTCAGGTCTCTTAGTATGATCTCTAGATTCCAAGTTGGAAGAGGGAAAATCATGAGCCAGCTCAAGACCTTGAAGAAGATAAAGTTGTTCCCTATTCACAAAGGGAAAATTCCAATTTTAAGGTCATGAGTTGTAAGGAAACAATGGAATCTTGGGGCAAGAAGGAGGAGAAGAAAGGTTTTGCTCAAAACCTTGAAGAAGATGAAGCTGCTCCTACTCATCATGATGATGATTGTGACCTCTAAGAAAGGCTCTTTCAAGAAGATCTAGCTAGGAGAATAACAGAGTTGGAGTCCAGAGTGAGTTTGCTCAGCCAATGTGTGATGGATGGTTTGGACCAAATAGTAGATTCCATGTCTAAACACACCCCATCTACACACCTCTAAGAGAGATATCAGGCCACACTTGATATAGATGAAGTGCTGGCCAAGTGGACAGAAGAAAATCATTTGATTCTATCTCAAAGACTGCCTCCTCTTCCACATGGGTTTAATCATCAGCCTTCCACTTCATCCCTTCTCAAGGAGGAACCTATTTTGTAGGAGGTGAGTGAAGAGTAGAGGATCCAATTTGCAGCTGTCCAAGAGGATATCATGAGTGAAAATGAAGAGGAAATCATCATGGATGCTCCCTTTGAAGACATCATTAGCAATGGAGAAGACACATGTCATGCATACATGCAGATGTTCCAACAATATGAAAAGGAACGTAAGCATGGTGAGCTCTCTCCTCCCTTGTTTGATGAACTTCCTTATTGTTTTGATGAGGAGGATGACTATGCAGAGGATCCTGAGTTGGAGGAGGATTAGATGCATATCTTTGAACAACTAGAGACTCTAATCCTTGAGAAAGAAGAGGATAAGCTTGTCCATCTTGAGGCAAGCTTTGAAGAAGAGAGCTTTGAAAAAAAGGTGATGTTCTATGGGATGAGCAATCAAGTTGTGATTCCATTTCAGACATCACAATAGTCACCCTTCTTCAAGAAAGCCATGAAGGATCAGAAGATGAGTTTGACAAGATTTTCAATGAAGCAAAAGGGAATGGGTCAAACCATGATGCACTGTAAAGGAGCTATGCATATCAAAGGGTTTATGGTGATGAGCCAGTAGCCATTGATTTATTGATGAGACACACCAGCATGAAGAGCCAACATTCAAAAGGCTTCCAAGAACAAGAAAAGTACATATATGTTGGGAGCATCTTTGATTCTGATCCACTCAGATGCAAGCCAATTGAGGTGACAGGCAAGAGGAGCAGGTCACCAAGTCTAGACATCCCATTCAGCCACTTGTCTAGCATCATAAGTTTTCTTTATAGGAAGGAGACTTAATAATTTTTCCCTTTGATCCAGGAGGGAAGTGAATATACCTAGTTAGCTGTACATAGTAGTTTGTTTTCAGTTTTCTTTCCTATTTTCCCTAAGTGCTGTTTGCACAAGTAGTGTTTCTAGCCTTGTGTGTGTTTCCCCTTTTTGAGGTAAAAGCTTCATGATTGATTCTTGGATCTATCAGGGCTGTTATTGACCTTTTAAGTTGCATTCTGACTCTGTGCCTAATGGATTTTAAGGTAACTAGTTTCTAAGCATAGCAGGAATGCTTCCCTTGGGAGTCACCAATTTATTGACCCAAATCAGTCCCCCTTTTCCTCTGCTATTATGAGCTAGTAAAATTTTGATTTTGCACAAGTCTTGATTTCTACAGACTGTACAGACACATTTCTATAGACTCTACAGGCTGAGAACTAAAAAATATGTAGGCACATTTCTACAGACTCTGTAGGCTGAGAACTATAGACTCTGCAAGCTGAGAACTATGGATTCTATAGGCATGTTTCTATGGACTCTGCAGGCTGAGAACTATGGACTCTACAAGCATGTTTCTATAGACTTTGTAGGTTGAGAACTATGAACTCTACAGGCACGCTTCTATGAACTCTAGAGGCTAAGAACTATGGACTCTGTAGGAAAGAAACAAGTTCCTAACACTTAGGTGACAAAAGGACCTTTGCAACTTTTTTGAAAGGCAATTTTAGAGGCCAAATAGCCCTTATGGAGGGTAGTTCTGGATCCAAGTGCCCTTGCAGAAGGTAGGGAACACTTGTAAAGGGATCAAAGAGAAGGCTGAAAAGGTAATTTTTTCTTTGAAAAAGTGAACAAGGCAAAAAGTTGGAATTCCTTCAGATTTGTTCAAGGTAAAGAATTATTTTGGGAGAGCTCCTGTTGCAAAGTGAATGAGATGAATTATTTTAGACAAAAGTCTAAAAGAATTCCTTTGGACATTTTGTCTGAAGGAATTCTCCTAAAATAAAAAGCTGACAGGAAGGAAAAGCCTGAAGGCAAGCAAAAAGAGCATAAAGGAAACATATCCTTCAAACAAAATGTCTGAAGGAATTCCTTCAGACATTTTGTCTGAAGGATATGTTTCCTTTATGCTCTTTCTGCTTGCCTTCAGGATTTTCCTTTAAACATTTTGTTTGAAGGATGTGACCACCAAAAGGATTCACTTGATAGAAATTTTGAAGGGAGAAACCCAAAAGAACTCATTCGGGAAAAGCTTGACAAAAAAGGAAGCAAAAAAGGTTGAAGCAAAGGAAAAAAGTTAAAGGAATTTCCAAGGATGGTAATAGGTGCACAGATGTCAACTTTGCAAAAATGAAATATCTGTTGATCTTTAAAGGCTTGAGCACGGACCTGAATGCATTCAAAGGCCGTAAGGCCAAAAGGAAGAACCACTAGGAGAAGAGCCCAAGGAGCCAACAAGGCTAGGAAGATAGCCCCCAAGGGCTGAAGGAGATAGAAAAGACAAAGCCAGGAAGAGACAAAGTGTAGAAATGGACAAAATGGCCCAGGTGGCAAAGGGGAGGTGATTTATTCTTGTAGTTTGAATAATGCCTACCAAGTGGTCATCAAGGGGCGTAAATAGTGAACGACGCGACGTATTTTCTCCACTTTGCATTTACGAGTAGACAAACCACTTGAATATCTTGAAGGAGTAGTCTTGTTTGTAAAAAAAGAGGCACGACCCATGCTTTCACATTAATGTTTAAACACCAAAGTCAAGACCAGCGATTACACAACATTGTTCTAGCAGGCCTCTTCTAGAAGGATGATATCAGCAACAACGACTTCCTCTTCCTGATGCTCTCAATGCACATGGGCCAACTTGTAAAAAGGCACCAAAATCTTTTCCAAAAGAAATGTCTTTATTTCTTATCTCTCTATATTTTGTAAACTTCTCATTTGAGAAGAAGGATCTCTTAGCCTGTAAGGCAAAGCCCTACCCAAATAGCTCTTGGCTTGTAAGGCAAACCTCTACCAAAATTTTACCTTGAATCAAGACAACATTTTTACCTCCATTCTGAGTTTGCACTTTTGTATGTGTCTATTCCTTTGTTCTATGTGAAGTCATTTTCTTTTATGCTTTCATATAATGATTCCAACATGTCTAGTGCATTGTGAGTTTTCCTATTTTGCAAGTCTGCCAGAAGTATTCTTAGCAGAGTATAGGTGCCTGTGAATAGGCTACCAAAGTGTGTCTTGGAATGCCTCTGGTAGTTATTCCTCCTTGTATATCGATGGACCCCTAGCTCGCTGATGCATAAGAATTTCTTGTGTCAAATGAAGTGTATGGGAGCTTGTTTTGGTGGAAAGTGTATTTTCAGGCTAAGTAGATCAAACTTTTTTGGTGTATCACCTTTTAGTTTAGGTTCTATTTTTTAGCATCCTTCTCCCTTTCACCCCCCCCATTATTAGCAATAGGAAATCTAGGACCTCAAAGATACATCAAAGGGAGATAGCCCTTATCTAGAGACTCTCCCCCCAGTTTTGCCGTACCCATAGACAAGAGGGGAGTTTCCATTGTTGTGCATAGAAGGTAGGATCTTAGCCTCCTACCAAGGGTGAAATCTACCTGTGTCAACAATTTTTGGTACGCCTAGTGGGACCAACTAGTTTTTATCTAAAGAGTTGAAGAATCTTGGTGTGTTCTTCAACCAACTAGCCTTTGGATGAGTTTTCATCAAACACCAATGGCGACTCCGAGTTGAATCACCTAGTTAAGTAGTCCTGGTGCCATCAAGAAATCACATTTTTTGTATGTATAATCCCATTTCTCAAAATCACGGGCCTTATATTCCTTCATATGACTTTGATCAAGCTCAAGTTTTTTATGGAATCACCTCAAGCAGCTCTCCTAGTTGCCCTTCAACAATAAGGGAAGTAGCACTGGAGTTTGAGAAGCAGGTGATGGAGATAGACAATTTAGATGAGCAATATAGACATCAAAAAGAGCTTATGTACAAAGAGGAGTGTTTGTTTAGGCAAGCTCAGGCCTTGTAATCCATGGAAGAGGAGGTAGCAAAATGGAAGAGTCCATTCATTCAAGGTAGTCAGCCTTGTGTGCCCCCTCTTATTCTAAATAAAGCCCCCTCTTGTACACCAAATCCCTTCTACCAGATAGCACTTGCTCAATCTAGCTCATCTAATGCATTAATCACTCTTGATCTTAACCCCTTGCACCTAGCTTTCAAACATCAAAGGGCATTAGAGCAACCTCTCATGGAGATGAACCTTCTCAATTCCTTAGATTGCAAATCCTCCTTTGAAGGGAATACCATGAACCAACTCATCTCTCTTGAAGCAGCTCTTCCTGTACATTAGCAGACCCTTCCTAACCTTCCCCAACTTCCTCAGGTCTCTCAATATGATCTCCAAATTCCATGTGGGAAGAGGCAAAATCATGAACCGGTTTAGGACCTTGAAGAAGATAAAGTTGTTCCCTATTCACAAAGGGAAAATTCCAATCTTAAGGTCATGAGTTGGAAGGAAAAAATGGAATCTTGGGGTAGGAAGGAGGAGGAGAAAGGTTTTGCTCAAAACCTTGAAGAAGATGAAGCTGCTCCTACTCATCATGATACTAATTGTGACCTCCAAGAAAGGCTCTTTCAAGAAGATCTAACTAGGAGAATTGCAAAGTTAGAGTCCAGAGCAAAATTCCTTAGCCAATGTGTGATGGACAGTTTAGACCAAATAGCAGATTCCATGTCTGAACACACCCCATATACACACCTCTAAGAGAGCTACCAGGCCACACCTAATATAGATGAAGTGCTGGCCAAGTGGAAAGAGGAGAATCATTCGATTCTAGCTCAAGGACTGCCTCCTCTTCCACATGGGTTTAATCATCAGCCTTCCACTTCATCCCTTCTCAAGGAGGAATTTATTTTGCAGGAGGCAAGTGAAGAGTAGAGGATCTAATTTGTAGCTATCAAAGAGGCTATCATGAGTGAAAATGAAGAGGAAATCATCATGGATGCTCCCTCTAAAGACATCATTAGCAATAGAGAAGATAAAGGTCATGCATACATGTTGATGTTCCATCAATATAAAAAGGAACATAAGCATATTGAGCTCTCTCCTCCCTTGTTTGATGAACTTTCTTGTTGTTTTGATGAGGAGGATGACTATGTCGAGGAGCCTAAGTTGGAGGAGGATGAGATGCATGTCTTTAAACAACTAAAGACTCTGATCCTTGAACAAGAAGAGGAGAAGCTTGTCCATCTTGAGGCAAGCTTTGAAGAAGAGAGCTTTGAACAAAAAGGTGATGTTCTGTGGGATGAGCAATCAAGTTGTGATTCCATTTCAGACATCACAATAGTCACCCTTCTTCAAGAAATCCATGAAGGAGCAAAAGAAGAGTTTGATGTGATTTTCAATGAAGCAGAAGGGAACGTGTCAAACCATGATGCACTAGAAAGGAGATATGCATATCAAAGGGCTTATGGTGATGAGCCAGTAGCCATTGATTTCTTGATGAGACACACTAGCATGAAGAGCCAACATTCAACAAGCTTCCAAGAACAAGAAAAGTACATATATGTTGGGAGCATGTTTGATTCTGATCCACTTAGATGCAAGCCAATCGAGGTGATAGGCAAGAGGAGCAGGTCACCAAGTCTCCATCCCATTTAGCCACTTGTCTAGCATCATAAGTTTTCTTTCCAGGAAAGAGACTTAAGAAATTTTCCCTTTGATCTAGGAGGGAAGCAAATATACCTAGTTAGCTGTACATAGTAGTTTGCTTTTAGTTTTCTTTCCTATTTTCCCTAAGTGTTGTTTGCACAAGTAGTGTTTTTATCCTTGTGTGCATTTCCCTTGTTTGAGGTAAAAGCTTCATGATTGATTCTTGGATCTATTAGGGCTTTTGTTGAGCTTTTAAGTTGCATTCTAACTCTTGCCCAATGGATTTTAAGGCAACTGGTTTCTAAGCATAGTAGGCATGCTTCCCCTGGGAGTCACCAATTTTTTAACCATTTTGGTCCTGCATGCCAAAATCAGTCCCCCTTTTCCCCTACTATTCTAAGCCAGTACAATTTTGATTTTGCACAAGTCTTGATTTCCATAGACTCTACAGGCACATTTCTATGGACTCTGTAGGTTGAGAACTACGGACTCTATAGGTGCATTTATATGGACTCTGTAGGCTAAGAACTATGGACTCTGTAGGCTGAGAACTATGGACTCTATAGGCATGCTTCTATGGACTCTATAGGCTGAGAACTATGGACTCTGTAGACACGCTTCTATGGACTCTACAAGCTGAGAACTACAGACTTTGTAAGAAAGAAACAAGTTCTTAACACTTAGGTGATAAAAGGACCCTTGCAACTTTTTTGAAAGGCAATTTTAGAGGCCAAACAAACCTTGTGGAGGGCAGTTCTGGATCCAAGTGCCCTTGCAGAAGGTAGGGAACACTTGCAAAGGGATCAAAGAGAAGGCCAAAAAGGTAAGTTTTTCTTTAGAAAAGTAAACAAGGCAAAAAGTAGGAATTCCTTCGGATTTTGTAATATCCCTTCGAATATAAAAAAAAAGCTCTGAATTGCTTATCTGAATTTCTGCAAAATATCTTCAAATAGATAAATAAATCACAGTATAAAACTCTTATTTATTTTCTCATAAGCTTACAATAGAGGTCCTCTATCAAGTATACAAAGAATATTGAAAGTATGGCCTTAATAGCCTGAATATTCTGCAAATTGGGAAAGAAAATTGAATCTGGTACTTCTCAGCCTGCTGTGTAAAAAACACAGTCACCGACGTCAGTTATACTGCCATCGTCGGTCGACCTGTAGTCGTTAACTTGCCGACGTCGGTGATATGTCGACCGATGTCGGTCTCTGTAAGTCTCTGTTCACCGATGTCGGTGCCTAAACTTTCTGTTGATGCGTACAAATTTTCCATGGATCTGTACGGAAGTCGTACAGCTGCTGATATCGCACAACTTGTATGCTTGCTCCTGATCTGTAGAATTATGGGCTAATACAAAAGATCTATATCTAGATAATTCTTGAATCAAAACCCAAAATAATGAAATACCTGTAAACCCTTGTGATAGCTTCTGTGTGAAGTTATCTCTCAAACTTGTAAACACCTGTGATAACTTCTGTATGAAGTTATCTCTCAATTTGGCAATAGATCGGCTGATCTTTCACAACCTCTGAATCACACACAATGAAGAGTTGACGTTCTTCAATGCAAATGGAATCCTGGAACCCTTGGCTCAGTCTTCACAGAAGAATTTCTTAACAAGAATCAATATCAATAATAATCATGAATACAAACTCTCTCCCATGAGAGATCCTTATACCCATCCAAAGGTGTGCTTGCTAAAATTAGATTCCCTTAGACTTAGGGCTTCCTAAATTAGAACTAGGGCTTCTTAAATTAGAACTAGGGTCTTAAAATTAGACCAATTCTTAAATTAGAATTAGGATCCTAAAATTAGACCCAATAATTAATAATTAATAATTAATAATTAATAATTAATAATTAATAATTAATAATTAATAATTAATAATTAATAATTAATAATTAATAATTAATTAATACTTAATAATTAATAATTAATTAAAATTGGACCAAATAATTAATATTTGATTAAATCAATCAAATATTAATATCTCCCTTAATTCATGTCCGAAAGAGCCCAAATGAAAGCCAAGCCCAGCTCCATCAAGACCCTCTATCCATCTCATCAGCCTACGAGGGTTGCATAATAGGCTAATCATCTACTCTGCACATGTCAACTAAAAAGGGGACATGACAGATTTATTCAAGGCAAGGAATTTTATTTAGGAGATTTCCCATGGCAAAATGAATGAGATGAATTCTTTCAGACAAAAGTCTGAAGGAATTCTCCCAAAAGAAAAATACAATAGGAAGGAAAAGCCTGAAGGCAAGCAGAAAGAGCATAAAGGAAACATATCCTTTGGACAAAATGTCTGAAGGATTCCTTCAGACATTTTCTCTGAAGGATGTGATCACCAAAAGGATTCACCCGATAGAAAGTCTAAAGGGAGAAACCTGAAGGAATTCACCTGGGGAAAAGCCTGACAAAAAAGGAAGCAAAAAAGGGCTGAAGCAAATGAAAAAAGCCAAAGGAATTGCCAAGGATGGTGACAGGCGCGCAGACGTCAACTTTGTAGAAATAAAATAGCCATTGATCTTTAAAGGCTTGAGTGCAGACCTGAATGCATTCAAAGGCCTTAAGGCTGAAAGGAAGAACTGCTGGGAGAAGAGCCCAAGGAGCCAACAAGGCTAAGAAGATAGCCCCCAAGGGCTGAAGGAGCCAAAAAAGGCAAAACCAGGAAGAGACAAAGTGCAAAAATGGACAAAACAGCCTAGATGGTAAAGGGGAGGTGATTTATTCCTGTAGTTGGAATAGTGCCTACCAAGTGGTCATCAAGGGGCGTAAACAGTGAATGGTGCAACCTATTTTCTCCACTTTGCATTTATGAGTAGACAAACCATGTGAACATCTTAAAGGAGTAATCTTGTTTGCAAAAAAAGAGGCACGACCATGCTTTCACATTAATGTTTGAACACCAAAGTCAAGACCGGTGATTACACAGCATGGTTCTAGCAGGCCTCTTCTAGAAGGATGATATCAACAACAATGACTTCCTCTTCTCAATGCTCTCAACGCACATGGGCCAACTTGTAAAAAGGCACCAAAATATTTGCTAAAATAAACACTTTTATTTCTTCTCTCTCTATATATTGTAAACTTCTCATTTGAGAAGAAGGATCTCTTAACCTATAAGGCAAAGCCCTGCCCAAATAACTCTTGGCTTGTAAGGTGGACCTCTGCCAGAATTTTACCTTGAATCAAGACATAGCATTTTTACCTCCTAATTGAGTTTGCACTTTCATATGTGTCTATGCCTTTGTTCTATGTGAAGTCATTTTCTTTTATGCTTTCATAGAATGATTCCAGCATGTCTAGTGCATTGTGAATTTTCTTTTTTTGCAGGTCTGCTAGAAGTGTCCCTAGCGGAGTATAGGTGCCTGTGAATAGGTTGCTAAAGTGTGTCTTGGAATGCCTCTGGTAGTTCTTCCTCCCTGTATATCCATGGATCCCTAGCTCACTAATGTAGAAGAATTTATCATGTCAAATGAAGTGTATGGGTGCTTATTTTGGTGGAAAGTGTATGTTCGGGCTAAGTAGATCAAAATTTTTTGGTGTATCACCTTTTAGTTTAGGTTTTATTTTTCAACATCCTTCTCCCTTTTCACCCCCCATTGTTAGCAGTAGGAAATCTAGGACCTCAGAGATACATCAAAGGGAGCTAGCCCATATCTAGAGACTCTCCCCCTAGTTTTGTTGTACCTACGGGCAAGAGGGGAGTTTCCATTGTTACACGTGGAAGGCAGGAGCTTAGCCTCCTACCAAATGTGCAATCCACCTGTGTCAACAAGACACTTACATAGGAAATAAAGAATCATTAGTAGTGTGATTTGTGCAATCAACATCATAGTATTAATAAATTGATAAGTTACTAAAGTAACATAATAGAGTCTTTGTAGAGATAGAAGGCCTTAAAACATATTACCTGGTAAAAAACCACATATATTGATTTCTAGATCCCTTCTTCCAAATAGTCCTTTGAATCATATATATATTTGGGATTATAATAAATAACAATTTTAATTAAAATAACTCCTTGATCATGGATATATTAGGCCTATATATTTGACTTATGTGATTTTGATAGTCCTCAAACCTATGAAAAATGAGTCTAGGGGTCTCTACATAGAGTATCACACACTCAAAAAAATCATGGTGAATATTTAGTACCCATTTTCACGCATTGAAAATGTCCTAGACAAGTTGTGAGGCATACTATACTTCACCAAGATCTACATGTAGTCAAGTTATAACCAAATTTTATTCTATTCTAAAGATGTATACAAGATAACCCCTGAGACATGGGAAGGATTGTACAAATAGTTGGTTATAACTTGTGGATTGAAAATGTGCTAGTAAAATTAATGCAGATGATGGATGACATACTTATGCTCTTCCATAAATATTTCCTTATTTTCTACTTAGATGACATTATCATCTTTAGGACAACTTGGGAGGAACATGTAGAACACATATCATATATATAAAACACTTGGCACAAAATGTGTTTGTATGATAACTCATGAAATTTTAATTTTGGTGTTGTATAAATATAGTAATTAGGATACATCATTTACCACATAGGTATTAGTGTATATCCAAATGATATAAAAGTGATTCAAGATTGGAAATATCTACACAATATTATAAAATTAAGGAAATTTCATATACTAAAAAACTTTTACCATAGGTTTTTCCTTGATTTATCACATGTCATGGCCTCTTATCTAGATAAATAATACCAAAGATAAATTTTATTGGATTCATGTGCAATAATTTACCTTTAAGGTTCTTATGAAATGCCTTTGTGTAACACTTACGCTCACAATGTCTTAAATTAAACATTACTTCAAGCTTCACACTGATGCATCTGACTAACACTCAATGTAGTACTCATGTAGCATGGAAATATAGTCACATGTCAATATAAGACATTCAAAAACATGGTTTAAAGGTGTTCCACTTATGAAAAAGAGTTGTATGCTACTATATAGGAATTTAAAAAGTGGTGTCACTACATCATGGGATAGGAGACAATTATTCATTGTGATCATAAGTCACCTAAGTTTTATTTAAACATAAATAAATATGGAGAATATGTTCCATATGAAGTGGATAAATTACCTAAAAAAATCTATCTCATGATCAAGCATAATAAGGGAAAGGATAACAAGGCCACAAACGTCCTTAGTAGTCTATTAGTTCATGATCTCATGATAATGTTAGACACATGAAACCTTAATTTCAAATAATTGGTATCCCTATGCTTAGTTAACAAGGACTTCATAGGTACATACACTAGCCTCACACAAAGAAAATATTATTAGTAGTTTTACTTGTATAACTATCTTATTTATAAGCTATGTAATCTTTGTGTTCTTAGTGACACACCTTGCCAAAGACTCATTTTAGAGGCACACTAAACCATTACAACTAAATAATTTTATGTGATAAAGACTCTCTCTATATACACATAATATTTTAAAACTTTATCAATTACTAATTTTGTCTATATTTCAAGAACTCATAATTTCTCAACCTCTCTGAGTGCATGCCTTAAAGCGTGCATCTGGAAATGGGTGGGCAAACCATTGGTGCTTCAAAAGAATTTTGCTCCCTATACCACCACCTAAAACCCACAAAAACCTCCCCTATACATTTACCTAAGATTTTAAACCTCCCTTACACATTCCTCCAAGAATTTCACCACCTCAATTAGCCCCTACCTAAGGCAAAACCTATTTTTATCACCCACCAAACATAGTCGCATGGGCTAACCCTATTCTTAGAAATGAACATGTTACATGACTAAGCCATTCCAAAAAAATAAGTTTGGGACCTAACTCATTTATTTATTAAAGAATTGGATTGAATAGGATGACTATGTCTATTGGAGAGTTATTAGTGATGTCATGTAGGTGTCTTGGTGAGTGGATGAAGTGATTTGATAGCCTAAGTGACAATGACAAAGTGTGTAATATGCTTTTTCTAGTGTGCTTAAAGTTGACTTGGTTGATATTTAGTTTTGGATTGATTAGAGATGTCAAAGATGAGTATGAAGTATTGATCATGTGAAATGGGTCCTATAAGATGTCTTATATTCTTTGAGTTCTTGTGTGTATAGGATGAATTCATCTAGTTGTCCATAGTTTTCATCTACACACTTTGGGTCTAGTAGCAGAAAATCCAAGTAGGAAGTTTGATGACATCACCATTGCCACATGTGAATGAGTAGGGGGAGATGGTAACATGGTTATGATCACATTTATACCTAATTACTATGAACTAAATCTCAATTCATGTGCCTAAGTGAAATTAAAGATATGTGGATTTAAAGTTGGGCTCCCAAGTATTTTGACAGTGTTTTTCCATAGCCAAATTTGTAATGTGGTAAAAAGAGTCAAGTAAGAATTTTTATGGTATAATATCTCACACATGTGGACATTTTAGGAGAAGATGATCATATGGGTTTGTTTAGTTTTGTACCTAGTTGATTTGTACTAATTTTTAGGTCATGCAATGAAGCGTATCAAAAGTTATGCAAGTATAAAGTTGGCCTTCCAGGTAGGTTTTGACATAGTTGACTTTATCGTAGAAAAATATGAGTGATAAAATTAATGGAATTATATCTCACATGAATGAAAGTTTTAGGAGTAGTTTGTTAGCTGGATGGATTCTCCTATGTGAGTAGATCATATGGTCCAAATATGAGATCATGTGTCTAAGCACAGTAAAATCTATTGAGGTTTAAAAATGGATTCTTAGGTATATTAAAATGGCACCCATAGTCAAATTTTCACAATTTAATGTTCAATAAACTCTCAAAGAGATTGATGATGCATGTTTTCTCCAAGATGTTAGGAAGTAACAAGATGGTAGCAAGTGTTCTATTTTTAATGCTTCATAGAGATAAAGATTGAGATTCTTCCAAGGATAAATGGTGAGTAGGAGATCATATACATAGAGATCAATGATGCATATTAAATTTAAGAGGTCAAAGTGATAGTTGTTTATCTTTGTTAAAGATTGAGGTATGTATAAAAGATCGATGGGGCACATTGAGTCAAAGCTCCTAGATTGCATGAGATGAGGTCAACTATCATATGTTTAACATTTAAACATTGGTGCCTATGTATTAAAGATAGAGCAAGATCAATGGTGTATGTTTAATATAAGTAGCAAGGACATGATCTATGAGCATGGTGTTCAAGTTTTAACTATGACTATTTGAATTTGAATATTTGATTTTTGCAAATTAAAAGACTAATGTCTAGTTTTTATGCCATATCTTTCGATCTATGAAGAATTTGCTCATGGTGTAAAAATAAAAGTGGTAGAGGAATCCAAGGTGAATTTACAAATATATATTTTAATATCTATAAGTGTGTATGGTCAAGGATATTAAGGTTTAAAGTTGAATATGTGTTAGTTCTTATTTTGTAAGTGACCCAAGAAGGATGTTTGAGCTTGTGTTGAAGTTGTTTCATTGTTTCATGGTGAATTGTATATTTGGGAGTGTTTTAGAATACATGAGGATGATTTGTGTGTATTATGAATGATTTACAAATCATATTCAGTATGAAAAATGGTTTATAAAGTGACTATGTGTATAGAGAAGTGTTTAAGCTATTTATGCTTAAGCTAAAGGGTATTGTGATGGTTTTTGGTACTTGAGGGGGACCTATAGATCATGTGGAATGGTTCCATGTAATTGGAAAGTGTTCTTATGTTTTTAGTTTGCTCAAAGAAGTGTCAAAGAAAGGAATGGGTCTCCATAGGACCTAAAAGTGACTTAGTCCTATTTGAAATTGTGTTTTGCTTAAGTGTGACCCATGTGAGATGCCTTAAGGGTGAAAGCATGTATTTTGGCTGAAAAGGATTAATGTGGACTTGATAATTCATGATAACTCTATATATAGTGAAATCAAAGATGATGCTTTTTATACTTATATGTGAGACTTTTTGTGAGATTGGTGCAAGGCTTTAGTGAGCATAGATAGCATTAGTGTGAAGGAAATAAAAGAGGGTATGTGCTCAATGGATGAATTAATGAATAGATTAGATTGAGAATTGTGTGTATGACCTTTAGGTCATAATTATGATTGTATAATAGTGCTCTTGAAGATTAAAGATGAGAGAAGAGGCTTATATGAGTAGAGTAGAATGAAGAGTTGAGGAGAAAAGAGAGGAAGTGTGCCTAGTGGATGGGTTGATGAGCAGAGCTAGTTCATGATTGTGTGTATGACATGTAGGTCATATTTATATGTCAACAATTGCTTTTGTATGTTTGATGCTTTGAAGTGTGAACAAAGGATAGATGATATTTGTGTGAGCTTGGTGGTTGATTTGAGAGGCATATCAGAGTATGGCCTATGTGGATGATCCCATGGTCATGTTGCTATTATGGTGATAGAGTTGTTGTTGAGGAGTGAAGAGTGATCCAAAAGGTGGATTTGGATGCATTGAGTGTGTAGAGTTGAAGAGTGGGGTTATTTGGGATATGTAATGTGTTCTAATTAATCTTTGTGTGTTGGTTCAATTATGTAATGTGATTTATCCAACATAGAGTGTTGAATGAAGGTGATGAATGATAAGTGAAGGCATCAGTTCAAATGTAGAGGTGTTCAAAGTAGGGTCTAAAGGATTTGATCTTCCTTATGGATAGTTTCTCCTTTTGAAATAGGTGTTTCACTAAAGGGAGGTGGTCTAAAAGAGTTGATCAGATTAGGGGTAGGTACTCCTTATGGAACAAACATTTCACTAAATCTTGATCAGGAGGATTTGATCAGTCTCTAGTTTGTAATACCTAATAAGACAATTAGTCCAATTGTTTATAGGATTGAAAGTGGGTTTTATTCCTCAAGAGGGTTTCCCACCTATGTCATGTGTTAAGTTCTTGATTCACCATTATCTCTCTTGTTCATTACTATGAATGATGTGTATACTTCATAAATTCTTGTGGTAATTGATTAAGATTTTGAAAAGGTTTGGAATTTGAATTGGATAACCTATGTTCACTAATTCATCCCCCCTCTCAATGGCTTGTACCTCTAAAACTAGGGACTAAAAATCTATAAGGGTTTAGGGTTTGATTCAAATATATAAACACACCATTTTCACCATTTTCATGAGAGAGAGATAGAGATAATTATTTATTTGCACATATATTTATCCACCATTCTACTTGAGGAGTCATTGCTTAGTTTTTCATATTTCCTTTGGAGAGAAGAATCTTGTTTTATGTTAAAATCCTTTTGGATGCATAGGAGAAGTCATGTAGCTAAGAGCTAACCTATTTTTATTATCCTTAGGAACCAAAATAACCTCTTTCAAACCACCATTGGCCAAGAGAGAGATTGAAGATCGACAGGTTCATATTCAAGGTAAGTATACCTAACTCTTGCTCTTATTTATTAGTAGATAGATTTGCATGTGTTATCTTATGAATATATTTCTCTCTCCATGCATTAGGATTACCTCTACATTTACTTGAGTAGAGTTCTTCTTTACATGTTTAATTTTATGTTTATTATCGCCCATTTGTGCCACAAACTTTAGAGAGCACTTGATTAGTTTTACCTTACTTTTTCATTTACTTTATTAGAAAAAAGTAGGACCTAGCTAGGTTTATTATGTGGTATTGATTAAATAGAGGATTTATAACCCTCTCAAGTGATATTGTGTGGTAATAAACTCCTTAGTTAAGTCTAGTGGATCCATATTGGTCATGAACCTGATTATCAAAATGTATCAACAAGTGGAAGGACTATTTTGATTTATCTTCTTCGAACTATGATTGATTTTTAGATTATCTTAACTTTCTCTTGTCATACATTTTGGTGAATTTGATATGAAATAACCCTTGTAGGTTTTCATTCACTCCTTTATTTATTATCATTTATTTAATTTTTACATTAATGGATCAAATCTATCAACTCAGTCTAGCATTATATGTGTAGGTTTAACACATAGATATGATTAAATCTATTTTGATTTATGTAGGTCATATTCAATCAAATTTAATGGGATCACTCTGTTCAACTTAATTCATTTCTTTACATATAGGTTTTTAGACTTACTTAACCTAGTGGACTCTGTTAGCAGGTTAAAAATCTTCATCTAGATGACATAGTATAAAAATAACAAATTTAGCATCTTTAAAATCATCAGGTTCATTCTCACCAGATCAGTCATTTATTTCCTTCATTTCAGTAGTATTTTTTATACTTTTAAATCTATAAAATTGTAACCCTATAATAAACTCAGTTGAATAGATCAACTAAGTTTTGTAGTTTCTTAGTTCAAAAGAGACTAAGTTGACTCATTTGACTGTGTTTTTTTAGCCCTTGTTTTAATAGATAGAATCAACACAGTCGATTATTTTCTATGCTATTTACATACTCGATTGAC
Source organism: Torreya grandis (assembly GCA_037957365.1). Classification (NCBI taxonomy): domain Eukaryota; kingdom Viridiplantae; phylum Streptophyta; class Pinopsida; order Cupressales; family Taxaceae; genus Torreya; species Torreya grandis. Next base: position 2,005,825 of record JARHVA010000454.1, on the reverse strand, counting down.
TGAACCAACACTGTACTATTCAAGCAAAGGAATTAACTCATTTTGTTATTGATTAACTCACCTTTAATTTTGGTACTTGATTAAATTAGTACACATATTAAATATGAATTTTTAATTAATTGATTTAGTCACACTATTTTTTAAATTTTATTCACATACTTATAAAACACATAATAGTAAAAATCATTAAACAAATTCTACCCAAGGTCTACCTACTTGGATTTCATGATCAAGGGGGAAGTCGACTTGATTTTTAGGTTAAGTATAAATACATGGTTGATGGTATATATTATCAAAGCACCCAACACCCTTATCACTATGAGATTGTGAAGTGAGGGGGTAGGCCCCAATACTAATCTAGTACAATCACCAATACAGATCCCTTTCAAACTTACCTACTTGAAACCATCATTATATTTCCTTTCTAGTTCCTTTCTAAATCCAACTATTTATCACTTTTATTTCTAAAGTTATAATTTAAAACATTAAAGAATGAATGCATATATCAGCAGTTCTATTTTTGCTTCTTATTTTTTAATAATTATATGTTGTATTGAAAAACTTATATTGGATAGCATTGGTACAAGGTTTGTGTTGTGTGTCACAACTAGATCAACTAGTTCAACCCAGTTGCCTATGTGTTTATTTCAAGAATTCCACAAAATAACACTAGATTGTTTAGTCATACCTTTCAAAACCTATCTTTACCCTCAAAACATTGTCGACCTTATTGACTGTGTCTGTAATAGTTTCCATTTTCCCAAAAAACATAGTCATTTTATTTGACCTAGTCTCTCATAGGTTGATCTATTTTACCTCATATAGAACTTAGTCATTTTGTTCAACCTAGTCTCTCACAGGGTATTCTTCAGTGCTTTTCCATAGAGCACACTCAACTGATTCAACTGTGTCCTTTCTTAGATATTTTTATTTTGGTATTCCTTCCAAAATAAGTTGACCAAGTTAAATCTGACCACTTGGTTGATTCAATTCTTTGCCTTGAAATCTGCTTAGCCGATTTAATTTTGTTTCTAGTCAACTTTGCTCATATTTTTCACCTTTTATCTTTGGTCTTAGATTCTTATTCCAAGAATCATGAAATTCCATATTAAAATATTTTTGGACAACCTTAATCCATTTAGATGACATATGGGGTATTCTTTCCTTCCTACTCTTGTTACCTAAGAGTATACTCACTCTTGGTGCACTTTCTATCACCCTTCATTTTTGGACTGTAATATGGTCCAAATTACACTAATTAATGACACTAATGAATCAAATCCATTTCATACTTCTCAATACAATTCTATATTAAAATAACCTTATTACACTGTAAGGGCAATTGACATAAGCTTAACCAATAACTCTATAGGAAACCTTTTAAACACAAATAATCCTCCACCCAACAACCCACACCCTAACACCAATTTAGGGAATGTTCCTCCTACCAATCCTAATAATATACCTTTAAACACTAATATTCCCAATCAACCAATTGACACCACTCAACTTATTACACAAATATTTCAACAAATGAATATAATGAAAACATATAATACTTCTCAAATGATGCAAATAAAGCATCACTTATTAAACATGGCTAATCAAATTGCTATTCTCTTACCTCAAAATAACTAAAATTTTATCCCTCCACCTCTTAGAGATGTCATGATAAATATCATTAACCAACCCATTATGCACAACAAGATGCTCTAAAATATTCAAAATAAACTTTTAGATCCCTTCATTATCTCTATTGATATTATAAATATCTTTCCAACTATTATGTATGATACAACTAAAGACCCTTCATCTTTCCTTAAAAATTTGGTAATTTTTAGAAAGAGTGGATTCAAACCAATACCTTTGACACTATCAAAATTTTAGTCAAAAAATTCACAAGAGATGTATTAGAATGGTATAACCAACTCCTTCAACATTTCATATGACAACTCAATGACTTAGTCAATCCTTAGTTAAGGAATTTCAATACAATGATCTTCCTAAAAATTGTCTTAGCCATTTTATCAATGCTAAATAATCCCCTTCTAAACTAGCTCATGGTTTCATTAAATTATGGAAATATTTGTCTCACAAAGTTGATTATAACATGATTGATGACAACTTATTTTAACTATATATAACCACCTTAACACCTTCCCTTCAATATAAGTTTCAAACATTTTCTACCCAAACTGTAAATGATGTAATTGATCAAGCTAAAAGACAAGACTTTCTTATGAAATAGTTTGAGCCAACCTTAAAACCATTAAGGGATCATTCCAAAAATCCACTAATGCCATTACTAAAAATCCTCCTCAAACCAAAATAGGAATCAATTCTATAATCAACATGCATATCCCTCACTCCATTCCTAACATACGTACTTATCTCAAAAATCTTAAGGAAATCTAATGATTCATCCCATAAATGGCTTACGGTATCTACTCTATCAATTCCCTTATAAAAAAAGGTAATTATTTAGAATGGATAGATTCATGCCAAAAGTATTTTGATAATATGAAAGAATATTTGCTTCATCCTCCCACTCTTCGACCACCTTTAAATGATTGTCCCTTAATCTTATACATCTCTTCTACCCCTATATCAGGTGGGGCAATGATTTAACAATAAGATGATACCAGAGTACACTATTTACTACATTATTCAAGGCCTAATTGACTATGAAAAATGTTATACTAAATTATAATGTGATTTGATTGATATCTATTTCACAACTGAAAAGCTCCATCACTTTATGATTTATCAAATGACTTATGACATTCTCCACTCTGATTTCCTTCATCATTTCTTCTCCAAAGCATTTATACCTAGAGATAGAATTGGAAAATGGATGGTTCTCTTGATGAAATTTGACCTTCAAATTATTACAAAAGAATCAATCAAATTGAAAGTCATCATTGACCAGCTTGTGATAACACCTATACCAATTATGAATTGCTTTCAAGATAATATCCTTGATGACAACATTATTTATATTGAAGTTTTTAACTGGTATATCTCTCTTAAATATTATTTCCATAATTTCACTACTAATTTAGAGGTAAATAAATAAGAAGATATAAATATCATTCCTGATACTACTCAATCCAAAGTAGTTATCAAAGAGATCCATGAAGTTACCATTGATTTGCATGAAGATGCTTGGACAATCCAATTTGATGGTATCAAATGCCTCCAAGTAGTTGGGGTAGGTTGTATTCTAATGTAACCACATGGTAATATCATTATTTTGGCATTTAGATTAACCTTTGATGTCACTAATAACATGGCAAAATATGAAGCTCTAATCTTAAGCATAAAAGTAGTGCTCGACTTAGATATCCCATATCTACATGCTTTGGGTGACTCCTAACTTATCTGCTACCATGTCAATTATGATTATCATTGTAAAAGAAAAAAACTAATTACATATCATCAAATAGCTACCACACTTACCAAAGAGTTTGCTTCTTTTACCATTGATCTAATTCCAACATATCATAATTCCATAGTTGATTCTCTTGCTTCCACAACATCTCTATTTCATCATCATAAAGTACTTAATGATTTCCAATTTCTTATTCAAATAATAAAATCACCTTCATCTACCCAACTAAATTATTCACTCATTTGTCACATTGAGGCTATCACTATTCGACAAAGCCCATGGTAAAAAAACATAATCCAATTCCTTGAACATAAAACCTACCATCCAAACATGGATTCTCATGAAAAGACTAGAATATGTAAACAAGAATTTAAGTATGTATTTCAATACAACACCCTTTATTACCATAATCCATAAGGTTCCCTACTCCATTATGTGATGTAATAATAGGTTCCTAATCTCCTCAAAAAAAGTACATGGGGGAATTTTTGGTGGTCACTGTAACGAACATGTTATAATATGTAAATGCTTATGTATGGTTAATTTTGGCCTAATTTAGAGAAGGATGCTATTTATTTAGAAAAATATATAATCCTAACTAAAGTCATGATGACTTAATTCACTCACCACTAGTTGAACTCCGAATAGTGGAGTCTCCTTGTCCATTCTCTATGTGGGGATTAGATCTCATTAGTCAATTAACTTGATCACAAGATAGTCATGTTTTTATCATTATTGCTACTGAATATTTTACCAAATGGGTAGCATCCATGCCTCTTGTCAATGTCATAGGAACCACTATTTCCAAATTTATCCTTAAACAAATCATTTTTCACTTTAGAGTTTCATATACTATCATTTTTGATAATCGTGGTAATTTCAAAAACAAGGACATGAAATAGTTATGTGCTAAATTTAAAATTTCTCACAATTTTTTCACACCTTACCATCCACATTATAATGGCCAAGCTGAATCCACTAACAAAATCCTAAACAAAATATTACAAAATACCATTTAAAAAACTCATGCTAACTAGCATTTTCACTTATATCCCATACTTTGGGCCTACCATATTAGCATACATATTGCTACTGTGGAAACACTATTCTCACTAATGTATGGTTTCAAATCTGTATTACCATTAGAATTTGAACTCCCATTTTTATGTATATCTCTTCATGATATCATTCCTAATGAATAATACATGAATCTCATCTTCATACCTTAGATATTCTTGATGAACACCGTCTAACCTGATTTCTAACATAACCATCAATACAAGGCTCGGATCACCAAATAACATAATAAAAAAGTCAAAGTTCACACATTTAATGTTGGTGATCTAGTCCTTAAATTAGACTACACCCATGATAAAGAATGAAAATATGCCCCAAAATAGTGGGGGCCCTATTCAATAAAAGACATTATTAGTCTTAGTACTTATCATCTACAAAATAATGAAGGCCATGTTTTCAAAGAACCCACTAGCGCATAATTTTTAAACAAATATTTTGATTAAATATATCCATTCTTTTCATAAATCTATATACTATCCTACTAAAACTTCTTGCAAGACTTTTTCCAACGAGCTCTCTTTTGCAATAGTCTATCTTATACATAAACCTTAGTCCTTTTATTTGGTCCTTTGGTTTGTTAAAATTTATTAGTTGTACTTTAATACTATGGATAAGACCCTTTTTCCCTCGTGAATACATTTTTCTTTCATACATTGATTTTTCATACTTTTTCTCTTTTGATCACAAGTTTGATATTTTACAATGTTTTTCATTTTATTCTTTATTTTGTGAGTTGTATTATAAGACCATAGATAGGACTAGGCATTCCTCAAAATACCATTTTCACTTTTTTTTTCATCCACTTGGGTTATTTATTTTGTGATTTGCATTGTAATACCATGGATAGGACCATGCATTCCTCACAAATACCATTTTTACCTTTATGCACCCACCAAGGTTTTTATTTTATGAGTTGTAGTGTAAAACAATGGATAGGACCAAGCTCTCCTCATAAAAATATATAGATTATTTCAAACCATTTTCCCAAGCTGAGTGTTATTTTTTTTTAGAATATTAAGAAATGGTTACATGTTTATGATTTCCATATTCTTATCTTCAATTTTATTTCTTTCATAAGTAAAACTTGCACAATAAACTTTGTTAGCATGTTTATATACAATTGCATATTTTTTATAATAAGGAATCATACTTACTTGTCACTGTATCCCTTTTCACATTGTTAAATTTTTTTCAATTTAAAGTAATTCAAATTATTTCATGTTTATTTTCACTTGATTTCCCTTCATTTCATTTCACTTTGGATAAAAAAAGGTCAAAGTCAAGATAACACTTTTATTTAACATGAATAAACAAGACTCTTAGACACCATGCTCTCTAAGTCCTCTTTATTAGCTACAAATTCTAAATTTTCCAAATGATAGTCATCTTTGGCATCCATTTTTGGTTCTTTGAATCTGTATGAGGAGGAATAAAGAGAGCCATCAAAAGTTAAAATCCAAATCATTCAAAATAAAAGTCAATGATCAAAAGACAAATATAAAATTTAAAAGTCAACATGAAACCAAAAGATGTGATTCATAGCACATCTCCTATCCATAATTGAAGCTCAAATTACATATTTGGCCTCATAAAATAGCCAAGGTTTGTTGGGGTGTGGTAGGCTAGTATATTGGGATAGGATAATTCAAAATTATCTATAGTGCTACCTACTTTCCCATACACATATCCAATCTTTGTAGTATATTGATGAATCTATAAGGGTTATCGAGGAACGTGGAACACATTATGGGAAGGTAGGTTAATTTTAAATTTCAAGCATATAGCCTTCATGAGAAGATTATTCATACTTAATTTGATAACCCAAGATTTGTGTGGATACGAGATTTTTTTTAGAGTCCTTAATGTCGAAATTCCTCTTATTTTGATAAACTTAATTTTAGATTTTTGACTTTGATAAAGAGTTTCTCTACATTGATTTTTCCTACATTTCCACACCACTCATTTCATTACCCATTTGATAGGAAATTTTGATTCTAAATATATTTCCCCACTTCTATATTCCTCTTCTTCACATCTTAAAACGTGTTAGCACTACTTTGTTATGGTTTTATCTATATTTAGAACAAAACATTATGCTTGAATTACTATGGATTATTTTCTCTACACCATTACTTTATATTTATAAAAATGCTTTGGTTTCATTTGAATTTTTTTCATTATCATTCCTTTTTTAGACAAATACATTCATTTCTATATTTCTTTCCTTTTTTGTTAAGGTATAGTGTGTACATTATTAATTATAAATAACATAATTATTAATATTATGTTATTATAGTCTTGTTAAGTATATTATCATTATACATGTCAATAATATTTGAGTTGGTTTGTTTTAGTTAGTCAAATATATTGTGATTCACAATATATTCAAATATAGTGGGTTATTGTTTAGTTTGGTTGTATGAGATTTTGGTGGAGATTTGATCTCCCTAAATATAGGAATTTTATTCCTATATAATTTGTATCTCCCATATGTTTCATAATGCAGTAAAATATAATCAGAGTGAAATATTATTATTTTAATTTATTTATGTGTTCTATGTAAATGACTAATAATCCTTGGCAAGTCTAAACCAGATCCATTATCGAGTATCAGAGTGGGTTGCATCTCTAATTGATAGTATGGAGGAATAAAAAAAAGGGGGTAGTTATATGTACTTCACCTCTAAAGATGAGAAAAGAGTACTTTTATCTATTTCCTATGATATACATCTGCACCAATAATTTACAATCTTGTGCATGAGCATTTGCAAACAAAATATTCTTGAAGGAGGGTTCACAGTTCAAATCCAAGCATTGAGTGAAGCACAACTAGAATTTGTGAGATTAAGTTTGAAAAATAAGTCAGTATCATCAGTTTGTTTGGAAGATCGATGTCACTATTTAGCCTAAATACTTTTATTCAAATTTGAACACTTATAATTCTAATATAATTAGTGGAAACTCAGCTATCCTAGATAGATGGATAGATGAGAAAAGCCAATCAATGTTCAGCTCAATGTGTTATGCATGTATTCTGATTTGATGCCCAATTCATTTGCTTTATGGTGATCCATTTTACCTGTCCAAAATTCTATTGTCCAACATTCTACTATCCAATGTTCTATTGTCCACCATTTTACCTGAAGCTTGGGATCTATTCAAAAGTTCAACATGAGCTGGTAATAGGCTTCAAGCCTTAGTTTACGATGAATAGTTTCGTTAATTTTTATTTTGGGCATTTAATAGTTATTTAAAAAAAGTTTTATTTATTATTATAATTAATTTGTTTTATATAAGTTTAGAATGCTCAACTATTTGATCAATACATCTAGTTGCTTTTCCATTTGAATAGGCCTTTAGTCCAAAGGTATTTATTTGGTGTAGGTTATTTCTCAATAGATTATTGAATAGTTTTTAAGTCATAAATTCACTTGTTTTTAAAATGTACAAATATGTCATCTACTATCAAAGAGTCTATTGTGCAAAATAATAGTCTTTGTTATTATTAAAATTAAAAAGTCATCAATTTCATTATTTTTCAATGTCCATAAAAATTTGTCAAAAAAAAAGTTAAGTCAAACTTATTTTTATCATTAAATGTGTCAAAAGCAAAAATGTCAAAAGAGTCATTTGTTAAGTATGTTATATTTATCAAAAAGTCAAGTAAAAGGATACATTTTTAGGTGACCTCGATGTCCTATGAAAATGTATTATTTCACATTAAGGGGAGATTTCTCCTCGACAAATTCATGAATCTAAGCTACATCAACATACCAGCTGAGTAAGCAGCTTCTTCAACTGGAGGTCAGAGGCAACAGAGGTTGGAGGATTTTTACACCTCTCATTAACCACTAGTGATGGGGATGATTTTTAATTTAGTGGCATTTTTATTTTGGTTGTGTGGTGTGTTTATCTTTAGCATGGTGTGGTGTGAATAATAACAGATTTTGTATGCCTGTTCACATTTTTCATAAGTAAACTATACATTCTTATGTAACTTATCTAAAATATGAAAATGATGAGAACTAGAATCTATATTTCACATCATGACATGGTTTATGGTAATCCACTTGTAAAACTATTACTTTATGGTTTCTGATTAGCCACTTGTAAAACCACTATTTTGGTTATTAATTAGACATTTGTAAAACCATCAGGTATTGTTTTGTAGTTTTTTCTTAGCCACTTGTAAACCCACTATTTTGGATATTGGCCAACCATTTATAAAACTATCATGTGAGGTTTGTGATTATACTCTAAAAATCCACCAAGTCATGAGTACAAGTGTATATATACGAGAGTTGTTTTCCCCATGTTCACATTAAGGGGGTGTAGGATAGGATTAATAATGTTCACAAGGGGGTGAATGCTAATGTATAGTGTGTTCACATTATTAATTGTAAATAATATAATTATTAATATTACTTTATTAGAGTCTTGTTAAGTATATTATTATTATACATAACAATAATATACGAGTTAGTTTATTTTAGTTAGTTGAATATATTGTGAGTCATAATATATTTGAATATAGTGGGTTATTATTTAGTTTGGTTGTATGAGATTTTGGTGGAGATTTGATCTCCCCAAATATAGTAATGTTATTCCTATATAATTTGTACCTCCCGTATGTTTTAGAATGTAGCATAATATAATCAGAGTAAAATATGATTATTTTAATTTGTTTATGTGTTCTATGTAAATGACTGTTAATCCTTTGTAAGTCTAAACCAAATCCATTATTTTTTTCATAAATCTATAGATACCATTCACATTTATAAACCTCTTCCTTGCATTGAGCATCCCATAGAAGAGTTAACTTAATAGCATCATTATGATTCTAGTATACCTACCTTATCTATAGATATGATAGGATAAGAAGTCTTATCATGAATTTTTATGAATATTGATGAGATTTTGATTAAGCCAGAATTCAGTTACATAAGGATGTATCAAATGTTATGAATGATATTTGCAATGAGATTTATATGTATTTTTGAACATATCATAGTGTTTTATCACATTATTATTTGATTTGGATTTGATTTATGAGTATTCATGGATATTATGTTTTTCTTATTTGCATATCTCATGGATTACTTTCTTTTCATATTTTAAATTCTCTTTCACATATTTTGATTTAAAATTAATATATCATGCCTTAATATTATTCTCATGGTTTAATTTCTATTTCATGGTTTAATTTATTTTTCTTATGCTTGTTATGTCATTTAGAAATAATATATTTATTATTATGACATGGTTTTAAAACCCTCATCCCCTTATTAGCCCATATTTACCAAATGAGCAGTTAACAAACATACTTATCATTGTATCACTACATACATGGATTTATTTTGATCTCCATCTATTCCCCTTTATTTGATTTTCATACTAAGCACACATAAGGTTAAGACTTGAGATCACATGCTATTTTTTAGGCAAGCCTAATTGTTTAGAAAATCATGTCAATATCCCTGGGTATTTTGTCTCCTATAAAGTTCATTTTATTTTCACTTATATCACTCATGATTGGTTCTTATAATTCCATATTGAGGGGTAATCAAATAATCCATAAAAATTTAAAATCTAAATCATTTAAACAAAATAAAATGATCAAAAGTAAAAAAATGAACATACAAAAGTCAAAATCACACTAACATACATGATTCATCTCTCAACACATCTCCTATTTCTATTCGATTATCAAAATCCACAGTTGGCCTCAAAATAGAGTCAAGGTCCATTGGGGTGTGGTAGGCTAGTAAATTGGGGTAGGAGATTTGAAGATTATATATAGTGCTACCTATTTTTTCATGCAAGTACCCAACCTTCATAGTATAATGATGGCTCTATAAGGGGTCTGAAAGAATGAGGAACATGATATGGTAAGCTAGGTCCATTTTAATTTTATTGTATATTTAACCTTCATAAGTTGATCCTAGTACCACACTTATTTGACCATAAATTTTTGTGCTTATTATGAACCCATACTTTATGCATTTGACATTCATTAAACTCTTAGTATACCCCTATTTACCTAGTATGTCTCATGTGTACTAAAGTTTTATTAAAAAACATGTATGTCATGCTTTTTCCACTCCTTACTTCATTACATCAATCCCAATATTCCTCCTTGACAAATATGATTCGTTAACTGATCATACCCCTAGGGTTTTATTTTGTAAGTTATAATATAAGTCCTTGGAATGGACTAGGATTTCCTCATAAACATCTCCTTACTTCCAAAAAATATTCATAATATTATCATTTACCTCATTGGTTATCTTTTTTGAGTTTTAGTGTAAGACCTTAGAGAGGACCATGGCTTCCTCACAATACATCCATAACACCCCATACCAAGATTAGTAACAAAAATAACTATTAACCTTAATATTTACATCTTATTTTTTATTTACATTTAATTTTACACACTTAAATATTTGATTTAGTGTTCCTTAATTTATGATTTATAGGTCATTTTCATACTTCCCATATTGATTTATTATGTTTTCTTATGATTAAATCTACCTTCACTTTCACACTTCTTCCAAATATTTGATTTAGTGTGTCTTACATTACGATTCATTTTACATTCTTCCCATATTGATTTAGTATATTTGATGTTCTTTATTAGTTTCAATCATTTAAATATTACACATTCCTCAACTTGATTTAATTTGTCTTATACTAATTTCATTTGTAGTACATATTTTTCAAATATTGATTTCAATATATTTTACAAATTCTTTCCTTTATTTATGTTTTACACATTTACCATCATGATTTTTTGTGTGATACATCTCTTATTATTTTATTTTTATACATTTTAAATTGTATTTTTTCTATCATTCTTTTTAACCATGCATTTGTTCACAAAGTGCTAGAAAATAATCCAAATTTACATATTTTTTCATAGCATATCACAAAAATTAAAACATGTACTATAAAGAAAATATATACATCCATAACATCCATGCTCAATATAATAATAAAAAATAGAGATCTATATTTATACATAGATCAAATGTCTGATACAATAACACATGATGCTTGTAAAATATTACAAATAACTCTATAGTTGTGCTCCATCATGTCTATCTAGTGGACAAGCCACACTACCCATGGATACCTATGACTACCCCCTTTGAATAATATAATGCAATGAATCTGTATAAGATCAAAGGCCATCAATCTATCCCTATATATTAGCTAGCTGGGCCTATACATGTTCTAGTTTACTCACTTTAACCATATAAGCAGCTAAATCCTCGATTACTATCTTTTATTCTTGCAACTCTCCATTTCCTACTCCAAGTGGTAGCTATGTGGCATATCCTCATATCTGTATCTCTCATGTTGTCTCACCATCCAACTAAAACCAACTAGCATAATCTAGGGTAGATGGTACAATAAGGTCATCCATAACTATAGTATCATGATGCACTAATACACCATCCAAAACATCATGATGAGTAGTTTGTATTATCTCACTCCATCTAAACTCCTCCTTCATAATATCTACAAAATAAAAATACAATGTAAATTATATCTCGCATATATATAAAATATACAAACATCTATCTAAATAAATATATATCATTGTACATCTAATCATCTATTTATTACTTAAAAAAAAACAAACATATACCAACAATGGTATCCCCCATAATAGTCTCTCCATTAGCATAGAATTTAAGTACCTACACTAGAAAACATCTTTGAATTGATATACAACCAAGATTTAGAACTCAAGCACATTGTGGTCCCCACTAGATTCATCATTCTATCAACCAACTTTGGGATACCTATACTATGGGATTTCCCTACTCAACTACCTCCTCCTATGCCTCCACTACCACCTGTTGATGTCTCTATCACCATGGTGATCATAGTGGAAAATTTAAAACCTATTGTGGATCAATAATGGCCACATATACATCCTTACCATCAACTACAACCATCTCCACATTTGTAACTAATGTCTCCTTAGTAGTAGTTCTCGCTACTATTAGCTATTATTGTTGACCAATACAAGGTCTCGATCACCATGGAAAAATCACATGTACATCAATAGGTACTCTTGCACCACCACTTTCCCTTAGCTACCTAACATGTCATGCCCAATAGTCAACACTACTATGAGGATTGTTAGATGTGGCAAAACTAACTATCCACATAGATGAATAATAGGATGTGACTCCACCCACCATATATAGTGTCTAGTAATATGAACATGAGCTAATCTAAGAGACATTATAGGTTAAGTTATCCAACTACCCATAATATTTACATAGGGATGCCATACAATATCACTATGAGTGATAGTAAGTAATTCTATAGTATGTGATACAACATGTATCACATGATCCTACCATCATATTAACATACAAGGTACAATATAATCAACAATATGGGGTAACCTAGCTAATCAATAAATAAGAAATATCTCATAGATCCAATTACACACAAAAAAATGGGGCCCATGGTCTTCTACTCATGAGATATAATTCTATACATGTCACGAAATAGTTGTATCCAAATCATAGACCCTAGATCATATAAAGTACCCTCCTCTAAAATTTACTAACACAAGGTGACCATATACAATGACACCTTCCTATCCAACTTGTGACAAATCACACATGATGTCATAAGGCCTATAATTGCATTTTAGATATTTATAATGGTAGATATATATACATCAAATAATAATACATGTAATCCCTCAAAATATCTCTCAGAGCTAGTCACCCATAGGTCTAAGGCTCATCTCTCCAGATCCATCTCAGGATTGTCACAGATTATAGGATTCCCACTAACAAGAAGTCTAAGCAAATCATGGACATCATATAAAGTAATACAAACCTATATCATATCCCCATGCACCTCCCATAAAAAAGTGTTAGTTAGTAACTCCTGTGTTCCTAAGAACATCATGATAAAGTCAACACTAAGATGAATCTTATGCATTTACATAATACCACCAAAACTCAAAAATTCCAAGTGTGTATGATCATATACTATTAATCTATCTAATAAGTCAGGTAGCGAGCTGCATTTATTAAGCATTAGAGTCTCCATTATCTTTACAAAATGTCAAATAATAAAGCACGTATTAGTCCTTGTTCATAAATAATCATGAAAATACATTATAAAGTTCATTAGAATTGCAACTAAAATCAAAATAACTACTTCATCAATCTATTTTTAAAAAATTTCTACCATTTTATAATATATCAACCATCTAGTTCACTCTCTTAGTCAAAAATAAAAATATATATACTAATTTAATAGGGAATTGACTATTTCAACATTAAAACTAATTCAACCCACTATTATGTAGTTGGCTAGATCACATAACTAAGTCAACCTACTATTATGTAGTTGACCACATCATTATGCTATATCACCCACTTCATATGAAGTTGAACATTCTTTAAAAATATGTCAGCCACTTTCTTACATTACTACATTGACCAATATGTATGTAGTTATCCATTTAAAATTTACAAACTAGATCGGCCTTACTATATGTAGTCGGCCACTTAGGATTAAACTTCATCGAACATATTATATACAGTCAACCACTCTTTTTCACCATCGCATTCTAAGCTGAGTCAACCTAGCTGACTTCATTCATTTTCTATGATGATATTTTTACCTATTTATCATTAATGCCTTAGGTATTAATGAATAATGTTGGTACCTAGCCATTGACCATCCTACTATCTACTCTACAGTAAAAATTGTTGGGGCAAATTACATTACATAGATTCACCCCACCACCTAATTTTTCAAATTTATCATATTTTCCAATAAAAATTAACAATTTTGTTGAATTTAAGGCATCACTTACCTAAGCCACACTAGTAGTTACTGCTATGTGTCCCCCAACTCACACTCATTGTCTTTGGGCCATAGTCTATCTCTTCACTCTTTTAGGTCTCTCAAAGCTATGCTTTTATCACAAAAAAAAAATTACAAATGAGTAATTTAAAAATCCTATTTATATTTTAATTTTCAAATTATTTAACTATCAATTATTTACTAAGAAATTTTATTTTTTACTCATAAATATGTTTTTACTAACTCTTTTTCTGAACCAAAAGATATTCTAGAATCCTAATATTTTAGAGATTTTTTCTACATATAACACCTATTTTTACAAAAAAAAACATTTTATTATTATTTTGAAAGTCCACCTAATGTCCCTTACATTAGATGCCTCTTCATTTATCTCACATAACTTCTCTTCTAAAACAACAAGGTAAGTAAAGGTATGTATTTTTTAATTCTTTCCTTTCAATTACTTTTACGCTTCTTACTAAAATTTATTAGCTTATCATTGTGGTTTGTTATGTTCTTTTCCCAAAGCACCGTCCCATGTTACAACTACATGACATGTGATGATATTTGAGTGGAGCATATGTATACACATAATATTTTTAAACTTTATCAATTACTAATGCTTTCTCTCTTGTAGGAACCCATCGAATCTCAATCTAAGTTCATGCCTTAAAGGGTGCACTTGAAAAGGGATTGATAGACCTTTGGTGCTTCACAGGATTATTGGTCCCTATACCACCACTTAAATTCAATACAAGCTACTCCTATCCATTTCCCTAATCATTGAAACCCTTCTTATACACTTCCCTAAGTAAATCACCACCCAAAATAGCCCCCTACCTAAGTAAAACCCCTTTTTAACCCTTTTCCTATGATGTTGATCGGGTCAACCCCATTCTGTCTTTAGCGCATATTACAAAACTCTGTCACCCTAAGTTAACATAGTTTGAGACCTAATAGTTCTATTTCCCACCTAAAAAGGTCCACTGGGATGACTGCATCAATGAAATTCCTAAGAGGGTTTAAGGTTAATTCATGGCTATATATACCCCATTCCATTTCATTTCTAAGGAGGAACATTTTGAATAGGTCTATTTTTGGACTGTCAATTTGCATGTTAAAGGCTAATTATAGTCTTGGAGTTGTGTGTCTAATTATTGTAATTAAGAAAGTCTACTTATTATATGCATGAGATCTATATAATAGACTCATGGGCTGTATTAAAAAAGTGTGCTAGAGAGTAAGAGAGCAAATATTAGCTCCTTCAGAGGGAAGAGAGCAAGGTGTGTTCCTCCTAGTTCCAAAGGGGTGCTGAGTGTGTATGATCTTGGAGAGTTACAGGTGTGCAAGTTCTGGTAGAAGATCCACTGGGGTACTGGTTGAAGAATCATAAGGACTTGGTGAGGCAAGGACAAGGGTTCTTCAGGGTGTAGAGATATCTATAGGGTAAGTAAGGTCTGTTGATTTGCAGGTGGCAGCAAGGAAAAGGAGATCTACTTGGAGTACGGTTGTGTACTTGGTGTACTGGCAGTGTTGTTACTGACTGGTGGAGGTGAACAACAACTCTATATTGGAGTTGGTTGTTGTGACCGTGATGAGAGAGTGAAGTGTTGGAAGAGAATTATAGGTGAACCCTAGAGGTGTGGGAGCTCTAGAGGTGTGGGAAGAAGAAGTGTGGCATCTTCTTTATTGTATTTCCTTCTGTATGAATATTAATACAATTGTGTATTGTCTCTCATATCCTGTGTTGTTTCATATTTCTAGTTACTTATTCATTTTGGTTAAATTCCATGTTTAGTTGCTTACACAGAGGTAATCATATTGTGCTCTAAATGAGGAGCAAGATCTTGACAAGTTGGTATCAAAACTATTTGTTATTCTAGGTGCCTAACAAGTGGTATCAAAGCTTTTGGTTGGGTTACTAATAGGTGGTTTCAGATTTGGTTAGTGTTTGTTGATTACAGTTACTCATAGGGGTTTCTGATTGAGTGGGAGTATAGCAATGGTAGAAGAAAGTAAGCTATGAATGGAGAAACTAAATAGCACGAATGGTCTAATTGATGGAAAGAAAGAGCAAGTAAAGGAAGATTGTTGGTCGATATAAGATCAGCGTGTAGAAGCAGATGTTACAGGTGATGTAGCACAGGATGCTCTAGATAAAGTAGAATCTTGGTTTATAGATTCTTTGGCCTCTTTCCATGCAACCCGAAATAGAGCATCTTTTCAAGAGTATGTCCAGGGAGACTTTGGAGAGATTTATTTAGGGGTTGGTGAGCCTTGTCAGATTATTGACGATAGACAGATAACACACAGGTATTGAAGAAGATCATGCAGGTTCTAGTCTTGGAGATGAGTCTAATTTCTTCAGGAAAGTTAGGTGATGAGAGATGCACAGTAACTCTCATAGTGGATGCACTTGAATTAGACGGTGGTAAGAAAGTAGGTATCCTTTATCTATCTACATATATTACTGATTCACCTTTTGTTGCAGAGATGTGGCTTTGTAGGCTTGGTCACATGTGTAAGAAGGGAATGTATGTTCTTAAGTGGAAGACATATGTTTTTGACAAACTTAAGAACTGGAAAGCCTTGGTGTTCATGGAGGAGACGATGAACAGAGATCAGCTAAGGGGACTGAATTATTTTGAGTAGGGCTGTGTTAATTTGAATAGGGTTTTCACCCAAAAGGAGCTCACAAGTAAAAAGTCATCACTCACAGGCAAACACAGGTACCGACGTCTGTCAGGAGGTATCGACATTGAACAGATAGGCACCGACATCGGTCATGTGTAGATCAGCAGAGTCGGTGGTGTTGGGTAGCAAGAATTGACATCAGTCATATAGGAACCGACATCGATAGAAGGGACATCAGTGTTAGCCAGGGAATTGATGTTGGCAGATAGGGTTAGTCATAGGGAACTGATGTCAGTTGGGTGCAGATTGAGAGATGGCCAAGATCGGTCACTAGAATGGATGTTGGGTAGACAACAAGCTGTCAAGGAGTCTCAAACGCCCATATGGAGGACTGAAATGGTAAGTGGACCTCATATTCATTGTTCACATTCTTACTAGTTGCTTATTGATGGTTGAGAACTAGGAAGATGTGAAGAGGCAATGCAGGTAGAATCCAGAAATAGTGGGAGCTTGGCATGGATGAGGAGTGTGAGTCCTTAGAGATGAACCAAACAGGGGTTTGTTGGTGGATTTGTCAGCTGGAAGAAAGCACTAAAAGATGGATGGATTCTCAAGTTAAAGAAGAGAGTGGATGGATATGTGAGATGGAAGGCCAAGGTATATGGTCTTGAGGAAGCTGCAAGACAGTGGTACAGGTTTTGATAGGTGGATGACAAAGCAAGGCTTCAATCAATGTCAGTGTAACCATTATGTTTGTCTTTACCAGGGGATGATGAGTCACGACATTATCTTGTTACTGTATGTGGTGTGGTTGCTTGTTGTAGGGTTACACATGCAAGGAGTTTTTTGAGCTAAAGATAAAGTTAGTTCAGAGGTATGTCATGAAGAATTTGGAGCAGCAAAATTCTTTGGCATAAGAGACATGGAGATTTTTTTTGTCTCCAGTGGGAGCTGATGTGAAGACGGTGTTGGCAGGGTTCAATATGTAGGATACAGAATCAGAAAGCACACCAAGGGCTGGATAGTTCAAGCTTAGCTTAGAATAGTGTTCGAAATCACATAAGGTCTAGTGTAGGCATGAGTTTTCCCAAGCAGTGGGAGTTGTCAAAAAGTTCGGAGCCAATTCGGGAAAGGAGTACTAGAGGGCAGTTCAGTGGATTCTCAGGTATCTGAGAGGGACCAGTAGTAGGGATTCATGTTATGCAAGGTCAAGGACTTCACTACATGGATATGTAGGTTCAGATGTGGCAGGTTACTTGGATGACAGATAGTGCACCACATGATGTGTGGTGGTTGGTCTTCAGGATTGAGTTTGAAGAGGGATACGAGCTAGGAAACAAATTAGATGGTGTACAAGTACAGGTACAATGTAGCTATTTATCTCTAAGTGGGAGATTGTTAGGTTGTGGAGCTAAAAGCTTCACTAATGTAGACATGGAGGAGGTTGCTGAGGTTGCAGAGGATTGCTGAGTTGCAGAATGAGTTGCAGGGCAACCGACGTTGGTCTGATCAACTAACATCAGTCATATTACAGTACAGAAGTAACCAACGTCAGTTATGAGTCGGTTGACATCGGTCATGAAGGAGCCAACGTTGGTAACTTGTGTGTGCATGTAGTTTGCATGCGGGTTCTGAATAGGTCTATTTTTGGATTGTCAGTTTGCATGTTAAAGGCTAATTATAGTCTTGGAGTTGTGTGTCTAATTATTGTAATTAAGAAAGTCTAATTATTGTATGCATGAGATCTATATAATAGACTCATGGGCTATATTGTAAAAGTGTGCTAGAGAGTAAGAGAGCAAATATTAGCTCCTTCAGAGGGAGGAGCAAGGTGTGTTCCTCCTAGTTCCAAAGGGGTGCTGAGTGTGTATGATCTTGGAGAGTTGTAGGTGTGCAAGTTCTGGTAGAAGATCCATCAGGGTACTGGTTGAAGAATCATAAGGACTTGGTGAGGTAAGGACAAGGGTTCTTCAAGGTGTAGAGATATCTACAGGGTAAGTAAGGTTTGTTGATTTTCATGTGGCAGCAAGGAAAAGGAGATCTACTTGTAGTATGGTTGTGTACTTGGTGTATTGGCAGTGTTGTTACTAATTGGTGGAGGTGAACAACAACTCTATATTGGAGTTGGTTGTTGTGACCATGATGAGAGAGTGAAGTGTTGGAGGAGAATTACAGGTGAACCCTAGAAGTGTGGGAGCTTTAGAGGTGTGGGAAGAAGTGTGGCATCTTCTTTATTATATTTCCTTCTGTATGAATATTGATACAATTGTGTATTGTCTCTCATATCCTGTGTTGTTTCATATTTCTAGTTACTTATTCATTCTGGTTAAATTTTGTGTTTAGTTGCTTACATAGAGGTTAATTGTTGAATTATATTTCTCCTTTCTTAGATCATTTCTATATTATATTAGATAGTTTTGTCTTTGCATGTTTATTATCTTCCCCATTTATGCCAAAATATTTAGTGAGCACCAAATTAACTTACATAGTTGTTTATTAGATTATATTACTTAATATTATTAAAATCATAAGACCTAGCTAGGGTTATCACAAAATGGCATTTGACTAGAGGCCTTGGAAACCTCACATTAGCTATTGTGTGATAATAGATCCTTTAGTATAGGTTTAATGGATCCATTATTGGTCATGAACCAAATATAAATGTATTTCCAAATGGACTTATTAGTTGACTACCTTATTTGAGCTTAAATATTATTAATTAGGATAAGTTATAGATCTATCTAGTTTCACTTGCATAAAGAGATTGGTGGAGGTTGGGCATTGTAATGCACATCTATCTTTTATATTGTATCTAGAGATGTATGCTTAGAATGGGTCACTGAAAATATTCATGGCCTTAATATCACTATGTTTTGGATGTGTAATCTCAATAGGTGTACCCACATCAATGATGTTCTTATTTATTAAGTCTTATATCTTATGCCTCAAACTAATGCATTTATTAATAACATGACTTGGTGCTCTATGAAACTCACAAAAATCAATATGATCAAATCCTTTTCAAATATGTACACTTGCATCAAACTTTTATTGGGAGGGAGAGATATGAGATGAAATTAAAATTATTTTTTTAATAATTTGTATGGATCTTTTGGATTTTTTTGAATTTTCTCCTTGGTGGAGTTGATAACACAATGCATAAAGTTGGTTTTGGAACTAGATTTACTATTATCATTGGATCACTTTTTTGGTCACTTAGTTTGACATTATAAGGTGTCTCACTCTAATTATAATTATAAATTGGATTGTTCATATACTTGAGTTTTTTCATTGCTAATAACTTGACCTCTCTATCCTTCACTGTGTGATGTAAATTATCAAATGACTAGAACATACTAAACATGATAGATTTGTGTAGTAGTGGAAGTAGAATTTGTTAGAATATGTCCTAAAATTACTTATTTCCATTATATTAGTCATATTTTATATCATAGTATTATATCATAATACACAGTCTAAAATAGGATCCTTAAATTCACGTTTAAGCTTGGCAATATGAGCTTATGAGATCTTCTCGCTTATGTTCATGGAGAAGTGTACAAGATATAAATTTTCTAAAAGGTTTAATTCATGCACTGATTGATATGGTATATCATAAAATTATCTTAAATAATACTCTTTCAGACTTATTGGAAATAGCTTAGTCAATAACATATCATTGGATGCATAGTTAAAACATGTTGTGTGAAATGCTTATAAATGTTGTTTAGGGTCACTGGTTACATCATACATTGTAAGATTGGATTCCACAAACCCAGATGATAATGAATATGCTAAAATATGATAAGCCAATGGATTATGCAAAAAAGTGTGTGAATTAAGTTTTGACTAGTTTTGAAAGTATTATATTCCACGTGCAACACCTTAGAATACAACACAAAAAGTTTTTGCATGAGGGATTATGCATATGAAAAAGAATGTGTACTAACCAATGGTAGAGTATCAAGATAATGAGTAGGAATTGGCATGCATATTTATTTTAACCCTTGCATTTCCCCCATATTATATGTTGGTATATAATTTATCGTGAAGGGAAAGAAACCTATAGTAGTGGAAGTCCCAAAAGTATTAGTGATGATTGAATTTTTTATTTCAAAAAGAGTTTGTAATATTATGTGATGATGTAAAGGTTGGTCGAGGATTTCTTGTCAAAAATTCTTAATAACTTCCACTTTGGTAAGATCTAGTGGAATTATATCATGATTCTCATTTTTAGTGCCAACATTATCTTGATGATGTTGTTCATGCTTTGAAGTTTTGTCATGCACTTATACATATTAAGTTTGTTCATTAGGATCAAAAGACATGTTCTTGTTCTTATCCATTTTAAATTACCTATCAAAGTAAATCTTAGTATGCTCGATTGGAGTACCACTTAGTATAACACTTATTTAATAGAGGTAGTAACAAATTTCTTCGATTGCATGAGACAAAAAATGAAACATTAAAATATTTCTACTAACAAAGAAATTATAAGATCTAAAAACCCCAATACAATAATTGTAAATAACACAAAGAAGGAAATAAGACCTATAAACATGAAAAAATAGGGTTTTAAAATGCTCTACAATAAATAGGTTCACCAATATGTTTTATCTAAATTTGTAAAATATGACATGCTAAATAATAATTGGATAAAAATGATTTTGTTAAATCAAGATATATAATATTACAATAACTTAAGCATTCACTAATTTGTAACTTACTATATTTAGAAACATGCCAAAAGAGAAAAGTACATGAAAATATATAACTTAACTAGAATCAAGTATGTATCACTGAGAGAATGGTTGTTGGATAATTGGAGGGATATTTTAGGTCACTATAAATCAAGAACAAAGATTTGAATCTACATTGGACAAGGCCATTAGAATTAGACAAAGGTTTGCTTCAATGTTTTACCTAGGGTGTGTTGATGTCCTATGAGGTTTTTATTTCTATGAATTATATGATAGGTGCACCTATGCATGGTGAATGTTTGTGCTTGTGTGGGAGCCTTTAATCCACTTCAAAAACTAATGTGTGCCTTATTTTCATCAAAACCCTAGCTTTGTGACACAATGAGGCAAATTATATCAAGGGCTGAAAATGGGTTAGTGGTTGAAGTTATGATAGACTTCAACACCTTGATATGATGAGCATTTATTACATAATAATACTTTGAATAGGGATCAAACTTCATGTAGTTATCCCATTCTAAGTGGTGTGTGATAAAATACTTGTGAAAAATGCTAAATGTTGGTACAATCCTACATATGATTAGGTGCTTCAAAAATATATTATAAAATTGGAATGACATGTAGACCTAAATCTATGTTGTATGGGTTATGTGGACTATGTATTGGGAAAAGTCTAGAGTATTCTCTTAATGTGCAGTTTGACGTTCTAGTGATTTTAAATCATGTGTCTCTAGTGAGAAAATGTGGTTTTATAGTGGTCAAATTAGGAATTCATTAAACATGTGAAACATTTAGAGGGACCCATTGGGGTAATTTTGAATATGAAAAATTGGCCGTTAATTTTTAGGAGGATGAAACTACACTATTTGGACTAAGGTGTTGGGTGTGATAGTCTAAATGGAATAGGTTTTTCCAAATCATTCAAATAACTAAATTGGAGATTTGGATCAGTCAGTTACTAAGTTTAGGCTATTGAAATAGATAAATAGGAACAATGAGGAAAAGTTATGGATCAAGGTTGCATTGTACTAAGGGTCATCCACATAGAGGTATAGGAATGATGGTTTAGGACCATGTATTTGAGCATAGGTTTGGTAAATAACATGAGTGGTCACAAGTGCATTTGTTTAAGCAATAAATGTTAATTTATGTGTCTAAAATCATCTAAGATTTGGATATGTGATTTTTGAGTCACCTTTGGCAAGTTTTGTGGGACTTGATAGGTACATAGTTCGATCAGTCAATGACATTTCATCCATAGAAAGATGGGAAAATGGAAGTTGTCAACCACACACTTGTTCATATTCTAAAAATGTACAGCCATGTTCATAATTACACTTGGGATGATAACTTTTTGTACACACACAATGCCTATAATAGAGAGCTTCATAGTTCTACAAGGCATAGTCCATTCCACACATTTTGGTTTATTGCCTTCATAAACTCTATACATCACCTATCATGAACTAGTTGAAATTGAGTCACACAAAATAAAAAGAAGTGGATTAAGTGGAGATGTTATTGCACCACATACAATATATTCATTATCTCATTCAATAAATTATCTCTTAATCTCACCAAAAGTACAAGGAACATCTTGACATTCATCACACACCTCATGAATTTTGAGTTAGTGATAAATTATGGTTGTACCTTAAGAAATAAATCATCAAGAGTCCACACCATAATATTAGGTCTTTATGCTATGGTTCTTACTCCTTTATTCATGTTATTGGTGATAATGCATTAGTTATTAATATACCTCCATATTTTGGCATACACATTGTATTCAATGTGTAACTTCTTAAGCCTTACTTCCCTCCACTTATTGAGAAATTAGTGACACAATATCATTCTAATATGGATCCCACACACTTGTATCTCATAAAAAAATATTATAATATTAAATTGACAAACACATGCACTTGTAATGACACATATCAAAATTTTAGAGTGGTCAAAGTAAGTAAATATGCTAATTAATCCAAGTTTTATAATTTTTATTAACTTCATGTTTAGTTTTCACAACTAAAAAATAGCATAATGGAGACCATTTCTCTTCAACAAAGGGTGAATGATCTATTTTTAGTGATGTAAATATGTACACTTTATTTTCACATGTTTATGTTGCATATAACTTAGCTTGAATTCATCCATGTCACATTACTTATTTCCACATAAAAATTTTGTTGGAAATTCTACCCAAAATCCCTTAAAACTAGAATAACACTTGTGCACAACTATAGTGTCATTTAACACTTAAATTCTACACAAATCCTCTTGCACCTAGTATAACCCTTGTGACATCTCCCACACCTTGTACAAATCTTGTCATCACACTAAAACCATGTGGATTTCCAACTATATATTATTAGTTCTAGAAGATGACATTGAATATATCATAGTATTAGTTTTACTGAGCATTTAAACTATCATGAACTTGGAGTAAATTAAATCATCACATGAGAATAATATGAAATGATTTGTAAAGATTCTACTTGTAACTATTACTATTTTTAACTACCTATTGTGTTTTGTGTATTAATATGTAACATATGCATAAGGCCTAGGGTCGATGACATACACTATCTTAGTTATAGATATAATGTCCTGAGTACCTAATATTAATAAAACACATTTTTTTCACACATTAAACATAGTAAAGTCATAGGATGTGTTTCCCCTTCTAATTACACGTATTTGTATTTATAACCATGATATAGAATTTTAAATCCAAGTAACTTTACCTATTAATTTTTATTGAATAGAATTTACATATCATGTTAGTCTCATACTCCCAATTCACTTGAATGTGTGTTGGTTCTCTTTATTGAAGTTAAAATAGTGCATACTCTTTATAACCATGCAACTTGATTCTAAGTGCAATATTGTCCCTTACACACAAAGTCTAGGCCTAATGGCATCGATTAACAAAGACAATAATTTCAAACATAAATAAGAAATTGTGACCAAGAATGAAAAAACATCATAAACTTGGGGTGATGATTTTATACAACATCTAATTCAAAAGTGACTAAATATTGTTAAATTTATTCACACATTTATCTCTTTGATACATGTACTTCACACATCCATCCTCCTCACTATGATAATTCTCTCCCTCTAATATGAGGTAAATTTAACCTAAATTTAATTAAATCAACAACCAAGTGGTTAATATGGTTAAAATATAGAAACAAAATATATAATATCAATAATTATAAAACATGCTAGATATTGATGACAACATTTCCATATCAAATTGCATTAAATTAAGATAAGTGGCTACATAATAAACCTTAACTACATCATTGTATAGTAGAATCAGAATATTAATCCTTGTAATAAATCCAAATGGCATAAATTCCATTTATTATAATAGGAAATTAAAAATAGTCTAATTTCAAAAATGGATTGTGACACAACCAACTTAAGCTTATTACATCTATTAGTAGGGGATTGTGAATGATAGTTTGCAAACATTTTTTATAATTATCAATGCTAAATTTGTATATTTTGTATTCATTCATGTAATTATATAATATAAATGGAATGATTAACATTCCATAGGACTTAAATTATGAATAAGTGATGATAATAGAAGTCAAAGAGCTGTATAGAATCTATAAGTAGTAAGTAGTCACAACGTTTAAAGTTGGTTTCTTTTTACTTTTATTATTTTTCATAGGTTGAACAAGATTAATATAAAACATTTTTTTATGAAGTATCCATATCCATATAGTTTTATGAATAATAATATTATAATTATAGTTCACAAGTTCTATGTATATTTGTGTTGGTTTAAGAAAGTATATTTGTTTTTTGCACATCATAATTAAACTCGTGTGTCTATGTAATTCACATAATGAATTATGTTACTAAATAAACTTGTATAATAATAATTATACCATGGGATTATGGATTTATATAACTTAAACTTTGTGACTTGGTATGAATTTTAATATATTACAACAACATTGCTTGATGAGGTTTTCCAAAGGCTACTACTAATAATGGTTATGTTGTTCAAACCTAAAAGATGTTTAGATGGTTCTTGAGTTAGAGAGACATTTAAAATGGATAAAATAATGGATACACATAAATTTATGAAGTTAAATATATTATATTAAGAATCCCTATATAATATATTATTACTAAAAAAACTATATGGGGAGATATAGGAGATTTTTTATTGTAAAACACTGAATTACTAGTGGTATGGTTGTCAAGACTAGAGAACTACTTTTTCCTACCTTGAAATATGGATAATTTTGAATGGCATGAAAATAATCTAGAAATGTCAAAAAAATTAGACATCGAGTGGACTCGATAAATTGATAATTGGGTGAACTACCATCAATATTTTTTATATAAATTTATTGTTCAAGGATAGGTTTCATTTGAGACTACATATGACCTATTTGTAATGGGATAATAATAAATTTCTTGGAAAAATTCATAATTATTTTAAATATGATGGTTATGGAAAAGGTTATGGTACCTATTCTAACTGACATAGAGTATAGTCAGGAAGGGAATCATGGGGATGCAAACTGATAGGAGGTGAATGAAATTAAGTGAAACTTTACTAATGTACCAAGATGAATCTAACAAGAAGGAAACAACCAAAGGAAAATAAGAAAGTATAAGATGAAAACAAGATCATAGGGATTTAAAGAGAGTTGTGACAATACAAGAGATGGGGAAAATAGAGCCTTATGGAGGATGTAAGGCTAAATAAATCTACAAGTAAGAGTAATAGGTGAGGATCACATAGACGAGGAGGTTTTAGATGTCCATAAAAAGAGATTGATTTTAAGACTCAAAGTGATCTAGAGGAAAATGAAGGAATCGTAGAAAGAAATGGGGAAGAATATACCATCATGGGATGGGAATGGAACTTATATTATAAAATCAATGAAAATAACATTATAGAGGAGATCGAGTAGGTTAGCAGTATTAATGGGAATAAAATTTAACTTCAATGTATGTATATTGAATGGGAAAAGTAAAATTTTCAAGATTATATAGAGAAGAGTCCAGAAAAGGGTCAAGTTGATTTCATTCAATAGATATGAATGCATCCATAACACCATCACTATTAATAAAATTAAGGAATTAAAAATTCTACTATGAAATATTAGAAATAAATAATTGGTTTTAAGAAGTTTTAGAAACATTAGATAGACATAAAGAGAAAATTGGTACCTAATTTAGCACAATGGATAATTTAAGAGTGTCAATTATGTGAGTAGGCATCACAACTAGCCTTAAGAAAATATTTTTTACACATAATAAGACAATGGTGAATATTCATCTCACATGTGGGATAGAATTACCTATAGTATGTTTTTTGACATATTATACTTATGATGGATCCACATTTTTTGAGAAATACCTCTTACATGTGTAATAAAGTAGGAAGCCAAGGGTGCTCAAACTAGAGAATCTAAATGCTACAAATTCATAGGGACCCTTAAGAGAGAGATATATAGTTCATATGCAAGTGTGGATGCACTATATTATATATGGATATTGTAAAGTGTAACTTGGTCATAGAATATATATGACACAAGTTCGTGAGCCAAAATATTCAAGACCTAAAGCAAATAAATAAAAAACTAGGGTAATCACTTCAGGACCATGATCAAAGGTTATCATATGTTATGAAAAAATTGAGATTATAATTTATAGATGTAGATAGATAATATTGGTTTCTAGATAGCATATGTAATAAAATAAGGTTTGAAATAGTGAAAAATTAATTCACAAACATGGAAAATCTACTACAGTATGGGTTGAGCAAATTGAGTATTGTGGAGACACTTCTTTGGGAAATGCTAATATTGATGCCAAGATAGATATGTTATTATGATAAGTAGATAATATTCATGAGGTAATGAGTAAAAATATATCTCTATGACATATAGAGTGTGGGTGATAGTGGCATCATATTAATGATTGAATTCATATTAGGAAGGTGTTATATGATTTTTTTCACAAATAAGATCACTCTAGAGTGAGTTGTCATTTAGTTCAACATTATGTTTTAGACCCTTAGAGTGTAAGCTAAAATGTTTGAAAATAAACCATGTATGACCATAGATGTTTGAGGGAAATACTAGATCTCAAAGATCATATCACTAGGAATGTGTTTGAAGGAATTATGTAGTAACCACCTTGACACTCTGATCCTATATTACAAGATTTAAAATATTTTGTATTAAGGAAATTGGGAACCAAAATCACTCCAATATCATTTTGTTGGATGCCTCCCTCTCCATAACATTATCTATGACATTCAACACCTTTTTCTCAATGTCATCCAAATTAGGCACATACTTTTCCATAAAAATAATATGGGTGATATTAGAACCAGTTGCAAGGGTGAATATCATCAAAACTATAGGGTGGATACTAAGGGGTCACCAAGATCATAGATAAGGATTGTGGAATCCATTATGATATATAACTTTATACTTTTTTAATAAATGAATCATACTAATCATAATTATCATAGTAACACTCAGTGAGAAACCTATTGTAGATATTTTAGAGTTTCTAGCTAACACAATAATGGAGATTTCCCATACTTGAGAAGATAAAATGGCGTGAAATCTAAACATGGTGAGCACCTAGCCTAATAAACATACATATATGCACATTATTATAAGGATGTAACACAAATATAAAATACTTGGAAACTTGGAGATTCTTAAGAATAATAATATCCACAAAGTAGGAGAGGACAAGTATCTTGACCTAAAAAGAGATATACTACAAAGGAATGAAGAAGCTAAACAATTTTAGTTAGTTAGAATGTAGGATGAAATCACTACCAATGTGGATATTATATAAAGGCATTTTTATGGTCAAATCATGTGAATTCTAAAATATGAATGAGTAGTACTATGTCAATAGATATTATGAATTTAATAAGTCTAATGAAAAATGAGGGTTTATCACAAAATAAAATTATTGCATAACTTTTTAGAATGTGTAATGAAGGGACATGAGAAAATAAATAAAATGGTTTGGTATGTAAAATAAAATAAACCATGGCATATAGATTATATAATGCATATTTAATTTTTTTTTTATGAGGTGTAAAATGTTGTGTTTTATTTTGGGAGCATTGTCAAGATAATGTTAAGGTTAAGTTGGTAAGCTATTAGAAAACTTATGATAAGTTGCACTCTAGTAAATATGATATTATCAAACTATGGGAAAGTTGAACCTATTATGAGGTTGGAATATGTATGGATCAATGTGAGAGATATAATATTGGATACTTGTACATCATAGATATTAATGTAGATGAGACATAATATCTTGCATTGATTGGCATGAAGTGAGATTATGATGGATGGATGATTATAAATAATGTGGATACCATATATTGGAATCTTGTAAAGAATATTTCATTATTATCATTGTTATGAATAAATTAGAACAATGACCTTACATTATTCCAAAGGACCAACTTTTCCCATGCTTACATATAAGAGATATAGAATAAGTTATGTGTTGAACCAAAGAGAGAAGTGTTTCAAGAGTAGACTTTTTCATACTTATTACAATCTTCACATGTTGCATAAGAGTTCATGGGATTATATAGTTTTTAGAGGCAACCAATATAATCTATATATTATAAGTCCTAGTAACTAGGCTTGGTAAGGTACTCATGTACAATATATATCCATGAAATTAATAATGAAGATGTCCTCATGAACACCCCTTAAGGGAAAATTATGAAACCCCAAACATGCAACATAATTCAAAGAAATGAGGTGATGAAAAAGGATTCATGAAGAGTCGAAAACCCATTGCTAAGTTAGAATGTAATCCAAGATAAGAATTCCATCCTAAATGTGTTGATGAATGAAGTGCATATGTACCTCAATGTGCTTGGTCCAATGGTACTCAACTAGATTATGGGATATGTGAATTTCACTCTAGTTGTCACACCAAAGTACAATAGGTGAATCCTGTGTGAAGCCAAAATTTATCAATAACTAAAAAATCCAAAGATCCTACTAACTCATTGTAACTACTACCATGTACTCAACCTATGTAGATGAAAGTGTAATAGCCTGTTGCTTCTTAAACACCCAAGCAATAGGTGAAGAACTAAGACAAAATATATATCCAAAATTGGAACACCTATCATAAAGAGAACCTACCCAATTTGAATTAGTGTACCCAACCAACTAAGTATAACCCCTGGTGTAGTATAATCCAAAATGGGTAGTGCCTTGCAGATATCATAAAATCCACTTGGTAGCCTACCAATGACTATCATGAGGAGCATGTGAAGACTTACATATAAGCCCAAATAAAAATGAAATGTTGGGGAAAGTATGGGTCATATACATAGCACTCCCAACCATCTAGATGTATAATGTAGGATTACAAATTGGAGTAGTGTAGGTAAAAGCGAGCGTGACTCTAGACTAAAAAGGAGAGGGACTTGGCTTGTAGTCAACCATGCCAAAATACTAAAGAACATCAAGGGTGGACTTCTAATGAATCAAATAAGTCCTTGAATTTGAATGAGAAATTTGAAAACCAAGGAAAAAGTGTAAAAGATTGAGATCTATCATGTCAAATTATGCTAAAGGTACCTATTGAATAGCCTAAATCTAAGAAGAGGAGTTGCCTGTGATAAGTAGATCATCAAAATACAAGACTAGTTAACAATGTCCTCCCAAATATGTTGGATATACATTATAGGATCAAAGTGGAAGAAAACAAAGCTAATATAGAAAAAATAATCCATCTTCTCATACCAAGCTTGAAGGGCCTGTTTGTGACCATAAAGAGACCTCCTAAGTTGAAAAACAAGAGAAGAATAACAAAAAAAACCTTGAGGCTACTCTACATAGACTTAATCCTACAAATCTCCATGTAAGAAGGCACTCTTAACATCCATTTGATACATTGGCCAACCCTATGATGTAATAAGAGAAAGTAAAAGGTGAACAAACTCCATCTTGGCAATGGGCGTGAAAGCCTCAAGTAGTTAATACCTTTAACTTGTGAGAAACCTTTTGTAATAAGACATGCCTTATACTTGTTAATTGACCCATCAACTGCATACTTGGTGAAACATACCCACTTTCACCTAACCAAATTTTTATATACACATAATATTTTAAACTTTTATCAAATACTAACACTTTATAATCTTACGAGAACCCATCGAGACTCAATATTTATAAGTGCATGCCCTAAGGGGTGCATAGAGAAAGGGGTGGGCAGATCATTGGTGCTTTTCATAATTGTTGTCCCTTATTAACACTTATTACCAATCCAAATAACTCTTGAAAACCATTCCCTAAGCTATGAATCCTCCTTTGCACACTCCTCCAATCTTTATCACTTTCCATCCCTCGTTTTCTCACCTTAAGTCCCTTTTTTTAGTTGGTTGTGCTAGGTCATCTAGGTCAACCATGTATATTTTCAAGTGATTTTTACTTAGGAACTAGTTTGGCCTTTGGCTGACCTAGATCATGACCTAGTAAATAATTGTCTGAAATTATGTTAGGTCAACTGGGTTGACCCTGTCGGCCAATATTTTTAAAAGGGTCAAGGGTCAAATCCACCTATAAATACAAGATCATTTCATCATTATTTCAATATGCAATCAAGAGTTATTATTCGCTCATGCTTCTTTACAATTTTCTCTTCTACCATTCTACTTGAGGATTCTTAGCGGGTTTTTATTTGGAGAATTTAGTCTTGTGGATAAGTTTTGGATGCTTTGGCCCTTTTTAGTGATCCTTAAAAACCATAAAAATATCTTGCAAAGACCCATTGGCCAAGGGAGGGATTGAGTCTCAATAGGTTCACATTCAAGTAAGTATTCTCTAACTTTTCTCCTCTCTTTAGTAGATAGAATTAGCATAAGTATTGGCTTCGAATAATATTACTCTTCATATTCCATGTATTAAGGTCTTACTCATACTTATCTTAATTGAGATTCTCCTATACATGTTTTGATTATTTACTAACCCCTCATGTTGTGACGCAAGCTTCAATGAACACTAGTTAGATTTACTTTACTTATTATTAGTATAGGTGAAATATCAAAACTCAGGACCCCCTTAGGGTTATTATGTGATTTTGTTAGAATAGAAGCTTTAGAACCCTCCTTATCATGGTGTATTGTAGTAAGAGATCCCCTAATCGGGTCTAATGGATCCCTATATTGGTCATGCTCCTGCTTAACAAATGTATCCCCAATTTGAAGTGTATGGTATGATATATATTATTTGAGTTAGGATTGAATTATAGACATGATGCATTTTTGATTGCATACATTCTAGTAAACTCGACGTGAATCTAATCCTTGTAGGATTTGTTTCACTTATTTCATTATTTTATCATTTTTAGGATCATATATTTGTGATGCTAGGTTGACTGTATCAACATAGTAATAACTTATATTCACAAGTTTGACCCACAATCATATCAAAATAACTATGTTCTATTTTTGTAGGTTTTCCAAAATTCTAGTTTAGACTACTAGGTTGACCCAATCGACCTTGTACATTTTAGACACTCAACAATAGGCTTATACAAAACTAGGTTGACCTAGTTGACATAGTTAGCAGGATTTATAAACATTTATCAAGTTTATTCAACAACAAACTCACTTATCTACATCCTCCAACCCACTAATGATCCTTTCTATATTTCTCTCTCTTTCCTTATAGTCCTATTTTTCACAATTTATAATCTTTAAAATTGCCCCTATATAGTCAACTAGGTCAACTTTGTTGACGTAGTTATATATTCTATGTGTAGTCTGAAAAGCTAGGTCGACTCTATCAATGTAGTTCCTTTTAGACTTTTTGCTTCCATAGTATAAATGTGACACTATCAACTTGTTCTATATTCTCTGCATACACTATTGACTAAATTGACACTGTACTATGTTTCAAAGTTAGAATTAACCTTAATATGATAGCAATTATCTCACACTTTCATTTCTTGTTGCTTACATGCTTATAATAGATCACATAGTCTAATTAGGTTGTTTTCATATACCATTTAGTTACACTATTTTATCTTTTATGCACACACTACCAAATCATAAAATCTTAAAATGCATTTTAACAATTGTCTACCCAAGGCATACCTACTTGGATTTCATCACCAAGGGGGAAGCCAACTTAGTTTTCTATCCAAGTATAAACATGTTGTTAAATGGTATATTTTGGCTAATCACCCAACACCCTTATCACTATGGTAGGCCCTAATATCAAGCCTGTACCATTACCAATACAAATCCCTTTTAGCCAAACATCTTGAAACTATCCTTAGCTTATTTTCTAGTTCCTTATTTATAGCCAACTTCATATCACATCTAAAATTATACTCTAATTATCTAACAACATTCAAATTGACCACTTAGTTATCTTTTAATTTCTAAGTTGATTTATTACTCTTTACTCATTTATATGTTGTATTACAAAAACTTGCATTATCCAATGTTGGTGCAAGGTTTTGTGTTGTGTGCCTCAATTGGATCAACCTCATTGATCAAATTGATTATGTTTTTCATTTCATTTCCTACTTTCTTAAGTACTTATAATAATTTTCTTGTCTCAATACACAATCATTTCATTCGACATAGTCTCTTAAAAATTGTCTATTTTTCCCTATTTGCTATGATAGGTTAAGCTAGTCGACCCTTTGCACTTTTTCATCCCTTGTCTACTATGATAGGTCGACCCAATCGACTCTATACAATTTTTTAGACCATTTTCTTTGTACTAGGTCAACCTAGTCAACTTTATATAATTTTTTCCTTCCCTTTTTATCATTCTTAGTGTTTTATTCATTTCTCTCAAGTCATCATGAAGTCTCTTATCAAAATATTCTTGGATATCTTGAATCGATTTAGATACTATATGGGATGTTCATTCCTCCATCTCTTTTCCTTCTCAGAGAACCATCACTCTTAGGGCACCTATTCCCCTCCTTCATCCATGACCTATAACATGGTTCAAATCACATCTCAAGATGAATTTGATGGGTTTGATCTTTTCTACTTACCAATATAATTTTCATCTTAAAAACATTCAAACTAATGTGGGAGCAATTAACACAAGTTTAATCAATAATCCCATTAATAATCCATTTTCTAATAAGCCTCCCCCTAACACCAATTTAGGGAGTGCCCCTACCAACACAAACCTACCTCATGATACAACTCAACTTATTGCCCAAGTTATCCAATAAATGAACATAACGCAAAACTCTAACGCTAATCAAATGATGCAACTCCATCATCATTTGATTCATATGGCTAATCAACCTTTGACTATTCATCCTCAAGTTATTCCCTCTAACATTCCTCTACCTCGTAGAGATGCCTCAGGCAATGTTATTCCTCAACTCATAATGAATAACAAGATGCTTCAAACTATTCAAAATGAGATTTTAGCTCCCTTCATTGTGTCCATTGATATTGGTAACACATATCCAACTATCAAATATGATGGGACTAAAGACCCTACCTCATTTCTCAAAGCCTTTGAAAACCTTTACAAAGAGTGGATCCAAACTAATACCTTCACTACTACTAAACTCTTAGTCAAAACCTTCACTGATGATGTATTAGAATGGTACAACCAATTACCTCAATATTCTATTTGGCAACTTGAATATTTGGTCAATATTTTAGTTAAAGAGTTTCAACATAATGATCTTCCTAAAAATTATCTTAGCCACTTCATCAATGCTAAATAATCTCCCACTGAATCATCTCATGACTTTATCAAATGAAAAAAATCATTGGAC
This sequence comes from Torreya grandis, assembly GCA_037957365.1. Lineage (NCBI taxonomy): Eukaryota > Viridiplantae > Streptophyta > Pinopsida > Cupressales > Taxaceae > Torreya > Torreya grandis. Next base: position 1,971,364 of record JARHVA010000454.1, on the reverse strand, counting down.
CATAATGCCAACCATAACATGATAGATGATAACTTGTTCAAACTCTTTATCACTACATTAACTCCTCCTCTTCAATATAAGGTTTGAACCTTTGTTTCCCAAACACTTAATGAAACTCTTGACTAAGCTAAATGTCAAGACTTTCTCTTGAAGCAATTCAAACCTAATCCTAAAATTTTAAAAGGATATTTTCAAACATCTACCAATGCTATCACTAGTAATAATCCATAAACCAAACTGTTAAGCATGAAATATTCTGAGAGGGGGGGGGGTGAATCAGTATATTATATATGTTTTTCTTAATTTGATTTCTTTTCTTAAACCACTCAATCATACATTCAATATATGTAATAAAAATGAAATAATAATTTGCACCGCATAAGAGAGAGAGAGAGAGAGAGAGACACCAAATTTTTACATGGAAACCCAAAGTGGGAAAAACCATGGAGAACAATCTCAAGTATATGAATGAGCACCAAATCAAAATACAAAGTTTGCAAGCACCAACTTGTAGGATCACCAACCCCTTTGCCGTGCACCAATATATCAAATATTTGTGAGCACCAACCCATAGGAGCACCAACCCCTCTTGTGTATAAAACACAACTATCTCTTAATGTTGCTTACTCAACAAATGATAGAATTCTATAATATCTCTTACTTTTCTCTATTTGAAAACAAATAAAAACCATGCACTCTCTTGAATATTACAAATGGCTTCTCAAGGCTTTATTTATAGCTTTCCAAATGACCTTTGGCATTCACCCTTTGTGACCCTTTAATCTTCATGGAAAATGGTTCCAAACTTGCGTGACCCTTCGTATCCTTGCATTTGAAAATTCTTTATGGTGAATCTTCATAAGTAAAAGCATTCTTTCCTTTTTTGTCTTTATCTTTGTGACTTTTTGTATTCTTCAAAGTGTTCCTTCATGGAAAAATGTGTAATACCTCTTTTATCTTCACATGGTGACTCTTGAAATTCCTCAAGATGACTCTTCATGAGAAAATGAATCCCATTCCCTTTTCATCTTATACTCTGTGACTCTTTGACTTCTCCATGGGCCCTCTTTTGACTTATATGCAACCAAAAATATATTCATTAATATTAAATAAATATTAACACACATTAGCCAAGATATGAATATTAAAAACACCATTAAATGCAATGGGGCCTTTATCACCAATAATGCTAGACCTTTGACATCAATGACAATATTTCCAATAATCTCTCCCTTTGTCATTGATGGAAACCTCAAACTAAAACTACCACATCCTAAGATATACACACACTATCATCTAAAAAACATACAGTAACTCCCTCTTACTGTAGTAACTTGTACCTGTTCCATATACCTATTTCTACACCTATACCTATACCTATTATTCTCCCCCTTTGACATCAATGGTAAAGGGCCTACTTAGAGCTAACATAGCTCCCCCTCAACTGATGTTAAACCTTAACGGTAGGAAGTAAAATAAATTACTCCCAACTTCACTAGTAGATACTCAAATGTGTTTTTTGGTAGTGCCTTTGTGAAAATATTTGCAATCTGCTCTGTAGTACTGATATAATCCATCTTAACCTATTGATCTACAACCTACTCTTTCAATAAGTGATATCTAATGGGAATATGTTTTATTCTTGAATGCATCACTAGATTATTTGAAATATTTATAGCACTTGTGTTATCACAAAAAATAGAAATAGGTTCATCATACTTTACCTTGATATCTTCCAAAGTTTGCTTCATCTAAAGCACTTCAGTACAACACAATACTATTGTAATATATTCTGCTTTAGCTATATAAAGTGATACTAAATTTTGCTTCTTACTTATCCGTGATACTAAGCTATCACCAAGGAAGAAAGCTCCTCCACTTATAATCTTTCTGTCATCCAAGCACCAAACCCAATCTAAATCTATATAAGCAACTAAAGTGAAATCTCTACTTATTGGATACCATAATCTATAATCCAATGTCCCCTTGATATATCTAAATATTCTCTTCACCAACTGAACATGACTATCTTTTGGAGATGACTAATATCTTACAACCATACCTACTACATGCATGATGTCTGGCCTTGATGCTATCAAATATAAAAGACAACCAATCATAGATCTATACAAAGATTGATATGTAGTAGGTGAATCTTCATCCTTGCTCACCTTATTTCCTATACACATTAGTGAGCCAACTGGTGCACAATCCTCAAAACTAATTTTTTTCAACATTTCCTTGGCATATTTACTTTGATATATGAAAACTCCTTTATTTGACTAAAATATTTGCAATCCAAAGAAAAATGAAAATTCTCCAAGCATAGACATCTCAAATTATTTTTGCATATTATCAAAAAATTATTTTGTCATATTTTCAATATTTCCTCCAAAAATGATATCATCAACATATACCACAACAATCAATTGATGTTCACCTTCTATTTTGATGTAGATATTACTATCAACAAATCCTCTCTTGAAACCTTGATCATGCAGGTACTTATCAAGTCTTGCATACAAAGCTCTGGGAGCTTGTTTCAATCCATACAATCCTTTCTTCAATCTGCATACATGGATACTATTATTTGAGAGAATAGATCCCTCAGGTTGCTTAATGTAGACTTCTTCATTTAGATTCTCATTTAGGAAGACAGATTTGACATCCATCTAAAACACTTTGAAAATTTTAAACAGTACATATGCAAGAAACATTCTAATAGCCTCTAACCTTACCACTGGTGCAAAAGTTTCTTCAAAATCTATTCCCTCAATCTGAGCATATCCTTTACATACTAATATTGCTTTATTTCTGGTCACTTCTCCATTTTCATTCAAATTATTTTTATAAACCCATTTTGTTCCTATCACATTGTGATCTTTTGGTCTAGGAACTAATTCCAAAGTATCATTGTTTTCTATCTAATTTAATTCTTCATCCATAGCCTTAACCCAATGCGTATCATGTCTAGCTTTTGAAAAAGTTTTAGGCAGAATTTTGGATAACAAAGAAAAATTAACTTGCTCAGATTCACTTACCATAATTCTTCTAATGTGAATTCCTTCATTTATGTTCCTGATGATGTCACTTTCATATGATTTATTTGAACATATTTGGATGGAATTTTGGTGCCCTTTTTCTCCTTCTTCTCATCTTCATTTGATTCTTCAAAACATTCCTCTTCAATGATTTTAGGAATGTCTACTGGATCATTGATTCTTTGTGTTCCATCTTCTTCTATCCTGACACTTGCACTTTCAACAATTTTCTTGGTGCTTTTGTTATAACATTTATAAGCTTTGATTTTGTAATAATAACCAATAAATATACCTTCATCTACTCTGGATTCAAACTTACCAAGTTTTTCATCAGTTCTCTTTATGAAGCATCTACTACCGAAAACTTTGAAATAATCAATTGTTACTAGTTTGTCTTTCCATAGCTCATAAGGAGTCTTATCACTATTGAATCTCAATAATTCTCTATTTTGAATATACACTATTGTAGCAACTACCTCTCTCTAATATTTATCTGCTATCTTAGATTCATTTAGCATTATCCTCATCATTTCTTGAACTATTCTATTTTTACGTTCAACTACTCCATTTTATTATGGAGTTCTGGCTGCTAAATAATGTCTCTTTATTCCATGCTCTTCAAAAAACTCAATAAATTTATCTAACATGAATTCTCTTCATTGATCTGATCTTAGGCACTTAATCTTCAAACTAGTTTCATTCTCAACTAATGCTTTGAAAGCTTTGAAATGTCTGAAAGATTTTGATTTTTTCTTTAAAAATATTACCCAAGTCATATGTGAAAAATAATCAATAAGCAACATGAAATATTTCTCACCTTGAGTACTTTGAGTTCTCATAGGTCCACATAGATCAATTTAAACAATCTCTAGTATCTGTGTAGTCGAGTATTCTTTTGTTTTGAACCACCTTCTAGCCTACTTCCCATGCTGACAAGGTTCACAAAGTGTGTCAGATGGCTTTATAATCTTTGGAAGATTTTTGATTGATTACTTCTTGTTGATGTTGATAAGATTTTCAAAATTTATGTGCTCCATTCTCCTATGCCATAGCCAACTTTCTTCAATTTGGCTCAAACAACATCTTTGACCTTTGATGTTTGATAGCATATACAAATTATTACATGTTCTCTGAGCATCTGCAATCAACCTTCTACATAAAACTTTAGTGTGTACCCTTGATCACACATTTGATTTACAGTCAAAATATTATGCTTAAGAGCTTCTACATATAAAACGTTTTTAGTTTTAGTTCTACTATTATCCAAATTTAGAGTACCTTTTTGAGCAATTTTAGTAGTAGTATTGTCTCTGAATTTCACTGTGCCACCATTGATCTTCTTCAAGGTTATGAACTTTCTCTTGTATCCTATCATATGCCTTGAACATGAACTATCAATGAACCATGGCTTTTCTTCATTTCTTGAATGCAAAGTAATCTGTACCAACATAGATTTTTCAAGTTGTTTCTTTTACCATGAACATGTCTAAACTTTTTTCTTAATGAATGGAGCCTTAAAACTCTAGTCCTTCTTGACTGACTCAAACACACTTCTATAGTATTGAGATATGTGTCTGAAGTTTTTACACTTGTAACATATTATTGTCTCTTCATTAAATCTTGATAGAGGAACAAAAGAGTTGTGGCTTCTACTTGACTTTGCATGACATTCCTTCTCCTTATTTCTGAAACTGTTAGTTCTTTTTCAACATTCTAATTTCTTATGACCATATCCATTAAAATAAAAATAGTAACCATAAAAATAGGACCTATTTGTGTATCTTTGGCCTAATTGCCTTTTGTAGCTCTGTTCCCTCTAACCTTCTTTGTTTGAGATGTCCTCTATATTCTTAACTTCTTCCCTTTTTATTTCTTCTTTTTTAAGAGCTTCAACATAGCTCTTTCCTTTTTCCTTGTCTGTGAAAGTAGTGACCTCCTCTTTCTCTTTTTAAAATCTAATAACTATCTTATCTGACATTGATCTTTGATTATCTAATATCTTATTCAACATATTAGTGCTATTCTCAAATTTTGAATCATTGGCTGCTCTATCATTGATTTCTTTATTTGTTTTCTCAAGATCTATTTTTAAAGAAGAAATTTCAATAATATACCTTTCACACTCTTTACTTACTATTTTCAACTGTGCCATTAGATCTTCTTCATTCTTCTTGGCTTCTTCAAAGTGTGTTTGTAGATATTCAATTATTTCCTTTGACTCCTTTTCATTTTTCTCGATCTAGAGCTTTAATCTTCGATTCTTATTTTCAAGAGCTTTTAACTCTTCTAAGACACAAATGAGTTTTCCTTCCAAATTCACTTCAGCTTCATCCTTTCTTCTTCTTGATCATATATACTTTTGATTGTAGAGGCATATTCATGTTTGTCCATGAATAGAATCTCTTCTTCTTCTGAGTCACTGACTCCACTATCTTCAGTTGAGCTAGGATATTTAGGATACAAACTCTTCTTCCTGAATCCCTTCTCAAATTTTCCTTTGAAATTATTCTTGTATGTAGAATTTCCTTCTTCATTGTCATCATTACCCTTATTTGGGAATTTCACTACAAAATGTTCAATCTTTCAATAATTAAAAATTTAAAAGGTAATTTTCCTTGATATTTATCTGTGCCTTTTTTTGGCTTACAAATGAATAGAGCTCCACTGTCATCTTCATCATCGCTAGAATTATCACTTGATTATTAAATTTTAGCCTACTCTTTCTTTGATGTCTTGAAAATTTCTTCTCTCTTTAAAGGTTTATCTTATTCAATCCACATCTCATATGCCATAAGAATACCATGAATCTCATCCATATTTAGTTTGGCTAAATTCTTTATCTCTTTAATTGCCAAAACTTTTTCATCATATCTCAATGGTAGAGATCTCAAAACCTTTTGAATCATAGTTGATTCTTCTAAATTTTCTCCAAGACCTTGAATCTAATTGACTATTTTATCAACCCATAAGAGATAACTTGCTATATTTTCTTCTTCTTCCATCTTCAAACTCTCAAACTATCTTTTGAAAGTCTGAATCTTAGCTTGCTGAACCTTTCCATCACCTTTGTAAATATTCTCAAGTTTTACCCAAGTTTCATGAGAAGATTTACATTGTATAACTTTAACAAATTTTGATTCACATAAACCACATAAAATAGAATTTAAATCTTTAACATTATTTTCACTTGCCTTCTTTTCTACTAGAGTAGTTATAAGTGTCTGTGGCTTTCATATTCCTCCACCACTGCTTGCCATATGTTAAATCCAAAGGCCATCAAATAAGTCTTCATCATTATTCTCTAAAAAACATAATTTGTCCCATCAAATAAAGTTACCTTACTTTTAAAAAATCCTTCATGTGATCCAGCCATCATGATTTCCCAATATTCCTTCAAACTGTAAAACTTTTTCAAAAGGAACCTGCTCTGATACCAATTGTTAAGCATGAAATATACTAAGAGAGGGGGGTGAATCAATATATTATATATCTTTTACTTAATATGATTTATTTTCTTTAACCACTCAATCATACATTCAAGATATGTAATAAAACTAAAATAATAATTTTCACCACACGAGAGAGAGAGAGAGAGAGAGAGAGAGAGAGACAGAGAGAGAGAGAGAGAGAGAGAGAGAGAGAGAGAGAGAGAGAGAGAGAGAGAGACCATATTTTTACATGGAAATCCAAAGTGGGAAAAACCATGGAGAAAAATTTCAAGTATATGAATGAGCACTAACTCAAAATACAAAGTTCACAAGCACCAACTTGCAGGAGCACTAACCCCTTTATCGAGCACTAACATAGTAACTATTTGTGAGCACCAACCCATAAGAGCACCAACCCCTTACAAAGATTTGTGAGCACCAACCCATAGGAGCACCAACCCCTCTTGTATATAAAACACACCTATCTCTTAATGTTGCTTACTCAACAAATGATAGAAATCTAAAATATGTCCTACTTTTCTCTCTTTGAAAACAAATACAAACCATGCACTCTCTTGCATATTAAAAATGGCTTCTCAATCCTTTATTTATATCTTTCCAAATGACCTTTGGCATTCACCCTTTGTGACCCTTCAATCCTCATGGAACATGGTGCCAAACTTGCATGACCCTTTGTATCCTTGCATTTGAAAAGTCATATGGTGACCCTTCATAAGCAAAAGCATCCTTTCCTCTTTTGTCTTTATCTTGGTGACTTTTCATATTCCTCAAAGTGTCCCTTCATGGAAAAAGGTGCCATACCTCTTTTGTCTTCACATGGTGACTCTTGGAATTCCTCAAGATGACTCTTCATGAGAAAATGTGTCACATTCCTCTTTCATCTTTTACCTTGTGACTCTTTGACTTCTCCATGGGCCCTCTTTTGACTTATATGCAACCAAAAATAAATAAATTAATATTAAACACATATTAGCTAAGATATGAATATTAAAAACACCATTAAATGCAATGGGGCCTTTATCACCAATAATGCTAGACCTTTGACATCAATGATAATATTTCTAGCACAAACCAGAAGTTGCCAAAGTCGACATCCCTTCATCTTCTCACACACCACTTTTTGTACAACAAATGAAATAACTCTTAACACCCTATAGACCTTTCACTTATCCTAATAATCCTCTTAAATGGTATAAACCTAACCTATTTTGTTGTTTTCATGTTGACATTAGTCATTCCCATGAATCTTGTAGAGGGATCACTAATTTTTTTTAATCTTATACACTTGGTGATTCATTTAATCATTAAGCCATGATCAACCCTCATCATTAAGAGTACATTGTTACTTCTAAAAAATGATAGGCTTCCAAAGTTTTTACCTCAAATAGCCAAAAATATTCTTTAAATAATCAACCAAACACTAAGGATGTTTGTGTCATTGATGTTGACTATGACCAATATTACAATAATTCTTAATATGTTAACACCACCAAGGTCAAATATCATCGCAAGCCAGCTCACAAAGATCCCATTACCAAACCCAAAAATCCATCCTTAGAAGAACAACTTTTCAAGGATATTACAACTACTAATCTAGCTTTAAAATATCATGAGGAACCACTTCCTTCTTCTAAACCTCCAAACACATCTATTCCTTTAGAACTTGCTTTATCTACTAAACCTCATGCTGGTTATTTTAAATCTCATTAGAACTTTCTTAAAGAAATTAACTCTATGCCTTGTAAGATTCCACTTATGGATTTGGTTCGCTATCACTCTATCATCACAAGTTCATAATGCAACAACTCCAATAAATTGAAGATCCATCTTCTATAGATGAAGAACTACCTTCTATTGAATATCAACCTACCAATTTCAATACCATTGAAACTAGGTGTCCTTCTTCCAAGCATTCTATTGAATTTATTTAAGAGGACATTCTCAATGATGAATTTTTATTTCATGTTGATGATCCTCCACTCTTTATTAAAATATCCATTAATACTACCCTCATTCATAAATTTCTTATTGATGAAGGCTATGGTATTAACATGACATCCTTTCGACTTATCCAACAACTTAGTTATAACAAGGATCATCTCAAGAAAACTCATCTTACTTGTTATGGTTTTGATAAAATAAATCAAAAGCCACTTGGTTGTATTTGGCTTCCATTAACCATCAGACCTAAGATCATTAAAACTAATCTTATGATCCTTAAATTACCTTTATCTTATAATATACTCCTTAATGACCCTTAGACTCATAGAATGAGGGATATTGCTTCTTATGATAGCCAATGCATTAAATTCTTACATAATGAGAAATGATACAAGTATGATGCCAATACCAACCCATGGAGTATATAACTTTCTAATCCCAAATCTTTGAATCACATTCCCACCATTCCTAAAATCAATAGTGCTCCTTTACCTGAGTACATCAACATGAATCTTGATTTGCAAGTCAATATTTGAATTCTAATGATGATGAACCTAATGATTTTCAACATACTTGCAATACTACCATGCTACCTCCATACAAAATTTCATAGTGGATTCCTCCTTCTTTATTACCTAGGAACTGTACTATTCCTCTTATTGATGAGATTATTAATTTTCCCCCTCCATGCAATACTCAGGAACCTTCTTTACTTGAAGATGATTTCACTTGCAATAATTTTGGAGTGGCCAAATTATTTTAAGATCCTCTCATCATGTCTTCTTGTACATTTAGTAATATTAGGATTTCATCTTCTAAATTTCCCCCTAACTCTCAAGCATGTACAATTTCTCCAACATATGATGATAATTACATAATGGTCTAAGCTCAATCTTGAGACTTGGATGTCTAGCACTATCAAAAAACCTTAGCTTAAATTCATGATTTTAATCAGGATGTCTACACCATTTCTAAAGATCATGACTTAGATCCTAAAGGTTATGTGCCTCCTACCAATTCTCCACTTCTTGATACTCCTTAGGTGATAGAGAAAATTATACCTTCTAAATCTTCAAAAATTCCAACATTTCCTTTACCACATATTGATCCATCATTGAAACCAATAACACTCTAATCCCTTTTGATCCATCTACTTCTCCTGCTTCCAAGATTACACTAGATGCCAAGGCAACCAATGTCCATCAAATACATTCTAAGTATGATTGCCATGGTAATCAAATTCTAGATCTTGAAGTAGATGTTGAGTATTATGGTCCTCTTCCCACCTTGCTTAGTGATGAATCTATTCTTGAAATATTTCATGCTCGAGAACCTCAACTTCCTCAGAAACATCAAAAACTTGGGAATTTTAAAACCAATTGCTAGCATTATTTCTAAAACTAGTCCTATTGCTTCCTTACCTAACGCACCATACCATTTCCAAGATGACACTACTATGTTTATCGAATAAACCACTCACATTGAGTATGGTACTCCTTTTTGTCTTTGCCCAATTACAGTTTCTCATGAACTCTCACCTATCGAATATGATAATTTTATCTTATTATTTGATAACTATCATGAGGTTTTTGCTTTTTCCTATAAGGACATGCTTGGTATTGACCCTAATAGTATGGTGCATAACATTATTACTTATCCTGATGCTAAACTTGTGCATCAAAATCAAAGGAAATTTCCACCTAAGGTTTCCACCTTATGTCACAAAGAAATAATCAAATTACTTGATGCTAAATTTATCAAACCAAAGGACTATTCTAAATGGGTTTCTAACTTAGTACCCATTCAAAAAAAGGTCACTATGGCCATTCACATTTGTATTGATTTCCAAAATATTAACCTTGCTTATTCTAAGGGCAAATTCTCTTTACTTTTGATACATTCCATCATTGATTCTATAGATGGTTAAAAAATGTTATCTCTTATGAATGGCTTCTCAGGTTACAATCAGATTCACATTGCCCTTGAGGACCTACATAATACCACTTTCACCATGAAATGGGGCACCTATTGCTATGTCAAAATGCCTTTCAGTCTCAAAAATTATGGAGCCACTTACCAACAAATGATGACTCACATCTTTCATGATCTTATCTATAAAATTATTGAAACCTATGTGGATGACCTCATTGCTAAATCTAAAAGTCATAAAACCCATCTATTATATCTTGCAATCATTTTTGATCATCTTCTTAAATATTGAGTTACACTCAATCCTTATAAATGCATCTTTGGTGTTACATATAAAAAATTGTTAAGATTTATAATCTCTCTCTATGGCATTGATGTTAACCCCACTGAGATTAGTGTTATCATCAACATGCCCATTCCTCGTTCCATTTATGATATTTGTACTTAGGCAAACTTGGGGCAATTAGATGATTCATATCTAAAATGGCCAATCACATCCACTCTATCAATTATATTCTTAAGAAAGGTAATGCTTTAAAATGGGCAGACCTATGTCAAAAATCCTTTGATAACATGAAAGAGTCATTGCTTCACCCACCCACACTTCATCCTCCTACCAATGATCAACCCTTGATTCTATATACTTATTCCACACCTATATTATTTGGGGCAATACTTACCCAACAAGATGATTGGATGAGATTATGCCATTTATTACATTATCTGAGGCCTCATCAATTATGAAAAACACTATACCAAAGTTGAACATGATTACCTCGCTATCTATTTTGTAGCTAAAAAGGTTTATCACTACATGCTTTACCAGACTACTTATGTCACCATTCATTACGATTCCCTTCATCACTTCTTCTCCAAATCCTTTCTTCCTAGAGATAGAAATGACAAGTGGATGGGCTTCCTAATGAAATTTGATCTTTGTATCATAACTCAAATAGTTGTCCAAGGGTAAGTCATAGTTGATCAACTTGTTGCAACTCTTGTGCCAATTACCAATCCTATTCAAGATAGTCTTCTAGATGATAATATCCTCTATATTGAATGTATTAATCAATCTATTTATCTTAAATATTATTTTCATAACTTTACCACTAATCTCAAATCAAATAATCTTGATGAATCCTCTATTCCCTTTAATACGACTAAACCTAAAGTAGTTATTGAAGAGCTTCCTAAAATTAATGTAGACTTACATGAGTATACTTGGACCCTTCACTTTGATGGTGATAAATTACTTCAAGGAGCTAGGGTAGGTTGAATTTTTATAAGTCCTCTTGGAAAAATCATTCTTTTAGCTTTTCACTTCACCTTTGATGTCACCAAAAATATGGTTGAATACAAAGCTCTAATCTTAGGCATGAGAGCTACTCTTGATTTAGATATTTAATACCTACATGCTTTAGGTGATTCCCAACTTATTTACCACCAAGTCAATGGTGATTACTAATGTAAAAGCAAAAATCTAATTACCTATCATCAAATTGCAAACACTCTTGCTAAATATTTCATATTTTTCACTATTGAGCCTATTCCTAGATATCAAAATTCCATTGTTGATTCTCTCACTTCTTCAGCTTTTCTATTTCATCCACACCAAGTTCTTTCCAATCCCACTTTTCTTATCCAAATAATAAAATCTCCATATTCAACTCAACCACCAAATTATCTTATTTGACACATAAAGGCTATCACCATTCAACAAAGCACGTGGTATAAATACATTATTCAATTCTTGGAACATCAAACTTATCTTCCTAACTTAGATTCTTGTGAAAATACATGCATTCATAAACAAACTTTCAAGTATGTATTTCAACATAACATCCTTTATTATCACAATGATAAAGGTACCTTATTTTGTTGTGTTCAGTAAGACAAGGTCCCTCCTCTTCTTGAATAAGCACACAAGGGCATTTGTAGTGGCAACTATATAAAACATGCTACAACCTATAAATTCCTACATATGGGTTAGTTTTGGCCTACTCTTGAAGAGGATGCTATCAAATTTGCAAAAAAAATTACTCCTTACCAATTTCATGATGATATAATTTATTTACATCCAATCAAGCTTCAAATTGTCAAATCTCCTTGACCGTTCTCCATGTGGGGATTAGATCTCCTTGGAAAATTACCTTGCTCCCAAGATGGGCATGTTTTTATCATCACTACTACTGAATATTTTACCAAATGTCATGCCCATTGTTAATGTCATTGGTAACACCATTTCTAAATTTATTCTTAATCAAATCATTTTCCACTTTGGTGTTCCCCATACTATCATTTTTGACAATGGTGGTAACTTCAAAAACAAATATGTTAAACATCTTTATGCTAAATTCAAGATCAATTACAAATTTTCTAAACCTTATCATCCATAATTCAATGGTCAAGATGAGGCTACTAATAAAATTATCAACAAAATTATCCAAAAGATAATTCATTAAACCCACATGAATTGACACATTCATCTTTATCCTACTCTTTAGGCCTATCAAACTAGCATACGTACTGCCATTGGGGCAGCAATATTCTCTTTAGTCTATGGCTATGAGTCAGTTCTCCCATTGGAAGTTGAGCTTCCCTCTCTCCATATATCTCTTCATGGTATCATTATTGATGAATAATTACATAATGCTCACTTTCATACCCTTGATCTCCTCGATGAACATTATCTTTCTGCCTTGTAACATAATCACCAATACAAGGCTCATATTATCAAACAATATAACAAACATGTTAAAATTTGCACATTAAATATTGGTGATCTTGTCCTTAAATTAGACTACACCCATGAAAAAGAAGGTAAATATGCCCAAAAATGGTGGGGCCCCTATTTATTCAAAGACATTCTTGGTCTAAGCACCTTCCACCTTCAAACCAATAAAGGCCATATTTTCAAAGAGCCCACCAATGCATAATTCCTTAAAATTACTTTACCTAAACATTTCCTTCTTTTCATGATTCTTATAGACATCTATCTAACACTTTTTTTAGATTACTTACATGGGTCTCTCCCTATGTAGCAGTTCTCTTTTCATAAACCTTTAGTCCTTCCTATTTGGTCTTTTGGTTTCTCTTTTCTTACATGAGTTACACTGTAAAATCATGGATAGGCCCTGGTCTTCCTCATGATGTACCATAGTCTTCTTTATTTTCATACTCTTTTTACACACTTTTTGGCATCCCTTGGATTTATATTTTTGTGAGTTGCATTGTAATACCATGGATAGGACCTGACCTTCCTCACAAAATACCATCTTTTTTTTTCTTATTTATTTTCACATGCTTTATGGCACCCTCGTGGGTTTCTCTTTTATGAGTTGCAATTTAAGACCATGGATAGAACCTGGCCTTCCTCATAAAATCAACATCATGTTATTCCTTTTCTAGAATGTGTTTTTAATCCTTGTTCTCAACTTTAACTTTTGCTTCTTTTGACAGATAAAATTTGCACAACAATCTATGTTAACATGTTTTCGTCCACTTCCCTTGTTCTTATGATAAAGAATCACACTTTATTGTCATTGTATCCCTTTTTTTTCTTTTTTTTCCCTTTTTCGTATTTTTTATTATTTGAATTAATTAAAATTGTTCCATGTGTCATTCCTCTTGATTTCCTTTCCTTTCACTCCACATAGGATGAAATAAGGTCAAAGTCAAGATAGCACTTTTATTTCAGCTAGATTTACAAGACTCTTAGACACCATGCTCTTTGAAGTTATCCCCCTTAAGAAACCAAGTCCCAAGTTTTCAAATTAAAGTCATATTTATCACCCATGTTTGGTTTTCCAAATCCATATGGAGGAGGAATAGAAAAAGCCATCAAGAAAGTTAAAAACCAAATCATTTGAAATAAAAGGTATTGATATACAAAAGGCAACATACAAATCTCAAAAGTTAAAATCACACCAAAAGATGTGATTCAAAGCACATCTCCTATCTCTAATCAAAGCTAAAAATCCACAATTGGCCTCACATAGAGCTGAGGTCCATTTGGGTGTGGTAGGCCAGTTGATTAGAAAATAGGATAATTCAACAAAGTCTATGGTGCTACCTACTTTCTAATGCAAGTACCTAATCTTCACATTAAACCAATGGCTCTATAAGGGGTCCTAAGGAATGAGGAACATGTTGTGGGAAGGTAGGTCTATTTTACTTCTCATGCATATAGCCTTCATGGGATGATCTATATACTTCATTTGTTGATCTAAGACTTATGTGGCTAAGAGAAGTTCTTCATAGTCCTCAAGGTTGAAAGTCCTCTTATTTTTAAAAAAATAATTTGAGTGTCTTGACTTCAATAAAAAGTTCCTCTACCTTGGTTTTCCTTCATTATCCCCTTCACCCATTTATATAAAATTTGTGATTCCAAATCTATTTCCTCTCTTCTTTAATTCTATCTTCTTCACCTCTTAAAAACCTGCTAGCACTACTTTCTTTCAGTTTTATCTATCCTTAGAATAAAATAACATGTTTGAATAACTATGGATTATTTTATTTACACCATATAATTACATTCCTAGACTTATATTTCTTCCTTTTACCATTTATCATTTGTTGTACTACCCTTCTGTTATGGACACCTGAGTTCGTACCCTTTTTCCATTGTTGAGTGAGGTTAGCTTGTTACTTCTCACTCAATAATTTTTTTTCCCTTTTATGCACATTTTTCCATTTTTGAGTGAGATAAGGATTGTTATTTCTCACTCATAAGGATTTTTATTGTTCACTCATAAATTTTATTTTAGTATTTTGTTTCTACTTTTACATTTGATATTTGATTATCATCCTTTTTGACATGTATCCTTGGTTTGACTTGGTGAGTTTGCCTTTCTTACTTGAGGTTTATTTGTTTTCTTTTTTTAGTCATTAGTAGCTTTGGCTTTTCAATTACCTGATTTACTCATGTTTTTGACTTGGTCATTTGATTTAACATAGCACTTGTCATCCTAGCTTGCCAAATTTCTAAGTATGTCCCATCCTCATAACACTAGCTATCTTGGCTTTCCTATGTTTGTTTATTTTTTCTATTTAGTTTTGTATTCTTGGGTTTGTTGAAATCCATCTCTATGCCCTAAATAATCAAAACTAATAACACAATAGACAAGCATCCAATGATAAAGGTAAGTTAAGGTATGCATCACATTTACAAAACCATTCCCTAAGCTATTAATCCTCCTTCGCACACTCTAGTATTTTCCACTTTTCATACCTCTTTTCTCACCTTAAGTCCCTTTTGTTAGTTAGTTGTGCTAGGTATACTGGGTTGACCTTGTACATTTTAAGGTGATTTTCAATTAGGAACTAGTTTGGCCTTTGGCTGACCTTGCTCATAACCTAGTGAATAATTGTTTAAAATTATGCTAAGTCACCTAGGTTGACCTTGTCAGTCAGTATTTTTGGAAGGGTCAAGGGTCAAAGTTGCCTATAAATATAAGATCATTTCATCATTATTTCAATATGCAATCAGGAGTTATTATTCATTCATGTTTTTTTACAATCAGCTCTTCCACCATTCTACTTAAGGAGGCTTAACTTAGGGTTTCTAATTGGAGAATCTAGTCTTGTGGATAAGTTTTGGATACTTTGGAATTTCTTAGTGATCCTTAAAAAATACAAAAAACTCTTGAGAATCCCTATTGGCCAAGGGAGAGATTGGATCTTGACGGGTTCACATTTAGGTAAGTATTCTTGAACTCTACTCCTCTCTTTAGTAGATAGAAGTAGCATAAGTATTGAGTTTGAATAATAGTACTATTCATATTCCATGTACTAGGGTCTTACTCATTTTAGCTTAATTATTATTCTCCTATACATGTTTTGATTGTTTACTAACCCCTAATGTTGTGCCATAAGCTTTGGTGAGCACTATATTATATTTAATTTACTTGTTATTAGTATAGGTGAAATATCAAATTTGAGGACCCTTTTAGGGTTATTGCATGATTATGTTAGACTGTAAGCTTTGGAACCAACCTTAGCATGGTGTATTGTGGTAAGAGATCCCCTAATTGGGTCTAGTAGATATCCATATTGGTCATGCTCCTGATTAATTAATATATCCCTAATCAAAAGTGTATGGTGTGATCTATCTTCTCTGAGTTAGGATTGATTTATAGACATGATGCATTTTTGATTGCATTCACTTTCTTCCCTTAGGAAAGATACCAAATCCCAAGTATGATTCTTCATCAAAGAAGAATACTCATCTATCATTACATCATCCCACTCTTGTATCCCATGAGCGTAAGAAAAAGACTTAGATCCCCAAAAGATTCTTGACATAAAAGTATAATACTTGTAGAATGTGTATGACAATCTCTAGTGAGTGGAATATCTTGTATCAAAGGTGTTACCTCAGAAACTCTAGTACAATCCCATAATGGCATAATGATAACATCAATGGAAATATGAACCTCAACATCCATAACCTATTCATGAGCCTCTTGAATTGGATCCTCAAAGAATGAATCCTCAAGAGGAGATAAGGAATCAATAAAAAAAAGGCATGTAATAAGATGAATAGAGGTAAAATATTTAAGATTGAGTGAAGTAAGCTCCAATTCAAGCTACATGGCTCTCATGCGATCTATTTTCTCAAATAAACCCTTTAGTTTAGCTCATATTTTAAATGGAGTGTCAAACCCATCTAAATGAAACAACAAAATATCACTCACATAAGTCCCTATCCGAACCGTAAACTCATCAAATTTACATTAGTGCTAAAAATTTTCTCTTGTGAATTTTGGTTGAGTTTCATTCATTAGGGACCATAATCCTTTGCATTTGATGATTGTTTTTATTGACCAAAATTTTGATCCCTAGGTCAAAAGTTAAACCCCTATAAGTTGAAACTTGATTTTCATGTCCACATAACCTTGTTTATGACCATTTTTACCATGTAAGGTTTTCAAAGGGTCTCTCTAAAGTCCTATTAGCATATGTTAAGGTTAATTTGATAAGATTAAGGTAATGTTTTATCTTTATCTTAGACCAAGCTAGGCATGTCATAGTGTAAAAAGGGTGGGTCCAAGAGGTGTCATAATCGATTAGGTGTCTCTAAAATTAAATTTAACACTTAATAAAATTGTATAATCATTTCACACATGTTTGGAGAAGTTAATATTTTTTTGAAAAGTTTAAGGTAATGTTTTATGCAAAGGAAAGTGTATATAACCAATTTCCATGCATGTCAAAGTTATTCAAGGTGAAATTTATATAAAAGCACCTTTGTCCAATATTTTTAATAAGTTTTATAACTACCATGTATGTCATAGATGTCAGATCATGTCAGTCTTATATGAAATCACTCCAAGAAGGCAGTTATAGGCACTTATACAAATCAAGAAGAGTCATTTTTAGGTGAAAATAATTCAGAGGTATCTCTTTAAATTTCATAGGTCAAATCCATGTTTGGAATGAATTTTTAGCCCTTAGATATGTAAAATATATTTCCTTTCTTTCATCACTCCCTTGGCAAACTCATAAAGATAATTTTCACATGTTCATTTTGTATAATAGGAAGGGATTGGGAGTATAATATTTTGACCAAAGTTGAGGACCCTTATGGCCTTTCAATTAATTAAATTGATTTTTTGATTGATCTCCTTAGCTTTATGAATAATCACTAAGGATCTAGGCTACTTAAAAGAGATGCAAAACCCCAATGGATTAATTTTGGGCAATTTTTCATGCAAGTTTGAACTAATTGGAGCTTGAGTATTATTGTATAGGATCCATATGGATATGAAAAACCATTTCATTTTTGTTTCCATTAGGTTCAAATGTGTGAAAAACCAGGTAGCAAGAGGAACTTCCATATGATATAGGTTATAGGTTTACACATGGTGTTTTGAGATTTATAAAACTGGTTCACAATATATAAGTGGGTTTTAGATGTTCTATACAATGACATATCTCATCCATTATCTCAAATTATATTTAGTGAGGATATTGATACCTTACACACCCCAAATCCCTCACAAAATCATCAATTTCCTTTGTTGAAAATCTTTAAGAGCAATATTACAACTTCATGACAAGTCCTAAATAAGGGTGTTTGATGAAGCAAGATTCAACACAATAGTAAATTCCTATAAATATCTCATTCCCTACCAAGAAAAAATGAAAGAGACAAGAGTTGAGATGACCAAGACAGTCATTATATGGAGTCTTAAAATAAGAAAATGCAGATCTACAAGTATGCAAATATGTAGGTCTATTTTCATGTGAGATATGATGAAATATGCATCATGGTTTGAGTTTAAAAAAACCTAAATGTTGAGGGGGATAGAGTGTTTCTAAATTTTAAATATTTTAATACCAATGAATAAATGTGTCTTCAAAACCAATGCTCAAGACACCTTGATACACACCTACAACCAAGAGACTCTTGGCACAAATAGTCAGGCCTTCTTGAGAAGATGCAATGTTTCATATGAAAATTAAGGTTGGGATGAATAAAAATGTGAATTTAAGCCTTGAAAATTTACAAGAGACTTAAGAGAGAGAAATTTAGTGTCTCAGTTCTTGGAGAAGCTTAAAACTGAGTCAACATGCTCATATATACCTATAGGTTTGCTTGAGTAATCAAGTTGGTTGTTAAAATTGAAAAGATGTATGGTTTTATGGTAGATTTGAGGTTTAGGTGGGTAGGAAAAGTGAATATAATAAATGGGAAACAAAATAAACCTAAATAAAATGATCATAGATGATGATTAAAACAATACACTTCAAAACTCACCTTAACCCTACAGTCACACAATTAGGTGCTCCTATAGGCCTATATAGTCTTGAAAAGAAAAGGGCCTGATTGGTTTGAAGAGATGAGGTCTAAGGGAGAATAATTCACATGAAAATGATTCTCTTATGGTAGTATGACTCCACATGATCCTCATAGTCAATGAAACAATGATTTTTTTTGAGAAATCCATTTAGGCTTGGTAGGCTGAATATGCACACACAGACTTGTGTAAGTTATGATGAAAGTTTATTTGATTAAGGGTGATATGATAAAATTAATACCTTGATAATGTGATATTTATTTTAAATAGATACTCTATGAGGTTTTAGACCCTTAAACAGTGAGGAAAAGGGGTAACACATGCTACTAGGGTCATTAGCATTGGTTAACTTGAGAACCTTAGCCTGAGAAAATGAAGGATAAAATAGGTATAAGGAATAAAGTGGAAAATAAATCCATTTTTACATGTAATATTGAGCTACACATACACTATGGAGTTTTTTATAACCAATAATAACTACTTTCACATCTTTTCACACAAGATTCTCTTTCTAGACCTCACCAAGCATAGTCTGCCAACCTAAGAGGCCCCTAAATTTTACTCATATATTTATTAAAAAGATTCATGGTTCCAAAATTTATTAGGGGTGATTATTAGGATTTATTACCTAAAACATTTGGGCATTGTTTCTCAATTTAGTGGTCTCTTCTTTATGAATCATTGATAAGATGATAAGACACTCACAAGTTGCCAATAAGCTCTCTAATGACCTGATGGGAGAGAAAGACCTTAAAATAATTTAAAATGGATTGGTTTTAGATTTTAATGACTTTTTTTACCTTATTAGGTCTCATTAATATCCTATTAGGTGATTTTTGGCACATGTGAAGGTACATGTGTATGGAATTAGCCTAAAAATATTGGTTATAGGCTTGTGTGTGAGGGTGCAAGGTATGAAGTAGTCTATAAAATAGGTATAAGGCATATCAGGAATTATAATAGGTAAAATAATTATATACACACTTTTTTAGGTCTCTAAAAATTATATATGAGCCAACCAAGTCATCAAGTTAGCCAAGAAGGTGAAAAATGCATCATTTTGCTAGTCAAGGAACCTATATGCAGACCTATGGAGTGAAACAAGAGACCTATAATTAGTGAATTTATTTTTATGAATATTTTTCAAGCATAAAAAAAAAAATTTTAAACACTATAACCTAAAACTTCTTTTAAAATCACTCCAAGTACCTATCAAGCCCATTCAAGCACTTAGATTAGGGTTTTAGCCATTTCAAGGTTCATACATCTATAGAGGGTCTTAGGAGCTTAAATTTGGCATGGAGAATGGTCAAGGGATGATTAAATTTAATAAAAAACTTTTATTTATTTTCACACATGTGGGAGGGCATTTGAGCAAAAACTCAATTTTTAAGCCTAGAGGCCTAATTAGAGAGAGAGAACACTAGAAAAAGTACACTTCCACTTGGTGTTAGGACATGAAATTTGGCATAGATATTTAAATTCATACTATATATTTAAATATATTACTATTTTTTCAAGATAATATATAGGTTATTCTACACAAGGATCTTTGTGTGTTTTTAGGGATATAAGGATTTGAAGGCTAGTGAGAGTTTAATGTGCAAAATGAGGTCTTGGTGGGTGCTTCATGGATAAAAATGAGTTGTTTTAGGTTTATTATGACTGATATATTCCATCCATGGAGATATTTTTCATTGGTAATGGTGAAATATATAATTGACACTTGCAAGCAAAGAGAGGCATAATATGGTCAATTGAGCTTCAAGACACCTAAGAGGTGTAATCATCATTACAATATCAATTTTGAGAGTTTCCTAAACAAGTGTAAAGTATCAAATAATAGAGAAATATGTAACTCAAAATGATTTTATGGTCTAGAGTGCCACTTACCCATTTTAAAGCCAAGAGAAGGGTAGTTTTGAAGGAGAAAACAAAGGTGTCAAGAAAGAAGGAAACTCCCATGCCACTTGGAGGAGGAAATCATCTTCAAGAGAACAAAATATCTTTGGATACCTAATGGGACTGTTATTAAACCTCATTTATTGATTTTAAATCTTATTGATACTTGTCATGACT
Source organism: Torreya grandis (assembly GCA_037957365.1). Classification (NCBI taxonomy): domain Eukaryota; kingdom Viridiplantae; phylum Streptophyta; class Pinopsida; order Cupressales; family Taxaceae; genus Torreya; species Torreya grandis. Next base: position 1,950,124 of record JARHVA010000454.1, on the reverse strand, counting down.
CACTTCTACGTGCCTCTCTCTTTTCTACTTATACTTCTCTACTTAAGCAACCTTGATAGGCTATGTATGTATCCTCCACTTCTTATGGTGAATCCATACCCATTTTTAATCCTTTGATCAATGAGAAAATTTTAGTTTTATCTCATCCTTTAGCTAGTTTTAGTATGCATGTGTGACTAATTGATCTTATCAAGCGACTAGCTTAGCTTCCTTGGCATGCTATCCTTTTCTAGTATTTATATTTAGTTTGATAGCCTTTTTACAGTTTAGTCCTCCTAGCCCAATAATTTTTCATAACCTTAATATGAAGTGATGATGTAGAGAGGTAGATTAAGAGTAGTGTTTTTTTAGGTTAGTCTCATGGTTGATGTGCACATGTAGTTGGTTGGTAGTGGTCAAGTAATTTTGGTGCATCACCTCCATTAGAGTAGGTTTCTCTCTTTTTTCCTAATAAGTTGATATATTAGTGAATGAGCCTAAGTGATACATCAAGGGGAGTTAGCCCTATAACCTAGAGAATTAATCCACCTAAAGGTCACCCATAGCCTAGTATTATCTCCATGTTATCCCAAATTTATAAGACTTGAACAAACTTCCAAGGGTATAAATTTGGGATATAACAGTTTCCATTCTAGGTCTCCACATGTATGATAATTATGTGTAGTCAAAGGCTCACATTGATCTAATTAGAAGTAAAATCCATGTTAGTGAATCATTAAAGAGTAGAAAGTATGCAAAAGGATGCACAAATTGACACTGAGATAGCCCCTTAAAAGATTGTATTAAGCCCCCCACACCCCCATCCCCCCTAAAATTTAGCACTTTATACAATTAGTGAGTTATTATAAATGTATGAAAAAAATGGATAGAGAATTAAAAACCATACACTTTTGAAAAAATATGAACTCACATATGAGTTATGGGTTCAAAAGATATAGGCTATATGAATTATTGTAACTGGGTCAAAAATAATAAAATTTACACTCCAAGTTGATTTCTATGACCAAATTGGCAATGGACGTAGCCTTCCAACCACCTTTTGGAACCAAAATTTAATCATAGATGTAGAAAAGCCAACAAAAGTGAAAAAAAGAGTTGTCAGTGACCCCTATGCAAATGAAATAAAAACTAACTTCCTCTTAGTGAAAAAATATAACTTATAAAAAAACAAATAATGTGTGTTAAGAGGATAGAAGAATTACAATTGTCTAATTTTTTGGCACATCAAATCTATGTAGGCTATGATGGTGAATCAGATATAGGTGGAGTGGTTGGATGACCATCTGGTATAAAAAATGACAAAGCCAACAAAGTGAGACAACTCCATTGTAATGTCTAATGTAGACCCTGTTGGTTGCTTAGATGTAATGGTGACCTATAGAAAGATATGAAATAATAAAATAACACCACAAAATATCATCCAATAGTCTTACCATATTAAAAAAAAAATCCAACATAGATCCACACTTCAAACACCACTATTCTCCTATTAGTGCTTGGATTCAATGGCAACTTCCACACTAGATATTGAAACATGGACCGAAAGTTACCAAAAGGATGTTAGCAGATGATGCCAAGGATTAAATATAACACAAACCAATAAATAACTTGAGGCAAAGAGAACAAGATGTTACCCAACCAAAAGGACTTTCATGATGATTTAGAAATATGCAGATATTTTTCAAAATTCCAAATCACTCAAGAAAGCACATTTTTTTAGCAAAATATGAAGACCTAGAAACTAATATGTAACAATGCTATCCTAGGAGAAGAACTAATGAATAACTCCTCCATGTTTATGTTGCACTAGAAGACTATGCTCCATGAAAAAGTAGATACAATATCTCTCTAATGTAGACCTCACACTTCCAACACGAAGCTATTGGCACTTCTAATCCAGAGATATAGGTGTCTCTAAATAGATGACACAGTATACCTCTAAAAAATTATCAACAAAGTGCCAAATTCATTAGAAAGTGTAGTTCAAAACATAGGTGCTAACCTACAAATTACCATTCTTGACTTCAATGTTCCTTCACCAACTCACCACTGACTAGATGGGGAGGATGCCAAAGATTGGATAGAGATGAGATCATTAGAATAATCTAATTTTTTTTTAAAGTAGACAATCGAATGACTAGAAATCCTTCAATACTCTCGTACCATGTTAGGAATGAGAAAGTATTCCAAGAACCTACAAATATTAAGAACTCATAATAAGAACATCACAAAAAGGCTATAAATATGATATACAAGCAAAATGAAAATCATATATTATTCATAAAATCATGAAAGTACAAAGGAGAACCCTTTCATAAGTAGGCAAGTCAAAATAAGAAACTATCCTAACTAAACAATGTGGGATAAATCCTCACATAGGACAAAACTAGGAAAAAGAAGAAAATTCTAGCTAGATAATAACAAACATGATAAATACATACTCTAACATGAATATCACTATGCTTGAAAGTAGAAAGATTTATTTTCATGTCTTGTAACCAAATCTATAATAACATAAATAATTATACAACTTTAAAAATTAGGACAACATGGACCTCAAGGGGATGTTTGAACCTGAGTGAATTTTTAAGATGTGAAATAACTAAGATGAAACTAAGGTATAATAATAAAATATGCAAAATTTGAATATATAATAAAAAATGGGTAAAATTAGTGTTGTGGACTCCATGAAATATAAAGGAAACATGATATATAAATAACCACTATGAAAGAGATTTGAAAACATAGGTACTGAGGACATATCCAAACTAGAATGAATGGGAGGTTACTAGATCTATCAACAAATATCAGGGGTAGTAAAATTATTGTGAGACTATAAATGCATGTTTCCCACTACCTTAAGTGAATTAAATTGGTATAATAATATTTTGAATAGATGAACATTGAACTCAAGGAGTGCACAAGGTCAATCAATAAAAAAGCATACAGGTTGAATTAAAATATGATACTAATGGTTAATGCATTAATTTATTGAATGGTTATTGTGAGTATCATTTATTTGGTGGAAAAATTAGACTGTGTAAGTCCAATGGTGTATCAACCTAAGAAAATAAGAGAAATCATAATGTGTTGAGACTATCACACATTAAATGATGCTTGCATAAATGATCCTTTTCCAACTCTATTCATTGATGAGGAGATATAGGTTTTCATAGGGCATGGATTCTACTAATTCATAGATGGGTTGATTCAATATCATCATATTTCCATCATAGAATAAGACCAATTAAAAACCACTTACATAACCAAAACGAGGTATTTCACATATAACATAATATCGTTCAAGTTAAATAACATACCAACAATATTATATAGAGTTGTATTCACCAAATTCAAGGAATTCATTAAAGATTTACTTAAAGTATACTTATAGTATTGAGAAGTCTTATTTATCTTCAAATGAAACTTATCAATGTTGTGACTCATGCTAGAAAGGTTAAAAACTTTTAAAATATCACTCAATTTTTAGAAGTGATTATATTTCACACCTTTTGTATCACTATTGGGACATGTGATGTGTAGTGATGGTATTTGGGTTAATCAAGCTAAGTTTGTACTCATCATTGGACTTAATACACCCACATCATATTAGGTAAATGATATTTCTAAGGGCACACTAGGTATTACAATAAGTTCATTGTGGTTATGTAGACATCAAAGTATCTATGGATAAGCTACTGCATAAGAGATACTAAATTTGAATAGACAAAGAGTGCCAAATGACATTTATAGAACTGAAACAACAATTGATCACAACTCTTATTTTAGTATATCCATTTTGGAATAAAAACATTTCATGTCCATGTGGATGATTAAAGGTCTATAATAGGTGGCATAATTTCACAAATAGGAGAGGGAGACTTGGACCATCCAATTCATTTTGAAACTCATGATTTTCTCTTCTTAAAAAAAAACTATACCATGACATAACATGAAACATTAACTATTGTGTTTGCACTAAAAACATTTTTTTAATATATTTTAAAAATACCATTTGAATTATTGACAAATTATCAAACCCTGTGATATTTAGTAAATAACATTATGAGGGGGAAAAATTCAAGGTCATTAATGGTCTTCTACGAGTATCAATTCAATATTAGTTTCAAACCAAGAAGAGAGAATTTGGGATTAGATCATCTAGGCCATATAAAAATGGGAGATGAACTAGAAGACTTACAAGAGGACTCACTATATGTTCGCTTGTTCATAACCATTTTCATTTTGAATCAATTGGAAGAGATTAGGATTTTCCTACATCATGGATCCTTTCCAAAGCATTATATAGAACTGGAAAAGAAATAGTTGATCACAAGATCACTTCCATTCACATCTATATGTGGGTTTCTATATAAGTTGGGAAAAGATGATTTCCTTCATACAGTGGCATTAGATCATGAAAGAGTGAAAGTTTTGAGTAAATCACACAGATGGATGGATGGAGGTTATTTCAAAGGTGAAATGACTACAATAAAGATACTACATAATAGATTAGGTGGCCTAGAATGTTTTAGTACATGCAAAGTGTTACAAAACATTATGATTTGTGCCAATATGACATAAAAAATCCAATCATATATATGAAATTTCATTCAATATATATATTTTAGCATAACCATTTAAACAATTAGGGAGATAACTTTTTGTTCTTATAAATTCACCATCTATATGCTCCAAATCTAGCTACATAGTCATACCAACAAACTATTTCACAAAGTGGATAGAAGCAACAATGATTCCAAAATACTAAGAAAATGATGATATAATGTTCTATATGATAACAACATCAAAAGATTCATATGTATATAAAATGGTAAGTGCACAAAGTTGGGGGACAAAAAGGGGCCTACCAGTGGATATGTTTTTTCCTAAAAATTGAAAAATATTAACTCCAGTAGATTATTTGAGATTGCTACACTCAAAATTTGAAGATGATATGAAAACATGAATTGTATCAATTTGATTCTAATTTAAAAACATAATTTTTATTTAAAAATGGTTAATTATAAGTAGGTCAAACATATAAAATTTAAAGAGGAACTCCTATTTTGAAAGAAAATAGAGTAGATAGTTATCTATATGGTGTAGTCATTTTATAGCAAAGTTTGGTATTTTTTGAAACCCTTTTGTGGAAATTTAGATGATATCATCTAGTTTGTGACCAATATTTTATTAAAAAAAATTAATGAATATATTTTTTAATTAATTTTACAAGTAAATAGATCTTGAAAAATGATAAAAAAAAATGGATAGATGGTTGTAAGACCTCCATAACTACGTCAAAAAAATAAAAATAGTTTTATTGGAATATGTATAGAATTAGGCCTAGTTTGTAACCATATAATTTTTTTTCCCACATTTTGATTAATGAAAGCACAAAAACTTAAATATATATAGGCATGTATATTTGAAACATGTAGTGGCCTAAAAAAGCTATAGTTAGAAATCAACATAGATAGAAACCTTAAAATAGTCCAAAAATTAAAAAAAATCATAAATTTGGAAAAATGAGAGTGTTCTCATCATTGTGGTTATTATTTTATGAATTGGCCCATTGAAATTCATAGTGTATTTGGTGATAAAAGTTGAATTTTATTATTTTCTAACAAAGATCTCAGATATGGCTATGTGTTGATAGGTCCAAGCCATTTCTGAACCAAAAGGCTTCATTTTTTAATTCAAATATAACACGTATACACTATACTGTGTACATGTTATGTTCACATTATAGAGAAAAATAAACAATATCTATTTAATGTTTATATCTATTCACATTCATAATTTTTTTTTAACTTTAAAGTGGAGTGGTGTATCAATACATACACTACCAAAAAAAGGATGTAATTGATATAGTGATGCAATTTTTATGTGTTTACATCTATGAACATAATATTGACTATATAGAATAGGATTTATGGTTCAACCAGGAATAATTTCACTAAAGATGAATGAAAGAGTTAATTATTTCAATGGTGGAGGTAATTAGGGCCAATTTTAGCCCCTTACATGTAATTGTAACTATATGATGTGATTTGAGGATAAATTAGATTAAATTTATTGATATGTGTAGTGAATGAGTGAATTGGTGTAATCAATGATGAAATTTGATTGAAATTGAGCCTTGTGAACCTAATTTTTAGATTTAGGATGTAATTTGGGGCTCTCAACCGTAATATCATAAAACAATAAACCAAATCATCCATTAATTCAATTCAAAGGAAATCAAAGGTAATTTGAGCCCCTTAAACCTAATTGTACTATAAAATTTGATTTGGGCCTTAATCAACTCCAATTTTATGAGAGAATGAAGCAAAGATTAATTTGATTCAATGATAGATGCAAGTTTGACATGCATAAGATGTGGTTTGAGGCTCTATAAACTCCAATATCATCATGTAATGAATGAAATTGTTGATTGGTTCAACTTTGGAATATGAGTCTCTTGAACCTAATTTTGACTATACAATGTGATTTGAGGCTAAATTGGCATTGATTTAATAATAGATTAAAATAATTAGTCAAATGGTGCAATCAATGACATGATTATATAAAAATTGAGCTACATTCAAACATATTTCAAATTGTATATGATGTGATTTTGAGTGAAACTAACCCTAATTTCATCATATATTGAGATAGATAATTGATTCATTCAATCAATGAGGCAACTGAGGTAAATTTGAGCCCTTTAAACCTAATTACAAGAGTAGGACATGATTTAGATCTAAATAATCTTCAATTCTATGATGAATTGATCTGATTAGTCATTTGGTGTAATTGCATACATGGTTTGGGCTAAATTGAGCCCTATGGACCTAAATTATGGGCTAAAATTGAGAGTTCAGGGTAGCCATTAGTCAATGAAAATTGGAGGAAACTGAACTTGTGAACCTAATTTTGACTATATAGTATGTAATTTAGGGTTAAATCTACCCCAATATCATAATAAAATAAATAAAATAGTCCATCAATTATATCAAAAAGGAAACTAGAGCCAAATTAAGCCCATATTCAACCTAAATACAAGAGGAAGATGTATTTTGGGGCTAAATTAGTCATGAATTAATCTACCTATTGGTGAAATTAGAGATGTGTTTTGGGCCAAATTGAGCCCTATGAACCTAAATTATGGCTCAATCGATTGTATAAGATGCAACATATGGCTTAATTAACCCTTTAATTATATCACAAATGAAAATATAGTGGGAATTGGGACCAATATGAACCTATTGACCCTAATTATAGTATAAGATGTGATTTGGGGCTAGATATTAGCTCATATTTCATCACATATAAAGCCAATTAGCTGATTGTTACAATTAATGTGAAAATTGGATGAAACTAAACCATATGAACCTTATTTTTACTATATAAGATGTAATTTCGGGGTTAATCAACCCCACTATAATAATGCCCTAAACAAAATTATCCACATATTCAATGACAAATGAAATTAGGGCCAATTTGAGCCCTTTCAACCTAACTAAAAGAGCAAGACATGATCTGGGGCTAAATTAGCTCTGATTATGTTATGAATTGATAAAATTATTAATTGGTGTTATTATAGACATGATTTGGGTCATATTGAGCCTCGTGAACCTAAATTATGGCTTAGGATTAATGTTTTAGGGTTTACGATTACAATTAGTTGATGCAAATTGGATGAAATTGAACCCTACGAACCTAATTTTGACTATATAAATTGTAATTTAGGGTCAGTTGACCTCGATATCATAAAAAATTAAAAAATAGTCTACTAATTTAATTGTGAAAGAAATTGGGGTAAATTTAAACCCCTTCAACCTAACTAGACAATAGTAGGACATGATTTGGGGCCAAATTAATCATGAATTGATCTAATTAGTCAATAGGTGAAATTAAAGACATGATTTGGAGCTAAATTAGTCATGAATTGATCTAATTAGTTAATTGGTGTAATTAGAGATGTGATTAGGCCAAATTGAGCCTCGTGAACCTAGATTATAGCTCAATCAATTGTATAAGATGTAACATATAGTTGAATAGACCCTAAAATTATATCAAAAATGTAAATATAGAGATAATTATATATGATTGCATGCCATATAATATATCATAGTATGGATTGACTCACATACTCATATGACATAGGAATGCATCACATTATGTAATCTTATATCATAATAATATAATATATGACTATATAGATATAATAGATATAACACATATCACTATAACATGTACACATTATAGCACATGCATGTTATTGGCATAATTAACAAAATTTTTGTGTCTAATACTTATTTTTAGGGTGTTTCAAGAATTCTAACCCCTCTTACATTCTATGTATCATTATATGCTTTATGTGATGAAGATAAAAGGAATCAAATTTTGATTTGGGACCCCACCATCAAAAGGAATCAAATTGTTCTTTATCTAGTGATGGTTGATAGTTCTCATCTAAGGAAGAGGAAATAGTTAAATAAAAAAACATCAAATCAATTACAAGAGTTGAGAGAAAATAAAAAGGTATGAATTCAAACATTTCACTCAAGACAAGGTACAAACACTATCTGTAGTGAACCAAATGTTATAGATAATGATGAAATTCAAAAATGATGAAATGAATAACAATGATGAATGTTTACCTAATAGTCCAAATTATGTTGCAAGTCCACATTCAAATTATAATTTTTTTGATGATGAATATATGAATGATGATTCACTACCTAAAAATGAAGAAAATTTCATGACAACACATAATAATGTAAATAATAATAAATAAAATGCCATGGAAACACTAAAAAAATAAAGTAAAATTGAAGAAACTAGCAATGAACATAATAATTTTGAAACACCCTCTCAAAAAATTTCATCATTAACAAATCCTCCAAGGATTATGAGTAGGAAAGATAAGTACTTAATTGAAGTTGATGAAAATATTTTGAAACTAATGCATAATAAAATGTTTGATCATCATTCAATAAGACTAGCTAAAAAAATTTGGGATAATTTATTTGTTAATTGATAGTAAAAAATGTTAATTGTTTGTTTCATTGATGAAATTGATTAAAATGAGACCTAAAATGTACACCCTAGGACTAAGAACATCTAAAATGGATGATTAAAAAAACAAAATTATTGAAAATCTACATGATGCATATCATGCTACAAGACCAAAACCACATAAAAAATATTGTAGTTTTGCTCGGTGTATAATTACAACTTGTGTAACGTGTGGTTAAATACATAAAAAATGATTGATTTCAAAAACTTGCTAAGCATAGGACATAAATAGAAAAAAATTAATGAAAATGATTAGAAGACACAAAGAATTAATGATTCCAATACCACTAATCTTTGGGAATTATTTAGTAGACTTCCATGAAAAGACAAGGCTATAATTTATGCTCTTAAAGATTTAATTGCACAATTTTGGAAAGATAATATAAGAGTTTCACCTAATACAAGAGATGTAGTGAAAAAAGAGCTAGTTATTGTAACTGTAAACTGCATCCGAAACATTTATTGATTATGACCCAAACATAATTATACTCTATATTTTTGAAAAAATATCCATAAATTTTTATTAGTCAAAGATATTTTGAGATGGCTAAATAGTTTTATGTAAAAATAAATCATACACGTACCACTTGTTGTAGGCAACGTGTTAAATTTCCAATGCCTATGATGTTTTTTCCATGTTAATTATAATTTTCATATTGAGAACATTTTTTAGGAGTGAGGAATAAAATATATACCAAATAAGCTAGGGAATTTATTCCAACCATTTTTTATGAAAGACTAGATGGATAAATCTTTTATAAAAAAGCATGTTTGGATGAAAATCACAACATTTGTGGTGAATTTCCAAAATTATATATATATATATATATATATATATATATGAGGACAATACAAGTACAATTATATAGGAATTAATTTATTTTAAAAAATAAAAATATGCAACCTATCAAATAAAATATGGAAAATAATCTAAAAGGTGAGAGCTTGTTATAAAATAGATACCTATTTCATAACTTATGGTCAAATTCAGGGAAGAAATTATTTGAGTATGAAAGGCACACACATAGGGCTAGATGGTTGAATGAACATTTCATGCTAAGAAAGGACATATTACCACTTGGTTATATTTTTTTAGTAATTAAATTTACTGACAATTACACATTCAAACCATAACTAGAATTTCAATCACAATATTATAACTCAATTCAGGTTGCTATATTTGTATATATAACATTCATGCATGCACCTGATAGTATAAATCAAGATCAAAAAATATTAGTGGAGTACCAATTATTTGTCAGTGATGACTAATCACATTGTATAGATTATGCAAAAGTTTATTTTAAGATGTTCTATGGATAGTTGACTGAGAGAACATGACTTTCAATTAACATTACATTTGGTCAGACAATTGCACGTCACAATTCAAGAATACATAAAAGTTTTACTAGTTGAGTAGGATGCACATTGCCACTAGCGTAGAACATATTTAGAGTTTCATTGAGGTTGACCATGGAAAATGAGAGCATGTGTAAAAAGATATGTTTCAAGAGAGGAGTTAAATTTTGAATATGGTGTTGTTTTGACTGATGCAACAACGATTATTGATTGGTGTAGTGAGAAAATGGGCTATGGTGCTCAAGAAAATTTTACTGCTCATATATATTTTGGGTTGATGGAGGAAGAAAACTTGAAGATGTATGAGGATTAAATGCATATAATGAAATAAAGTGATCTCCACTCATTTCATAGCTCAAATGCAAGTTCTTGGACTATTCATATGAGACACTTGTCATGTTTCTATTCTAAATGCATGGACTCTATTTGGAATGTGTGTCAAAAGAGTGTGTGGATGAATGGATTTGTAGACCTCTAATTCCAATTTAAAAATATTGGGTTCCACCAGTATTACAACTTAGATATATGAAATCATCACTTGATTTTGACCATGTATCTAATTTAGTATGACCATGAGAAGATTAATCATTATTTACAATTTATTCTCATTATCTATCTTGAGAACATCCTTAAAAAATGTGTTTTGTGATACATGACATGTTTTTTTTAGTTATTGATGATGAGGATAATGAAGATGGAATAAATTACTACTTATGTCAATGTGTAGAGGAAAATAAAAAATTTACTTACCTAGCCATAAATGGAGAAAACATTGATTATCCCATTAGATTTGTGGTAGTCACTAAAAATGGATTTGATGATATATTATAAAAAAATCATATGTATGTTTACTTGACTTTGAAACACATAAGAAGATACTATACTATTAAAATTTGGTTCTTACAATAAATATTCAATTTGTCAAATATCATGGGAGGCCATTAAATAGGAATTTATGGAAAGTTTATGAGTTAGACCATGAAGCTATTCTTGTTACTATCAAGATTATAGCAGATCTTAGTGATTTGTTGGATTGAAATTCAAATGAATGTTGACTTGTCAAATGTATATGTATTTAATTTTACCAAATTTTATTGATTTTTTAATTAGTACATATGAATATAATTTTTAATTACTTGCTAACAATTATTTTAATGGTAACAATGAAAACTAAAAATCTTAGATATATCTTCAGAGGATGAGCTATAGTAGGAGTGGAAGAGGGTTTTAAAATTTTATCTTTGAGAAGGAAGAGGAGTGAAAATATGATGATGAGGATGAAGATAATTTTGGTTTGGGGATGGATATTTCCAATGATGTCAATGGGGTCATGAATGGAAAGGTTTTAAGAGTACCATTTTGTCCCCTAGAAGTGGCATTTAGGCTCTAGTTGGGTCGGTCTTGGTTGTCTACCATGGAAACCATCAATGAGGGAGGCTTTTAAACTCTTATGCAATACATGGGATGATATTGTGGCCTATCACTTAGGGTTGGGTGATGGTGGGAACATCCCTCTTTCTCTATGAAAAGGGTTCCTGTTGGTGCTTAGCTGCTCTGGATTTGTTGGAAAGTTTTTAGCTAGAAGGAAGCTCTAGTGGGTTTTAAAATTTGAGAGGTCTTTATGCTTTATTCAGCACCATAGATATAGGAAGGTTTCTACCCCTTTATTTTATAATATAATCTGTATTTGGATAACTTCTACTTTATTTTATTTATATGGCTAGCGCTTGGTTTCTCTCTATCGATCCTAGACCTTGGCTGGCTGAAGCTCTTTAATAATAATAGAGATCAGTTTATTAGTTCCTTTTAGATATCGAACTCAATTTATTAATCATGTTTGGTAGATAGAGTTTTTCCCTCTTTGGGGTAGATCATACACATCTTTGGAGAGGGACAAACTTACGTAAATTTATTAGTTGGAGCTTGGGAAGAGCTGGCCTCTATCATAAAGAAGGAAGTGGACTTAGCTCTAGTTATAAGTAATTTTTTCTTGTTTTTTCACTAGCTTAATAGAACCTTAAATTTTAAGTTTTATTCATGTTCTTGGATGGAAATGTTTTTTAGGGTTATTGATCTATTCAATCTTGTTCTGGACCTATGGGAGGTGAATCTTGTTGGTGCATTTTTTTATTACATTTACTTGTATTTATTATTTAGATTGGTGAACTAATTAATTATTGTAATTAGTTTATTATGTTTATTAATAATTTGTACCAGATAAGATAAGTTTGCTTATCTAGTAGTCAACTTGGACACCTATCTTGTTACAGTGGAGTTCTACTCCACTATTCAGGGTAAGATAGGATAAGATTACTTAACTAGTAGTCAACTTGTGTTAATCATTTACACAAGTTAGACACCTATCTTGTTAGTGTGGAGTTACACTCCACTATTCTTGTAGTGAGATATCAGTTGAACTACACATGTGTGAGTTCTCTGATCTTTATTTTGCACTTCTTTCTCTATATAAATAATAGTTATTTATGTATTCTATATCAGATTAATATTGAATTATCAGAGTAATTCATCATAGTTGAGTTATTTATTAATTTCTATTATTGCCTCAGATATACAGTTATTGTTTATTATTATTACTATTTTATCTCTTATTTATGCTTTCTATTAGATTCATTATATCATGTAGCTAATTATAACATGGTACCAGAGCTATCTTGAATATGTAGATTGCAAAATATTCAAGAGAAAAATATTCAGATATAGGACCATTTTTTTTAATTTTGTATACAGGCATAAATTAGAGCTTTGTGGAGAATTTTTGAGCTCACCATTGAGTTTAGAGTGCCTGAGATAGTTAAAATTGTCTACAATTTTATACAAATTGGACACAAGAGGAAAAATTGGCAAGGGATTGATCCAATAGCACCACACCCAAATCTGGGAGGTACCTAAAAATCAAAGTGTTTCTAAACAAAACAAACCTCATGGTTGATTTTAGAAGGCATCAAAACCTATAGATACATATAAAATTTGTCTAATTTAGACACAGTCACTTCGAAGGCAAATTTTTTTTGCTTGTAAGTATGATCATACGGACCGTACAGACTATGCAGGTAATTTTTTTTAACAGGCTCATGGATCAGTAGGCAAATTTGATAGGGCAACTTTGGGAGCCCACCATTTGAACATCGAGAGGTATTTTAGAGTGATTTTTTTAAATAGCTTAAAATTTCATGATCTTCACTGCTGTACTTGTAAGTTTTTCCATATTTTTCCAAATTTTTCTAGAATTCAAGTTTGTCTACAACAACGTTTGCCCATCCTCATTTTTCAACTTTAGAGGCTCATAACTTTCACATACGACCTCATATTGAGGTCCCATTTTTTTAAAAGTTAATATTTTTTTTGAGAAGAATGAATTGGTGTAGAAATTTTTGTAATAAAATGCATATTTTTTGTACTTTTAGACTAGAGGGCCTAATTGAGCTTTTTGTAAACTGGAACAATTATAATCTAGCCTTGTAACTGCACTCAATTATAAAGTGCCAAAAAAATACTTGGTGGGTGGGATAAAACTAAGTAATTTAGGGGTTTTTTTTTGGTGTGTTTTGTACATTTATTTTTGCTTTGTGATGGTTTATTTTCAATTGCATCATGGGGGATCCTAAGTTCCCACTATTAAAAACATATGAATATAACACATGGAAACATAATGCTTGAAATGCATTAATGATGCTGGGATATATGCCTTACATAAAAAATCTTCTTAATCTACCTACTGATGCAAAATATTTACAACACTTTCTCTTTGAAACTACTAAAGTTATTGGATGCATTTGATCTTACATGTCTTTAGATTTGAATTTTCATCTTGACAAATGTATAACTCCAAAAGAGGCTTAAGATAAATTAGCATAATTGTTTATCAAAATAGATGAGGTCCGTGGTTACCAAATTAACAATGAACTCATTAGTTTGGATCCTAAAAATTACAATACAAGACTACATAAATAAAGTCATAGATCTTAGAGCAAAAATTTTTGAATGAAAAATTGATAAAAAGGATATTCAGTTGATTTTCAGTGTCTTACACAAATTAGGCCCTAATATTCATCTTTTATCTCCAGATTTCAGACTCATAGGATCACATTGGGTACATCTTATCAAATGCCCACCTTTAAAATATTCTCTGAGATTCTAATGGCTAAAGAAGAAAAGTTAATAGCTATGGGTCTAATCAAGTCATCAAAATTTCAAGCTCTAGTTGCAATTACATCTCAGCATAAGCAAGTTTCAACATTAGCATTAAATACAAGTTTAAGTAAAAAGAAGCAAAGTAATCAAAATAAGTCATAAAAATATAAGAATACAGGGAAATAATCTTTCTCACAAGGAGATTATAAATCCACTAATAAGAAAGGGGACTCATAGAAAACGACCAACACTCCTTGCCCTTATTGAAAAAAGAGGTTTCATAGTGAACAAGATTGTTGGAAGAAAGAGAATGATGAACTTAAGGGTCTTCTCAATAAGAATAACATCAATCAATCAAAGGATTCTTCCACTCCTTCAAATTCAATGAAAGGGAAAGCTACAACACTAGTTATACTAATAAATTCTCCCAAGTCATGGGTACTTGACTTAGGTGCTTCACACCATATAGGTTCTAATCAAGAACAATTTTATGGATTAGAACCAAGTTCCTTGCCTCATATTCTCATAGGTGATGATTCTAAAGTAGATGTCATAATAAAAGGTACAATTGATGTTGATAGTGATGTATTTGAGGATGTCCTCTATATGATAGAGTTATCAACTAACCTTCTCTCTATCTACCAAATCACTCACTTTGATACTAGTAGGAAATTCAAGTTCACACTCAATTCTATATCAATCAAAATATTGGAGGATAATGCCTTAGTTGCAATGGGAAAAGTTGACAATAATACTCAGCTTTATTCAATCTCTCACTTTGTGCCTCAGTCTTCCTCTACAACTTTGATCTCACACACTAATTCAGTGAGCAAGCTATGGAATGAATGGTTTGGTCATCTGAACTACTACTATTTACAATAGCTTAGTCAATAAGATATGGTTACAAGACTTCCATAGATTCAGGTTTTAGGGGGTGTATGTCATGGTTGTACCTTAGGAAAACATCCAAAGGATAAGTTTGATAAAGGGAAGGCTTGGAGGGCTATACAAGTCCTTAAACTTGTTCATAGTGATTTAACAATTCCATTACCTACTTTGTATTTTAGTAAAACCCAATATATTCTCACATTTATTGATGACTATTCAAAATATACTTGGGCTTATTTTCTAAAACTCAAGAGTGAAGTATTTGAAAGATTTCTAGAGTTTAAATCTGTAGCAGACAAATAATCTAGGAAGTATGTCAAGATCCTCTACACAGATAATGGGAGGGAATATGTGAACAACAAGTTTTAATAATTATGTGCTCTTGAAGGAATTAATCTTAAGCATTTTGTTGCATACACACCTCAATAGAATGGTGTAGCAGAGAGGAAGAATATAATCTTAAAAGAGATGACAAGTTATATGATTCATGCAAAATCATTAGTACCTGAGTATTGGGTGGAAGTGATTAATTGTGTTGCATATATACATAATAGAGTTCCTCACAAATCTTTAAAGGCAATAACACCTCTTGAATATTGGTGCAATAGAAAGCTAGATATGCATCATTATAGAGTCTTTGATAGTCCAGCATGGGCTCACATACCTTCAAACAAGTGTCATGATTTAGAACAACAAAGCTAGACTTACATATTTGTGGGATATATTGATGGTGTTAAGGAATATCAGCTCATTTATCTAGATTCACATGAGCTTATTATAGTGATAAATGTTTACTTTGAAGAAATTCCTTCAAACTTGTCTTCTATAATTTCTCATTCTTCTTCCTTAGAATAATTAGATAGTAGTGACGATGATACTCCTACTTCTTCTACTCATAAGGATGATGAGGTAATACCTTCCCATTAAGGTTTAATAGGTCATGTTCTTCCTCCTCCTCTAGATCCTTGCCCGTTGATGCATTTGTGGGATAGATAGATTTTGGTGGATCTAGACCCTTTTATTAGGGATCCATCAGATATAAGGAAAACATGATCACACAATGATCTTCCACATTCCTACATTGCCATAGCTTTTGATCCATAGTCTTTTTAGGAAGCCACAAGGATAGTTGAGTGGGATTTAGTGATGGAAGAAGAGTATGACTCATTAATAAGAAATAACACTTGGGATCTTGTTCCTCTTCCTAAGGGAAGAAAATTAGTACAATGTAGGTGGATATATCAGACTAAGTTTGCAATAGATGGAAATATTGATAAGTATAAATCATGCTTAGTGGCCAAAGGTTTTTCCCAAGTGGAAGGCATTTAATATATAGAAACCTTTGTACGTATTGCTAAGATGAATTTCATTAGATTGATACTAGCTATTGGTGCAGCGCATGGTTGGGTTGTATATCAGATAGATGTGAAGACCACATTTTTTCATGGGGATCTTCATGAAGAGATATATATGGATTAGCCATAGGGATTCATTCATGATTCTTTATTGGTGTGATACTTGCAAAAGTATCTCTATGGTTTGAAATAAGCCCTTAGGGTTTGGTATTACAAGATGGACACATTTCTTCTTTCAATTGGGTTCTTAAGATGTCACTTAGATTTGAATGTCTATATTATATGATAAGAGGATTCACTATTATACTTAGTGCTCTATGTTGATGATCTATTTGTTACAAAGACCATAGCATTTATCAGTAGTGTTAAAACTACACTTTATGATAGGTTTTCTATGACAAACATGGGCTTATTGCACTATTTTCTTGGGATTCAGATAACATAATATTTTTTTGGGATTACACTTTCATAGCCCAAGTATGCCATGGAATTTTTAGATTAGTTTCACATGGTTGATTATAGGCATGCACTAACTCCCTTCTTATCTAGAGTTAGACTTGAGGTTCATCATTACACTCCCTTGGTTGATGCCACATTATATCTCCAGCTTGTAGGTAGCCTCATCTATTTGAATCATACATGACCTGACATTTCATATGTAGTTGACATGGTTTCACACTTTATGCAAACACCACATGAGATTCATTAGAGAGTTTCCAAGAAAATTTTGAGCTACATTCAAGGCAGTATCAGATATGAGATTCATTATATAGTAGGTAAAGGTTTAGACTTGGTGGGGTACATAGATTTTGATTGGGCTGGTGATTATGATGATCATAAGTCCACTTTTGGTTACAACTTTCACTTTGGATCCAGCCCCATTTATTGGTAGAGCAAGAAGCAAAATACTATTGCTCTTTCATCTATAAATGTTGAATATCATAGAAATATTAATTCCAATACCAAGGCTATTTAGCTTCAAAATATTCTCACTGAGCTTGTTATTCCATTTTGAAAGCCATCAGTCATCTAATACAACAACTATAGCACTATCCAAATCTCAAAGAATCTAGTTCATCATCAAAGAACCAAATGCATAGAGATCCATATGAACTTTATCAAGGAGTTGATTCAGGCAGAGATAATTGATCTTCAATATTATCCTATAGAGGAGTGGATTGTAGGTATTTTCACCAAACCTTTCATTGAGAATAAGTATCTTCACTTGTTATCTCTTTTGGGGGTGGGGGACATCAGTTCTTTAGGGTGGTCTCCTAAACCTTCATTTTGAGGAGGAGTTTTTTACTTCAAGTTTTATCCTTTCCTAATCTATTTTTACAAAATACCTAATATGGCTACACATTGTTGGGACTCTTATCTACATAGCCCTACCTAAGCTTTGCTTATGGGGGGGGGGTGTTGGTGCATTTATTTGCTTTATTGCATTTACTTTTATTTATTATTTATATTGGTGAAATAATTACTTATTGTAATTAGTTTATTATATTTATCAATAATTTATACTAGATAGGATAAGCTTGCTTAGCTAGTAGTCAACTTGGACACCTATCTTATTATAGTGGAGTTCCACTCCACTATTCAGGGTAAGATAGGATAAGATTACTTAACTAGTAGTAAACTTGTGTTGATCATTTACACAAGTTGGACACCTATCTTATTAGTGTGGAGTTTCACTCCACTATTCTTGTAGTCAGATATCAGTTGAACTACATGTGTTATGTGAGTTCTCTGATCTTTATCTTGCACACCTTGCCCTATATAAGCAATGGCTATTTGTGTATTCTATATCAGATTAATATTGAATTATTAGAGTAATTCATAATATTTGAGTTATTTATTTATTTATATTATTGTCTCAAATATATAGTTATTGTTTTTTACTATTACTATTTTATCTCTTATTTATGCTTTCTATTAGATTCATTAGATCCTATAGCTAATTCTAACAGATCTTCTTCTTGGTAGTTTTAAGGAGTTTTTTTATGCTGGTATGGGGATAGAATACCCTTAGGGAATCCATTACCATTTATGGATTCTCTTTAGAACCCATATACTGGAAAAAAGAGGAAATCTTAAGTTTAGAAGTTTTTCCTAGTTTGTGGGATCCAACTCAAAACCCATATTTTTTAACTTATTGATGGGTCCCCTTCAAGAACCCAATCTCATCCATGGGTTGAAGTTCCTTATTTTTTATTTAGATGGAAGTGGAAATTTTTTAAACCCCCATATGTTTATTTGTTAAGGAGACCTAGGCCCCCTTTTTTGCTTAAGCTTATTCTGAAACTAGTCAAACACTGAGTTGATTTAGTTTGGGGTCTAGCTAAAACCTCCATGGTTAGATCAGCTTTTTTTATCTTCTAGTGAGATTGATTAGGTTTGGAATATTTTAAGGACTCCAAATGGCCTATTTATCCTCTTTGGTTCTTGATCTAAGTAAAATCAGTCTATTGAGACCTAGACTTCCTCTTTTTGAGTCCAAGCTTGTTCTCACACTAGCTGAAAATGGTTCTTGATTTAGCTTTGGGTTATTTATTTTGTTGGTTATTTTGTTTCTCTAGTATGATTTTTTGTTATTTATTTTTATTATTTTGGGGAGACCCATACCTCCTATTATATCTAGGGTTGGTTTCTATGCCAACTACCAAATGTGGGTTTATCCATAATTAAAATAATTATTTTATAGGTTAATTATGGGAAATAAGCTTCAAAAATCATGAATTTTGCATGTTTATTAAATAATTTAATATTATTGAAGCTATGAGAAGTTTAATATAAGTACTCATTATAAAAATGGCAATCTTGAGGCCAAAATGGGTAGTGGGTATCTCGATCGAGTGTGTTGGGAGGCAAATAATCTGGTTTTAAATGTTATCCATATTGGAAGAAAAATGACTAAGAGGAGGGATGAATAAAGTATTTATTTTTTTTTCCAATTATTCCTTAGCATACATGAACCATCACATCAACATATAAATCAAAAAATGCATAAGCAATCACCCATACAAGCATGAAATAAGATTACACAAGACAACATATCATATATGTGGGAAGACCTTAAGGGGAAGAAAACCCACTGATTCATGAAAATGGAATATATTCCTCAAAGTCAAAATATTAATTTTAGTGAAGCACCAACTTCATATAGAGCACCAACCCCAACCAACTAAGCACCAACACAGCTAGGCTTTAACAAGCACCCACTTGCAAGGAAGTACCAACTCCCTAGATGACTGAGCACCATCTCAGCAACCTAATTGATTTGATAAAATTTAGAAAACCTTATTTATCAACCAAATTATGATGAACACATTTTCAATTCTTCACAAATTTATCCCTCTCAAACTGCCTTTTAGGCCTCTTTGTTCAATTAGTTCTCTTCAAGACTAATTAATACATATGACCTTGATATTCATATGCAGACACACTATCATATATTAATTAAAAATTATATACACTCATTTTATGGTCTAAAATACCTCCTTATACTCTTCAAAGTGTTATATCCTTCACTTTTACTCACACACTCATTAACTAGTCAATTAGGCCTATTAGGCCTTGTTCTTATACAGTATTATAGTTCACACACCTGTTGGTTGGCTACATCTACTTTAAAACATGTAATTAAATTAAAATATGTCAGATAATATGTTTCATACATGAATCAATCATTACAATAGGTCAGCCATAGTTCAAATAGACCAAACCCTTCTTTAGGTTTCATGGAGAACTAATTCCATTAGACCTTCTTTAAGATGTTGCCCTTTAATCTCCTTATAACACTTTAAAACTCCACATACATAAGTAAAACTTCATATATCACTAAAATATACCCTTAATAAGACCATATTATTTCCATGACACTTTTTATATCCAAACACCACTTGAAGCACACCATTAGTACTATTCATAATTAGGCCTTGACACACCTAGAAAGTCTGTCTTGAAATACTAAAGATTAAAAAAAAATTAGATAAAAAACATGGAAAAAAATATCATATATATAAGATAAATTACCTCAGGGTCATCACCATATGATTTATAATTCACAAATTAGGGGAAAAGGACTCAAACACTTCTCTGCAAATAACCCACTCAAATCTACTAGAACACTCCAAAACCCAGTCATGAATAACTTGATTTCAAACCCCTAAAAGAACACTTCCCAAGACCAATTATATATTTAAAATATAATTCCACATCTATAAAACACTATAAAATACAAAAAATGTAATGTCTAATGTCAAACATTGGTCTTCCAAACCAATATTTTGAACTTATTATACATAGTCAACCCAGAACCACTCAAGCCATTTTGGCTTCAACATTTAAACCAATTTCACTGACTATAAATCCTTATAAAACTAATTTATAAGACATGAAATTAAAAATAAAAGCAACACCATGTGCATTATATACTTCAAATCAGGGCATAGATCCTCAAACTCATCACTACAACTTGCTTACCTAGAAGTACTAGTTTACCTTAGAGCACAGTCATGATGACATTGACCTTCAACACCTGTATGACCATCTTCAAAGAATTAAATTTCATGAAAATTATATTGTGATATATTTATTAAATTATTATATATAAAGATAATATATTCAAATCACAAATATATTTCATAACCTCACTATATATAGACCTCATTGAGTTAGACAAGTCAACTTGTGAGCAACTTTTTCACTAAATCCACTAACCTCAAAAACTTATACCAAACATGATCATGTATTACAAGTACTAAAAAACATATCAATTAATTTGGTTTCATCCCTATATCATGATAACACATCCCTAATCATCTTCTCACTTCTACTTGGGTTTTTCATTGTTTGCACCATTAGGCCTATTAGCAACTAGCTGACTTGGAAGATTGTTTTATCACACTTGAGAGATAAATTATATTCATAAAACTTAATGGACATGAAACATTATTATCAAGCTTCATCCTTCATTTATATGCAAATTTTTAATTGATCAACTTTGACTACTACAATAAATCTTTGAGAAATCTACACTTTCTTATAGGGTCTACTCACACACCTAACAACTCAATCACACCTTGAGGTGATTGGGAGATTTTATTACATTCTAAAATATTTTTTATATTAATTTAATACTATTATATGCTATTTTTAATAAGATATTAAACATCAGGTCCTTATTAGGGTTTTAAGAGGGTTTAAAACCTATTTCTATTCTTAACAATCGTTCATAAAGCATAACCCCTTAATACAAAAAAAAATACATGTAATTTTGAGATATAAAACTTACCCATATACCATTAATATATTAGGTTATCATTTAGAGGTTACACATGCAAATGAACACCTAAAAGTCTTTATCGGGTTTGCATGCCTTCATTCTATGTACTCGAGAGAACTCAAAACCACTTTTCATGATTTTTATTGAAAATCATGACCTAATTTTTTTCTAATATGATTAAAAAAACATATAATGCCTCTTTCCATTATCACATATGAAAAATTATCTTTAAAACTAATCATGACCCCTCACTAGGCCACTCTCTCTCTCTCTTTGCTTTATAGACCTTAAACTACAAATCACATTAGGCCTAACCTTCATGACTCTTTACATGAAATATCCATATCACTAACATAGTCAAGAAACCTATATCATGATTATACATATCCATACATACTTTACAAGCTTTGACAATAGACCATTATACCTCATTAGGCCACGTAGGATCTAAAAGTGGTCCAGTTGCATACTTGATCTGTATATCCTACCCCTATAGGCTCACATTAAGACTCTATTGAGTGTTAAAATGAATCAAATACATTATAAATCAACATTATACATATATTAATTCCTATGTGTACTCATATCACCAATCCATCATACTCATACCTTCTCATAAGGTCTCTTCATGTTATGACTAGTGTCATGACTAGGATTCTTAAGTACTTGAAACTTGACAACTAACATTGAAACACTTTTGAAAGTATATAAACTTATCTTTCATGATCAAAAAATACCAAAAAAAATCTCACAATATTTTGCTTACTTAATTCACCAAACTTCACTATGCACACCTTCTCACAGGGTCTAGACTAGTTTTTTCAAGACACCTTATACTCAAGAATTAGTATTCAAACATGTTTACCTCAATGATATCAAATAAGAAATCTAATTAGACAAATATATCACACCACTATATTAATATTTAAATAAACCAATAGAACAATCATTAGGTTCATTCAAATTATCTCTCAAAAGAAGATACATTAGGTTGCCTTTAAATTCTCTCTTGTCACATGGCTTCCTTGTCACATCAATCACACAAGCTCATGCCTCAAAGACCACTCGCAATATATCTTCATTAGTTGAAATTTGACATAAATTAAATATAAATTGACATCAATGATAACACTTCTCAACAATCCACTACCCTAGATGTGTTGGCAATGCCAGTTTTGAGCCATGAAGTATCAAAGGTGGGGTTTTCTAACTATAGCTTCAACATTGACAACATTTATTGTCAGTGTTTTCATGCTTCTAAAAAGTATTAAAAACATGAATTAAAATGTATTTATAGGTCTTAGTTATGGAATCATGTGTTTTTTTCCTTTCCAAATGTGTTTGAAGTGATGGAATTACAGTTGGAGGTCCTAGAGGTATAAATGTTAGTTTGAGGACAAGAACTTGTCTCTTCATTGTAATTTTTTCGCATTTTAGGACCCATTACTGAAACTTGTGTCATGGATTCATATATGAGGTTAAATTAACATGATATATGGTGAAATTATATGGATTAAACATGAATTTGGGGGTTATTTTAGTTTATGCCAATGACTTACATTTTTTATTTTAGGTGCATTTGAAATCAAGCCAAAAAACTATAATTTTACTGTATTGGGAAGGACATTCTTGAGGCCATAATGGGTAGTGGGTATCTCGACCAAGTGTTTATAGGAAAATAATATAGTCTTATATGTTATCTTATACCTTGTATTTGTTGGCAATTCTAGTTTTGAGCCACAAAGTACCAGAGGTGGAGTTCTCCAACTACAACTTTAACTTTGACAACATTTGTTATTAGTGTTTCCTTGCTCCTAAACAATAGTGAAAACACACATTCAAATGGATTTTTAGTTTATATTAATGGGATAACGTGAAATTTTATTGTATACATGTTTTTTAAATGATGGACTTACACTTGGAGGTCCCAGATGTAAAATTATTAGTTGGAGGATAAGAACTTGTCTCTTCACTGTTAAAAAAATGCATTTCAATACCTATTATTGTAACTTATACAACATATTCATATATAAAGTTTCATTAATGTTATATAGGGTTAAATTATATAGATTCAACATACAAATTTATGTTCTTTTAGTTTAAGCCAATGACTTATGGTTTCAATTCTATGTGCATCTAAACTTAGAAAAACGAAAACTACAATTTTCTTCTATTAGGAAGGGCATTCTTGAGGCTAAAGTGGGTAGTGGGTATCTTAAACACACATTATTGGAGGCAAATAACATGGTATTTTACATTATACACCACTCTATATGTGTTGGTAATGCCATTTTTGAGCCACAAATCATAAGAGGTAGAGTAATTGTAACTTTAACTTTGACAACATTTATTGTCGGTGTTTCTACACTCCTAAACAATCATGAAATCATGGATTCAAGTGGATTTATAGTTTTTGGTCATTATATAAAATTTAATTTTACTATATATAAGTGTTTTAAGTTATGTAATTTCACCTAGAGGTCTCATAGGTATAAATGTTAGTTAGAGGATAAGAACTTGTCTCTTCACTACAAAAAGTTGCATTTTATGAATTGTTACTGCAATTTATGCAATAGATTCATTTCAAAGGTTAAATAAAAATGATAAAAGGTGAAATTATATGTATTTTAAATTCATATAAGGGTTATTTTAGTTATTTCTAATGACTTATGATTTATATTTTATGTACATCTTAAGATAGGCTAAAAAACTATAATTTTTTTTGTATTGGGAAGGATGTTCTTGAGGCCAAAATGGGTAGTGGGTCTAACAAAAAAGTATGATGGGAGGAAAATATAATAATATTAGAGTTTATACACTACCTTATATGTGCTTTAAATTCCATTTAGATCCATGAATCACTGAAGGTGGAGTTATCCAACTGTAACTTCAACTTTGACAACATTTATTGTTAGTGTTTCTACGTTCTTGAACAATAGTGAAAACATGCTTCCAGATGGATTTAGACATTGAGGTCATGGGATAAAATTTAATTTTAATATTAATATGTTCTATAATTTATCTATTTTCATGTGGATGTACTGTAGGTAGAAATACCATTTCGAGCTCAAGAACTTGTCTCCTCACAACAAAAATTTGCATTTTAAGAACTATTACTGCAACTTGTGCCATAAATGGATATCAATTGTTACATAGACATGATCAAAGATAAAATTATAGGGATTATACATTAAAATAAGGGTTATTATATTTCACCCAAATTATTTATGGTTTCCATTTTATACATGTCTAAAGCTAGGCTAAAAAACTACATTTTTCTTGTATTGGGAAGGACATTCTTAAGGCTAAAATGGGTGGTGGGTATCTCGAATAGGTGTGATGGGAGGATGATAACATATTAATATAAATTATACACCACCTCATATATGTTTTTATTTATAATTTTTATCCATGAAACATCGGGGGTGGAGTTCTCCAACTGCCACTTCAACTTTGACAACATTTGTTGTCAGTGTTTTTGCACTCCTAAACAATAGTGAAAACACCTTTTCAGGTGGATTTGTACTTTAAGTTCATGGGATCACATGTAATTTGAACTATCTAGAAGTTAAAAATTGATTTATTTTCACCTAGAGGTCCCAATGGTATAAATGATAGTTAGAGCTCAAGAACTTATCTTTACTAAAAAAACTTATATTTTAGGATCTGTTACTGCAACTTGTGTCATGGATTGGTATAGAAAGTTCCATTGATGTGATATGAAGTTAAATTAGATGGATTATTAATGAATTAAAATGTACTTATGGTTCATCCAAATAAATTATTATTTCTATTTTACACATGCCTAAAGCTAGGATAAAAACTACATTTTTATTGTATTGGGAAGGGTAATCTTGAGGACGAAATGGGTGGTGGGTCTCTTGACTGGGCATGATAGGAGGTAACGAATCTGATCCTAGATTTTATCTTCCAAAATAGATGTGTTATAATCACTAATTATTTATGAAACACACGAAGTAGAGTTTTCCAACTATCACTTCAACTTTGACAACATTTGTTGTCAATGTTTCTACGCTCCTGAATAGTGGAATAAATATATGATGAGAAGAGAAGATTTGGCCAAGAAGAGTGTAGTGTATATGGAGATAATGAAGCTATTAAGTGAAACAAAACAGATATAACCACATAAATATTCTAAGGCCTTAAAATACATGATAATTACAAATTTGCAATACTTTAAAGGGCTAAAGAAGAGTCTCTAAAAGAAGGATAATGACTCTATGGAGAAGGAGATAGCGCAACATCACTTCATGATTACATGGGTGAATGAAAGTTGAATATAAGAAGATGAAAACCTTGAAATAAATGATAAAGCATAAAATAAGAATATAAATCATATCTAAAGAGAGAACATCCCAAAGAAAGAAGTAGAACACAACCACTTCATCAAATTTGCACAAGTAAAATGTATAAGGGCATCCAAAGAAGGCATAGAAGAGACAGGGATTCCATTATTTGTTTAAATTTTACTTACAATAGAAATTCATCATGTATATAAATTAAATGAATAAAAAACATGAAGATCAAGTTTCAAATGATATTAAACCAATGTAGCAAGGGTATCAACATTAGAATAATGATAAATGGTGTAGCCCTATCATGAGAAGCACTTCACATTAATATACAAATCTATCTCAAATATTATAATATTTTCTCCCATTTATTTTTAATTGAAACATATATTAAAATATCGTAAAGTTAGTTTTAATAAATTACATGCAGGAAATATTAAATATGATCATATATAACTATGGCCATACATACAAAATAAGAACATAATAGAATGTCAGGTGAATGCCATATAGGCATATAATTCCAATAACTCATACATCACCATATATACATACAAAAATTTTCACCATCTAACAACATAATAGAATGTTATGTGAATTTTATATATGCATACAATGCCAAAAAAGTGTGCATTTCCATATAGGCATACAAAAAAGAATACCATCTAAGACATCCTACTCATCAAATAGTCTCCCTCTCTTTTCCCTCAAATAAAACTCTCCTTAGGATACCTTGCTCATAGATGGAGATCCCTCATATGATTTTGATTCCTCAAAGGTATGACTACATGTATTTATACGATCATACATCACATATAGCTAAACCTATTCAAATATAAATATTATTAGTTTTTTTTACATAATATACATGTAACCAAGTTCAAAATTTAATTTTAAATTAGAATAAAAAAATAATTTAAACATGCACTGACTTGAATCTCATGGTTATGCTTAATCTACATTAGATTCTCAATAGGGTTAGTGATAGGTAGAGGTGCATGACCACGAGTGTGAAATTGAGATAAAATAAGAGAAGGTGCCATGTTAATCATTTGAATGGGAATATTATATATCATCAAAAACCCTGCATACATAATAAATTCACATAAGTTATATTTTCTCAACTATCTAATAAAATTATTAAAACAATTCTATGTGTACAATTCAAAATTACAAGTTAACATGTACCTCATTGAGTGTCTACATAGATGACATTACATCAATAATGCCTGTGTCTATTTTAGCTTGTAGATATGGAAGAGTCTCCATTATGGTCATCAATTGAACAAACAACCTTTCTTAGTTTTTTGTAAAATATTGAAGATATATGGCAAATTTATCTCCTTTATTAAATAAAAATATGTACACAAAGTATAATATTAATTAAACATTACCTATATATATGTGAACATTAGCATATCAACATCAACATATGTAGTTGTACATCACCTAGAAACTGGTCGTGCATATTTCAACATTAGTTAGCCCAAAAATGTAGTAGTGGACCATGAAAATTAAGGCACCATTTCATCTTGAAACATATAGTAAATTAATTGTTAACTTTTAAATTAAAAATATAGTTGTAATTTAACATGTCAAATATAAAATATACATGTATATGTATAGTGACTGATGTGTGCACACCATATGTATGTGATAAAAAATCATCATTCAAAAGTACATCATCTAAGCCCTCAGAAGTATCACCATAATCATTTGAAGGTTCAGTACATATATCACTATAACATCTATAATGGTGAGGTAAAGTATACACACTAGGTGGAGTATATATATCATTAGTCTAAAAAATCCTACTCATATGGTAAACAAGTGTGTCATTAAATGCACTAAGTGCATGTAAAATGTCAATCTCCATAACCTTTTTCATTATAAAGTGATCTTAGTCTAAAGTTTATTATGGGTAAGGACCTTTGTAGAATGATTATGTGCATGATGTGCACCTAGTCTGTCTTGTGTAGAGCCTTTTCCTTGGCCCTGAAATTTTGAGTAGTCAAAATAGATGGGAATCTCATTTAGGATAAACTTGTAGAATTTCCTCAAAAAATATAATGGGGCCTCTAGTTTTTACATGGTGGATAATCAAACACCATCCATCATCAATCCCAATTTATTTTTATAATCAAATTATGTTGGCATCAGTGGATCGGGAAGCATTTTGTGGATAGTGTAAATAGTGGATCAACCCTCATGTATTGACAAATTTTAAACATATTAAACCCTAAATATATCCCTATATGATTCTCATTTATAAATTTGACTCGTTATCAAGTTAACTTGACCTAATGTTGACTCTAGGGTATTGGATAAATAGGTGAAATGGGTGTTGGTCAAAGTGGGATCCCTCATTATCCTATTTATTTAGTTAGTTTATATTTTATTTTTCATTATGTGTGAAACCAAATCCTCCTAAATGAATTGGGGGGTCTTTTGGAACTGTGGGAGGTGTTATCAAATAGATTTTGCACCTGTGTTGATGTTGTAGCTCACTGTATAAAAAACTAATGATACAATTAGATGACCTCCAAGATGTAATAACTTAGTGAATTAAGGTGAACCTATAAAGAAGGATATATTTTTTTTCACTAAATTTGGTACAAATAATAAATTACTAGCCTATGTAGAAATTCTACTTCTTAGTGATCTTGCTCCTAAATGAGGGTTTGACTGTGAAAAAAGAGTTTTGGGAATGAAATTGGAAAATTGAAAATGGTGATTGCATCAAATATTTTGTAGTGGATTTTAATGATTTATTTAATGAACCCAATATAAAAATAAATATATTTAAATTTATAGGAACACAAACTCATGCAAATGTGAAAGTAGAGGCAATATTGAGTATTTTTCATACAAGGGACAAGATACTTAAATTTCTAATCAAACAATATTTTAAAATGGTAAAAGAATACTGCAAATTAAATTTCATGACTTAAATAAAAATTAAAACATCCATAAATATTTAAATAACCTTGCATACACAAAGATTATATAGATAAGAAAGGCAAATCTTCAATTTATTCTCATTCTCTAGGTTACAACATGTAGACAAGTTATTCAAAATGTAGAATAATATCTCTAGTAGCAAAAATATAAATGGGCTACACCATATTTCCCATATTTGTACCAAAAAAAACTCATGAAAGAGATGCAGTTAATGAGGAAATCCATGCGTAGTTCAAAAGCATTCAAATTTTGAAACTCCATAAAAGTGGGTGTGATCTTCAGCTTTAGTGGCATCCTTAGCAAAGTGAAAGGTTAGAAAGAAAACATGCAAGTGTTGAGCATGATCCAAAACTAATAGAGGCATGGGAGGAACTTGTGAAGACTTCATGCAATGCCTTTATCTTTTCTAGTTGAGCTGCTACTTCCTCTTCATGCAATGAGGTGCCAAAGTGAAACTCTAGTTTTAGATCAAAAGATAGCTTTAGATAACTTAAGTTAATTTTTTGTAAAAACCTAACTTGTAATTTTCAATTGGGACTTTTACGAATTTCAAGTCACACAATCTTGACAAAACTAGAAATGCATTTTATAACATGTGCTTTTGCAACTTAAGTAACTTAAACTTTTTGAAATGGAAAGTGTAATTTATAAGTTTACTTTTTACAACTTTCAACTTGTCAAAAAGGAACATGGGAATTGCACATGGCTCTTTCTCAAAAAGAGCTGTCAAAATAATAGTTATAATTTACAAGTTGCAACTTTATAATATTTTTACAACAATGAAAATACAATATACAGGAATGTTTTTGATAGATAGATTCTAATCTACAACCAAAAACATACGTTGACTCTTTATCCTTCTTCACCTATGTTTTCTCAATATATGCATCAAAACTCTTCAAGATCTCCAGGATTCTATCTTCATCAAGACCAAAAGAGTAGAGGTTGCTTATCTTGCATTCTACTATTGTATCAGAGATTTCCCTTTAAAGACTTTATATTATTAAGTTTATTTTCCCATTTGATCCAATGTGTTATGATACTTGATGAAACAATGGATAGAGATAAAGTTGAAGGTTGTATGTTTTATTAATTCTCCTTCAATTTCTTGCATTGAAAGGACTTGGTTTTGATAATATTTTGCTCGATATGATAATTTATTCAAAAAATCTTCAATGTCATATAGGATGTTGGTGGCCTTGTCATGTGCAACCGTAGCTTTATTGGCACTATCCATGAGTAACTTTATTTGGAATTGAGCTGATCTATCCAACTCCTGCATCATTTATTAGTATATTTTTTGCAAGAAGGATTTAAACTTCAATTGAGTCCATATGTGTCAATTTTGGATATAAAATATCCAATCTTTTTGTCTCTTCTTGATACTTGTTTATTTGCTCTCTCATGGTGACCCTTCTCTCTTTCAAAGTTATATAGTGGTCCATTACTAATTTAATAACTTTGTTTGCCTTTAAGATTATCTATTCTTTCCATTCCTTGGTGGCCCTTCCCATGCTACTAATTTCTCTCACTACATCAAGTGTAGCTTGATTTATGATCTAAGTAACAAGTTGTGTTAGTTGAGAAGTGGGCTCAATGAACTTCTTTAATGCAGTCATTATTTGTTCAACCTCATTATTCAGCTCATCCTTAGTAACCTTGTCACTATCCATTTTCTCAAAAATAGAATAAATTCTAGATTGAATGTCATGCTTCAATCCCTCTCTTGTAGGATGTCCAAGGTGAACTTTTGATACTTGGTAAACACCCACAACTAGATCTTCTTTCTATTTGTTTGGTGGGGGGACTACAATTTCTACATACTTTCCCATGCTAAATCATACAATATTATTTAAATGGTCCAAAGAGTTGTATTGGATTTATTATGTGCATCTATGAGGTCAAAATCCAATGTGTTCAGGGACACCATATTCTTGCATTTCTTACCCAATATCTATTATAACCAACTAAGAGTAACATCCTATTGTGCTCACACTATAACTTAAAAATCTATTATTGAATATGTTGCACTTGTGGGTATGGTGACAAGTTTTGTATCCCTTACTGATATTACCACTAATTATTTGGTAGATGTCTTTACAACCTCATCCCCATCTATGGGTTGAAGGTCCACATTTGCATTAGTGACTTGATCCATCTCTATCTCTTTTATAAGGGTTGGGGTTAATATGGAAGTGGAAGAGGTGGGGGTAATGGAAACAAATGTGTTTATTGAGGGCGTGGGAGATGGAAGCATACCAATGGGGGAGTAGACACATGGAGTTAGAAAAGGGGGACATGTGGAAGTGTGGATTCCAAAGCCTTAAACAAGTCAATCAAATTGGTAGGGACACTTAGGGTTGGTAAAGTAAGATAGATGAATGGAGATGAAGATAAAACAATAGTTATCCTAGGGGTTGGGATGGCCAGTGGGATTGTAGTCAGGATGACTAAATTTTTGGCTATATATTGCTATGTAATATTGGTTTATAAATGAGTATGGGATGGAAGGGATTGTTGATGAAACAAAAGGAATTATGGAAGGGGGAGGGAGATTGTGGGAGACAGAAGTGGAATGAAAACTTGAGTGTCTAATTAAATTGATTACATGGTTGGTAATGGACTTATTAACATAGGTGGACTAGAGGGAATGGATGGTGGAATCACTTGAGGTGATGGAGTGGAGATAAGAGCAGGAAGAGGTGTTGTAGCTACAAGAATTATAGAGATAGGTGGATAGAGTATCATAGATATGGGAGTTGAAACTATGACTGAGATGGGGGTTAAAACTATTATTGATTCAACTATAGCTCTATCTTGATATGAAATTAATATTTGCTAATTTTTTGCTTCTCCTTAGCTACTTTATTGTCCTCTCTTGGCCTTTGATTTCTTCTTTCTCTTATGGGTGATTATTGGCCTATCTACCTATTCTATAAGTGCTCCACCACTAGAACCTTCCATTGACAGTGGTACTCCCTTTTCCTTGAGTTATAGTAGTTTTCCACTAATGCTCAATATCTCTTTAGTCACTTAGACCCCCTTTTTCCTTAGCCACTTGATTGTTATATTTATTATGTTGGTGGTTCCATCCATTAAAGAGAAAGACTCAAAAATAGACCACCTTATTGTTGGAAGGATTTGCAAGTAGATCTAATGATCATAATAGGATTTATCTACTAGGGACTCATTATCTACCAAGTCTGAGGGGACTGGTTCCATGTTAAAAGCATTGACCTAATCCAAGGTCATTCTTGAATAGTCTTTTAGTATTAATTCCTCCTCATCATCCAAGTCATCCCAATAGTATTCATAGTAGGGGACATGAGAATATGTTAAAATTCCAAGTATACTAGTGATGTTATCATGAACATCATAGAATGGTCTTGCCTCCAAATCCCTCAAGGTCATTTGTGTAATTTATGCATTTGCACACTTAGATTTTTCTAAGGGAATGTGTATCTACCTATGATGATGGGGAAATGAATTCTTGCTTTGTGTTTGCTAGATAATAACTTGTTAGTTTCAACTAATTACCTCACAAGCTCCCTCAAAGCACATTTATCACTCACATATCTCACAAGGGTGTAAGGGCAACCACTGAATCCACATAATCTGATGTATGAATATGTGGGAAACTAGATGAAATAAGAACCCCAATTGGTAATCTCTAAAGTGGAATCATCACATAATCTCTTCTTTTCTATTTCCTTATCGAACATAACTATGATGCAATATATCAATACATCATTTAATCTTATAAAGTGCTGGCTACTAACCTCAAGAGTGAGGTCAGGGTAATAATTGAACACTTTATTTTCTTGGTCAATTATTGTGTTAAGTCTTGGGAAAGCTCTCCGTTTGGCAAATATATAAACTAGATAAGAAATCATATAAAATTTCCCTATGTTTTAGACCTCCATCAATTTCTTGTGAATGGATTCACTGATGAGCTATGCCTAGTGGATGTATTTCTTATTCTGGTGAATCACCCATATATACTGGTACATCTAGTTTTGGGAGTTCTTTACATCAAGGTTGCTAGTGATCCTATGCAATAGAATGATTAGATCCCCTACATAATCCTTAAAATCAATACTTGCCAATGTTTTAGGTAATATGGTAGATGTATCCCTAAGGATCTTTAGCCATTATTTATTCATTACTCTCTGACATCCTATGTTGTTGTCTTGATATAATTTACTTGATGACTTTGGAGTTATATCTAGATAACTCTCCAAAGTTATATCAAGAACATAGAGTCTATGAAGTATGGGTATATGTTTATAATCCTTTCCTTTTTTTCATTCAAAACCTCTCTCTTATTAACATCATAATTATTTGATAGTGTGAGTACCAACTCAGGGCTTTGTGTGGTTAGGAAGAAAAGTACTACCTAGGGCAGTCTATAGTCATAGATACTTTGGATCTAGTCGTTCTTGAATTTAGCATTTATTATGGTCTATAAATCACATAGGTCAATGTGACCTAGGTATATGTCTATAATCTTAGTTGTATTGGATTCTAGACTAAGAGTGACACTAGGTCCTTTATATTTGAACTTCATATCTTTCCCAGACATGGATTCTAGAGAAAATGCTAGGGGAAAATCAACTACAGAGTTGGTAGAATTTGCAGGTTAAAAATTTAGGTGAAATCTTTGATAGAGATTGGAGTTACAATTACACATGAAAAGTCTGTGGGGAAATGGATTTACTCTTGTAAGTATAAATATCTAGCAGAGAATGGAGATACAAACTACACCTGTGATCTCTGGTGGAAACTCTGATGGAGATTAAGATTACTCTAAGCACTAGAATAGTCTATAGGACTATGGGTTTGTAAATGTAGGTTGAAATCCTTTGGGTTTTAGAGGTCTAAAATTCAAATGGAAAGTTTGTGGGGACTATTAGGGAATATTTCAAAGGAATATGTGACTCGTTTGGGAATATCTCTTGGAATATTCACCTATTATATGAATTTTGTTAAACCCTAGGTTTTTAATGTGATGAGAATTTTTTTTGGGAATAACCCCTCAAGAAAATTAAAATCTAAATAACTCCTTTATGACACCACTAGATGGATTTAGAAACCCTAATGTTGTTAAAACAAGGAAACGCCCCCTAAAAAGCAAC
The DNA here is from genome assembly GCA_037957365.1 of Torreya grandis. Taxonomy (NCBI): domain Eukaryota; kingdom Viridiplantae; phylum Streptophyta; class Pinopsida; order Cupressales; family Taxaceae; genus Torreya; species Torreya grandis. The sequence goes on along the minus strand of JARHVA010000454.1, from coordinate 1,915,608 downwards.
TAAATTCATAACTGAGCATAAGAAAATGAAAATAACTAAAACAATTTTGATTGTAAGAAAATTGGCTTAAAAAATGTATAAGGTCAAATAAATACCATACAGGGGGTTAATGACATCATGACATGGTAGCGTTTCTCAATTGCATGGCTTATAGGTGTGGTACATGGATTGAGGTTGATTGGCAGGGTTGTAGAGCTCCAAAATCTAAATTATCAATTTAAACAATGATTTAATTTAACCCTAATTTCCTTTATATAAGATCCCTATAATAAATTTCATAATGGCGATGGTTGGTGGAGATCCAAAGTTTATGAACAAATTTACAACTTTGTAATTTTACAAATTGCACTTTAACCTCTAGATTCCATGGGTTTGGGTTGACTCTTTGGAAATGGGAAGGCATAACTCGAGGAGCAATTTTTAACTTTATAAGTTGTAATTTGCACTTGAGAGTTATAAATTCCATAGGAAAGGTGGTCAGTGGAAAGTAGAACTCGGATCATAATTTACAATTTTAAAATTTGAAAATTGCAATTGGAGTTCTGGTTTCTAATTGGAGTGTTTCATGATAAGCAAAGTTCTACTTGTAATTTACAACTTTGCAAATTAAAAATTATGATTAGGGTTTTAGTTTTTGTGGGGTACTTAGTTTACAAGAAGTAGAAATTTGGATGCAATTTTCAAGTTTACAAGTTGTAAATTTCACCAAGATATCTATTTTCCCTCAGGCTAATGTATCACAGGAAGCATAGGTTGGGAAGTAATTTTCAAGTTTTTAACTTGAAAATTATTGTCCAATCTTTGGATTCTACAGGCTTAGGTAAATGAGTGTTTAAGGTCATTTTATAGCATTTTACAAAAAAATAATGGGTCTCTCTTAGGGTACTTATCATTTTGACATTTTTAGGACAAAAATATCAATAAGAGGGAATGGATGGATATGAGGGTTAGGTGAAGGCTTAGGAGAAGGGTTAGCAATATTTTCTCTTGTAGTTGGATGAGCTATTAAAAAAAATGGTTTTTAATAGTAAAATAATAAAAAGAAAAATAATTGATAAAATATAGTATTAATGGGTTTGGTTTTTGATTAGTTACCTCTCTTTCATGGTGGCATTGTCAATTTGTCAAGGTAACATGAGATTGTATCATGTTTTATCCTCCTCCAAGCACAACATGATTGTGTTTTAGTGTAAATAAGGCCAAGACAAATATAAAAATGAGTGATAATGACAATGGCTATGGGTTTGGGCATTTTTATTTTTTTGTTTCATGTTAATATAAAATAGACACATTATAATGTGTATGCTTTATGTATAGTGCACATATCATATACGTGTTATAATGCATACACATTATGTAAACTATACATAATTCATACACATTATAACATGTATGTGTTACAATGCATATGTATTATAACACATAAATGTTATGGTTTAGTGTTTATGAGCCTAAGTTTCTATAAAACATATATGTTATAGACATTATGTGCACACGTAATGTCTATAATGCATACATATTATGGTAAATGTCCACATAATTATCCCCCAACTCCATGCACTTACCCAAAAGCTTATTGTTTATCAAAGCATACACTTCCTCAATAATACCATTAAGACATTGACAAAGGATTTCATGATCTAACACTAGAATAAAACTTCACACCATCCACATGCTAATGGCCAAGCTAAATCATAAAATAAGGTACTTGAAATAATATTGACCAAAATTTGTAATGTGTAGAAAGATGATTTGGATGATCAAATCTATGCAATACTATGGGAAAAAATAACCAATTATAAGTATACGACTAGACACACCCTTTTTTAATTCATCTATGGCATGAAAGTGGTGATTCCAATGGAATATATCATCCTTATCTTGTACACTACAATGTTTACATGACTTAGTGATAAATAATATCTATAAAAACTATTGATGGATTTGTATCACATGGATGAAATATGAATGATAGATAAATGGAATCAATAAGTTTAGAAACATAGCTATAAGGTGTGGCATGATAATAAATTGCATTCCAATGAATTTAAGAAGGAAAATTTGGTACTAATATATGAAATAAAGTTAAAAAAAACATATTAAAATGTCAAAAATAAGATGAAAAGGGTAATATATAGTCCATCATATTAAAAATTAGGGAACTATAGTCTTGTGAGACTTAAATGGGAATGTTCTTCTAGGAAGGGTGAATAGTAGAAGGTTAAAGCATTACCATAATTAAATTAGCACATAGGGGAATAATAAAAAAGTTAAATATTTCACATGTAGGGAAATGATTAAGTCACAAGTATGGTATAATAGTGGTTTAGTATAGATTAGTAGAAGTTTTAGATGAAATAAAAAGTAGAATGTGTGAATGCGAAAATGCAAAGATAGTAAACAAAGTGGCATAAGGAATAAAATGTATCTTGGTATCATAGTTAAATGTAATTTTGGATCATGTTTTTTATATGAATATATGAAATATAAAAATCCATTAAGTCTAGGAATGGTGTGTGAGGTCATGTGGAAATCTAAATGGAAAAATAGAAAAATAAAAGATATCGCCTTGAATGTTTAGTTAAACAAATAAAAAATTAGAAAAATGTCAAATCAATTAAATTACTTAATATAAAAAACCTTTAAAATAGGAAAAGGTCATATTAAAACCTCTAAACTAGGTCAGGGTTGTGTTAATAACATCTATTAAGTTTATGAATGAGAAAATTGGTCCATAAATTAACTTAATTTATCTTCACAAGGTAGTGTAGTACATAAATAAAATGGGCATGAAGAGTTTCAATTCATACTTTTCATAGTAAAAAAAAGATAAATTCAAATATTTTTGAATTATGAGAGTAATTTTTTTGAATAAAATTAAAACATAATCTTGTAAGCATTATAAAACTAAGTAAAATAAATCTAGGGAGTCAGTTGTAAGATCACATGATAATAAAAATAATCAATTAGAAATTACACAATGGTATAAACACAAACCACCTTTGTAATATTGAGTGATTTATATAAGAAGGAAATGATAATTAAAATCTCACTATGGAAAACAAGTGGAATTATTCAAAACCTTTTGATTTCATTGATGTGATTAAAACATAGTTGTTTGTAGGTTAGAAACCCTAAAAATCACCTTGATAAGCACAAGGTTTTGTTACACTACACAATTTATTGAAATTATCTTATGTATAATGATTTGTGTAAATTATAATATTTGGGAATCATTAAGAACTATGCTATATGTTTCTTAGTTAATATAATGAGGGTGACTTATAACTATCACCCAAGATAATAACTCTGATGAACGATGTGACCATTATGTAAGCAACATGGCTAAAGGTAGAGGGAAAGTCATAACAACCATAAAATTCCACAAACCTACCATGTTGACCTAAAATCAAATATAAATACACACGATCAACTCATGATGTCCCCATAGAGAGAGTAAATGATGAACCAATGCAAGTATTAGTGAAGTGCATAATGAAATGGTACTAGAAAATAATCAAGGATGAAAGAAAATGATAAAGGGGTTAACTGACATTGAGAATCGACTGATATAATTATAGGAAGAGTTCAATTACCCCAAATTCATAAATGTATATCCATAGAGATCATAAAAATATGAAGTAAGTCCTCTCTAATAAATCACAATGATTTTAATATCAAGTCCTTGTCTTGTTAATCTAATTTATGCAAATGGAAGTCACCTAAATAATCAATGGTAATAGGGTAAGAGTTTTATCTAGTATAAGAATTTTCCAACCTCATCTTTTTGAATTGGATGAATCCTCATAAACACCTATAAAATTTTAAGATGTGTCTACAGGGGATAATGGTATTGATCAATGCAAATCCTTAGTTCCCAAAGGACATCATGTAGTATCTTACACCCATTTCCATAGTTACAAATTTGCATGATAAATTAATAGTTATTTCAAATGAACTTGGAACTCATCACACACTTCCTCTACCCTTATTCATCACCATGCTTGAGTCATAAGAAAAAAATATTCAAAAAAAAAATTAGATTATGTAGAAGGTAACTCCATTATGCAGAGTATGATCACTTTATTGCAATTGATAGAATCACAAGAAACACCTTTGGATAAAATAATACACTTGTGAAGAGTGATTAAATATCTTAAAAACCTTTTAATCCTATGTAGAATAAGGATATGAATATGGTATCATAGCTAGGGGATCTTAGGCTACTCATAATTACCAGTGATGTTGACTAAAACACTCTTAGATCCTCACTAGAAAGAATGAAAAATATAATAAAGGAAGACATAATTAACATAACATATGAGGAAAATGAAAAGAATTGTATCTTATTGAAGGATGTACACACTATGTGTCTTAATAACATCATGCACCTTGTCCTCCTTATATAACTCTTGACCATGCCAACATGCATTTTATTATACACATGAGAGGAGGAATGGAAACACAAATTGATGGAAAAATCCATCATATTTTAATTCATTATAAAAATTTGTAAGAAACTATGGGGCCATGTAATGTTATGAATTAATAAGAATCAATTCTAAAAAATTCTCTAATAATGAAATTTAGCCCATAAATTACAATATAAATTAACTTATCAAATAACAAGGATAAGAAGTTGAGTCAAACCTATTCAAGTGGATGTGAGTTTGGAAATAAACACGGGGAAATAATCCATGTGAACATGTAGTGAAAAAACACACACCTAAAAGAGGGTGGAAATAATGCCTTACATCAAATATTATGTCTTTAAAAGAGAAAGAGAAGGAGGTGTCGACATAATAAATAATTCTCAACTTTTAGGAAATAAAAAATAAGTTCTCATTCACCTTGCCTATAGAGCAAATTCCTCCATTAACAAACATAAATTTTTGGCTTTTAAAATCTTAATGTTGCCACATTCACACCAATCCCCACCATAATTTATTGATGAACCAATCCTACATCCTTAATTTACATTTATTATAACTCCACCAAAAGTCACAACCCATCCATATATCCTATGATATCCTTAAACTCCATCTATGGTATCCTTCAGCCCATCAATTTTACTTGTGTAACAAGGAGGACCAATTACAATATAATTTTATACATAACTTTGGCATAGCCTAAGAATCCACTTTATCCTATGCCTCTATATAAAACAAGGTCACAAGACATGATGGGTGAATATCCTTTTATGGATGATGCAAGGTCACATTCTGAAGCTACAAAGGAGGTAGAAGATGTAGGTACAAAATAAAAAGAAGAAAATGAGAAAGAAGAACAAGAAAAAGAAACCATCAAGAAATATACAAAGGATGAAATTATAAAAAAGGAGAAAGAAGAGAACATAGAGGAAGAAACATGAAAAAATACCAAAGAATAAAAATATATGCATGAGAAAGAAGAGAAGGATAAGGAGTAAGAAGAGAAGGATAAAGTAGTAATGGAAGATTTGGAGAAAGAAAAATTAAAACAAGAAAAAATGAAGAAGGAAGAGAAAGAGAGAAGATAAAATAAGGATCTTGAGGAATAAACTAATAAAAATAAATAGGTGAATGCCATAAGAAATAAGAAGTGAAAAAATAAGAGAAATATTGCTTGTAGATGCATCCAGATCAACCAATGTCACGAGACATGATGAGGAGTATCCATTCATATATGTTTTGAAGTCACATACCAAAGCTACAAAGGACACAAAATATGAAGATGAAAAATATAAACAATAAAACAAGAGATAAAAATGTAAAAGTAGCAACTGGAAAAACTATGGAGGATAAAGTTACAAGAAAGGAGGAAGAATAATGAAAAACTGTTAAAGGGGAAAAATATATGGATGAGATTATTTGAAAGAGAATGTTGAAAAGCAGTGTGAAGAGAAGGATAAAACAACCAAGAAAGAAGATGAGTGATCAAAAGGAAAATAATAAAATAAGGAGAAGGAAGAGAAAGAGATAAGTGAGAATAAGTCTCAAGAGGAAGCAGAGGATAACAAGGAAGAGGAGGAATATGACAAGAAATAGGAAGTAGACAAAAAATAGAAACAATGAATGCATATCACAAAAGAAAAAAAATACAATGTAAAAATACACAAGAGGTCATGAGACATAGAAAACTAATGTTGGCCAAGGAACTAACATATATATAAATTAGGATCAAGGCATGGGACAAATAGATCAAGGATCTGATACCAAGGTATTTGGACATATTGAATCATAGGCTCAACCTGAACAAATGACTATAGGATCTATATCTTAAAACCAAGTTTTTAATATGGGAGATAAAAAAGGGGCAATGATATAATTATTTTTTTGTGGCTAGATATGTAGGGATCACTTATGAGGTGCACCACTTTCATTATACCCATGATGCAACTAAAATCCAAACCTTCATAACTCCCAAAACTAACACAATTGATGTTGAATATTTTTCTAGAGCACAAAGTGGTCGATGCAACATAATTATCTTTAAAGAATAAATTTGAAGGTGTAGACACATTAACTTTTTTATTGTGAATACAAATTTTCAGCTTAAACAAAAGAATTATATATTAAAGGACAATATTGTAAATGCAAAGAAGGTGATAAAGGAAAATTGCCTGACATTGGTGCAACAAGTCTTAGGCAGCCAAGTAATGTTTGATAACATTTAGCTCAAGACATTGGTAACAAAAATCTCACAATAATATAATCCCATGCAATTCCTAGAGGAAATAAATGTATATCTTCACATGTATCATGTTGAATCTCAATCAATCTTTATTCACATAAGTAATAGTGTAGGTGAAATAGATATCCATCTAGCTTCTATAATGGAAAGCATAACATGATGAGATGATGAAAGCTTAAATTGAATATATACAACTTATTTGGTCATTTAAAGGAGTGGGGATGTGACTAAGAAGGAATCCACTTTAATAGTGTCTCTCTGATTGTGGTATAATGTGATGGAGCACATAAAAGTCTAGGAACTAAAAATGTTACATAGTATATTCACGAGAATGCAAAGACATTGCTTCATGGAATGATTTGAATAAAAATAAGCTGATATAGATTAAAATGTTGTGATAAAAAACCAAATTATCAAATAAATGGGAAAACATGATGTCAGAGGAATTATGTAAATCCTAACACAATTACACACATTCTTCACTGTAATAAGTGAGACCCTTAGACAATGGTGGGTGTTCAAAAGATACCTAATGAATATCATGGATTTGGTTAAGAATATGTTGTATGAGCCAATTCTATCTTTGATGGAGTTATAAAAATATTTCTAGTTCAAAAATTACAACACATCCAACAATTACCAATAGAGTTTCAAGCTATGCAACCCTCCCTAAGGCATCCGACACTACATATCCATTTGATCTTTAATTTGCATATATATTTCATATAAATAATCATCAACACTTAAACTCATAACACGTATATTATTTTTAATTTACTTTTATTCACTAATTTTCTTACTAAACAAATATGTAAGACGTTTTAAATAAAATAGACTAAAATAAAGTGAAAGTAGATAGAACGCAACTAAAATCAAGCATGGAAAATTTTAGTGGCCAACAATAAATGAACTTGGGGTTTTTTAGGTGAATATATTTCAGAATTATGGTTAATCATTTTGGAAGGTGGATAATTGTACATGTGAATCAAACATTATAATAGGTGAATCAAGGACAGTGGCATGGCACACAAATGAACGCTATGTAGAATGAATGAACCTGAAGATGATCATTTGTACACGTATGTAAATGATCATCCACCTACATGGAAATATGATTGATTGCATATGTAGATGACCCATATGCATACATATATATATATATATATATATATATATATATATATATATATATATATACACGCACATATATATATATATGTATATATACATATATATATGTATATATATACATATATATATATATATGTATATATATATGCATATGACATGTTTGTATATGCAGATGAACCACCTAAATATGTAGATAGGTTGTCTTCATATGTCGATAGGTCATATACATATGCTAGTAGTCTAGTTGCATATGTAGGTGGTTCATATATATATATATATATATATATATATATATATATATATATATATATATATATATATATATATATATATATATATATATATATATATATATATATATATGGGTTGCCTACATATGCAAATAGGTCATCTACATATGTAGACAGGTCATCTGTATAAGCAAACATCCCCTGTTCTCCACATTTGCCACATGTGGTCCCCTTATTAAATGTCTCTAGATTTAATGCTAACCAAATTTTTGTCTATAAATTTGAAATTGACCCCTCATTTTTCAATTTTCCACCCAATATTCTTGTGCTCTATCCTCTAACTTTTGGTGATAGTACTCCTTACCTACAAGGCTATACTATTTTCAAATTCCAACATCACTTCAATAATTATTTCCTTAAACTCAATCATAGAGGTTAAAACATAATAGAAAAATCTAATATGAATGTTGATATTTTAAAAATTTATCCAAAAACAAGAAGATACATACAAGGAATGGATAAAAAAGTGCAACTTATAGGGGATTTTTTACATGCCACAATATGACATAGATACTCACTTGGTAGACTTTCTCTTGGCAAGCTTCAACATTGCAGAATCAAAATTTAAAATTTCCATCAACTCACATTCTTATCATTTGGGATTAATCCAAAGGACATCCATAGTCTAATAGGCCTACCCCAAAAGAACATGAACTATGTCACTATGAAGGCCTTGTTGTTTGATGTGGACAAAAATATTTGGAGTCCCACCATGGCCTGTAGATGGATGGTATGATGTTTTTATTTTATAATTCATCAATTTTATACATTAGTTTTAATTTTTTTAGTGTTTATCACTAATACACTATTATTATTTATAGCTACCCATAGTTGCAAAAAAGGTGGTTTAGAGTTGAATCTATAACACATCTTTTTTAATTGCCATGATTGAAAATTTTCAAACCAAATTAGTATTGCATGAAATATTATTAGACATTCCATTCTAGGTTATTGTGTATATCCTATGCACTCTCAATAGTCAATAATTTTATTTGTGTTCATTCATGTCTAATAGAATTAAGGATGATTTGAAATTTCCTCTTCGAAATGAAAATTCTACATTTTCATGTATAAATTTTAATATTGCATTATATAATGAGGCATTTTTCCAATTGTAGGGCACAAAATATTCCAACCACTCTTCATCAAAAAAATGGTTGTCAACTCACTCTCCATAGAGACCAGGAGGTTAGGTTGTAATGCACTATAATTATTTTAAAATTATTATATGCTCTCTTTAATATAACTAGTAGTATCTCTATTTCTTATAGAAAAAGTATCTCAAACCATTGCCATAATAAAATTAACAATTAGGGGTCATCAAACCTCTTAGGCCTCCATTTAATTATACATGGATGTGGAGTCATATCAACAACCATTTATTAGACAAAAATGCACGAGAAGTTCTATTGTGCCTCCACCACATCTTAGTCAAGATTAATCTAACATTGCTAACATAACTTATCATACAATGTCATTCTCAAGATTGTTAATTTCATTACCAAAAATGATAAGTTTATCATTATATTATTTTAATCTTTTATATTTATAACATAAGAATCTGTAACACAAGCCTCCCATCATCAAACACTATAAGATTCTATAATTTGGTTGTAACAATATTCTTTGATGGAAGTTCAACAACATGGTACAAAATTTAAACTTTTAAGTTTTTATTTTTGGTATATGTTTGGATTAAGATAAACACAACTTTGACTGGTGTGGAATCTAGTCCTAGATATAATAAGAGGCTCAAGTTTCCCTCCTGAAAAACACAATATGGTAAAAGAGGAACAACAAACTAAGAATAAAAATGACAAACTAAGAAAGGATTGAGAAGGATCCAACTAGGGTTTTGGAAGGAACCCAAACCAAAAACTAATTTTAGACTAGTGTGGGAGTCATATTAGACTCATGAAGAGGGATGCCCATGTCTCCAAAAACTAATTTTAATAGTATTGAGAACCAAAGATAAAACCAAATGAAGAGAAATATAAACCTGTGGGTCCCTACTGGGACCCAAACCCAACATATCTCATTGAAAGAGAAAAGGTAGTAACACCATACCCAAAAAAGAAGAAATAGGTACAAGGAGATAAGAACAAACATAAGAGGGCCATGATCCCCAAAAAACATAGGAAGGACAAGACTAGTGCCCACTAGGCTGAAGGGGACCTAATATGACCTCATTTTATCTAGAAGATTAGGATTCATAAGATTGAATTGGGGTTGAGGGTTCCCATAGGATATCAAATCATAAAATTAGAGGAGACCCCATGTTCACAAGGAGATCCGCATAACTTATACCTTCTTTGTAGACATGGTTAAGGTAAAAATCATGAAAATAGGCCAAAAGGGTCCTCACATCCTTGATCTCATTTTCAATGGTCCAAGAAGTCCAAGAAGTTTTGGTATATCTTAATTTAGTATTATATTTATTATATATTCCTTTTTTATTTGGCTATCTTATCTGATTTATATGTCCAACTCCCACTTAAAGGATAAAATCACCATTACCACCACCACTGGCACCCCACACTATAACTAGGGGATGAGGGAAACATTTATCATTTATAACATAGAGTGTCTGACACTCTTCATTAAAAAACATTTGAGTTTCCAAGTATTTCACTCAGTGGTCTCCCTAGTGCAATAAGAACCACATTTATTCAACAAATTGATCTTGATGATGAGTTTTTAGGTATTGATAGTGGAACCCCCATACCCTTTTAATCCCTATGAAATTATATAAGGTTCTAAGTGGAATGTATCAGAGACTTTTCAACAACCTTCTACACCCACCTCTCCACCTAGCATAACCACTCCTACTAATGATATTCCACAATTTGATAATCAACATATATTTTTTACATTAAATAATTTATTGGATGATAGTGATAAGACCTTCATTAATAATGTTGTTGTTAGTAACCCTGATGATTTAAAATCATTGGAGTATTAGGTGAAAGTTTTGATTCAATAAATTAATCCCTGTTTTTACAACCACTCACAACATAATCAATTATTTTCATTGGTTGAACATCAACCGATGAAAACTAATGTTTTGTTTAACCTAGTAGTTTTTGAAGATATTAATGTCAATAATAACTTTAATATGATATTTTAGATATCATGTTAAATATGATTAGAAATTTAAATACATAATATTAAACATACTACAATGAATGGGGGAAAAACAAAAGCCTTATATTAATTGCATAGGCAGAGGAAGAGGCAAAAAAAATAATGGTAAGTTTTACTCTTTCTTATTTTTTTGTAATTAAAATTTATTTTTACAATTTTTATCTAATTAATATTATTAGATCATTTGCATTAAAAAAAAAAATTAATAATCAAGTTGTTGTCCTTGATGTACATCTGAAAAATGCACATAAAAGTGTAATTGTGGATATTTCACTCAAGGAAAATCTTGTTACATTGAATAAGCAAAATAATATTGTGAATAAAATTATTAAGGCGTATAAATTAGACCCTAATGTTTTGTTTTTAAAAAAATCTAAAATGGACCCCACCTTGATTTCAGTAGGAGACTCTACTAAATAAGAACAGACTAATCTTTCCAAAATTAATACCTCAGTAAAGGATCTTATGGAATCAAGAATCCTGAAAGACAACACTAGCTAAGTGGAAGGTTAGGGAACCATAAAGTCATACATACAATAAATGGAAATAGACACCCAAGAGTCTCATAAACAATGAGATTTTCACTGTTGGCATTGCATCTATGTTTTGCAAATATTATAATATGAAGAATCAACTTGAGCCTAAAAAATTGTAACTTTAATTTTATGTTATCTATAATATTTAATATATATTTTATATTAGTGGTTTCCTTAGTGTTTATTGTATTCAAATTTTGCATCAATATTTTCATTTAAAATGGTTAGATAATTCATTGTATGTTAAAATTTTAAATAAATTTATAAAACTTATTGGTAAAGAAATCAATTAAGGGATTAATAAACAACATAATTGTGAGCCTATGAGGTACAATTTGATACAAGACTACTATATAAATAATAGATTTTTAAATTAAAAATAGCCAAAATATTGTTCACTAAACAACAAAAATATATCACATATGAATATGGATCTAATTTCAATATATTTAAAATACATACAAAAGTAAAACTTAGGTAGCTAAAACAATCCTTTTGTAATCTGTTCTTTATAGTTGACATTCATATGTATAGTCTTAGAGTAATTTTTAGTATCTTTTTTAGTCAATGTATTAGTGACTACTCTTCTTTTAGTGAGATAACTTTGCATTGAAAATACTCTTTCATATAGAAACCCATCCACTAGATAACATGAAACATACAACCTCAAACATGTCTCAAGATTTTTGTCCAATCTGTTCTTAAATTTTGATTTAACAAAATATAATACACTAAATACCCTTTCATCTTCCACAGACCTAAAAATCATTGTTTTGCACAATTAATATAATAAAAAAATATTCACTAATATTTTCTTGTAGAAAAATACTGGGATATTGTTTTTTTCATAGCCTTGTAATATCATCACTTTCTGTTGGTTCATTTAAGCACTGATATTGATCAATCATTGTAAGTATAAAATGTGTTGAATAGGACGTCAATAAATCCTTTTAAAAAATACACTTAACTTTAACTCCATTGATATCTACAAACTTACTGAAATAATTAATGAAAGTTCCCATGTATTTGATAAATAAATTATTTATTATTTCTTCACCTTCTATAGTGTTCCAAAATATAGGATTCATGACTCCCATGGCTTCAAGAAAGTCATCCCTTTTAAAATGATCTCAAATTTTAGTAGATAATCTTTAATAAATATTTCTCAATTTCATTTGTGTCTCATACATAACATTATTAAATAGAAGTTATATTACATTAACTTATTTAATTTATACTCTAACCAAATCAGTTTATTTTGAAAAGTGTGTTGTGGTATCTCCTTTCCATTAATAAAGATATAAATATGATCATTAATATTGAATTTCAAATAGTTTTTAGGGTCCTTAACATCTGTAAAAATTTCTCGACTACTAAATAATGGTCCCTTAGAACTTTCTTATGAGATGTATAACATATCTAAAGATTGGCAAACCCATTGCCTCAACCATATGAAATCAAAAATATATATGGATCTCTCTTGTGCATGTTTCATCAAATAATGCATTTATTTCAACATGGGAAGAATGCCACACAATGCTATTAAAGTTTCAAAACCTATAAAATGGTACATCAAATCTTTTGCCTTGTCAACTTCCATTCGGTATTTAAACATAAAATATGATAGTGATGGATAATATTTAAATATTCTACATGTAGGCTCATACATGGAAATCCATCTTGTATCAACATATTTTAAATTTTTTTTCCCATCAGTCACTCTAATTGTAAATTTCAGAAACTCTAAAAATCTTTTTAGATTGCTTCACATGTATGCATGCAAGTCATTAATAAACTCCTCCACCTTTATGACATTTTCAAATGTGCTAACAATTTTGTAAGAAAAATTAATTATATGTGCCATTTAATTAATTATAATATGTTTGGAAACTATTATTTTTAGTTGAACATATAGACTAATTTTGCTCCTTTGAAACATTGATGCACCATCTGCACCAACAGACACTAACTTGGTACCAATATCATAATAATCCATCCTAGCTATATCCATCAAATTATAAATAACCAATTTTCAAAGGTTATCAAAATTATAATTTTATATCATTTTATGTACAAAATAAAGGTGAGGTTTGATGTAGAGGTATTAGTAAAAACAACTTTAAACAAGCTTACCTTCTTAAGGCTTATGCCTACTACCCCTCTCAAAGCATTCTTTAGAATGGTTTGACAATGTTAGAAGATTTAAAACATAAATAATTATGTATTTAAGTACCATTTATCCTCCTTGATAAAGACACAAAATTGTAAATTCAAACTCAAAATGGAAGTTTACTATTTTCAAGGAACTTCACTCTTTTAGGTCTCTTTCTAGTAGCCCTCTAAAGGCGCTTTTCTTGATTTTTTATCAAGCATACAGGGTTTTAACACAAAAAATAACTTTTTATATACACATTAAGTGATTAAAACACTCTATAAATTTTTAGGATCCATCTCTCAAAACAAGTACACTAACTCAAACCTTCTCTCTGTCAATTGGGTCTCTTAGGCCTAAATTGAGTTTTTACTCTTACAAGCTCCACACATGCCAATATTGAAAAATAGTGTTTTATTTATATTTATGAACTAAAAAAAAAATACCATGAAATTTTTTAAGGTCTAAATAACTCTATAAATACCAAAACTTTGAAATGGTCAACACTCTTCACTAGGTCTTTTTATATAGGCCGAAAGAGGTAAAATGAAGGTTTCTAAAAAAATTCAAAGTTTCAATGATTAAAAATGGATGGAAAATTTATATAAAACACAAATATATACTAAATAATATATAACACTATATTTCATTAACAAAATATTCAAATACTGGTAAAACTCACCTAGAGAAAAACCTTTTAAAGAATGTTGTACATGCCTATGTGGACAAAACTATAGGTTTTAAGTAAGATTGAATATTTATTATGATTTATAGTCTTAAATAAAAATTATATTCAAATTAAAAAATTATTTACTACCTTTCCAATACAATATCAATCCAAATGATTGTAAGAACTATCTCTTTGAACTCAAACTTATTAGGAGATACACATAATTCTTGAAAACTAAGTTTCTTCTTGTTTTGCCTAAAGATGATTGAATTGGTATAAATATATCAAGAGATTAAAAATAATATTTTAATCACACTCAAAAATATTTCATTTTTCAAACGAACACATTCAAAAACTCATCTTTAGCATTGAAAATTCATCATTGTTATGAACTTGTACTGAATCCTTGTATGACTATCTTCTTGTATTTTAAATATCACCTTTCTCTCTCATTCTTAGATCTTAAAAATTAATTATCTCCATTAATTATTATCAATTTAAATCTTTTAAAAACAATATATACTCCGAAAAAGTCTCTAACTATTCAAGATTGCTCCAACATAGGTCTTGAATGGACTTAGAATGCATTTAGAACTAGACCTTTAAGTAAACATGATAAATGACATGATCCAAGGTGATAAAAACACTAGAATTCAAAATAAGACCCTATATACTCCTAAAAAACCAAAAACCATAATTATAATTCACCAAAATTTTGTAAAAATCTCCTAAACTAAAGAAAACAATTAAAAAATTTGAATTTGAATTTGAATTTTGGTGAGAAAGTGCCAAATTCTAATTCTAAGATATCTAACCTACTAAAAACACTTGGATAGGATTCAAAAATGAAATTTAAGACATATAATACCCATATAACTAAACAATCAATCCAAAATTGATAATAATAAGCCAAAACTAAAAACTAGGAGTGATGTTTTTGCATCATACTCCCAAGGGGAAAAAAATGGACTCATGAATTGGTATTCATGAGGTATTAAAGATTATTCCAATGTTTATTGATGTATTATTCTATTATCCAAGTCTAATATTAATTAGGATGATGTTTGCACTTAACTAGATACTGAAAATACTCTTTGTTTCTTGTTTTCTTGACAATCTTCTTATCCAAGATGAACTCCAGCTCCTCCTTCTTGGATGTTGGCAACTAAATTGCCCATTATTGAAATTATGTACCTTATATTTATATTGGTTTCTCACTATCACCACATTATTTAAATAGATATAGGTATGAACCATTGAAAATGGGAGAGATTCCCACTCCACTAGGTAACTCTATCTCATAAGCATTGTTAGATTTTTTTAAAAACTTTGCAAGGATCTATCTTTTCCATCTTGAGTTTAGTATAATTACCTTTTAGAAGCATCTTATTTATTAGGTGAGCCAAAACCATGTTACCAAATTAAAAAATGACCTCTCTTCTCTTTAAGTCTATCTGTTTCTTATATTTGTCCACACTTGTCTCTAATTTCCTTTTTACCTCTGCATGTACTTCTTGCATAGCTACAACAAAATTTTCTCCTTTAGTAATTATTTTATTCATTTTTTTAAAGTCTCTTAGTTCAAAAACTCCTCTTGGATGTATGCCATAAATTACTTGAAATAGACTCATACCGATTCTCCTATTAGAAGAGTTATTGTATGCAAACTCTACTTGTGGTAGTACCAAATCCCATTGCTTGGGATTATCTCTTGATAGGTACCTTAGCAAGTTTCCTAAACTCCTGTTAACCACTTAGTTTCCTATATATGTGAGGGTGGTAAGTTAAACTAAAACTCATATTTGTTACAAGCTTCTTCAATAAGGTCCTCTAAAAGGGACCTATAAATTTGGTGTCCCTATCAAATATGATGCTTAGTGGGAGTCCATGTAGCCTAACAACCTCCTTGAAGAATAAATTTTCTACGTATATAGCATCATTGGTAGTTTTTCAAGGTATAAATTGTGTCATCTTGGAAAACCTGTCCACGACTACAAAGATAGAGTCATATCCTCTTTGAGTTTTAGGTAGTCCCATGATAAAATCCATACTAATAGATTCCCATGGTCTATTTGGGATAATAAAGGCTGATATGAGCTTGTATTTATAATTTTAACCTTAAAAATTTGACAAAATTTACATATTTATACATACCTTCTTACCTCATCTTTTATTATAGGCCAAAAGTAGTGCCTAGTGAGCTGTTTTAATTTCTTGTCAAGTCTAAAGTGTCCTACCATGCTCCCACAATGCTTCTCTTTGATCAGGTTCTCCCTTATTGAAATGTTTAACATAGATAATTATATCCCTTTAAATAATAAGCCATTGTGTATCATGTAATCTAACCATGTTTCTTTATTCAACGTGGTTCTAAGATTATAATCCTTATAGGCCTCTTGAAAATCTTCATCACTCTCATATAACTCCTTAAGAGATTCAATGTCTACACTCTCAAGATGAACTTCATTGACTAGAAATTCCCTCCTACTCAAAGCATCTTCCACCTTATTAATTTGGAATTTATTATGTTTGATAATAAAAGTGAATTTATGAAAATATTCTATCCATTTCATATGAATTTGATTGAGCTTGGGTTGACTAGTGATGAATTATAGAGCATGGTTATTTGTGAAGATCATAGACTCTTTAGGCATTAGATAATGCCTCCACTTCCTCAAGGCCTGCACCATTGCATAGAAATCCAAATCATATGATGAGTAATTTTTAGCATCATTTAATTTTTTACTAAAGTAAGTTATAGGCTTGCCCTCCTAACTTAGGATAGCCCTAATGGCTACTCCACTTGCATCACACTCCACCTGGAATATTTTGTTGAAATCAAGGAGTGATAGGATGGGTTGTTTAGTGATTTTATTCTTCAAAAATTGAAATTTTATTTCAGCTATGTTATTCCACATAAGTTTTTTCTTATATCCTCTAATAGTATCTATGATTGGATCAAAAATTCCATTGAAATTTATAATGAATTTACTATAAAAGCTTACAAGCCCATGAAAAAATCTTACCTCTCTAGCTAACTTGAGAGTTAGCCACTCTATTATGGATTTCACTTTATCCTTATCCATTTTTAATACTCCTTGATATATCATAAATCCAAGGTACAACAATTATATCTTCATGAATATACATTTCTATATATGTATCAGTAATTTATCCTCTTGTAATCTTCTCATAACCAAATGTAAATGATTTAGATGTTCTTCTTTTCTATGACTATAAATTAGTCTGTCATCCAAATAAACTACAAAAAAATTATATATGAAGGGATTAATAACTTCATTCATGAACCTCAAGAATGTACTAGGTGCATTAGTGAGGCCAAATGGCATGATAATCCATTCATAGAGCCCTTCATTAGTTGTGAAGGCTATTTTACATTCATCTCCATGCTTAATTCTGATTTGGTAGTATCCTCTTTTGAGGTAAATCTTGGATAAATAGTTTGACCCACTCAAACATGCCATCAAATCTTTAATGTTTGGGAGTATAAATCTATACCTTACAGTGATCTTGTTGATTGCTCTTGAATATGTGCACATCCTCCAATCTCCTTATTTATTGGGAACTAGTATTATGGGCATTGCACATGGGATAAGGCTCTCCTTAACCAACCCCTTGTCCAAAAGTTCTTGAACTTGATTTTTGATCTCAACATTTTCTTGTGGTGTCATCTTATATGCATCCTTATTAGGTAAGCTTGATATTAGAATAAAGTCAATATGATGTCTGATTTTTTTATGGGTGGAAGTTCACTAGGTAGTTCATCTAATATGATATAAACATAGTCCTTTAGTACATCTTGTACCTTTTGAGGTAATTAATTCACCTTGGTTTCTATTATGACTATTCTAGGCTTGAGTACCACTTCAAACCCTAATTATTCTTCTTTCATTGCATTCACAAACTCTTTTTCACTTACTAGCATTACACTTGAACCAATATTTTGTTCACCGTCTTCTTATTTTATATGCAACAAGGTATGGCTTATACCATCTTTTTCAAGGTGTAAATTTTTCTTTTTCCATCATGTGTTGTATTTCTATCATATTTCCAAGGCCTTCCAAGTAGCACATGACACACACCCATAAGAATAATAGCACAAAGGAATTTGTCTTTATAACTTTCACTTTGAAAGTCCACCCAATATTGTTCATTAACCAATACTTGTTGCCCTTTTTTCATCCATGAAACCTTGTATGGAGTTGGATGGAGTAGTCTATTCAATATTAGTTTATCCACAATTTCAACTAAAACTAAGTTATATATGTTACCTAAATCAATAACCACTTTGCAACACTTACTTAACACTTGTATGAGGTCTTGAAAAGAGTTTTTATTTGTGCAAGTTCCTTTTTTTTAGATGTATTTATCAACACTTTCCTCATAATAAAATATTCACATACCTCTAGTTCTTCCACATGTAATGGAGAGACAACACTCTTCTCTTCTATTGCTTTAACAACCTGATTTATATTTTCAGCCTTATAACTTCCTACTTGTTGACCCTTTTGGCATTCCCAAAACCTATTTTTTAAGAGCTTACCTATGAATCCATTTGATCCTCTTCCTCTTCATGCATATCCACCTCTGAAATGTGGCCTTCTACCTCTAAATCCCCCTCTAAGATTAAAAGACTATTATTGTGAAGTGTTATCCTCTCCATGGTTTCTTTGTGAGGTACCTATTGTCACTTAATATTTCACCCTAGAGATGTTGTTCAAGCATTTTCTAGATTAAGTGAAACATTGCATTACCTCAAGGTTTGTGGGTTACCTATATCAAAGGTAAACCTCTAGGTTTAAGGGCTAGTTCCATATATTAGACTTTGATATCTTATCACCTACACCACTTATTTTATTAAATGAAAATAGATAGAGAGTAACATGAAAATAACCTATCCTAACAACGTGATACATCAGGTGATCTCCACTAGACTAACATACACTTACACTATGAAACATGATTCACAAATCTAGTCTTAACATCTTAGATTTCTCTAACATAAGTATTTCAACATGGAGGTGATATGCATTGTAATACTCAATGTGAGTGAGCTAAAGGTTAGATTTTATACACTAAGGTTACTCCTTACACTTAGAGATAGATAAATTCATTAGCTACACTTCATGTGACCTGTTAGAGGGAGAACTACTTGCATCAAACATGGAAGAGCACAGAGAAGGCAAGGATAGGTACTTATCACTTACCATTCCACTATACACCACTTTACACACTTAGAAAGTAAAATTATGAGATTAAAACTAGATTGGAAATATTTATTTCTAAGGGAAATATAGTAGTCAAACCAGTAAGTATTTGCCATACCAAGTGTGTATTCTTTTACAAAGCCATAAAGGCTGGCATTTATAGAGCAAAAAAGAGGAGAGATAAGGAGAGAAGTTCAAAGGTCATAAATATAAGTTTCAACCTATGAGAACCAATAAAAAATAAATATAATGAAGTGAAAAAAGAGGTTTGGAAGTTTTCATGGGTAAGTGTCCACCAAAAGTTTATCAATCTCCTTCAAGTTGGTGTAGAGACCTCAAATAACCTTCTTGAAACTGGCTTGTAGTGATGAGTTCACTTCATCATTTTAAACTAGACTAGTAAGTCTTGACACATATGCAATATCACTTGATCATTTGAAACTGCCTCCCTAATTGGTATCCTTTTTGAAACTTTTATTCACTATCTACAGTCACTCATTGGTCTTATAGGCCTCAATCTTCACATTTTCCATCAAGGTGATTGGCAGTTGCTTAGGGGAATCCATGGAAGAGGTGTTATGGCACATTTTTATAACCCCTTTACCTTATATTCCATTATTTATACCTCAAAAGGATCCACTATCAAAATTTTCATCTTCTCACTAGGCAGTCACTTTTCATTTTCATTATCTATCTAAGACTGCTTATAGTGAATAGATTAGCAAAGATATTTCCATGATTATCTATGGTGATAAATGAATATAGGGAGTTATAATAATCATTATTGACCTCATTCAATGGCCTTCATCCACAAATCCTCTTATGTACCTATAAAACAAGTCAAATCTAAAAAAATAATTAAATTAGGTTTATTCGCACAAGAGACAATACAGACCAAATGGTTAAGAAGGAGCATGGGAGAGTACTAGACAAGTCCCAATTAATTTATAGGACATTTTACCACTTTTTAATACATATACACATATTTATTCTCCATCAAGTTCTAGTAAGGGTTTTATGAGGTTTTTCTTCTTAGTGATAGTTCATAAAACTTGAACGTTACCCCTGAACCAGTTCCAAAAATATCAAGTTCATGACCCTAATCAACTAACCCTATCTCCTTGAGGTATCATGCAATGTGTCTATACATGTATGCGTGTTTAAAAATATCCTCTTGAGCTTTCTCTTAAAATAATTTTCTAGGATCTCTATATCAGTGAATAGTCATGGTGAAATGATCATGCGAGTTAAGCAAGCACACATCACAAAGCTAAAAGAAATTAAAATCATCAAGTGAGAATATTGAACAAAGACATTAATTAATATATAGCATGTTAAATGAATAATACAAAGGGAGAGAGGTGTATATATAGGTTAAAGAGGGAAATATATCACACATTCTAGTTAATGTGGTACTAATCTTTCCAAGTAACCCAAATCACCTCTAGATCCTTAAGAAAGCTAATATAACAGTGTAAGGAAAACCCAGTGGGAAAAAGGACTACACCAACACCCCCCATAAACAAAGATTAGGTAGGTGATGATACAAAAAATGGGCCCTGACAACAAGGCCTGATGAGGTACCCATGTATAATGCAATCTCTCATAAAGTAGAGAAAAGGAGAAAACCCATAGGAAAAACTCCCACCAAAAGATAAAAAATAAGAAGATAATACTAAAAGACCCCCTAAAAGAAGATGTTGAAATAGTCATCACTCCAAGTACATAACCATGTTCCCCAGTATCTTACAAAACATGAAGGAAGTGTGCTTCCACATAGAAGATAAAGAATGTGAATGTAGAATGTCACATAACAAATGTTGTAGTAGGTCCCTCTAAAACAAATGTTGTCTCTTCCTTTTAGAAGAAAGAAACCCTAAGTTGTTAAACTATTGAATTCCCACTCAAGTGTAATGTAGATTAGAATCATGATGTATATCTCTAGAAAATGCTCAAATGTTTCCCTATTAGTGCTCAAATGTGACAAAGTCTGATCAAATATCATAAGACTAATAGTAGAAGATGGAAATGAAGAAGCATGCAATGAAGGAGAGAGAATATCTAGATAAGAAGATAGACATGGATCATTCACTAAAGGAATGTCCATGGGAAGAGGAAAGAAAATCTCAACACCATTGAAACTGAAGACTGGTCTATAGATGAATCACTTAGATCTGTAAGATGAATGTCTATAGGAACATATGAGTCATTGATACTCTCAATGTGTATACTCTCATTGAAAAAGTCCTCTAAAATGCAAGTTTGTGAAGGCTCTGAAAGAGCAAAAATATGCATAGGAATGGATGTAGAATATACAATAGGATAACTGAGGTTTGGCAAAATCTCCTCTTGTAGTGGGGGATTGATAGAAGGAAAAAAAATCTCCACCATGGATGTGTTGTCATAGGGAATAGAAGTAGGAGGTGAGAGTAAAACTATCTCTGAAGAGATGATAGGTAGCAGAGGAGAAGGTGTGATATAAGTCTCAGTTGGATCTCTGAAAAGACTCTAAAGAGTGCTCCAAATAGTGGAGGGACACTCTATGTGCTCTACATGGTGATGTAATTCCCATGAAATGTATATTAATAAGTGACCATTAACATAGTCACAAGAGTTGGCCTAGTCATTGTATTGAGCTAGGTCAATAGGATTAGGAATCTATAGATATAAGAATGGAACAAGTTCCTGATCCATGAGTGAACATTCCATATAATCATTCCATGAAGCATAATTTTCCTTTCCAAAAGGATCATTGGAGATAAAACAACTCTCCTCATCTAGAGTAATAGTGCACACTCTAGAGATGGATTTTGAACTACACCAAAAAATGAGTCCAATCAAATGAAAACAATAAGTGCACAAGTCATAATGCACATTCAAATGGATGTTAGGCTCTATTGACAATGCATCCAGGATTACAATAGCAATGTATTTAAGTAGTCACTAAATGGGCATAGGTAATAGTTAGAAAAACTAAATGTGCACATAAGAAAGAGTGTAGGTCCCACAAAAACTTCCCAAAATAATCAATAGTGACCCCCCTATCTTTGTAATTACAACCATGCTCAATGTGAGGACATCAAACTTAACTGATAATATGTCTAGATAGGTATGAACAAATAATGCAAAATTGACAATGTGCATCTCAAAAAATGGATGTCAGAATCAACTGATAATGTGTCCACAAGAATGAGCAATTAGTGCAATTTTCTAATTTAGTACACATAAAATTCAAATAATCCAAGCACAAGGATGTTAGATTCTATCGATAATGTGTTTGTATGAGGAGAAGTAAATGTGTGAACTAGTCAAGTAGCCCCCCCAAATTTTGGCACTTTATATTTGAATGTGTTTTATAATGAAAATGGGTTATCTACATGATAAATTGAAAAATACATACTTTTTCAAAAGATGGTGCTCAATTTTGAGTTACTGTTTACAAGATATTAACAAAACAAATTCCTGTCAATAACCTATTTTTAATAAAAAATTACACTAAATGAGTAAAATAAACCTGATGCTAAGGAGTTACCTAGATTTCCAACCAATCATTAGAATTGATGCTGAACTATGTATCTCCTCACATCAATAAAAGTCAAAAAATACCCCACTCATACACCTTTATTTGCTTTTATAGGAAATGACTTCTATGAAGCTGTTTTAATTAAAAAATTTGCAAAGATATTTTAAATAAAAGTAAAACATGCTTTTAATTTTTTAATTCTTTCTAGGGCATAATTAGGTTTTTAGACTATGTAAAAGAGAAGAAGGGATAGAGGTACCACCATGGGAGGTTAGAAACTGGATCAGGTCTACAAATGCAAATATATCACATAGTTTGCTGAGGGAGGTCAAACCAGAGGTTACAATATGGCCGGCAACAACCAAAAGAATGATGTAGATCCTCAGATCCAAAGCATCAAACCTCCATGTTGAATATCCTCCAATGCCAATATCTTCATCTTAAAGTCCTCTTAGGCCAAAAGGGATGACAAAAACTATGTAGCCTAGAAAAGAGAAATGGGGTACAGATTTGAGAGAGTCAATAGCACTCTTCAACTAAAAACAACACTGCCAACCTAGATAGAAAAGTTTCCAACAAAAAAAAAGATCTCAATACAAAAATATGATTCAAAAAATAATAAATCTCATTGCTAAAATGAAACACCAAGCTTTGGAGAATATCAAATCTAGAAAAAAATCAACGCCATGACTCCACACAAAAGGAAAATGCCAACTTTGCCCTCCAACACAACATTACATCTCAACTGTAAATAAGATGCCACCTTTCCCATGTTGGCCAAAGAATGGAAGATTGACATGTAGAAAGAAGATAAAGATGATGCCAAAAACAAATCTAGTAGATGCAATGCCTTTCTCCTTGAATGCTCAGATCCAATCACAACAAAAAATCTTTGTTGGTCTAAAAGGATAAACAATAGTAGCAAAAATTTCTCTTACAATGCATAAATATGTAGAAAATGACAATGCCAAAGGTGAAAATAAAGATGCCAAGGTGTAAAAGTGTGATTCCAAGCTAGAAAACAAAATTCCACCTTGCTGGAAACCTAAACACAGATCTATGAAACCTTCTTATTGCAAGTCAATTCTGAAATTCCATGATCCAGATCTCTAATGCTTTTCTTAGATTCAGTCTAAGGAAAACAAGGACCATGTAGTAGTCCTTCCAACGTAATGCTTTAGACCATTATCCATGCCAAGAGATGATGCCAATGATAATTTGTATTCCAAGGCATAGATAAATAAATATCTAAAGTAAGAGTTCTCCAAAAACTTTCAGATCTAAAATTTCTCAACAATTTTTATAAGATAACAATAAATCTTAGGATTTCAAAAATATCTTAACAATAAAACAAATCAGACTATCAAATACCAAATTGATGCTCTAATACCATGAAATAAGTAGGATCTTCATATCAGTGAATATTCATGGTGAAGTGATCATGTGAGTCAAGCAAGCACACATCGCATAGCTAAAAACAATTGAAATTATTAAGCGAGAATATTACACAAAGAGATGAATTACTCTATAGCATGATAAATGAAAAATACAAAGGGAGAGAGGTGTATACATAGTTTGGAGAGGGAAAGATATCACACATTCTAGTGAATGTGGTACTAATCTTTCCAAGTAACCCAAATGACCTATAGATCCCTAAGCAAGCTAATACAATAGTGTAGGCAAAACCTAGTGGAAAAAAGGCCTACACCAACATCTCTTACATTCTATGTAGCCCTGTCATAGAATTGGGTCAAAATGACCAACTTGGTGTAACTCTCTATAAACTAATGGATCTAATCAACCTTATACCTCCCCTTGAAGGCTCTCAATTATATTAGAAGGTTCATGTGGTTATAAAAAAGAAATTAGACACCCTGAGGGTTTAAGACTAGTTCTAGGCCTAATATGCCTGATTGTGTTTTATTGCTTATGACCACATCTAGGTGGTTTCTAGAGACTATGAGTGATTATAAACCTTTGTCTACCTTCATTAAAAATTTTCACACCTTTATAAATTTTTTCCAATACTCCCCATCACATTATCTTACCGTCTACACACTAAACCTACAATCATCTTACTCCTAGAGTGCCCTCTATTTGAGACTAAATAGAGGGAATATCCCCTATTTACCTAGATAAAGTGAGGCTATGAGATTATAAAATAGGTCATGAAGACCATCTACATAAAAATTCATGGTTAGATCACTTCTCTGGAGTCCTCAATACTTCAAATCTTCAAGATAGACTTATGGGATTTTGAGGACTATGCACATAATTTTGTTTGGGCCTAAGAGCCTTGAGATATGACTGTAAGTTAAGATATTTACATATTAAGACAAATTTATAATGTGTCATTACCACTATGAGAATGGGTTTAGTATGATTTATCCATCATACACCTCTACCAACTTTCTAAACTACCTCTCTCTACTTTAGCCTATAGACTGTGTTGATTGTGTCACTTGTAGGTGGCAATCAGGGAGAATTTAAAGGGATTATGTATATGTTCACTCATTTTTGAGTAGTTCATTACTTTCTCTTGATCCTTATAATATCATTAGATCATTTCCAACTTGATTGAACATCTATTTTTGAAAATCTCTCAACTTGTTATCTCTCACCATCAATTCCGTGGGTCTACAGTTAGACTGTACATATTGTTTGGGGTATGAGACTTGTAGGTGGTCATATGCATGAGTGTATTTTCACCCTTGCTTCTCTTATAGTCATTGGGGATAATTAAACACCTAAATAACCTCATTTCATGCCTATAAACCATGTAACCATTCTATTATAGGTCACTATTGTGCTGTAGGATCATTTTAGCTTAAAGCATTGTAGCTTACTAAAAGTTTTGTGTGAATTGGACTATGTTGAAACCACTCAACCATCACCTTGTTTCGATCAAATAACTTTCTATTTATATCAAGACACTATTTCTAGGCTTGGTCTACATGAGAGAAACCATAAGACCTATCCATTCCTCAAGACACTCTACCATGAGATGACTCTTTGTGAGGTAGGATCCCCTTTTTGGAGAGATTAAGGTAAATCCTCCCATTTGCATATTTCTCAACCTAGGAACAAGGACCTAGGTCTATTTGTATACAATAGATTCACTATCATCACCATGATCCTCTCTATACTCTCAAACCTAATTGAATGTCTCAAGGAGTTCAAAACCTTAACTTTTCAGCATTACTCAAACCTTTGTGATATTGGCATCAGATCACTATTTGTGATTGCTTGCAGGTGTTATGATATATGACTATGTGCTAAGAATTGGTTCTCATAACCAATCTCTAACTCTTTGAATAACTCATTCTTATTTTTTTCACTTTAGGATTCTCTTAACAACCTTGAAGCCTTTATGTGTGATCAACATGACTGATCAAGGCCTAGTTTCACTTGACTATAGGTGATAATCACAAAGAGGTCTAGCTATGTGTGTGTTAGGCCTTAAATTTCATAAGGAACATTATTTAGATCAAAAACTTCATGGTTATTATGACTAAACATTCTCTTAGATGTTTAAATAAGACAATCTATCCTTGTTCTAAATCTATTTATAAGAAAATAACTCTACAACTGGTGAAACACTATTTGTAACTTCTATGGTGTCTCCTACTAGCAAGATGAGGTAGTCCTATTCATTTTAGTTCATACCACATGTGAAAAATATAATAAAACCTTGTGGTAAGGATGTTCATACTCCTTAAGAACATGTACAACACTTGGTTTGTTTATATCAATGCAAATAGAGAAAGAAAACTAAGGTGTTGGGGATGTGCAGGCAAAATAGAGTTACCAACCTTCTTAGTAATGGTTTATGAGGCACATACCACCAAACATAGAACTATGACCATGAAGTTTTATTATATAGAGATTAATATCACCCATCAAAGGCATTTTCTCTAACTCACCTCCTCTTGTTCATACCAAAGGAAGATTAGTTGACCTTTTTAACTTGTCTAAGAGAGCGATGGGAAAGAGAGGCCATTTTTTGCCATTTTTAAGCCTATAAAATATACATGAGCATGGAAGTGAATTGAGGGTACCTAAAGGGACACTTTTAGCTTTTTACCATGTGTCATAACTATTGTACATGCCATATAACTACCTAAAACTATCTGAAACTACCTGATATTCTCTTTTCCATGTTGAAACTATACTTGATAATTTAAAATACAATCTCTAACATGCACCTGATAAATCTAGAATCAAAATAAGTTGAACCTTGTCCCCACTTAGTGCGAGTGCACAAGTATTTTATTAATAATTCAAAAAATTAAGTACATAAGGGTGCCTTTACTCTGTTAATCCTTTTACAATGCAAACATGATTTATATAGCTTTTACCAATGACCGATAAAAACAACTAATCCTATAACCAACTAAATATGGGAAAATAACCCATAAAGTAATTCTAATTAATAAACATAAAACATAAAAACTACCTAATAATTAAACTAAGTTTATTTTATGGGGGTGTCTTTATAAAAGATGCATGCCCCATTTACAATAATTCTTTATTTCCTACCAAAAATCTAACCTAACGTTAAGACTTTGGAACAAGTCCTAATAAAACCCCCTATGATCCAAATTCAGGTCTTTGGACACATACCAAGCATTTTTCTGAATTTTTCAAATTTGATTATGTCAAGGGGTTTTGTGAAGATATCAGCTGTCTGATCAGCAGTTGGGCAATATATTGGATCAAGAGTTTTCTTTGCCACCAACATTCACAGATAATGGTATTTGACATCCATATGTTTTGTTTTGGCATGAAACACTAGATTCTTAGACATCTTGATTGCACTCTGATTATCAATGTATAACTGTGTAGGAACAAACTGAGAAACTTGAAGATCTTCAAGAATACGATGAAGGTAAACAATTTCTCTGGAAGCATCCCATGATGCAATATACTCCGATTCTATTGATGAATTTGCAACTATATCCTGCTTCTTACAACACCAAGCAATGGTAGCTAAACCCATATGCATAGTGTATCCTGTGGTTGACACTTTGTCATCTACACATCTGCCAAAATCTTCATCACAATATCCAACAAGTTTGAAGTTCTTGTTGCAGCGGTATTCAAGGCCACATGTTTTCATTCCCTGAAGGTAACGAAGTACTCGTTTTGTTGCATGCCAATGAATTTCTCTAGGCTCATGCATAAACCTAGATGAAATTCCAACTGAAAATGAAATATTGGGCCTGGTAGTCATCAAGTATATCAAACCTCCCACCAATTGTCTATATGTGGTGCCATCAAAAAAGGCACTGTTATCATCCCTAGACAATTTCAAGTTACTTTCTATAGGAGTGAGGGCAGGTTTGCAATCACTCATGCCAAACCTCTCTAATAACTCAAAAATATACTTAGTTTGTGAAATGAAAATACTATGTTCTTTCTGAGTTACCCCTATGCCTTGATAGTAGTGAAGAAGTCCAAGATCTATCATCTCAAACCCATCTTTTAATTCCTTCTTCACATATTTGTTATGATTTTCATCATTACCTATAATAAACAAGTCATCAACATAGAGAACTAGTATCACCATTTTCTTACCCTACACTTGAAAATAGAGAGTATCCTCTGATTCACTGTGATGAAAACCAATGGATTTCAAGTATGAATCCATTTTCTCATACCAAGCCCTGGGTGCCTATTTGAGCCTATACAAAGCTTTTGTCAATTTACACACTTTGTGTTTAGCACCCACCTGTTCAAAACCCTGAGGTTGTTTCATATAGACTCCTTCCTGTAAATCACCATTTAAAAAGGCACTTTTAACATCCAACTGATGTACTTTCCAACCATTTTATGCTGCTAAGGCAAGTACCATACGAATAGTGTGCCATTTAGCAGTTGGTGCAAATGTTTCCTCATAATCAATACCTTCTTGTTGCACATATCCTTTTGCAACAAGTCATGCCTTATGTTTATCAATGGAGCCATCTGATTTATACTTAGTCCTATAAACCCATTTACATTCGATGGGTTTAACATGTGGAGGAGGATCAACTAAAACCCATGTATTATTGTTAAGTATGGAATCATACTCACATTTCATTGCCTATTGCCAAACATGTTCAGTAGATGCCTCCTCAAAAGTGGATGGCTCAGTGGAAGAAGTAGTAACAACCATAGCATAGTTCACCTATTTTCAAGAATTCTTTGGCCTTGTTAAACCAACTTCATCTGCTATCAAGTCAGAAAAAGTACTTTGAGCCCATTTTGGATACTTAGACAAATTATTCAAATCAGGGACTCCAGAATTCTCATTAGGTGCATTATTCGATGGGGGACTTAGAGAATTTTCAACAATTTCTAAGTCATCAACCTGTGAACTTGTAGATGAAGGAGAGGAAAGTGAAGGAATTTGAGTCTCATATCGTAACTTCGAAGAGTTATCCCCATTATTCAAACCCTTATCTCTTTTTGCATTTTCCTCTCTAATCTATCAAGTTGAGAATCAATCTCTGCAGTGTTCATAGTCCCAAACTCATCAAATATTACATCTCGACTCACTATGAATTTGCCTGAATCCTATGCAAGCAAACGAAACCCCTTTTAATCTTTAGAATAACCAAGAAAGATGCATTTTTGACTTCGTGGTTCCAAATTAGTTCTATGTTTAGGAGGAACCAAAGCAAAACAAAGACATCCAAACACTTTCAAGTGTTTAACTTTGGGTTTAAACCCATACCATGCCTCATATGGAGTTTGTCTGAAAAGTGCAACTGTGGGGGACCTATTTCTCAAAGACACTGTAGTAGCAATGGCTTCAACCCAAAACTTATCATCAAGCTATTTATAGTGCAACATGGCACGTGTTGTGCCCTCTAAAGTTCTATTCATTCATTTAGATACTCCATTTTGTTGTGGAGTATAAGCATTACTATATTGTCGATGAATTCCATGTTCTTGACAATAGTCTAAAAATTCATTAGAGATACTCACCTCCATTATCTGAACGAAGAGTGGCCAAATGTGAACCTGTTTCTTTTTCGACTAAGTGTAACCAATCAACAAACTTAGCGAAAACTTCAGATTTATTTTTCATAAAGAATACCCAAGTCATCCTAGAAAAGTCATCAATAAACAAGACAAAGTATCTACACCCACCAATGGATGACTTTTTCATGTCACATACATCACTATGAACTAACTGTAAACATCTGTTAGCTCTCCAAGATGACTGTTTAGGACATTTTTCTCAATTTTGTTTGCCCAAAACACATGACTCACAAAGAATACTATCTTTGCGAAAAGTGGGCAACCCATTCACCATACCATATCTCTACAAATCCACTAAAGAGTGGATATTCAAATGTCCATAGCAGAGATGCCATAACCACTGTGTAGACATAGTACCTGTGCCTATGTCAACAATTGTTGCAAGTTCTATATTGGGAGGAAGCACCTTACAATGCAATCTAACCAAGTTTCCATCTTCATATCCTATCTACATGGTTTTATAATTATCCTTCACTGAATTAATGCAAATGAGCCCATTTTCAAGCACAATTTGATAACCTTTCTTTCAAATAGTTACCAAAGAAAGTAAGTGTTTCTTCAATGTGGGAACATACCAAACATCCTCCAAGTATTTTATAGACCCATTAGGAAGAAGAATTCAAATAGAACCAAGTCCTAATGGTGTATGCATAGACTTATCTGCTAAGGCAACTGGAAAGAGAGAAGCTTCCTTATAAGACCAAAAGAAATCTCTCCTAAATGTCATGTGTTTGGTTACTCCTGTGTCTAAAACCCATACATCTATGAGCTCATCTCTAGCCTCATATTCAATATAATCAATGTGCCCCTAAGTAGTAAATACAAATTCATGGGCAACATTACTAGATTCATCATAGTCATGATCGGCATACTGAGCAGAGTTAGTCTTAGTCACTTTTTGTGGCCTCTGAATTTTATCAAAAGGAATCCTATATTGTGAGGTAATATGACCAAATTTTCCACATCTATGACACTGAATGTTTGATCTACCTCAATCTCTGCCCCCATATGAATTGTGACCATGTCCTCGATCACTTGTTTCATGTGAATGTGATTGATTAGATTGTTGATTATTTGAATGACCCCTACCTCTGTTTTGATATCTGCCTCCTCTGTAACCTCGACCCCCTCTATAACTATTTCCTCTATTGTTTTGATGCCCAGATGAAGATGAACTAGGCTTTGACTCTAAAACATGGGCTTCTTCAATTTTCTTGGATTTATTGGGTAGAGAGAGGTCATGTTGGATGAGAAACTTAGCCAACTTATCAAAGGTGATGCCTGTGATCTTGTCAGAGACATGCAACATTTCAACAAAATTCCTATAGGACCTTGGTAGTCCTTTCAAAGCAGCAGTAACTATGAGGTCATCATCTAGTTTTCCAAAACTAGCCTTAGTGTACTCAGTAGTGATATTTTTCAATTTAGACATATATTCTCCCATATCCCCATCCTCATCTAATGACAAAGTGAACAACTGCATATGAATATCTATCTTCTTATGCTTAGGTTTCTTATCATACAAATCTGACAATGTTTTCCATGTAGTGTAACTATGAGGAGAATTTTCAATATGAACATACGTATCATGAGTACAACAACATTTAATGAGAGCTAAGGCCTTAGAATCACGTAAATTGAAAATATCTAATTTAGCTTGCTCTGTTGGCAATGTGGGATTTTCATTCTTAACAATATCCCATAACTCATTAAACACTAGTGAAGCCTCCAATCATTTCCAATCTGAATAATTGGAAATTGTTAATCTATCACCATCTGAAAGCAAATTCTAAATTTTTGGCATTTTTAAATGAACGCAAGTGCAGTAGAGAAACGTGTGAAAAATGCAAAAGAAATGAAACAAATATCACACTCACTGCACAAAACACTACTTCTACGGGGTTTTGCACTTAACCTCCACGTAGAGCATAAAAGAAAAATAAGTATTTTTGATGGGTTTTGCACTTAACCACACCAAAAATCAATGATTACACCCTTATTTCACCAAATTACAATCTTATTTCACCAATTACACCCTTATCTCACCACAACAATGCAAAAGAAATATGATTGAATTCCACCCCTTTTTCAAAAATTTAAATAACACAATACAATAAGTATGTGTTTTACAATATTCTGAATTTAAAAAAGAGAATATTCCTTTTTCAAAAAAATCATATTCCAAAGCAAAAACAACTTTCTCCAAAAAGAAGGGATTTGAACCCTTGACCTCCTCCTTTGCAAGCTTCTAACAAAATAGGCTTAACCAATTGCTCTAAGAGCATTTGCAAAACACTACACTCAGAAATTTATATTTATACCAGATTTAGTGTATGAGGGAAAATTAAAAAAAAATTACATATGAGTAAATAAATTCAAAATTTTCCCTTTCTTATAGCCTCTCTTTCAAGCTTCTTCCAGGTGGGCCCTCCACAGCGAATATTTGAAACAAAACTATAGAAACAGCAAAAAAATAATTTTTGAAATTTTATACTGTGCCATGCTTGCTTGGGATGCCATGGCTACTGCTAGAAATTATTTTCACCTGTTTTCTCTCACCTACAGGCCATACAAATCCGTACAGGCATGCTAAAACATATTTTGACTGAGTTTTGGCATATTTTTAAAGTATTTTTTTGCAGGGAATGGATTCCAAATGAAGCTTGGATGTTGGAAGGCCGTACAACAGGCTGTACAAGTGAAAAAAATTCCAAATTTTCAATTAAAATGCAAAAAATAGAGGTTTTAATGCCATTTGCAGATGATTTGGACTTTAAGAAGCCTAAGAATAAATAGATATAACAAAGGCAGCCATGAATGGAGATTTTCAAAGGTTTTCCACAGAAAATAGGCCGTACAAATATGATTTTGGCCAAAAAAGAATGAATTTAATAACATTAAAATGCTAAAAATTCATTTTTATGCTAGATGAGGAGGTTTGAACACAAGACAATGGAGTATGAATGATCAAAAAAGATCACACTGTGGTATGTGGAAATATACATGTTTAAATATAAATAATATTTGAAAAATTAAAATAATTTAATAATTTTTCAAAATATTTAAACCAAGACTATATGGCATACCTTATTTTTCATGCCAAAAGATATCACGCAAATTGATTTTTCACCGTGCTCCTTCAAATTCACCATGCTTTCAAAATAACCATGCTCTGATACCACTGATAACTCCAGAATCAAAATAAGTTAAACCTTGTCCCCACTTAGTGCGAGTGCACAAGTATTTTATTAATAATTCAAAAATTCAAGTACATAAGGGTGCCTTTACTCCATTAACCCTTTTACAATGCAAACATGATTTATATAGTTTTTACCAATGACCGGTAAAAACAACTAATCCTATAACCAACTAAATATGGGAAAACAACCCGTAAAGTAATTCTAATTAATAAACATAAAACATAAAAACTACCTAATAATTAAACTAAGTTTATTTTATGGGGGTGTCTTTATAAAAGATGCATGCCCCATTTACAATAATTCTTTATTTCCTACCAAAAATCTAACCTAACGTTAAGACTTTGGAACAAGTCCTAACAGCACCTAACATATGAGATGTTGGGTATTCTTTTGAAACACTTTTCATCTTGTATAAACTATACAAGCTTATTTAATGACTCCAAAAGTGGCCTAGAATGACATAGGACTACCTAAGACAAATATGACAATGATAAAACATAATGTTAACCTCATTAAAGACCATGGGACACATTTTACACCTTAGGAGACCCTATGACAAGTTTCAACTATATAGGGGTTTGACCTAATTTGAATTGAGGTCTAATGAACATTTTGGTGATTTGCTAGGGGTGACAAGCTAACTATGCCAAAAACCAATAGCCTTTTCTTATCCATCTAGATATTGAGTCACCTATACATTGTACTTGACAAAAAATTGCCTATGAAATAACACCAAAATACACCAAATAATAGGAAAAAAACACATAAAACCACACACTAAATCAAACACTCTTACGTTCTCAAGAACACTTAGGGAAAACACACACAACATAAACAAAAGATACCTATCCTAGTATATACATGAACTCAAACACTTGAGGTGAATTAAAATAACTATTGCTTCAACCAGGGTCAAATATGGTGCCTTTTTCATCATTTCTTCTCCATGAAATCAATCCATCATGTGAAGCATGCTTATCAATAAAAACTTACTTGTGTAAATAGTGAAATGACTTATCATGTTTAGGTCTTATGTTGGCTACAAGTGTGTCATTTGGAGCTTTCAAGAACACTCTGTCTGGCCCTCCAAGAGTCTTGTTTGGATTTTCAACTTGCTTGAGTTATGCCATGTCTAATTTACACTTCTAAAACTGAATCTTGGGAGTCTCCAAAGTTACCTCAACTTTACCTTCTTCTAGGATATGATTCACTTGATATATATAATCATTAATATTGTCTTCTTTCTTCTCCAACATGTTTGAAAATGATTCAACATTACACTGAGGTTTGGACTACCCCTCAAACACACATTTCTACCTTAGCCTCATTAGATTCCTTCATAAATGTATCCTTCATGACAATAGTGTGACACTCATTTTCATACATGATAAGACACTCCTTCATGCTTAGGAGATTCATTAATAACCTTACTATCATATTCATGTTTCTTAGGAGGGGGAGTTGACTTAGCTATTCAAATTCTTGAACTATGTCAAGAAACTATTGTCGTAGGTCATCTTATATGGGTATAATGGCATTTTATTCTTCATTATTCTTATTTAACATACTTTGAATACTATCATCATCATGAATATGAACAATGTAACTACCCTCAATATCTTGTGGAAATGAATTATCAATGCTTACCCTAGATTGTCCATAACCTTCCCCATGGATGATGTATGTGCCAAGATTAGTATACTCAATGAAAGTATATGGATCATGTCCATAAGTGTTAGTATCATACTCAAATAGGAAAATGTTAGAGATTCCTTCAAGCTTAGAGAATGTTCCATCATCCATAACATACTCTTCTTGATCATTGATTGTACAATTGAGATTAGAGCTTGCTTCTACATATGGATCAATATGAAACTTAGCCAATGGTTGAGTTATAATAGTTACCTTTGATCCATACCTTGTCTTGAAGGCCAAGAATAACCAATTAATTGAGAGATATCCTCCTATCTTGGATTTGAAATCCCTTGAAAGGCCAATAGTTAAGTGAGTAGGCAGATCAACCATTACTATATCTTGAAGGATTGGGAAGCTTGGACAATCATGCATGAAAAATTTCAACACTTTGATGAGTCCCACTAAATTATATAGTGTCATGTAAATTTTAACACTCCCTTAATGTATGGTTCATATTTAAAACCCAATTTATCTACCATAAGCTTGGGCATCATTGAAGTACTTGCCCCACTATCCAAAAAACAATTATGAACAACCTTATCTCCCATAATTAAAGTGAGGTAGAAGGGTGGAGGATTTTAAAGTTTGGAAGAGGGGTTAACAATGTGAGTGGGAGTATTAGTGAGTGCAACACCACCATGTCTTGAAGTTTGAGGACTGAAGTTTATTTGGAATAGCTATTCTTGAAGGAGCTCCTTTTGACTGGGCATGTGAAGTACTTTCCAAAGAGAGATACTAGTTTTAAAATTATTCAAAGAATCAACAATATTCAAAGAAGGAACATTTACCTTTTCTTGTGTTATTGAAGGCAAAGAAGTGACTTGAGCTTGAGGTAATAGAACACTTTAAGTAGCCTTTCCTATATTCTGATTTGAAATAGGTGTAGAAGTTGTAGGGACTATCACACTTGCAGTCATACCTTTCTGCCTTATAGGAGGGTTACTTAGACTTGTGGCAATGCCATGGACATCTCCTAAAGCCTTCCTCTTTGATCTTGTATTAGTTACCACTAAAGCACTCTAATTGAGGACAAATGTATCCTCCACTAGAAAGTTTACAAGGCTCACTCTTTGGGACTACCATCCTTCATTTGCTTTTGCTTTCATGTAATTCTCATCTTCTACTATCAATTAAGGAGTAACTCCTCCTTGAAAATCCAAGGCATGTCCTTCATATTCATTAACATACATATATTTTCCTTGCTACCATTCTTCTCTTTGGACTAAGTTACTATGAACTAGGACCATAGATCTTATGTTAGAAGTAGAAGTTGGGTTATATGCATTGGGTGGCCTATTAAAGTTAGGTTGGTCTTGCCTTCTCCTTTGAGCATATTGATAAGGTGGGAACCTATTTCCTTATTAAGGATAGGGTCAGGGGTTCTAGCTAACTCCATATTATATATTTAGTTTCCTAACTTGAGCCTCAAAAGCATTATATCTTGCTTGCCAATCAATAGCATCTTCTACCTTCTTAGGGGTAGCTCTAGACTTAGTGTTTGCATTTGTAATTGGAGCAACATTTGGATTAGTAGCATACATATTGGGTAAAAGAGGCATAAATACTTTTGGAGGGAGTTTGCTAGCTTGTATTAGGTCATATCAACTCTAATGACTATGTTATAAGCTTCAGATAAGGTGTAACCACCCATGGACTACAACATGATGGCTATGTCAGTTCCAATATCCCTTACATATGTAGGGAAAACAAATCTTCTAGGAGGTCTCATGGGAGGAGGTAGTCTATACCAAGTTATTTGAAATATCTCATTTAAGTCATGCATAATATCCTTAGGACCTCTTTGAATCATTTTAATTTGATGAATGAGTGATGTCTAATCACTTTTGTCTTCAAACCTTAAAGTTAACAACTCTCCAAAATCATCCCAAGTTATGATACATCCTCCCAAAAATGTCTTATACCAGTCAAGAGCTTTTCCTCTAAGAGACATATCAAGTATTCTAATTGTAATATTCATTTTAGTAACATTATTAAAGCTATAAAATTTAGATATGTCCCTAATGTGTTCACTAGGGGTGACATGACCTTCCCCATTGAAAGTAGGAACACTCTTGGTAGCATTTGGAGGTATATCATCATATACATTGAGGTGTATGGGGATTTTAGTGTTAAAGGCTGGTATGACATGCTACCTAGCCATGTTGTCATTAAGTTACTCTTCACTTTCTTGATCTTATTGTCTGGAAAATTCTTATTAATCTTCAAAGGTCAAGATAGGCTAAGGATATTACATTTCAAGAGAAAGTTCAGGTTGAAGGAGTGGGTTTATGGGATTGATACCTCTACTAGTAGTTGACCTAGTAAAGACCATGAAGAATGAACAATAGAATGATAAGACTTGGTCTACAACTAGATATTACATTGAATGGAATCACCAAATGCTGAGTAGAAAACCATATGTAGCTGTGATGTTATCAAGACAACATTCACCTTAACAAGATGTACTTGAGACAATTATCCCACTAAGAATGCAAGAAATACTATCATATAATCTTTCACCCTTGATATTTTGTTCAATCCTTCTCTAGATTGATTGAAACATTAGATTACCTCTAGGCCTATGGGTTTCCTATATCAGATGTAAACCTCTAGGTTTGAGGGCTAGCTCCCTAGATTAGACTTTGATATCTTATCATCTACACTACTTATTTGATTAGATAAAAAGATATAGTGAGTAAAATGAAAATAACCTATCCTAAAAAGGTGATACACTAAATGATATCCACTTATACTATCATATACTTGCACTATGAAACATGATACATACCACTAGTTTCAACATCCTAGATTGATCTAACATAAGTATTTCAAACATAGAGGTGATATGCATTGTAATAATCAAGGTGAGTGAACTAAAGGCCATATTATAGACACTAAGGCTACTCCTTACACTTTGAGATAGACAAATGTACTAAATACACTTTATATGACCTGTTAGAGGGAAAACTACTTGCATTAAACATGGAAGAGCAAAGAGAAGGTAAGGATAGATACTTATCACTTAACATTCCACTATACACCACTTCACACACTTAGAAAAGAAACTTATTAGATCAAAACTAGATTGGAAATATTTATTTAAAAGGAAAATATAGTATTCAAAATAGCAAGGCTTCACCATACTAGTTATGGATTTTTTTTAGAAAGACAAAAAGGCTTGCATTTATAGAGTAAAAGAGAGGAGAGAGAAGGGGAGAAATTCAAAGGTCACAAAGACAAGTGTAAATCTATGAGAACCAGTTATAAAGAAATATAATGGAGTGCAAAAAGAGGTATAAAATTTTTCTTGGACAAGTGTCCATCATAACTTCATCATTATCCTTCAAGTTGGTGTAAATACCTCAAATAGCTTTCTTGAAACTACCTTGTAGTGATGAGCTCACTTGACCATTTGAAACAAGACTAAGAAGTTTTGAAACATATTTAATATCTTATGGAGTTTGGAAAAAAGATGTGATAGTCATCATATGCCTCCCTAAATGATATCCTTCCTCTTGACACTAATATTCACTATCTACAATCACTCATAGGTCTTCTAGGCTTCAATATTCACATTTGTCATTAAGGTGACTAGAAATTGCTTAGGGTAATCGATGGAAGAGGTGTTAGGACACATATTTAGAACCCATTTTACTTCCACTCCATTAGGTAGACCTCAAAAGGATCCACTATCAAACTTTTCATCTTCTCACTAAGCAGTCACTTCTCATTTTCATTATCTGTCTAAGACTACTTGTAGTGAATAGATTAGTAGAGATATTTCCATGCTTATATATGGTGATAAATGAATATAGGGAGTTATAATAAGTCCCTATTTACCTCCTTAAATTGCCTTCATCCACAAATTATCCTTTGTACCTATAAACCAGTCAAATCCTAAAAAAACCTTGAATTAGGTTTGTCCGTATAAGAGACAGCATGAAATAAATGGATGGGAAGGAGCATGAGAGAATATTAGAAAATTCCCAATAAATTTAAAGGCCATTAACCAATTTTTAATTAATCTCCACCCGTTTCTTCTCCATTGGGTTCTAGCAAGGGTTTTAGGTGGTTTTGCTTCTTAGTGATAGTTTATAAAACCTACACATCCAACTCATGAACCAATTCCACAATTATTAAGTTTATGACCCTAATAAACTACCCTTATCTCCTTAAGGAACCATTAAATGTGTTTGTATATGTATGTGTGTTTGATAATAGCTTTTTGATCTTTCTCTTGCATTTTGTGTACCCCTGTCATAAAATTAGGTTAAAATGACCAACTTGGTGTAAATTTATGCAAACCAATGAATATGATCAATATTATACCTCCCATTGAAGTCTCTAAATTGGATTTTAAGGTTTTTATGGTCATAGAAAAGGAACTAGACAACCTGAGGGTTTAGGCCTAGTTCTAGGCCTAATAGGCATGATTATGTTTGATTGCCTATGACCACCTCTGAGTGGTTTTCAGTGACTGTGAGAAATTATAAACCTTTGTATACCTTCATTAAAACCATTTGAACATTTATAAAACTTTTTAAAAGACTCTCCATCAGATTCTCTTATCATATACACACCAAACCTACAATCATCTTACTCCTAGAGTGTTTTTTGTCTAAGACAAAATAGAGGGCATCTCCCCTATTTACCTAGCCAAAGTGAGGATACAAGAGGATAGAATAGATCATGAATACCATATGAAAAATATTTCATGGTTGGATCACTTCTCTATAGTCTTGAATACTTCAAATCTTTAAGACAAACTTATGGGACTATGAGGACTGCACACAAAATTTTGTTTGGGCCTAAGAGCCGTGAGATATGACTATAGTTTAAGATATTTAATTATTGAGAGAAATTTAGAATGTGTCAATACCATTGTGATAATTTTTTAAATATGATATATCCATCATACACCTATGACAACTTTCCAAACTAACTCTCTCTACTTGCCTAGGCTAGCCTATAGACTATGTTGATTGTGTCAACTATAGGTGGCAATCAGGGAAAATTTAAAGGGCTTATATAGATGTTCATTTGTGTCTAAGTAGTTCATTAATTTATCTTTATCCTTATGAGATAATTGGATATTTTGAAACTTGAGTAAACATATATGTCTGTAAAGTTCTCAGCTTCTTGTCTCTCACCATCAACTTTGTGGTTCTATAGTTAGACTAAAGATATTATTTGGGGGTATGAGACTTATAGGTGGTCATATGCATGAGTGTCCTTGAACCAATGTTTCTCTTCTAGTAATTGGGGATCATTTCACACTTGAATGAGTTAATTTAATTCCTATAAACCATGTAGCCATTCCATTATAGGTCATTATTGTGTTGTAAGATCATTTTAGCTTAAATCATTGTAGCTTAATGAAAGTTTTCATTGTGAATTAGATTGGGTTGAAACCAATCAACCATCACCTTTTTTTAATATAAATTTTTTATCTTTATGTCAATAAATTATTTATAGGCTTGGGGTACATGAGAGAAACCATAATACCTATCCATTCCTTAAGACACTCTACCATGAGATGACTATTTGTGAGGTAGCATCCCCTTTTCAGAGAGATTAAGGTAAACTTTCCCAATTACAATTTTTTCAACCTGAGAACAAGGACTGAGGTCTATTTGTATACAATGGCCTCATCATTATCACCATGATCCTCTATATACTCTTAGACCTAATCTAATGTCTCAAGGAGTTAAACACCTTCACCATTCAACA
This sequence comes from Torreya grandis, assembly GCA_037957365.1. Lineage (NCBI taxonomy): Eukaryota > Viridiplantae > Streptophyta > Pinopsida > Cupressales > Taxaceae > Torreya > Torreya grandis. The sequence continues at coordinate 1,874,608 of JARHVA010000454.1, read as the reverse complement.
TTAATTAGACCTTTATGGTATTGGTATCAGATTGTTGTTGGTGATTGATTGTAGGTGTTATCATATATCACTATGTGCTAAGAATTGGTTCTCAAAACCAATTTATAACTCTTTTATTATCTCAATATTATTATTTCCACTTTCGGAGTATCTTCATACCATTGAAACCTTCATGTGTCATCAACATGACTGACCAATGCCTAGTTACACTTGATTGTAAGTGACAGTCACAAAGAGGTTTGATTGTGTGTGTGTGTGTGTGTGTGTGTGTGTGTGTGTGTGTGTGTGTGTGTGTGTTAGGCCTTGAATTTCATAAGGAACATTATTGAGATCAAAACCTTCATGGATAAATATGATCAAAAATACTATTAGATGTTTAAATCAAACTTTTTATCCTTGTTCTGAATCCATTTACAAAAAGATAACTCTGTAACTAGTGAGACACTATCTTCAACGTCCATGGTGTCTCCTACTAATAAGATGATGTAGTCTTTTTCATTTAAATTCACACCACATGTTAAATATAGACTTAAAACTTGTGAGAAGGATGATCATACTCCTTAAGAACATGTAAAACACTTGGTTTATTTAGATCAATGCAATAGAGAAGGAAAACTGAGGTGTTGGGGATGTGTGGGCAAAAAAGAGTCACCAACCTTCTTAGAAATGGTTCATGAGGCAAAAAACACCAATCTTGGAACTATAACCATGAAGTTATAGTACACATATAGTAATATCACCCACCAAAATAATTTTCTCTAACTCACCTCCTCCTATCCTTACCAAAGGAAGACTGGTTGACCTTTTTGACTTGTCTAAGAGAAAAATGGGAAAGAGAGGTCCATTTTTGCCATTTTGAGCTTATCAAAGCTACCTAAGCATGGAAGTGAACTAAGGGGACCTAAAGGGACACTTTTAAAGTCTTCCAATGTGCCATAATATTTTTATAGGCTGTATAACTACCTAAAACTACTTGAAACTTCCTGATCTTCTCTTTTCCACATTGAACCTACACTTGTCAGTTTAAAAATACCATCTCTAACATACACCTAACATATGTGATGATGGATATTATTTTGAAACACTTTATATACACATAATATTTTTATCTTTTATTGATTAATAACACTTCGTATCTTGCAAGAACCTATCAAGTCTCAATTTCTTTGAGTGCATACCTTAAGGGGTGCACCAAGAAAGGGTTGGGTAGACCATCAGTTCTTGGTAAGATTTTTGTTCCTTTTTCCACTTTCCATCCACACACTAGCCTCCTAAAACCATTAAACCTAAACTTATTCTTCTTAATTATACCTATTCCTATCACTTGCTATGTTTTATCCTTCATTTCTCACTTTATCACCCTTTTGACCTGTCGGTTGTGCTAGGTCGACTAGGTTGACCTATCAAAGTTTAGGGACTTTTTCTCTCTTTTGGTTTTTTGGCATCTTGGCTGACCTAGCACAAACCGAGTGAGTTAGACCCAAAAACATGCTAGGCCGATTGGGTCCACCTAGCACAACCAACATTCTTGAATGATTTTAACGTAAAATATTATTATATATACAAGGTAATTTACCACCATTTAATAAGAGAGAATAATTAAGAAAAGAAGTGTGAATGAACATCTACCTATTGACCATTCTACTTGGGGAATAAATCTTTAGGGTTTAATACTTTCTTTACATCTTTGATATCATCTTGTGGATAAGTCTTTTGGATGCTTGGCTAGGTTGTATATCCTAGAGCTGATTTATCTTAATTATCCTTACATACCATGATAATATATTTCAAATCACCTTGGCCAAGGGGGAGATTGAGGCTTGGTGGGTTCATCTTCAAAGGTAAGTATTCCTATTTTTATTCCTCCTTTGTAATAGTACATAGATAATGCATTTGTATTCTTCTCTTCCTTGTATTAGGATTTTGTATACATTGACATGAGTATATATATTCTATACATGTTTAGTTTAGTTGTTTATTTGTTTTGTTTCTAACTCCCACTTTATGCCACAAGATTTGGTGTGCACTAGATTATATTTACTTTTCTTGTTATTAGATTAGTGAAATATTAAATCACAAGACTCTTTTAGGGTTGTTGTGTGATTGTGTTAGACTGTAGGATTTGGAAACCTACCCCACATGGTATGTTTTGACAAGTGATCCCCTAATCAAGTCTAGTAGATCCTCACATTGGTCATGCTCTTGCTTAACAATTATATGCCCCCAATCAGAAGTATAGGTGTGCTCTATCCCATTTGATTTAGGATTGATTTATGGACATGATGCATTTTTGACTGCATATATTATAGTGAACCTGACATAAATCAAACCCTTGAAGGATTTATTTGCCTTAGTTCATTTCTATTCATCATTATTTTTATCATATATTTACTATGTTGGATTGACCTTGTCGACCTAGTTATTTATCTTTGTGTGTAGGTTTGTAGGAACAACCAACTAGATCAACTAGCTTGACCCAATATAGGATTTTTGAACTTGTAAGATTCTATTCAAACAACTGGATTGACCATCTTGACTGCATACAAGTTTTTTATATTTTAAGACTTCTTATTCAATCTATTAGGTCACCTAGGTTGACCTATTGCATTTTCAATAGGTTCTTATATAGCTTGATCAACCATATCAACCTAGTTTGTAGGTTTTTGATAATTTTCTCCAAGCTTATTGATCATTAATCTTCTCTTTTTCATCTCTAAACCATTTAGGTCACTTTCTATCCCTCTACATCTCTCTTTTTTGTATTTTCCTTTCACAGTTTACAGTCTTTAAAACTAACCCTACATAATCAACTAGGTCAACCCTATGGACCTAGTTTTGTGTTTTCTAATATAACTATGTCAACATGATCGACCTAGTTCACTTTTAGACTTTGTTCCACAGTACAAGTTTGACACTATCAACCCTATTTTGTATGATTGTCCATATATTTTTTCAACTATACCTTATTTCAACTTTGGAATGAAGCATATATGTTAATCACATCTTTCTTTTAAGTTATTTACATGCTTAAAATAGTTCACATAGTCTAATTAGGGGATTTTAAATTAATCATTTAGTTACACTATTTTTATTATTTTTCACACACAACCAAACCACATAAACATCAACAAACATTTAAACATTTGACTACCTAGGTCTACCTACTTAGATTTCATCACCAAGGGGGGAGCCAATTTGATACTTTGGTCAAGTATAAAGTATGGATATTGGTATATTTTAGCTAAGCACCCACTACCCTTATTGATGCGGTGTGTGAAGTGAGGGGGTAAGCCCCAATACCAATCCTGTATCATTACCACTATAGTCCCTTTCATCCTAAACTTACCTGAAACTATCCATAGATTTCTATTTGGTACCTTACTTATAGTCAATATCCATTTACACTTAAAATCATTCTTAATAATCTAATCAACATTATGTGCGTAAAAACATTCATTATCAAGCATTAATGCAAGATTTTTCTTTGTGTGCATCAATTGGACTAGTCAACATCAATTCAATTGAATATTTATTTCCCTTTCCATACTTACTACTTTCTTACATTACTTTCAATTATCTTGATTTGATTTATAGCTTGTTATCAACTTTCTTTTCTTCCCTGTTTGGTATACTAGGTCAACCCTATCGACCCTATATCTTTTCCATCCCATGTACACTATGTTACGTCAACCTGGTCAACCTAGTACTATTTACAACATCTTTACCTCTTTTTACCAGTCACTGTTCACTGAACTAGGTTGATCCTGTGGACCCTGTATAGTTTTATAGTCCCTATTTTTGCACTAAGTCAACCAAGTCGACCTAGTACTATTTTTAATAACTTTTTTATTCTTTGCTTTCTCATATTTTCTCTTTTCCTTTCATCATGGACTTTCTATTTGGTGACAACACTAAAGTTCAATCAATAGACATGATGGAATTCACCAATCCTAATAGGACATCCCATAAACAAAGCAAGGTCTTTTTGTGAATGCTAGTAATGTTCATATTAAAACCCACACAATGAATTTATGGGACCCCTCCCCATGCCCCTTTACAACAAAACCCTCCTCTTCTCTTAGAGGATTAGCTTGAGTTAGACTATACTCTTGAACTACCTTTTTTTATCATAGAATTCCCTCAACATAGAGGGAACGATCCTTCCACCATTTATAACCTCATGATTAGCCATCAAGTTGAAGAACCTCACTCTCCTACTCCCATTTTCTCAATTGAATTTGAGGGTATCGATTTCTTTGCTTCTCAACCTCTTCCTTCAATATTGACTCCTTATGCCATGACATATTCTTCTTTAACTTCTTCCACGTCCATGCCTAATATCTCAACTAACATGGCAAGTTCTAAATCTAGTGGTCCTCTCATAAGATCCACTATCCTTAATCCTTCCACTAGTTCATCATTTTCTACCCAATGCTTCTAGTGGTTCTTCCTCTCAACCATTTATTAGTCCATATTTTGATTAACAAATATTTTTTGCCACTAGTGCCTCAAATTATCATAGCTCTTCTCAAGCTAATATCAACACTAATAGTGGTACCCAAGCCACTAACACCAACACAAACACTAATATTACTTATTCTAATAATACTAATCAAACTCATCAACTATTGTTTCAAACTCTCAATCAAATGATGAGCATGCAAAACCACCTTCTTAATCTTCAATCCAATCCTCAATCAATGACTTGGGGCACACATAACCAAAGTATTCCTCCTCCCCCTCTTCAATATTCTTAAGGTAATCTCATCATTCAACCTCCATTGGTCAAAAAAGTCATCAAGCATTTATAAAATGAACCTCTTACCACCCAAATTATTAACATTGACATTGGAGGTATAACACCTACAATTTGTTATAATGGATCACCTTATCCTAATCTTCACCTAAAGACATTTGGAAATCCTTACAAGGTTTGGGTCAAGATAAATACCTTTGCCTCTACCAAACTCTTAGCCAAAACCCTCACAGGTGATGCCTTAGATTGGTATAATCAACTTAGAACACACTTTATCACTAGTTTGGAGGACTTACTAAATGATTTAGTGTAAGAATTTAAAATTAGTGATCTTCTTGAGAACACTTTGGCCTATTTAATTTATTGCAAATAAAATGAAAATAAAAATGCCCAAGCCTTTGTTAAGTGATGGAAGACTTTATCAAATAAATGTGAACATAACATGGTGGATGATATTCTCTTTCATCTTTTTACAAATGCTTTATTCCCTAAGTTATAATATCGAGTCTATACCCTTTCTCCATGTACCTTGGAGGAAGCTATCAATCAAGCTAAAAGATAATATTTCCTTATGTACCAATTCAAGTCACCCTAACCTTCTACGGGCCTTCACTTATTAGTAAAGAGTAAAAACCACAATATTACCAATGATGGTGTCACTAATTCATTTGACACCATTCCTAATGTGCAAGTTATTGTTCCTACCCCTTTTTCAGAACCAACTCCTTCTCAACAATACACTAATCCTCATTTATCAATTAAAAAAATAATATCCATAAGCCATTATCCTTGGTCAAATTGATCAAATATATACCCAAGCCTCTTCCATGAGATATTGACCCTACTCGACCTATGAAATCATGGTATGATCCTAATAAGTTTTGTTGATTTCATGCTAGCTGGGGTCAGTCTCATGAGACTTGTAGACAGATCCATAATTTATCCATGGAATTTATTCTTGGCCTAAATTTTGACCATGATTTCACTATCCATAAGCATAAACAAGCCTATGATATTTTTTTCAAAGACTATAAATCACATGATACAAATAAATCCTTAAATCAAGCAAACACTCATGTAGCTATCTGTAAAGATCCCTTGCCTTATCATCAACCAATCTAAGAAGGTCAAGATAAGTCCACTTCTTCCACCAATAATGTAGAAAGTCTTGTTGAACCAAATTTCAAAGAGAATGTGGTTAGCATGACTAATATGCGAAGAGTGGTGGCTTTCATTGATTCAAAACCTATCTACACTCCTTCCTATAAGACATATCATGTTATCCATGATTCTTCTCCAACTCATTTAAATGAGTTAGGTAAAGATATTATTTCTTTTGATGATCTAATTTATGATTCTCCCTTGGATGACACATCCCATGCTATTTATACTTCTCTCTCATCATCTTATAATACTAATGATAATCCAATTTTTACTAAAACTTCTTCAAGATCAATCTAAACCAACTATTTCTTCATCACCATATAATTTACAACCTTATTCTCAACCTTCTCATTCTTATCAACATAAGTTTCAATGCTCTTCAGATCCACCTTCTAAAGATCTTATTAATCATTACACACCTATATCTAAAAATATAATTATGGGTTATGATGAGTGGGATCTTATTACGTAACTTTCTAATCTTCCATCTCAGATACCTTTCCTTGAACTCATGAGGACATCTCCACATCATAGAAACTGCCTCATGCAACTCTTATATGAAATGAATATCCCTCTCCCTCCTCTAGAAGGATGGGAGGAAATTTTATCTAGATCTAAGGATAGTATCTTATATCAATGTGAAGAGATATTTATTAATGTTGATGAAACTATAAACACTTCTCTTTCTTTTCAATTTTCCATAGCATCTATGATTTTGATGAGATTTTGCTTCATGCAGATGATCCTTAATTATTTATTAGCATCCAAATTAGTGATATCCAAGTTAAGTGAGCTTTGATCAATAAGGGTTTCGACATCTATGTCACTTCCTTTGATTTCATTAAGACATTTGGGTATTCCAAGTGTAATCTCAAGTCTATACACAACACATGCCAAAGATAGGATATAAGGCAAATGTCTCCCTTAGGGTATGTGTGGCTTCCCATTACTATCCCACCTATCACCATTCATGTGAAGGTGATGATCTTAAACATTCCCCTTTTGTAGAACATCTTGATTGGTAGGCCATGGACTCATCGTATGTGAGCTATCGTATCTTCTACCTACCAATGCATAAAATTTCCTCACAATAAATCCATTTACAAGATTAAAGGAGACACTAACCCTTAGAATTTCAAACAATTTTAAGATCATGGTGTCTTCAATATTATTACCCTTGAACCTTTTTCTAGTGTTCCATTCCATGAGTCATAGCATCTAAACTTTCTATTCAACTCAACCAGAGGCTACAATGGGCATCTTGAGCTCATTGGTAACATTCTTCCCAACCTTTTAGAATCTGATGATGATGAGCCTGATGATATTAACTTAAGGATCAAAACCTCTGATCTCTCACCTCATGTCATCTCACAACTTCATGCTTCCTTTTAGCCTCATTCTCATAAGCTTCCTTGTGATGACATTCCTGTAGTCTTAACCAATACTAGGCACTCTATTCACCAAGCTTCCTCCGATGATAAGGTCATCTTGACCTGTGTCATCGATATTCATACTCCAGATTATGATGATGGATATTATTTAGTGATCCTCTTTTAGGTGGCCTTATCCATGCCTATGATGCTAAGTTTTTTATTACCACTCTTCTTTACTTGAGTCTTTTCATGCATCTCATCATTCTATTTCATTTATAGTTCTTGATTCTTGCATTTTCCCTATTTATCATAGAGTATAGATGGCACAAGTACCTCTAGTTTTTGAGGACCTACTTAGGACCATGCTCTTGGATCATTCTATGACTGGACCTTATCACTTTACCACACCTAGGGTATTCCTCCTTAAACCTTCTGCAAATCCCACCCCTCCTTTAGTAGGGCCAGCTATAGTTAAGCTTGTTCCTTTTTCTACTATAATTAAACCTATTTCCTCTCCTAGTGTTGTTAAGTCTCTTCCTTCTTCTCATATTAGTGATCCTCATATTGAGCTTAGTTATACTCCTTCCTCATCATCACCCTCCCTTGACGATGGTTTGATTTTTTTGCCTAAGATGGCTCCTTTGCCCACTAAATGAGCTGAGGAGTCCTCTTTAGCTTCTTCCATTCCTATTTCACCTCCTTTCTTGAGTGCTCCTAAAAACACTCACAAGTGTATCTATTGCTTCTATGGGATAGATAATCACTCTTATACCTATTGTCAAAAGTTGTAATAATACCTTGATACCTTGTGTCCTTCTTCCCCATCATCAGACAAAGCCATACCTCCCCCAAAGGTACTTCCGAAATCTTTACCTAAGTATGTGAGGTATATTGTCTATGGTACCTATATGGAATGCATCACACTACTCATTTTTTCATTATTCAAAAACATCTTAAAGATAACCTTGTAACCATCCCTAGACCTTCTACCATTCCTCCCATAGGTCATTCTCATAAGAAGGCTCCTCCTTCTCCCATGGCTCCACCTCTAATGGTTTTGTCACCTCCTATGGTCCCTTCACCACCTTATATGCCTCCACCTATGATTCCTTCACATATATACCTTCCCTCACCTATGGATCCTTATCCACCTATCGATCCTTCTCCACCTATGATTCTTGCTTCTCTTGTAGATCTTATTTCCATCCATTCTCCTAACTAGCCTTTGCCTAACTTTATTCCTTAACACGATCCTTTGAGCATCCCTAATTTTTTAGTTGAGGAGATCATAAAATAAGTATTTGCCTATTATTCACTAAATATTGATGAGAACTTAGCTGTAGTATGAATTCAAATTCATAGAGACTTATCAAATGTAATGGATAATGTGTGTGGATAGATTTACTAGTATTTATGAGCACATGCATGGTGCTTTCTCATTTATGTTTGGAATGGACATGTACTTTAATCTTATTTCTATTTTTTATTATATCATTTGACACTTTGTCAAATTCTTTCTTATCTTATATCAATTTTATTCTTCTTATTGTACTATAGTTAGCTTATGTTATTATTTTACATTATACATATACTTGTCTTTTCCTTATCATTTCTATTTTTCCCTTATCATTGCAATTTTCCCCTTATCATTGCTTTCTTTTCCTTCAGAGTTTTTCTCAATAATATTCCCTTGTATATTCGTGATTGTTTACTTTTTTATATTTATTTTTCATAGATAGTTGTCATAGTGACTTGGTCATATTTACACTCTTCCCTATGATTAATATCTCCTATTACCATGTGATTAGTTCACAAGAAATTTTTCTCATTACTATTTATTTTCAATAGTCCTCCTTTGGATCTCCTTTTTCCTTTCTTCCTTTTTCCTCAAACTAAGCATATACATGGTTGAGACTTGAGATCATATGCTCAATTAATTGTCAAGCTTAAGTGTTCTAGTTAGTCTTTTGTCTTGGGTTACTTAGCTTCATTTAGCCTTAGCCTACATCTCATTCATGTGTATCACTATCTCTCTCATGATTGGTCATTCCAAATCCATATGGAGGAGGAATCTTAAAAATACTTTAAAATAAAATTAAAATCCAAATCATTTAAAAAAAGGCAATGATATCAAAAGGCAAAAATATTGAATATTCTGAAAAGTCTAATCACACTAAAAGACATGATTCAAAGCACATCTCCTTCTTCTAGTCAAATCTCAAACTCTACAATTGGCCTCATGGTAGATCCAAGGTTATTTGGGGTACGGTAGGCCAATAGATTAGAAGAGGAGAATAAAAAAATCTTTTAGTGCTACCTACTTTCTCATGCAAGTACCGAATCTTCATAGTAGACCGATAATTTTATAAGGGGTCCTAAGGAGCGGGGAACATGTTGTGAGAAGGTAGGTCCATTTTAATTTTTCTTGTACCAATCTACAATCATGAGTTGTTCTTAGTAGCACACCTATTTGCATACAAATATTTGTGTTTATAGCATGCAAGATTCCTTTGTACATAGATGACCACTAGTCCCATAGTGTCTTCTCATGTCCATAGTATGCCTCTTGCCTCCTAAGGTCTTCTCATAAGATGCCTAAGTATTGATTTTTACACTCAATTTTTCATTCTTTTTCCTTCATATTTCCTCTTGGGAAATATTTTTTTTCTTACTAATCACTCCCCTTGGGATATCATTTGTGAGTTACTTTATAAGACAGTGGATAATACCCAACATCCCTCATAAATTACCATCTTTTCCATCCTATTACCCACATCCTTTATTTACCATTTCGTATCCTTCTACTTACTAATCTTGATTTGGTACCCCTTGAGTTTTTCTTTTGTGAGTTGCAGTGTAAGATCACGGATAGGCCCAACCCTCCTCATAAATTTTTTCCAATAATCAAGTTACTATCCAAAATTACATGTGTTAAATATGAAATAAGATTCAATTGATTATGAAGTTACATGTCATTAACATGCTTCCCATCTTGATATTTATATGTTTTATGCTTCATTTATCTTTCATCTTTTATTTTCTTATTTTTTGAGTGCACGTAAGATTACAACCATTTCTTGAATTTCTCATACTCCCAGCTTGAATTAGTATGATAAATTTAAGACCAAATTTTTGCAAATTTTGTTTTTCTCTTGTACTTCCCATCATGAAATAGTATAATTGATTAGCTTAATTTTATTTTATTTTAATTACCATTTGTGCCCTTTTTCATACCTTCCATTTTATTACATTGTTTGTCATACTTCCCAATGTGATATTTAGTATGATTTTACTTGGTTTAATTTGGTGCAAAAATATTTTACATTGGTTTAAAAATAAATCCCCTTTTACCATCTTGTTTGCCATTTTCTTGGAATTTTATACTTAGTCATTTTTGTTATTACACATTTCCCAACTTGAACTAGTGTGTAGTGTATTTTTGATTGAATATATTTTTCCAAGTCATTTTTCTACCTATTTATTTTTAACCATGCATGTGTACTCCATAATGCTACAAAATAAACTACCCCACATATATTTCATATAGCATATATAACAAAACTAAATACATGTGATAGATAGAAATATATCCAAAAGCATCCACTAATGCAACCATCATAAGAAAACATACACAACCAACACCAATAAGCCAAAATGATACATCACACACACACACACACACACACACACACACACACACACACACTCACACACACACACACACACACAAACACACACACACACACACACACACACACACACACACACACACACACACACACACACACACACACACACACACACACACACACACACACACACACACACACACACATGAGTTTGATACAACATATACAATCATATACAAAGCCCTAGTGTAAGGGCTAGTTTCCATCCTATCTATCTCATGGCTTAGACATGTTGCCTACTAAGGCTTTAGTCTAATTAATCTAAATAATAATATATAATGAGGTAGTTCAAGATCTCAATCCCTTTACCTATCCTTATAGGAGTGCTATCTGCACTTGTGCCTATACTAACTTAGTATGGGTCAATGTATGTGCATATGTCAACTAAGTTTGCATCACTGTATATGCTTGTGTCATATGTGTCATTGTCTATATATATGCATCTCTCTCATCTACCAAGGCTTGTCAAGCTTATCTCTCATATTTACCCATATCTACTGATGTCTACATCCTCTCTCTCTCTACACCTGTATCTACCTCACTACCTCACCAACTAATCTAAACCAACTCACCTAAGTTGGGGTAGATGGTACACTTGTATCCTCTAATGTCATGGGGTCATATGGATATAGAGTCTCATCTAGGATGTCATGGAGTTATCCCCTCATTAGGGAACCCCATCTCTCCTCCTTATCCTCATGTATGCCTAAAAAATCACACCAGAGGGATATTAGATCATTGTCATATCTCATAATATCTATCTATATCTCTCTACTACCAAATAAAAAATTAATAAATAATTCAACCATTTTCATACCTATATGTGTCTCATTTCCCATGATATCATCATCTACATGATCACCTAACACAGTCTCCTTGTCTATGCAGTTTCCTAGTACATCTTTAATAGCTCACCTCCTCAGCTCAAATCTAGATATCATGGCTCATGTCCATCTTAACCTCCATCTGAGTGGTCTCTCTATCATCTCCTCTAGCTCATTTATGGGATCATTTGGGATGTCTATAATCTCCACTCTCTCCTATCTCTTTCACTACCATGTCCTCAGTGGCCATAGCTCATTTTACTATAGGGATAGTAGTGGTACATCTAGTATCTTTGCCTCCTCTACCACTCATCATGCTTGACTAGTCCATGGTCACTCCTGATATGGCCTTAGTGTTAGCCTCACTCTCAGTGGTCTGAGTCCCCTTTTCCCTTGTGGCTCCCTCACATGCCAAGCCCACTAGTTAGGCATTAATATCAGTGTCACCAGATGAGGTAATCCCATTTATCTTGGCACTCATGCCACTAGATGTGGCTCTCTCCACCATGATAGTGTCCAATCACCTCTTTCCTTTCTAGTGCTGGTGAAATTTTATGCCAACTCACTCATGTAGCTATTATGTAACCATACAATTTCCACATGATGTATACACATCTCACTACCTATAACACTAAGATGTGGGGCAAAAACCACACTACTTGGTCCTCCTTCCATCTCTACACTTGAGGTAACCTATCATTGACCACACGGGGCAACCTAGTCAGTCTATACATGGAGAATCTCTCATATATCCATGTTGTTAATAGTATGATCAGTCACATTATCTTTTACCCTCTGACTAGCATCTCAAATAGATCATGTATGAGCTGGACCCAGATGACATAACCTAGATCATATAGTTCTCCCTCCTCTAGCATCATCCTACTCAAGGCTACCATGAATAGTGGTACCTTGTCATTTGAATTTTGATAGAGCATTTGTTGTGTCACAAGGCCTATCACTACTTTTTGGAGGTCTAAAATCTATGATGTATACATGTCATCCATACTAGCTTTCCTCTCCTCTAAGCTATCCAATGTTTCTTTTATGGGTAGCCTGAGGATGGCATGGACATCCTCTAGTGTGATACCCACCTCTATCACATCCCCATCCACCTCCCATCTGAAGGTGTTAGTCAATCATTCCCAACATCCTAGGAACATGATTAATAGGTCAACATTGAGGGGGATCCTACACATATCAGATATACTTCCTAGACCCATGGCTACTAGTCTAGCTCAATCTCCATCTGACAATTTATCCAATAAATTTGGAAACTAAGATATGCACACCACCCTCTAGAATATCATATATCTTTGTAACCAAGAAATAATAAAGGATGCATTAGTTCCTCCATGTCATGTATAATCACAATACAATCTTTATACATCATTTTTACATTTTTAATTAAAAACAAGCCTAATTGCTTATACCTTATTCATTTTATCCTATTTCTAGCTTTTTTGGTCCCTCTTGCCCTCCTTTGGTCATTTTAGGCCATTCTATCCCTCTTTCAACTTTTTTCATGCTTTTTTGTGCTTATTATGGTTCCTTGGTCAATGTAGTTTGACCAAAATTTCCCTATTTTTGTCATAGTTAACTTTAAATTCCAAGTCAACCCTCATATTTTCTCCTTCATGGTACTGAGTTTTCATTTTGGCCCTTACGAATTAGTTACTCACTCCATTATAGATTTTTATCCTACATATTACATTAGGTTGACCCATACCTACTGGGTCAACCATATGGATTCTACCCTATTTCATCTTACTAGGTTGACCTGGTCAACCTAGTGCATTATGTGTGTTGACCTAGTATATTTTCCCCAAAAGGTGCATTGCACTCACTTTCTTCCTAAATCCTCCAAACCCATTTCTCATATTATTATTTTCTATGCTTAGAATCTAAGTTTGTTCAATTTTGACATATATAAATTCTTAAAATCAAATTTGATAAAAAAATCACTTAATTCAATACAAATTTTAAAAACTAGTTTGAGATTCATAGTTACATAACTATAGTGCACCTGCTATCACCTCTAGGTCACCTCCTCATATATCATGTTATTCCCTCACCATCCTAGCCTTGTTTGGTTTTAGAGATCTATTTTTCTCTCTTTCACAATTCAAAATTCCAAATGAATTCTCTTTTTCCCTATTTAAAACTACTTTTTAGCAACTCAATTCTTTCATTTATTTTCAGGTAGATTCCTTAATTTGCGTCTATCTTTATTTTGATCATCCATTTTTAAAACCATAAAATACGTTAGAATCATGATGACGTAGAGATTATTTTACACTATCATATGTCTATCTTCCAATTTTTTTGATTTTTATCTATTTTTTGCACTAACTTCTACAGGTTCGCCTAGTGTACTCTACATTAGACACCTTCATTTCTTACAGTCTACTTATTTATCTAGAACACTAAGGTAAGTTAAATGTATGTGTTTCTCAATTATATCCTTTCATTTATCTTATTTTTTGCTTACTACACCATACTTAGCATCAACATTGTGTGTTATCATGTTTTCTTTCGAAGCACCATCTCATGCTGCACTTACATGACACGTGATGAGCTTTGATTGAGGCATATGTATACACATAATATTTTTAACTGTTATTAATTACTAACACTTTGTATCTTGAAGGAACATATTGAGTCTTAATCTCTCTAAGTGCATTCCTTAAGGGGTGCACTAAGAAAGGAGTGGGTAGATCATCAGTGCTTCATAAGATTGTTGTTCCTTCTACCACTTGCCATCCACACACTAGCCCCGTAAAACCATTAAATCCAAGGTTATTCTTCTTAGTTATACTTATTCCTATCACTTGTTATGTTTATTCCTTTATTTCTTACCTTATCACCCTTTTAACCTATCGGTTATGCTAGGTCGACCAGGTCGACCTTTCAAAGTTTAGGGAATTTTTCTCTCTTTTGGTTTGTTCACCTCTTGATCGACCTAACACAAATCTAGTGAGTTAGAACCAAAAATGATTTAGGTCGACTGGGTTTACCTAACATAGTTGGCTTTTTTGAATGATTTTAGGGTAAGATACTACTATATATAAGGTCATTTACCACCATTTAATAAGAGAGAAGAATTAAGTGAATAAGTACAAATGAACATCTACTTATTGACCATTCTACTCAGGGAATAAAACTTTAGGGTTCAATACTTTATTGGAGCTCTGATCTCATCTTGTGGATAAGTCTTTTGGATGCTTGGATAGGTTGTGTAGCCTAGAGTTGATTTATATTAGTTATCCTCACATACCATGACAATCTCTTGTGAAGCACCTTGGCCAAAGGAGAGATTGAGGCTTGGTGGGTTCATCTTCAAAGGTAAGTATTCCTAACTTTATTCCTCCTTTGTAATAGTAGATAGATAGTGAATCTATATTCTTTTCTTCCATGTATTAGGATTTTGTATACATTGATGTGAGTATATATTTTCTATACATGTTTAGTTTAGTTATTTATTTATTTTATTTCTAACCCTAAATTTATGCCAAAAGCTTTGGAATGTACTAGATTAGATTTAATTTTATTATTATTAGATTAGTGAAATATTAATTCATAGGACTCTTTTAGGGTTTTTGTGTAATTATGTTAGACTGTAGGCTTTGGAACCCTACCTCACATGGTGTGTTGTGACAAGTGATTCCTTAATTAGGTCTAGAAGATCCTCACATTGCTCATGCTCCTGCTTAGAAATTGTATGCCCCCAATTAGAAGTGTAGGTGTGCTCTATCCCATTCGATCTAGGGTTGATTTATGGACATCATGCATTTCCTATTGCATACACAGTTGTCCTCTTATATAAACTATACAAGCTCATTTAATGACCCCAAAAGTGGTCTAGAATGACATAGAACCAACTAAGATAAATATGACAAGGATAAAATATAATGTTGACCTCATTAAAGACCATGGGACACATTTTGCACGCTAGGAGACCTTATGACAAGTTTGAAATACATATGGGGTTGACCTAATTTGACTTGGGGTCAAATTATTTAATAATACCTCTACCTCCTTGATAACCCCTTCTTCTATAACCTCTACCTCTACCTCTATTATGTTGTGTTTGTCTTCTATTAAGCTTGTCTTTAGATTTGAATGTAGTTTGGTAACATTATTCAATAGTATTGGGGATAACTAAAATTAATTCATCTTGCAAATTATATCTCAATCTAGTAAGATATCTAGAAACCTTTTCCTTATCCTCATCTATATGACCTAATCTAATGACTAACTTATAAAACTACTCTATATACTCCTTGACACTCATTTTTTTTGCTTCAAAGTTTGAAATCTCTTGAAGAGATTTGTTTCATAGTCACTTGGAAAAAGTTTTCCTTTCACCTTGGAAACCATCTAGTCTTAAGCCTTAATATTTGGCTTTCCTTTATTTCTTCTTTATTTTTTGATGAAATCACACTAAAGGGATGCATGCCCTTTCAACTTTGTGCAAGCAAACTTCACCTAGTTCTCCTCTAAAACACTTTCATAATAAAAGTATTTGTCTAGTTTTGCAATCCAATCAATAAGTTCTTCTCCATCCACACTTCCTGAATATGTAGGAAATTCTACTTTTGGTTTGGACCCCTATTTCATTATTTCGTTTAGTATTATCTTAAGACTTTATTCAACACGGTCTCTAACTTCTCCATCTTCCTCTTTTGGCTCTTAGAGTTGTTTCTCTTTATCACTTTCATCTCCTATAATGACTCTCCTTATTTGATTAGATTATAATTATATAAGACTATTATCAAAACCAATCCTTAGGTTTTACAACTCCTCTAATATAGTTTGAATGTTGGATATATTCCTTCTAGGTGGTATCTTGTCTTCTCGCTCTCCAAGCTAGTTTACCAAAAACCACTCTCTAATCTAGTTGACCAAAACGATCAATTCAATATTGTTATCTAATAATGTACACCTTCTTGTAGTCTCTTTTAAGTATCAAACCTACTCTGATACCAAATTGATGTACATCTATTAGTAAAAATAACTTTAAACAAGCTTATCTTCTTAAGGCTTGTGCCTATAAGCCTTCTCAAAGCACTATTTATGATGGTTTAAAAATTTTAGAAGGTTTCCATGACAAATAATTATGGATCAAATTTCTATTTATCCTCCTTGATCAACACAAAAAATTTCAAATTCAAACTCAAAAGGGAAGTTTTTTATTTTCAATGATCTTCACTCTTTTAGGTCTCTTTCTAGTAACCTTGTAAAGGCATTTTTATTGATGTTTTATCAAGCATATAGGGTCTGTACACAAAAAAATACCCTTTTAAATACACATTAAGTTTTTACAATAATATATCAAGTTTTAGGATCCAAATCTCAAAAAAAGTACACTAACTCAAACTTTCTCTCTGTCAATTAGGTCTCTTGGGACTAAAACAAAGTTTTTTCTCTTACAAGCTACAAACGTGCAAATATTGAAAAATATTATTTTATTAACCTTTAAGAATTAAAACCCAACTCCCATGCTAAATTTTAAGGTCTAAATCACTCTCTAAATACCAAAACCATGAAATGGTCAATAGTCTTCATTATGTCTTTTTGTATAGGCTGAGAGAGGTAAAATGAAGGTTTATTAAGTAATTAAAAGTTTAAATAAATAAAAATGGATGGAAAAATGTCTATTAAAACTCAAGATAGACTCAAGAATAGATAAGACTATCCTTAATTAACAAAATATTCAAATACTGGTAAAATCCACCTGAAGAAAAGCCTTCTAAAGAACCTTGTAGAGGCCTGTGTGGATAGAACTGTAGGTTTTGAGGAAGATTTAATATTTATTATGATTTTTAGTCATAAATAAAATTTATATTAAACATATAACATTATTCGCTACCTTTAAAATATAAGATCAATCCAAATGATTGCAATAACTGTCTCTTTGAACTCAAACTTATTGAGAGATACACAAATTCTTGAAAATAGAGTTTCTTATTTGTTCTCCCTAAAGATTATTAAATAATAATATTTTAATCACACTAAAAAATATTTCATTTATCAAAAAAATTCATTTAAAAACTGATCTTTAGCATTGAAAATTCATCATTGTTATGAACTTGCACAAAATCCTTATATGTTTGTCTTCTTTTACTTTAATTATCACCTCTCTCTCTTATTATTTAAGCATAAAAATTCATTATATCCATTAATTATTATACATTTAAATATTCTAAAAATAATATATAATCCTACAAAATCTTTAATTGTTCAAGATTTCTCCAACGTTGGTCTTGAATGGACTTAGAATGCATTTTTAACTAGACCTTTAACCAAACATGATAAATGACATCATATAAGTTTATGAAAACACTATAATTAATAATAAGACCATATATACTCATAAAAAACCAAAAAATATCATTAACATTCACCAAAATTTTATAAAAGTATCCTAAACTAAAGAAAACAATTCAAAAATTTGAATTTGAATTTTGGTAGGAAAGTGCCAAATTCAAATTCTAAGCTATCTAACCTACTAAAAACACTTGGATATTATTAAAAAGTGAATTATAAGATCTATCAGACCTATATAACTATCTAATCAAGCCAAAATTGATAATAACAAGCCAAAACTAAAAACTAGGAGTGATGCTCCTGCATCAAGGTTGCCTTGAATGGTTCACAAATGTATAAACTTGCATGTAAATCCATTATGTGTTTTCATATGCTTTTACCTTGTCAATGGACAATGATATGAACCATATTGCATTTAATTTTTATTTCAATCCTCCTTTTCCATCATTGTGAGACATTTCACTATTTTTAAAGCACTACTCTCTAATCAATATGATTGTAGAATGTTATGAAATCCATTACGCTAAAATAAAATATTATAAAATAAAAAATCATAGATTGGTTTGCCTCTTTTAATAATGTGATATCTAGTGGAGAAATCTATATTTTTGGCATGTAGATTTAACTGAGCAACTTTTCTAAATTTAGATGTTATTATTCCTCCTTTTTCAATGAGGTGTCATTTATGTTTTTGATGATTTTCATACTCTATTACATAACATTTATGCATGCATTATTTTGCATTTTTTTCATCTCACTGTTATTTTAGTTTTTTCATTATTTTTTTATCAATACATATATTTTTCTATAATGCTGCTCAATTGTGTTCAGCTTAAGTTACAATTTTTGGTCTTTTCCAAGTTTTCAACTGCATATTATACATTTACATTCTTTTGGTGTGTTAGTATTGTTTTCTAGATATACATGTTCAATGAATGGATATTTAGTTTCCTAGTAGAAATTAAATGACCTTTCAATTATCCATGCATTTCTCTTCTTTCACAATAATTTTCTCTAAAATCCTTTTCCTTATATTATATTTTTGAGTTAAATTTTCTACCAACTTTATTATTTCATGAGATCCAAAAAATGGTTGTAATATTTCCACCTCATCTAATTTGTAATTGTCCTCTATTAGGTAATTTCATACCTAGGTATGTCTTCTATTAGAGATATATCTTCAAAGGGGTTATCAAAGGGTTTTGCATAAAAAATAGTTGTAGACCTTGTGTTTGATGTCTGTATAAAATAAGATAATAGGTTAATTTTCCTTCCCCCTTAACATTTTTAGTATAATCCATAAAATCATGTCTACAAGCAAATGATAGAAGCATAGATGATTGAAAAAACTCATATGAAATGTAGATGATTGGTTGGAATATAGGTAACCAACTAAAAAATGTAGACAAATGAAAATAAGTGTAGGTGATTGATATAAAATGTGATGATTGAAAAAAATGCAGGATGTTGACACCAAATGTAGATGACCAACAATGATGCAAATGTTTGATAAAAAATGTAGATGATTGACATTAAATACAGATGATTTCTAGTAAATGCATATAATTGACAATGAATTCAGATGATTTCCATCAAATGTAGATGCTTACAGGTATTCAATATGTCTAATATATATATATAAATAGTGGTGAATGTGCCCAGATTGACTTTTGAAGTACCAATGAAATATAGTTATAAGAATGCAATTTTAATACTAGATGAGCCAACCCTAAAAAGTAACTTACATCCTAAAAATTTAAGGTGATTCCTCACTATTGAATACACCATAAAATACCAAATGTTAATTTCTAAAATTGTAATATTTGTGAATTAAAAAATTCACCACTAAAATTGAACACAAGATACAATGGTCTATCCTAGAGAAACCAAATTTAGAAAAAATCTAGGAGAGTCAGGTGCTTATTCCTCCACTTTCCACTAAATAATTCTAAAGTATATGTTTACTAACATCAAGTGGACTTTATGGATATAGATACAATTCAAAACTATCCAAAGCCTATATAATTTTATCTCTTACAACAATTCTCAAATAATTACAACACATAACAATCAAAATGAGAAAGGAGAACAATGAAAAACTTTGCATCATTAATGAATGGATTCCACAATTGAATTAAATTTTTGAACCCAAATGGATTCATTTATATCCAATGCCTCTACCTATTTCATAGGCTTGTATTTTTAATGAGCTTAGAAATAATAGGTACAACAAGCACCAAGAGAAGAACTAAACCAATATGTATTTATGTGGTTTTTATACACACCACAAGCAATAGGTTTTCATCCTCTTTTTTTATGACTTGTTTTAATTTTGTCCACAACATGAGTTGTAGATTTTGAATTTCCCATGTAGTCATTGTGGAATAATAACATGTGAGCTACAACCCATTAAGTGAAATCAAAACAACACCCAAGAACAAATATTTAAAATGATGTCATATTACAATAATCAGATCTCATAAACAAATGAAAAAGAGGAAAGGGTAGGGCATAAAGAAAGGTTTCATATTTTAGCCGAGTAATTATTTTTCTTAAGAAACACCTTCTAAGATCTACTGTAAAATCAACAAAAAAAATTAATCAAATTTGGTTATGTACTCAAATATTAATTAATACAATGTAAGAGTCTGAAGTCTAATTAAATAGGATTAAATTTTAGAAACATCTATTTTCAAGATAAATTCATCACATGAATATAAATTACACATTCATACATAACAATTTTTTAAATATCAAAATCATTGTAGAAAATACCAATAACACATCTATCTACAAAAATAATAGATTAGAGATTGACTAACAAAATAATTAGAATAATTTAATTTCAAAACATAACCTACTCATTATGAGAAAATAAAATTCCATTATATGATTACTTAAATATCATAAATTACACAGAAACAATCTAATTTTTTCAAGAAAGTAGAAAACTAAAACAAACTCACAAAACATCCATGAAGATTTATTAAGCTTGCCAATTGTCTTCCAAATATTTCTAAATAATAATGGGTTAAATACAAATTATTAATAATGAAGCTAAGTTAATATAATCCATTAAAAATTTCACATAAAATTTAAATATATATCTAATTTTATCCCTATTACAAATAAAAAATAAAAAATAAATAAAAATATGCATTGGATTTTCATCCAAATTACATATTTTCTTTATTAAAATAAATAATATCCAACCTAAAATAAATTTACTTGGCTTGTTTTTGTAACTTTGGATGAACTCTAGGTAAGTTTTTATAGCTTTAAATAAACATTTTTAGCCTTAAATAATATTGTCTAGCTTTAAATCATCCCATACCACACTATAAAATCCATAATTGATGATGCTCATAGTATCATTTCCACCTTTGAGGAGTTATATACCATCCACATCTTTCATGAAGGCAACACTGTCACAGGTTGCCTTGCCAACTATGGGGTTAGAAGTGAAAGAATAGCCACATGGGATGATGTCAATTTAATCCCATCCCAAAATTTAAAAATAATTACCAATGATGACACATAAAATTCTTAAATGCACTATGAATAGATCACATGTGGGAATTTAACTCCAAGCATGCATAATTTCCTCCCTCATAATTTTATAATTAGTGTATCAAAGAATTTAGATCCTACACCCAAGACATTAATATCAACCTTAAAATTCAATTGTTGAAGTTTAAATCCAAAATTATCCACTATAATATTAATAATAGGAGAAACAACATTCATACTTAAATGGGGGTTCACATGACTGTATGGAACCTATGTCATGTGTTGAGGTGAAAGAGAAAAAGAAAGTATGGAAGAAGCTGAGTGAAGGGGGCCTAATTGAAATTATGTTGAGGATTAAAGGTCATGATGAGGATCTCTCTAAGGATTTTATTCTAATTTAAAATAAACAAACCATTAGGCTGAGGGGAGTGAAATTTTTTGTGTCTGAAGAAAGTATCGACAGAGCCACTAGGATGCCATGTGAAGGGGATAAAACATATAAAGACAAAAGTTGTAAGCTAGAGATAATGCAAAAGTATTTTTGGATAGATGCCATGCTAAAGATTGATAAAAATGGTTTTTCACAAAAGGATCTTCCTATTAGGTGGTTAGATATATGCTTAAAAATCTTGAAATACTTAAACTTGGAAGGTAAGTATACATTGATTTTCTCTCACCACCTTTTAATTCTTAATCATTTTTATGGATATAGAATCAACCTGTCATTCTACCTAATTAAGTCTATTGAATCCACAACCCTTACATACCAATTTAGTGGTATAAATGATATAATCCACCATGGCCTCATCCTTTTGTTAATCCAACATGGTTAAACCATGCAAAAGAAACACTTATCCCTGGTTGAAGACACTCTTATGGATGACACCCCTATCAAGGATACCATGGTTGATGACCATTCTAAGGAAGATTTTACCATGACAAGAAATGAGGAAGGATCCCTAGTCCAATCCCCCCTAAAACCCTTGTCCCCCTTTTCTAGGTCAACTCACTTCAAATGCCATTTTGTGCTCCCATAGGCTTATTGCACAAGAAATAAATATAGAACTATGACCATCCCATCAAAAGTGGTGGATAGTCCTATGAGTAGGGATCTAAGTAGATTGGTAGATAACAACACTAATTGGAGAAGGAAACTATGTATTTTCTTGGAGAAATTGGAAGGCATTGGGATGGCTATGTCTTCCTTCATAAAATATTGGAAGGAATTGAAGGCAGAAATAGTCAAGCTCAAATAAGAGTTGGATAGGGAAAAAGACCAAAAAATCCTCCAATTAGAAAAAAGGAATATTAGAGTGGGGTAGGAACTCACAAAAGGCACCTAGCTTTCCTTGAAGGTAAAAAGAAGAATCATAATCCCCCACCTGAAGGCAAAACATGTATTTCTAGAAGGACCTTATAAATTTACATGGGGAAGAACCAACTAGGATTTTTTTACTAGAGAAGAACAAGGACATCGAACAAGCTGCTTCAAATGAGAAATACATTAGAGGAGGTCTAAATATATTTATTGGGTATTTCATGTTTGTTATTTTATCATGTATACCTCTCCTACTAGTTATTTTAAGTTTTTGTTGATATTCTTTTATTTGGAAACCTGTGGGGCTTTGTATTTATACTTTGTGTCTTATTTTGTCTAAACTTATAGTTGTTGGATTCTTTTAAAACCAAATTTATTTTACTTATCAAATAAAATAAATCTTATCTAGATTTAAATAATATTATCCAAGTTAAAATAATTTATTTAACTAAGTAAAAAAACTATCTGATACACTAATTTATTGGAGCCATATATTTTGATTGATAAATCATTTTACTGTGAATATTGGACCGATATACTCTCCTTGAATTTTCATTCCTTCATGTTTTTTTAATCTTATCCAATTTGATATGATTATGATAATCTCATCATAAAATGGTACTAACAACTAGTTTCGACAACTATGCAAATGATAGAAAAATGGATTAAGTATGAAAACTATAAAATCTACGTAGCAAGGTGAATTAGAGCAACCATATATTTTTATTGAAAAAATAGTTAACTCAAATTATTAAACCATTATGGCATCCTTATATTTGGATTATTTTACTATGAAATCTGAGCAAAATGGAGAAATAGGGGAGAATATTGGAACCCCTGCATAAGGAATTTTTTTTTGAAAATGATATTAGGTCAGAAAACCATATTGACACTTCTAATAAAAAATAGGTATCATATTGAAATGAAAGAATAAAAGGGCGGTACTCTCTATCTCTGGGTAATGGGAAGGCAAACACAGAGTGTTATGCAATGTTTTGGTGAAATCTATATGGTGAGAAGGCAAATATAGGGTGGCATAAGAGTCAGGAGGGAAGTTTTACATTGGAAATGCGTAGGATTTCAAGGGTGAAAATTTTGGTGTTAAGTGGTAGAGGAATGGTAGATGTAGAGAGGTAGAAGCTAATAATGTTATAGACATCATATTAGAGGATTCTTCACAAGATGAATTTGATAATGATGATTTATCAATAAATATTTCAATATCAAATAAAAACTATGAAATAGATATAGACATTTAGAAAAACCACTTATTTTCTAGCTTAGAGGAAAAATACAAAGTATGCAAGAGGTAGGAAGCTTTTCAATAAACTTTGGATAGGAGAATATTCATTGTATCTCTCCTTCCAAAAACATTTTTTGTTGTGTCATTTTATATACTTGAAGATATGAATTATGTTGTTAAATACTGAATAAACTAGTTCTAAGTCAAAGGGCCATATTTATTAAACCCTAGTTTAAAGCCCTTGATCCACAAATGAAAAACACTTATATTATTCCTATTTGGGTCAAACTTCATTCTCTCCTTTTAGAGTTTTGGGGAGATATTTTTCAAAAAAATACTGGGAATTCCATTGATAAGTTCCTGTACATGGATGAACATATTGAGGAGAACTTGAAACTTAGCACCAACATGAATAAACGTAGATTAAATGTCTTGATGGATGTAACTTATAAAACCCCACAAAGTATGTTTATTCACTCAAGTGATGTAAAATGGGTTTAAAATCTTGAATATGAAAATATTCACATTCAATGCTTTGGTTGTCAGCAATCAACTAACCTAAAGGTGAATTGTCCAAATGGAAGGACCAGAAAAGATCCAATGCCAATTAAATAACTAGAGTGTAAGAAGGAATAATTTATTTATACTAATCTACCAATATAATATGAAATTTTCCTTCCTTTTGAGGATCAACTTGGTTTTTATAGTAGTTTTTTAGCAACCCATTTTTTTGATCATTAGTGTAGCCCTCACATTTTGAAATCTTTGGTTCATGTTTCTAAGGCATTGCCCACTCTTGTAAGTAGATTAAATTAGATCTAGGACATGATATTTATTTTATATCTAAGTTAGAGGAATCAAAGCCCTTATTAAAATAAACTATTGTTGGGGCAGAACCAAAGGCAACTCTTTTGATAGGCTAGAGTTACTCAACTATAAGCGAAAGTCTCAAGGGACATAATTTGATAGAATAATATTTTCCCTTATTCTTGGATTGATTTTTCAAGGACAATGTGGATTGAACTAAAGTTGAAATGAAAATAAAATGAAGTTATAAGAAGCAACTATATCCTTTAAAAATGATCCTACATTCCTAGAATACAGATATAAAGGTGGTTCTTAATTTGATAAGTCTCTATTTTTTTACAACATGCTGGGGCAAGTTTGTTGAAGGTTTTCTTAAGGCTGGGTGGAGGATTCTATGGGCAATACCCTGTATGGAGAGGTCATGTTTGTGTTTTATTTTTCTTTCTTGGTTTCTCACTATGGAGGTTTTGCTTCTATTTCATTGAAGGTTCTATGATGTTTGTTCATCTATTGGAGTCTTTGTATCATGATGGTTTCATGTTGTTTCCCAAGGTTTCACTCAAGTTTTTTTATAGGTTTCTTGTATTTTTCCCACTTTTGGGCCTATATCTCATGATGGTTTTGAGTTTTTGTGTGTCTCTTTAGTAGAGGCATTTCATGTGTACTAGTAAAGATTTATCTTTATTATCCTTTGTACGAGGCTATAGGGTCTTTCAAAACCCTCACTTTTACTCTAAATAAATAAATAAATATTTGGATTCCTTCATTGAATTTTTAATCTAGATCCATCTTGATTTTATTTATGCTTAGAAGGAATAATGTGTTTTAAACATTATTTAGGTGCAAAGGAATGTTCAATACAACTAATGAATGTTAAATACAACAAAGGAGTGTTTAGTGTACAACAAAGGGATAACCCTTATTTGATGATTTTTTTTCAAGCTTGGGCATGTTGGGACACAAAAAATGGTTACTCAGTAGGAAAATACTCCTAAAGTTTTGAGAACTCAAACTTTCTAGTTTAATAGTCATAAAAAATAGTCTTTCAAAGAAATAAATGAGCAAAAAAAAAGAATTTAAGGAGGCTTAAAGATAATCATGCAACATACTAACCCTTCTCATTTACCAGATCATATGTTATTATGTGAATATTATTTTCCTTGTTATTATATTTTTAACAAAGGTCAAAACATAAATCTAAGGTCTTTTAGCTATTTTTCATTACATGCACAAGTTCATGGGAAGTTGGGTATTACTCTCCTACCATCCAAATGTTCATAGAACCAACAAATATACATTTGAATCCACTATAATAATTTCTATAGTACTATCTAGACATCTATATCCCCAATAGAGATTACTTGAATTACCCTTCTTCCATCTATGAGTATTTTTATTTGTAGTTTTTCTAGAAGAGGGGTTGGGAACCACCTATGGCTAGTTATATAGGGATAAACTTCATTTTATATTAAATATTTAACTCATTTTTTTTAATTTCTCAATGTTTCTTGTCTCTCAAACAAGTCTTAATTATGTAAATATGTAATAGATATTTCAAAATGATAAGTCTTTCTAAAATTTACATGAAAATATCTAAACAAATTTCACAAATTTGATAAGAACATTCTATTCAAACAAAATCTGAATTCAATTATGACACATCCATTGATTCCAAGTTTTAATTAGCTCGTGAGTAACCCAATAATATTCATAAGTGTGAATAACTATCAACTGTGAGAAATTATGTGAAGTGTATGAATGGTCATGATGATTTTATTTACTAAAACCAAGTTTTTGAAAGGGAAACTAAACTAAAAATAAAAATAAAATCTAATCTATAAAAAAATCCAAAAAAAATTGGGAGGGTGGGTAGAGTCTCTCATTCTTTGGTAAAAGCAAACTTATTCCATTTAAAGTTATCAAATATGAAAAAACATATTTTTATTCCTTCAACAATATTTTTTAGTTTTTTTTTTTTAAAATTTTTAAACCCAAGACAATTTTCTTTAATGTGTGCAACATAACCATTTTCCTTAATTCCAAAATTAGAATAAACATTGGTATAGGAAACATTTATCTCAATGTTTGGTCAAGCATAA
This sequence comes from Torreya grandis, assembly GCA_037957365.1. NCBI lineage: Eukaryota > Viridiplantae > Streptophyta > Pinopsida > Cupressales > Taxaceae > Torreya > Torreya grandis. Next base: position 1,847,495 of record JARHVA010000454.1, on the reverse strand, counting down.
ACAAGAGATTTATTTAACTAAAATTTGGTGACTATGATGTTTGGAGAAAGAGGTTTAATAAATAATTTTTTTTTGATATTTGGATCATCTGATAATCAAACATTTTATTTTAATTTATCTTGCATGTTTTGATTGTGATCTTATAGATTTAAAATATGTTTTCATTCATCATCATATAAAATGTATTATTTCTCTTCAATTATGTCACAATTCATAAAATTTAAAACTTTACGATCAACTTGATCATACTGAAAAGATTCTATAAGAACAATGATAGGATCTTGAACTTGTTGATTTTTTGATCATCTGGCATAATGCTTTGAAAATAGAATCGATCCTATAATTGAATTTTATTTGGACATAATAATTGATTGTCTTCCTAAATATTTACTACACCTGTCAAAACCAAAGTATTTTCTATAGTCATTCTCATAAAAGTGGATGTTAATGGATCCAAAGCATGAAAATATATATCTAAAACTATTATATCATAAGGTTTATGACTGATTGGAACTTTTTATTAATTTTATTGAAATATAAAATTAGAATCATTAATTATATCATAAGGTTCTATTTTAATCACAATAAATAATTTGATCAAAACATGAGCATCAATCATTTGACCAAACTAAAACAAAAAATTATCTTCAAATTTTTTCAAACTAGTAATAAAATTAGGTACCATGCCTAAAAACCAATAATAAGACTCTTTTTCTCAAGTAAAAGGAGAAAATATGAAATATACATCCTCAAATTTCACATTCAAAACATTTATGATAGATTTGTAAGCAACAAGATGTTCTTCAGTAGTTATTTTGCTATTGTTTTGAAAAATAGGAAGAAAAATAAATGGATCATCTGGAAAACCATGCCGAATAACTTAGATGTTTATGTCTGATTCACCAAGCCAAGAATTTTTTTTAATTTTTAATTTTATAATTTTTATTTTTTAAAGATTTTTTAGACTTTAAAAATGAACTAAAATAAAACTATGCAATGGATGGAAATTGATCACAATATCTCTCATGCTTACATCAATTTCCTTCTTGATGTGTATTCAAAACACAGATCAAGATATGGCCAATGTAAAGGAGGGACCACAACACAAACCACCAACAATACAAAACTTTTCAATAAGATAGACCATAACTTAATTTAGGTTTCCCTCCTTATAGTGTCAATTTTACCTATTGATGTAGGTTTTATGCAGACCATATGCAACATGTTTTCACCTTATCATTTTAGGAATGTTGGTAATTTTGTCTAGGGCATGATTTGAAAGTTGTGACTCTTCTATGTAGATTTGGTGGAATCATAGCATGTGACCTATGTCCCATAAATGGAAATTCACCCAAGTGATAATAAAAAAATCCAAGAATAGATATTTACAATGATGATATATTACAATAATCATATCTCATAAAAAATGAAAAAAAGGAAAGGGTTGGGCAAAAAGGAAAGTTTTTAGATTTGAATAATTATTTTGCTTAAGTAACACCTTCTGATATTTAGTGAAATATCAACAAGAACTAATCAAATATAGTTATGCACTTAAATATTAATTAATAGTGTAGACACATAAATTAACATTTAATACTAAAACAATGCACTTTTTACCAATCTTTATGAACACCTAATCTATGCTCAATTCCATAGCCATTGAAAGTCATTCCTTCACTTATATTTATATGATATATACGTCCAAGCAACTAATTATTACTAAATGTTCCTATTCCTCTGCATAAATAGCCTAAGCTCATTATTTGATTGATTTACACCTCCAATTTAGCTGTCTATATGATTTGATCAAACTCACTCCTTATAGACTATTGTGTTGGCCAGGTTCATCTAAAAAATATGGTTTCACCCTCCCATTAATTAATGACTAATTTATCAAATTAAAATTCATCCAAAAGAGTTATTCCATACATTTTTAAAGTCCCATTTGAAATAATTCCAAAATGATCACTATAAATCCATATTTTCTAACCATTTGTTCACTAGAGGCTCACATGATTGAAAAGAACTAGAATATCTAACTAAAAATTAAGAGGAAAATAAATATTATTACAAATTATGAGTTCTTACAACCCATAAAACCTTGAGGTAGGTTTGTATACCATTCCAAGGTCACAAGCCATTGTTAAAATCACTTAATCACACTAGGATTGCACTGATATATAACATTTCACCAATATTGCTCACACACTACCATATCATGGGATAATTACATGAAGTTTGATACCTCTTCATATTATTTTTATGTATTTAGTGCTGAACACAATGGGGTGTTGAGGTCTAGCACCACTTCAACCACCTAACCCATTTTTACCACATTAACTTCATTCATCTCATTGACTCATTGAGTTATGGTTTCAGTGAATATGTACGTACATAGTAGCTCTTGTAGTAGATAATGAATATCATAACATTCATGTAGGACCTATAGACAAAGGGATATCCATTAAAAAAATTAATATATTGAAAAAAATCCTAATAGATGTAGCCACTCCCTACTAGCAACATCTTAGGCTGACTTATTCTAAATAGTGTAGGCTTATCCCAAGTAGATGTAGATCCATATTCATAATTCAAATTAATGTCACATGGTCTTATAATCTATTACACAATCCCTATTTCAATTATGTAGATCTAAGTCTAGCTAAGTCATTTCATTTAAATCTTTTCCCTCTTTACATATATCTAAAAATATTAAGTTTATAAATCAATTAATGTGTGAAAACTCTAACCTGATTTATTTTGATTATAATAATTTTAGTCATTACATGAATTTTTTACCTAATATCCCCCTTTCCCCCATTCCCTCCCTTATTTTGGCCCCCAACTAGGCTTCTTCTATGTCCCCTCGACAAATCCCAGTTATCCATTCAGCCTCACCCCATCCTCACCACCTCACCACCATGATCCATTATACATCTTGTAATCTCAAAATCCCCTCTCATTCTCTTGAGACCCTTATAATTATTAAACCTATCACCAATTATCCCTCTTCCATGGTTTTGAGCTTAACTCTAGAATCTAATCAGATTGGGACCCCTGCAGATGCACCCCTATAGAGTCCCTCTCTCAAATATTTGCTTAATTAGTTCCCCATATTTGATATGATCTCTAAAGAATACACCCTAAAAAGTCATAGGGATTCATCTAACACTTTGGTTTTACCACAAATATCATCCTCTAACCAACTGGGTATGGTGAATTTTGAACCACTTAAAATCCCACCAAGCACCTCTCGATTAGAGATGCTTCATAGGGGAGGCTCCAATCATATTTATTCCCTAGATTTTAACAATATATTAATATCTAAGAAGGATAAAGGATAATTATCCACTCCATCAAAAGAGGAGGAAGTAAATTAGACACAAGCAAAATAAAAAAGATGCAAGAAGAAATCAGACATCGGATAAGGACAAAAATAACCTGGTAGATCCCCAAATAATGTAGCCTAAAAGAAGGAAAATAACAATGAAATAGCCAAGGGTTACAAAAAAACCATTAAAAACCACTTAAATAGATATAAGAAATGAATTTCATTTCTTGGAATGTAAGGAGAAAGAATAACCCTAGAAAATAGAAACTAGTTAGTAATTTAACAAATACAAACAACCTAATGACCATTTTTTTACAGGAGACTAAAATTTTAGAAGAATCATTCTAGAAAAGTAGTAAATTTATATGGAAAGAATCAAAGTCATTATGTATGAACTCAAATGGTGCCTCTGGAGGAATTGCCACCCTATGGAATCTATATGAATTGAAAAGAGAACTTCTTGTCCATATCAACTATCATATGGTTATACTCTTCAAAAGTAAAACATCTAAAGAGGAATGGATAATATCTAACCTTTTTGCTCTAAATTCCATGATGGACATGATAAAGATTTGGGATGACCTGATAGCTTTCAAAAAAATCAACAACAATTGAAAATGGCTTTTGGCAGGGGATTTCAATTCCCCCTATCTCCTATGGAAAAGAAAGGTGGCATTATGGATTTTTCAAATAGCATGGCACACCTCAATAATTGTATAATAGAAGATAGACTATTGGATGTTTATCTCAAAGGAAATCCTTTCACATGGAATAACCTAAGGATAGGGGAAGATCTAATATAGGTCAAACTTTATAGATGTGTAGTCTCCCTGTGTTGGGATCTCTACCATCACATCTCCTTATATTACCTCCCTAAAATCAGATCAGACCATAACCCTATTATCTTTGAAGGAAATATCATTCCAAAATTGAAAAACATCCCATTTATATTTGAATTCATGTGGATGCATCACCCAAATATATATGAAGACATTAAGTCTTGGTGGAAAGAACCATTCTTAAGATCTCACATATTTATCTTATTAAAAAAAATCAATTACCTGAAAACTAAACTGAAAGTCTAAAATAGGGAGGTTTTTGGTACTATTTTTACTCAAAAAAAAGACATAGAAGAAGAACTCAAAAATATTGAAATATTCTCCTCACTTCACGATACTGATGAATAGACATATACTCTTGAGAAGGATCTCCTCAGTACCTATCATAATCTTGAATCCAAAGAATAAGTTGGAAACAAAAGTATAGATGCCTTTGGCTGAAGGAGGGGGACAAAAACACTAATTTTTTTCATTAGTAAGCTTTTATAAATATGAATTTTTTTTTGAATTGAGAACTTGTATAGGATAATGGAAGGAAATACATGAATCTGCAAGACATTGATGAACATATAATTCACTACTTTTGGGATCTGCTCAAAGAAAGTGGTTCTATGGAACAATTTATGGAAGAAAAAATGCTCCAAAACATACCAAGACTTATCTCTCAATCCAAAAATATTACAATTCTAAAACCTCCCTTAGTGGAAGATATCAAGGCATTATTATTCTCAATGGAAGGAGGCAAGGTTCCAAGCCTAGATGGATTCCATCTAATATTTTTTCAAAATTTTTGGGATATCATTCATTCAGAGGTGGAAGCTATTGTACTAGAATTTATTAGAGAATGGAAAATTATAAAAGATCTAAATGATACCTTTCTTCATCTCAAAGACTTCCAACCAATAAGCTTATGTTATACAGATTAAAAAATTTGTTCTATAACTCTAGTTAGAAGAATTCAACCCATTCTAGAGAAAATCATAGAATACCACCAAGGAGCTTTCATCTTAGGTGACAAATCATGGATGGGGTTATCATACTTCATGAGGCAATCCATTCCACACATTTGAACAATAACCATGGAATTTTCATCAAGCTTGATATGAACAAAGCTTATGATAGAGTTTCCTAGAGAATTATGAATAAAATCTTAGAGAAGTTTGGATTTAGTTCCTCCTTTCGATCCATCATTTGAAGTTACATCTCCACCCCTAGATTCTCTATCATTGTTAACAAGATTCCAAAAGGATTATTTTCATCTAGCAGAGGTCTAATACAAGGGGACCCTTTATCCCCTTATCTATTCATCATTCTTATTGAATCCCTGAGAAGATCAATAACTTTAGCTAGAAATATAGGTATTATCAAAGGAATAAAATTAACCCAAGGCTCTAGGCTAGCCTCTCATGAATAATTTATTGATGATACCTTCTTAATCAAAGAATCCATAACGGAAGAACTAAAAAGATTTAAAAGGGTCATTCTATATTATGATAAAGTCTCCAATCTAATTATCAATTTCAACAAAAGTTCTACCTTCTCCATTAACACCCAAGAAGGCCTTCAATTGAAACTGGCCAACATTCTCATCTGCCAGATTGGGAAGCTTCCTTATTTCCATCTTGGACTTCTTCTTTTCACAAATAAATTAAAATATTAATACTAGAACCCGCTAATGGATATAATATAAAAGAAATTTGTAGGCTAGAAAGGTTATCTCCTTACTCAAGCTAGTAAACTCTAATTGCTTAAGAGCACCATTTAGAGCATTCCAATTTACTTCATGTCTCTTTTCAAAATTTCAAGAAAAATTATAGATAAAATTTAATAGATACAGTGTAATTTCCTATGGAAAGTGTTAGAGGAAAGGTTTAGATTTCTATTGGCTCATTAGGATAAGGCCTGCCTACCCAAATCAAATGGTGAACTCGAGATTCAAAAAATAAGAGATATGAACAAAGCTCTTCTTGAAAAAATGGGATGGAAAATCCTTGAAGAGGATAAATAATGAACTCAAATAATTAAGGCCAAATATTTAGAAAGTAATAATTAAGATAGATTTTTATGGGAGGAAGGCCCAAAAATGGTTCATCCTTTTGGAAAGTGGTCTCTTATGGTAAGAAAATCATACAAAAAGGGTATAGGTGGTAAATTGGAAATGGGGAATTGGTGGATTTTTTGGATGACCCCTAGGTATCTCAAGTCCCCCTTGGGTTTCAAAACTAATAGACCAAACTATCTATTATTTTTAGATTAGAGTGAAGCACTAAAGTTAAATACTATTGGGACTACTCAAGAGGCTCTTTGGAATGGAAATCCCTTAATCTGGATAATATCTCATATGAGGAGTCCCAGGATCTCCTCAAGATCAATTCAAAAATCAACCAAATTCACATATCCTACTTCCCCAAGAAGGATGTTATTATTTGGTTCACTGAATATAATGGGAATTACTTATTGAAATAAATATATTTAGTGGACCTAGATATGGAGGATTAATGGGATCTTTAGAGACCTCTATGGATAAAACACCTTACCCCTAAGATCATTTTTTTTTTGGATGGCTTATCAAAACTGAATTCTCACTATGGATAATCTTATCAAGAGGGGCATAATAATTCCTAACTGTTGCTTGCTCTGTTCCACCAATGCAGAGTCAGTTCAACACCCTTTTCTAGAGTACCCTATTGACTACTCCATTCTCTACCAACTAGTTAATTAATTTCTTGTTTCTTGGGTCTATCTAGAATCCATTAAATAATTTATTCAATAATGAAAACCCCCTTGGTCTCTTTTGTCTCTTTCCTTCTTATGTAACCTTGACCTTTCTCATTTATTTTGGGTCATCTAGAAGGCTAGGAATGATTAGATTTTTGAGAATATGATTTCCTCTCCCAGGTCAATATTCAAGCATCTATGTTATTCTATAATGGATAATTGGAAAGCATTTATCCCTAAAGATAAATTCAATATCTTGCCATCTAAATCTTCATTTATTTATTCATGGAATTTATCTCAAAAGGTAGTAATAATACCATTGATGGTAGATTGTCATGATATTAAATGGTTGAATCACCCTTTTTTGTGGCTTAAGATTACATTTAATGGTGCCTCCAAAGGCAACCTAGGGCTAGCTAGGGGGGTTGATTTGAAATCATGATGGTGTTTTTATTTCTGCTTATGCAGATCCTTTGGGTCACCAAACCAACCATGTAGTAGACACTATGGCTACCTTTTGGGGGAATTCAACTTGCTTCCCACCTTTACATTCCTAATATCATCATTGAATGTGACTCCCTCAATATTATACATGTCCTTGATGGTAAGGTCACCCCATCCCATACCATAAAACCCTTGATTGATGATGCTCGTAACATTTTAAGCTCTTTTGAACATGTTTCCATAATCCACATGTATAGGTTAGGGAAATTTGCAGTGGATTGCCTTGCTAATTTTGGTGTTGGTGCTGATAAACTAGTCATATGGGATAGTCCTAATCATATCCCATCCCAAATTTTGCACACCATCAATCATGATTATCATTTCCTTGAGTCAGCTTGGGTTGCCCTGAAGTACGTATTAATGAATAACATGCAGATTGGGTGGTTAATGATTTCCAACCAATTCTAGCATTAAATTCCATTGATAAATTCATTTTACTCAAATTATCTAAAAGTTTAATCACAAAATCTAAGTCTACAAGCATTTCTCCTTATAAAAAATGGATAATGGAGGGAGAGAGAGACCGAATGAAACCATTATCACGTTCAAATGTTTAGAACAATAGGAAAATCTAGAATAAACTTTGCAAAGGTGGTTTGGATTCTTTTATGCAACATATTACCAACCAAGATGAAAGCCTACCAAAGGACTTTATTCTTTCATGGAATAAATAAATTTTCAGGATGAGGGGTTTACACATTGAGGTCTTGGAGGAAAATATTGGGTTGGTGACGGGTATGCCATACAACAAAACAAAAAAATTCAAAGATAGTAGCATGAAGATGGATCTCATGCAAAAGTTTTTAAATACTAATTAAGAGGTGAAAATGACAAAAAAGGCTTCTTTAGACTCAACCTCCTAAAATGATGGCCAGATATTTGCCTATAGGTGATGAAATATCTCACCTTAGAAGGTAAGTTCATAGTTATATTCTTGCATCACTTCTACTCAATCATTTTAAAGGATACAAAATTAATCTACCTTCTTACTTGTTAAAATCATTAGAGAGTACTACACTAGCATACCAAGTTAGTAATAAGAATGAAATCATACACCATGGTTTTATTTTTATATTAATTCAAAAAAGAGAACTTGTACCAAACAAACCCCTTCCCTCTAGTGAAGACCTCCTTATAGAAGATCCCCTTGCTGAAGCCCCTAAGCCTCTGGATAATGCAAAACCTTCCCCCATCTTGGGTTATTTTCCCCCCTCCAATATCCTTTTTTATACTCCAGTCAACCATCTGTTCACCCCATCTCCACCCTCAGCGAAAAAACATAAGCTCATCTCCACTCCCACCAAAGAAGCACCCACACCTAAAGTCATTCTTACCCTGTCCCTAGAAGACTCTTTGAACCAATGTAGTATAGAATTGGGGGTATTTTTAGACAAGATGGAATAGGTTGGTAAGGACATATGTAACCTCATTGAGGATTGGAACATACTAAGGCAACTATAGTGAAGCTCAAAAAAGACCTTGATGTATTTATGAAGATGAAAGATACTTTGCCTAAGAAGAAAATGAAACTAGTGAAAATTTATGAAGAATCCCCTATGCAGGATAGGACCAATATGACCTTAGATGAAGGCCCATTGAAGAGGACAAGGGGAAAAATTAGAAATACTTTGCTAAAGGAATATAGCCTAGAGATTGAGGAAGAGAAAGAGAGAAGTCAAGAAAATATAATCTCTAAGGAGCTTCCTAGGTCTAGTAGTTAATTGGTCTATGGTCTTTTAAGTTTAGTTAGTTATCCCTATTGGTCTATTTTTGATTCTATGTTTTTAGTTATATTATATTGGGATAAAGGGCTTCTATCTTGAACTACTACCAATATTTAGCTATTTTTTACTTATACTTCTTTCGTTATACTAGCAATTGCAATATCCATTTAAAATCTACTTATTCACCTTATATAATTAAAAACTTGTGATTTATAACATATTTTATGCACCTTGATTTACTCAATAATGTTTGTCTAATTTATATTAAAATAATCCCTTAATTCAAATTTAGAATAAAACATATAGGTGCACTTGTTTAGTGTAAAACATTGTAAAACCCTACTTTTTCATGTTACTAGGGTTTCTTTCGTTTCTTTTGTTATTTATAATTTTTGTATTAGGGTTTTCATATCTAATGAATAATTTATCAGTAAAAATATTTAAATATTTTATTTCCCATATCTTCCAATCAAGAAAATTATTGCAATAATTCTTATACCCAGTGTTAAATAAAGTGTTATTCAAATCAAACGTATTCTAATTTTAGTTGATATTAACACTATGGATGAACCTAGAGTTTGATTTTTATTTATTTATAGTCACTATCCCCTTCTAATCCTTAACTCACTACTTTCTTGTTTGGACAAAGTGATCATCCAACTCGGCCTTGTGACTAGATCTTTATTGTTGATCTAAAAAGTGTTGTCTCTTACCAAAACTTAAGGTCAAGGGATGGGGATAAAAATGTTCTATAGAATTATGGCTGGGCTATTTTTTTAGGCCAAGTTTTGGCCCTTTTCAAGTGGACCTAGGTAGGTGTCCATGTTGACTTATACTATGCAAAACTAAGGCTAAGTGGAGCTTACCAAAGAAACTCCTCTATTTTTTCAAGATCCACTGTGACATCTAGAAATTGGCTATGTTTGGATTTAAATATCTCTTTCAAATAAGGAGTTTGGTAGTTTGGCCTATAGGTTGTAGGACTTACTTTTGGTGTCTCTACTATTTTGGGGGAAAGGAATCTTCAAGTTTTTCCTAGTGAGTAGTGGTGTATGACTCATATCTGTCATAGTGAGCTTAGGGTCATCACTTTGTTTCCCATAAATTAGTGGGTGGTGTTTTTTGATCCCTTGATCTAAATGGTTAGAAATTCAATGGGTACTCTTTGGCCCTTAGAAGGGCTTGCTTAGACCAAGAGTATCAAAAAATTAAGTGGATGGTATGAGGAATGGTGCAAGAGTCTCCATTTTAAGGTTTGTTATTATGGTAAACTTTATGTACTGTTTGTCTTAGTTTTGGTATTTGCATGTAAAATTTCTTTCTTATATGGATTTGTGTTGAGGAAACCAACTATTTTTGAGGCATGTAGCCTTAGGGATTATATATATATATATATATATATATATATGAAATTTATTAGCTTCAATATTCAACCATACTTGAGGAAATAAAAATTCCATTTAGCTCTGGATTTGTGTCATTCTACTCTAGTCTACAAAGGGAAATGCAAAGTTCAAAGTAGGATATCAAGAATCATCTCAAGGAGTGGAAGTTTTAGAAATGGGACTATAATGTTTCAATAAAATTTGATGACCTCAGTTTGGGTTCTTGGGATTGTTCCTATGGGCTTTGGAGTAAGCTGGGAGTACTAACTGATTCTAATTTCTTCTTCTTCAAGCTTACTTTAAGTGCAGTTATTTCATCTAATTTCGAGATAAGAAGGATGCCTGGCATCAGGGAGTCCATTGGGTTTGTCTACCTCTTTGAAGAAAAATCATGTAAGAAACACTTGGAGAAAATGGTAAGGAGGGACTTATTGGAGAAAATGGTAAGGAGGGACTTAGGGTTTTCTCTTGGCTCATTTTGGCTTCCATCTATGTTCAAATCTCCAAGGAAAGACATCTAGTGTGAGGGTTCTTTCAATGTTTTTAATGATTCTCAAATTTGCACTGTTATTGGCTCTAGGAGACATGGGCCTCCCATTGTGCTTAGGATTGCTAGTTTATAGTTATTATGGACTCCCTTGGGAAGACTAGGCTACACCTTTGAAAAAAATCTAGTTTATGAGTCTGGTCAAAATCCTTGATTGCAAGCACATATGTACTTTTAATGAGTTTTATAGGGTTTGGCTCCCTTTTGGGACCTAAATGGATTTTATTGTTGTTTTTCTAGTTCTAGGTCCCTCTTAAGACCCTGATGGGTCTCTTTTTTTTTGATTTTGCCTCATTTTCTACCTAGCTTATGCTGGGTTGTTTCTTTTTTGGGTTTGAGTCCCCTGGGGACCTTGATGGTTCTTTTTGATACCTAGGCCTCTATATCCATTAGTCTAGGTTGGTCTTCAGTCAAGATTGGTTCCTACACTAGTCAAAAGTGGTTATTTCTCTTTTCACTATCAATTATTCTTTTGATTGGGTTATTTTTATTCTCCTAGTGAGCTGCACCTTTTTTTTAAATCTTTTTCAAGCTAGGGGGAGACCTAAGTCTCCTTATGTGTCCGAGCTAGATTCCACACCAGTTCAAAATTGGGTTTATCTTAATCTTCACACCATGGATAAACTAATTAATAAATTTTATGAAAGTGAAAAAATACACTTAATGGGATATTTTTCACAAAATCAAGATCTATAGGATGTATTTATAAACATTATTAGAGAGGAAATAAAGAAGACTTTTTAAGGACAATCTTCTAAGGCTTCCACCACTACAAGTTCCTTACCTTTCCTTACAAATTTTTTACTAGAATATACTATGGGGGGAACCTAAGGGTTATAATATATTAACACACCAATTTATACTCAACACTTTTTACTCTATCCTTAGTTAGCACACATTCTATTCTAGGTGCACAATCCCTCATGCAGTAAATTTTCAAGTTGTTGACTAAAGTGTTGTAAATGGTACAAGTTACTTCCAAAACAAGTAAGAAACTTGACTCAAAAAATTTTATGCACAACTCATTGGCTCAAATTTTTTCATCATATCCATTATCAACTAGTTTTTTGGCTCCTAAAATTACATTATATGATGAAAGATGATGCTAAAAAACATTTGACAACATTTCATGTGGCATGTTTGGACTATGAATCTAAGGATAGTTTGTTGACCATTTTATCTCAAAGAAATATAAAAGATTACTATATAATATGGTTTATGATTTAACATATTATTTAGTTCATGATTTCAACCCTTTTACACATTTATTCCTTTCAAACTTTTCTATCAATGTAAGTGAAAAGATATCATGTGCTCAGATTGCCAAACTCAAGTAGGAATCTAATTAACATGTTGCAGACTATGTGCTATAATATAATACTATGCTATCAAACATGATGAATCCAATTGTAAATAAGGAATTTTAGGACATAATCAGATAGATTTTTCTTTCCACTTTTCATGAATCTATTATGTTTAATAAGTTCCAATCATTTGACGACTTATGCCACATAGTTAATGATAAAGATGTCAAATTATTAGTAATAAATAAGCTCAAATATTTGACAAACCCAAATTATACTTATAATAAAAATAATCAGATTAATCCACCTTACAAGATAAATAAAAATGAAAATAAAACTCATCAAAAGACAATAATAAATGTAGTTTTAGAAGACACACCATACATTGTATTATTAGCTTCACCAAGGAGAAAGTTCACAATTTTTTTGGAAGATTTTTATAAATCATGACAAAAGTTATTGAAATGTCATATCACATCTCTCCCTCCCATAAAATAGGTTGATGTGATTAGACATCTTCCAAAAGGATTCGATCAAAATATTTTTTTGATTTTCATAGAGTACTAGGGCATACTACCAAAAAATGTATCAATTTGAGGCATAAGATCTAAAATTTAATAGATGAAAAAATCAGTGATGTGGGTACACCTATTGAGAGGACAAAACTACAACACAGTGAGAGTAAATCCATGAAGATATTCAATGATCCTTTCCCTAAGCATACATCTTAAGAGGCAACAAAAAATCACAAGTTAATTACACATATAATGTGCATCCTCCACTAATTTCTTATCCTCCATCTTTTCAATGACATTAATGGTATATATCATGTTTCAGTGCCATCTTGACCACTTATCACATTTTTAGAGCATGAGATATTAGATGATGATATTGATTTACATTATTTTTTCATTCAAACTTATATTGATCATCAACCTATCCAAGTGTCATGGTTGATAATTGTTCAAGTGTGATTATATGAGATATCACACTTCTCACCCATCTTGGATACATAAATGAGGATATATTTCCTTTCAAAACTAAAATTAGAGGATTTAATGAGAATTTTCATAGTTCTATTGGAGATATTACGTTACCATTATAGGTTGATTTAGGACACGTGGCCACCAAGTTTATGGTTTTACCCACTGTAGGAGTCTTTAATATATTATTGGGACATCTGTGGATTGAAATGCTTCATGTAGTACCTTCTACAATGTATGATTTTTTAAAGTAAATTTATGATAATGAGGTAGTCATAGTTCATTGTATTCCATATGAATACCTCCTATAACCCAAGGTTATTGTTCCTACATAATAAATTTTAGTTGAGTTACAGAAGAGAGTTCAATGTATTTAGAGAGTTTAGAAAATAGCGGTTAACTTAGTAAGGATACATATCCTTGAGAATCCACTCAAGCATCAATTTGTTTCATAATATAGAGAGCCACTCTCTACTCCCACACATCTTAAATTAGATTTATAGTAATTCAAATGGGGTTCTACATAAAAAATCAACACATAGCTCTTATAGTACATGATGGGTTCCAAAAAAACCTATAATACACAAAGTTAAAAAAAATACACATGATTATAGTTAATATTATCATGATAGTGGTACTCATGCTACAGATCCCAATCAATTTTTAAAATATGAGTTGAGATTAAATACTTCACAATGACATTATATTTTTCATTCACAAGAGATAACCATTCCTTTGTTTGATACAATACCTATTGATTGTAAGACCCTTATGGGGATCATTGGTTAACATGCTCTTTATTTAGTTTATATATTCTAAAAATACAATTTTTTTTAAAAAATACAAAAAATTAGGACTTGTACATGACATGTGTAGTTACATACACTAGCTAAATTATATTCAATTTATGAAGTATTTTTCTATATCCCATTTTATAGTAGACATGCTTCAACAATTACACTTGATTCATTTTTAGAACATACATGTTGTCCTTTTTAGATGCAGTTGTAGATGTTGATACTCTCTCAGACCTAGAAATATTAAACATACAAAACCACTCTATTTAGATGGATATGCCTTGCACTATTGTAAAATTATAGTGGGATCATTTAAGTGAAAATAGGCTCTAATTTCTAAAATATGAATCAGCCACATTCCTCTTAAAACATGTCTATATATTATCAAGTTTATCAGGGGCATCTTCTACATAGGTTCTATCACTCTATGACTATCCCTTTTGTTCTTACTATTATACATTAAATTGCATAATTATTTTCTCACTTACTTTCACATTGCTATATTTTTACATACCTGAGTTTATGAATATGATGATTTTACCAAATCAATTATATAGATCAATTAATCTTTTCATGCATGTTTACCATGTCATTTATGGGGTGTGTGTGTGTGTGTGTGTCTGTGTGTGTGTGCGTATTCCTTCCTCTACATTATGGACATTTTTATGTCCCTGTTTGTGGATATAAGCCTTTATTGTATGATTATATGTGTGTGAGTAACATTTTAACATGTCCTTGTATGTGGCCCATTATCATTATTGCATGTTTTGTTTTGATTTGTGTGTGTGTCATGTTGATGACTCTTATTTTCTATGTTTTTCTTAGTTTTTAATGCCATTATAGCTATCATGTATCTCCTTAGTTTGTTGATGCCATTATGGATACCATGTATCCTCCTTGAGTATATGTAATTAGTTTTAGATTTCTTCAATGTATGATCAATTATATGTATGCCTAATTACTAACATCCATATTGACATGGAACTATGTATGCTTGGTTGTGCATGCATCTTAATTTCTATTTCACTCAGATTATCATATGATACAATGATCTCCAATATTACCATTACTAATTTGATTTACATATTTATATAAAATCATTTGCATTAATTTTATTTTGAGTTAAGTTATTATGCATGATTCACAACTCATTTCAAAAAATGGGGCATATACAATGGCTTGCCCTAAAGACTAAGTTAAAATAACTGTACAAACATAAATTTGTAGTTTTTTTAGTTGATCACAATTCAAACTTAGATTTTAATCAAAAAGTGTTTTTAGACATTCATGCACCCTAGGGATAATTGCATAAGGCATGGTTGTCTAAAATAATGTGATTTTGTCCTAGTTGTAAGAAACAATGATTTTTAGAGTTTTCATAATCAAGTTCAGCTCATAGAGTAGTTTTCAATAGGTACCTAGAAAAAAATTATAGTAAATTTTGTAGGTTTGTTCCAAATTGGGTGCATCATGCATTACATGTGATCCATATGATTATAAATGTTTTTGTTATAAAATCAATTTTTATTTCCTAATTATTAGAAATACTATGCCAATATATCAGATTGGGGTAATGGGTGTAGCCATGGTCACCTTCTTTCTTAGTTTTTTCACCATTTTCTATAGAAGGAATGACAAATCATGTCATTATCTATGTTGTATACACCATATTTAATTCATGATATTTTTGCACTAGCTTTACACCAAAATGAATCTTATTCCATCGACAATGATTGATTCAAAACTTTACACCAATATGTTCTATTATAGGATTCATACAAGGATTATGAACAATGATTACTACCCTAATTTGTGCAATGATGATTCAAAAGCATGTTGATTTTTTAAGAAAAGTATCCTTTTGATGAGTATCAGGGCATGCATAGTCCAATCCAAGTGATTTAATAGAAAATAAATCTACATGAGTTTAACCCTCTCTAGTCACTAATTTTTTCACCATATATTACAATGGTTCGTGTACCCAAAAAGGTGTATTCATTATTTATTATTTGATCTATAATTTTTGATTTTCAACATAATTAAGGACTAATTCATACATGTTCCATGGCATGTTTTTGTATGGAGCATAGTTCAATATGGGATTTAAATTCAAGACTATTCTTCATAGGTAAGTTTAGGTAAGCATTTTTAATTTTACTCTAGTACTTTTAATTTGATACATTATTATATAGGGGGAGGGTGAGGGAGAGAGAATGTAGACACAAATTAAAATTTAGTGCTAAAACAATGCATTTGTGACCATTATTTATGAACACCAACCTACGCTCAATTTCATAGTCCTTAACTTCCATTCCTTCATTTCTATGGGGATGAGTTATACCTTAAATAGACTAATGATTACTAAATGTTCCTATTCCTTAGCAAAAATAACCTAGGTTCATTTTTTTAATAATTTAACTTATAGTGTATATGTCTGATTCATATAAACTTGGTCCTTCTAGACCATCACACTAGCTATATTTGTTTAAAAAATTTGTTTTCATCCTCCCAAAAATTAATGACTAGTTTTTAAAATTTAAATTTATCCAAAAGGGTCATTTCATACATTTTGAAAATCCCATTCAAAGGAATTCTAAAATGATTTCTATAAACCCATATTTTCTAACCATTTTTTTTAGTATAAGCTCAAATGATTGAAAATCACTATAATATCTAGTTGCACATTGAGAAGAAGACACCTATTCTTCCCAGCTCTGAGTTTTTATAGCCCAAAGAGCCCTGAGATAGGTCTTAAAACCATTACAAGGACACAATTCATTTTTAAAAGCACTTAATCACACCAAGATTGAACCATTGTATAGTAATTCACTATTATATCTCACACACCACCATAGCATGGTGAACTATATGAAGTTTTGACCCCTCTTCAGAGTATTGTTATGTAGGAAATACTCAACACAATGGGGTGTTGAGTTCGAGCTCAAATTCAACCACCTAACCCATTTTTACCATTTATATTAAATTCATCTCCTTATGTCATTGAGCTAGAGGTTCAATGGAGAAGAAAGTACACAATGGATTTTGCAATAGATCATGAATATAAGAATAACCATATAGGACCAACATGAAAAGGCACATCTATCATAACTTTCATAGAGGGAAACAACCCTAACATATGTGGCCACTCACTACTAAAAGAAGCATAGGCCGACCCAATATAAATATTATGGCCTTGTCCTAGGAAATTATGGAGCCCTATTGCTGACTCACATTGACTTCAATCCCATAGTTGATTATGCAGTCATTGTTTTAGTCTTGTAGATCTATGTCTAACTATGTCATTTCATTTTAATATTTTCCCATTTTTCATATGTATACAAATAATAAGTTTATAAATCAGTGAATGTGTGATTTATTTCATAGTTTATGCACCTTAATTTAATTATTAATGTTTATCTGATTTATATTATAAATATCCCCTAATCCAAATTTAGCATAAAAAAATACAGTGAGATTTTGAGGATTAATTAACTATGAATAATTTTTTAATAGCATCTCTTTGAAAGATAAATTGATCATAAGAATAAAAATTTCACATTCATCCATAAAATTTTATTAAATCTCAAAATCACTACAAAAAATATCAATAACACTTCTATCTACAAAAATAATAAATCAAAGATTAACTAACTGAAACAATTAAAATAACATAATTGAAAAATATAACATAGTAATAAGAAAATAAAATCATTAAATTATTAATTAAATATAAGAAATGACACAACATCAATGTAAATTTTTGATAAAGTAGAAAACTAAAATAAACTCACAAAACATTCATGAAGATTTCTTAAGCTTGCCAATTGTCTTCCAAATATTTCTAAAGAATAATGGGTTAAATACAAATTATTAATCATGAATATAAGTGGACAAAAGACACTAATATAAAGATCACATTGAAATTTAACTATGGTTCTACTTTTATCCCTATTACAAAAAATAAACTAAAACTAAAACTAAAAATATTCACTGAGTTTTCATCTAAACTACATGTTTTACTTATTAAGACAACTAATATGCACCCTAAAATAACTTTAGTGGGCTTATTTTCAAAATTTTGATGAGTTTTAGATAATATTTATATATATTTAAGTTATTATTTATAATCTTAAATAATATTATCTAGGTCAAAATAATTTATTTGGCTAATCACAAAAACTATCAAATTTTCTTAATACACTATTTTCATGGAGCCATATCTTTTTATTGACTAATACATTTATTTTAAATTTTGGACAAATATATTCTCCTTGCACTTGGATTTATTCATGAAAATTTTTAATCTCATCCAATTTTATATGATTAGGTTAATTTCAATATGAAAGGGTGCTGACAACTAATTTTGACAACTATAGAAATGACGAAAAAATGGCCAAATATGAAAACTTTCAAATATGCCTAGTAGGGTGATTTGGAAAAGCCATATGGTTTTATTGACAAATAATTTTACTAAAATTATTAAACCATAGTGAATTTATCATATTATTCTTCCTTTATGAAAGGTTTTAGCCATATCCATCTTGATTTGGTCTCTTGAATATTACCTTAAAAAAGTTGATTAGTCATTTTTGGAAAATTGTGCATGCACATTTTTTCATCAAACAAGACATATCCCTTTGTTATAAACTAAAAATTATTATTATTTATTTAATATTAATTCACACTTAACGTTTCAAACACATTAGAATTCATTCTAAGCATAAATTACAAACAAAAAAAAGAATAACCAATTAGAATGTGAAATAATTTTAGCTAAAATATAATGCTCCCAAGCTTTTTTAAAGCTTGTGCATGTTCATATAAAATAATATGGAATCCAAAATTGAGTCACATTTTTAACTATTACTCAAAAGAATCAGGAAACATAATTATTTGATAAGTCATAGCACCATCGTTGGTTTATCTGATAAGTCATGATCCCATCACAAGTTTCTATACAAATCTGCAACATGAGGTCTACATCAAAATAAATAGATATTCAAAGTTATTATATCACTCTGAGTTACTTATAAATTTTAAAACACATCATGTACCTTCTTCAATGATATTTTACTATGAATTATCTTCAAGATGTGTGTTATAAGCATTTGTTACATAGACAAGTGTAGTAGAAGTAGTTAACTAACATATTAGATCCAAAATTTATGTCATACCTTCCCAATTAGAGTATTTTGGTCCTCAAAATCATTAATAATTCTATAAATGAGGAAATTAATTCCCCACTTTATCACTCTCTCTTGGAGGTATATGTTTTGAATAGATTTTCTTAGCCTTGTTAATTCATGCATTCCCCTTGTTTGACTAATTGCCTTCCATCAAAAAAACCTAATGAATACCTAAATAAAAAAGAGGGAAATATGGTAGTAACTTATTATCTTTGTTATTAGACATTACATGTAAGTTAGTGCATACACCTATCCTCTTATTTTTTAAACTGAGGAAAGATAACTTTCCACTATAATTTAGCAACATTTTACCTTGAGCAGTACTTCTTGAGGAGAAAAAATATTTCCCTTCATAGGATTTGATAATATATATTTTACTATATTTGAAAAATTGGTCCTAATTTTCCCTTCTCATGAATATAACATCACACACATACATGCACGCACTACCAAAGACTATGCCACAAACATCAAGAGGTACAACCTACAACATAAATTTTTTAATGAAATTTCACTTATTACAAACTTGACCTTACATTTTTTGTAATGTTTTATCTGTACTCCTTATTTAACCCATCATAAAACATATTAATTTTGATGATTATATATTTCTAACCTAGGTTTCTTCTAGATCTTTGATTTTATAATTTACTTCTGAGCAGAATCAAAAAGAACATCTACCTTTTTATTATTTATCTAAAATATAATATATGAAAAGTTTAGAATGTTCACCTTTTTGTTAATCACCCTTGGTACCCAAACATACCTTATCCTAAAGGGAAACAAAATAAAACCTTCCATCTACATCAAAGTTACACCCATACTCTTTTCCCTAAATAAAATTTACATGGCTTTTTATTCCTCTTATGCTTGAAAGGATGATTTTCAAGATGAAACTTCCAATAAGTCTCATCTATATGACCATTAACATCATAGTGCCAATAATTCTTTATACATCCTTTATTAGTGACATAAGTACCATTCAAACCAAATTAATTTTAAAACCATTTGAAGGGGAAGATGAACCCTTGTCTTCATATATCTCAAGATAATGGGATTGGGGAAAAACCATATATATATATATATATATATATATATATATATATATATATATATGATTTAAGTATAAGGGGCCTCCTTAAGTGACTATGCAATCCTAAAACATAATTGATCAAGATATAATGATCAAATGTAACTTTCCTCATTTGGATTACCATCTTGGTAAACTTTCTAGTATACTCCTAAACACAATGCCCTTGTATTTTCCTTAGATATTTAAAAATGATACACAGTTTATCTTCATATAAAATAGGATAGAATTGTATTTTATCAAAACTTTAAACTCATCCCATTCACTAATTGGTGATAGCTTCTTAAAAACAAAGGAATGAACATAAATATTAAATGAATTTAAAGCATGATTTATTAATTTTAATTTTATAAAATAAATCTACCAACTCTAATTAATTTAATGTCAATATAAGTATATATTAAGTTGATCTAGCTAATGGTCTAGCTTCTCCACATTCACCTCTCTTTTATACAACCAAATTTTAGTCTTTGATTTAGATTTAAATGGATGTGTAACCTGGTTTCTACGGGGATTATTTCCATGATCAAGAGATTCCAACTATTCACCTACCTTCAGAACATCCATAAAAATACCTATTTTTGTCATGAGAATCCACATAATGGACTTCAACTTCTCAAGCTTTCCCATGGAAAAAAATATGTTAGCAACATATTCTTCCAACATGTGTAACCATTATTCATATGTCCAAGATAATTATTCATTATAATGTGCCATGCCTCTAACTTATTCATTCCACTTCCATGTGAACATGTCTTGATATAAAGGAACTAAGTCCTCTACCCCACTAGCATTTGTTTCTTAGGTAATGGGAATAAAACTACACACAAATCACCAAAAAACACACACACAATAGAATATGAACCAACTTTGATTCCAATTTTGATTTATAATTTGCATGGATATTCCATTTCAATAATAAAAAACATAGAAATTTTATACTCCTAACATATAAATTATTGTTGATTTACTGATATGCACTAATTTGTTTACTAAATAGAGATGTAAGATGTTGTAAATAAAATAGATTAACATAAAGTGCAAGTAGGAAGAACACAAACAAAACACAAGACATAATAGTATATCCTAGAGAAACCCATTTGGGTAAAAAATCTAGTAAAGAAAGGTGATTACTCCTCCCCTTTCCACTATATGATTCTCAAGTATACGTCTAATTCCATTAAGTGGCCTTCATAGATAGAGATACAATTCATAATTTCCCAAAGATTACATAATGATTTTTATTTTTTACAACATTTCTTAGAAAATTAAAACAACACCTAAAAATTGAACCTATCTAGTAGATAATGAGAGATTATACCTCATTGATGAATGGACTCTATAATTTAGTTGCACTATTAATCACAAATCAATTCACTTCTATTCAATGCCTCTGCCTCTCACAGGGTCTTGTATTTATACATGAAATCAAGAATAAGATGTACAAGAAACATAAAGATAATAAATGAACCAATAGGGAATCCTAAAATTGAGCCATATTTACAATCTTTACTTGAAGGACTCATGTTGCACAATTATCTAACAAGTCATTGTACAGCCATGAATTTATCAAACATGTTATACCCCCATTATAAGTTTATCTAAAATTTAATAGCATGAGGTCCACATCAAAACAAATAGCTATTTCTAATGTGCTTGGATCATTTTGAGCTTACCTTTGGCTCTATAAACCCCTCATTTATGTTATTGAATGATATTTTTCAATGAATCATCTTGAAGAAGTGTGTTACAATATTGTTTTACATAAATGAGGAAAGTAGAACTAGTTAGCTAGCATAGATAACACATTAGATATGATATTCAGATCACCAATATATTCTAGGGGCATCATCTTCATCACAACAAATCTTTGACATAGGTATTCAACTAGGGAGTATGACACCACCATCATTTCCACCAAAGTAGTGTATATAGGGTTTTATTTTGTGCTAGTGCAAGTTTTTCAAGTAAAAAGGTTTGGAAAAATATTTAAAAGTAGGGCCATGAAGGTAAAAAACCATAAAGGGAGGCCTCACAGTTATTCTAACATATTGAAAAATTATAAAGGGCATTAGGTTAGTAATATATTTAGTTGAAAGCCCAAATGGGAAACTTAGTGCACACAAAGTGAAATGCAATAAAAGACACTTCTTGAAAAAATGTGACCAAAGGTTCAAAATAGGGAAATTATAGAGATATTTCATGAATATCACCTACTAGTTACACATGATGAGGGATAACAAACTTTGACAATAAACTTTTTCTCAAGATGAGATAACTATTTAACTATATGAAAGTGTTAATAGGGGATTGTAAATGATCATTTAAAATAATTTTTATAGTATAGGAAATAAATTTGAATTTTTTAATTTCACATAAGTAAATAATATAAAATAAATATTTAATGTTCCCTAAGACTAAAAGGATGAATAAGTGAAGAGACAAGAATTGAATGAGACATGCAGACCTTATAAGTATTGGATAGTTGCAACTCATAGTGTTTACTCTTTTTTCTTTGATTTTTATTCATATGCTAAACAAGCTTAATCTAGAAGTTTTTTTTTATGAAGTATCCTTAGCCATATAATTTGTTGAGTCATAGAATCAAAATTATAGTTCACATGTTCCATGTATATTTGTGTTGGTTTAAGAAACTATATTTGTCTTTCACATGCCTTAATTGAAATTTTATGTCTAAGTAATCCAATAAATGAATAATGGTACTAACTAAGCTTGTAGACGAGTAATTATACTATGAGGTTTTCATTTTATATAACTTCCACTTCACTACTTGGTATAAATTTGAATCGACTATAACAACATCATTTGATAACTAGGTTTTCTAAGGATCACTACTAATAATATTATAGATCAACTTAATATTACACATGCCAAATTATCTATTCTTGAGATACTTAAAATTAAAAAAATGTTTCAAATATATTATTTATGAGGCTTTGTGTGATTCCAAGGTACTGAGTGACATTGATCCAACCTATTTTATTTCCATTGTGAAAAATCTACAAGATAGAGAAAACATTTGAAAATTAAGATTTACCTCCCAAGGAGATAATTTCCCAATAGTTATACTTGTACATTCAAGTTTCACTTAAATCAATGAGTATAAAAATGGTTATTTTTTATAATTGTTTGGGATTGCATATTTTTAGTGAGTATTTTCTTATTGCATTGGGCCTTGATCATACTTATCTTACACCATCAAATATTGTTATCAAAGGATTTTAAAATTAACCATGAAGATGTCTTGGAACTATTACATTGGATATCACTATTGGAATTAAAACATTAGCTACACAATGCCAAGTGATACCTAATGAAGTAAGCTACAATATTTTATTGGGTAAACCATGGATACATTCTATGAATTTTGTCCCTCTAAATTAATTATATGTTTACAATTTATTCATGAGATATACATTTAAACTTGTCATATGGATGATGTTATTTTTTTATGATTTTAAATAGAAGGACCAACAAAAGCTATCATTCCACATCTTAATTTGATACACCCTGTTGTTATACTAAATATACATGCCATTCCAAGGGACAAGGGATTCACATATGAACATAGTAAAATTAGTAAAATTAATGATGATGAGGATATTTGTAATGATATCATTGATGAATGTTTTACAAATATTGTGTTTACACCATGTGGTCCTAGGGAACATAGGGATGACATGCATACAAATGGCATTGGCCAATTATATTACAAGTTGTACATTTTTGGTCACCCTTTTCCATCATATGTGCTTAAAAACATACCATAATGAAAAAATAAAGGTAAATATCACGTGACAAACATTTTATACAATATTAATCAACCTAAAAATTATCATGGTCTTGTCCAATCTACTTTATAAAAATATGAAATTGGATATGCATGTGCAAATAAAATGGGTTACTAATGTAAAATATTTGGAAAGAATGATTAAGGTATTATAGAACCAATTATTGCAAGCTCACATCAATTTAGGCAAGGTATTGGTCATTCTAAAAATCATGAGATGTTTAATGCATAAGATCAATATTTTGCTTCAACATATAATCCTCTACATGTTAATTTATATAAATCTAATATATCACACCAAAATGAGGTTTCTAATGTTTCATTTTTAGATATTATATATTTTGAATTGATTGATGAAGATGCTTAATCTAATATTATTAACTCTTGAATTTTTTTTCCAAATGACTAAGATCTCCAAGAAAATGTGGGAACTTATGTTGATTTACCACCATTTCATCATAAATATAGATTCCAATATAATCCTAGTCACTATGCATACTTTGGTGATTGTTAGTCTTTTCCTATTGAGGATGACATTCCTATAGATGGTCCTAATAATTTACCAACTACTCCATATGTTTAGTATCAATCTACATCAATGAATGAGAAAATAACAAAATATAATTATAGAACTAAAGATGATACTCATATTATATTACTTAGTGTGTTAATGACACCACAAGAGGATAAAGATCACACATAACTCTTGATATAATTTACAAAATTATTTGCTTGTGCTTACTCTAACATGTCGTTATTGATACGTCTATTGTGGTTCATAATTTAGTTTCAATCCTGATGCTAAGTTAGTTAAGAAAAAGATTGAAAATATGCATCCTAAATTTTATTTATTATTTAAATAAAAAATATGGAAATTATTAAGTGTGAGGTTCATATAATCCATCAATTATTCACCATGGATTTCTAACATTTTCATAGTTACAAAACATAATGGGAAAATTAGGATATGTTCATATTTTTGAGACTTGAAAAAATATTTCCCTAAAAATGACTTCCCTTTAACTAACATTGATACAATTTTTTATCCTTCTAATAGGTATGAGATGTTTTCACTTATGGATGGATTCATTGGTTATTATCAAATTAAGATAAATCCTATCGATTTGTATAAAACTACTTTCACCACTCTTTGGGGTATGTTTTGCTATGTGGTCACGCCTTTCGGTCCTAAAAATGTTGGTGATACTTATCAAAGAGATATGATGCACATATTTCATGATTACATGCACAATATTGTAGAGGATTATGTTGATGATGTATTTTTAAAGTCAGGGAAGTGATAAAATCATGTCATAGACTTGAGAAAGATATTTGAAATATTTTGAAAATACAATGATATATTAAATCCTAATAATTGTGTCATTGGTGTTACAACTTGGAAATTATTGGGATTCATCATCTCCCAACATGACAATGAGGCTGATCCTAAAATATTACAAGAAATTATTAACATGGCTCCACCCTTGGGATTAAGATGTCTAAGAAGTTTATAACGAAAGATCCATTCCATTTGATGGTTTATTACTCGATTAGTTGATAAGACTCAACCATATTTTAGATCATTATGCCAATGTAAAAAAATTGAATGGGGCGAGCATTGGATAACATATTTTGACCAAATTAATTCATATCTTTCTAATTATTTAGTGATTATTTTGATTTAAACAATAAATGCTATTAACATTAAACTATTTTAATTTAATGTATATCTATAGAATATACAAAATTTGAATGTAAAATAAAATAATTTATAGAAACCTAAAGTCAACTATAAACACTAACTTTCAATGAAATACATAAACCTAGCTCAAATCTGACTTGTATTGACTGTGTAGGCAAATCCCTTATGTAGAATTGATTGAAAATCTCTCTAAAGTCTGGTGCACATGAAAACACAATCCTAAAACATAATATAATGAGGTTGCATTAGGGTAGATAGGATAACACCATGGCCTTGTCTATTTGACCGCAACCACATCTAAATTGACTATGTAGGTGATTTTCCTACTTGGGTACCTATACCTATTAGAGGTGATCTGATGATTGTATGTGGGCACTAATTTGTCACATAGAAGTACCTGAAATGTTTAAACCCTAATTCCTACACATAAATTGAATAAACATAAAATTCAAAGAGAGGGAATTAGGTAATGGGAATATCCGAGCTATCCTAAAAAAACCTCACATAATCTGAGTGTTTCCTACATATCCAATACTTTGAAGAGGACCTAAGCCTAATGTAGCTCTCCCACTTAAAGTGAGTTTGTGAATTTTGATACTTTCATTATATGGATATAGCTAGTAAATTGACTTGAATTCTTGACAATAAATACCCTTAACCTGCAATCAAATTACTTAATACTCAACCTCTGACTGCTAGAATAAATAAGAACTTGAATTCGAAATATTAGTTCTCTTTTTCTCAATGTGTGGTAGCTTGTATAGAGTGTGTTTTTTTAAAACTTCTAATTTATTTACTTGAGTGGCCTTGATGTGTTTATATAGTGGTATATTTAAAATATTTCCTTTAGGTAATTTTTTTAAAAGTGTGGGAGCATCGACATTGAATATCTTGAATTCAAAAATTAGCTATTGGAGTATGGGAGACAAGGCCACACTAGTGAACAAGGTTAGGATATGTACCTATCTGTACTAGTGTGGTCTTGTCCTAGAAGGACAAAGACTGTTGAAATTTAATTAACAAGAATTTGTAAGCAAGATAGGGATGTTTGGATGATGTTTTAACATTTTCAAGACAACAAACTTAGAATAGTGAAATCTCTCCTAGAGATTTCAAGTTAATGGAATGACGGATAGGTAAAGTACGTTAATGATTTAAAGATTTCAAGTTAATGAAATGGCAAATAGGTCAAATAAGTTAATGATTTCATGATTAAACATTGGTAAGAACTTAAAAGTTAAATGTTACTGTCTACACTAATCCACCTATCATAAACTAATCATAACTTTCTCCATTAATCCTTAAAGATTTTATTCGCCATTATATCTTTATTAAATTTTATGATTTTATTTGCCATCATTAAACATTAAACTCATAAAATCTTTAATCATAATAATATAATGTTAGATTTATATATATATTTATTAGATTTTTTTATTATTTAAAATTTGAAATAAATTTATAAATAAGTAAATATCTTTGAAGTCCCTTTTAACATGTGAATAACTCTTTAATGCAAAATATTTAACCTTTAAAAATAAATAAATATTAATAATATTTAACCTTTCAAAACAAATATATATAAATAAATTATACAAACCATCACTCCAACAAAATAAATTATTGAAATTGTGGCTGCAATCTACATGAATTGACTTCCAATGGGTGTTAGGAATACCCACCCGTAATGGTCTTAAAGGAATGATATATACCCTGTAGTACATGTTGGCAGGCCATATAACATGTGTAAATAGTGTATTATAAAATATCAATCATAACAGTGTATTTTTTTCATTAATTATTAACTTTTCACTCTAGTTGTTAGCATTTTTGACCTTTCAGTACCCATTTTTATGAGAATTCAGGTGCATTTGGGTTTGGAATCGGGTGGCATAGGTTGGGAAATTTTGTATGAGGTGGAATTAATTCCTCCATCCATAAACATTATATAGTTGTAGGTTGACATAATCCGTCCACAGACAGAATGGAAATGCAAAGGGCTCCAGCAGTTGTACATTTGTTTTCTTCTATTACAGTTTGGAAGGGGCATGTGTAGAATGGAAATGCAAAGGGCCCTGCCAATATATTTTTCAATAAAAAAAATGCTATATGAAATCTTATTTTGCAACGCTAGGAAACCTTATCAAAGTGCCTCAAATAAATTAATAAACGGCGATTCAGCCAGTAATTATGAACAGCAGAAGCGAAGAACTAGGTAATCTTAAAACCACCATTATAATTCTTTTTTAGGGCTTCTAAGAAGGCAGTAACTATCTCCCGGTTCATAAAATCGTTTATTCGTCCAATCATAAGGGTCGAATAGAAGTTAGTATAGCAGGGGCAAGTAAAAAGCCCTGAAGAATATTACAGCAGTAACAGACATTGAGTTTAGCGCAACAACAGGACTGTGTAGCACAAAATAGTTAGAGAAGAAGAAGAAGGGGAAGAATAGAAGAACAGAGCAGGTAGAGGGGAGAACAAAGCAATCAATAGCAAACAAAGAAGGAAAGTATAAAACCTTTTTTGTAATTAGTTAATAAATAAATGTAACTGTATAAAATAAAGAAATAGTTTATCACTTTGTAATAAAAGATTTGAATCATTTAAAATAATAAAAGATTTGAATCATTTAAAATATATGCAAACTTGTGTTACTTCCAGCCATACTATGCCTCCCTTGTTTTATGGTTATTGCATGCTTATTTAATGCATTTCCAGCACTGTTGTAAGATTTGAAGCATTTAACATATATGCAAACTTATGTTATTTAGTTCAGTTTTTCATGTTTTATTTTTTGTTATTGTTTGTTGTCCACCTGGACCTGCACATTTTATTTTCTGCCAACAGGAATGTTTTATGTTGTCAGCGTTATTACTTACATTTCAGGGTTTTAGCGATGAAAGAATGAATTCAATATTTCAATAGCGTTCACAAGACCAAGTAATCTATGAAATTAAGGGCTATGACAGAATTGTTTTGTGTTAACACAAACTCCAAACATAGAAGTTGTCTAAAGCTTAAAAAATTAACGCTATTTAGAAAGCCGAGTTTATATTTTACTGGGGGTATCTTTTATTTATTAATGTCAATCACTAGTCTTTTTTTATAAAGCTTAGCGCAACACCTCTGTAGTAAACAATCCTAAATCATTGAAAGGTTCATTTTCAATAACAATTCTAGATTTTATATTTCCACAACTGAAGGAATAACAACGACGAATGCTCATTTATACACAGAATGAAGCGAACTCATGCATAAGTTGTACGGTGAAGTTTAAAACCAAATGTGTATAAGAATCTCAAAATACATGAGAAATCCTGATTTTTGTTACAACACAAATGTATGTACATGGTTCGATAGTCTAGCTTAAAATAGGGAAATTTATCACTGGGGAGTATTATGGATAGGTGGTTCATCCTTTGATTTTTCCACAGCTCTGTTGGATCAATGAGCAACGAAGACCCTATGTAAATGCATATACTATGAACAGAGATTAGTCTCATTTATTTTGGGGCCAAACTGATATACATAGTTACAGCGAATGTGTGATCTAATCGTGCCCCTAAAAATTGATTTGTGAGTAAGAAGAACAATACAACAACTAGTCAAAAATAATGCAAGGTTTACGAGTGAAAATCATTTATTCCTATTTGAAATGTTAAAACATTATTCCTGCAAAGCAGTTGGAGAAGACCTAGGAGTGCATCGACATTTTTGGTGAGACCGAGAACCTCAAAAACTATTTTATAGACTTTAACACAGATTTTAATGAATAAATCTTGTTATATATATATATGGGGGTTCGTCAAGGGTGCACTCAGGGTGGTGGAACATTTTAAAATTTTCATTTTTTAATCTTCTAGACCTGTAGGGCCCTTCAGGTCCGTATCATACTTTAGACACCCGTGATAACTAGTGTAATCCAACCTATTTGGGTCTATCGAATGTGGGTTGCACCTCAAGCACCACTAAAACATTTGTTATGTTAATTCTTTACCCTGATAGGAAATTTGAGCATTTGTAGCACCAAGCAATGTTAAAACAACCCTTTCCTTACCTTGTCATTTCCATCAGATCCATTGGGTACTTTGGGTACCTGCAGCACCAAAGGAACTTGACCAAATCAACTTTGTCGGTTATGAAAGGCACTGTGAGCACTTAAAAAAATGCATAGAACTCGTCAGCTTTGTTAGGTCCATCACACACATCGGGAACTTAGGTATTCATGGAAGAAGGCCAAATTAAGGCTATGAGACTTCTTTTAGTACCTACAAAATAAGACTCCATCGATGATATCATCTTCCTTCAGCACTTAGTGAACTTTAGACCTAATCGGGTATTTTTATGTATGAGGAACCTGAGTTTTAAGATTTAAAAAAGATTACACCAAGTGTTTATAATAAAAATTGATCACAATAACCTAGTTTACTCATTAGTACAAAAATTGTGAAAAAAATGAAGACTTAAATTTTTAACAATAGTTAGTTCGTAGTGGAGAATTTTAACTACGAAGTACAAAGGATAATTCTAGACTTTAAGTTTGTAAAAAATTGCCTTGCTCATTGGGTAAAAGATTCACTTCAATTTTAACATATAAGAGACAATGAGAAACAAGTAAAAAAAATAAAACACAACGAAAGGAAAAAATAGGACAATGAAGACGGGAAAAGGAAACACAAAAAAAATATTAAATTCATCTATTTACATGCAAGGGATAATCTTCTTTCAATTGAAGTAGTGTTTCATATGTATCCAAATGTAGGGTAGTGAAAGATGTGTGCCATCTCGATAAGCCATGTAAATTATATTATTACCGTAAAAGTGTCTGATTTTGAATGGACCCATCCACAATGAGTTAAAATTACCATGGCTTCCCGTAGATTTTCTTCTTTTATTCCACACAATTACAAGGTCTCCAACCTAAAAATATCTCTTTATATTTTTCTTGAATAATGCTTTGACTAGACCTTAATGTTCCATAATTTTATCAATAACCAGTATCCTTTCTTATTATAGCTTGTTTAAATACAAGATATTTTTATCAAGTGAGTTATTAAAATTTTCATTTTCAATTGTCCTTACTAATTACAATGCAATAAACTCTAATGATATAGGCATTACAACATTTTAGCCATATGACAATTGAAATGGAGACTTTTCAATGGCCCTTTTGTGAGTAATGTGGTCCACCCATAATGCATCTTATAATATTTGGTGCTAATTTATTTCATTATTGTCCACCAAATTATGGATGATAATGACAAGGTTCTTGTGATTAGATTTAGCTTAATCATTTCCTTGTGCTTAATAGTTTGAAGAACGAGATAGATAAATTTTGTATCCATAATAAAATTTAACTAGATATGATGAAGAAACTATTCATGCCTTGTCAGTTAAAATCTTTTGGGGTGTGTCTTATATCACTAGGATGTTCTCTTTGATGAAGTTTCAAACCATTTGTGAAGTAGTTTGTTTCATGGGAATTACCTCGACCCACTTAGTAAAGTAGTACATTGCCATGACAACATGGGTGTGGCATGTACTTGAGTGAGGATTCAATGCACTGATGAAATCTAACCCCCATTGTTGAAATTGTTCTTCGATTATAATTAGCCTAAATGGGAAGGTTAAAATTTTTGGTCTTCCTATAAATTATTTATAAGATTCACATTTCCTCACCCATTCATGAAATAATTTGAAAAATGACGGCCAATAATAATGAGCCCTTAATATCTTGTATGTTGTAACTGATGTAGAGAAATGACCATCATAAACATGACTGTAAAAGGCTTCAAGGAGTTTATTTTTTATTTTTTTGTCCTTGTACCTTAGGAAGAAAACATAAATATTATTTTAAAATAAAGTGCCATCCCAAATAACATATTTATTTGGTCTCAAATTCATACTTATTATTTGTTTAACATTCAAATGAGGGGGAATTCTCCATATGTCATTAAATACGTAATAAGTGAATACCTAATCAACAAAGAATAAAATGGCATGCTTTATATTTCATGATTATTTCATCTGTCAAAATAATGTTTATCTAGTCATCAGTTTGCTCTACCATAATCTAACATAATCCTTTACCTTGGACCAACTTGGTGTGCTTGATTTCTAGATCGTATTCTTGATCTTCACAATCCATCCTTCTCTTTTTGAAGTAAGTTATTGTTGGGTCAAGATGGATTTTCAAGCTATATCAGGACATATCACAATAACGTGATATTTAAAAATGTAATATATGAATTATTTTACTAATTTGACTATAACATATGCATGTTTGTTTATAGAGGAGTAACTAAGCTAATGATTCTCCAATCCAGAACATATGAATACAACTGGTCATTTAAATCCTTCATCATTATTCTAAACCAAAATGGTTGAAAGCATGTGTGTTGAAAAATACAAATATATTATAAAATATTTATAAATCTGGACATACCAAAGTAGGTACATGAGAAATTGCAATATTTATCTTATAAAAAACATCATTTCATGCATTATTCCATTTGAAAGAAGACTTACCTCTCATGATATCAACAATGTTTTTCATGAACTTAACAAATTTAGATACAAACCTTCTTATGAAGATTACTTTATTGAAAAATGAATGAACTCCAGGTCTGCTAGTAGGTAAAGATGACTTATAAATTACTTCAACTCATTCTAGATCAATCTTGATTCCTTATTTTGACAAAATAAACCCAAGAAAATTAGCCTCAGTTACTTTGAATATAGACTTCATAGGATTCATGGAAATGACATGACTCCAACATTTTTTGAATATGTTTTACAAGTGTTCATAATGGTCTTCTCTTATCTTAGAAAAAGCTATCAAGTCATCTAAATAAATCAAAATTGTCATTTTTTTCAAACCAATGAAGGCATGACCCATTGCTCTTTGAAAATTCACACCCACATTTATAAGACCAAAAGACATTCCTATATATGAAAATGTTCCCCAAAGGGTAGTAAAGGTAATTTTATGTTGATCTTCCTGGGTCACTTCAATTTAGTTGTACCTTGAAAAGCCATCCATAATAGAGATCATGTCAGAGCCCATAACTACTTGTATCACTTGATCCATGATGGGTAATGGATATATTTATTTTAGTGATATTTGATTCAGGTTCCTAAAATTAATGCATATCTTTATTTCTCCACTCTTCTTACATACTGGCATGATGTTAGCAACTCATTTTGGTTGGTGAATATGAAGATTGATTTGATCATTTAACATCCTTTAATTTTTTCATAGATGGTTCCAAATATATTTAGGTATATTTCCTTTGCTTCTATTTGAAATGTTTTGTATTAGATTTAAGTGGTAAAGTATGTTGATTTTCTTTTGGATGAAATGATTTGAGAGCAACATATAAATATTAAAGAATGTAGATATATTTTTGAAGAATGAAAATAGATCTTATTCATCATTTAGGAGATGAAAATTTGCTAATATGTTCTATTCTTAGTTGTCCTTCCAATATAATATTCACCTTTGCATAATTAACTAAGTTGAGGTAATTATTTTTGCATTTAATTTTTTTATAATCCTATCATATTTATCAAATTATTATTTTAAGGAGATTAAACCTTTAGGAATTTTGTTTCCCTTTAGTTTAATCACTCCATATTCATTTTATTATTTAGCAATTCCTTATTTTTCAATCTAAATTGAAGATTCTATGTAGGCTGAATCACTTCCTTAAAAGTAGATATTTATAAAATTATCTACTTTCTCAAGAAAGGAGATAATCCAATGATCATTAATAAAAACTTGATAGTTTTTATAATTCCCTAGCACATTGGGTCAATACATTAATCAAATATTCTATTTATATGTATTGATATATGAATGAGGGATTAGTAAGGAAGTGGAGACAACAATTACATCATCCTTTGCATTTTTTCCTCTATGTATAATTGTTATAGATAAATCTTCAAAAAATTCAATGATATCCCATACCTTATTGTGGGAATGCCTTAAATGATCTTTATTTACTTGATATTTACCCCTTACTTTTCTTAAAATTGGCCCGACATTTTACATCTTGATTAATTGCTAAGCAAATTTATTTAATTATCCATGGATTTTTTATAGTTGATAACTTGATTTGATTATTACTAGCTAAGTTGTAATTCATATACTATTATGGGGCAGTTGTATATTACTTAGATTACATGATTTCATTACTACGAGTTAGTTGTAGGGTATATTATTTACATTGTGATCATGTTGACTTGTTATTTCAATATTATTTTATGATATACATATCACGATGTTATGGACTAACTACTTGTTTGTTACAAGTTTGACACATGAGAGACTAATCCATCAAAGCATGATGGAGGGAGAGCATCATTAGAGAGAGTGATGTAAATGGAGTTACTGGAGAATGATAGAGGAATGACTAGAATGCTATATGCATTGTTTGAATGGTTAACATAGTATGTTTTTGGATGCTATTTATATTTGGACAAATGTTTTTACATACTAGTTGTGTGTTAATTATGATTAATGCTTAGGTAGAATTAACTTTGTGTGATTGTGTTTATGTTGTGCTAAAGTGCTCATGACTATTAATGTTTTCAGAAAAGTAAATTTATGTAAAAATGTATGTAGACTAACTCTCATGATTCTAAAATGTTTTAGTACATAAACTGGTTATCATCATGATATCTCAAAAATATCATTATAGGGATTAATGCCTTAATACAGATAAATAATAATTTAATATTAATATATAACAACTTAACATAAATAGTTATCATTACTGGAATTGTGTTATAAATTATTAATTTTGTGTTTAATTAGTTATTACATGTAGAAAAAATATATGCAAAAAATAGGAAAAGCCTCATTAAGGGAAACAATAGGTAATGTGAATAAAACAAAGTAAAAAAAATAAAGTCATTTAAAAAAAGATATAATAAAGCTCTAAAGGCAAAAGATATTCATAAGAACTAAAGCACAACAAATTGAAAGTTTGAGGTAAATAATTAAAAAAAATCATGAAAAAAGACAAGATTTAAAGTAAAGAATTGCCATACTCTTTAAAAAAATGATAGAAATAAAGGAGCAAGCTAGAAGGGGAGATGGAGGGAAAGAAGAAGACAGGGTGTGGCATAGGAAGAAAGACTAGAAGATACCCAGAGAAGAAATTTGGAGAAAAGGATTCCATTATTTTAGCTTGGGTACTATTACCAGGCAGGTAGTACAATTGTTTTAAAACCATATATTGGGATGGATTGGTTTATGCATACAAGTATTTGTAGTTGTGAAATACATGTAATTAGAACCTGGCTATTGTAAGCTATCCGAATAGTAAATATATGTGTGGGGTGCTGACTGTATATAGAACATATAACAAGTTGGGAATATATTTATTTATATTAAGATGATGAATTTTATATTTGTTTTTTGGGATGAGTATAGTTCACTGGATTAGTAAGATTTATAAAATGATTTAAATAAATGTGTATATGCAGTGACTTGTTATGTATTATGTAACATTTCACATATTACACATATGTAACTTACAATGACCTATTACACAGGGAAATTTGTTATATTAAATTTTGTATTATGCAGTGGCTTATTTCCCCATGGTATTGAAATTATGTCAATACCACTACCCTGCCCTTAGCTTTTAAAAGTATTAAATATATGGTATTTAAAGAAATATACTATTAGAGGATAACTATATGTGGTATTATATATATACATATATGAGGCGAAGATGCAGGAGCAAGAAGGAGAGTTTTATAGGGAAAAAAATTAGGGATCGATATAGTCTTCTCAAGATAAAAATCTTTACACAGAGGACCAAATTAATAGCACATAGGATCCGAAGGACACCATATTTGAAGACCAAATTATATCCCCTAAGGAGTTCATACACCTAAATTTTCTTGTGAGAAATGAGAACCCCCTTTCTGGTAAAAATAGACTATAATAGGAGGATATAGGTCATAAAGCATCCATCGATAGAAAATCTCCATAATAGATACTTGAGGAGTCTATGGGTGGAAAGAGCTATAGGAAAAGAAAACAAAAATGCATTAAAATCAATACATATCCCTTACAAGTTGAAATTGACCCTATTATTTTTAAGGATAAAGTCATCCTATACACTAAGCAAGCACTGGTGGGAAGATTTTATGCAAGGAAATAAGAGGAGCACTTACATAGATGGGTTCAAAGCACATGGATGGACATTTTGGGGTATATGCCCACCATCCATAGAGATGCTATGGGCTACATCACATTCCTGTTCAACATAGTTGAGGATAGGATTAGGATTTCTACTAGAGGGCCTTGGTTCTAGGGGAAGACTTCCCTCCTCATGTATAGGTGGCATGAATGGTTTGACCCATAGTGTGAAAGTATTAGGTCCTTGGCACTTTGGGTAAAGATGCTAGGGATTACCATTGGAGATTTGGGAATTGTAGATACTGAAGAAAATTGTTGACTATCTTGGGTAATACATTAGCATAGATCTAGACAAAATTAACCTAAGGAACACAGTAGTAGCTATCATCTATGTTGAGATGGATATCTCTTTCAAAATTCTAGAAAACTTATATATCGAGGAAGGCGAGATACATTACAACTAGCTCCTAGATTACAAAAATGTCCCCTTTAGGTGTTCTCTTTATAGATTACATAGACATCTGAAGACCTCCTTCCCAAAATATATCTAGGGAGCCACCAACTATAGTCACAAAAAGATCTATAGGCCTCAAAGATTCTCTTCCCAAGTAATGGAGATGGTAGAACCATTGGAAGTAGAGTTAGGGAAAAAATCAAGCATATATTACGAATTTGAAGGCACATATATGATAACTGAAGCCCCTTTTTTACATAAAGAATGTGAAATGATATCATTGCAAGACTTCCTTATAGTGGGAGATATATGTGACCTAATATCTATGAATAAAAATTATGATTTACCATAACCTAGAATGCACTCTATAGCTAAAACCCACTACAGATTTGAACCATATAAGGGGAAAGAGGTGTATCCTACACCAGGGATGATATAAATTTGGAAAGATCAACATCAAATGGACATAGGAGGTCATACTAAAGCATACAATATTTAGGACACAAAAAGACTTGGTGAAGAAATGGATTTGGATCATGGTCTGAGTGCTATGATAGAAAGTTTGGTAAATACACCATGTCAGGAGAAAGGTATTGATAACACCAAACTTACATCACCTTTTCTTTTTCCTTATCTTTTTGGGCCCTTGGAAGAGCTAGGGTCATGACCCACTGGTAATACATGTGATGTTGCAATATGTGGGAGGGCCATGGATTCATAGGTCTTGACAGGCTTAAATAATGCTCCCTCACAAGCTACATACTTTCTACAAAATATGCCAGATATTTTTACGCATCAACATGCATCTACCCCTCATCCTCTTGAGATGGAGTCATTTGAGGCAAATAAAAGGAGGGATAAAAAAAGGGATACTACTAAAGGTTCAACAGAACATCAGGCCATCTATGTACATTTGGAAGGAGAAATGGTGGTTAAGGGGACCCCCAAAATGCAAAGTGTTAGTAGGGAAGATTAATCTTCCCAGTTCATAGAAAGAATGTACCTAACATATTATCACACTAAAGAAATTAATCTTACCAAAATATTTCCTCTATCTGGTGGACTAGAACCTTTCAAGGCACATAATCCTCTAGGATCTAGAGGAAGGTGCTCAAAATTCTCAAATACATAACTGAATGTAGAACAAGAGATTCTTTCAGGGAAATAAATCACTATTCCATGGGCCCTCAACAGAGCAACCCCTAAGCAGGTTCTTAAATGATTTTGATTTCACACAATATTAGATGCATTAAGAAGGCCTTGAAAAAATGGTCCCTAAAGAGGCTCATCTATAAGTATAAACCAAGTGTGATGTTCATTCAAGAAACAATGTGTGATGATAAGGATGTTCTTAGGTATATTAAAAAGGTATGTCAAATTGGTCTTTTATGATGAGTAGATTGACAAGGCACTCAGGAGGGATAACTTTGGGGTGGAATAATACCTTGGATATGAGATCCTTTGTGACTACTCTAGACTACATTCATGGGAATTTTCACTCAAAGGAATTAGATGTGGAACTCAACATCTTAAATGTCTATGCTCCTTTGTAGAATAGGAAGGATTTCTGGGATATCATAAAATTACCCCAAACACAAGCATCCTAAAATTACTCCACCTTATTCTTTGGGGTGACCTAAACTTCACTACATATCAAACTGAAGTTTGGGGGGTAAATGCTTGAAATGATCCTCTAGCAGACTCCTTTTTGAATTACATGTAAAAATTTGATTTGGTTGATGTCATTCCTTCTCTTATTGAACCAACATGGTCAAACCATCATTAGGGGGTTGATGGAGTATCAAAAAGGATGGACTATTTTTTGATAAAAGAAGCTCTCATCTTACATATTTGCACTTTCAAGGTAGACACAATCAAGCATTTATCTTTCAATCATTATCTCATTCAACTAGTTTTGGAGATGGGTATGAAGCTACCACTGGCTCCCTTTAAGTTTAATCCCCATTGGCTGTCCTATGATGAATTCATAAAACTCATCAAGAGTACAAGGCAACCTTTTTATGGTATACAAGGAGAACACACTATGGTCAGGCTACAACAAAATCTTAGATCAACCAAGTGTGCAACCATGATGTGGGCAAAAGGAAAATTCTTGGAAAGTGATAGAGACATTTCTAAGATTGAAATAAAAATAAAGGATTGACTTGAGACATATCACTTGGATGTATTTTGTGAGGAAAAAAAACAAGTTCTTGATGCTTTAGAATTAAAAAAGGTTAGACTCATGGCATGAAAGGAATAAAAATGGAGAATGAAAATCATGATTACTTAGCTTCAGGATGGGGATGACAACACTAAATTCTTCCACAGACAAGCTATGGCATGCATAACATAAAACACCATATGGTCTATTAGAGATAGTTCTGATGATGTTTGCAAATATTTCCCTTCTATATCCAAAGTTGTGTTCACTCACTACAAAAAAACTATATCAGAGCCTCCCAGAGAAAACATCAAGGATGTTTTGGCTGTCCAAAAAATGAGGCACTTCTTCACCCTATTACCATTGAGGAACTTCAAAAAACTATCCATTCTTTTCATCATGGAAAGGCTTCGGGGATAGATGGGTGGATTTTTGAATTCTTCATCAGTTTTTGGGAACTCATTGCAAAAAATATTTTACTGGATGTTGAGGAATCTTGTCTTTTGGGAAAAATTCATGCTCCCTTTTCATCCAATTTCATTGCAAATATCCCAAAAGATGACGACCTTGCTAATTTTAAACATTTCAGACCCATTTCACTTTACAACTATATATACAAGATTATTACTAAGATCATAGATATTCATATAAAACCCATATTGTATGAACACATCTCCCCAAAATAGTTTGGTTTCTTAGACAACAAAGTCATCCATAATGCCATTGGTATAACACAAGAGGCATTGAATTTGATCAAAACATAATCTAGATAAGATTTTCTTCTAAAAATTGATATTTCAAAGGATTTGGATAGGTAAATTGGTTATACCTCAAACTTATCCTCACTCAAGTGGGATTTGTGCCAACCTTCATTAATTGGATTGAGGTCTGTTATCAATATATGACATATATTGTGCTAGTTAATGATTTTACTACAATTTTTTTCTCCCCCTCTTGGGGTCTTCGTCAAGGTTTCCCCATTTCATCTCTTATATTTATTGTCATTGTTGAGGCCCTTAATTGGTATATCAAACATGATAAATTTGAAGGTAATCTAATGATGGTTAAAATAACTGCTAGTTCTATGCTCTCACATATCCTTTTGGAGGATGACATTATCATTTTTGGGAATAGAACTATCTAGGAAGAAAAATTCTTAGACATAATTTTGAAGCTCTTCTCTTCCAAAATGGGAATGGTCCTAAATTTTCAAAAGTTTTTTGTCTACTTTTTTAACATTCCCCATGTAGTTAAGTTCCTAATTCAAAAACTCCTACCCTTCACCACACCAAAATCAAATACCATAACATATATGGGCTTCTTTAAAATAAATGATTATCATGTTGGAGACTGGTAGTGTCTCATTGACAAATTAAAAAATCATGTTACTCTTTGGTGTAATAGGTGGATCTCCATAGCATGAAGATTGGTTCTTATTAAGAGTGTACTTGAAGCTATTCCAATTTATTGGTTGTCTCTGGCATACCTTCCAAAAACCATTCTCAATCATATCAGAAGGCTATGTATGCATTTTATTAGGTTGGAAATAAGAAATGGAAAAGAATTTCAATGATCAAATGGTCCTTGATAGCTTAGCCAAAATATGAAGGCAGATGGGGATTAAAGGATTTACCTATTTTCTCCAAGGCATTGTCTACCAAAGGGGCATGTAATATTATAAGCAAGAAGGGCCTGTGGCAACAATTAATAATCCAAAAATACATCAAACCTCTTTCCATTGTGGATTGGATATGATTGTAGCTGAAGAACCACATAGGAGGTTCCCTTTTCTAGAAGGCCATTAGTCAAAGCATCAATGTGATTGAGACCTCCTTGGCTTGGGATCCTAGGGATGATAAAAAGATAAAAAATGGAAGGGATGTTGTTGTTGGTATTCCTGGAGAAATTAGGTTTTTGGATGACATGAAGGAATCCCTTCATCAAAAAAATATTCATTCACTTTTGGATGTTTATGATATAACACTAATCAGTTGATGGACCATGGGATGGAAAAATGCTAAAGCTCTTGGTCTTGCTAGAATGGATGTTACTATTTGGGATAGATACAAAAATTATTTGATATCCAATTCCATTCTCCTTATCGATGAGGAATACCCCATTTTTTGGTCATATAATAAAGATGGAGGACATTATCTGGTCAAGTTGGGATATCAAGCTCTTAGGTAGTTTTAGAGAAATGCTGACACTCCTTGATAGTGGAATGGAATTTGGAAGATCTAAGCTCCACCAAAAATGAAACTACAATTCTGGTTAGCTCTCCATAATAGAATCCTAACTTAGGATAATTTAATGTGTAGAGGATGTCATGGACCAAATATATGCTCCCTGTGTGATGAGGACACTGAATCAATCAATCACCTTTTTCTACATTGTAGCTTTACTTTATTGGTATGGGATTATATCACAACAAAGAGAGCTAGGATTTCTTGGAAAGGTAGAATGTTGAATGAAGCATGGCATGACTAGTCTAGGAATAAAGGTATTCCTATTGAAGATATGAGGCTTCCAATACATATCTGTTGGAGTATTTGGATCATAAGAAATGATGTTATTTTATCAAATAAAAATCCAAAACTTTATACTACTATTTACAAATTTAAATATTCATTGGTGCCCCCCATCCACAAGCTACCAAAAATTAAGTGAAAGGTATCGGGCTTAGTAGTGGATCACATGTAACCTTATTGCTTGTATGATGGGGCATCACTAGGAAATCCAAGTAGTAGTGAGACTGGTGGGGTTATTCACTTTAGGTATTGTGAGATCTCCTTTAGGTAGGGTACAAGTCAAAATACCAATAAATTTATAGAGCTACAAGCAATTATAACTACATTCTCCACTGCTCACGAATTGGGGCTTACTTCTTTGGTTGTGCATTTGGACTCAAAGATGGTGGTTGAGTGGATGAAGGGGATAGATCAATGCAAGCATATTATGCTTAGACACTTGTTATAGAAGGAAAAAAATCTTCCTGTACTTCTCCAATCCTACACTATCACTCATGTCTATAGAGAACACATCATTTTGGTTGACAAACTAGCAAAGGATGCATGCAATTGCACTGAAGGTAATATTTTATTGTCGATCAAAGAGGGAGATGAACCACACTCCATTATGGATATCTCCCTCATACAATTGGGGACTCTTAGACTATATGATACTATAGACTTTTTGCCTTGCACATATGTCTTTTCTCCAAAATCTGTTGTTCTTTTTTCATTAGGACAATTATGATTTTGTTTGGTTGAGGCTATATGCCTCCTTTTAATTATGCCATAGTTTATCTTTACTACATTACATTACTTGGCATGTATTGGGCATAGGGTCCTTTGGACCCTTTTTAATCAACATTTCCTCCTATCTGAAGGTTTTACTAGATGTATCACTTTTCAAAAATTTGAATAATAGATACTGACTTTTTATTTTGAAATATATAGGATTAGTTTAGAATACATACATACATACATACATACATACATGTGTGTGTGTGTGTGTGTGTGTGGTGATTTTATTTGTTACACAGTGAATTAATGAATTGTAGTGACCTATCTAGAAATTTATCCATGTATACTACATATACACAAAGATCTATAAATATAGCTTAGAAGGGAGGAGGTAATAGATCACCATACTTGCCTTATATATTATAGAAACTACATTAATGAATCATACACAAATATATATATATATATATATATATATATATATATATATTTAAAAAAATCAAATTATAAATAATTGTAGTGATTTATGTATAAGAGTTACAACAAATATATAGTAATAGATATACAACATAACAAAAACATAGATGCTTCATTTGACAATTTCTTAGCGAGGATCATTGAATGTGGAAGAAATTCGCTATTGGGATTACATGTCATTATTCATAATTGATATTACTAAATTTAATTAATTATAGTGACACACACAATAATCATATTAATATTAAGGCACAAAATATTAGATTATAGATCTCATAATATGTTATATAGTTGTATATTAATGTATTAAGGTATATCTGATGTAATATGCTATATATAATAATACTGTATTAATAAATGGTATTTTTTAAGATACTGTATATTTTATACATTATATTAATTAAACTCGTATAATGTTATATGAGATACACAATAATTAAAATTGCATGATTACTGTATTTAATGTATGGTAAATATAGGGATGTACGAATGCAATATTAATAATGAGTTGCTAAAAAATATTGTTATATATATCCATGAATGGGATGACTTGTATAATTACTAGGACGATACAGGGTCTTTATTGCAAAGACATTATGAATGTCCATATAGAAAATGGTGAGACTATTATAAAAGCTGAGTAATATAAGATGTTGAATGTTGTAGTATAATTTGAAATTTAATAAAAGATCGAACTATGTGTTAAATGTTCTTCATGGAACCAACAATTAATTCTAATACTAACATAGTAATGTGAAATTTTAGTATTAAGTATCATATTATTTGTACCGTCTTAGCTTGAAATGTTGAATATAAAAATCTTCATTCATAAGTATACTTGTATTACTAATTTATTACTAAGTACTAATCTAGTGGTTAGTGGTTGGTATATGCCATGACTATTTCATTAATGGTTAGTATACTTACAAACTATGTGTGTTGGTAGTGATGAGTATACTGTAACATATGCTACTAATACTTATTAAGAATTATTGGTTAGTGTATTGTATAATTTTCCATTTAAGATTGTGTTCGATACATGCCATGAGAATTTTAATATGTCTGAGGGCATATACATGTATATATTGTGTATATAAATACATTGGGATTCATGTTTATAGCATAGGTTTTGACTAGTATATTCTCATAGATTTGGGTGATTCATATATCTATATATTTGATGAAAATTTTGTGTATCATATAAGATAAATTTGGATATTACCAAATACTTATATGTGAACCCTAATATAAAATACTATGTAATCTTGAGAACTTGCGTACAACATTATATACACTTTGATTATATCAAAATAAAAATCTATTTAGTTAGGGATAAAAATTATGAAAGAGAATTGGATTTTAGAATCCCTTATCTTATAAATATTGCTAATATACTTTGTAAACAAGTAAGTTATAATAATTATGAAAATCACAGGGATTTCTTGATTAGAGCTATAAATTATTGT
Source organism: Torreya grandis (assembly GCA_037957365.1). Taxonomy (NCBI): domain Eukaryota; kingdom Viridiplantae; phylum Streptophyta; class Pinopsida; order Cupressales; family Taxaceae; genus Torreya; species Torreya grandis. The sequence continues at coordinate 1,803,612 of JARHVA010000454.1, read as the reverse complement.
TAAAACACAATAGTTAAAACTTGTGTGCAGTTCATATTATGAGTATATTAATATGTACAAGTGTTTATACTTATATAGCATATATTAGTGCAAATGTGATGTGTGTCTATAATTTATAAGTAATATGCAGTTTAAACATAAGATATACCTAGTTGGTATAAACTATACCTACTTATTTATTAATTAAGATTATGAGACATTTGATTCTTGAAATAGTAAGACTGGTTGTTCATAATTGGGTAGTTGTACTCATGAATAATGAATAATGATATTATGGGATGTCATAGAGTGAATTATATTATATAAATTATAAAATTGTAGTCTAAATGTATGTTATACCTAGGTGGTACAAACTATAATTGTTATGTCTATTATAAATAATATTGTAAAGATTCAGTCATACATTTGATGGATTAAATGTATATGTTTAGCCTATTTTATGACTCCTAGTAGAAAATACTGTGTTATGTCTACTTACATAAATTAGAATATGCAACATAATATATATGTTATACCCAATTGGTATAATATGCACTTGTTTATTTATTTTTTATGCAATAAATGATATTGAGGAGATTCATTCATACATTTGATAGACTAAATGTATGCATTTGATTATTTTATGCTTAGCATGTTTGGTGATTGCTAGTAGGAATTAATCTATATGAATCTATTAGTAATATCTATGTTAACCAAATCTCACATTATTGGTATTAAGTAGTGAGATAGACATCACTATCTTACTAGCATCACAATGCCAGATAAAGGTAATCTAATCAAGTGGTGTGTATGAAATTGAATGATCTTAGAGATAAATAATTATTTGAAATTTTTTTCCAAAGTAAAGTTATTGAGACATTGTCATTTCATGTGTATGATTTACATGTTTGTGCAATACCTTGTTAGAATAGGGTTTTTATGCTACACCACATGTTTTTTATAGAAATCATATAACACATGGGTACTAGCTTGCCTCTTTCGATTTATACACCATCACTATCTACTCATCTATGAAGGGAGGGCCATTCACTAATGGGGAGTTGTACAAGGGATCAATGGTCTGTATTTGGTATGGAAAAGTATTTGGATGATGTTCTCCCTCCCCATAGTAGTACTTATTAGAGATGGCTGTTGACTCTTGGATTTGTAACCTTGAAGGGATGCTCAGTTCTCCTCATCCAAGTGACAAAATAGAATCATCTCTCTTGTTGTGGGTGACAATTTTGTTGAGATGAATCTATAGATTAGGCGCTATCTCCCCTTGATGCACCTTTAAGCTCTTTCTAGACTAACAACTCTGAATGAAAAGGGAGAAAGCAAATAATTAACAAAATAAATGGTGATGCACCAATATTTGATATCATCTCACTTGACTAAAATCACTACTTAAAGACTAACACAGTTTCTTCACATAAAATCACAACTTTCTATGCATTGTCACAGCAGTGTTTTGCATGTTAGATTCAAGAAGGTATTTGACATTCAGGAGAGTAATAGACAATTCAAGGAAAGAATATAGTCTTAAACCACTTCTAAAATGTCTTTACACTTATGAAAGAATACTAACAAGGCCCTGTAATAATACTCTTTTTTCACATGGGTAAGCAATTGAGAATAATATATTAGGAAATATAACCTTCACTAAACAAGATCAACACAATTTAGACCAATACATAATAATGTAGCATATGAGTGGTAAATGAATTGTATTATTTCTTAAAGAGTTACCAGTACAAATCTGGTTAGAGTTTCACTATCACCAGTGGAGGCTCTCAAATGAGTATAAAGAATACATATATATAGTTTTTATAAGGAGGTCAAGCCAAGGAAGTTCAAAGGTCACTTGGATGTGTGTCATCTTGAGAATGAAATAATTACACTACATTCTGTAAGATGTTCTCTTTTTGGTTATGCCAATAGGATCAAGATACTCTAAATTACATTTTTCCATAAATGAGTCCATTGGTTAGAAATTAATTTGGATGATAGCTGTTCTTTATTAGCTTATTGAGCTATGAAATGGTATAACAACTCACTCCATCGACATGCCTACTTTAATTTGCTTGTGCACATATGTTTAGGATCTCACCATTTATCACCTTTACCTTTTTCTTCTAGTTTCAGTTGAGCCTTTCTTTTAAAATTCAATGGCTATTTTCTATAGTCTATGATTGATGTTTTATGGGCCATCACTCCTTTTCTTAAATCCCAATGGCTAGTTTTCATAGTCTAAACTTGATGTTTTACGAGCCGTCACTCCTCGGGTATTTATTAAGACTTCTTGTATTCAACATTTTTTTAGAATTTTTTTTCAAAAGAATTAATTCAAGCTCTTCTTCCTTTCCTCTCAACATTTTTTCTATGGATGATTCTCCTGAAAGAATTCATTCAGGTTTTTGTGTTTGACATTTTCTTCAAAAGAATTCCTCAGAAAATCTTTTTGAATGAATTTTTTTAGGTTTTTTTCAAGTGACCCTTAAAATTTGTGAAAATTCCCTTTGATTTTTTGCAATGGTCCACCTGTTCCCCGAAACAATCCTTCAAAATTTCTATTTGGCCCTTTTGAAAGGAACATACCCTTCAGAAGAAATGTAAATGATCCCTTCGACTTGAAAGTGACCTTCAGAAAATTGCAATTGTCCTTCAAAATTTTTGTCACCTACCCTTAGAAAATGATGAAGTGCCTTTTGGAATTTTTGAATGGTCCACTTGTCCCTCAGCTTCAATTCCTTCAGGGTTTTTTAGAAGGGACAATTTCTGTAGACTTTTCACAAAGTACCCTTCACAAAAATGAAAATGTCTTTTAGCTTGTTGAAAAACATCCCTTCAGACTTTACGAAATGCCCTGTAGAAGATTTGTAAGTGTCCACTTTCAGCTTGAAAGAGTCCTTTAGGAAAGTTGCAAATGATCCTTTGAAGAAAGCAAGTGACCCTTCAGATAAATTGCAAGTGTCCTTTAGAAAAATGAAATGGACCTTTCCTAACAAAAGATACCCTTAGAGAAAATGAAACACACCCTTTGGGATTTTTGAAAAGGTCCTTTTTGGCTTGAAACATTCCTTTGAGAAAGTTACTTTGGACAAAAATTCTGAAAGAATTCAGTAAAGGTTTTAGACAAAAAACCTGAAAGAATGAATGCTTATAAAAATACCATAACAAACCCTCTAAAAAAATTCATTACAAAGGACTTAGCCAATATACTAAAGAACAAAACTTTCAAAAGGAAAAAAACACTTGGGTTTTTTACATGTAAAAGACTTAAGCTTTGTAAAGGAACACTTCTTGCATACTAGACATGAAACTTGCATACTAGACTTGGACAAAGGTATAAACTCATACAATTTTGTTTTAAAAGGGGTGGTCCATTTTGGCCTGAAGGGCTGAAATTGGGTCAATAAAGACACTAGAGATTGCTAGAGATACTAGAGTTTTGGAACTCATGCTTCATGGAGCTTTGTATCTTATATCTTGTACATTATATTGTATTTATTATTATTGATATATTAATCTAATGAGATGTAATTATCTAATTATTTTTACTTTGGTAGTAGTGGCTAAAATTTTATACCAGCCATGGTTGGGTATTTCTAATTAATTTTCATATATGGTTATGGTGTATTTCATTTGTTGATAGTGAGTAGTGACTGTAAGATGTCACCTAATTATTTATAATTAATATGCTTAGAATGTTATATCTAAATCATTAATTAGATTCTCATGGTGAATTATAATAAAGGAATGCATTGATTAGATTTTTAAAAAATCACATTTTTAAAAGTCAAATCTAGCGAGGTTGTTACATGTGGTATCAAAGTTGTGGCTTGAACTCTAAGACCTAATGATTCCACTAGCATTTTCGTATCCTTATGTTGATCAAAAATGAGAATAGTGAAATGTGTGTGGTACATTGAGTGTGTATCTTAGGAGCACTTGTACTATCTCAGAGTTGTTAAAGGGTTGGTTTATCAAGTTTCTCAATGGTTATTATTATATATGATGTTTGGGTAGGTGAGTGCATAGCATAGTTAATGAGTCATGAACAAGAGATTCCTACCATATTTTTGATCACTTAGATCGAACACCTTGAGGATGATTACATCTTTACTTAGAAATCAGGTCACCTTTTCCTTTTATGATTAGTATGGTGAGTGTTCAAAAAGCATGGGTGCTTCTCACTTAAGAATATGTGGGTTTTAGATAGAGTTTTGAGTCTTATATGAGGAAATCCTAAAAGACCATTTATGGATTGGCAATACCTAGTGTGGTGGGAATTATGCTAGTAGTGGAGTGTAGTTATCTTTATTGAGGATTATTTTATGTTATGAGTCTACTCATGGATTGGCACCCCATATGCTTATGTGGATTTGGAAGATGTGTCATCTCACATAGTTATCTTAGAGGTGAGTTGTTACTCTCTCACCCTCCTTTGACATCATTATGAACCATTGAGTGAAGTCATATTTTCATGATGTTGATTTAGTGCCCTCTTTATCAGAAACTTGTTTATAAAATGTTGTTTCAATAATATCCCCTAGAGATCATGGAATAGTGTCTTTTACTTCTTGATGATAGAAAAGTTATAGAAATGGAATGGATTGATGCATTTATTTGGTCAATATTTTTTCCCTCCGATTGTGGAAATAAGTTATGATACTAACCTTACTGGTTTGCTAAGTGTGTAGTGATCTTGGCAACTTGGGTTACATTTTTTAATTCATAACATATGAGGTTATTTAAGAGTTTGTTATTGAGACTGTAGTTCACCACTTTCCTCTTATGAATTTTTTTTAGAGTCTCACTTTCCAGTGCTACTTTATATACACTTGCGAACTTTGACCACATGGAGTGGTGAACCTTGAATTTATATTAGTTCTAGATTAAGATTTATAAGTTGATTACAAATACTATGTTATGATTTACCCTTTATTATATTGGTATTATTCTCATCTTTCTTAAAACATGGTTTTTTGATGATTCATTTATGTACCTTTTGCCTAGACCGAGTATGGGATAGGGGGAGTAGAACATCTTGTTAGTCTAAGGGGTTGAGATAAACTTATAACTTGTTGTGTAACTAGATAAGAAAGTGGAGATGAATTTTCTCACTTGTTCCTTTTATAAGGTTTTAAGGATGGTGTGATCCTTGACCTTTGCTTGTTATTTTAATTTTAACATTATTTCCTCTTAACTATGAATATGACTGGGATGGGTTAAGCTATTAAATGTGATACTAGTTATGCTTGACTAATGGTAACTTAATTCTATTGTGAAATAATTTTATGATTTTCCTTGTGATGGATGTTGATACATATTAAAATATTTAGTGTATATTATTGTACTATAAGATTTGTTAGTATGGCTTTGTGACTCACTGAACTATGTGCACATTTTGGAGATCATTAGGTCATGGTAACCTAAAGGATGAGTGGTGAATTAGGAACATGAGTACTAAAGATGGAGTGGATCCTAGTTAGTATCACATTTACTTGGTAGTTACTAAGTTTGGATCTAATAAGGGGAGCTTGTTGAATCTAGGATTTGGCAAGCGAGACTTGTCAAATTTAGTTGTATGGTTATACACACATATACTGAGGAATGTTTATTCATTAATTTAGTATACATTGGAAATGTATTATTTTGAGTTATTATTCATCATAATACTTATTAGGAGCTATGTAGAGTAGCGATGGTATTGAATTATACACATCATTCTTGGCAGGTTTTCCAAGCACTTTTTTCAAAATGAGAAAAACACACTCTAGGATAGAGAGATGTGTAGAGGAACTAGGAAGCTTTGTGTAACTTTTCTAGCCATTCATTGTGGATTTTATGATTATTTCATGTGATTTTTGGTAGAAGATTAAATTTAGAAAGTTAGTAAAATTCTCATTGAGATATGTGGGACCCTTCAAGGTGTTAGAAGTGGTCAATCCTATAACATTTAGGCTTGCATTGGCACCATCCTTAGCTTTATTGAATAATGTATTTCATATTTTTTATATCAAAAAGCATATAGCTAATCCTTTACATGTGTTGGATTAAAATACTTTGTAGGTTATGGAACCTAGGGTGGTCTGTTAGAACCAATCAGAGTAAGTGACACTCACAAACTTTGTTTGTTATGGGACCAATACTTTGAGAGTATTTCTACTTGTGAGAACTATGGTGAGTTCTACAGGTGAATTTCACATTTATTTATTTGATTTGATGTTTCATACTATGTTATTTTTTTATTGAATAATATTTTTAGTACAAAACTTATGATTGAATAGTATCATCCAGGATGACGACTAAATTTAGGGGGAAAGATATTACATCATAATTTTTTTCTAAGCAAATTTATTTGATTATCTATGGATTTTATATAGTTGACATCTTTATTTAATTATTTCTATATAATCTATAAGTCATATACTATTATGACGCAATTGTATGTTACTTATATTACATGATTTCATTGATATGAGTTAGTTGTAGTGTATATTTTTTATATTGTGATCATGTTGACTTATTATTTTAGCATTATATTATGATATATATGTCATGATGTTATGAACTAACTATTTTCTTATTGTGAGTTTGACATAGGAGAGGCTCATTCCTCAGATCATGCTAGAGGGAGAGCATCATCGGAGAGGATGATGTAGATGGAATTGTTGGGAGATGATAGAGGAATGGTTAGAACCCTACACACACCATACTATATAGCATATTCTATATGCATTGTTTGAATGGTTAGCATAGTGTCTTTTTAGATGCTATTTGTATTTGGATAAATGTTTTTGCATACTAGTTACATGTTAATTATGATTTATGCCTAGGTGGAATTAACCTTATGTGATTGTGTTTATGTCATGCTACTGTGTTGATAACTATTAATATTTTTAGAAAGATAGTTTTTCATAAACATGTATGTAGACTAACTCTCATGATTCTGGAATGTTTTACTACGTAAACTGGTTATCGTCATGATATCTCAAAAATATCATTATAGGGCTTAATACCTTAATACAAATAAATAAAAACTTGATATTAATATATAATGACTTAAAATAAATAGTTATCATTACCAAAATGGTGTTATAAATTATTAATTTTATATTTAATTAGCTATTAAATGTATAAAATATATATGTAAAAAATAGGAAAAGCCTCATTAAGGGGGAACAAAAAGGTAATGTGAATAAAACAAAGTAAAACAAAAATAAAGTCATTAAAAAAATAGAATAAAGATTTAAAGGCAAAATATATTCATAAGAAATAAATCACAACAAATTGGAAGTTTGAGGAAAATAATAAAACAAAAAATTCATGAAGAAAAAAAAGACAATTTTTAAAGTAAAGCACCACCATACTCCTTATAAAGAGATAGAAAGAAAGGACCAAGCTAGAAGGGGAGACAGAGGCAAAGAAGAAGACAAGGTGTGACATAGGAAAAAAGACCAGAATAGATCCAAAGATTAAATTTAGAGTAAAGGATTTTGGTGTTTTAACTTTGGCACTATTACCAGGTAGGTAGCGTAATTGCTTTATAAAACCATATATTGGGATGGATTGGTTTATGCATAAAAAATTCATAGTATTGAAATACATTTAATTATAACCAAGTGATTGTAAATTATCCCAATAGTAAATATATGTGTGAGGCACTGAGTGTATGCAACGTATATAGAACATATAATGAGCTGGGAATATATTTGTTTATATTAATATGATGAATTTAGATAAATCTGAAAATATATTTATATCAAATGAAAATAAAATAAATATTTAAAGGCAAAAGATATTCATAAGAAAACAAAACAAATTGGAAGTTTGAGGAAAATAATAAAACAAAAAAATCATGAAGAAAAAAAAAGACAAGATTTAAAGTAAAGCGCCACCATACTCTTTATAAAGAGATAGAAAGAAAGGAACAAGCTAGAAGGGGAAATGGAGGAAAAGAAGAAGACAAGGTATGACATAGGAAGAAAGATGAGAATATATCTAGAGAATAAATATGGATCAAAGGATTCTAGTGTTTTAGCATGGGCACTATTACCAAGTAGGTAGCACAATTGATTTACAAAACTATATATTGGGATGGATTGGTTTATGCATAAAAATATTCATATTATTGAAATACATGTAATTATGACCAAGTGATTGTAAATTATCCCAGTAGTAAATATATGTGTGGGGCACTGAGTGTATGCAACATATATAGAACATATAATGAGTTGGGAATATATTTATTTATATTAAGATGGTGATTTTTAGATAAATTTGAGAATATATATATATATATATATATATATATATATATATATATATATATATATATATCCAATTTATAATAAACATCTCATATTTATTCATATTTTTTATATAGACAATGAATCAATATGGTAAACCAAATTGACAATTTGAATAATGAATTTATTATATATGAGGAATAAAAAGGTCAAAGGGATATAATATATTAGACAATTATTATAGTTCGAGATGAGTATAGTTTGATGGATTAGTAAAATGATTTATATAATAATTTAAATAAATGTGTATATAAAACGACATGTTATGTATTATGTAATGATTCACATATTACGCATATGCAACTATTCATATATTACAATGACCTATTATGTAGAGAAATTTGTTATATTAAATTTTATATTATGCAGTGACTTATTTCCCCATAGTATTGAAATGATGTTAATACCATTGCCCATCCCTTAGATTTTTAAAGTATTAAATATGTGGTATTTACATAAATCTACTAGTAGAAGATAGCTATACATGGTATTAAATTTAGATATATATATATATATATATATATATATATATATATATATATATATATATATATATATATATAATTTGTTACACAATGAATTGTAGTGACCTATTTGTCAATCTATCCATGTTTATTATATATAAACAACGATCTATACATGTAGTTCAGAAGGGAAGAGGTCACATATCACCACACTTGCCTTATATATTATAACAACTAAAACAATGATTCATACACAACTATTTATATATTTAACAATAGAAAATTATAAATAATTGTAGTGATTTATGTATAAGTGGTACACCAAATATATAGCAATAGATATACAACATAACATAAACATAAATGCATCATCTGACAATTGCTTAGCAATGATCATTGAATGTGGAAGCAATTCACTATTAGGATTGCATGCCATTATTCAGAATTCATATTAATAAATTTATGTAATTATAGTGACACACACAATAATCACATTAACAGTATGGTACAAAATATTAGATTATAGATCTCATAACATGATATATAGCAGTATATTATTGTATTAAGGTATATCTAACGTTATATGCTATATATAGTCATACTATATTAATATATGGTATAGCAGTATATTACTATATTAAGGTATATATGATGTTATATGTTATTTATAGTCATATTATATTAATATATGGTATTAATTAATATATTATATATTTTATACGCTATATTAATTAAATTCATATAACATCATATGAGATACAATATAAGTTAGATTTCATGATTATTGTATTTAATGTACGGTAAATATAGGGATGTATGGATGTAATATTAATAATAAGTTACTAGAAAATATTATTGTATATATCTATGTATGGGATGACTTGTATAATTACAGGGATGATATAGGTTCTTTATTAAAAATACATTATAAATGTCCATATAGCGAGTGGTTAGACTATCATAAAAGCTAATTAATATAAGATGTTGAATCTTGTAGTATAATTTGGACTTGAATAGAAGAGTGAACTATGTGTTAAATGTTCCTCATGGATCCGACGATTAATTCTAATACTAACATAGTAATGTGAAAGTTCAGTATTAAATATCATATTGCTTGTGCCCTCTTAGCTTGAAATGATGAATATAAAACTCTTCATCCATAAGTATACTTGTATTAATAATGTATTATTAAGTACTGATATAGTGGTTAGTAGTTGGTATATGCCATGGCTATTTCATTAATTATTAGTATACTTATGGACTATGTGTGTTGTTACTGATGAGTACACTATAACATAGACTACTAATACTTATTAAGAATTATTGGTTAGTGTATTTTATAGTGTTCCATTTTAAGCTTGTGTATGATACGTACCATGAGAATTTTAATATGTATAAGGGAGTATACATAAATAGCTTGTGTATATAAATATATTAGGATACATGCCTATATAATAGATTTTGACTAGTATATTTTCATGGCTTTGGGTTGATTCAAATATCTGTGTATTTGATAAAACTTTTATGTATCATATAAGAGAAATTTGGATATTGTCAAATATTTATATGCAAACCTTGATATGAAAGACTATGTAGTCTTGAGAACTTGCATACAGAGTTATATATGATTTGATTATATTAGAGTAAAATTCTATTTAGATAGGGATAAAAATTATGAAGGAGATTTACATTATATAATCCCTTATCTTATAAATATCATAAATATACTTTGTGAACAAGTAAGTTATAATGATTGTGGAAATCATAGGGAGTTCTTGATTAGATCTATAAATGACTCTTAGAACACAATAGTGAAAAATTGTGTGTGGTTCATATTATGAGTATATTAATATGTTAAATTATTTAGACTTATATTTAACATATATTAGTGCAAATGTGATGTGTGCCTATAAGTTATAAGTAGTATGTAGTTTAAACATAGTATATACACAGTTTGTATAAACTATACTTGCTTGCTTATTATTTAGGATTATAAAACATTTGATTCTTGAAATGGTTAGACTGGTTGTTCATAATTGGGTAGTTGTGCTCATGAACAATGAACTATAATATTATGGGATGTCATAGAGTAAATTATATTATAAGAATTAGAAATTTATAGTCTAAATGTATGTTATACTTGGGTGGTACAAACTGTAATTGTTTTGTATATTATAAATGATATTTTAAATATTCATGCATATGCTTGACGGATTAAATGTATGGGTTTATCTTTTTTTATGAATGGTAGTAGAAAATATTGTATTATGTATACTTACAAAAATTAGAATATGCAACCTAATATATATATATATATATACATAGATATATATATATATATATATATAGATATATATATATACATATATATATATATATATATATACATATATATATATATATATATATACATATATATATATATATATATATATATACATATATACATACATATATACATATATATATATGTATGTATGTATGTATGTATGTATGTATGTATGTATATATATATTACTTGATTGGTATAATCTACACTTGTTTATTTATTAATTATGTAATAAATGACATTGAGGAGATTCATTCATACATTTAATGGACTAAATGTATGCATTTGATTATTCCATGCTTAGCATGTTTTGTGATTTTTAGTAAGAATTAATCTATATGAATCTATTGGTTATATTTATGTTAACCAAATATTGTATTGTTGGTACTGAGTATGTAGTGATATAGACTTCACTAGCTTACTAGCATCACAATACTAGATAAAAGTAATATGATGAAGTGGAGTGTATTAAATTTACTGATCATAGAGATCAATAATTATTTGAAAACTTTGGCCAAATTAATGTTAGTGTGGCATTTTTATTTCATGTGCATGATTTACATGTTTGTGTGATACCTTGTTAGAATGGGTTTCTTTATGGTACACTATATATTTTTCTAAAAAATATACAACACACAGGTACTAGCTTGTCTCTCTAGATTTTTGCATCGTCACTATAGACTCATCTATGAAGGGAGGGCCAATCCATGATGGGGAGTTTTTTAGGGGATTGATGATCCATTTTTGGTGTGTAAAAATATTTGGATAATGCTCTCCCTCCACACAATATTACTTATTTGGAGATGACAATTGATATTGCTAAAGATACTAGAGTTTGGGAAGTCATGCTCCATGAAGCTTTGTATCTTATATCTTATAATGTATTTATTATTATTATTGATAAATTAATATAATGATATGTAATTATTTACTTATGTTTACTTTGAAAACAATAGCTAAATTGTTGTACCAACTATGGTTGGGTATTTGTAATTACTTTCCATATTTGGTTATGGTGTGTTTCATTTGTTGATATTGATCAATGACTATTAGATGACACTTTCTTATTTATAGTTAATATGCTTATATTTTTATATATAGATCAATAATTATATTATTATGGTTAATTTTAATGAAAGAATGCATTGATTAGATTAAAAAAATTATCAAAATTTTAAAAGTCAAACCTAATAGGGTTGTTACACAAGATTTCCTTGCAATTTTATTTATTTTTTTCATTTATTTTGTAACTTGTAAGCCAAGGACTATGGATTCATATAAAATAATATTATTTGTGTATTAAAATATAATTTAAATGATAAAGTAAAGAATATATCACTTGGGGACACAAGGACAACATGTGCACATGTGCTAGTTGAATAAAATATGCCATCAAATTAAAGTGTCTAGATATCATTGGGACAACTTTATACTACTTAAAGCATATTAAAATCATTCTCTAACATCATTATATAGTTTTATATTTATGCATATTCATATAGAATATTAACCATTGGATATTCCACCCTTCTTACTATAAACTTGGTTTTAATTTTGGGATACAATCAATACTTGAATTCAATTAGCAAAATCATGGTGTGAGATAAGTCCATCTAAATATATTTGAATAATTATATATATAAACACATTCCTATCAATATAATTTATGCAACATGAATGTATTCCACCAAGATAGTAATTTTTAATCTTTTTTCAGGAAAGAGATCAAGGAAACTTGAGCATCCTTGATTTGTCTAATCAAATTTACCTATTTGCCTTATATTTAATAACAATGGACAAACATTTTGGTGAAAGTAATATCTAGGGTATAATATTCTTTAGTTTTCATTAAAATTTCTAAGTTTCTTATATTAATTATATAATTGCTTACCTTACATCCTTTGAGGAAAATGGAGATATAAAAATCTTTCTATTTTTCTAGCTTTATAAGTATTAGTAGCCATGGAATTCAAAGGTATTGAAGAAGATGAAGTTTCAAGGATTCCTTTAAAGCTTATCTTCTTTATATTGGGTATTTTTCCTTTGATGAACTTAGCTAGTCTATCTAATTAGTTAGGATTTGACTTTAGGACTTGACTTGAGACATTTGTGTCTTGATTTTACTTACGTGATTGATAATGTCAAAGGTTGGTATACTAGTAGAAGGTGGAGGAACAAAGTTGGGGGTCAAAAAAGGTGATGTACTTGGGAATATGTTATTTTTAAAAATGGCCTATGCCATTTTTTCTTCAAAATTCTTGTCTGATTTTGTTTGGTTTGGTAATTAGACTAAAGGGCATATGCCCTTTTCAAAAAGGGTGTACACCATTTGAAACCCATGTTTCAAAAGGAAATGTATTTTTTTCAAAACTTTGGAAGGAAATTGTATACACCCTTTGGTAAGATGTTTTTAGGTGTTTATTAGTGTGAGTTTATGTTAGTGTTAGTATATATTTAGTAAAATAAATATAAATTTAATTTATATTACATTTTATATTCTTATAATTTAAATTTATTTTACCTTTACCAAATAAAATAAATTAGGGCCACTCTGAATCTTCTAAAATTTATTCCAAAGTTGTAGGAGTTATCATTTAAAAGTTAGACTTCTAAAATCCATTTAGTCAATATTTTGGTTTTAGAATTTCAGTATTAGAAACTAACTAATATATTGGATTTATTAAGATATACAATAAATTATGGATGTCACTAGTTGAGATAGATATAGGGAGCCATATATATAGATAGGGGCTTCGGTTTGTATTGATTAAGATATAGATAGGTCCTATACTAACAAAAATTTAGATTATATATAATATGATGGGATGGAGCATGCATGGATGCATCGAGCTATCTCAATGGATCCATCTACCCCTTGAATAAAACCTAGAATGTTATTCCCATATTATATTTATAGCATTTTTTTTAATGTTAACACTATTATAGGTGGTGCTATTTCCAAATTGAGGCCCTTCCATTCTCTGAGTATGTCTTGGTATCTAATACAATAAGTTAAGGTATAACATAAGAATGTCCCATACCATAAATATATGGTGGAAAATATTTTGAAGTCCCTATATTGATCTCAAGCATGATTTAACCAATAAGTTAAGGTAATCATTCCCTACCTACTTCATATATGCCAAATAGTAAGGCAAGGTAAGTTCACATTCTTGATAACTAGCTTTTTTTCACCAATAGTATATCAAGGGAAGCTTTCCTTCTTGATAGATAAAAAGTTAGTAAGGTATATATTTAAAAGGAGTATTTCCTTATAGATATATGGCTTTGATTTTATTTTGGATTAAGGCATATCTATCAATGGAAGTTTATTTCTATATTGATATATTTTTTCTTTCCCTACCTACTTAGCTATGCCCTATCTGATAAGGCAAGGGAATCTTTCTTCTTGATATATATATATATATATATATATATATATATATATATATATTCATGTCCTACCTAATTATATTTATAAAATATATTCTTAGCTATCAAGGGAATTTTTATTCTTGATCTATAGCTTGAATATATTCTTTGACTATCTACTTAGTTATGGCATACCTACTTAGCTTTTGTAGTTGGCAAGGGAAACTTACTTTTGAATAGATAGAATAAGAAAAAAGTTTCCAATAATGTTACGTATGGAATAGATAAATACCATTGAATATGACCTACCTATTTTTTCTACTTGAGTATGCCATACCTACTTTATCTACTTGAGTATGACCTACTTGATTGAATACCCAAGCCACATCTTGATCTTGACTATGCCCTACCTAAATACCTGAGCTATATCTTAATCTTGACTATGTCCTAACTACTTTATTATACTTGATTATGTCATACATAATTTAAAACTACCTAAGTTTTCCCTACCTACCTATCCTTCTTTCCCTACCTACTTTAGTATTTCATACCTATTTGAGTTACGTACTCGAGTATGCCCTACTCAAATAAATACCCAAGCCATATCTTGATCTTGATACTCATATCTAATATTGACCATATCTATCTTACCCAAGACATATCTTGAATACCTAATACCCAATTGAATACCAAAGACATACCTTGAAAGGAGAGGGGGCATTATCATGCTTGAAAATTAGTAGAGGGGGCATTATCATATCAAGGGATAAAAGATAGGGGACATTAATAAGGGATTCTTGAAAATTAGGAGAGATGGCATTATCACCTATATAGAAAAAGGAAAAGGGGAATTTTAAAAATCTATATATTTAAATAAGAGGGGGGATTCTCACTTATATAGATGGAGTGAATAGGGATGATCAAGAAAAAGGATTAAAGGAAAATTTGGGATAAAATCCTAAATAATTTGTGGAATTTTTGATTAATGGGTCTATCGATATGCATAAATGACTAGACTATAGGATATGGATTGTATCATACTTATACTCCTAATATGATTACTTATACATGATAGCTACCACATATAAAGTACTTCATATAGATATGCAATCATTCATACATGAAATTTACCTGTAGTCATTATATAGTCCCTCATACCGAACATGAATGTGGCTAATCACCTAGTACACTCCATTAAAAATAGAAAGAATAAAAACACTATTTAAGTGTCATCCTAAAAATATATTATTCAATTTAAAATAAATTAGATATATGGGTCAATGTAGGAATACTTCAATTTCAATCTCATGCATGTATGCCCTGACCACTTTAATCCTAACTCACATAGAATAGAGTCATCTCTTATCATTACAAACTCACATTAGACACTACCACTACTACTTAAGGTACGTAAGAGTGATTTTGAGCCTTATTTTCTTAGATTCATATTAAATCACTCATATCATTATCTCCCTCTCCCAAAACCATATGAAGAGAGGGGGTCAAGCACATAAATCATCATTTACCATTTCAATCACTCCCTCATCATTAGTCATCATACCTCATCCCCATCTCATCAACCCTCATTGTCTTCCATCATCTTAATCACTCCTTGATCATGCCTAATCACTCCCTCAACAACTTCATCATCCTTAGTTATCCCTAGTTACTCCTCATCATCCCTCATCATCCCTAATCATTCCTAATCACTCCCTTAATGACCCTTATTATCCATAATCATACCCTAATTGACCTTTATCATCCATAATCACTCCCTAATTAACTCTCATTTTTTCTCATCATCCCTAATAATTTCCCCTCAATATCCCTCATAATCCCTAATCAATCCTTCATCATCTCTAGTCATTCCATCATCATCTAACATTAGCCTTCATCGTCAATAATCACTCCCTCCTCATCCCTCCTCATACCTCCTTATCCCTAATCACTACCTAATTAGACCTCATCATCTCTAATAAATCCCTCATGAACACTTATCATTTATCATCATCCCTCATTATCCCTTATCATCACTTATGACTCCCTAATTGACCCTTATCATCCCTCATCATCCTTAATAAGTGCTTGATCATTCCTCATCATCCATAGTCACTATCATCATCCCTCATCATTACTAATCTCTCCCTCGTTATTTTTAATCTCTCCCTTAATTTCCATTATCGTCCCTAATCACTCCCTCATCAACCCTCATTGTTTCTTATCCTTCCTAATCAATCCATCATCATCACTCATTGTCCCTCACCATCCATTATCAATCCCTCATCATCCCTCGTTATCCACACTGAGTACCTCATCATCCCTCATAGTCATTAATAGTGGATGTAGTGGCTTCCCACTTGTATTCAATTGGTTTCTATTCTAATTCATAATTTTCTCACTCAAATAAGGCTCAAATATGGTGTTGAATAAATTTTATCATTGTGAATTGGAAATTAATATGTTCATGATTCACACTATTAATTGCTATAATATATATCATGATCTCAACTCAATATTAACATCTCTATCATGATCATGATCTCCACTATCATTTTCACTATCATTGGCCAAAACATCTATCATGATTGAGTAGATCAGGAATTATTATCAAATTCAAAATTGGTGATGTAAAGTCATAAATTTTGGAGGTCATAAATTTTAATCCATAACTCTGTTTGAGCTCTCATTTACATCAAAATGACCATATTGATAAGTTTAATGTAGGCATAACCCACCCTATACAATTAGGAACATTTTCAAAACTTTTTTGGAGGCCAACATAACCATATAAAGGTCTAAAACTATTTTTTTATTTTTTATATTTTTAAAATTAGCATATTTTTTAAATCATACATAAAATTTAGTTTAAATTCATATTTTTGGTTAATTTTAATGTTTAGGAGATATTTGGAGATTTTTAGGGATACTCAACCTTCCATGAAAAAAATTCTATAATAGTAGCGATTAAAAATAACAGGTCATGTTTGTATATTTTTGAATCTTTCATGTAAAACTCCAATTCTGACTTGAGGTTTATTTGTGCTCTTTTATGTAATTATTTTATGCATTAAATATGAATCAATACAGGTTATTATTTTTGAAGTTTTGTATATTTTGCCTATTGATTTTTTTGCCTTGATAGTATTTGGGTTCATTGTTTGGTATCAAAGCAAGTTTGATTCTTGAAGGTGTAAGATATGGTGAGAGGATGAGGAGGAATTAATCAAATGAATAGGAATATTCAAGAGCTTTAGAGGAAAGTGGAATAATTAAATATAATTATTGTAAATCAAAGATAGAGGAGAGTGGAAGATAAAGTAGAGTAAAAAAAAATCATAAAGATGAAATTTAATAAGAGGATTAACAATAGGAACATCCACCATAAATGGAAGAGAGGATGGTTATGGATTCAGAGGGAAGGAACAAAGTAATCAAGGTTGACATTCTAGATTATAGAGGAATTTTAAAAGCAAAGGACTTGATAGACTAGATGAATAGCATGGAGAAGTTTTTTGAATGTAAAAATTTGAGAGAAAACAAGAAAGTAAAGTTTTCATGTATAAAATTTAAGGGTATTTCAATGATTTGGTGGGATCACCTACAGAAAGAGAGATGGAGAGAAATTAAAGATAATATCAACTCATGAAAAAATATTAAGAATACGCTGAGGGAGAAATTTTTTCCTATGGATCATACATAAACCCTATATAGAAGATTCCAAAATTTAAGGTAAAAATATCACAATATACAAGAGTATACAAATGAGTTTTATAATCTTTCCATATGAGTGGAGCATGAAAAAATAGAAGAATAGATGAATGCAATGTATATAAATGATTTGAAGTTTTCTATTCAAGATTAATTAAGCATGCATATAATACTTTACATGGAGGAGAATTATCATTTATCTTTAAAGGTAGAATAAAAATAAAATAGACAAATTTTTAGAATATCATATCACATTGGCCCAAGAAGAGGACAATGTCCTCCAGCAAGGGGATGAGGTGGATTCAATAACACTAGATGTGGGTTTAATTACACTAGAATATAATCATCACATGGTTTAGGAAAAAAAATATAATAGACAAGGGTTTCAATACTATCAAAGAGGAAGAGTATTTTAGAGATGATGAGGCTATGGTGGTGCCAAGAATGGTTTTGAAATCAACACAGATCATATGTTTTTTATAGATGTGGAGAAGAAGGACACATAAAATTTGAGTGTCCACACTCGCAAGATCAATAAAGAAGGAAATAAGTTCACCCAAAAGTGAATTTAGTTGAAGCTAAGATAGAAGATCAAAATATTAAAGTTGAAGTAGAAGATTTGGAGAAAATGTCAGCATGAGGAGAACAATTATTTCTCCAAGGAAAGAACATGTGCATAATAAATAAGGTGGTGATGCATGGCTATGGAAAAATATTTTTAAAATAAGGTGTAATTTAGGAGGTAAGATATGTAATGTAATTATAGATGGTAAAAGTTTTAATAATATGGTTTTTAAGGACATGATTGAGAAGCTAGGTCTACAATATGAAAAAACATCCTTTTCCTTATTGGATTTCATGGTTAAAGAAAATGAATGAAGTTATAGTAGATAAAAGGTGATTAATAAATTTTTATAAAGGAACAAATTACAAGGATGAAATATGGTGTGATGTTATACCAATGGATGCATACCATGTGTTATTGTGAAGGTCATGGAAATTTGGTAGAAAAGTAATTCATGGAGGAGAGAAGAACACATATACCTTCTATAAAGGTGGTACAAAGGAAGTTTTATTACCTATTAAAGAATAATGGAAGGCATAAAACATGATATCCATAAAATAATTTATCAAAGACATGAAGATGATAGTTTGCTATTATGCATTAGTATAAAATAAAGAAGAAATAAAAGTGGTGAAAATACCAATATAATCAACAAAAGTGTTGAAAGAATATGTAAATGTTATACTTGATGAGTTACTAGATGGTTTACCACCAAATAGAGACATTCAAAATTATATATATTTTATTATATAATAAACTATACCCAATCAAACAACTTATAATATGAGTTCAACAAAACATATAAAATTGAATAAACATGTTACTAAATTGGTGAGAAAGGGTGTAGTAAGGGTGAACATGAGTCCATGTGCAACACTAACATTTCTAATCCAAATAAATATGGAGTGTGGAGGATGTGAAAAAATAATATTCAAGACTATGGATGGATTATATGAGTGGAAGGTGATGCCATTCAATTTATCTAATGCACCCAACACATTTATGAGGGTGATGAACACAGTGTTATGAGATTCTATTGGTAAGTTTATGGTGGTTTATTTTGATGATATTTTTATATTCAATAAGATTAAATAAGATCACTTAAGGTATTTTAGAGTGGTATTAGTGTTGATAAGGAAGGATAATCTCTATGAACATTTGAATAAGTGTAGGTTTATGTAGAACAATTTGGTATTTTTAGGATTTTTAGTTTCAATAGATGGTGTAAAAATGGATGAATAAATGGTAAAGGCAATTGTTGAGTGGCCTATTACAAATAGAATCAAGAATGTAATAAGTTTATATGGTTTATATAATTTTTATATAAATTTCATTAAGAATTTTATTAGTATTATTCCACCAATAATAAATTATATGAGAGGAAAAGAATTTGTGTGGACAAGATCAACAATAAAAAGCTTTGAGTTTTTGAAGAAGAAGATTAAAGAAAAACCTATTATAGTATTACTAAAATTTAGAAGTTTTTTTGAGGTTTATTGTGATGCTTCACATGTGGGAATTAGTTAGGGTAAATTTGAGTAGTGAATATTCATTAATTCATGAATATTCTAATTTTTGGATTTTGATTTTAGTGATTTTTTAGGGTCAATAGATGGGATCAAATCATCAAAATTTTAGGTATATAAATTATTTTTGGGGTAATCTCACCAACCCTTTATAATAATATATAATATTGCACTTCAATTTTCTATATATATAGTACAACCACCCCTTGATATCAAACAAGCTAACAAGTAGAACTGGAGTCAGGGGACCATAGAACCTAACGATAGTGTTGAAAGGAGGAACCAAATGATAGTGAAAAATGATAATATCTTCATACTTATGATAGTTCCAAATGAAATCACTGAATGGTAATATAACACGATAGTGTTGAATGAGAGTATCAAATGATAAAGCTAAAAATTAGAAAGCTGCTACTACCAAATGACATAAGCAATCTATAGTATCTACTCTTTGATCGAATGACTAAACCAAATGGATTTAAATATTACCTATAATAAATAATAAATTAAAAAATTCCCAAAACCTAAATATTATTTCATATTTGGATTCATCTCGAAGAGCTATGCAATTTAATTTTTTTTATCACAATCTAAGTCTATATGTAAAAGTTATGGCCTCCAAAAGTTGGCAGTCATTTTCATTGTTTGGTTATGTAATTCAGTTGTGTCATTCAGTTATGTCATTTAGTTAAGTCATTTAGTGGTTTCATTAGGTTTCAACTGAATGACATAGATTAATAGTTGAAACTAAATGCCACAACTAAATGACATAACCAAATGACATAATCGAATGATGCAACTGACTGCCAACTTCTAGAGGTCATAAATTTTACATATAGACTTAGATTGTGATGGATTTTTTTAAAATTGAATATCTCTTCAAGAGGAATAAAAATATGAAATAATATTTAGGTTTTTAGAATTTTTTAATTTCTTATTTGTTATAAGTAAGATTTAAATCTATTTGGTTTAGCCATTCAATCCAACCATTCAAAGTGGTCATTTAGTTCATCCATTCAATGAGATTGTTTAGTGTGGCCTTTTGGTGGTTATATTTATTTTGGTGTAGTCAAATAGTTTTATGATAAAAATAATAAAATTCTTATTTTACTCCTTGATAATCATTATAGATTCACCATTTCCCATCAAAGATTCTCCATGACTACGAAACAAATTTTTCCAGATTCACCAAAAAATTTCAATAGGTTTTCTAGTAGGGATCTTAAAATTAACCCTACAATCAGTGTTATGTTGAGTTAATAAGGGAAGCCAATGCCATATATCAATGAGAAATTAAATGAGTTAAGAAATAAGTATTCTACATATGATGTTTAATTTTATGCCATTGTACAAGAATTAATACATTGGAGGCATTTCTTGGTGCCTAAGGAGTTTTTCCTATTTATAGATCATTAGTATTTGAAGCATGTGAACACTTAAAAGAAGTTAAATAGTAGACATATAAAGTGGGTGTCTTTATTTCATGGATATACCTTTATTTTAAATTATAAAGTAGGAAATTAAAATTGGGTAGTTAATGGTTTGAGCAGGTGAGTGGGCTTGTTAACTTCTATGGTGAGTGAAGTAGTTGGATTTGAAGTTGAGTACATGAAATTGATCTAAATTTTATAAATATAATTGATAAATGTATAAATAAATTAATAGGTGAGACAAATAATATTTATGATGAATACCTTATACAAGATGGTTAACTCTTCAAATGGAAATACTTATGTATTCCATTTGGGTCTCTAAGAGACAATACTATAAGAGAGTTACATAGTGGTGGTTTGGATGGAGATTTTGGTAAGACAAAGATAATAAATTTGGTGGAGGTGAAGTATTTTTGGCCAAATATTAAGAAATATGTGACTGGATATGTTTCAAGGTGCTTGATATGTTAGATGGCTAAAGGACATGCACATAATATAGAGTTGTGCATGCCATGACTAGTTCCTAAAGGACCACAGATAAATTTGAGTATGGACATTGAGTTGGGGTTACCAAAAAAACATAGAGGTAATTATTAAATATTTATTGTTATAAACGATTTTTCTAGGATGGTTCATTTTATTGCATGTAATAAATCAATGATGCCACTAGAGTTACAAAACTATTATTTAAGGATGTTGTGAGATCGCATGGTGTTCAAACAACCATTATGTCAGATAGGGATATAAAATTTATAAATAATTTTTGTGGGACTTTATGAAAGAAGATGGGAACTAGGATACAATTAAATAGTGCATACCACCTATAAAAAGATGGATAAATAGAAGTTTTGAACAAGAGATTGGGAAATTTATTGAGATGCATAGTTTGAGAGAAGCCCAAGTAAAGAGATGGACTTGACATTACCACAGGTTGAGTTTACATATAATAGTTTAGTGAATATGTCAGGAAGAAAATAAGCATTTCATATTTTTTATGACATAAATCCTATTGGTGTTTTAGATTTGGTACATTTACCAATTAAAAAATAAGTTAGTGATGATGCAGAAGCATTTTCAGAGCATATACAATAGTTGCAGAGAAGAAGTGATGAAAAATATACATGAAGTAATGAAAAATATAAAGCATCAAAAAATGTTAGAAGAATGTCAAAATTATTTTAAGGACATTTAGTGAAGGTTTACTTGAGGAAATAAATATTTACAACATGCACATACAATACTCTGAAGAACAATAAGATTGCTTTGTACATAATTGTGAATAAAATTAAAGACATTACTTATGAGGTGAGTATACCACAAATTTTTCATATATCTATAGTATTTAATGTTTCATATTTATATTATTTCCATGGAAAATATGGTGAATGGGAAGAAGATGAAGAAGTATATTGGTAGTCACAGGTACCAAATAAGAAGAAAGAAAAGATAGTGCAGGTTCTTGATAAGAAGACAATGAACACAAGCCAATGAAGTTATAATATGTATCTGGTATAGTGGGAAGTATTAAAACACATAGATAATACATGGATTTTAGAATGATATCTAAAGAAGATTAAAAATAATAAATGGTAGGTGTACAATTAGAGAAACTCACAAGAGTTGAGTTATTTTCAACCAGAGGAGAATGATGCAGAATCTAAACTTCTAAGGGCCATAACTTTTGATCCATAACTCCATTTGATATTTCCTTTACACCAAAACAATCATCTCAAAAATTTAAATTAATCCATAACCTGACATATCTAGTTAGGGATGTTTTAAAAACATTTTAGATGCCATACGTGACCATATGTGGGTCTAAAACTAAATTTTAATACTTTTTTATTTTTTTATCTTTCTAAAAAATTGTCATAATTTTGTGACCAGACAGGAACTTTAGTTCAAATTCATATATTTTCAAACTTGAGATAAAGATTGTACAAAATTGATATTTATAATTAGTTGATAAATACTTATAGCACTTTGATTAAAATTGGGGCCTAAAATTTGGAAAAAATGGTTTCAAAAAATGAAAAGGATGGGTTGGAGGGAAAAATATTGGAATGGGGGGGGGGGGGTGCGGGTGGGGAGGACATAGAGGGAGGATGAATTCAAAATGAATTTGGGAAAATTAATTGCATGGATGGTTAGATAGCTACCTTTTTTTTTTTTTTGCCTTGCAATAAAATTCTAAGATGAATAGGCAAGCAAGATTTGAGCAACCTATTTTTTAATTTAGCATAAAACAATAATCACCAATAATATGAAATAATCATGATGAATATTTGTGATTTATGCATAAGGACTAAAAATATTTTAATTTGTGCAAAATAGAGTGCATCATGACATGGAAAAAACATAATCACACTATATTGTAATAAACATAATAATTTTAACTCAAAAATGATAAAAATAAAGAAAAATAAATAATTGTAAAAAATATGAATGCAAAAAAAAAATTTACACCAACAAAAATGAAAAATGTATGATAAAAAAATTAAATGACAAGACACTTGGGAAGACAATAAAGATTAATAAATCTTAACGAAGATAAGTTAAGCACAATGATGATAAAACATAGGTGAAAATAAAAACTAAAGAGATCAACACATAAAAATGAAGCAAATGACATGACTAACATCCTAGGATAGTTTGGAGACTTTTGGTAGCCAAAATTTATGAAAAAATTGAATGATGAATGAAGAATCCCTGAGATAACCATGTGATTTTAGATATAAATGTGAAAAAGTGAAATCACATTTTAGATGAATGGAGATGATGGAGATAGTGGCCAAACTAACCCTAGGGGCCCCATGTCCCCAAGTGCTACCTACATAGTTTAAATGTTATTACCATTAAAAATGGTGTCAAAAACCATGATAATGGAGATAGACTTCAATCCACATGTAGTTTTCCTAGAAAGTGGGGGAAGAAAAAGTAATGGGGAAATGATAAGATGAAATAGATAGGAGGTGAAGAAAAAAATTTACTAAAAAAATAGAGAGAATTTATTTCAAAATGGTGAGAGCATGGACAATAAGAATAGTTGAAAAAGTGAAAGGGCCTAATGGAGAGAGAATAAGAGATAGGAAAGGATTGGGAGAAAAGATGAGTTTCCACCTATTTAGTGATGAGATAATCATAGTGTCCACTTCATCTAAATTAAGAGAGAGATAATAGATAAGTGGACACTCATATAGTGATGGATATAGTCATAGTATCTACTTCATCTAGGGTTAGAATACGATGCACTTCAAAAAAAAAATGAATATAGGTGTACCATTAGTTTAAGAAGAGAAAAGATTAACATGAAGATGATGATAACATAGACAAAGAACATTAGGTTTTGGATATGTAACAATGAAGGATGATGTGGCCAACATGAGTGAGGAAGCTATGTGAATTCAAGAATGAATAATAATCAAGTTGATGTATAGATAGGATGGTGAGGATGATGAGCTAAGAGATAGTGGATAATGTAACTTTGGGATGAAATTGTACAACCAGTTCTATAATTTGAAAAAGGGGTGGAAAATGGATTTGAGGTGAAGGGAGTAATTAGAGAAGGACAAGGCATAGAAAGAGTACCCATGCACAACATGTAGAGACATTGAAGGAAAAAATGGATGCAATTTAAGTAGGAAACGTAATAAGATTTCATGCATCAAAGGAAGAGAGTGGAAGGCATGGAGATGGATGTAGGAATATTATAAACTAGTGACCGTACCCTAATTAGTGAGGATCTTGAGTGATAATGGATGAATGTGAGGGAGATCCAATAATAGACGCTGAGTCAAATGATGGAAAGGATATGGATGAAGGATTATGGATAAGATAGTGAGGTCACAAATAAAGAGGATGATGAATATGGATAATGGTGTAAGAATCCTGACATAAAGAATAGAAAAAAAAGATTTTGAAGCACAAGTAATTACATAAAGTGAAATTAGGGAGGATGGTAAAAAATGAAATGAAATGGATAAAATATAAGAAAAAAATTTATTAGATGGGGGTGAGAGGAATGTGTTAAAAAAAGTAGATTAAGGAATTGCAAGTGAATGGGAAAAAATGTTAGAAAACATACATGAGAATGAGATGATGAGATTTAGTGCATGAAATAAAATGAGTGAAAAGAGGTCTAAAAGAGGTCAAGGAGAAAATTATTTGGTGATGAAAATGAAAAACAAGGAAACACATGGAAGAAAAGAAAATGGGAGGGAAAAGGAGTGGATGAAGGAAACAAAAAGGATGATAGGAGAGTGAAGAAGAAGGTGGTATCATGACCAAATAAGCATAGATAGGAGAAATGAGGATAGGGAAGGAGATGAATAATGAAGTAAATTAGATGGTGGTGGTGGAGATGAGAATGGTATGTAATATGTGAAAGGGTTTAATAAAAATGGGGGGGGGGAGTAGAAGACGGGTGGACAAGAAGGTGAAGAGATAGGGTGAGTGTCAATCATATTGTTTGAAGAGATTGATAGGATGAATGGGTGATTAGAAGAGATTACAAGATGAAACGTTGTCAGGTGGTGAATAAATAGTGGATATAAAATGGAAAATGGATGATAAGAGAGTGAAGAATCAAAGTTACATAGAAAGATAATGAAGGGGAAATAGATGGAAATAAGAGATGGAGATAAGGGATAATAAGAATAAAAATGGAGGACTAAGAGTGTTCACAAGGATGCAAATCAGGAGAACTCACACAGATGAAAAACATAAGTGCATACAGAGATGGAAAGTGTAAAAGGGGAAAGCAAAGTGAAAAGGCTTACATAGGTAAGAAGAAAAGGGAAATTATGGAAGGATTGTCAAGGGATAAATATCTAGCTAGAAGTTAGTTATGGAGGAAAAAATAAGATAGGGAAGGTGCAAAGGATGAAAATAAAAAAAAATGTAAAAGTTGTGAGGAATGGAAAAGAAAAAAATGGTGGCACACAAAAGAAGAAAAGAGGTATGTGAAATATAATAGGGAATAAAAGAGAAGAAGAAGAATTGAAAATATGTGGGTTAGAAGAAACAAATAAAATAAAAATAATGCAAGATGCAAAAGATGGTAAAGATGAAAAAGGAACTGAGAATCAGAATGAAAATAACTTAGAAGCATTGAAAGATAAGAAGGTGGTAGCAAACAAGACAAAAATGCAAAAATATACATCATTGTGCAGGGGATGAGATGATGTGGAATTGGTGAGGAAAATAAAGTGATGAAGAGGGTATGAAAAACTACCAAGAGAAATGGAAAATGTTAAGGATGGTGAAAGAAGATGAAGGAGATAGACGACAGCGTTGGGAAAAAGTGGAGAGAGGGACAAAAATATGAAGAAGTGATTGATGGAGTGATCAAATAAATGTGCACAAGAAATTAAATTAAAGGTGACTAGGTGTCCAAAAAAGTGGAGTAAGTGATGGATTAAAAAGAGATAAGAGAGGTAGATGAGGAAGGCTTTCAATCCTCTTTTTAAAAGAGATTGACAAGCTAGAAAGTGGTTAAAAGAGATTGAAAAGCCAAAGGGGATGGGGTGAGGAAGTGATAGGTAGATAAAATAGAGGAGAAAGAGGAGATATGTGGGAAAGTAAGACAAAGGAAGGGGGTGGCTGAACTGACCTTAGTAATTGAGCACTTCTTACATAGTCTAAAAAGACCTTAGGCCAATGCAATTCTCCCAAAAAAGGAAGGAAAAATAAAGAGAAGGATTAGATGATATTAAAATATAAAGATGCTAAGAAAACTCCAAAGCTTCCTTGATGTAGGATTCCCTAAGCATGATGGCACTATTAGAAATGGGTAATCAATGAGAAGAAAAGACGAAGAATGGGGATGTTAATTATATGTTAGTGGCTAAACTTCCCTTGGAAGCAATGCTTACATAGTCTATGGACATTAGGCCAATGTAGTTCAACTAATATGAGAAGTGATGAGAAAATGGGTTAAATGATGAAGTGTTAAGTGTTTGATGAATAGATGAAGGATTTCCTTCACAAAAAAGATGAGTGAGTGAATGATGTCGAGTGGTTTTGAAAGATGGTTAAGTTGGTAAATGTGGGTAAGTGAAGTGTGTGTGTTTTTAGAATGTTTATTTCGAAATTGTTCATGAAAATGGATGAGATAACATTGGTTATATATAGTAAATTCCTATAACATGATCAAGGATATAGTTAAGAAAATACAAATATCATTCCCTAAGATAGGATGTGATGAAAGGGATGGCAAAACAAGTGACAAAGGATAGTGTAGTTTATACAAGTGACAACTATAATGAGATGCTCCCAAGTAAGTAGGATGGTTAAGGACAATGGATTACACATGGTGATAGAAATCTAGTTTTCACCATAGTACTTGTCCAAAGTTACAATAAATTAGTTTTCACTTGTGGATGAACTATTTTTCTCTCCACCTTTTTTTGACTTTTTTATAAATTTTTTTGATTTTAATTTATTTGATTTTTTATTTTTATATTTTATTTTTATGTTTTTGATTTTTGGATTATTGATATATTAAAAATATGTAACATGATAGATATGCATGAAGCTTTATGAATGCGCTAAGAGTTTTTTGTAGGTGATGACCTAGTTTTTTTTACACAACATATGACTTACAATCTGAAGCAAAGGAATGAAATGGGGAATAGGGTGTGTATGAAATGGTGAAGTCAAGAATCAAAAATTAAAATTTCACATGGAAAAGGAAGGTGACCTAATCTATAAAAACATGGGGAAAAAATTACTTCTTTCTAAACTCATAAAATACTAACTTTATCAAATTTGTCTAGAGATAACTAGCCCTGATAGAATTGGTAAATGGGATAAAGTTACCCTTTTCAGCATAAACATATAGACAAGATTTTTTAAGAACTTTTATTTAGACACCTTTTGATTTAATACTTAATAATTTTATTTGTAACCCCTTAAACTTAGTCTCATGTGACTAGGAAGACACATGGATCATCACCAAAGGCTAGATGTAGGCAAGTAAGGCCATCTCTCACCAATGCTAACCCCACACAACTAGTGTGATGAGAGGGATCAATACCAAATATTAATGAAGTATGAAATATGTGGAATTTGAATTTAACATTGCAAAATCTTTTGATAAGGGTGTCTTTTTATTTGTAAGGATTTTACCCCCATGTCTTGGCCCCATGCAACTAGTAAGATGTAAAGGCTCATCACTGAAGACCAAGATAGGTGAGTAAAGTTATGATTTTTTTGTTAGCATGTTAATGTTTTATACTTAGAAGGAACTGTAAGAGAAGACTATGTCAAGGATAAGATTCAAAACTAGGTCATAGGCTAGTATTTCTTAAGTTTTGCAAGTAGACGTAAGAAAAAGAGATATAATCTATTCATAATAACTAAGGCAAGAAATAATGTAATGCTAATTTTGAGAATGTTTTCCATGGGATAATAGGGTGATGTGAAAAGTGAAATGATACCATAAGTTTCATTTTGAAAGTTTGTGTTATGTGAGATGACAACTAAATAATCACCAAACATGACATCTATTATGCAAGACAAAATGTGAATAGTGAAAAATGCAATGCAATGAGGGAAATTTGAAATGTAATTATAAATGGGGGTGCCCCCAAGTGTTAAGGTACTTGTAAACAAGTTATTTGTTTTCAAATTTTTATTTTATAATGTTTTGGCTTTATTGGCATCTAGACTCAATGAAGAGTCATGAGATGCATATTATATATTATTTTAGTTTCTAATCCATGTCAATTATAAATAATCTATATCATTCTCATTGGATTTCATCTTCAATGTTATTTAATTTGCGTATTACTTGACCAGGATTAGGTTGTTGGGCCCGTTGGATTAATTATGGATATATGATATCAAGTGTTAAAATGACATTTTCATGAAAAAGGTTATTTAAATATAGGTCTTTGAAGTGGATATAGATGGATTTTGTTTCATTCTCCGAAGAGTCTTTCTCTGACTCGCTAGAAGATTCACTTTAGAAAAAAGTGCTATTTACATCAAGTGGATTAAATCTAATGCCATGGAAGGCTTCATTGGATTTTACCATGATAGGTGTGATTAATCCTTGTTCATGAAGTCCAAGGCCCTTGACGTTATAGTTAATTATTTCACACATAATAGAATTTTATATGGGGTATTAGCTACTTACAAAACATGTAGCTAGGTGATTGAATTAAATACCAGAAGGATTCAAATATTTAATTTTTTCATCAAAAATAATACTACCTTATACCCATGTTTTTGTGCCAAATTTTTGAAGCTTTTTAATATTTTTTCGATAGCGGGGCCTACCATGATTATATGAAGACATATGAATTATGCTAATGTAATTAGAATCTTGAATTTAATATTCAACCATGCCTATCTAAATGATTTTGAGGTGGAATGTAGGAGATTGTGTAGCTTTTTAAGTGGATGGTGGGTTGGAATTTTGACTAGTGGATGGTATGTTTGTGGAAGTGGAGGTAGTTGGTTTGTTTATCCAACCACTAATGGGGAATTTGAAAAAATACATCAAGATGGATGTAGTTTTTAGGTGTAGGTGATTTCTTAATAGGATTTAAGTTATCTTCAATAACTGAGAGATAATTGGATTTTTGATAACATCCTTTCAATAGTTTAAAATATTGGAAGGGTTGAGGATCACGTGGAATAGTTAATTCCATGCCATCGTGAGATAATTTTAGACATTGGTGCAAAGGAGAAGGTATGGATTTGATAAATTGTATCCATGGACATCAAAGAAGCAAATTTTAAGGCAAATTAAGATCAAATACATGGACTAATGTATCAATAATGACAGGCCCCACCATCAATGGAAGATAAATTGCACCCATAGATTGTTGCTCATTATTATCATATGAATTTATTGTAATAATGTTAAATTATAATGTTGTTGTGGAATATCTTAGATTTTTTATCAACATTAATGTACATAATTTAATTTCAAACTATTATATGTAAACACACTTTTTACCTTGTGTTTAGAGATGATGACTTCTATATACAATGGTAGATTGTGAGAAGATCCCATAGGGGAGATATCAGAATGGTCAAACACAACCCAATTATTAGTTGATAAATTAACAACCAATGATTGAAATATTGATGGGATAATGTCTTGTGATACTCTATACTATTGGAGGAATTTATATAGGATGTCCTTATATACAGGTGAAGTTTTAAGAAACTCTAGGACGGAAATGTTACCAGACATATTCTCAAGATGGTTGATAATGTTGTACTTATGTATAACATTAGATGATGATGTACTAAAAATGGTAATTTTTGTATGCCTTATGATAAAAATAAAATATAGGGATTATAAAGTAATGATATTAACATGATTGTACATGTAATCAACACAATTGACTATGGAGTTGAAAGGGTGATTATCTTGGTTAACATTACTTGCTTTGCATTTTTCTTATTTTTTTTAGCTTTTCCTTGCTCATGTTTGGGGAATGGATCTTGATATATCTCCAAAATTTGGTTGTTAGATGTTGTGGGTAGTTTGTTTTTAATGTAAATATCTCTTTGATATATAAGATCATGGACATAATGTTTAAAGCACATACACCTATTGGTAGAATCTATCTTTCTCCTAAGGTACTTGCAATATTCATCTTCTTCATAATAATGAAGTTTTGAGACATTTGGGTCAAAAGGTTTGGTGTTAGGCCAAGTGATCATATTATCTTGGGAAAAATTATGTAAGACTGATTCATAAGAATCTACCAATTGGGTGAATTTACATTTAGGGGCCTTTTGTCTTGGTTGACCGTTAGGAATTGTTATATTCTTAATGGGTTGGGTATTAGTTTGTTGTTGTCTAGGTGGATTTAAAATTATTTTTACATCAGTCACCCCATCATTGAAAACTTTTTTTTATTCTTGGTAAAGAATTTTGGTTATTCATTTTGTTTTGAGGGATTGTTCTTGGGTTTATATATCTTGATAACACCTTTATTGATTAATGTGCACTCAATTTGGGCCCCATTTTCAATAATTTAATCAAATTATCTTGAAAAAAGGAGTAACAAATGACGTCCCAAGTTTGTGTTCAAAATTTTCATGAATATATCCACAAGTTCAGTTTCAGGAAATAACCATGAAATATGCCTTACCAATTCTTTCCATATTTGTAAGAATGAAGTAAAGGTTTTACCATTACATTATTTGGTTTTGTGTAAGTCTAAGGTGGTCAAGTCCTTTTTGATATTGTAGGAAAAGTGGCAAACAAATTTCTCAAAAAGGTCCTAAAAATTAAAGATAGATCCTTTGCGAAGGCCTGAAAACCATTTGAGGGCTTGACCCATTAGACTTAATGGAAATAATCATAACACGTACACATTTCTATAAGAAACATCTACACATGTATGATATATGTCTTTAAGATGTGCTTGAGGATCTGCCTTACCTTTGTATTTGTTGAATTTTGGGAGTTCAAAATACTTGGGAAAAGATGTTGTTATTGTGCTCAGATCATATGGGTATGATTAAATCTCATCAAAATTAAATTATTTTTTCCTAGAATAAGAACCATTTTACAATCCTTGAACCTTATTTTTCATATTTTGAATTTCTTGTATAAATTATGGTGA
The DNA here is from genome assembly GCA_037957365.1 of Torreya grandis. NCBI lineage: Eukaryota > Viridiplantae > Streptophyta > Pinopsida > Cupressales > Taxaceae > Torreya > Torreya grandis. The sequence continues at coordinate 1,771,326 of JARHVA010000454.1, read as the reverse complement.
AAGTTGGTTCATGTGACTTGCATAAGTATAAAAATTGGAGGGTTGACCTATGTATGGATTTGTGTTGGTGTAATTTTATGGGAATCGGTTAAATGGTGGGTCGAAGTTATTAGGAGGTCAGGTGGAAAAGTTAGTGTTTTTTGGATTTGTAAATTGGTTGGGATTGTGTTGGTTTTAAAGTTGGTGGGGTTTAGATTAGTATTGAAGTTAAAGTTGGGTTGGTTAAGGATAGGTTGATTTTGGGGTGTGTTATAACTAAAGTTGGTTGGGTTAAGATTCATGTTCAAAGCAGGGTTGGATTAGTTTTGGTTCAATTGGTTTGGATGTGAACTAGCCATATGACTAGTATGGGTTTTAGGGTTGAAAAGATGATTTAGATTGGTGTTAACATTAGGCCATGTTATAATAGGATTGGATGAAACAAAACCTAAAAGATAATTGGAATGGGAAAATTTATTTTGTTTACTTCCTAAATCATTAGTTGGATTTGGATTTGTGGGCATAATTGAAATAATGCCCAAACTTGGATTTTCCATGGATGGGTTGATTGGTGAGCTAGAATGAACATTCGAGCTTGGATTATGATTTAGATTAATGATGTTATTGATGGGTAAGAATAAAAAACTTGGATACAGATTGAATTATGAATTTGAATGAATATTCAAATTTGGATTGGGTTGATTATTGATTTATAATTGAATGAATGTTCAAATTTGGGTTGATTGGATTTATGATTGGTAAACTTGAATGAGATTATGTTTTCCTTGGTTGAATTGGTGATTGGCAAACTTGAATGAGAATTCAAGTTCAGATTTAGTTTATTAACATGTGCAGATGAATTAGGATTCACACTCAAATTAAGATTGGTGGAATTGGAATTAACCAAAGGATTATTTAATTGATGAGATTATAAATTCATAATCTCTTGGTTGACATGGTGTGCATGGGTCTCCATGAAAAATTAATGACTTGCTTGAGAGGATTCCTCATGAAGGATGGTTTCCCTTTGTCTTGGGAGATGATGGGATTAAGATTTGAGGATCATATTAGGGAATTAATACCCTCTATAGAGCCTTATAAAATATTTTGTTCATGGGTTGATGGCAAAGACTCTTTACTTGCAATCAAGTATCGAAAGTTTTATTCATTAAAATCAGGTGAGAATTTTGCTCCTAAGCTCAAGGCTTGAAGCAAAAAATATTTTTTATTGGTCATGATGTATTGGTAAATGGAAGTGAGAGGTCAAATAGCTTTGGGGCTTCCCTCGTCTTGGTAATCACCTCCTTAATCTTCTTCATGTTCATGTATTTCTACATGGTGGTCTTGGCTACCAAACTAGAAGATGTCATTACTAAAAGGCTTAGCACTTGCATTAAGATTTCTGAGCATGGCCATGTGCCTTGTTATGGGTTACATAGCTAGAGAAATGACTCAACTAAAAAAAAGTAAACCATATTAAAAAGGACCAGAATAACTAAAAATTGATTGTTAACTAAATGCTTATTTTTTAGTAGTTTTAAAGACTCAAAAAGTAATTTGGTTTACACTCAAGATAATTTGAACATGTGGTAAAGCACAGGGAAACAAAAAATAAAACCTACTCTAAACACACATGCAATTTAATAAAAATTGATAAAATCTAGGCAAAGGGACGTGAATAATTTTTGGGTTTTCCATGTCATTTGCTTGTCCATTACATTAGCTGTGGCCTACTATTTCAAGTCACTAACCATGGATGATCCTATCATTCTCATGGCCCACTAAGTTTTTTTTCAAAGGTTCATGGAAATTAATTTCCCTAGGAGATATGCTTATTTTAGGTGCATCATGAATTATATGGATAGAATGGCTTATCTAGGCTTAAGGTTTTTACAAGATTTTATAAAAGGGGAGTCCTCAAGATATATTTTAGTAAAGTGAGGCCCAAAATCATATAAGAAGATATTAAAACCCTAGATATTAGAGCATAAAATCCCTTCATATCATGGTTTGATTAAAATATAACATCATTTTAGCCTTTAAAACAAATGATCTTGTTATTTACACTCTGTTAGTACATAGAGTTTGGCCTACACATGGTGATGAAATCCATAGTTGATAGAACTCATATAAAAATAAAAAATTAATTCTTCTCTCTAACTCCCAAGTATCATTACCAATGTGACACTAAGGGAATATCATACACACAAACACAACTTGGGTAACACAAATAATTATAATTTTGTTTTTGATTCTTGAGTCTTATCACTAGTGTGACATCAACGGAAGAGCATACACAACCTTACAACACACACATAGAATGCTGAAACATATAAATATATTTACTTCAGAAAAAAATAAATATGATGCAATCCCTAAGAATAATGAAAAATAAAAATATGAAATGTTAGTAATAAAAATGAAAATTTTAATTTTGCTTATAGCATTTACAACTTGTCTTTGACTAGCATCCTGCAAATAATTTAATAATTTTTTTATGTTTATCTTAGTGTCAAGGAAACCTAAAAATTTAGTAAAAAATGTAAAACAAAAAGTTATATATATATATATATATATATATATATATATATATATATATATATATATATATATATATATATATATATATATATATATATGAAAATAAAAAAATAAAATTCATAATTTTAATTATATATATATATATATATTAAAATAAAAAAATAAAAGTCATAATTTTAGTGATTTATCCTAAAATACAATTCAGATCTATATGAAATTTTAATAGGTTAGATATAGTATAAACCCAAATCAACTTTAAAAAAAATAGAAAAGCCCATATTTTAAATTAAAATTTATAATAGTTTTAATAGTTGTGTTTTATTTATAATTTTTTTAATATTAATTAGATTCAAAAAAATAAAAATAACAAAAGTATTTAAAAAATCAAAAAATATATATCAAATTTAGCCTAAAATATGCATAAAAATATAAAAATAAGTTAATTAAACCTTCACAAATAAAAATGAATTAAATTAAAAGATAAGATAAGATGAAAAAGATTTGGAAAAATCCCACCATGCATGCCAAAATGTGTGTGATAAATCTAGAAATGCTAATAGAACTAAGAAATCAACTAATAATGAAGTCTAATCTATACTAAATCAACCTATTATAGAGATACAAATGAAATAAATAACACAAACTTATATCTTAGTTTAAAAAGGCTTCTTCCATTGTAATTTCAATTCGATTTGCTCTCTTTGAATTGTGGTCACTCACTCTTCCAATTCAAGAGAAAAATGAGTTGCAATTTTGCATGAAAAATGATCTTTGATGGATTTGATTTGATTGGATGTGTACAAATCCCCTATAAATTTAGCATAACAAATTTTCAATGAATGATCTTGGAAGATATACTAACATAATAAATTTTTAATGAAGAAGCTTTTCTAAATTGGAGGAAGAACCTCCAATTTATAGAATTTGGAAATGGATGTGAACTGTTCATCTTGAGATGAAGATCAAGGGATGAGAATAAAATATAATTTTAATTTATAATGAGGATATTGAATAAAAAATTAGAGTGGAGGACATTCAGGGCCCAAAAATGAATAGAAAATTCATTTGGAAGGAATATATAATATAAAATTAGTAAGTAGATGTGAGGTGGATTTTTAAATTAGAGGAAATCAGATCATAGAATACAATGGAATTATAGGTAGATTATTAAATTGGAAGAAATTAGATCACAGAGGATAATGAGATTAGAGGCAGATTATTAAATTAGATCATGAAGGACAATAAGATTATTAACAAAGGGCTTAAAATGGGAATGAGGGGTTGGGGGTTTGATCCTCCCAACCACCTTTAGAAAATAAATTTTAGAATTACATTTAGTGTTACATATTTAGTTCATATTTATTAATCTCGCACAGGTGGCGTAGTTGGCTAAGGGCTTTGGGTTCTTCCCATATAGGTCTTGAGGTTGATTCTCATAACCTTGGTTAAAATGGTTGATCGATTTGTGTGGGCCCCACTGCCATCCCCCAGAGGACTAGTCTCACCTTTGCTCACCCAAATGAAGGTCGCTGGGTGGAGTTGTAGTGTTCCAAATGGGATCGGGGATACCTCTAGATCAAAAAAAATAAAAATTGGAATGGTGGGGGATAGGTGGAGCCTTAGGGCATATGAGGATAATTTTGATTTTTTTCATTTATAAAAATTATGAATTTCCAAAAGCCATGAAAATTTTAATTAGAGAAAAATTACTTAATTAAGTTTAGATTAATTTAGGGATAATAAACAATGAATAGTGAATAGTAATGATGAATAGTGGTGATGAATTAAGATTAGAAAAAAGTAAGGATGATTAGAGATGATTACAAATTTAGTGAAAATAAAGTTAAAATCAATCCAAAATGTTTGATTTCAAGTGTCTACACACATCAAGTGGTGTGCAAATGGAAATCATCAAACAAGGTTAAAGCCTTTGATTTTCATGTACAAAGAAAAAATACAAGATTACCTAAAATTTGGCAATTGATAGCACATGTATTTTTTAAAAAGTTTTCCCAACCTATTAATTATAATGATTAAGAGGATATGGTTTTAACCAATTATAATTTTAGGAGGATAACACTTGGGGAATCAACCCAAGAAGATGATATTCATACTTATCAAGTGAATGAACTAAGATTGATTCAAAGGAATGAATAATAGAAACAAACATAAGAATATTTGGAGGAATAGGTGTGTAATTTATATATTTATATATATATATATATAATTTTGAATTTGAGTGAGAATTAGTTGAAAGTAGTCCCTGAATCAACTTTGGTCAAATGAATTGATAAAGAAGTTATCGCTAAAATCTATAAATATATAAATCAATTAGGTTAAACAACTTTTTATTGATGTTTTGAAGTTTTTAGATGATCATAGAAAATCATATGAAATTTTGATGATTGAACATGATAAAGTATCTTTTGAAATCAAAACTGTGTAGAAAAAGACTAGAATTTGGAAGGGATTAATCACGTATTTTCAATATTTTTCACATATGGAAAAGAAGATATTAATATATGAAGATACATTTCGTATGTTTAATGAAAATCATTCTTATCTTTGAGAATATTATGTAGAATGGAAAATGCACGGTTTCGAGGATGCATTAGAAGATTTACGTGTGAAAAATAAAAATTGTGATGATATGAAATAAAAAATTCACATAAATAAATGTTTGGACTATACACTGATTTGTTGAAACTAGATGAAATGAAACCATGCACATTAATTGAGCTAAATGATCAATTTAATAAGGTGGTTAAAGAGGAGCTATTCTGAATAGATACCTTAAAAAAATAATTAATGAAGTAACAAGTGGAATGAACGCTTGGCTTGTGACATTGTCTCACACTATGGTTTCAAAGAGAGTCGTAATTGTTCCTATAGTCTATAAATTCAGAATTTATTGCACTAAAATCTTCACAAAGTAAAAATCAAGATCAAATTGATGTAGTTGATAAAATATATTCTTAGTTTGACAAGCCTCCTCTCTCTAACCAATATTTTAAAGATATTTCTTTCTAATTTTATTTGTTTGTTGTATTTTTTTATAACTTTTGATAACTTTAAATTATGTTTTATTTTTGAAAAATATGTAGTATTGTTGAAATATAGAATTACCTCTAAAAAGTAGTTATCATGTAGTTATTTTCACTTTTTTTATAAAAATTTCTTACATTGTAACAACATTTTTTAATAGCTTAATAAAATTTGACACAAAAGAAAGAAACGAAAATAATTTTTATTATTCCAAAGAATTAATAGAATAGATTCTAACATGACTTTGTGCCTCTTAACATGTTGATGAATGAATATTATTCCTAAATTTAACTCATTTGATTCTTGTTATTTCTTTTATGAAAAAGTTAACAATTGAATTTTCATTGATTTTAATACTTATAAACATGATAAATTAATTAAAATCTATATTTTTTGAGTTAAACATATTATCAATTTATATTTATTTTCTTTTTATATTCTTCCTTTTATTCTTTAACTTTTCTTTGTTTGTTGAAAATTCATTTATGTTCCCAAAAAAATCTCTATAAAATGGTTTTGATTATAAATGTTGTAGTAATTAAACAGTACTTGCACTTTTTAAATAAAGAGAGATTCCACTACTAATAGAGTAGGGACTTATTTTCCCCTCAACTATTGAATTAAAACTTATATTTTGTATTCCATACATTTTCTTTGTCAGTGTATATGAAGTAACATTTACAACAAGATGTTTAGTTAAGTCATTTTTTCAAATTATTCTATAAATTTCAAATTAGAGGCTAAATTTTAAATTAGAGGCCATATTCTTAGATTCTATAAACTTATATATCTAGCTTATTAGTATAGTAAATTATTTTATAAATAAGACAAAAAAGGTATGTTTGAATGTACAATCACTTTATTTACCATTTGAAGAGATTTAAATCTACTCAATATTGAAACTAATGAAAGGAATTAATTTTCTTTCAATGGAAACCTAATTTTAATATTTTTGAGCACCTTGCTCATTTATCTAATGGGTCTTTCATCATGATTCTGATTGTATTAAGTAATGACAATACCTCTTTTTTTTGTCAATTGCAGTAACATACAAAATAAAATGATTTGCAAATAAAAAACAAAAACACTTATTATAACATTTTTTAATTCATTAAAATCTATATCTAAAAACATTTATTATAATATTTTTTAATTCATTAAAAAATATATTTAATCATGCATCCCATATATAACTCTAATTTTTTAAGTAAAATTTTTAATGAAATAAATTTATCAACAAAATATAAAATAAATTTACGAACAAAGTTTATTTTACCAAAAAAAAAGACATTAAAATAAATTGATAATTTGATATTTAAGAGGAGGTAATTGTTTTATGGTTTTCATACGATCATGTTCTATATAAATTCTATCTTTATATATTATATAATCTAAGATATCACCTTCTATCACACCAAAAAATAATTTCTTGGGATTTCATACCTAATAAATATTTCATGCAAATGATTTGTGTTTCTTTATTTTCTTAGAATGAAGAGTAAGATCATTTAAATATAATTAAATGAAAATACTAACAAAATCGTTAAAATCCCCACGCATTTCTATTTTAAAACTAGACCTTGCATTTATTGGTACAAAAGGCATTGCATTAAAAGTAACAGTGCCTTTTACACGTGGTGAAACTGGTTTTATGTATAAAAAGTTTTATCAAAGTTTTATTATTCCTATCCAATCAATAGAAATTATTAACAAAGTAATCCTATAGAAACTAAATACTTATTAATTATATCTAATAGAGAAAACTTATCAGATATTAAAAACCCATTTCATCAAACTTTACTTAATATATAATCTCATGTTTTATATCAAGGATTGAAACATCTCTTTTGTATAAATGATACTCAATTATTTCTAGTTATTCCATCTAAAAGAAAATGAACAGAAACAAAATAATGATACGAAAATGGATAAGAAAATAGTGAAAACAACAAACACTAATCTAAGAAAAAAAAAAAACTATGAAATGGAAATAAATAAAATTACAGGTCTAAACAATAAAATGTGAAACAAAGAAACAAAACTAGAAGATAAACTAATTTAAATTTAGTGAACAAAATTGATAAGAAAAAATAACAAATGATAAGAACAATTTTTTAAATAATAATATTAAAAATAAAAGTTATAAATTAAAATAAGTTTATAAGTGAAATAAAAATGTAATTTATTGAGAATCTATGAATTTTATAATTGATTTAAAATAATTATAATAAGATAAAAACTAAAAATAATTACTCGACATTTTTTTAATATAATGTATGAATTATTATTCATGTAAAGTACAAATATGATTCACAAATATTATTTTATTATTATGTAGTTATTAAAATATTAATAATATTTTTCAAATTCATATAATTAATTTATAAATTAAATAATCAACATGTATATACTTGACTATGTCAATTAGGCCACTTCAACATTACATAATCCATTGTTTAGATTTTTTGCAATTAATACTCGATCTCAAATATTTATGAAAGAAGAAAAAATACATTATGAAACTTGAAATTAAGAACTCTTGTAACTGTATGAGTTTCTCATGTCTTTGAATGATGTTCTTCAAGTTTTTTTAAGCCTTCACTTTAAAATTTAGTTATTCTTTAAATTATAAATAATTTTTAGTTAACTTAAAATAAAGTTAGATTTAATTTGTTAATTAGTTAGTTTATATGAATCTTTTACAAAATAAGTTCATAAATTGAACACATAATGTCTCAAAGTTCTTTAGTTAACCTAATAGATGAAAAACAAGTTTATTGAATGGGTGGGACCCACTAATAACATCTTGATCTATTATTATACATTTTTTCCATATGATTTAATGAATCATTATAAATTATTCTGAACAAGAATGATAAAAATATAACATGATCAAAACAAGTAGCTAAGATTCATTTACTAAAGAAATCCACTAAAAACCATATAATACTGAAATATTCATTGAGTTTATCTTAAATAAATTGAAAAGATAAAACTACGTAGATAATAAACCATAACTTATTGATTATTATAATATTCCATCTAATATCAAATCAAAATTTAACATACTAGAATTTATCAAGTCCAATTTAAAGGAATTATCAAAGGGGTGAAAATCAAAATTAGCAAAGTAAAATTTCAATAGGTACAATTTCTTAGAATTTATTAAGCATCACTATTGATTGAATATTTATGAATGAATTAAATATAAAATTGAAATTGGATTTGACATTTAAAATTAAAAAAGATAAATAAATAAAAAATATACCTATAATTAATTGATCTTGTTATTTTTAGTAGTTTTGTTTTTAAAAATTTTTACATGAAAGATTGTAATGGCCTAAAAACATCCAAATATCCCTACAAAACAAATACACACTAATATCAACTATGTCTACAATATATTCACAAAACTCCTATCTCTTTTCCTTCATCTTTTAATGAGTAAACTCATCTCTCCCAACAAGGTGGCTTTGTCCATAAAAGACAAATCCAGGATGGATATCTGGTTGTAATGAAACCATACATTATATAGAAAGAAGCAAGGAAGATAGAATGGTTTTAAAACTAGATATGACCAAGGCATTTGATGGTGTTTATTGGGACTATTTGAATATGGTTATTGATAAATATAGCTTCCACAAACATATACAAAACATCATCCACAATAACATAAGCACATCAATGTTCTCCATTATTGTTAATAGAAACATTCTTGTTAATAGAACGCTTGTGGGTTAATTTAACATCAAAAGAGTAATCAAGGAATGAGATCCTATATCTCCCTTCCTATTTATAATGCTTATTGACACCCTTAGTAGTAACCTTCTTGAAACTCAAAGAAAAGGTTTTGTTAAAGGATTTAATTCAGTGACTGGTATTCCTCCCACTCTAGATCAATAATTTTTTGATGATACTATTGTTCTTATTATCACCTCTCAAAAATAAGCCAAATAACTTAAGAAAATCCTTCAAGAATATGAGGAAGTGTCAATGTAGAAAATTAACTTTGATAAAAACACTCTCTTGTTCATTAATACTCCCTGCTCAAGAAAAAAAAATAGGAAGAATCATGGTTTATTATATTAAACTTGTGCCCTAAACCTATTTATAAATGCCACTTTTAATAGGTAATATGCCTATTCATTTATGGAATCCTTTGATTGAACGGTTCAAGAGAAAACTTACTAGTTGGAAGGGAGATTTTCTACCCCAAGAAGGAAAGCTCATGCTCCTAAAAAGTGTACTACAAAGTCTCCTGGTCGACAATATGTCCCTATTCAAAATTAATTCAACTATTAGCCAAAGTATTGATCAAATTCAAAAACATTTACTTTGGACTGACACATAAACTATAGAGTGCTTCCCTATAGTTACATGGAACTGAGTTACTCTACCAAAGAAATCAGGAGGGCTAGGAATTAGAAGACTCAATCTAATGAACAAGGATCTCTCTACAAATATGGTCTAGAGATTAATAAATAAATCTACTATCTGGATAGCCATCCTTAAAGAAAAACATATATATCATAGATCAATTATCTCTTTGCTCAAAGAAGACAATTTCACTATGGGCTCCTCCATATGGAAATTGATTTCAAAGGCAAGGATATCATTAGACAAGGATACATATGAAATTTAGGGAATAAATTTAATATAAAGTTTTGGGAGGACCCATGGATACTTGATCATCCACTATCTGATCTTGAAACTTGGCACCTAATCAGACATAAAAAATTATAGCAATTTGGCACTACAGTAGTTGAATATATCTAATTTTAAGGTGACATAATAATTTGGAAGCATATCAAAATCTCCAATGTTAATATTCAACATGCTACTATCATTTCAAATCTCAAAAGTATCCTTCAAAGTGCTCATAGCCCCAACCTCTTGAAAGAGGATGCCCTATCCTAGACTACTACTCCTAGTGGAGAATATGAAGTGAAGTCAGGATATTACCAAATTATCCTTCCAAATAAAGAGATATTATAATGGTCCAAAATATGGGACAATGATTGATTATAAAAGTAAATATATTTCTTTGGATCTATGTTAAAAATAATATCCTCACTCTAGATAATCTATCTAAATGAGGTCTTATGTTGGTTAACCACTATGATCTTTATGATGCAAACTTTGAAACAATTATGCATCTCCTCCTTCATTATCCTTTTGTTCATAAGAAATGGAATCTTCTCATTCAAAAAAATGAAATTCATTGGATCCATCCTGATTCTCTTAGTGACTCCTAGGTTGCATGGGATCCATCTTTCTCCAATAAACTTCTCAAGAAAATATGGATCTTCTCTTTCCCCCACTTAATATGGGGAGTGTGGAAAGAAATAAATAACATGATATTTAGGGAATATCATATAAATTACAATAGGGTTGTTGAGAAGACTTTTAATTAAATTATTGAAAATTTTTAAAATGTCTAAAAAAGACAAGGATAAAAAACTATCAAACAAACAGGAAAATATAGCTAAAAATCAACACCCATATCTATCATCCACTACTATAACTAACCCTAGAATGGAAACTAGGAGCATGACTAAATGGATCCCCACAAATCAAGGATATACTAAGATTAATTTTGACATAGCTTCCAAAGGAAAAAGAGGAATATTTGGTGGAGGAGTGCTAAGAGATTGTAAGGGTTATTTGATTGGTATGTATGAAGGAGGAATGGGCCACCAAACTAACCACAAGGCTGAAGCTCTTGCATCCCTTTGGGGTATCCAAGTGGCCAAAGATCTAGGAGTCAACAAGCTATCAGTTGAGGGTAACTCCCTCAACATATTATATTGCCTCCACAACCTCAAAAAAGCTACATTACATGGACCATTGATTATATCATCTATAAGAAATCCTAGACATCAACAAAGACTTACAAGAGTTGAAATTCCAACACACATACCATGAAGGAAATCACCTATTAGAATTATTTGCTAACAAAGGGGTGATGGCAACTGCTTACAAATTTTGGCAAAAGGAAGATGCTTTTTTGAATAATTGCAATGCAATTATTAGAAGGGATATAGTAGATATTTCACAACAATGATTATGAACTTCATAACACTCTATAAACTTCAATGATTAAAAAAATTATAACAAAGGATTTGTTGATTCATTAGCACGTGAAACCAAGGGAATTTTTGAACACCATCTAATCAATAAAAGGAAAAGAGGAACTGTCATTCTCCATCACAGCTCCCACTTCTTCCACAATAACAATCTCCATAAAATTCCCATTTTCTACACCATGGGTGAAGACATTAATAAAATTAAACCCATGATAAATGACAATATTAGAAATGACAAGGAAGTTTGGTAGATCCTAAAAATAGGTGGGATGCCTAACTTCATGAATAACATATGCGGGTATGATAAACATCTATCAAGTAAATTTATAGATCAATGGGAGGACTATGTGGTTAGTATCAACAATGTCTTTGTTGAGATCACTGAAGGTCTAACTACCCATGTTACAGGTTTAAAAATTGAAGAAGTCAAATTCCCCAAATTTAATAGAGATTACAAAGAAGAGAGGGATAAATTCCTAAAAGAAGATGAGCATATGCTTGAGTGCATTGGTATATTTTTAAGAAAAGACATCACAAATCTCTTCAATAGAGTCGATGAGAAAATAATGAGGTACATGACCTTGGATGGAAGGTATAATCTTGTGCATCATTTCCATTTACCAATTTTGAACTATTTTCACCATCTTATCCCCCTAAGTTTGCCTTTATATATCCTAAATTGTCTTTAATCTTGGATATATGAAGTTAAAATGGGCAAAAAAAAAAAGAGCCTCTCCATGAAGTTATGATTTTATTAATCCACAAGTTCTTCCAAGCCTCCAAACCCATCTTCCCTATATTTTATAAAATAAAGAAGCCAAAACCAAAAATAAATACCCCCCATAATCCTTAGAAGCTCTACCAAACCCTTGGCCTCCTCTCATAAATCTAAAGATCCCATTTAAATTGGTAACAACCACAATGATCAAGATTATCTCCCCCTGTCAAGAACAAAAAGCTGGAAAAAAGGTTACAAATCCTGTGCAAGATCTCTCCACCCCTACCAAAAAGATAAAATATGTGAAAAAAGGTATTGTCCCCTCCCATACTCCTACCTTCCCCAATCCCATTCTAATCTCTATTCCGACCCCCCTCCCCTACTCCCACCACCCCTGATCCCACTCCCCACTCCACCTCTCATGACCTTGATGAAAATAACAAATTGGAAGAAATTGCTAATAGTTTGAAAATGATTAAACAAAGTCTCCCTTCCACAACTATTGCTCATAAGTCTAATCCTGATAAATCCCATCTTACCCTCAATCCTTTGTAATCTAATTCCACTTGGAATTCAAGAAACTCATGGAGGAGTACACATACCAATCAAAACTCAAAAAAATTGAGGATGAGGTGGATATACACAAATCAATTCTTTGTTGGTTCTTAAAGGATTAAAAAAGGGTCAAGGAAGAAATTAATAAACTCAACCTTGATGATGGCATCTACTGCACTAAATCTGACCTCTTGAAAATAAACTCAAAATTCCATAAAATCAAGGAAAGACTATTCAATCTGGAAAGAGATAATGAATCCCTCAATAAAATTATTTGTATGCTTGTTGAATATAATAGACTCACTATCATGAAAAGCCTTCAAAGTATGGAGGCACTAAACTCTCTCACTAAAGGGAAAAAATGAAAATTCTAAGACCCATATAATGGACAAAAATATGAAGATTTGATGAGAAAGTTAAGCTACATTCTAATAAGAACAAAAATTTTCCACTAGAAAATATTTATCAAAATTAGTTCAGGGCATATGAAGAATGGATGGGTCCTAGAACCTATTTGCTACTTTTATGCTTCCTTTTTACTATTTTTCAGTTGATTGTTATGTTTTATCTCTCTTGGCATGTTTATTGTAATATTGGGTCTCAAGACCTCAAATTCTCTCTTTTTATAAAGGGTAGGGTCCCTCATTAAAACCCTCTTTTACCAATACTAAAAACAAATACACACTAATAGATTAATTTAAACTCAACTTCATGTTCAATTACAAAGATATCTAATTTTTAAACTTGTAAAATTACCAAAAAATACTAGAATACAATTTCATGCTCTTAGATTGTAACTTATGGCATTCAAAATATATTTAAATTGAAACTAACTAGATAAATATGGTTATATCTATATTATCCTCTTTGAGATATTCACTTTAAAAAAATGGAGTGCTCCAATAGATTTCTAGATCAAAATTTATGCCCTTCATCAGATATTTGTTCACATCACAAAGTTTGAAAATGTCTAGAGTATCAATAGTAAATAAAATAGAAATCAATTAATTCATCATATGAAATCAAATAAACCAAAGGTTTCCCCTATTCCATTTGGTATTTAGTGTACTCAATAAATGAATATGTATAGCATCTCAGTCTTAGTAACTCTTATACACCTATCATCCACTTTTAGCATAATTTTATTCATTATATAAATTATCACACGTGAGGATGAATGTATACTAGCATAGTTACGACTTGATGAAGAAACATTAGTTGGGTGATTATCAAGGTTTACAAATCCAATATTAAACAAGACATTATCTTTAGGATCAAGATGAATAAATATATTAATCTCATTATGTAGATTGTAATATGATGTGTTGAGGGATTAAGAGAACTACGTCCAAAAGAAAGAGATATCCAAACATCTTTATAAAAATTTACTAAGAATAGTATTATGGAATGACAAAAAATTAGAGGGAAAAAAAAATCAATATATCCAAAAATTAAGGGTCATTGACATCAAGAAGAATGGAAACACAAGTTTCATGACTAAGATCAAGAGTAAATGTGCGAGAGACCCTTATGACCCTATAAAGTCTACTTCAATAATTATTTTGATCAAGTCGAAAAAAAATATTTGTTTGAGATATTCCCCAAACATTATTCCTATCAATATTTTGAGAATCTCTACTCCAATCCAACATTTTATTTTAAAATGGATAAAGAAAAAATAAATAAGAAATATTTCAAATATATTTTCTATCTTTGAAAAAGTTGTGAAAAAATAAATGAAAATTTTAAAGTTCACATTTTTTTGAAAAATAATTGACTTTTTGTTCAAATCAAACTATTTTCAATTGTTTTGGGAACTTAAAACTATTACCTTTCAATCAATAATAATTTAAAAAAATAACTAAAATAAGATCTTCTATAAGAAAATCAACTAAATGACCTCAAATTTTACTATTGAAAAATCAAGAACCTGACAAAGTGAAACAACACTATTTCAACGAAAATTTCAAGAGGAAATGTAATAAAATATATTAGAACCACCTGAATATACTTTATTTGCAACTACCATCCTTTAAAATGTTATTCCCAAACACATTTCTCAAAATGAAAGGTTAATGTGAATTTTAAAACAAACCGGACTCTTCATTATGCTTATATGTAAATCTAAAATTACATTATATAATGTTATAATGTTAAAACCTTTCAAAATAAGATACCAAGGATTTATGTAGGGTTTAAAAAATACTATATCTCTATTCAATCAAACACATGACAATCTCTTATATCTGTTTGCAAAATTATTCAGCTTTATTTTCATGTAACAACTCAAAAGTTAATTTCTCTTTCCTTTAGACCACTGTGATGGTCTAAGAATAACCAAAAGAATATCAAAACATTCTAAAACACATGTGAACTAAGATTTCAAACATTATAAATGATTATTCATAAGTCTATAAATGAATAGGGGTCTAAAAATGCGATACCAACAACTATTTTAATGTATTTTAAATCTGTGTATAACATAATCATCATAATCATCTAAACCACTTGTCTATCAAAATGAATACTAACATGATTCCATTAATAAGAGATTTAATCATGTAGACATCAAAAATATATCTAATAAAACAATCAGAATAATAACTGCACTAATAAGCCATTACATATATCATGCAGAGTTAAAAATTACAAACTCTTTATGCCCAGAAATAATTTTACACCAAATGTGCCTTATATAACTGAAACCCTGATGAAAACAAAAAGCAAATGCATGTTTCTAACTTGGAATTTGTGCATGCAAAAAACCAAATAAATGACAAGTAATTTTCATGCAGCGTGGTTTCAAAAGTGATTATTTTACAAAATCTTTTTTTAAAATATTAAACAAATCCATATGAGCGTGGATAATCAGCGATTTTTATTTCAGATAAAGCCCACTAAAAATATTCTTGTTAATCTACAACTGCATGCAAGCGCTTCAAAGAGAATCTTGAGTTCAATAATTATAAACAAATATATGGAAAATGATAAACCTAATTTAGAGTCACACAAAGATGATTATATGCAAAAATTTTGAATTTGACAATAATTAAGAAAATGATAACACCCAGGGCTATTTAAGAACCCCCCCCCGGTCCCCACCCCCCCCACCCCCACATACACACATCTGTCTCTCTCTTTCTGTGTGTGTATAGAAAATTATGTTATCATATTCTATTTTGAAATAATTGATTAAATCAATTTTTTAAATTCTTCACAATCAATTAAAATAAATATCAAACATAATTTTATGAAAAAGGTGTTTCTAATTTTTTTTGGGAATGTACTATGTCTTTCAAAAACCCAATAAAACCAAAACATTTATCAATC
The DNA here is from genome assembly GCA_037957365.1 of Torreya grandis. Taxonomy (NCBI): domain Eukaryota; kingdom Viridiplantae; phylum Streptophyta; class Pinopsida; order Cupressales; family Taxaceae; genus Torreya; species Torreya grandis. The sequence continues at coordinate 1,755,072 of JARHVA010000454.1, read as the reverse complement.
AATCCATTCAACGCCTTTAGGCTTCTCAAACATTCACTTAACTATTTGATTTCAAAACTAATAATAATACAGCCTAAAATTTTAGATGCTTTCCCAAATGACAACATTCGACTTCCACGACAAAGAAACTTGTAAGGAAAATGAGTGACCGGTTATACCCCATGTCTAGGTAACATTGAATGTAGGCCAAAGAGCCATGTGGATCATTGAATGTGAAACACATTTTTGATGTGGTGGTGGCCACCTTAATTTGTATAAAATTTTAATATAACCTTGTGTCAAAAGTCATAGCAAGTCTAGTGACCTTGCCAAGTTCATTACTAAGGAATTTAACCATCATAAACAAAATATCTCCAAATCTTCTTCCACGTCTATCTATCCCACCATCCAAATATGGGTAGTTTAAAACATAGAATTGATAAGACTAAAGTCTTATAAAATTTATCAACACCGTGTTGGGACATTATTAAGGTTTTAAGACATCAAATGAGATTAAATTTTATCATGAGCCCGCATATCACTAAACAATGGGTTCTTCGAAGTACCTTTGGACTAAATAAAAAATTAATATATAAAATGCCCATGAAGGAAATGCTCCGTCATTAGCGAAATAGATATGTCAAGACCATGTGCCAACATAAGATATGGATGATGTGACCACTGCTATTGTCATTGTTCAAATATTCAGCATCAACATAGTTTAGAATATAGAAAACATAATTATATTCATTACAAGATGCACTTAGATTATGATCTTAGGTGGTGTCGATAGGGCTTAGGAATTTGTTAATTCAGGTTCTAAAGAATAATAAAGTCCTCAAAACTATGAACAATCTGCAACATATAGACTTTAACTGTACATTTGTTACAAATACAAAGAATATTACATTCATGAAAATCATGAAAACCATGTAGAACAAGATGTGCATGGAAGCAAATGTGACATGATAAGTTTAAAAATTATCATGATACTGACTCAAAATCACTATTTTAGAGATGATGAATTTAATTATGAAGATTGAAAGTATTCATTTAGACTATAAGAATGTTCATGTGAACAAACATGTTTCTTACAAGAATAATTTTCCATTATTTTAGGTATATTATTACTTTAAAAAAAATATAGAATATGAATTAGATAGTATTATATTGAGTGAAATCAAAAAGATTATTTTATCAATTCATAAATCAAATACGTTATGTATTATTTTGATAATTACTAACAAGTAATTAAATACAAAAATTAATCTATAATTAAACAAGTATAATGATAATAAAAAGTTATAAATAAAGTTGGTTCTTGCCATACATAATAATTTAGATGTAGTATACCAGATGTTTGAATTTTTAAAATATTTTGAAGAGGGTATAAAAATTTATGATAACACATCTCTTCATCAAATGTTTTGTCCGCTAGTGGTTTAGAATATGGTGTTCATCATTATATGAGCTATTCATCAAAATTTTATAATAGTGCTAGTTGATTCATCCAACACTGATAATCTATATATAGTTGTACACAAAATGTTACCGTTATAAAACATGATAAATCTTAATATTTTTATATGAGATCCTTAGTGTCATAAATTCAAATTTGGTCCAAGAAAAAAAAATATATTGATAATATACACTTGATAAATATAATGATGACTATATAATTCACCCTCGATTGAGAGGGAAAGTGATTGATTTTCAGGAAGAGTTTTCCCAACTAATCATGTGTTTTCCTTCTTGGTCAAGAGTGGACTATATATAAAGGTGCTTGGATATCTTGTTATTTTTGACATAGTTCTCCAAATTCTTAAACACATCACTCACTCACACACACACACACACACACACACACACACACACACACACACACACACACTGTGTGTGTGTGTGTGTGTGTGTGTGTGTGTGTGTGTGTGTGTGTGTGTGTGTGTGTGTGTGTGTGTGTGTGTGTGTGTTTAAGAATTTGGAGAACTATGTCAAAAATAACAAGATATCCAAGCACCTCTACAAAAAGGTCACCAAGAATGGGTAAAATGGAATGACAAAGAAATAGAGGGAGATAAATTCAATATATCCCAAAATGAAGGATTACTAACATCAAAATGAATGGAAACATGAGTTCCATGACTAAAACCATGCATAAATGTGCTAGAGGCCATTTGGACCTTATAAGGTCTACCTTGATAATTGTTTTGATCAGTGGGAACAATATCATTTTATTGAGATCATCCCAAAACATTATTCCTATTATTACTCTGAGAACCTATAATCTAACTTGAAATTATGTTTAAAAATGGATAGGGAAAAGAGTAATAAGAAACATTTCAAATATGATTATTATCTTTGAAAACATTGCATAAAAAGAGTAAAAATATCTAACTATTTATTCAAAATGCAATAAGATATTGTATCAGAAAACTAACCAACCGACCCAAAATTTTACAACTAAAGAATCAAGAACCTGACAAAGTGAAATACCACTATTTCAATAAAGATTTCAAAACAAAATATAATACAACATATTAGACCCACATAAATTTACTTTAATTACAATTACAATCCTTTAAAAAATTCTTCCCATACAAATTTCTCAAAATTAAAGCACAATATGAATTTCAAAAAAAATTACACACGCTTCATTATGCTTATATTTGAATCTAAAACTAAATTAAATCATAATATAATGCCAAAACGTTTCAAGATAATAAACTAAGAGTTTATGAAGGGTTTCAAAATAATTATATTTGTGTTCAATCCAACACATGACAATATCTTTTATATATTTAGAAAATTATTCAAATTTAACTTCATGCAATAACTCAAAAATCAATTTACTTTTCCTTACAAACCACCATGATGATCCAAGAATAACGAAAAAAATATCAAAATCTTCCTTTTAAAAAAAGAAAGAAAAAGTGAATTAAAATAAAAACATTATAAATGATCATAAATGCATATAGGTCTCACAAAATGTGATACCAACAACTATCTAAGTGTCTTTTGAAACTTAGTATAACACAATCATCTAAACCACTTGTCTACCAAAATGAACCCCTGAATACCTATAGGATTCCATTGTCATAAATATTTAATCGTGTAGCTATCAAAAATACATATTTTTAAAATAATTAAAATACATTTGCACTAATAAGCCATTACGTATATTATGCATAATTAAAACTTATAAACTCTTTATGTTCGGAAATATTTCTATAACAACTGTGCCTTGTCTGACTGAAACCCTAATGAAAATCAAAAGCACATGCTTGTTTCTAACTCAGAATATGTGCATGCGAAACCCAAATAAAAGACCAAGTAATTTTCATGCAGCATGGTCTCTCCATAGTTATTATTTTATAAAACCTTTTTTTTAAAAGTATTAAACAAATTCTTCTAAACTTTGATAATCAACCATTTTTATCTCCGAGAAAACCCATAAAAAAAATATTCTTGTCAAGCGAAAATTGCATGCAAGCATTTCAAAGAGAATCCTAAATTTAATCATTATAAACAAGAATCTCAAAAAATGAAAATCCCAACTTAAAGTCACACAGAGATGTCTGCATGCAAATATTGTTCTTTGAATCGGAAAATAGCCAAGAAAAAAGTAACACCTAGGTGCATTCAAGAAACAACCGATGTGCATACAAGGATTAACATTTGAATCAATAAAACCAAAATAATCTCTCTTTATCCCAAACGAAATTACTTAAACTCCTTCCAAACTTCAACTTTGTTTAAAGAAACAACTGAAAGAAAAAAACACACACATACACAGAAAACCATTATCATATCCTGTTTTAAATTAACTCGTTGCAACCAAATTCCTAAATTCTTGACAATTAATTAAAAGAAATAATCAACCATAATTGTATGAAAAATGTGTTACTAAAGGAAATTTTGAATGCAATGTGTCCACCAAGATATAATAAATTCAAAATAATTTTCAAGAAATCTATTCAACACCTATGGTCTTCTTAAAACATTCGTGCAACTACTTGATTTCAAAACCAGTTAGTAATACAACCTAAAATTTTAGAAGCTTTCCCATAAACAAATGATAGCATTCAGATTCCACTGCAAAGAAGCTTGTGAAGAAAAATAAGTGATCAAATGAAATGAAAATGATCGGATATACGCCATCTCTAGGTCGCATTGAATTAGAACCAGAAAGCTGAGTGGTTCATTGAATGCTAATCATGTACTTGATGTGCTGGTGACCGCCTTCATTTTGTCTAAAACTTTAATATAAACCTGTGCCAAATCTCATGCCACGTTAAAAAACCTTGTCAAGTTCACTGCTAATGAATTTAACCATCATAAAAAATATCTCCAAAATTTATTCCACATCTATCTTTCCCATCAAGCAGATATTGGTAGCTTATAACATAAAATTGATGAGACTAAAGTCTTATCAAATTTACCAACAATTTGTTGGGACATTATCAATGTTTTAAAACATATAAAATGAGATCAAATTTTTATCAATGAGCCCGTATATCACAAAACACTAGGCTTATTCGAAGTCCCTTTGGACTGATTGATATATCAAATACCAATGAAGGAAATGTTCAATCGTTAACCAAATGCCTATGTAAGCACCACGTTCCACCATAAGATATGATAATGTGATCAATACTAAGAAATAAATTGGGATAGTCATAGAAATCTATAAAAAAAAAAATTGGGTCGATCCCAAAATAGGTATTCTACGTATAGCCATCAATTGTGTATCCACAGATGTAAATATATGAATGAAAGTAGTAGTAATCATCATCTCAATATAATATATTATAAGATCTAATTTTCTAAAAGGTTGATTAATATTATTTAAAAAAAATTATATTATTTCTCAAAATTGATTTCCATTTTTTACATTTTTAATCTATAAAATAATATTAAAGATGTTATTTTCTTTTCCTCTCTCACAAATTTATTTTATAAAATTAAAAAGTGCTTTTAATTTTTAAATATCTACACCATTGATATTATAAAGATATATTCTACCATAGTATTTAGTATTATGTTCAGCATCATTTCCATAGTTATTAATAATATGTTCATTTATATCAATGTGTTCTTTATCATTGTTTGTATCAATATAATAAAAAAACATGTATGGAATTGATTTTCACCATTTTAATTAGTATATAAACATGTGGTTTGAGTAATAAAAATTAGATATGTTAAATTATAATGTCAATTAATCTATAAATTTGGAGTATAAGTGAAAGAAAGCTAATTTTCTTAAATAACATATGGTTTAAAGATGAAAGTACTAAAAAAAAACATAGGGTAAGAGAATAATTTTCATTTTTGAACACGAGTGAATGGAAAATAAAAAGTTAGATCTAAAATTCAAATTTTAATAGAGGATGCCCATGAGACCTTAAGAAAAATCAAAATTTTATTGTAGGATAAAACCTAATCATGATCAACTCAAATGATCAGATTCACCACCTAAATGTTTAACTTATTTCAGATTTAGGTGTCATACATAAGTGTAAAACTATGCACTTACAAATTATATAAAATATTGAAATGAATACACTAATTCAAATTGAAATGGATAAATAGATATTTCATTGTATCAATTTAGAATTGATAAAATAAAACTGTAAAAGTGTACTTATTTAATTTTGGTTTTGTTTATAATAGAATGCCTCTCTACACCTATAAATGTATTTCAACTTCTTGTCATTTGGTGTTCAAACCTTTGATTTTTTTTTAAAACCTCCCTAAACGTTGCTGCTAAAATCTTAGCCTTGCACTAATAAAAAATGTTAAGTTGTTACCGGTAGTATCTCTACACACTTTGAAGGTTTGTAACCCCTAAGATCCCAAAAATTATTCTTAAAAAGTATTGTTGTGTGTATATTTAGGTAAAATATTATGAACTAACTTATGTTTTCATTCTCCCTTCATATATAAACCTTAATTATGATTTCAACCATAATATTTTCCTTGAAATATAGGTTAGTATTTTAGGCTAAATAATTGCAACCATTCCCAACAAAATGGATAAGTTTTCCCTACGATCCAATACTACAAATATGGATCAAATTTCATTGAATTCTCCCCCTTATGTGTGTTTGAAACATTAGGTAAAATATAGAATTTAATAGAATTATTTGATCTTAGACATTTGGGACAATGCAACATTTAATTTCATCTATTTATAATTTTATCTAGGCTTACTCCTTTTCAAGATTTATATATGTGTATGCATTTTTTATCATTTCTTAGGAGAATACTAGATGTTTTCTCAGGGTTGATTTTTTAAAAAAAAAATATTATAACATTAATTATGATTTTTATTTATATATGACTTTTCAATATTTAACATTATGATTGTCCCATGAAATGTGTGTAGGCTGACCTAATGGAAACTTTCAATATTATTATTATTTTTTTTTTAAAAATTGTGCTTAGACACTATCATTAAAGGTGTGCCCTAGTGGTTCCTGTAACTATCCAACTAATATTGGTATTATATTGGAAGTTTAAATTAGTGATGTGAGTTATGTAGCAAGTCTTTCTAGTATTATAGGATGTTATTGTATAGACTAAGTTGATCTTGAATAGGTGTACTTCATGAATAGAGTTAACAAATACAATAAAAGGGTATAATGATAGATGGAAAGTATGCACATGAGTTAAATGTACATGCAATGCCAAATAATTTTAATTTAGATGTTTTCAAAGTGTCTAATATAAAATTTAGGTGCGTAAAGTGGGAACTTTAACCATTTTTGATTTTTTTGAATTAATCTTACATAAAAGGATATCAACATGATGCATATTTATGGGAATCATTTGTTCAAAAAGGCCCCAAGGTGTATGTTTTTACCTCAACTAGGATTTTTATTGTCAATATAGTTTTATCTACAAGATGGGTAAGCTTTGTGTGTTGAAAGGAAGAAGAGTTCAACTATTGAGATAAACATATACGTAAGGAGTTGTAGGTCACTTTACAATTACAAGATAATGAAATATTTATATAGGTATGTTTATTGGCCAAATATGAAAAATGATATTGTAAAGTTCATAAAAGGATGGGTATTGTGTAGTAGAATAAAGCAAAGTAACTAGAAATTGATTAATATATGTCATTATAGGTTCCTTCTAGGCCATGAGAAAACATTTCCATGGGTTTTGTAAGTGGGTTGCATATGTATAATAATGGAAATGGCTATTTTTTTAGTTATGGATTAGTTTAGTAAGATGTGTGTTCTTATTTGATGTAAAAAGACCCTTAAAATTAATTATTTAGCCTTTTTTTTGGTGTGTGGGTTCATTTGGGTTTCCTAGTTCTATCATTTAAATTTGAGATTCAGTATTTGCTTGAAATTTTTGAACCACAATATGTGAGAAGATGGATCCTAGACTAAAAAAATCTATTGCTTTTCATCTATAAATAAATGCGTAGACCAAAGTATTAATATAACTTTGGTGCAACTCTTGAGAGGGTACAATAGGAATTCAACATTCTTATATCAAAATGTTTTATTATTATATTAATAAATCTCCTTTTGAAATTTTTTTTGGTTACTTCTATGTGAATTTGATGTTCTTCTAAAATAACTATAAAAATTAATTGGGAAAGTAGATTTGAAAATCCAAAAGGCTACAAATTCATTAAAAATATTCATCAAATTCATCTCCAAGAAAAAAAGAACTTGTAAAAATCAAACTAAATGTACTAAAAAAAACATTACTCTTTATATGAAAATGTATTCAATTATTAATTTTGATAAATTACATCTATTTGGGACTTCAATGGCAGATGATGAAGAATGAGATCTATTTATAAATCATAATTGAAGACATTACTCCTAATTATCATATGGAATTGGATAAGAATATCATGTTGCAATTGAAAAAGAGGAGTGAAAGAAATATGGCTGGTTGAGTTAAATATTCAGGCACCGAAAAATTCCAAATTGTGTTTCAAACAAGACACGGAATACATTTCATCACTTATTGAGTTCTTTAATAATTTGGTATCAAAATCCGCTAATTAGGGAGACCTGATTTGAAATTCAAACATAGTATGCTATCCATGTGATTTAATTACTTCCAATATTCCCATCTTTGAAATAAATTATTATAAGATTCTTATTGAAGACAACTCAACTAAAATTCATAGTTAGAAATGTGCATGAAAAATTTCCAAAGTAAAGGGAAGTTTCAGAGTGAATCAGACACCTTGGTAACAACTTTGTCTTTTAATGCAAACGTAACATCATCACTTTTTAGATAAACTTGTTGTGGCATCGTGCCTTTGAAAAAAATCCTACCAGAAAATAGTTTGATCTGAGTCTAAAAATGTGACAATTATAAATGTGGCTTCTTTTCAGAATTTCTAACGGTTTAGTCCATATCTCGGGCAATAATTGTACCTCCAATGTTGAGTTTGTGAAATATAGGCCTTTCAGATATAAAAACAATAAAACGGAAGTGGGTTCAATGGTACCGTTGTAAGTCTAGAGTTTAAGTTTCATTATTTAATTGTTATAATAGTTATGGTGTTGTTTGTTAGATGTTATGAATTGCATGAGAACACTTATATAAGAATTATAAAATATTTTGCATATTTTATAGAAAATTTGAATTGTAAGGTGTCTATGAACACTTTTAAATGGCAGCAAATTTATATTTGAGAAATATAGAATGCATTAAGGATGCGTAAAAACTTCAATTTTATAAAGAAATTTCATTTTGGGTTTTTCCAAACTAAATTTAAGTCTTATTCATTTTATTTTCAGTCCATTTCATTTTAAATATTTTTTATTTCTTTTTAATAATCAAAATAAGGTATAACAATAATAAAACAAGCTAGTTAGTCTCTTTTTCCTAATCGAAATAAGGCATAACAATAATAAAACAAGCAAGTATATGTTATGAGTTGAATAAGATTTATATTGATAAATTGTGTGTAGATTATATACACCAAATTAAAGATCACACCTTCACCTCAAATAAATTAAGAAAAGATTTGTTTTATTATATGAAAATTATAAATAGTGACAATATTCAATAAAACAATTACATAAATCTATGAACTTTAAATTTTTCGTATTTAATAATTGTTTGCGTATTTTTATTTATTTATTTATTTATGTTTAATATTTTATTTTAAATTTTTAATAGATATTGATGTTCATATATATATATATATATATATATATATATATATATATATATATAAGAAAAAGGTGGAGAGCACCCATAGTATTTACTAAAAAGAGTTTGTACATGAAGAACAATCCCAATCCAGGTTCAAAACTAGGGTCCTCAATTAGATGTGATGTTATCCACATCATACTCTAAACCTTCCATTAGGAGATTTGGAAGGTTGTGCTGACCTGGTGAAAAGTAGCCACATTAGACTCTTGGTCTATGGCCAGATTAGCCAACCTGTCTACTACTTTATTGCTTTCATGATAACAGTGAGAGATAATGAACTTGTCAAGGTGGTTTAGTAAGCTTACTGCCTGTTGAAAAATATAGTTAATTTTCCAGTTATTTGAGCATTTGGATTTTAATGTTGAAACTATAATCTAAGAATCACCTTCAATCTAAAGGTTCAAGAAACCATGATTAATCACCAGATTGAGCCCATGCATCAATGCCCATGCCTTCGCTTCATTGTTCATTCCTTTATGGATTTTAGTTGACTTCATTGCCAACAAATTTCCATCCCCATCTCTAATAACACAACCATTTCCTAAGAGACCTATATTTCCTCTACAAGCACCATCAAAATTGAGCTTGGAAAATTGCTGGGATAGAGGAATCCATCTAATATGATCTCTCACCGTACCTTTACCTCTAGAGGAACAACTGCCCTTGTTACTTGCTGATTTGAGGAGATGCCAATTCCTAACCATACTATCATCCCAACTCAACCATAGTGAAGAGTTTACACTAGCTCTGCAGATCTTTGCATTAACCACCTATGAGATTGCCTCATCTAACTTATTACAAACCAATAAACATGACTTATCCTCTTTTTTAAACAACTTGAATTTTCTTTCCCACCAAATGTGACAGATGATAAGAGATGGTCCAACATCCCAGAGGCAAGCAAAATGTGATTCTCTAAACAACTTTGGCCAATTTTTGAACATGGATAGTAGGGACCTAGACAACGGTGAGACCTAATTAATTTTCATTAAAAACCACAAGGAACATTCTCTATTGAAATGGTAATTTAGAAGAAGATGGTCCAAGATCTCATCCTCAAGACCACATAAACCCAATCTCTTAATTTTGTCCCCTTTAAGAATTTTATTATGGAGTGCTAGCGAAGTGAAGGCTCCAGCCTTGGGTAATATAGCATTGTTCTAACATAAGTTCACTAGCCAATCCACATTTGTCCATCCAATAACACTCCTATAACCATCCTTGGCCATGTAGGAGCTAGATTTGGTCACCGTCGAAACAATTTCATCTTCTAGATTGGAGAAAAAAACCACTCTCTTTGCCAGAATACTTCTAAGTAGAAATTTTTGCTTGATGGAAAAATCACAGTCACGTGCTTTTCTAGATAACTCTTATTTTGTCCATACCACCATCAATGTGCCAGTAATCTTTAACCTTTGTGCCCCAATGAAATTTAAGATATTCTCTAGCTTCTTTAAGTTCATCCCACTCAAAAAGTTTAAACTCCCCATTCTATGAATCATCCCCAAAATCTGCCTTATTTCCATTGTGAATCACCCATAACAAATTATGTAATAAGATTTCTATACAGTTAATAATAAAGTTTTGTATTGCTGACCCTTGAGGAGGATCCTTAACAATGAGAATCCTTTCTCTATCCATCAAATCAAGATACTTTAGTTTCGTAAGCTTTACCCATTTGAATTATAGATTTTTATACATCACCTTATTTATTTACTTATTTAAATTATAACTCAAATATATATATTAATAATAAAATGCTAACATACAATTTTTTATGTCCATATAATTAGAATAATAATTAAATTTATTCAAAATAACATGAACCGACGCAACTGTCTTAAAACAAATCTAATTCAAAATCCTAACACTCTTGTATTTATGGTTGTGTTAGCCCTTGATAATATAAATCTAGTATAATTTAAAAAAATATTAGGACCCCTGTTAACTTATTTTATTTTTATTTTTTTTTGGGGGTGGGGGTTGGAGAAGTACATAGAGATGGGAAATATTAATTTTAAAACATACAAGTTATTTAGAACTTATTTTTCCTTGATATCGGTGGATCCACGTGTATTGTTTAAAAATAGTCTTCCACGAGAATACGATAGGAACCAATAAAAAATCTGCAGGAGACGATAAAATGGAGAGAGATGTTAAAAAATAGAATTAGATATATAGAAACAAATTAGTATGTGGATGAAAAATTGGTAAGCTGCTTGCACTATTCATTTATTATTTTTATGTAATATTATTATTTCAAAAATATGATATAATAAAGATTTCTATATTTTAATTATTATTTGTATGCAATATTTTTATTTCAAAAATATGATATAATAAAGATTTATATATTTTAATTAATACTTTTTTCAAATCAATTATCTAATTTTAAAATTTAAAATTTAAAAGTTATAAGATGTTATATTTTTATTTTATTATAATATTCTATTTAGTATTTTCATTTTTTCAAGATGAAGTTTTGGATGAGGATTTTGTTTCTTCCTTAGTATAAAACATCTTAAAACTTATTAATAAATTGGATAAGATTTATTTTATAAAAATAAAATTATGTAAAATTATAGGTTTTTAGAGGACATAGATTTATATGACAATCTTAATTCTACATTTAAAAAGAATATCAACTTTCACAACTCTTTATGGTTTCTCATATTATCACATAAATTTATAAAGGAGAAAATTATTATTTGTTTAGTTCAATCACTGTGGTGATGAGTGGAAAGGTAAAACATAAGTGAATTATATATCTTGCACAAGATAAATGATTATATATATTTAAAATCATAGAAAGGACCCCATTTATATTGTCCAAATTTTTGAAATGAGCAAAAATATTCTTTATAATAAAATAATCATAATGGTATCATTTTATTGAATTTTTTTTATCGAAAAGTAAGAAACTAATAATAATTAGTAGTGGTCTTATAACAAAGCATATAAAAAATACAAAGATATATCTAAATAATGGAAGTATCTTCATACATATTATTATGTAAGGGCTTGAGGGACGGGGGAAGATATGCATTAAAAATAAATAGAAAACAAGAAAAGATGGATTAGGAAATAATGTCTATTGAAATTCATCAAAGAAAATGATTGAAGAGAATCTATTTACATATTAGATAAGGTAAAAAGGGCATACGAGGGCAAGGGTGGGACGAGGAGGACATGAATTAAAAATGAATGGGAAAGAAAAAAAAGATGGAGTAAGAAATAATATGTGTGTATTGAAATGCATCAAAGAAAATGATTGAAGAGAATATTTTTACACTTTAAATAAAGTAAAAAAAGCGTAAATGAAATTTTAATGGATTTGGTAAGTTTTGTCATGTATTATCCTTCTATCTATTTGATATTTTTGGATTTGGTAAGTTTTGTCATGTATTATCCTTCTATCTATTTGATATTTTTGTTTTTAATCTTTAGTGTGTAATCTTATTTTTATTTTTAATGCTTATTTGATATGTAATCTTATTTTTATTAAACACACTTATTTTTATTTTTAATATTTATTTGATGTGTGTAATCTTATTTTTATTTTTAATGCTTATTTGATATGATATAGTTAATTTCATTAAAAGGAATGGGGTAGTTAAATTATCATTAAAACATATGTATATTAATATATATAATTTTGTACTTATAATTTTTTATTTTTGGTCTATTTATAATGATTAATAAAAAAAAAAACTATAAAAAATAAAATTTTAAAGTATAGAAGAAAAAAACAACACATTAAAGTGAAAATGATAGAGTTTTTTGAAATTTCTTATGTAATCCTAGATGCAATAAAATTTGTCTAGGTAATTATTCAATTTTTAATTGATGAATATATGTTTTTTAAACATCAAATTATATATATATATATATATATATATATATATATATATATATATATATATATATATATAATTTAAAAAAAATAAAAAATGTTTGATATTTTTTATTAAATTTGTAAGTTTTATAGATTGAGTTGCAACAAAAATATATCAATAGAATTAAAAAAAAAAACTCTTACAATGGTATTGATGAAAATGATATCAATATAATTAAAAAAAAAAAAAAACTCTTACAATGGTATTGATGAAAATGATGGTGATGAAGATTATGATTATGATGATGAAGAGAGTAATAATTTAGACTATATTTTTTTAAACATTTATTTTTATAGATTTTATAAAATGATTTATTTCATATTTATTAAAGATTTATAAAGATCATTTGATTGTTATACGCTTTATTTTTAAATGTAATATGTATTACAAATATCATTTATGAGTTACTTTATAGACATTACTTTAAAATATTATACTAATTCTAAATAAATAGTAGATTATTAAAATTGTCATCAGTCATCATTGCCCATTCTGATCATTCTCATCTGTAAATGAAAATATAATTAGCAACAGATCTATTATTTAATTGATAAAAAAAAACTATTTAATATTTAAAAAACAAGTACTCAAATAAAATGCAACAATAAATACACTATATATTTTTTGTTTTGAATGTTTTACTCAATTGTGTCACATAATAGTTGACACAATAAAACCTGGCCCATATTACCTGACGCATGTCCTGTGAAAATAGTTCACGAAAAAAATTATTGCTCATCAAATTTAAAAATAGAGGTAAAAGACAAATCAAAGTTTTTGATCTCAAACACACAAATTCAATGGCATAATGCAAACATGTTTGACACTAAGACGGTCACTTTAAATTTTCACTAAATCTACATTCAAAAACAACACCAAACCCCTGATGCAATTTGTGGGCTTACGACAAGCAAAATCATTCGGGGAAAAACAAAAGTCCCACATCGGAAAGTTATTTCAATTTTATGTGTTAATTTTGATCAATTCTCTCACAACAGGTGTCCCAAATACATTAAAATCCACAAGTGTGGGACACCAAAACTAGTTCCCTGTCTTGTTTCTCAAAAGCATCAACATGATTTAATAGTTACACCTTAGCATAACATAACAAGGCCAAGTTCCTGTGGGAAGGAAGCTACTTATGTCAAAGATTGGGAGTGTAAAGTATAGACTTGGTAATTATGGATGGGTACATGAATATTGCTAAAATTTAAACAGCCAGTTGGAAAAATTATTTTTTGCAACATTTGAAGCTTGTATTTGAAGCCTGAGACTCAGAGAATGATCAGAATCCTTTGAATTAGGAGATCAATGATGCTTGGATACAAAAGACCAGCCTTGATTGTCCTGAACCCTTGGGTAAACTGCATATACAGCATGACAGGCCTCAAAAGCAAGCTTGCCTTCAATCTTCCGAGGTGGTTCCGCTGGAGAAATTACCCAAAAGCCAGCATTTGCCGGCCTTGATTGTCCTGAACCCTTGGGTAAACTGCATATACAGCATGACAGGCCTCAAAAGCAAGCTTGCCTTCATTCTTCCGAGGTGGTTCCGCTGGAGAAATTACCCAAAAGCCAGCATTGTGAACAAAGCATATTATAAACGATTCAGAATAAAGATTAGAAAAGAATTACGGCCAAGCTTGAATACAAAGCTCACATAGAGACAGAAAAAAGCGGCAGACACCAAACACTTGTAAACAACAATCTGACTGTTAAAGATACTGAAAAGTTTATCTTGTCGTGATCATCTAGAAATAGGACTGATATCATGCTTGCCATGGTAATGGAATAAGAGGGATTCAGGGCTCCGTATCCAAGGCTGCCAATGAACCCCAATGCATCATTCTTCCATTCCGATCAAGGTCCCGGCTGCTTGTTTTGAAAATCTGTTGAGAGGTACTGTTTTCAACTGTCTGTGTCTGTGTCTCTGTCTTGACCATCTGCTGCTGTAATTGAACGAGAGCTGCGTACTTGCCGTTTGACCTTTGGATCAGATCGTGGTGTCCACCTGACACAACCACACAAGAATACAAGAATAGGCATATCAAAGAATACAAGAATTCAGTCAGAATGCAATTTACACACAATCGGAAGAATACCTGTGTGTCATATCGCTGTGGTAGTTGACTGATAAAGTTGTGGGCATTAGCAGCCATTGCAGCACTGATGATTTCATCCGCCATTTGGCTGTGCAGCCATTTCAGTCGCAGGCGTTGGATATTTCTAATAGTAAAATTGTTGTGGATTTTCCTGATCCGCTGGCACCAACTAGAGCCGTCTCGCCAGAGAGCTTTTGCAATACATTTATTATTTCCTCTGCTATGGAAAAACCACCTGCAAGATCAAATATTGGCCAACAAACTCAGAAGAATAAACAACCTGAAAGATCAAACATTATTGTACTTGCTCTCCCTGCATTTCGATGCAAGAAAAATTGAGCTAGCATCAAAGAAAATGCTTAAATGAACAAAGAAAAGACTTGAGATTCCAGATGATGTGTTTTGAGACTAGAAGCACAGAATTGTTCATTATTTGACACTTGAATCAAAGAATTTTCTTTTTTTGACACTTGAAGCAGAGAATTCCCGTTTTTTGACACTTGAAGCAGAGAATTGACATTTTTTGACACTTGAAGCAGAGAATTTTGAAAATCCATATCAAATTAGGACGGCATAACATATTGGCTTCGTGGGAAACCTAAGGGAACCAAAATACGGTTTCCAGACATGATATTGAGTGCAAAAGTAACTGGACAAAAGGAAGACTAGTTAGTGATCAGCCTGCAATAAATTATAAGGACGTCTGATACTAATTTAGTTTCATCAATTAATCAGAGGCCTTGGTCAAACCAGTTGGTAGACAAAGCTCCTCCGAAGGATTTTTGGCTATCAAGTAACTCGAAAATGGGAACGGATGCTTCAAACAATCTAACTTCTACGTTGTTCTGGAGAGCCTGAGAAAAAGCAAATGCACAGCTGTTGAGAAAAAGCAAATGCACAGCTGTTGAGTAGATGCAATTTCAAACACAGCTGCCTGCAGGCACCGCCCGTTGCAGGTGCACCGCCACCCCATCCAAAGAAAAAACATAGTCATTATCACACTTATCATAAGTTATCATGACTGCTCGAAAATGGGGTTCGGACAGCATATTAATTATCTTGGGCTATGCGAATCCGTCCATAACATCCGTTTTCCTGAGCAGATGAAAAATTGACAGACAATATTATTTTATAGTATTTGTTAAACATCTTATACATTACCTTAGCTAAAGGCTCACATAATGGAAACATGGAAATTAACAATATTTGATTGGCTTAAACATCGTGCACTAATCACGGGTTAAGGGAAGTTGAAGAGAGTAGTCCCCCTCGGGGACTAATAATTAGTTGTAAGACTCAATATATACATTTAAACAAATTATAAGTATAGAAAATGAAAGAAATTATGATTGTTTATTTATTTTATCATGTGTTTTGATCTTTTAATTAAAATGTATTTTTTAAGATTTGGGAATGTATCAAATATTACTATATTGAATATAAAAGATCATCATGATGATTATTATTATTATTAATAAAAAAATTAAATGATATTTATAAAAAAATTGAATTAATAGTTAAGCATTTTACTATTTGTAAGTTATTTTATTTTTATTTTGTTTAAATATTTAATTTTTTTCTTAAATTTAAATTTTTTAAGGATTGAGTTGTAATTTTTTAATAAAGATTATGGTGACTGTAACAATGATGGTAACTATGTTGATGAAAATAACATTGATTATGTTAATGATGATGTGGAAGAAGATGATAATTTAGACTAGAAACTTTAAAATGGAAAATGCAATCATGATCATATCTGTTATGACTATAGTTAACCTTTAGTGTCCATTTATAACTTTCTATGTTATAATTTGCATTAAAATTTATTAGTGAAATATTTGGTACTTTGTTCCAAATCAAAATTTTAAAACAATATAGAAAACCAAAAGTCTCTCCTATAATATGAGAGGAGGTACCCATTATTGAAACTAGTAAAAACTAATCTAAAGTATGTACAGTGTTTACAAGTTGAAAATGTGGTTTCGTAGCAATAATATTCAATTGAAATAAAATGAAAGGAGGGAAGGTGAAGAGTCACATAAGAATGAACAAACATATATTTCATTTATTTGCATAACGGAATAAACAAAAATAATAATTTAATCTATGATATTAGATGTAATTCATACTTGGAAAAATGAGAAATGTATCAACATAAGAAAACACATAACCATTAAGGAAATGACTGGACACAAAGTTAAGGTAATTACTCATTTTTAGACAAAGATTAAATACAAAGTTTCCTTCTTATTCCTTGTTATTTTTTCAAATTATGAACATCAAAAATCCCATTTTACAATAGCCATTTATTCTATTTATAATAAAGGGAATGGGTTGACCCTTCACATTCCAAAATGACTTTTTACATTCTAATTTTCATCCTATTCTACCCCTTAAAATTTTTCAATTTTATAAAAAGTAAAAAAAAAGATTTTTCGAAATAGAAGTTAAACAAAAATAGAAAAGAAAAATTGTAGACTTCATTAAGGATTTTTATGTAGGCTAGAAGTAGTTGCAGATGGATTGGTATTAGTTGAATCTTTTTTGACTTGTTCTTTGTCTCGTGTAACTTTTAATATCAAAAATATTTTAACTAGTTCAAGGGATTCATTGCTTTTTGGAACTAACACATGATGACAACTTATGAACCATATTTGAGAAATGAATGTCAGGGTGCAAGGAAATTTAGATAATTATTCTAATTGAGAGTTCAACTCTTTTAGTGAAATATGAATTTCATTGAGGGTCATCATTGAAGCTTTGTTAAATTTCCCCTCATTAAGAAGATCTTCTTGACTAAATTCTGAATTTGGCATTTCAATTCATCTACCATATGTGTATTACATGGATTATCGGCAATGAATTTCATTTAAATTGGTGGAGACCAGCTTGATCTTCTCTTTACCAATGTCTTTATTTTATTTCATCTTCTCAATGGCTCTAGTCAAGATCTTCATTTTTTAAATTATACATTCTCCTAAATTGTAGGAAGTATCACATTATTCTTTCTCAAATATCCCTCCATCCACCATCACTTTAGACTTGATCAGAATCATTTCCTTTATGTCCATGACTATCTCTTCCCACACTTTCAAATCATTATTTTTGGAGCTATCACATGAAGATAAAATGTGAACCATCTCTGAGAAATGAATGTCAGGGTGCAAGAAAATTAAAAAAACCAATCTAGATGAGTGTTCAACTCTTCCATTGAAATATGAATTTCATGGAGGGTTGTCATTGAATCTTTGTTAAATATCCCCGCATTGAGAAGATCTTCCTTGATTACTTTCTAAAGTTGGGATTTTAATTCATATACCATATGTGAGTAGTCCCATATTATTTATACAAGTAGAAATGAATTTCATCTAAATTGGTGGAGATCAGACCAAACGTATCTTCACCCATGTCTCTATTTTCTTTTAATTTCTTAATGGCTCTAGTCAAGATCTCCATTTTTTGAAGTATACATTTTGCCCATTTGTAAGAAGTGTCATATTTTTATTTATCAAATATCTTTCCATCCACCATAATTTTAGCCTCTATTAGAATCATCTCCTTTATGTCCCCTATTATGTCTTCCCACACTTTCAAACCAACAGTGTATGAGATTTGACCCAGATGTAGATGTCCTACACTTCTTGATCAATGAGGTCATAGGTTTTCATGACTTCTTTGATATAGTTCATTCCATTTAAAATAAATTAATCTATACATGGTTATAGAGTTTTTCCATAGGTGTTATGTTTGATAATTATATCAATATCCTCCTTGCTTATTCTTGGAAGTTGTGTTAGAGTATCAACCTATGGAGTCGTAGGGGTTTCAATGGGTTGAGTAGATAGTTGACATAGATTTATAATTGTTTTATCTATCCTTTGAGTTGTTCTTCATTCAATTGGTCTTATTATGACCTCATGTTTATTATTTTAGTGGTTTCTCAGAGATTATGAACATTTTTTTTATTTGAGTGTTATCATATTGAGAGTATAATCACCCATTATCATTTCCTCTATGTATTTTTTAATGTTAGGTTCAAAAATATCCAAAAACTATGCACCTAAAAATTTATATATTAATATAGAGGTGGTTTTTGCTTTATTTAATGCAAGGCCTTCAAGAGGTTAGCTACCACATCAAAATTTAGCATTCTGCTTCAACTATTCTTTGCCTTTTCTACAACATTAGTTGTAGCCATTGAAATGAAAAGTCACTGAAGGTGACCACCTGGGTATCAAAAAAAGATGGAATGGGTTGATTTGGAGGAGGAGGTATATGTGGAGATCCAAATGGAGAATGTGGTTTCTCCTCTTTAGTTATTTTCTACTATGTTTCTCCCTGGGATGAGGCTAAGTATTATTGTGTGGCATTCAGGATCAACAAGTGAAGATCACCAAGGACTTAAATTTCACCTCATTGAGAAGATCTTCCTTGACTAATTTATGAATTTTAGTTTTCAATTCGTCTACCACATGTGAGTATTCCAATCTTATTTTTACAAGAAAAAATGAATTTCATCTAAATTGGTGGAAATTAGATTGAGTTTCTCTTCGCCCATGTCTATATTTTCTTTCAGTCTCTCAATAGATCTAGTAAAGATCTCCATTTTTTGAAGTACACATTTTGCCCATTTCTAAGAAGCATCATATTTTATTTATCAAATGTCCCTTTATCCACCATCACTTTATCCTTAATCAGAATCATCTCCTTTATGCCCCATATTATCTCTTTCCACACTTTCAAATTATTAGTGTGAGATTTGACCTAGATGCAGATGCCTTGCACTTATTGATCAATGAGACCATAAATTTTCATGACTTATTTAATTTAGTTCATTCCATTTAAAATAAATTCATCTACCCATTATTAAAGAGTTTTGAAATAGGTTTTATGCTTTCTAATTTTATCAATAGCCTCCTTACTCATTCATAGCAGTTGTGTTGGAGTGTCAACCTATAGAGTTATAGGGGTTTCAATGAGGTTGATCAGATAGTTGACATAGCTTGACAATTATTTGATCTATTTTTTCAGTTGTTCTTGAGTCAACTCATCCTATTCTTACCTCATAATTATTATTTTAGTCATTTCTCAGATATTGTAAACATCACTTTCCTGCGTTACTTCTCTGAGTGTTATCCTATTGAGAGTATAATCAACCAGTATCATTTCCTCTATGTATTTTTCAACATTAGGTTAAAAAATATCCATAAATTGTGCAACCAAAGAATCATATACCAATCTAGAGGTGGTCCTTGCTTTATTTGATGCAGGGGTCTTTAAGAGGTCAACTACCACATCAAAATCCATCATTTTTACTTCAAGTATTCTTTTCCTTTTCTACAACATTGATTATACCCATTGTAATGAAAGGTCACTGAAGGTGACCACTTGGGTATCAAATAGAGAGGGAATAGGGTAATTTAGAGGAGGAGGTGTCTATGGAGATCTAGATTGAGAATATGGTTTCTCCTTTTTGGTTATTTTTTTGTTGTACTACTCCCTGGGATGAGGCCAACTATTATTGTGTTGTATTTAGGATGTAAAAGTTAAGATCACTAAGTAATTTAGTTGAAGACCACATATTGGAAATTTTTTTAGATGGATTCTCTTTCCCCACTACATTAATTTCCTCACATTGCCTTCTCAAGTGTCTTGTGGGATCAATGTCTTCATCTGCACCATCATCATAACTAGATGAACTAAATGTCTCAATCACTACATTGACATTAATTTTTTTAAGAAGTGGATGGGGAATATTTATATTAAAGAGATAGAGCCTTTCATCTTATTTTATTTCTTATGGCTACTCTAATCACATTATTATCCATCCATTTATTTATTTGAGTCTAGACTCTTTGTGTCCTCCATTGTAGGTCAGTTGATTCTCTAATTGAGCAATTAATATTTGGAAGCAGTGAAAATAAATTTGTATTTGTGTATTCCAAATAAATATAATTTGTCTTATCATTTATCATTAATTTTAATACCCACTTATTTGTCGATTCACTTATATGATAATGAGTCATTTGACTCTAGTATCTTGAAACTAATTCAAACTCATCTTCAAAATCAAACCAATAGCCCTCTAGGCAGGCTTATGCTCATCAGCAGGTCCTATGCCAATAGTGTGATTCACATATCCTTTAGTGTCCATGGATTCTCTACTAGCATATCTTCAGAGGATGAATTAAGAAATATCCAACTCTATGTCATGTGCATTAACTTGTGGATTTCAATTGAAATGCCTCAATGTAATGGGAAATGAAACACCCAACACATGTTTTTCTCTGCACCATTTATGAATAGTTGATAGTTGCCAACATACCTCTAGGCTATGAGAATCAGAGAATATTAGGCTATAGGTAAATTTTCCCAATATTGTCATAGTTATCTACCTATGGTGAAAGGTGTTTTGTGTTTATCTTCTAGTTTGGACCTTTTGCATTTATCATTAACACTCTTAGATAATTGGTAAGATATTTATTATTTAGATAATTTATTTGGGACTAATTTAAGTAGGTAAAATGGTTCAAATAAATCTCCCCTATAACCTTATAATCTTACATTTTTGGTAGTATAAGTAATATCCCAATTATTTGAGTGATCTTTTGATTTATTTATAAAAATTAGACATAAATTATACATTGATAACCTTATAAACTACAGGGTGTAAAATGACTCCAATCGTTTATATAATTTCTAAATATATAAATATGGAGCATGTTGAAATCATCACATATCCTATTACCCTGTCCCCTTGGATACCATAGAATTTCCCTTGAAGAAATGACTGCAACATAAACTGCCTCTAATAAATAAGACAATATATAGAAGTTTCCATGCAACCTATTTTGGGGTAGCCTTTGTTGGTTTAAAATAAAATTAATTACTTCCCCAATTGCAGGGATCTTGTTTTCGTCCAATATCATAGATAAAATGGGAACCCAGACTTCATTGACATGTGCAATAAAAGGGACACCATGGATTTTGTTTAAGATGGTCATTATAACCCTAACCGCGGGTATGAATTGTATAATTAGAAGGGACTTTTTTTGAAAAGGTATTAGGTTTATTTTTCTAAGACTTCAATGTGTATCTAACATCATTATATTTAAACCAATCTAAGACTGCTTGTTGGCTATAAACAATGTTTGATTTAGGGAATCTATATTATTTCTCAAAATAAACACCAATTACATATGATTTGTTTCATAATTACTAAAGTTTTAAATAATATTTTTGTTTAATAAGTATTGATTCATTCACAGCACTTATATTATGATCACTAGAATAATAATTTTATTCGTTAAGTTTGAATATTATTTTATTTTTATGTAATTTATTTGTAAATGTCATAAATGAATTGTAGTTATCATTTTTTAAATTCCATAAATGAATTATTTTATAAATATTACAATTTAATATTAATTTATTTTATAATAATATAATAATAAATGCATTATATTTTTTTCATTTTTCATTACTGATGTGACTATCTCACATTAAAAATGATATTAAAAAATTGATTGATATAAATTGATGCAAATATTGAGACAACAACTAATCCCATAAATGATTTTCAGATAAATTTTAATAAATACTAAAATAAAATTCTCATTATTTAACTTCAACATATAAATTCAATAAAATGATACAAACTTGTCTAATGTTAAAAGCATCGCATTTAATTTCCATTAAATATACATCTAAAACCATTGTCAAACCCTTGAAGTAAGATTTGTTCTATAATCTATGTTGTAAATTTTAATTTTTTTTGAATTAAATTATCTCAAAAATTGTTCCAATTTCACTAAAATCTAGTACTCTGAGAGGCCAAATCTAACGTTTTCTCTTGTTTCTCTAATCCATCCCCGTGACTTAATAGTTACACCATAGCATAATGTGATAACTATTTACAAGACCCTTAAATATATAACTTCAAATAAATAATAAGTAGAAGCACTACATAAATTATGATTGTTTCTTTACCTCTATCGTGTGCCCTAACCTGATAATTAAAATGCAATCCTTGCAATTTGGGAATGTAATTGTATATATTATTATATTGAGTATAAAGATGACTTAAAATAATTTTAATTTAATTTAAAATTTTGATATTTAATGAGGATTTGACATGAACATTTAAATATGGGTATAGCTTTTAAAAAAAATTAAAATTGCACTTATTAAAACCATTAAACAACTTTAATTATACATTATTTTTTATTAATAATAATTATTAATGTGTTCTAATGATACATTTTCTTGTATATATAATAAAAATCAAATAATACTTATAAAAAAATAAATTAACCATTAAACATTTTACTATGTGTATATTTATTTATCTTTATTTTGTTTAAAATTTTATAAAGATATTTCTTTAAAATTATTTACATGAAATGCTCATTTTCATTTTAATTTTTAATCGTTATAAATTATTCAAATTAAAAATAATTTCAAAATAAAGATTATACAATGCGCTGAACTTTTTTAATAGATTTTTAAATAATAAACACTTAATAAAAAAATATTTTTAAGCTTACTATTTTTAGAGAAATAATTCTTCATAATATATAAAACCTTTTATTTATTATAAATTAATAAAAAATTAAATATTATTTTATATATTTTTATAATTTATATATAATATTATTTTCGTTTACATATTAAATTGTAAATCAAAAATGATGGTCATATAATTTTTAAAATATTTTCTTCTTGTTAGATTTGACTCAACTTAATTCCATTTTGATGTGGTTTCGATTTCATTTTATCTCTCCAACGATGAGGAATGAGTGCTTCATCAAACTTTTGATGGATAAAGTGGGTTCTTTCATGAAAATTGATGTTACCCTTTGGAGCCTCAGTTCAATTCATGTCTATGCCTACATTCACCTTTTCAGTTTGTTCTCTTTTTTGGTTAAGCTGCTCTCCTTGCGTGGCTTGTGGACTCAACATATCAATAATAAGGCCTTCCCTTCCACTACTTCCATTGTCACCTCCTTGGTCATCACATCATTAAATGCCCCTCCAAGACTTGTTAGCATCGTAAGTGTGTCTCGAAAAGGAAAAAGGAGGAACTTGACCTGAATTTCAAGTGGCATAATCACGATAAGTTTTATCGCCCCCTTTCTCTCACTAGGTGGAGTTGACTGACGTTGTTGTGGGAGGTTTTGGGCATGCACCCCTTATCCTCCCACCCCTCCACCTACTTGCGGAGGATCCCCCTTCCCCGCCCCAGACCACCCCCTTTGCATAAGTCCCCTTAAAGAAAAATTTGACTCTCGAGTCGATTCCATCTCAAGAGATTTCTTCTTGGACTCCCCCTTCCAAGCCCTTTATGTGTCAGGGAGATGTTGGTGTCTCTTCAAAGAAGAAAGGTCGTAGATCAGAGATAAAATTACTTAGGGCGGAAGTGCACTCTCTCACCAACAATGGCTCTCAGTGGACCTTAGAAGACCTTCTTTCTAGAAAAAGATGATAGGGAGTACTGACTTGTGGATAAGCCCTTTTGATAGTTAGTAGGGTTTGGATTGGTTATTGTTATTTTGCCTCCATTTTTTGGAATTGTTTGGTAATTCTCCATTACCTTTTTGCGTTTATGGATTTATTTGTGTTTTGACTAAAAATTGGTGGATTATGCTTGTCCTCTCTTGCTTTCTTGGTAGGTGATGCCTTTTATATCTTTTGTCTTTTATCTTTCTCTCTTCTTTCTATAAATAATGGGCCTATGATTGTACCCCATACAGATTCATAACTCCGATAAAAAAATAATTTACATTTAAAAAAAAAAGAAAAAAACACCCAACCAACCATCCTTTAATTATTTTTCGTATTTCTTTATCTAATATAATAGATGTAATTGTTTATCATCAAAATCAAAATAACCAATGCACTTTTTTTTTTAAGGGATAAACTATTCAAAAAGATGAATATGTTGGTATCTCAATAATACCAAACACCAATGTAGAAATTTGATAGATTACCCTTATATTTGAATTGAGACATAACAAAACTCGGGGTTGATCCCTAATGTTTGCCAACCTACACATTCGGTACCAATGACTAAAGCAATTCAATCAAATCGCTTGGGATAGGCCAAACGTTGCTAAAAAATCAACGTTTATTAGTGAATGAATGTGAACGCATTTCTAATGAATTAGAATTAAAAAACGATAAAAATCAATGGTTTTGTGAAGATATAATTGCGGGTGAGAAGGAAAAGGACAACATAAATTTTGTTGAATTGGGTAGAGATGGCACTCATTTTTAAATTTTAAATTTAAAACAACGTTTTTCATGCTTAAAATATATTAATGGTGAAGTGGTAAATTGAGAATCTATTATTAATGGTGAAGTGGTAAATTGAGAATCTATTTATATGATTTATTTATTTTGTGTGACCTTGTTAATTATAATTTATATAATAAAGTAAAAAATCTTCCAAAATGAAAATAATAGAGAGAAAATTTTAAAGTACATTCTACTACTATTACTGTTAATATATTTATACAAACATTAAGTCATTTGAGTTTAATTATAATTTTATAGAAATATATATTAAAATCATGTTCTTTTACATATTTTAAATTCATGTTCCTTTACATATTTTAAAATTATGTTCTATTTTTAAAGTATAAAACTTTGTCTTATTTTCAAAATTTATATCGATTTTTGAAAAATTTGCATCCTTCTTTATAACCTTAACAGTTCATACAAAAAATGACGTGACGATGAAAGGCTAGTATAAATAAACAAACTATATTATCACTTTATTATCATCATACAACTAGACTATGCAAGCCTTAATAATTACATATAGCTTTTCATGTTATAATTAATAAATTGAGTAAGGAAATAAACATTTCAACCTTCCCTAAAAGATTGAATTATTCTCTTAAACATTTTTATAATATATATTTTTAATAAATGAGTAGTTCATACTTTTCATTTTTGTTGTCTTTTATATATATATATATATATATATATATATATAATTTTAATTACTATCATTTTGTTGCATTCATTGAGATACAAAGAGCATATAAGGTCGAGAAAAAGGGGAAAAAGGTACATGTGACCTAAAGCATTGTCAATGGTTCCTATACCAGAACTTCCAAAGACTTATTGTGATACCTCATTAATGTATATTATAAAGGACTAAGAAATACATCTAAAACCCAATATTATAAGGTAGAAAGGAGAGAGAAAAAATCAAGAGATATTAGAGAAAATATCATTAAAATATAAAAAATATATATCTTTTTATTTTTATAAATAAAAATTTGACAAACATACAAACACATTAAAACAATACAAGTTTATAATTAATAACTACCTTCAACTATAATTAATCATGTATATTAATTAAAAAATAAAAAACATGAGCATTTATTACTGAATGAAAAAAACACAAACATTTATTATTGAATGAACAAAACACAAACATTTACTACTAAATGAATTTATTTAATAGTTTATTTTAAATTGAATGAACAAAACACGAGCATTTACTACTGAATGAATGCATTTAATTGTTTATTTTAACAAAACCTATAAATATCAATAGTTATATGAAAGATATTATTGATAAGGAAAAGGAAATTATAATTTTGTGGGTAGATTTGGTAGACGTGGCACTCATTATATAGTATTGAGTGTTAAATTTTAATTTAAAAAAATGTTTATTATGTTAAATAAAGAAACACATTTGTATTATTGTTTTTAACAATGGTAAAGGTAAAGGGTGTTGACAGGTCCCTCAAGAATATTGAAGAAATAAGAATAGACTATGAAGGTTTGAAAGGAATTGCCTCTTCTAGTGGTA
Organism: Torreya grandis; assembly: GCA_037957365.1. Lineage (NCBI taxonomy): Eukaryota > Viridiplantae > Streptophyta > Pinopsida > Cupressales > Taxaceae > Torreya > Torreya grandis. The sequence continues at coordinate 1,728,064 of JARHVA010000454.1, read as the reverse complement.
AAGAAACAAATAGTATATAAAAACATAGATTTAACAAATGATTATTGTAATTAAGATAAAATATTTTCAAAAAAAAAGAAAAAAAGATAGCATTAAAAATGTTTTTAAAGCCAAGATTTTTTGAAAGAGCCATTTCTCAAAAATTTAGTTGAAAGTCTTTCTTAATCAATTTTCTATTTGAGATACAAGAGACATATTTAATCGACCCATTTAATTTTTTACCTTTATTTTTCACTAACTTCCACCCATCCCCCTCCTTCAGATTTGGCAATATGGGGATGGATAGTTACAAAGAAACCATTAGAATTTGAAATAGTAAAGGATCTCTTATGCCTTATCCTAATAACAAGTTAAGAACTGATGTGACTTCTACACTTTTCTCCATGGGGATTTCCAAAATCACCTTCAGATTCCATTATATAGGATTTTGCACAATTATTTTTAGTTTTAATGGAGAATGAACCTTTAACCCCTTCTTATCAGTTTCCTTAACTATGGTCTCCCCACTCGAAACATTTCCATAGGCATTTCCTGAACGATTTCTGGTTCATCTTCATCTAAATTAGTACATCCTTCCATTATTAAATTCTCTAAGTTTACATCTACCCACCCAATAATTCCTCTCTTATGTTTCATTCTAGGATAATCATTTACCAAATGTCACATGAGGACACATACGTAGCATCTAAATGGTAAGCCCTCATAATCTATATGCTAAACCCATGTTCTATTCTTCACAACGAGCTCCACCTAAGCTAGGAATTCTTTAGAAAGATCGACATAAGTAAACAATTGGGCATAGGTGGAATGGTTATGTTCTCTTATTATCGAATTTGTACACCAAAATTCTCCAAAATCAATACCAATAATTTAAAGACAACATTCCAAATTTGTAAGGGTAGACATGTTAGTCAGATCCAAATTGGATTTATATTAAACATTTCAATTTGTGGGTTAAAACCAAAATGCCAGGGTTTGGACAAAATAATATGCTTATCCCAGTCCCAAGAGTGCTAAAGACCAAAGTCTTTATTTGTTACAAAATTAAAAAATAAGGAAAATACCTCTGACACAAGGTTGGATCTTGATTCTACCTTTAACTAAGTTTTTTCATTTATTGGTAATCTAGCCATGGAAATCTTGAAGGGAAGGCTAAAAACCTTTAAACTTGTAGATCATTCCATATTCAATAAGTAACTCTTCCACTTCCACAATCACATCAAGTACTTTATTTTCAAAAGTGATAATACATTTAACTTTAATCAGGGATAAATACTTGACCATGACCATTTTTGATGTTGCATCTACATATGAAGGGCGAGGGAGAGGCTATTGTACCCATACTATAAGCACCACCTCCATTAGCATAGGGTCACATCTTGCTGCATCGTGATGTTCCTTAGAAATCCTGAAAAGTAAACTACCAGATGTTGAATCCCTTGTTCATCCTGCCAGCACATCAGCTTTGTATGCTCCCATAACCAATGTTTGAGGAACTATTGGCCCTTTTCTTGGAGGAAGCTATGAGCCTACCTAATATAAAATGTCATAATCTAAAGTCATTGGTGAAGGCCTCTTTGTCGGCTTATTATAACCATTCACTAAAACTTAGAGAGGTTTGAAACACTTGTCTCGACTCATACATTACCTATTGAGCCTCCATGGGGAGCATATGTTTCCTCCATGGGGAGCATATATCTATATTATTGTTAACAACGTTTTAGTGGTAATCTATTTTTATAATTTTTTTGAATTTATAAGATTAATAGTTTATTGATATGATTTTTTTAATTATTGAGAGTGATAGTCTATTTTTTATGATTTTTTAAAAAGATTCCTTTATCAATGTTTGAGTGGAAGAGTGGTGGTTTATTTCTATGATATGTTTAATTACTCTTGTCAACTCACTAATTTTGAATATTTGAAAGGGTAAAATAAAATAAGATTCTCCCTACTTTAGTGTTAATAATTATTTATAGTTTATTATTAAGTTAGAGGCTTATGCAATGGGGGAACCCCTATAGATTCATTTTCCAAGAGATAATAAAAGGTGAATATGTGTTTAGTTGACATGGTAATAATCTCTAGCTTATAAGAACATCAGCTGGATCCTCTTTGTCACTGCATAATTGTGGGTGATGTTGATTGTTTGAATTAGATTATAATAAAATGGATAGAATGGAAGATAGACAAGCATGTGAGAGGCAATTCAAGAATCATCATGGCTAAGATAAAAGATCCAAGGGAGGTCTGAGGAGATATTAACTATGATTTTGATTTTGTAGTGCATTTGCCATTGCCTACAGCTTATTTGTGGCCAGTTCTAGAGCCTAGTCATATTCATTCCTTGGATTCCCTGATGACGGACGTCCTTAGACAGCAAACAGGGCTAAACTGCAAACATTTACAAAATATTTTCTTTGCTCTCATATTCTTTCATTTTCTTGTTATAGTCTGCGAGCTAATTATTTTTGCTGGGAGTGTTCTAGGTTGTTTCAAGGGCTCTAATCACTTGTATAGGGTCTGTTTTAACCCCATACACCATCTTCAACAATCATCCAAGTCATATCAACCCTATGTACCTTCCAATGCTTAACATTTTAGTGTCTTTGACTATATTTTCATAACAGTCAACAAGGTTCTTAGTTTCTTTTCAAATACAATGGTCAACAGGGTTCCAAGATGATATACAAACATGTCAACATCTAAAAGACCTCCCCATTCATATGCTCTATCAAATATGACTTGATCAAACCATTTAATATGCAAAACATGCAACTTTCTTGTCTTTTCCTATACACTGTCACCTACAGGCCTGAATTCCAAATGTGGAGTTTTAAGATACCAAAAGAGATTTTTAAAGCCTGTTTCTTCTTCATTTAGGTTTATACTTGCATTTAGACTTCTCTCCATACCATTATGAACTTTATGCAAAGATTTTCACATGGATTTTATTTAAGACAGTGGGCTGTATTTTTAATTTCTTGAATATCTTGTTTAGGCCTGTTTAGGCTTCTTTTAGCTTTCAAAGCTCTTAAGACCTTTTGTTCACATAAATACCAGTTTTAACTTACTCCCAACATGCAAAATAACCAGTCTACATGTAGCTTTCACAATGTTCTTTGAATAATCATCATACATACTCACATACACACATATATATATATATAGGCCTATCTCCAAAATTCACAAAGAAACCATATATGAAACAAATACATTCATTCTTCTTAGATCAAATAGAAGACTTACAGCTCAATATAAGATTCAGTTCCAGTATCCCATGGCTTTCAAAGCCTTGCTTTCTCCTTCACACATTATTTTCTCCTTCTCTTCCCTTTAACATCTCTTGAATGAGGTCCTCCCTCACTGTTTCTCTTTTTTTCTCTACATTCTATCTTCTTTTCCCTTGAATGAGAGGGATTTTCCTCTCTGTTCTTCTTCTCTTCTACAGCCCTCTCATCCTCCTTATTTTCTCATCCTCTCTATTTAATGAATTCTTCTTTGTTTTTTTTTTCAAGGATTTTCTTCCAACTTCTACGCCCAAATTGGGCTTAAGGCAAACAAATGCTGTTTTTAAGTTTTAACAATATTCTAAAGTTGAAAATAGTTTCAACCATTTCCCCCTAATTTACTCAACAGCCTAACCATTACTTTTTACCTTTTTACTTTCACTTTTTTTTGATAATTACATTTTACTTTCAAGGTGAAATTTTGAAATCTCACAATTTGGAGGGAAAACCAAAATTTGAATTTTTTTACACTAGAATTTGAAACTTTTGTAGATGCTCCTGCATCATTCCCCATTGGCATAAAACTTATGAAAGTGGGAAATGATCCCTAAATATATCCATTTTATTTTTCCATTCTTGATTAGCCTTACCATGCACGAGGCAATAAAAAATGACATTTCCATTAAAAATCCTAGTGTCACTAGCCTTGAACACTAAAGCATTATTTAATGAAGGCACGTGACCCTGACTTAAGGATCCATATGACCACAAAGCTACATGGAATTATTCCTTGATCCTATTCTGCTTGGCTCTTAGTTTGATTTTATAGTTCTTGATAATTGCTTTTGTATCTTCATATTGTTGCTTTAATTGCATTTATCATAAAAGCTCTATGATTTTGGAATTATGGGTTTAATAGTCCTTGATTAATACTACAAAATGGATTAGCACTGATAGAAAATGGAAAGTTTTCTAAATATATATAACAAAGATCAAAACACATACTTATAAGTTATGCAAAAATATTATTACACAAATTATTGTTTTTCTTCTTGTATATGGCACTACCATTACTGTCATAATTTACTTGGTGCTTATCTCGACGATGTGGGTGTGGAAAGGTTCTGTATGAGCTTTTATAGGTTCCATGTCATGGTGGCATATGAAAAGAAGCTTGTGTTGTACACATGGGTAGGAAATATAGAGAATCATTATTAGTTACATCTGAGAGATATAAAGAGGTTATTTTGATTAACAAACCACCCATTGAGGTCCCAAAATTCATCTTTTATCTTCCATTCATCCATGCCACCAATATATTGACACTTAAGAGTAGTTAATATTAGGATTAAGAATATACAAAAAATTTATACTCAAACCTTTAAAAGAAAGGGCAAGGCCATATAGAATATGTAAATACTAAAATATTTCATGGTGAGTTGCATAGTGATGGCCAGGGGTAATGACAAGGTCTTTCAAGTTCTATTGTTAGAACAAGGTAATAACATATTTGAATAGACATTTCTTATTGTCAAGGGTGGAGGAGAATGTTATGAGATATGATTTGGTTGTAGTAATGCTATACATATCATGTATAGCTCGAATTAATAATGCAATGCCACTGATATTGGGACAACACATTAAGGTCCCATAGTCGATCTTGTAGCTTCCACTCATTCATAATGCTAATATATTACCACCTATAGCAATTACATCAACGTTAAGAACATACAAAAACACTATAATCAAACCATTGGAAGTAATGGTAAGGCCATACAAAATGTATTGGCCATTTTCTTTTGTCAAGTGCAGACGAGGACATTGTGAGAGTAAATTTGATTATGACATGGCTCCACGTCTCATGTGCAACTCAAATCAATGATGCAATGTTGTTAATCATGGGAGAAGACAATGAAGTCTTAGAGTCTATCTTGTAGCTCCCATGTCATAAGAGCTGATTTGATTGCAACAAGGATCCATATCTAACGTGCCACTCAAACCTATATTTACCTTTGAATGCTTTATAAGAATGAAAGAAAGTAAATATGTAAATTTTCAAAATTCAAAAGAAAAAAGATTGACATAACTACCTCTTCCACACCATTCAGAAGAACTCGAGCTTTGTAATCAATGTTATATACAATCAAAACAAAAAGAGAGATATTTGTAACTTTTGTTACATTCAATGCATTTTATAGCTTCAATAATTTTATCATTAACACATATTATAAAAACTGATATAATATTAAAATATAAATTTTAAAATATAATATTTGTATAAATTATATAATATATGTAATAATAAATTTTCAATGTATATAAAAATTATAATAAATATTATACAATATTTTTACAAAAACAATTAAAAAAATCGATAACTAAAATACATAACTTAAAACCAAAAAACTTATAAAATAATGAAAAATAAATACAAATATTTAATTAAAAAAATCACATTAAAATATTTTATGGTAATAGCAAACCTAATACAATCTACTTTTATTTAACCTCCAACTTTTTTTGGATCATGGAGGCAACTGCTAGTTTAAGTCCAATACGACACTAAATGGTAGACGGAGTAATCAGATTAGCCCCTGCCATCCCTCCGGCCCCCCCGCGCCCAAAAAAAAAAATTGATCCACATCCTCATGTGTGATGGGCGACAATGAATGCCATAGGTCAACAATGTTAGAGAAATAGATGATTTTTACGACCACAAAATGCAGGTCAGACATCTCATCATGCTATGTATTTATAAAAGCATGTAGTTCCATATCAATAACCGTATCAGATGAATCTGAGTATTGACTCAACCAATTGACATAATAATCGATGCCTAAATTTGGAATAAGATATACTTTATTTACAATTAAAATGGAAAAGCATGATAATGATGAGTTCTGCATGAAGTGGATTTCTATACGAAATGTAGATGTCTGCATATTACCCCACAAAACCATAAACTTTAGGTGCATAATATGAATTCAAAAATTTGAAAATCAATGATGTATGCAAGCAAAACATAAATTCAACGAAATGGTACTTTGTAGTTTCCGTCCAAAAACAATCCAATTTCTGGATTCACAAAATTGCACGTCAGGTATTTTTCCTGCTTCAGTTTGTCTTCTTTCCCATTCTAGGAAAGCTTTTTGCTTTGAACGTAACAAACAAAAATGCTGTAGGTTCTCAGGGATAGAAACGTGTACTTTCCCCAGCGGGCATGGGCAATATTATTAGCAATTTCTTTCAGGATCGAATTATTTGCTGAGCATACGGGCTAAAAGTTGATGCATTGATCGCATTATTTCTATTTTTAGTAGTTGCATCCCCTTTTATCCAGAGTTAATCTCTCATGGCATTCCACAGGCACTTCAATTTTCACACAATGATTCCCTCTGCTTTTCTTTTGCTGTTGTTGATTGCCTTTCCATTCCCCTCCCATGCTGAAATTTCACCAGAGGAGGCTGATAAGATAGAGACTATCAATAGAAGAGGAGTGTATTATGGTCTGGTAGTTTCTGGCAAAGCAGAACTCGATGTAGTTCTAGCTCAGGGCTATGGACTGTTCCAACCCGACCCGATCCTGCCTGAACTGGATATATCTGGTACATTTTATTAACCCATTGTTTTCACCTCCCTCATTTTGAATAATGATAGATTTGGCTATGCGTGGTTATAAAATAGATTGTATCTTTCCAAAATTAAACTAGTTTTTTCTATTATGTTACAGCTCGGAGGTTCCATGTGGGAGAGATTCAAGGGCGGAGGAGTATTGTGGTGATGAGCGGAAGAGGAATGGTACACACATTTAAACATAAATGAATAAAAAAAAGTGTGTAGTAACTAATATCTACCAATACTAATGGTATGTATGTAATGGCACAGGTGAATGCAGCACAGACGACACAGTTGTTGCTCAGTCTGTTTCGTGTGAGGGCAGTAGTTCACTATGGAAGAGCAGGAAGCGCAAACCCTAACAAACTCAGCATTGGTGACGTTGCTATTCCTAGACAATTTGCGCACACTGGCGTCTGGTATTGGGAGGTAATTATCCTCACTCTTCTTTCTCTCTCAATTGCTATAAATACCGCCGAGCTTATTTGTTTTATATATTAATAACTAATTTAACTCAATAATTTTCAGAAATTTGGACGGGATCACGAGGGGAGGTTCGATCGCGACATTGCCAACCTCACATTTTCGGATTACAATGTCGGCTTAATTTCCAAAGATGCGAATAAACTTCAGAGGGTGTATTTGCAGCGAGAAGTGATCTACTCAGTTACAGGACAGCCAGAGGAGGGGAAATCCAAATTTTTTTTCAATGTTAATGAGTATTTGTATGACACTGCCAAGAGTTTGAAGGTATCCTTCACAAAATTTCCAAATGTTGTGCTTAATTAATTTATATTCCTGTATTTTTTAATTGATTTATGATAAAAATAAATTACAGGATGTAGATTTAAGACAATGCGTGTTGGTAAAGGGGTCTTCAGTTTGTCTGCAAGAGAAGCCACGGATAAAGACAGTTGAAAAAGGAAGCAGCTCCAACATATACGTGAATAACGAGGCCTACAGAGATTTCCTGCGTTCCAAGGTGGATATCACCTCCATCGACACTCAGAGCGCAGCAATTGCGATGGTAATTGGAACTATTAATTCAGGTTGATTTGGTTATTATTATTACTAAAGGAGTTTGGTGGGTGATTGAAAGTGTCCATCTGAATGTCAATGTGAATGTGAATGGGAATGTGCAGGTGTGCGAGAGCGAGAACAAACCATTCATAGCAATGACATCGATAGTTAGTAACGCAGGAGGGTCTTCACCAGGAAACGATATGTCGGTGATAAGAGATTTATGGCCTGATCATGCTCGTGAAGCAATCCGAGAATTCTTCGACAAATTAATTTCGCCCCGTTCCAACCTCCGTACTGTTACTGGTACTGAAATGTGGTAAAGGGAATAGGATGATGTATATATACTAAGTATATGGATAGTAGCAAAGTCCGCTCCATCTCTGTTTCTGGGCTATCCTTCAATGGCGTCAGAAGCTCCTTTACTAGTATAAATAATGGTCATGCTTCGTCTTTTCCAAAGATGATTGGATGGAGTATTATAATATTTTAGAAATTTGGATTATATAAATATTTAGTAATATAAATAATTATGTTCATAGGGTTTTCCTTGGTAGGAAAGGGTTTGAGCTACTCTTCTAGTAATTTCTACGAAGAGGGTTTGACCTATTCTTTAGTATTAAGTGATAAATTAATGATTGATAATGATAAAAGATTTTGATGATGATCAAATGTTTATGAATTTAACGTGTGCCAATGGTTTCCTTGCATTTTATATATCTTCTTTATTTTTATAGATATGATAAATATTATCAAAATCAAAAAAATATTGATCAATTAAATAATTGTAGATTTATTTGGGTGAGCTTGCCTTATTTTCTTTTATAGTTTTGGGCATAAGATTGTCTCAAAGCAATAGAGAACACTTTGGGTGAATATGTTTTAATGGATTCTAATATTGAATCTATTTGTCATTCGACTTTTCCTGTATTTTGGTTATCCTAAATGGCTTTGAAGATCACCCAGAGTATGTGGATTTAAAGGTTCAAGATCGGATCTAGAAACAATCCCTTGATTATGAAAATTTACCTTTTCATTGTAGAAATTGTTTTTAAACAAAGCATTTGGTCTCAACATGTAAGGTTATTAAGCGAAGAAAGGGGGTTTCTTAGTGGAAGGTTGCTTTTCCTAAGCATATTATGGTTGAAAGTGATAGTGAGAGCAGCGATTCAGAGGACTTTTTTGAAACTCCGAAAGATAATTCAATTTTGTCCCTGGCCCCTGAGGATGATCCCAACCAAGTGGTGAATGATGCATATTTTGATAGGAAGGATTTGGACTCGGCTCCAAAAGCCCATAAACAAGATATCTCTAGGGAAACAAAATTAGAGATTGAAACATCTTTTACAAGGGCAGAACCCCAAGATAGTATAATAACTTTTCTTTCAAATAATAAATCACATTGCTTCAACTTGTTTAAAATCGTTGTACCCTTTTTCTTAGATTTCACGTAAGAAAAGGGGAAATGGACTAAAGTGCCAAAAAAAAGAATAAAAATATAAAAGAATTGGCTACCCTGCATGACCTTTGGCTTGGAGGGCATTGTCTTGTGGAGGATGTGTTGAACATCCCATGTATAAGCTGCACTTGGAATTTTTTTTGCAAAAGATTACTCGAGTGAAACAAGGTTGCTTGAGGAAGGTAGTTTATGTTGCTTGGTTGTATTCTTGATGCAAAAAAAATAGGCCAACCCTCCGGAGGCCATAAATTTTGATTCGTATCTCCGTTTGAGCTCTTTCACGTGCCAAAATGGCCGTCTCAAAAAGTTTGATTCTTATCTAAGCTAATTTATCCACTTAGATTTGATTTAGATATTTTCCAGAGGCCAAACATGATCATCTGCGGGTTTGAAATTAGCTTTTGATGAGTTTTTGAGAAATTTTCTAAATTTAGAAATTATATATTTTTAGAACCAAAAGTCAACTTTAGTTGAATTTCATCCCATAATCTAATTTTAATATTTAAGTTATTTAAAAAAAAAAATTAGAGTTGCATGCACTTGTATGCAAAACTTACTATAAATAGCAACTGCTAAAAATTGATTTTTTTTTAGATTTTAGTTTTTTTTTTAAAATTTTGCATGTAGACTTTAATTTTTGAGTTTAGGCTTATTTAATCATGGATTGGGTTTATAATTATGGGAAGAAATCAATACAAATAAATTCTAAGTATTGTTTCAATATCTTGGCCTATTTTTAATTTTCTTATTTTTATTAGTTTTTGAGTTCATTATCTAGTATCAGGGCAAGGTTCAAATCTTGGAGGAGAGAAGAATGCAGAGAGGATGAGGAGGTATGTCATAGATGAACTAGACTATAGAAAAATTGTAAAGGCAAGTTCATTAATTAACAGAGGTTATCACCAATCAAGCAAGGAGATAAGGTGGTGATGAGAAAGACATAGATCATGATGAATAAATTCAACAAGAAGAAGAATAACAAGAGCATCCACCATCGATGGAAGAGAGGATAGTTTGGGCTTTAGAAGAAAGAAATGAAGGAATCAAGGTTGATGTTCTAGATTATGAAGGTAGTTTAAAACTAGAGGAGTTAATAGATTGGATGAATAACATGGAAAAGTTCTTTGAGTGGAAGACTTTGAGAGAAGACAAGAAGGTAATGTTTGCATGTAAAAAATTGAAAGCTCATGTAATGATTTGGTGGGATCACCTACAAAAAGAGAGAGAGAGAGAAAAGGTAAAGAGAAGATTAATTCATGGAAAAAGATGGAGAAGAATTTGAGAGATAAATTTTTTCCTGTGGATTATGCATAAAGCCTATACAAAAGATTTTAGAATTTGAGGCAAAAAGATCATAGTATACAAGAGTATATAGATGAATTTTATAGGCTTTATATACAAGTGAAGCATGATAAAATAGAAGAGCAGATCATTACAAGGTATGTAAATGGTTTAAATTTTTTATTAAAAATGAATTAAGCATGCATAGAATACTTAACATGAAAGAGGCTTAACAATTATCTTTGAAGGCAAAAGAAAAACAAAATAGATAGAATTTTAGAAGGATCTCTACTAGTCCAAAAAGAGGTGGATCCCCTCCAATAAGGGGATGAGGTATGTTTAATACCACCAAAGGTAGATTTAATGCCAATAAAGGTGAATCATCACGTAGTGTAGAAAGACAAGATGATAACAGGCAAGGGTTTCAATACCAATAAAGAGGAACAGGATTTTAGAGAGAAAAAGGTTAGGGTGGTGCTAGAGGATGGTTTCTAAATTAAAATAGATCTTATGTCTATTATAGATATGGATAAGAAGGGTACAAAGTATTTGAGTGTCCAAACTATTAGAATCAAGAAATGAGGCAAGAAGATCATCCAAAAGTAAATCTAGTTGATGCTGAAATAGAAGAGCATAATACTAAAGTTGCACCACCTAACATTGGAGAGAATATCATGATGAGAAGAACCATGATCATTCCAAAGAAGGATCAAGTGCAAAATAATAAAGAAGGTGGTGATGCATGGTTGCGATCAAATATTTTTTGAACAAGATGTACTTTAGGTGGAAAGGTATGTAAAGTAATTATAGATGATGGTAGCTGTGAAAACATAGTTTCTAAAGAAATGATTGAAAAAATAAATCTGTAATGTGAAAATCATCCTAACCCTTATCAGATTTTATGGTTTAAGAAAGGGAATGAAGTTACAGTAGATAAAAGGTGCTCAATCAAGTTTTCTATAGAAAAAATTTATAATGATGAAATATGATATGATGTTATTCCAATGGATGTATGTCATATATTATTGAGGAGACTGTAACAATTTGATAAGAAAGTACATGATGGAGCAAAAATATATAAACTTTTTGGAAAGGTGGTACAAAGGTAGTTTTTCTACCTCTTAAGAAAGAAGAGAAGATAGAAAGCATGCTTTGTACTAAAGAATTTATCTAAGATATGAAGGTCGCAAGTCATTGTTATGCACTAATAACAAAGAATGAAAAAATAGAAATGGTACCAATGCCAATAGAAGTAGCAAGAGTGTTGAAAAAATATACAGATGTTATATCTGATGAGTTAAAAGATGGTTTACCACCAAAGAGAGATATTTATCATCAGATTAATATAATTCCAAGATCAACTCTACCCAATCAAGTAACTTATAGGATGAGTCCAATAGAACATGTAGAATTAAATAAATAGGTTACTAAATTACTAAGAAAGAAAGTGATAAGGGAGAGTATGAGTCCATGTGCAATATCAACATTGATAACTCTAAAGCAAGATGGAGGATAGAGAATGTGTGTGGATAGTAGAGAAATTAATAAAATTACAATAAAGTATATGTTCCTATACCTCATTTAGATGATATGATGGATGTGCTTGCAGGGGAAAAATATTTTATGAAGATTGATCTAAGGAGTGGCTATTATCAGATTCAAACTCATGAAGGAGATGAGTGAAAAACTATATTCAAGACTAGGGATGACTTATATGAGTAGATGGTGATGCCATTTAGATTATTTAATACACCTAGCATATTTATGAGGGTGATGAATACAGCGCTAAGAAAATATATTGATATGTTTTTGGTATTTTAATTTGATGATATTTTGATATTAATTAGGACTAAATAAGAACACTTACAACATTTGAGAATGATAATAGATTTGTTAAGAAAGGAGAAGTTGTATGCAAATTTGAAGAAGTGCAAGTTTATGAAAAATAGTTTGGTATTTTTAGGATTTGTAGTTTCAATAGATGATGTGAAAATGTATGAGGAAAAGATAAAGACAATTGTTGAGTGGCCTATTCCAAAAATCATTATAGAGTTAAGAAGTTTCCATGGTTTAAAAACTTTTTATAGAAAATTTATTAAAAAATTTAGTAGTATTGTGGCAACAATAACATATTGCATGAGTGGGAAGGAATTTGTATGGACTAGAGCAGCCACAGAAAGCTTTGAAATTTTTAAAAATAAGATTACAAAAAGGCCAATTTTAACATTACCAGATTTTAACAAAGTGTTTGAGGTTGATTGTAATGCTTCATTTGTGGGATTTGGTGTTGTGCTAAGTCAAGAAGGAAAGCTAATAACATATTTTAGTGAAAAATTGAATAAGGTAAGAACAAAGTATTCTACTTATGATGTTGAACTTTATGTAATTGTATAAGCATTAAGACATTGGAGGCATTATCCAGTGCCTAAAGAGTTTATATTATTTACAGATCTTGAATCTTTGAAGTATGTGAATACATAAAATAAGTTGAATAGAGGCATGCAAAGTGGGTTTATTTCTTGTAAGGGTATACTTTTATGTTGAAACACAAATTAAAAAAAATAGAATCAGGTAGCTGGTGCATTGAGCAGGAGGGTAGCGTTATTAACTACTATGGTGAGTGAAGTAGTTGGATTTAAATCTATTAAAAAATTATATGATATTGATCAATATGTTAGCAAGGTAGTTGAGCAATGTAGGAATATATTAGTAGGTGAGATAAATGTTATTTATGATGAGTATCTTATATAATAAGGTTAGCTCTTCAAAGGGAAATAATTATGCATTCCAGTTGGGTCTCTACAAGACAATATAATAAGAGAATTACATAGTGGTGGTTTGGATGAACATTTTGGTAAGATGAAGACAATAAATTTGGAGGAAAAGTGTTTTTGGCCAAAGATAAAGAGAGATGTGACAAGGTATGTTTCAAGGTGCAGAATATGTTAGATGGTTAAAGGATATGCATAAAATATTGGACTTTACATGCCATTACCGGTTCGAAGAGGGCCATAGATAGATTTGAGTATAGATTTTGTGTTAAAATTGCCAAACACACAAAGAGATAATGATTCATTTTTTGTTGTTGTAGACAAATTTTTCAAAATGGTTCATTTCATTGCATGTAAGAAAACCAATGATGCCACTAGAGTTGCAGAATTATTTTTTATGAATATTGTGAGATTATATGGTGTTCCAAAAACTATTACTTCAGATAGGGATAAAAAAAATTTAAGTCATTTTTGGAGGAATTTTTGGAAGAATATGGGTACTAAGCTACATTTCAGTAGTGCATATCACCTAAAAATAGATGAAAATACATAATTTGTGAATAAGAACTTGAGAAATTTATTGAGATGCATAGTAGGAGAGAAGCCAAAATAATGAGACTTGGCTTTACCATAAGATGAGTTTACATATAACAGTTAGGTGAATAGATCAACAGGAAAGTCACATTTTCAAATTATGTATGGAAGAAATCCAATGGGTATTTTAGATTTGGTATAATTACCAATTGCAAATTGAATTAGTGATGATGTAAAAGCATTTGTAGAGCATATATAATAGTTGTAAGGAGTAAGGAGAAAGTTGCAGGTAAGTAATGAAAAATATAAATTAGCAACAAATGTCAAAAGAAGGTCCCAAGTATTTGAAGGAGAGTTGGTAATGGTTTACTTGATAAAATATATATTTCTAAAAGGCACATACAACAAGTTGAATTAAAAAAAATTGGACCATGCAGAATTGTGAAGAAAATCAATGATAATGCATATGCGGTAAGTTTACCACATAATTTTGATATTTTTTCAATATTTAATGTTTTAGATTTATATGAATTCCATGTAGAAGATGATGAAGGTGATGAAGATGAAAATGTAAATTGGGATGAACAGGTTCCAAAGAAAAAGAAAGAAAAAATAGTGTAAGTTTTGGATATGAAGACAGTGAGCACAAGGCAAGGGAATTATAATAGGGGTTTGGTGTAGTGGGAAGGATTGCATCAAGAAGACAACACTTGGATTACATAATGGGAGCTGAAAAAGATTGAAAAGAAAAAAGTATAGCATTACAATCAGGGCAACTCACAGGAGCTGAGTTGTTTTGAACCAGAGGAGAATGATGTAGAAAAAATAGTTCAACCTTCTAGAGATCATAACTTTTGACTCGTAGCTCCATTTGAGCTCTTCCACATGCCAAAATAATCAGTTCAAAAAGTTTGATTTTTTTGTAAGCCGATCTATCTACTTATATTTGATTTCAATATTTTTTAGAAGCCAAATGTGATCATCTGAGGGTCTAAAATTAGCATTTAATGATTTTTTTGAAAATTTTCTAAATTTAAAAATTGTATATTTTTAGAATCGGAAGTCAAATTTAATTTAATTTCATCTCATAGTCTAATTTTACTATTTAGTTTATTTTGAGAAATTTTTAGATCTGTGCGCGCTTGTATGCAAAACTTACTATAAATGGCAACTGTTAAAAAATGACATTATTTTTGGATTTTTTTTTGAATTATATATGTGGAATTTAATTTTTGAATTTAGGATTATTTAAGCATGGTTTGGGTTTGTAATTATGGGAAATAATCAATACGAATCAATTTTAAGTATTGTTTCAAGATCTTGGTTTATTAGTAATTTTTTTTGTTTTTGTTTGTTTTTGGGTTCATTAATTCTATTTTAATATTTTAGTATATTAATTTTTTAGTTGTTTTGCCTATTTGATTACCATTGGTAGAGGCATGTCATATGAATGTAGATATTATTTATTTTTGTACATTATAATAAATTTTGAGACCTTCAACATCTATGACCTTTTACCTAATCAAATAAAAAATAAATATTATCATATAACAAAAATATTAATAAATTAAAATCATTAACACAAAATTAAAATAATCCTTAATACAATTAAACATTGATAATTAATAAAATTTATTATTTCCATCCTAAATAATTCCCTCAACTTTTGCATTTCCTATCACAATTAACCTCCAAATCAAATTTGATGGTCATCTTTATGGTAGAAAATAGAGCTTTCCTTTAATAAAACATGACATTGTAGGCAATAATGGCTATGATTCCTTGTTCAAAATTGATATAGGGAAGGTAATTGACAAAGGTGAATACATGTTTTGGTATTTGGGAGGAGGTAGGAAAATATATACAAATTCATTTTTGCTGGAAAATATATTTAGTGCATATATATTAAAGGTGTCAAATTAAAGGGGATTAGGGGCAGTTTTTATTGATATTGACATAAACTTATATGTTTACATAGCATATTTTTTACTTTGTTTTTTAAATTTAAAAAGAAAAAAATTTCAAATTTTATAAATAAAATGTAAAAACATGCTTAATGCACTTTCTCAGTTTTTTTTTTTAATGAAATTTATTATTATAATTTTATTATATGTTTCTCCAACTTTTTAAAAAATTATATTTTAATTAATAAAGTTATATATATATATATATATATATATATATATATATATATATATATATTAAACTAATGAAAATATTTATTTTCATCTAACCTTTTTTAAGAGAGTTATGTAATCTCTTCAAAAAGAGAAACAAATATTCATATTATGTACACTATGAATATTATAATCTTTAATTTTATATACATTTCATAATTAATTATATCTTCTCTTTCATTTGGTTGATTTTAATTAACCTTCATGTGAGCATACTCAGGGAAAGCATGATCATAGTTGACTAGAAATTTTGAAGCATGATCATAGTTGACTAGAAAATTTGAGGGATGTTACAATTCTTTATCCTTATAAAAATATTTTCAATAATGTGTTCACAATGGTGTATAAGGAATGGATTATACCTTTGAATATTCTGTCAATATGATAAATAAATATCCATGAACAAATCAATAATATATCAAATTCACAATTCACTTTAGATTCATTACTTTTCAAACACCTAAAAATCAAAGAACTACTCAATGTTTATTAAGTTCAAGAATATGTTAATAAATGTTATAAAATTATAAACCATTTCGGGTATCCAAGTTAAATTATTGTAAAAAATGACTTTATGGATAAATCTTTATATTACATAATTTTTAATAAGTTCTCTTTCTACAACCTCGACATTAAACAAGGTTCATATCTTACATATAAAAAGATTAATCTTGTATGTGAGGAAGCCATTGAAACATTATTATAATTTTATTTTCTTAAGGATGAGCTAAACAAAACTATGACAAGTTGTTTTAATAATGAAAATAAATAATTCTTTTGTTTAAATTAGTATAAACATAAAAATAAAAAATACTTTAAAAATATTTACACATATATTTAATTTAAAAATAAAATTAAAAATTTGTGGATAAAATATAAATTAACAATACTCCATGATAATATTCTAAAGAGTTAAATAAAAGTAATTTTTGTATCATTTACAGAAAGCTAATCCATGATTGAATTTAAAGGTGCAATATAAATACTCATATTTATTAAATATTGATTGGTAAGAGCTTTAATAATATTTCAAAAAATTCAATAAAATGTAATGTTTATATCATTTACTGAAAGCTGGTCCATAATTAAATTTAAATGTATAATATAAATTTTCATATTTATCATATATTGATTAATAATAGTTATGAGAATAAAACATTAAATTAAGATGAAATTAAATATAAATAATTATTAAAATAATTATAAATATTGATCAATTTTTTTAATTATTAAATTGATTTTCTATTTTACATTAACCACATCGAAGACGATTAAAAATGAAGGGACAAATAATTTTTTCACAAAATTACATATATTGACAATGAGCTTCAAAATGACTTGTTTGAAGTTCATCAAACCTACGAAAAGGTAATATATACACCAAATATAAAGCTATGGATAAAAGCTTTTGATTTACGTTGATGATTCCAAAATAAAACTATACCTGCACAAGTAGGATTGTGCCTAAGTTAGAGACTTTAAATAGAAATGTGTAAACATTTTAATGACGGGTTTATTGAATTTCTTTACTAGTGAACATATATAATTCGAAAAATAAGCTAGTATTTATTGATAAACATTATATTGTTTTTCATTGTGTATGAATTTTTCATATATTGGAAAATGGCATATAAAGAATATAGTAATTGGAAATTAAAATTATATTTATATATAGTATACTATAATACATGTTGATATGAATATAATATAGTTTGTTTAATTTTTTTAATATTAATTGAAATAATTTATTGGAGAAGTGTCAACCAAAATTAATTGACAATAATCATTAAAAATTAGTTCAAAAAATATACACGTATAATTAATAATTTTAAAAGTCCTTTCAATTGAAAAATAAAATTGTTCAATATCTCACTAAAAATTAAATATATGTTGAAATTTATTGAAAGAAAAAATTGTATGCCAAATAATGTATATTAAATAAATAAATGTCTCAATTTCAACTTGTGCTCAGATTTATAAATGTGAAATTTTAAACATGTCATTTAGTGCATTAAATAAAGTGTGCTAGCTTGCATGAATAAAAGGAGTGCCATTGGACCAATTCATAAGATATTTTGGATTTTTTTTTTCGAGGGCCTAAAGTCAGTAACTATTGTAGATTGGAGTAATCCTTATTGTAGTATTATAAAATAGATAAAAATTGTAAAATGTTAGTGTTTTGAAATAAATATAATTTTTATTATCAAATATTGCTACCAATGATTGGTGGTAATTATATAATATGTCCCTCATACTAGTATGGTTTTGATACATCAGTTGGTACATATGATATTGTTGGGTAGTTTTGAATATGTCTAGGTTCATTCTATGATGAAATTGTGCATATATGTAGTTGTTTAACAATATTTAGGGCATATTTAACATGTATTTAAGTGTTTTACACTATTTTAAATTTAATAGTGATAAAAATTTATAAAATATTTATAGATTTTTCAAATTATAATATATGACATTTAAATATTAATATAAATTTAAAGATTGAATTAATTGAAATTGATTTATAAATGATACATGTTAAATTTAGTAACTATTATTAATCATGATATATATATATATATATATATATATATATATATATATATATATATATATAGGTTGATTTTTGTAAGTATTTAAATGGTGAAAAAGTAATAAGATAGGCATGTGATAGATCAAATTTAGAAACAAAGTTTGAAACTATGTTTAAATAAGTTTGTGCTTCTTGGACAATTACACAATGCATGTTTTTCTATTGACTACGAATTTGTCCATTATGAAAATGATGAAACTTTGATTTCTCTACCACCTTCACTTGTATTTTATTATAAGGATGAAATAATTTAATTATTTTAATAACACATATAAATCAATATTTTCTTTCTCATTTCCTTTGAAATCTTACGTGTAATTGTGGGAAGTAAAAACCTACCAAAAAAGAAGGGGAACTATAATGGGTTGAGCTGACCCCAATCACCCATATTGATGATTGAACATTGCCTATGTATCCATATATTATGAAGATTGAGTCAATACACATGTATTTATCCCACCTATTGTGATTGTGAAATTATGTTCCTTCATTATATGCATGCAACTAGTAATTTGGCTTTGATTATTGACAATATTCACTTTTGACTTGATTTCTTATACTTTAGAATTAGATAATAATTAATATTAATGATTGATATTGAGTTTGGGAAGAATAGAGTTTATTTAGTCAATGTAAAATAGTGTAATAGATATAAACTAAATATATATCGAGCTCCTTTGAAATGAGGCTCATATTCTTTATATAGTGATCCTATTGAAAAGTTTACTTTACCTAACTTGAAAAAAACATACGATGACCCATGTGGATAGTTAAAATTTTAGATACTAGTTTTTTAATGGCATGAGGAAAAGGTCAAGCTATGGAGACAAGTCCATGACCATAACATGAACCTATCTTATATAAGGAATAATAATAATCTTGATGCTCATAGCAGTCTGAGAGTGATATAATGATATTTTAGCAATAACTTTAGAATTCCTGTGTATTAATGATAGTAAATGAAGGAGTTAATAAAAAATATAGATAAATTATTATAAAAATGATGAATAAGAGTCATAATTTTTAATGTAAGTCAATTAGTTCATTATGTGTTAAGAATTAACATTATCAAATACATGTGGCCAAGTTTAGGTATCTAAATTTCACTACATTTATTATAGTAATTAAATTTCCATAGTGAAGGAAAATCATAAACATGAGTGTGTACAAAACACTTTGAATTTTGATAGGAAACTTTAATTGCATAGGTTACTCAATTTATCAACCTGACAACAACACATGAAGTAGTTAACGTCCATATTTGAAAATATGAAATCTATATTTTGAGAATTGAAATTGAAAGGAGATCAAGGAAAGAGTACACCTATAATGAGATGAAACTAGGATGTCCTATAGCTTGTAAAATATGATGAAATATTGGATATATGTGCTCACTTGTCAAATCACTTGGAGATATGGTTCCTCATATTGAACCATTGAAAAATTTAGAGTGATCATGTCCCAATTTTGAATAACTAATCAGTTAATTGAGTTGAAAATATGCATAGTCAAACTCTCATGAATGGGGAAAAGTTCCAAATATACTAACCCAATCTAATATGGAGCCATGATTGATTTTATAGATGTGATTCTAAACTCATTGAGTGTCACTGGACTCAAATCCACATCACCCATAATAGAAGATGGAAATGCACAATGGGTGTGCTAGATGTAATTATAAGACTATTGAGTATAACTAGGTTAAAATATAAATTATGTGTAATAAAATGGATCAAGCTACTAAAAATGGATATAAATTATATTTTCATGATCATAAGGGAATGATTAATATTCATGCTACAGTCATAACCAAAATGGCAATAGATTTTAATTGAAAAAATATTTTCCATTGAATATGTAAACTATGTTGTAGTGCATACGTGCATAAATCAATATCATATCTTTTAAGTTTGAAATATTTATATATATTAATCAAAATCATGCCTTTTGAATTTTAAAAAAATATATGTACATGAACCAACACACACCCTTGAATATATGCCAAATGATATATAATGCCATGCATGTATATGCTCCACTATAACTATTATATCAATATGTATTATTCTAGCTCTACATTCTAGTAAAGGGTAAATAATGGAAAATATAAAGTAAATTTTGAGTTAATAAGTGAAATCACTTTTCCCCCACACTATGGTGAAATATATATCAATTAAACTTGATATATAAGGAAAAATATACAAATGGGTTAATAATTCCAAGATTTTGATATTATAGTGTATACTAACAAGCTTATGATGGGAGAAGGACTAGCTAAGTTAATGGAAAAATAAAATTTAGACGTCGTTAAGTTAAAAATATTAAAAGGAAAGATTATTATAGATGAGTATGAATTAAGTCTATTAGCTTAGAATAGGTACATAATATATCATTTGAAAAATATAAATGGTTTCCTTAATCTAAATAAATAATAATCAATAACTAACTCTTAGATTATCTATTCAGAAGTATATGTTCAATGAGAAGGGATTAAGATAGAATAAATATAAAATAGTTCTAATGAGATGTGTTAATGAATATGAGACATTAAATATGATAAAACAATTTCATTTCATTTTTTTGGTAATATGTTAGGTCAAAAACCTTACATCCCATAAAATTATTAGAGTTGTATACTGATGGAATTCACTTTTCAAATATGTTTCTAAAATGGTAAGAAGATGTGACTCATGTAAATTATTCACTATAAAAATTAAATAATTTGAGGGTCTTTCTAATACTTGTAATCATGGAAGATCCATTTTAATAATAGGGAATTTACGTTTTTGGTTAAGTGACAAATATAGTATAAGTTATTGATGGATTTTAGATGCCACTAATTATTTTAATAAGTAATTAGAACATATCCCAACCAATAATGTTCCTTAGAAGGTCATATTAGATTTTTTAAGTAGTAAAATCATTACAAGGTTAGAGGTGCCTTTGATTATTTTCTCCAAAAATGGAATGTGCTTTAAATCTAGATCATTTCAATAAACAGATGACAATTTGGTATTGCTCTGACTTATGCCTCAAACTACTATCCTAATGGGAATGGATATGTTGAATTTAGTATTAAAAACAAATATATATTCTAAAAATTAATGTTCAAATGAATAAGAAAAAAAAAGCTAAGTTTCGATAACTCTGAAAAATTCAAAATCTAAGATTCATTTTTAATTGGTATTTGGTATGTATTGTTTGTGAACTTTGAGATTACCACTTTTTAAGATATGAATGAGCAAGAAGTTTCTACTTATGGTGAAATAATAAATCTGATTATTGAGTTGCATGAAGTTATTATAGATTTAAATCAAAGTTTTTTGAAATTGAATGATAATGAATAAATTGTTTGCTGACAATGATATAGAAAGGAATTTGGAGATTTGGTATTGTTTTGAGATATTAGACATGAAGAGAAGAAAAAACATGGAAAGTTAGTTATATATATATACTTATGAAATAGACATGTCAATTAGTGAGAACATATATATATTGACATGTTTTAAAATAGATATTGATGGTAAAGTGTTGGAGTTTCTTATTAGTGGCCAATATATTAGAAGTTTTTTTGAAAGGAATTTGGAGATTTGGTATTGTTTTGAGATATTAGACATGAAGAGAAGAAAAAACATGGAGAGTTATATATACATATATACATATATACATATATACATATATATATATATACATATATATATATATATATATATATATACACACACACACACACACACACACACACACACACACACACACACACACACACACACACACACATATATATATATATACACATATATATATATACACACACACATATACATATATATATATATATATATATATATATATACACACACACACACACACACACACACACACACACACATATATATATATATATTCTTATGAAATAGACATGTCAATTAGTGAGCACACACACACACACACACACACACACATATATATTGACATGTTTTAAAATAGACATTGATGGTAAAGTGTTGGAGTTTCGTATCAGTGGCCAACATATTAGAAGTTTCTTCAATTGAAGGCTTACTTTAAAGAGGTTTGTAAAGTATATATAAGTGTGGTTAGTTATTTTCCATTTATGTTATATTTAATATTTTTAAAAAAAAAATTAGTGGAGGATTATCACAAATAATATACAACTCATGCTTATGTCTATGTTCAGTTTAGCTAAGTCTCATTGAAGGATTTAGAATAGTTTTAAATATTGATGCTACTGAGGATAAGGTATATTCATGTTTCTAACAAGTGAATTATAGGATATATGGATATTGATGGGTTGTACTCATCCCATAACTTCATAAAATATTAGGGCCCAAAATGTTTCATGAAATTTTGAATTCTCAATATTTTGAATATACATAAATTTCACAAGTATTTATTTTACACTTGTATGGTTCCATACAATTTCAAATATATGATAGTGATTTTATTGGTGTGATACTTTCCTCTTAGATTATCATTTCCCTTAGCCATAATTATTATACTAATTTAATATTCTTGTAAAATTCCATTCCAAAGTCCATTTCATAATGTGACCCACTTATGTCTTAGATAAATTAATCAGTCACCTTTATAACCTAAATCATAAAGTTCACATTAAAATTTATGGCCTTTTTAACATCTAAGTCCTAAGTATAAAGTCCGTGCACCTCATTTGTAATTATTGTGACCCTTTTACAATAGTGGACATAATTGCATATTAAACTTTAATGTAAAAAGTCATGGGTCCATCTAGAAGGATTTTACAATAATCCATCCCCAAAATACATGACTCCATGATAATGTGTATTACAATTCTAAATTTTAGTGGCCATAATACTAGTTTAGGATTATGACAAACATAAGGTTTAAGTCATGGACCCAATTATTTATCAATAAATATACATAATATAACATGTCCACAAAACCTTTCTTTCTCAAGTTAATCCTATTTCCAATTTAATACCATGGATTGCAAATATTTAGAGGCCCCTTTCGATTCCATCAATATATTAAAATTGGCTCTTAGTTTTGTTTATCAAAAGTTCACATCACATTTTGTCATTAACTAAGTCTTATACTTGGGAAGTTCTTAGTTTGAGCCTACGCACAAGCACAAATGGTGACTTAGATAATTTGGTTGTAAATATGGATTTCAAGAAGCAATGCATGGAGATTCAAAGTCTAAAGCATCCAAAAACTGCATAGTGATAAAATCAATGCAAAATGGACCCTTTAAATTCTATGTCCTCAAGGAAACATGGATTTGAAATGTGTGACTATTAGAAGGAAAAAAATCAGTGAGGTAAGAGGATTCATTTGGAAACAGTGGTTCACGTGATCCACGACAAACTAGAGGTCTCCATGTGTCTCATTTGAAACCTGCTCACATGTTACCATGTGGACTAACTTGTGTTTATCAGGGGCACTTTCTATATTTGCAACAAAATGGAAAAAATACAAAAGGAAAGTAGAGTGGACTAATAATTTAGTGACCTATGTGATCATGCCATGTGTCACTCTATAAAACATATATAAAGGGTTCCTCCAATGCACGCAAGAAAAAAATTATATGTAAAATATGGGAATATAATTTAGACTGGTGGAGTTTTAAAAATTAAGAAAATTTCACACATCCACGAGTAATTTTGTGTGATAACATGAACCCCATGACTAATAAGGAGTGGTCATGTGTCATAAATTATTTAATCACGGGAAATGAGAGGGTCGATCAAGTACATATAATATGTGATATTTAGGCCATAGATGTTTGCACTTAGATATTAGAGGTCCTATGTTTATATGGACTTTAATTCTTCAAGCGTATCTACATCATTTAGTGGTAGTAAATACATAAGGACATAATTATAGAGATTTAATTTTTCTTTTCCAATAATATCATGAAGTTTGGCATATACATTTTAAACATGGTTAGTCATGTTAAAAATATCTCTCTAATATTTATAGAATGATCTAAAATTTAATTATAATTGATATATATTCAAAAGCTTGTTTTTAGTGGAAGTTCATAATTTTATGATTTCCCATGTAAAATCACATAGCTGATTTAATTGATTTAGGATAAGTTTAAAATTGATAAGAGAGTATTTATTTTCATGATGAAATGTTTTTAGCATGAAAAACATATAAGACAAGGTCTCACTCCATTGAGTGATTGAATCATATTGAGTATATCGTGCATGATTATGCCTAACAAGTGTAGTTTTCAATATTCGTCTTTCCACATTATTTTGATTTCACATGACATACTATAAATTTTTAAAGTGGTGTCTACATTCATATTAAGATAAAATTGATCTTGTGAACTAGGGGATTTATAGTAATTTTTTTCTCAATTTGATGTGTATGATCACAAATGTTAATTTTGAATGATTTGAGATCTATAGTGGATTCTTATTAGATTTTCTATGTAGATAGGTTTATGCATAGGTAAAAATGGTAATGTATCTACATGCATAAAATATTATCATATTCATTGTAGAATGTGAAATTTTATAAAATATTATTTATAAGTATGGTAAAATGTTATAAATAGATGAAGTATATTATTCATCTAGATATTTTTGGTTGATATTTTAATATAGGTTGAGCTTTATGTTGAGCCTTTGATTTGTGTATTTTTAATGTTTCAGTCATGTGTTAGTTATATCTTTCCAAAATAATTTTTATACTTTAAAATTGTAGAGAATCTCTCAATAAGTAGCAAATTTAAAGTAAATTTATTATTAGTTATTGAGTTATGATATATTGTGTTAGATTTTAAAGATAATATTATAATTTTTTTTAGTTAAATTTTTTGTGGTGTTCATTTATTTATGAAGTCACTTAAGTTTATTATGTGAAAAATGACTTATCATATTATGAAACTCATTTGGGAGTGAAATATTTAGTTTATTATTATATTATATTCATTTTATTATGAGTGTTTAAGTGTAGACATGTAAGCCTTTAGTAAGCTAGGAGTTACTGCATGATGTAGTCTTGCATCTCAATTATATTTATCCAATAGATAAGTCATGTTCAAAGAGGGTAATTTGATCACATTTTTTTTAAAATGAAGTTATTTATACCCAATTGCACTAAGAATTGTGATTTTAATAGTTTTAACCATACATTAATCTATATGTTTATCTTCTTTGTTACTAATCTATAACATAGAGTGTGATTATCTTTACTTGTAAATTATAGCGTGATTTTATATACTTTTAAGTTTGAATTTATTTATACCTATACTTGTAAATTATCTTTTTTTTAATAATCTATAACATATAGTGTGATTAGGTATTTGTACTATTATTTATAATAATTAGGCATACAAATACAACACATTTTTATTCATGTATCTCAATGCTTGTGTGTATGTGTCTATTGTTAATTATAAATCACATATTTTTGACTTACTCTAAGAAATCCTCAATTTTATAGGGATAAAAGTGTAAATTTTAAACACCCTACTTGTGATAAGAGTCCTCAGGTCTCGACTTAATTTGAAGAGAAGAGTTAATAGACATTGTTGCTATAATAAATTATCCTTATAATTATATATTATTTTCTTATTAAATAAATAGGTGTAGATTAGAAAGCTAACATATCATATTTTATGGAACCTATCTCTTCAAATTCCCATGACTATCTATCTATAACACATAATTGAACCACTTTAAAATGATTATAGAATCTTCATATGTGAATAGTTGTTAGATAATTAAACCACTATAAAATGAATATAGAATCTTCATATGTGAATAGTTTCCCACACATGAAGTTGTATGATATTTGGCCACTTTCATTCAAAATTTATCATTAATATTATTTAAATGATATTAAAAATGCATCAACTAGTGATCCCATGTAGGGTATATTACCATTTTAAATTCCATATGATGTTCAATCTATAATGTGATCACTATTAAAAAAATGTTTCCATGAACATATGGCATTGTGAAATGCATCATGATTCTAGATTCCATATGTAAAGGAATTTATATTACCTTTAAGGACACATGGACTTATCTAAACCGCATAATATTTGTTTAAACATATGCCTTTCGAATTTTAACCTCCTTGTATAATGGGACCTGTATAATTATCCATTCTAATTAAAATAATAATAATTCATAGACCTTTAGAAATATGATAGCCACCATTGACTTTGAGCTATGATGATGGTGTGAATAAGCCATCATTATGACGTTTATCACTCTCATGAACTATGTGATCCTTGGGGATTTTTGAGGCCATGAATTTCATGTTCAAGGCTCTATAGGGATTTTAAAATGCCATCAAATTCATGCTATATAAGTCTGTGAAATCCATGCTTCATCATCCACGGGGATCTATCAAGGTCATGGACTCATGATCCATATTTTTGGGGGGTTTAGCAAGGCCATTGAAATGTTAGAATATCAATTCCATCTTAGAATCATTCCAAGTCTGCAATGATATCAATTAGAATTAGAATTAGACTTAGTGATGACTGATAGTTATAATTACATGTGGTAATTATTAACACATTGAAAAATTAGTGAATATGTGATGATACTTATAGGAATTTATGTGGAATTCGCTAAACATAAAAAAAGTAACAAAAGTTTAAAATATGAAATGTGTGTGGCTTCCATTGAATTAAGGAAACAAATATGTGAAGTATGTGTGAAATTTAAGACAAATATATGAGGCCTTGATAAATTAAATTGTACATTTATGAATGTAAATGTGACCCAAAAAATATATCAATCTAAAAAATTGTCCCAAATTTTTTTATTGAACATTATCTAACTTATTATTCTTGGATGTAACTACATCAGACATCTAAGATAAATTAAATTATCCATGACTTTATACATATGAATCTATTATCACCTTCTCAATTTATTTTACATGTTTATATTATATTAGTTAATTGATCCAAGTTGCATATTTGAATGCATCATTGTCCATAGCAAGATCCCTTTTTGCATCAAGATAGCTAAGTGGATTAAACATTTATAAGTGTATGAAAAAACCAAGGGAAACCACACACTAGGGACGTTGATGATTGTATTTTTCCATTTTTTATTATTGTAGCTATCCCATCACAAATCCATGACCATCCTTATATCTGGTGCTCATCAATTTGGGCTACCCTATCACACTTAGGATTTTGGGTGACCTGATAAAAAAATCTCATTCAATCCATTACTAAGGGAAGGAGAATAAATTGAAAATTATAGTCTCAATATATGGACTAAATGGTTCTCTTGAATAGGCTCTAAGGCCTTTGAATGAAATGTGTTGATTAATTATAATATTTCTAGGTGCTAAGGTTGCAGGATTAAAATCCCAAAATAAGATGCATGAAGGAATGGTCTATATCTTTTGTTTCTCTTCAAGATTTCATACCTCATGAACATAAAATCTAAATAAGTAGAAGCTATAGAACTTTCATGCCCTAGGAGTTTAAAATGTAAGGAAGATATAGACATGACACATGATCTACATAAATAGAGAGGGAACCACCCTTGCCACATATGTCAGAGGAAAGATTTATGGAGGCCCTCCCTTTACCACCTATGAGAGATTAAAGACTTGTCAAAGCCCCAAATTTTCCACCTATGGTGGAAGATATATTTGTAAAGGCAATTCCCTTGCCCCCATGGTGGAGGAAAGATTTGGGATGGTGCCCTATCTATGTGGACTTAATGGAGAGAATGAGGATGATTTGACATTTTATATCAAATAGGAAGAAGTGATTTCACTACAATATATTACCTTACATGTGGAAGAGGTTAATAAATTAAGAGATGAGGTGGTGTTGTCAAATGAAGCAATGAGTCCTCATTCTCTAATAATAACTTTTTATAAATACATAAAATAGAATTATGATCAATGTATATAGGCCACAATATCAATAGAACTCCTAGAGTCTCAATTTCCACCATAGAATTCCATCTATAGTAAATCATGAAGGCACCCAAAGTTAAATGGGAAAGAAGTCAATGCAACATCGTGGACACTCAAAAGTATCCATAGAGGTGAGAACTAGTAGCATCCTAGGTAGGTCCACAAGATGCTAGAACTTGGCAACATTATGACTTCCTTATAGCCTTCTTTGTGCTTTACCACATGGCATGATCATGTTGAATCTAGACCTCCCATTTACTTGGATTATCTATTGCTTCCTTTGGCCTCTGAATGGATGGGATGTTGCCACATCACAACATCCTGGGCCTTCAAATCTCATAGGCTTATGGGATAATTGTGTACTCCCCTATGGGGCCAGGTTACTATTGATTAAAAAGCACGTGGTACCTTTACATCTAATATGTCTTTGGGAAATAAACCATTATATTCAACATGGGTCTTTATAGAGGCAAAAATATCAAGGACATGTGGTGCCCATGATAGATTACAATATGTATGATGTGGGCACCCCTTAATGCTTGAGAGTTAAACCTACCAACCCTCATAACCACGTAAGATTGATTTGTAATTGACCACTTTTTCTCTCATCTAGTGACTCCTCTAATAGTACATTCACATTGTATCATGAATGATGCCCCCTTATGCACTCATGTGGTATGCACTTTTCAAAATCTTTGGTACTCACTTCCACCACAACAAAATTAACAAGATAAACTCCATAACCTCAATCTATTGCCCCTACATTAGCATCATTATGGAATGTGTATGATATAGCCCCTATAGTATATGATATCACATGAAACTTAATGTCATTTCCCCTCATCATCATCACCTAGATGAATTTGAAATATGTCACCACTTATAAGTTATGTGTGACCTTGTCATAATTTCTACAGCTGTTAATATATTGGTAGCATAGATGGACATAAGCTACAATATAGACTTTAGAGCCTCATTGTATTGTTTCCATGTCATTAGTATTGCAACATTAAATTGTATCACACATTGAACATGGATCCTTATCATAATCAAATCAACGTCATGTTATCCTCATCGACCCTTCACAAGAACAAACATCCAAAAAAAAACCTACCACCTTAGAAGCTATATACCCCTTTCTAATGGATGCAAGTCATGTAAATCCAATAGCTTCCTTAAATTCATAGTATTTTAATAGACATAAATGAAATCTATCACATAGGGATTAGGCAAAGAGGCTATCTCTTTCCATGAAGAATACAAGCCATCATAGAGTAAAGCATTGCATGGAAATTTAGATTCTGATAAATTCTCCCCGCCGCTCCGCCCCCCTCCCCCCCCATAATTACCTTACACAAACTTAATTTTACATTCAAATTAATTATTATAGAGCATGAAAGTTGTGAATTATTTCAAAGTGAGTTGAGTGATGATGGTGAGCAGTAATGTCAAGGTATTTAAGGTGATGAACTCAAAGAGACTTAGGTAGCTATGGACCACTTAGAGGCTTTTCTTACAAAACTTAATAACTCATTTATATATTTATGGTAGATTTTTTAAGGTTTTATTGTATTAAAGTATGGAATGTTAGAGTGAAATATTGTAAACTGGTAGTCATACCTCACATCAAACTCAAAGATGGTTGACCCTAACTCACCTTTTATGAATGAAGCATTAAAAAATGAAAATATGTTATTCATTTTGATAATACTTCAAAAATACCGATGAGATGTGGGTGAGTTGTTAAAGTGTCTTGGTTTTTATAAGCACCACCCAGGTTCAATTCTTAGTTTGGTATCAAAGGTTGGATGTGGTCGATTATTAAGTAATCTTGGGCCAGTTATGGCCGATCATTGATATTCTTAGGCTAGTTGTGGTTGATTATTGGTAATCTTGGGCTAGGTTATGGTTGTCGATGGTATTCTTAGGATAGTTTTAGTCATTTATGGGTATTCTCTTGGGGATATGGGCCCCTAATTGTGTCCCAGACTGGTTGGAGCTTTGGTCAAAATCCATTAGGACAAGGACCCTTCAACCTTGAGTATCGATAACAAAAACTTCAAAAATATATTTTTTGATGATTGCTCCTTTAGATTTTTTTAAATTTTATTATTATTTACCAACAAGCATAAATAATATTCTTATGAAGATAAAATCTAATTATGGTTGACTTTTCTTTCAAGGGTTTGAATATGTTGTTTTCATACATTCTTAAAACTGATGTAATTTATTTATGTGTCAATATATTAAAATCATGGATGAATAGAAGCTACAAGAAATATTTTGGGACTTCAATGTCTTATACCCAAATTAATGCCATTGAAGTAGTGATTTGACCTGACATTGGACATGGGGACCTATTATAATCATATGATCTCTTATGACATACTCGACCACCCTTGGTAGTAGAAAATGACCAATGAAAGATGTTGTCACCCTACCAATCTACGGACCCCTTTTCAATATGTGCATACTATGTAAATCTATCTTTGGAATACAAAATGGTCCCTTTGTTGTATGATATCACCTAAAATATTTTGCCACTTGCATGTTTGGTATGGATTTGCCTTTTTGAAACCCATTGTCACTATTGAATCTCATTGTGAAATGGAACATTTCCTTCCTACATATTTGATTGCCAAATCGTATGAAGGAATACACAATCTCATTTTCAATTACCACCTCCACAAAAATATAACACTATTTTTGTTTACCACTTTTTGCACAAAAGATGAGATGGGGTCATTAGTTATGAGTTTTTAGTAAGGTACGACTGTTGATTTACACTCTTTCACTTCATAAAATTGCACATTCTCAAAACATAAAATTAAATATCTTTTATTGTAACTTGCAATTTTAATAATAATATAATATAATATTAAAATAAATTAATATAGTATATATTATTAAATATTATTATATTATAAAAATATAATATATATATTTATATATAATAAAATATTTATTAATAATAAATATATGATAATTATATAGATATTATAATAATTTATATATATATATATATATATATATATATATATATATATATATATATAATTATTAATTATTATAATATATAGATATTATGATAATTATATAGATATTATAATAATTTATATATATATATATATATATATATATATATATATAAAGTTGGAACCTAATTACCATGAAATAACACCAAAGCAAATGCCTTGCGAATCAGTTGATGCTTGGATAAATTGATGATAGGGGTAGTTGGAGAAGTTTTATGATAGGTATGGATGGGTAAATAGGCCACAGCATTTTTTATAACATATAAAGCAAAATCAATTGTGTATTTTGTACTTGATCTATGCATTTTCTAAGCATATTGGTAGATATTGAATTATACCACCTACTAGTTGTTTTCAATTTGTCATCCATGTTTCTTTGCTATTGGACCTCTCACAAGGGACAAGAAATGATCATATTGAATTCTTATGCTCATATTTTCCATAGAATATTAAAAACATATAATAGTTTAGTCTCTAAAGGAAGGGTTGACATGCAATTTTCAAGTTAAAACATGGAGGCCACCTCATCATGAAATTACCTTCCACACATGTAGTACCTACCACACATGAAATTCTCTTTCCTTTAGACCACTGTGATGGTCTAAGAATAACCAAAAGAATACCAAAACATTCTAAAACACATATGAACTAATATTTCAAACATTATAAATGATTATTCATAAGTCTATAAATGAATAGGGGTCTAAAAATGTGATACCAACAACTATTTTAATGTATTTTAAATCTGTGTATAACATAATCATCATAATCATCTAAACCACTTGTCTATCAAAATGAATACTAACATGATTCCATTAATAAGAGATTTAATCATGTAGACATCAAAAATATATCTAATAAAACAATCAGAATAATAACTGCACTAATAAGCCATTACATATATCATGCAGAGTTAAAAATTACAAACTCTTTATGCCCAGAAATAATTTTACACCAAATGTGCCTTATATAACTGAAACCTTGATGAAAACAAAAAAGCAAATGCATGTTTCTAACTTGGAATTTGTGCATGCAAAAAACCAAATAAATGACAAGTAATTTTCATGCAGCGTGGTTTCAAAAGTGATTATTTTACAAAATCTTTTTTTTAAATATTAAAAAAATCCATATGAGCGTGGATAATCAGCCATTTTCATTTCAGATAAAGCCCACTAAAAATATTCTTGTTAATCTACAACTGCATGCAAGCGTTTCAAAGAGAATCTTGAGTTCAATAACTATAAACAAATATATGGAAAATGATAAACCTAATTTAGAGTCACACAAAGATGATTATATGCAAAAATTTTGAATTTGACAATAATTAAGAAAATGATAACACCCAGGGCTATTTAAGAAACACCCCCCCTCCCCCTCCTCCCCCACACACACATATATATAAAGATTAACATATGCATCAATATATATATATATATATATAAAATAAGATTATTGAAACTTTTTTTAAATTTCATTTATACACATACACACATCTGTCTCTCTCTTTATGTGTGTGTATAGAAAATTATGTTATCATATTCTATTTTGAAATAATTGATTAAATCAATTTTTTAAATTCTTCACAATCAATTAAAATAAATATCAAACATAATTTTATAAAAAAAGTGTTTCTAATTTTTTTTGAAATGTACTATGTCTTTCAAAAATCCAATAAAACCAAAACATTTATCAATAAATCCATTCAACACCTTTAGGCTTCTTGAACATTCACTTAACTACTTGATTTCAAAACTAATAATAATACAGCGTAAAATTTTAGATGCTTTCCCAGATGACAACATTCGACTTCCACAACAAAGAAACTTGTAAGGAAAATGAGTGACCGGCTATACCCCATGTCTAGGTAACATTGAATGTAGGCCAAAGAGCCATGTGGATCATTGAATGTGAAACACATATTTGATGTGGTGGTGGCCACCTTAATTTGTATAAAATTTTAATATAACCTTGTGTCAAAAGTCATAGCAAGTCTAGTGACCTTGCCAAGTTCATTACTAAGGAATTTAACCATCATAAACAAAATATCTCCAAATCTTCTTCCACGTCTATCTATCCCACCATCCAAATATGGGTAGTTTAAAACATAGAATTGATAAGACTAAAGTCTTATAAAATTTATCAACACCGTGTTGGGACATTATTAAGGTTTTAAGACATCAAATGAGATTAAATTTTATCATGAGCCCGCATATCACTAAACAATGGGTTCTTCGAAGTACCTTTGGACTAAATAAAAAATTAATATATAAAATGCCCATGAAGGAAATGCTCCGTCATTAGCGAAATAGATATGTCAAGACCATGTGCCAACATAAGATATGGATGATGTGACCACTGCTATTGTCATTGTTCAAATATTCAGCATCAACATAGTTTAGAATATAGAAAACATAATTATATTCATTACAAGATGCACTTAGATTATGATCTTAGGTGGTGTCGATAGGGCTTAGGAATTTGTTAATTCAGGTTCTAAAGAATAATAAAGTCCTCAAAACTATGAACAATCTGCAACATATAGACTTTAACTGTACATTTGTTACAAATACAAAGAATATTACATTCATGAAAATCATGAAAACCATGTAGAACAAGATGTGCATGGAAGCAAATGTGACATGATAAGTTTAAAAATTATCATGATACTGACTCAAAATCACTATTTTAGAGATGATGAATTTAATTATGAAGATTGAAAGTATTCATTTAGACTATAAGAATGTTCATGTGAACAAACATGTTTCTTACAAGAATAATTTTCCATTATTTTAGGTATATTATTACTTAAAAAAAATATAGAATATGAATTAGATAGTATTATATTGAGTGAAATCAAAATGATTATTTTATCAATTTATCAATCAAATACGTTATGTATTATTTTGATAATTACTAACAAATAATTAAATACAAAAATTAATCCATAATTAAACAAGTATAATGATAATAAAAAGTTATAAATAAAGTTGGTTTCCTTGCCATACATAATAATTTAGATGTAGTATACCAAATTTTTGAATTTTTAAAATATTTTGAAGAGGGTATAAAAATTTATGATAACACATCTCTTCATCAAATGTTTTGTCCGCTAGTGGTTTAGAATATGGTGTTCATCACTATATGAGCTATTCATCAAAATTTTATAATAGTGCTAGTTGATTCATCCAACACCGATAATCTATATATAGTTGTACACAAAATGTTATCGTTATAAAACATGATAAATCTTAATATTTTTATATGAGATCCTTAGTGTCATAAATTCAAATTTGGTCCAAGAAAAAAAAATATATTGATAATATACACTTGATAAATATAATGATGACTATATAATTCACCCTCGATTGAGAGGGAAAGTGATTGATTTTCAGGAAGAGTTTTCCCAACTAATCATGTGTTTTCCTTCTTGGTCAAGAGTGGACTATATATAAAGGTGCTTGGATATCTTGTTATTTTTGACATAGTTCTCCAAATTCTTAAACACATCACTCACTCACACACACACACACACAGTGTGTGTGTGTGTGTGTGTGTGTGTGTGTGTGTGTGTGTGTGTGTGTGTGTGTGTGTGTGTGTGTGTGTGTGTGTGTGTGTGTGTGTGTGTGTGTTTTAGAATTTGGAGAACTATGTCAAAAATAACAAGATATCCAAGCACCTCTACAAAAAGGTCACCAAAAATGGGTAAAATGGAATGACAAAGAAATAGAGGGAGATAAATTCAATATATCCCAAAATGAAGGATTACTGACATCAAAATGAATGGAAACATGAGTTCCATGACTAAAACCATGCATAAATGTGCTAGAGGCCATTTGGACCTTATAAGGTCTACCTTGATAATTTTTTTGATCAGTGGGAACAATATCATTTTATTGAGATCATCCCAAAACATTATTCCTATTATTACTCTGAGAACCTATAATCTAATTTGAAATTATGTTTAAAAATGGATAGGGAAAAGAGTAATAAGAAACATTTCAAATATGATTATTATCTTTGAAAACATTGCATAAAAAGAGTAAAAATATCTAACTATTTATTCAAAATGCAATAAGATATTGTATCAGAAAACTAACCAACCGACCCAAAATTTTACAACTAAAGAATCAAGAACCTGACAAAGTGAAATACCACTATTTCAATAAAGATTTCAAAACAAAATATAATACAACATATTAGATCCACATAAATTTACTTTAATTACAATTACAATCCTTTAAAAAATTCTTCCCATACAAATTTCTCAAAATTAAAGCACAATATGAATTTCAAAAAAAATTACACACGCTTCATTATGCTTATATTTGAATCTAAAACTAAATTAAATCATAATATAATGCCAAAACATTTCAAGATAATAAACTAAGAGTTTATGAAGGGTTTCAAAATAATTATATTTGTGTTCAATCCAACACATGACAATATCTTTTATATATTTACAAAA
The DNA here is from genome assembly GCA_037957365.1 of Torreya grandis. NCBI lineage: Eukaryota > Viridiplantae > Streptophyta > Pinopsida > Cupressales > Taxaceae > Torreya > Torreya grandis. Next base: position 1,691,969 of record JARHVA010000454.1, on the reverse strand, counting down.
TTATTCAAATTTAACTTCATGCAATAACTCAAAAATCAATTTACTTATCCTTACAAACCACCATGATGATCCAAGAATAACGAAAAAAATATCAAAATCTTCCTTTTAAAAAAAGAAAGAAAAAGTGAATTAAAATAAAAACATTATAAATGATCATAAATGCATATAGGTCTCACAAAATGTGATACCAACAACTATCTAAGTGTCTTTTGAAACTTAGTATAACACAATCATCTAAACCACTTGTCTACCAAAATGAACCCCTGAATACCTATAGGATTCCATTGTCATAAATATTTAATCGTGTAGCTATCAAAAATACATATTTTTAAAATAATTAAAATACATTTGCACTACTAAGCCATTACGTATATTATGCATAGTTAAAACTTATAAACTCTTTATGTTCGGAAATATTTCTATAACAACTGTGCCTTATCTGACTGAAACCCTAATGAAAATCAAAAGCACATGCTTGTTTCTAACTCAGAATATGTGCATGCGAAACCCAAATAAAAGACCAAGTAATTTTCATGCAGCATGGTCTCTCCATAGTTATTATTTTATAAAACCTTTTTTTTTAAAGTATTAAACAAATTCTTCTAAACTTTGATAATCAACCATTTTTATCTCCAAGAAAACCCATAAAAAAATATTCTTGTCAAGCGAAAATTGCATGCAAGCATTTCAAAGAGAAACCTAAATTTAATCATTATAAACAAGAATCTCAAAAAATGAAAATCCCAACTTAAAGTCACACAGAGATGTCTGCATGCAAATATTGTTCTTTGAATCGGAAAATAGCCAAGAAAAAAGTAACACCTAGGTGCATTCAAGAAACAACCGATGTGCATACAAGGATTAACATTTGAATCAATAAAACCAAAATAATCTCTCTTTATCCCAAACGAAATTACTTAAACTCCTTCCAAACTTCAACTTTGTTTAAGGAAACAACTGAAAGAAAAAAACACACATACACAGAAAACCATTATCATATCCTGTTTTAAATTAACTCGTTGCAACCAAATTCCTAAATTCTTGACAATTAATTAAAAGAAATAATCAACCATAATTGTATGAAAAATGTGTTACTAAAGGAAATTTTGAATGCAATGTGTCCACCAAGATATAATAAATTCAAAATAATTTTCAAGAAATCTATTCAACACCTATGGTCTTCTTAAAACATTCGTGCAACTACTTGATTTCAAAACCAGTTAGTAATACAACCTAAAATTTTAGAAGCTTTCCCATAAACAAATGATAGCATTCAGATTCCACTGCAAAGAAGCTTGTGAAGAAAAATAAGCGATCAAATGAAATGAAAATGATCGGATATACGCCATCTCTAGGTCGCATTGAATTAGAACCAGAAAGCTGAGTGGTTCATTGAATGCTAATCATGTACTTGATGTGCTGGTGACCGCCTTCATTTTGTCTAAAACTTTAATTTAAACCTGTGCCCAATCTCATGCCACGTTTAGCAACCTTGTCAAGTTCACTGCTAATGAATTTAACCATCATAAAAAATATCTCCAAAATTTATTCCACATCTATCTTTCCCATCAAGCAGATATTGGTAGCTTATAACATAAAATTGATGAGACTAAAGTCTTATCAAATTTACCAACAATTTGTTGGGACATTATCAATGTTTTAAAACATATAAAATGAGATCAAATTTTTATCAATGAGCCCGTATATCACAAAACACTAGGCTTATTCGAAGTCCCTTTGGACTGATTGATATATCAAATACCAATGAAGGAAATGTTCAATCGTTAACCAAATGCCTATGTAAGCACCACGTTCCACCATAAGATATGATAATGTGATCAATACTAAGAAATAAATTGGGATAGTCATAGAAATCTATAAAAAAAAAAATTGGGTCGATCCCAAAATAGGTATTCTACGTATAGCCATCAATTGTGTATCCACAGATGTAAATATATGAATGAAAGTAGTAGTAATCATCATCTCAATATAATATATTATAAGATCTAATTTTCTAAAAGGTTGATTAATATTATTTAAAAAAAATTATATTATTTCTCAAAATTGATTTCCATTTTTTACATTTTTAATCTATAAAATAATATTAAAGATGTTATTTTCTTTTCTTCTCTCACAAATTTATTTTATAAAATTAAAAAGTGCTTTTAATTTTTAAATATCTACACCATTGATATTATAAAGATATGTTCTACCATAGTATTTAGTAATATGTTCAGCATCATTTCCATAGTTATTAATAATATGTTCATTTATATCAATGTGTTCTTTATCATTGTTTGTATCAATATAATAAAAAAACATGTATGGAATTGATTTTCACCATTTTAATTAGTATATAAACATGTGGTTTGAGTAATAAAAATTAGATATGTTAAATTATAATGTCAATTAATCTATAAATTTGGAGTATAAGTGAAAGAAAGCTAATTTTCTTAAATAACATATGGTTTAAAGATGAAAGTACTAAAAAAAAACATAGGGTAAGAGAATAATTTTCATTTTTGAACATGAGTGAATGGAAAATAAAAAGTTAGATCTAAAATTCAAATTTTAATAGAGGATGCCCATGAGACCTTAAGAAAAATCAAAATTTTATTGTAGGATAAAACCTAATCATGATCAACTCAAATGATCAGATTCACCACCTAAATGTTTAACTTATTTCAGATTTAGGTGTCATACATAAGTGTAAAACTATGCACTTACAAATTATATAAAATATTGAAATGAATACACTAATTCAAATTGAAATGGATAAATAGATATTTCATTGTATCAATTTAGAATTGATAAAATAAAACTGTAAAAGTGTACTTATTTAATTTTGGTTTTGTTTATAATAGAATGCCTCTCTACACCTATAAATGTATTTCAACTTCTTGTCATTTGGTGTTCAAACCTTTGATTTTTTTTTAAAACCTCCCTAAACGTTGCTGCTAAAATCTTAGCCTTGCACTAATAAAAAATGTTAAGTTGTTACCGGTAATATCTCTACACACTTTGAAGGTTTGTAACCCCTAAGATCCCAAAAATTATTCTTAAAAAGTATTGTTGTGTGTATGTTTAGGTAAAATATTATGAACTAACTTATGTTTTCATTCTCCCTTCATATATAAACCTTAATTATGATTTCAACCATAATATTTTCCTTGAAATATAGGGTAGTATTTTAGGCTAAATAATTGCAACCATTCCCAACAAAATGGATAAGTTTTCCCTACGATCCAATACTACAAATATGGATCAAATTTCATTGAATTCTCCCCCTTATGTGTGTTTGAAACATTAGGTAAAATATAGAATTTAATAGAATTATTTGATCTTAGACATTTGGGACAATGCAACATTTAATTTCATCTATTTATAATTTTATCTAGGCTTACTCCTTTTCAAGATTTATATATGTGTATGCATTTTTTATAATTTCTTAGGAGAATACTAGATGTTTTCTCAGGGTTGATTTTTAAAAAAAAAAATATTATAACATTAATTATGATTTTTATTTATATATGACTTTTCAATATTTAACATTATGATTGTCCCATGAAATGTGTGTACGCTGACCTAATGGAAACTTTCAATATTATTATTATTTTTTTTTAAAAATTGTGCTTAGACACTATCGTTAAAGGTGTGCCCTAGTGGTTCCTGTAACTATCCAACTAATATTGGTATTATATTGGAAGTTTAAATTAGTGATGTGAGTTATGTAGCAAGTCTTTCTAGTATTATAGGATGTTATTGTATAGACTAAGTTGATCTTGAATAGGTGTACTTCATGAATAGAGTTAACAAATACAATAAAAGGGTATAATGATAGATGGAAAGTATGCACATGAGTTAAATGTACATGCAATGCCAAATAATTTTAATTTAGATGTTTTCAAAGTGTCTAATATAAAATTTAGGTGCGTAAAGTGGGAAATTTAACCATTTTTGATTTTTTTGAATTAATCTTACATAAAAGGATATCAACATGATGCATATTTATGGGAATCATTTGTTCAAAAAGGCCCCAAGGTGTATGTTTTTACCTCAACTAGGATTTTTATTGTCAATATAGTTTTATCTACAAGATGGGTAAGCTTTGTGTGTTGAAAGGAAGAAGAGTTCAACTATTGAGATAAACATATACGTAAGGAGTTGTAGGTCACTTTACAATTACAAGATAATGAAATATTTATATAGGTATGTTTATTGGCCAAATATGAAAAATGATATTGTAAAGTTCATAAAAGGATGGGTATTGTGTAGTAGAATAAAGCAAAGTAACTAGAAATTGATTAATATATGTCATTATAGGTTCCTTCTAGGCCATGAGAAAACATTTCCATGGGTTTTGTAAGTGGGTTGCATATGTATAATAATGGAAATGGCTATTTTTTTAGTTATGGATTAGTTTAGTAAGATGTGTGTTCTTATTTGATGTAAAAAGACCCTTAAAATTAATTATTTAGCCTTTTTTTTGGTGTGTGGGTTCATTTGGGTTTCCTAGTTCTATCATTTAAATTTGAGATTCAGTATTTGCTTGAAATTTTTGAACCACAATATGTGAGAAGATGGATCCTAGACTAAAAAAATCTATTGCTTTTCATCTATAAATAAATGCGTAGACCAAAGTATTAATATAACTTTGGTGCAACTCTTGAGAGGGTACAATAGGAATTCAACATTCTTATATCAAAATGTTTTATTATTATATTAATAAATCTCCTTTTGAAATTTTTTTTGGTTACTTCTATGTGAATTTGATGTTCTTCTAAAATAACTATAAAAATTAATTGGGAAAGTAGATTTGAAAATCCAAAAGGCTACAAATTCATTAAAAATATTCATCAAATTCATCTCCAAGAAAAAAAGAACTTGTAAAAATCAAACTAAATGTACTAAAAAAAACATTACTCTTTATATGAAAATGTATTCAATTATTAATTTTGATAAATTACATCTATTTGGGACTTCAATGGCAGATGATGAAGAATGAGATCTATTTATAAATCATAATTGAAGACATTACTCCTAATTATCATATGGAATTGGATAAGAATATCATGTTGCAATTGAAAAAGAGGAGTGAAAGAAATATGGCTGGTTGAGTTAAATATTCAGGCACCGAAAAATTCCAAATTGTGTTTCAAACAAGACACGGAATACATTTCATCACTTATTGAGTTCTTTAATAATTTGGTATCAAAATCCGCTAATTAGGGAGACCTGATTTGAAATTCAAACATAGTATGCTATCCATGTGATTTAATTACTTCCAATATTCCCATCTTTGAAATAAATTATTATAAGATTCTTATTGAAGACAACTCAACTAAAATTCATAGTTAGAAATGTGCATGAAAAATTTCCAAAGTAAAGGGAAGTTTCAGAGTGAATCAGACACCTTGGTAACAACTTTGTCTTTTAATGCAAACGTAACATCATCACTTTTTAGATAAACTTGTTGTGGCATCGTGCCTTTGAAAAAAATCCTACCAGAAAATAGTTTGATCTGAGTCTAAAAATGTGACAATTATAAATGTGGCTTCTTTTCAGAATTTCTAACGGTTTAGTCCATATCTCGGGCAATAATTGTACCTCCAATGTTGAGTTTGTGAAATATAGGCCTTTCAGATATAAAAACAATAAAACGGAAGTGGGTTCAATGGTACCGTTGTAAGTCTAGAGTTTAAGTTTCATTATTTAATTGTTATAATAGTTATGGTGTTGTTTGTTAGATGTTATGAATTGCATGAGAACACTTATATAAGAATTATAAAATATTTTGCATATTTTATAGAAAATTTGAATTGTAAGGTGTCTATGAACACTTTTAAATGGCAGCAAATTTATATTTGAGAAATATAGAATGCATTAAGGATGCGTAAAAACTTCAATTTTATAAAGAAATTTCATTTTGGGTTTTTCCAAACTAAATTTAAGTCTTATTCATTTTATTTTCAGTCCATTTCATTTTAAATATTTTTTATTTCTTTTTAATAATCAAAATAAGGTATAACAATAATAAAACAAGCTAGTTAGTCTCTTTTTCCTAATCGAAATAAGGCATAACAATAATAAAACAAGCAAGTATATGTTATGAGTTGAATAAGATTTATATTGATAAATTGTGTGTAGATTATATACACCAAATTAAAGATCACACCTTCACCTCAAATAAATTAAGAAAAGATTTGTTTTATTATATGAAAATTATAAATAGTGACAATATTCAATAAAACAATTACATAAATCTATGAACTTTAAATTTTTCGTATTTAATAATTGTTTGCGTATTTTTATTTATTTATTTATTTATGTTTAATATTTTATTTTAAATTTTTAATAGATATTGATGTTCATATATATATATATATATATATATATATATATATATATATAAGAAAAAGGTGGAGAGCACCCATAGTATTTACTAAAAAGAGTTTGTACATGAAGAACAATCCCAATCCAGGTTCAAAACTAGGGTCCTCAATTAGATGTGATGTTATCCACATCATACTCTAAACCTTCCATTAGGAGATTTGGAAGGTTGTGCTGACCTGGTGAAAAGTAGCCACATTAGACTCTTGGTCTATGGCCAGATTAGCCAACCTGTCTACTACTTTATTGCTTTCATGATAACAGTGAGAGATAATGAACTTGTCAAGGTGGTTTAGTAAGCTTACTGCCTGTTGAAAAATATAGTTAATTTTCCAGTTATTTGAGCATTTGGATTTTAATGTTGAAACTATAATCTAAGAATCACCTTCAATCTAAAGGTTCAAGAAACCATGATTAATCACCAGATTGAGCCCATGCATCAATGCCCATGCCTTCGCTTCATTGTTCATTCCTTTATGGATTTTAGTTGACTTCATTGCCAACAAATTTCCATCCCCATCTCTAATAACACAACCATTTCCTAAGAGACCTATATTTCCTCTACAAGCACCATCAAAATTGAGCTTGGAAAATTGCTGGGATAGAGGAATCCATCTAATATGATCTCTCACCGTACCTTTACCTCTAGAGGAACAACTGCCCTTGTTACTTGCTGATTTGAGGAGATGCCAATTCCTAACCATACTATCATCCCAACTCAACCATAGTGAAGAGTTTACACTAGCTCTGCAGATCTTTGCATTAACCACCTATGAGATTGCCTCATCTAACTTATTACAAACCAATAAACATGACTTATCCTCTTTTTTAAACAACTTGAATTTTCTTTCCCACCAAATGTGACAGATGATAAGAGATGGTCCAACATCCCAGAGGCAAGCAAAATGTGATTCTCTAAACAACTTTGGCCAATTTTTGAACATGGATAGTAGGGACCTAGACAACGGTGAGACCTAATTAATTTTCATTAAAAACCACAAGGAACATTCTCTATTGAAATGGTAATTTAGAAGAAGATGGTCCAAGATCTCATCCTCAAGACCACATAAACCCAATCTCTTAATTTTGTCCCCTTTAAGAATTTTATTATGGAGTGCTACCGAAGTGAAGGCTCCAGCCTTGGGTAATATAGCATTGTTCTAACATAAGTTCACTAGCCAATCCACATTTGTCCATCCAATAACACTCCTATAACCATCCTTGGCCATGTAGGAGCTAGATTTGGTCACCGTCGAAACAATTTCATCTTCTAGATTGGAGAAAAAAACCACTCTCTTTGCCAGAATACTTCTAAGTAGAAATTTTTGCTTGATGGAAAAATCACAGTCACGTGCTTTTCTAGATAACTCTTATTTTGTCCATACCACCATCAATGTGCCAGTAATCTTTAACCTTTGTGCCCCAATGAAATTTAAGATATTCTCTAGCTTCTTTAAGTTCATCCCACTCAAAAAGTTTAAACTCCCCATTCTATGAATCATCCCCAAAATCTGCCTTATTTCCATTGTGAATCACCCATAACAAATTATGTAATAAGATTTCTATACAGTTAATAATAAAGTTTTGTTTTGCTGACCCTTGAGGAGGATCCTTAACAATGAGAATCCTTTCTCTATCCATCAAATCAAGATACTTTAGTTTCGTAAGCTTTACCCATTTGAATTATAGATTTTTATACATCACCTTATTTATTTACTTATTTAAATTATAACTCAAATATATATATTAATAATAAAATGCTAACATACAATTTTTTATGTCCATATAATTAGAATAATAATTAAATTTATTCAAAATAACATGAACCGACGCAACTGTCTTAAAACAAATCTAATTCAAAATCCTAACACTCTTGTATTTATGGTTGTGTTAGCCCTTGATAATATAAATCTAGTATAATTTAAAAAAATATTAGGACCCCTGTTAACTTATTTTATTTTTATTTTTTTTTGGGGGTGGGGGTTGGAGAAGTACATAGAGATGGGAAATATTAATTTTAAAACATACAAGTTATTTAGAACTTATTTTTCCTTGATATCGGTGGATCCACGTGTATTGTTTAAAAATAGTCTTCCACGAGAATACGATAGGAACCAATAAAAAATCTGCAGGAGACGATAAAATGGAGAGAGATGTTAAAAAATAGAATTAGATATATAGAAACAAATTAGTATGTGGATGAAAAATTGGTAAGCTGCTTGCACTATTCATTTATTATTTTTATGTAATATTATTATTTCAAAAATATGATATAATAAAGATTTATATATTTTAATTATTATTTGTATGCAATATTTTTATTTCAAAAATATGATATAATAAAGATTTATATATTTTAATTAATACTTTTTTCAAATCAATTATCTAATTTTAAAATTTAAAAGTTATAAGATGTTATATTTTTATTTTATTATAATATTCTATTTAGTATTTTCATTTTTTCAAGATGAAGTTTTGGATGAGGATTTTGTTTCTTCCTTAGTATAAAACATCTTAAAACTTATTAATAAATTGGATAAGATTTATTTTATAAAAATAAAATTATGTAAAATTATAGGTTTTTAGAGGACATAGATTTATATGACAATCTTAATTCTACATTTAAAAAGAATATCAACTTTCACAACTCTTTATGATTTCTCATATTATCACATAAATTTATAAGGGAGAAAATTATTATTTGTTTAGTTCAATCACTGTGGTGATGAGTGAAAAGGTAAAATATAAGTGAAAGGTAAAATATAAGTGAATTATATATCTTGCACAAGATAAATGATTATATATATTTAAAATCATAGAAAGGACCCCATTTATATTGTCCAAATTTTTGAAATGAGCAAAAATATTCTTTATAATAAAATAATCATAATGGTATCATTTTATTGAATTTTTTTATCCAAAAGTAAGAAACTAATAATAATTAGTAGTGGTCTTATAACAAAGCATATAAAAAATACAAAGATATATCTAAATAATGGAAGTATCTTCATACATATTATTATGTAAAGGCTTGAGGGACGGGGGAAGATATGCATTAAAAATAAATAGAAAACAAGAAAAGATGGATTAGGAAATAATGTCTATTGAAATTCATCAAAGAAAATGATTGAAGAGAATCTATTTACATATTAGATAAGGTAAAAAGGGCATACGAAGGCAAGGGTGGGACGAGGAGGACATGAATTAAAAATAAATGGGAAACAAAAAAAAAGATGGAGTAAGAAATAATATGTGTGTATTGAAATGCATCAAAGAAAATGATTGAAGAAAATATTTTTACACTTTAAATAAAGTAAAAAAAGCGTAAATGAAATTTTAATGGATTTGGTAAGTTTTGTCATGTATTATCCTTCTATCTATTTGATATTTTTGGATTTGGTAAGTTTTGTCATGTATTATCCTTCTATCTATTTGATATTTTTGTTTTTAATCTTAAGTGTGTAATCTTATTTTTATTTTTAATGCTTATTTGATATGTAATCTTATTTTTATTAAACACACTTATTTTTATTTTTAATATTTAATTGATGTGTGTAATTTTATTTTTATTTTTAATGCTTATTTGATATGATATAGTTAATTTCATTAAAAGGAATGGGGTAGTTAAATTATCATTAAAACATATGTATATTAATATATATAATTTTGTACTTATAATTTTTTATTTTTTGGTTTTTTATTTTTTGATCTATTTATAATGATTAATAAAAAAAAAAACTATAAAAAATAAAATTTTAAAGTATAGAAGAAAAAAACAACACATTAAAGTGAAAATGATAGAGTTTTTTGAAATTTCTTATGTAATCCTAGATGCAATAAAATTTGTCTAAGTAATTATTCAATTTTTAATTGATGAATATATGTTTTTTAAACATCAAATTATATATATATATATATATATATATATATATATATATATATAATTTTTAAAAAAAATAAAATGTTTGATATTTTTTATTAAATTTGTAAGTTTTATAGATTGAGTTGCAACAATAATATATCAATAGAATTAAAAAAAAAAAACTCTTACAATGGTATTGATGAAAATGATGGTGATGAAGATTATGATCATGATGATGAAGAGAGTAATAATTTAGACTATATTTTTTTAAACATTTATTTTTATAGATTTTATAAAATGATTTATTTCATATTTATTAAAGATTTATAAAGATCATTTGATTGTTATACGCTTTATTTTTAAATGTAATATGTATTACAAATATCATTTATGAGTTACTTTATATACATTACTTTAAAATATTATACTAATTCTAAATAGATAGTAGATTATTAAAATTGTCATCAGTCATCATTGCCCATTCTGATCATTCTCATCTGTAAATGAAAATATAATTAGCAACAGATCTATTATTTAATTGATAAAAAAAAACTATTTAATATTTAAAAAACAAGTACTCAAATAAAATGCAACAATAAATACACTATATATTTTTTGTTTTGAATGTTTTACTCAATTGTGTCACATAATAGTTGACACAATAAAACCTGGCCCATATTACCTGACGCATGTCCTGTGAAAATAGTTCACGAAAAAAATTATTGCTCATCAAATTTAAAAATAGAGGTAAAAGACAAATCAAAGTTTTTGATCTCAAACACACAAATTCAATGGCATAATGCAAACATGTTTGACACTAAGACGGTCACTTTAAATTTTCACTAAATCTACATTCAAAAACAACACCAAACCCCTGATGCAATTTGTGGGCTTACGACAAGCAAAATCATTCGGGGAAAAACAAAAGTCCCACATCGGAAAGTTATTTCAATTTTATGTGTTAATTTTGATCAATTCTCTCACAACAGGTGTCCCAAATACATTAAAATCCACAAGTGTGGGACACCAAAACTAGTTCCCTGTCTTGTTTCTCAAAAGCATCAACATGATTTAATAGTTACACCTTAGCATAACATAACAAGGCCAAGTTCCTGTGGGAAGGAAGCTACTTATGTCAAAGATTGGGAGTGTAAAGTATAGACTTGGTAATTATGGATGGGTACATGAATATTGCTAAAGTTTAAACAGCCAGTTGGAAAAATTATTTTTTGCAACATTTGAAGCTCGTATTTGAAGCCTGAGACTCAGAGAATGATCAGAATCCTTTGAATTAGGAGATCAATGATGCTTGGATACAAAAGACCGGCCTTGATTGTCCTGAACCCTTGGGTAAACTGCATATACAGCATGACAGGCCTCAAAAGCAAGCTTGCCTTCATTCTTCCGAGGTGGTTCCGCTGGAGAAATTACCCAAAAGCCAGCATTTGCCGGCCTTGATTGTCCTGAATCCTTGGGTAAACTGCATATACAGCATGACAGGCCTCAAAAGCAAGCTTGCCTTCATTCTTCCGAGGTGGTTCCGGTGGAGAAATTACACCAGCATTGTGAACAAAGCATATTATAAACGATTAAGAATAAAGATTAGAAAAGAATTACGGTCAAGCTTGAATACAAAGCTCACATAGAGATAGAAAAAAGCGGCAGACACCAAACACTTGTAAACAACAATCTGACTGTTAAAGATACTGAAAAGTTTATCTTGTCGTGATCATCTAGAAATAGGACTGATATCATGCTTGCCATGGTAATGGAATAAGAGGGATTCAGGGCTCCGTATCCAAGGCTGCCAATGAACCCCAATGCAGCATTCTTCCATTCCGATCAAGGTCCCGCCTGCTTGTTTTGAAAATCTGTTGAGAGGTACTGTTTTCAACTGTCTGTGTCTGTGTCTCTGTCTTGACCATCTGCTGCTGTAATTGAACGAGAGCTGCGTACTTGCCGTTTGACCTTTGGATCAGATCGTGGTGTCCACCTGACACAACCACACAAGAATACAAGAATAGGCATATCAAAGAATACAAGAATTCAGTCAGAATGCAATTTACACACAATCGGAAGAATACCAGTGTGTCATATCGCTGTGGTAGTTGACTGATAAAGTTGTGGGCATTAGCAGCCATTGCAGCACTGATGATTTCATCCGCCATTTGGCTGTGCAGCCATTTCAGTCGCAGGCGTTGGATATTTCTAATAGTAAAATTGTTGTGGATTTTCCTGATCCGCTGGCACCAACCAGAGCCGTCTCGCCAGAGAGCTTTTGCAATACATTTATTATTTCCTCTGCTATGGAAAAACCACCTGCAAGATCAAATATTGGCCAACAAACTCAGAAGAATAAACAACCTGAAAGATCAAACATTATTGTACTTGCTCTCCCTGCATTTCGATGCAAGAAAAATTGAGCTAGCATCAAAGAAAATGCTTAAATGAACAAAGAAAAGACTTGAGATTCCAGATGATGTGTTTTGAGACTAGAAGCACAGAATTGTTCATTATTTGACACTTGAATCAAAGAATTTTCTTTTTTTGACACTTGAAGCAGAGAATTCCCGTTTTTTGACACTTGAAGCAGAGAATTGACATTTTTTGACACTTGAAGCAGAGAATTTTGAAAATCCATATCAAATTAGGACGGCATAACATATTGGCTTCGTGGGAAACCTAAGGGAACCAAAATACGGTTTCCAGACATGATATTGAGTGCAAAAGTAACTGGACAAAAGGAAGACTAGTTAGTGATCAGCCTGCAATAAATTATAAGGACGTCTGATACTAATTTAGTTTCATCAATTAATCAGAGGCCTTGGTCAAACCAGTTGGTAGACAAAGCTCCTCCGAAGGATTTTTGGCTATCAAGTAACTCGAAAATGGGAACGGATGCTTCAAACAATCTAACTTCTACGTTGTTCTGGAGAGCCTGAGAAAAAGCAAATGCACAGCTGTTGAGAAAAAGCAAATGCACAGCTGTTGAGTAGATGCAATTTCAAACACAGCTGCCTGCAGGCACCGCCCGTTGCAGGTGCACCGCCACCCCATCCAAAGAAAAAACATAGTCATTGTCACACTTATCATAAGTTATCATGACTGCTCGAAAATGGGGTTCGGACAGCATATTAATTATCTTGGGCTATGCGACTCCGTCCATAACATCCGTTTTCCTGAGCAGATGAAAAATTGACAGACAATATTATTTTATAGTATTTGTTAAACATCTTATACATTACCTTAGCTAAAGGCTCACATAATGGAAACATGGAAATTAACAATATTTGATTGGCTTAAACATCGTGCACTAATCACGGGTTAAGGGAAGTTGAAGAGTAGTCCCCCTCGGGGACTAATAATTAGTTGTAAGACTCAATATATACATTTAAACAAATTATAAGTATAGAAAATGAAGAAATTATGATTGTTTATTTATTTTATCATGTGTTTTGATCTTTTAATTAAAATGTATTTTTTAAGATTTGGGAATGTATCAAATATTATTATATTGAATATAAAAGATCATGATGATCATTATTATTATTAATAAAAAAATTAAATGATATTTATAAAAAAATTGAATTAATAGTTAAACATTTTACTATTTGTAAGTTATTTTATTTTTATTTTGTTTAAATATTTAATTTTTTTCTTAAATTTAAATTTTTTAAGGATTGAGTTGTAATTTTTTAATAAAGATTATGGTGACTGTAACAATGATGGTAACTATGTTGATGAAAATAACATTGATTATGTTAATGATGATGTGGAAGAAGATGATAATTTAGACTAGAAACTTTAAAATGGAAAATGCAATCATGATCATATCTGTTATGACCATAGTTAACTTTTAGTGTCCATTTATAACTTTCTATGTTATAATTTGCATTAAAATTTATTAGTGAAATATTTGGTACTTTGTTCCAAATCAAAATTTTAAAACAATATAGAAAACCAAAAGTCTCTCCTATAATATCAGAGGAGGTACCCATTATTGAAACTAGTAAAAACTAATCTAATGTATGTACAGTGTTTACAAGTTGAAAATGTGGTTTCGTAGCAATAATATTCAATTGAAATAAAATGAAAGGAGGGAAGGTGAAGAGTCACATAAGAATGAACAAACATATATTTCATTTATTTGCATAACGAAATAAACAAAAATAATAATTTAATCTATGATATTAGATGAAATTCATACTTGGAAAAATGAGAAATGTATCAACATAAGAAAACACATAACCATTAAGGAAATGACTGGACACAAAGTTAAGGTAATTACTCATTTTTAGACAAAGAATAAATACAAAGTTTCCTTCTTATTCCTTGTTATTTTTTCAAATTATGAACATCAAAAATCCCATTTTACAATAGCCATTTATTCTATTTATAATAAAGGGAATGGGTTGACCCTTCACATTCCAAAATGACTTTTTACATCCTAATTTTTGTCCTATTCTACCCCTTAAAATTTTTCAATTTTATAAAAAGTAAAAAAAAAGATTTTTCGAAATAGAAGTTAGACAAAAATAGAAAAGAAAAATTGTAGACTTCATTAAAGATTTTTATGTAGGCTAGAAGTAGTTGCAGATGGATTGGTATTAGTTGAATCTTTTTTGACTCGTTCTTTGTCTCGTGTAACTTTTAATATCAAAAATATTTTAACTAGTTCAAGGGATTCGTTGCTTTTTGGAACTAACACATGATGACAACTTATGAACCATATTTGAGAAATGAATGTCAGGGTGCAAGGAAATTTAGATAATTATTCTAATTGAGAGTTCAACTCTTTTAGTGAAATATGAATTTCACTGAGGGTCATCATTGAAGCTTTGTTAAATTTCCCCTCATTAAGAAGATCTTCTTGACTAAATTCTGAATTTGGCATTTCAATTCATCTACCATATGTGTATTATATGGATTATCGGCAATGAATTTCATTTAAATTGGTGGAGACCAGCTTGATCTTCTCTTTACCAATGTCTATTTTATTTCATCTTCTCAATGGCTCTAGTCAAGATCTTCATTTTTTAAATTATACATTCTCCTAAATTGTAGGAAGTATCACATTATTCTTTCTCAAATATCCCTCCATCCACCATCACTTTAGACTTGATCAGAATCATTTCCTTTATGTCCATGACTATCTCTTCCCACACTTTCAAATCATTATTTTTGGAGCTATCACATGAAGATAAAATGTGAACCATCTCTGAGAAATGAATGTCAGGGTGCAAGAAAATTTAAAAAACCAATCTAGATGAGTGTTCAACTCTTCCATTGAAATATGAATTTCATGGAGGGTTGTCATTGAATCTTTGTTAAATATCCCCGCATTGAGAAGATCTTCCTTGATTACTTTCTAAAGTTGGGATTTTAATTCATATACCATATGTGAGTAGTCCCATATTATTTATACAAGTAGAAATGAATTTCATCTAAATTGGTGGAGATCAGACCAAACGTATCTTCACCCATGTCTCTATTTTCTTTTAAGTTCTTAATGGCTCTAGTCATGATCTCCATTTTTTGAAGTATACATTTTGCCCATTTGTAAGAAGTGTCATATTTTTATTTATCAAATATCTTTCCATCCACCATAATTTTAGCCTCTATTAGAATCATCTCCTTTA
Organism: Torreya grandis; assembly: GCA_037957365.1. Lineage (NCBI taxonomy): Eukaryota > Viridiplantae > Streptophyta > Pinopsida > Cupressales > Taxaceae > Torreya > Torreya grandis. The sequence continues at coordinate 1,676,078 of JARHVA010000454.1, read as the reverse complement.
TGTCCCCTATTATCTCTTCCCACACTTTCAAACCAACAGTGTATGAGATTTGACCCAGATGTAGATGTCCTACACTTCTTGATCAATGAGGTCATAGTTTTTCATGACTTCTTTGATATAGTTCATTCCATTTAAAATAAATTAATCTATACATGGTTATAGAGTTTTTCCATAGGTGTTATGTTTGATAATTATATCAATATCCTCCTTGCTTATTCTTGGAAGTTGTGTTAGAGTATCAACCTATGGAGTCGTAGGGGTTTCAATGGGTTGAGTAGATAGTTGACATAGATTTATAATTGTTTTATCTATCTTTTGAGTTGTTCTTCACTCAATTGGTCTTATTATGACCTCATGTTTATTATTTTAGTGGTTTCTCAGAGATTATGAACATTTTTTTTATTTGAGTGTTATCCTATTGAGAGTATAATCACCCATTATCATTTCCTCTATGTATTTTTTAATGTTAGGTTCAAAAATATCCAAAAACTATGCACCTAAAAATTTATATATTAATATAGAGGTGGTTTTTGCTTTATTTAATGCAAGGCCTTCAAGAGGTTAGCTAGCACATCAAAATTTAGCATTCTGCTTCAACTATTCTTTGCCTTTTCTACAACATTAGTTGTAGCCATTGAAATGAAAAGTCACTGAAGGTGACCACCTGGGTATCAAACAAAGATGGAATGGGCTGATTTGGAGGAGGAGGTATATGTGGAGATCCAAATGGAGAATGTGGTTTCTCCTCTTTAGTTATTTTCTACTATGTTTCTCCCTGGGATGAGGCTAAGTATTATTGTGTGGCATTCAGGATCAGCAAGTGAAGATCACCAAGGACTTAAATTTCACCTCATTGAGAAGATCTTCCTTGACTAATTTATAAATTTTAGTTTTCAATTCGTCTACCACATGTGAGTATTCCAATCTTATTTTTACAAGAAAAAATGAATTTCATCTAAATTGGTGGAAATTAGATTGAGTTTCTCTTCACCCATGTCTATATTTTCTTTCAGTCTCTCAATAGATCTAGTAAAGATCTCCATTTTTTGAAGTACACATTTTGCCCATTTCTAAGAAGCATCATATTTTATTTATCAAATGTCCCTTTATCCACCATCACTTTATCCTTGATCAGAATCATCTCCTTTATGCCCCATATTATCTCTTTCCACACTTTCAAATTATTAGTGTGAGATTTGACCTAGATGCAGATGCCTTGCACTTATTGATCAATGAGACCATAAATTTTCATGACTTATTTAATTTAGTTCATTCCATTTAAAATAAATTCATCTACCCATTATTAAAGAGTTTTGAAATAGGTTTTATGCTTTCTAATTTTATCAATAGCCTCCTTACTCATTCATAGCAGTTGTGTTGGAGTGTCAACCTATAGAGTTATAGGGGTTTCAATGAGGTTGATCAGATAGTTGACATAGCTTGACAATTATTTGATCTATCTTTTCAGTTGTTCTTGAGTCAACTCATCCTATTCTTACCTCATAATTATTATTTTAGTCATTTCTCAGATATTGTAAACATCACTTTCCTGCGTTACTTCTCTGAGTGTTATCCTATTGAGAGTATAATCAACCAGTATCATTTCCTCTATGTATTTTTCAACATTAGGTTAAAAAATATCCATAAATTGTGCAACCAAAGAATCATATACCAATCTAGAGGTGGTCCTTGCTTTATTTGATGCAGGGGTCTTTAAGAGGTCAACTATCACATCAAAATCCATCATTTTTACTTCAAGTATTCTTTTCCTTTTCTACAACATTGATTATACCCATTGTAATGAAAGGTCACTGAAGGTGACCACTTGGGTATCAAATAGAGAGGGAATAGGGTAATTTAGAGGAGGAGGTGTCTATGGAGATCTAGATTGAGAATATGGTTTCTCCTTTTTGGTTATTTTTTTGTTGTACTACTCCGTGGGATGAGGCCAACTATTATTGTGTTGTATTTAGGATGTAAAAGTTAAGATCACTAAGTAATTTAGTTGAAGACCACATCTTTGAAATTTTTTTAGATGGATTCTCTTTCCCCACTACATTAATTTCCTCACATTGCCTTCTCAAGTGTCTTGTGGGATCAATGTCTTCATCTGCACCATCATCATAACTAGATGAACTAAATGTCTCAATCACTACATTGACATTAATTTTTTTAAGAAGTGGATGGGGAATATTTATATTAAAGAGATAGAGCCTTTCATCTTATTTTACTTCTTATGGCTACCCTAATCACATTATTATCCATCCATTTATTTATTTGAGTCTAGACTCTTTGTGTCCTCCATTGTAGGTCAGTTGATTCTCTAATTGAGCAATTAATATTTGGAAGCAGTGAAAATAAATTTGTATTTGTGTATTCCAAATAAATATAATTTGTCTTATCATTTATCATTAATTTTAATACCCACTTATTTGTGGATTCACTTATATGATAATGAGTCATTTGACTCTAGTATCTTGAAACTAATTCAAACTCGTCTTCAAAATCAAACCAATAGCCCTCTAGGCGAGGCTTATGCTCATAAGCAGGTCCTATGCCAATAGTGTGATTCACATATCCTTTAGTGTCCATGGGTTCTCTACTAGCATATCTTCAGAGGATGAATTAAGAAATATCCAACTCTATGTCATGTGCATTAACTTGTGGATTTCAATTGAAATGCCTCAATGTAATGGGAAATGAAACACCCAACACATGTTTTTCTCTGCACCATTTATGAATAGTTGATAGTTGCCAACATACCTCTATGAGGATGATAATATTACTTTCTAGCCTTGAGAGTCTTAATGAATGTCTTTCATAACCACCAAACTACATATATATGATCTTTTAGAATTGGATGTAATAACTACCATATTGGTTGACTGATTTGGTTATTTTAGCTAAAATCCTCATTCCCTAATCTTCTTCCAAGGAATGCCCTACTTTCATTTTGAATGCATCATTTAATCTAGTTTAGTGTTTTTTCTTTATTTTAATGTGATCTAAGGGAAACCTTTAAATACCTTTGTTACCTATGTGATAGACCCATCTTTGGAAAGCCTTGGGCATACCATCTAGGAGGCTAGTGAATATACTAAATCTGATGTCATGAAAAACTACCTAAATTTCTCTACATTTAGTAATTGATCATGTAAGGAATCACTTATTGGTTCAACCTAGTAAATGAATTGATTTATATGGTAAATGACTTGCATTGGGAGAAACATCCAATGGTGGAAGGGCCTTCTGTCTTTGTTACCTAATACCTAGTTCAATAGGGTGACCATATTTGAGAGTTATTCTTTGAAATCTACTCTAAATAGGGTCTTATTGAACTTAAAAGGCATCTCTCTCTTTTGATTCAACTAAGACTTATTGATAACTTTTAAGCATTTAGTGGGATCGTTATCCTGATGTGTCTCTCCATGCTTGATATTGATATTGACCAACTCATCATAAAGTGGGATCCTCATTGTCATGCTCCTTGTAACCCCATCCATTTTTCCATGAGGTGTCATATTTTGATCTGATTTCTATTATTTGGAGACTTTAGTATTTGGCACAGGCAAGTACTAGGTTTGAATACTACACTAAAGTGGGGAAATAGATGCTTGTGGTAAGATGTTTTCTATGAAGTGTTCAACTAGTAATGTTAGGCTTTTATAATTTAATCTCTTTTGAAAGTAATCTAGATCTATGTTCTCAATATGAGAATCAGAGAATGTTAGGCTATAAGTAAATTTTCCCAATATTGTAATAGTTATCTACCTATGGTGAAAGGTGTTTTGTGTTTATCTTCTAGTTTGGACCTTTTGCATTTATCATTAACACTCTTAGATAATTGGTAAGATATTGATTATTTAGATAATTTATTTGGGACTAATTTAAGTAGGTAAAATGGTTCAAATAAATCTCCCCTATAACCTTATAATCTTACATTTTTGGTAGTATAAGTAATATCCCAATTATTTGAGTGATCTTTTGATTTATTTATAAAAATTAGACATAAATTTTACATTGATAACCTTATAAACTACAGGGTGTAAAATGACTCCAATCCTTTATATAATTTCTAAATATATAAATATGGAACATGTTGAAATCATCACATATCCTATTACCCTATCCCTTTGGATACCATAGAATTCCCCTTGAAGAAATGACTGCAACATAAACTGCCTCTAATAAATAAGACAATATATAGAAGTTTCCATGCAACCTATTTTGGGGTAGCCTTTGTTGGTTTAAAATAAAATTAATAACTTCCCCAATTGCAGGGATCTTATTTTCGTCCAATATCATAGATAAAATGGGAACCCAGACTTCATTGACATGTGCAATAAAAGGGACACCATGGATTTTGTTTAAGATGGTCATTATAACCCTAACCGCGGGTATGAATTGTATAATTAGAAGGGACTTTTTTTTGAAAAGGTATTAGGTTTATTTTTCTAAGACTTCAATGTGTATCTAACATCATTATATTTAAACCAATCTAAGACTGCTTATTGGCTATAAACAATGTTTGATTTAGGGAATTTGTATTATTTCTCAAAATAAACACCAATTACATATGATTTGTTTCATAATTACTAAAGTTTTAAATAATATTTTTGTTTAATAAGTATTGATTCATTCATAGCACTTATATTATGATCACTAGAATAATAATTTTATTCGTTAAGTTTGAATATTATTTTATTTTTATGTAATTTATTTGTAAATGTCATAAATGAATTGTAGGTATCATTTTTTAAATTCCATAAATGAATTATTTTATAAATATTACAATTTAATATTAATTTATTTTATAATAATATAATAATAAATGCATTATATTTTTTTCATTTTTCATTACTGATGTGACTATCTCACATTAAAAATGATATAAAAAAATTGATTGATATAAATTGATGCAAATATTGAGACAACAACTAATCCCATAAATGATTTTCACATAAATTTTAATAAATACTAAAATAAAATTCTCATTATTTAACTTCAACATATAAATTCAATAAAATGATGCAAACTTGTCTAATGTTAAAAGCATCGCATTTAATTTCCATTAAATATACATCTAAAACCATTGTCAAACCCTTGAAGTAAGTTTTGTTCTATAATCTATGTTGTAAATTTTAATTTTTTTGAATTAAATTATCTCAAAAATTGTTCCAATTTCACTAAAATCTAGTACTCTGAGAGGCCAAATCTAACGTTTTCTCTTGTTTCTCTAATCCATCCTCGTGACTTAATAGTTACACCATAGCATAATGTGATAACTATTTACAAGACCCTTAAATATATAACTTCAAATAAATAATAAGTAGAAGCACTACATAAATTATGATTGTTTCTTTACCTCTCTCGTGTGCCCTAACCTGATAATTAAAATGCAATCCTTGCAATTTGGGAATGTAATTGTATATATTATTATATTGAGTATAAAGATGACTTAAAATAATTTTAATTTAATTTAAAATTTTGATATTTAATGAGGATTTGACATGAACATTTAAATATGGGTATAGCTTTTTAAAAAAATTAAAATTGCACTTATTAAAACTATTAAACAACTTTAATTATACATTATTTTTTATTAATAATAATTACTAATGTGTTCTAATGATACATTTTCTTGTATATATAATAAAAATCAAGTAATACTTAAAAATAAATAAATTAACGATTAAACATTTTACTATGTGTATATTAATTTATCTTTATTTTGTTTAAAATTTTATAAAGATATTTCTTTAAAATTATTTACATGAAATGCTCATTTTCATTTTAATTTTTAATCATTATAAATTATTCAAATTAAAAATAATTTCAAAATAAAGATTATACAATGCGCTGAACTTTTTTAATAGATTTTTACATAATAAACACTTAATAAAAAAATATTTTTAAGCTTATTATTTTTAGAGAAATAATTCTTCATAATATATAAAACCTTTTATTTATTATAAATTAATAAAAATTTAAATATTATTTTATATATTTTTATAATTTATATATAATATTATTTTGGTTTACATATTAAATTGTAAATCAAAAATGATGGTCATATAATTTTTAAAATATTTTCTTCTTGTTAGATTTGACTCAACTTAATTCCATTTTGATGTGGTTTCGATTTCATTTTATCTCTCCAACGATGAGGAATGAGTGCTTCATCAAACTTTTGATGGATAAAGTGGGTTCTTTCATGAAAATTGATGTTACCCTTTGGAGCCTCAGTTCAATTCATGTCTATGCCTACATTCACCTTTTCAGTTTGTTCTCTTTTTTGGTTAAGCTGCTCTCCTTGCGTGGCTTGCGGACTCAACATATCAATAATAAGGCCTTCCCTTCCACTACTTCCATTGTCACCTCCTTGGTCATCACATCATTAAATGCCCCTCCAAGACTTGTTAGCATCGTGAGTGTGTCTCGAAAAGGAAAAAGGAGGAACTTGACCTGAATTTCAAGTGGCATAATCACGATAAGTTTTATCGCCCCCTTTCTCTCACTAGGTGGAGTTGACTGACGTTGTTGTGGGAGGTTTTGGGCATGCACCCCTTATCCTCCCACCCCTCCACCTACTTGTGGAGGATCCCCCTTCCCCGCCCCAGACCACCCCCTTTGCATAAGTCCCCTTAAAGAAAAATTTGACTCTCGAGTCGATTCCATCTCAAGAGATTTCTTCTTGGACTCCCCCTTCCAAGCCCCTTATGTGTCAGGGAGATGTTGGTGTCTCTTCAAAGAAGAAAGGTCGTAGATCAGAGATAAAATTACTTAGGGCGGAAGTGCACTCTCTCATCAACAATGGCTCTCAGTGGACCTTAGAAGACCTTCTTTCTAGAAAAAGATGATAGGGAGTACTGACTTGTGGATAAGCCCTTTTGATAGTTAGTAGGGTTTGGATTGGTTATTGTTATTTTGCCTCCATTTTTTGGAATTGTTTGGTAATTCTCCATTACCTTTTTGCGTTTATGGATTTATTTGTGTTTTGACTAAAAATTGGTGGATTATGCTTGTCCTCTCTTGCTTTCTTGGTAGGTGATGCCTTTTATATCTTTTGTCTTTTATCTTTCTCTCTTCTTTCTATAAATAATGGGCCTATGATTGTACCCCATACAGATTCATAACTCCGATAAAAAAATAATTTACATTTTAAAAAAAAAGAAAAAAACACCCAACCAACCATCCTTTAATTATTTTTCGTATTTCTTTATCTAATATAATAGATGTAATTGTTTATCATCAAAATCAAAATAACCAATGCACTTTTTTTTTTAAGGGATAAATTATTCAAAAAGATGAATATGTTGGTATCTCAATAATACCAAACACCAATGTAGAAATTTGATAGATTACCCTTATATTTGAATTGAGACATAACAAAACTCGGGGTTGATCCCTAATGTTTGCCAACCTACACATTCGGTACCAATGACTAAAGCAATTCAATCAAATCGCTTGGGATAGGCCAAACGTTGCTAAAAAAATCAACGTTTATTAGTGAATGAATGTGAACGCATTTCTAATGAATTAGAATTAAAAAACGATAAAAATCAATGGTTTTGTGAAGATCTAATTGCGGGTGAGAAGGAAAAGGACAACATAAATTTTGTTGAATTGGGTAGAGATGGCACTCATTTTTAAATTTAAAATTTAAAACAACGTTTTTCATGCTTAAAATATATTAATGGTGAAGTGGTAAATTGAGAATCTATTATTAATGGTGAAGTGGTAAATTGAGAATCTATTTATATGATTTATTTATTTTGTGTGACTTTGTTAATTATAATTTATATAATAAAGTAAAAAATCTTCCAAAATGAAAATAATAGAGAGAAAATTTTAAAGTACATTCTACTATTACTGTTAATATATTTATACAAACATTAAGTCATTTGAGTTTAATTATAATTTTATAGAAATATATATTAAAATCATGTTCTTTTACATATTTTAAATTCATGTTCCTTTACATATTTTAAAATTATGTTCTATTTTTAAAGTATAAAACTTTGTCTTATTTTCAAAATTTATATCGATTTTTGAAAAATTTGCATCCTTCTTTATAACCTTAACAGTTCATACAAAAAATGACGTGACGATGAAAGGCTAGTGTAAATAAACAAACTATATTATCACTTTATTATCATCATACAACTAGACTATGCAAGCCTTAATAATTACATATAGCTTTTCATGTTATAATTAATAAATTGAGTAAGGAAATAAACATTTCAACCTTCCCTAAAAGATTGAATTATTCTCTTAAACATTTTTATAATATATATTTTTAATAAATGAGTAGTTCATACTTCTCATTTTTGTTGTCTTATATATATATATATATATATATATATATATATATATATATATATATATATAATTTTAATTACTATCATTTTGTTGCATTCATTGAGATACAAAGAGCATATAAGGTCGAGAAAAAGGGGAAAAAGGTACATGTGACCTAAAGCACTGTCAATGGTTCCTATACCAGAACTTCCAAAGACTTATTGTGATACCTCATTAATGTATATTATAAAGGACTAAGAAATACATCTAAAACCCAATATTATAAGGTAGAAAGGAGAGAGAAAAAATTAAGAGATATTAGAGAAAATATCATTAAAATATAAAAAATATATATCTTTTTATTTTTATAAATAAAAATTTGACAAACATACAAACACATTAAAACAATACAAGTTTATAATTAATAACTACCTTCAACTATAATTAATCATGTATATTAATTAAAAAATAAAAAACATGAGCATTTATTACTGAATGAAAAAAACACAAACATTTATTATTGAATGAACAAAACACAAACATTTACTACTAAATGAATTTATTTAATAGTTTATTTTAAATTGAATGAACAAAACACGAGCATTTACTACTGAATGAATGCATTTAATTGTTTATTTTAACAAAACCTATAAATATCAATAGTTATATGAAAGATATTATTGATAAGGAAAAGGAAATTATAATTTTGTGGGTAGATTTGGTAGACGTGGCACTCATTATATAGTATTGAGTGTTAAATTTTAATTTAAAAAAATGTTTATTATGTTAAATAAAGAAACACATTTGTATTATTGTTTTTAACAATGGTAAAGGTAAAGGGTGTTGACAGGTCCCTCAAGAATATTGAAGAAATAAGAATAGACTATGAAGGTTTGAAAGGAATTGCCTCTTCTAGTGGTAAAGAAACAAATAGTATATAAAAACATAGATTTAACAAATGATTATTGTAATTAAGATAAAATATTTTCAAAAAAAAAAAAAAAAAGATAGCATTAAAAATGTTTTTAAAGCCAAGATTTTTTGAAAGAGCCATTTCTCAAAAATTTAGTTGAAAGTCTTTCTTAATCAATTTTCTATTTGAGATACAAGAGACATATTTAATCGACCCATTTAATTTTTTACCTTTATTTTTCACTAACTTCCACCCATCCCCCTCCTTCAGATTTGGCAATATGGGGATGGATAGTTACAAAGAAACCATTAGAATTTGAAATAGTAAAGGATCTCTTATGCCTTATCCTAATAACAAGTTAAGAACTGATGTGACTTCTACACTTTTCTCCATGGGGATTTCCAAAATCACCTTCAGATTCCATTATATAGGATTTTGCACAATTATTTTTAGTTTTAATGGAGAATGAACCTTTAACCCCTTCTTATCAGTTTCCTTAACTATGGTCTCCCCACTCGAAACATTTCCATAGGCATTTCCTGAACGATTTCTGGTTCATCTTCATCTAAATTAGTACATCCTTCCATTATTAAATTCTCTAAGTTTACATCTACCCACCCAATAATTCCTCTCTTATGTTTCATTCTAGGATAATCATTTACCAAATGTCACATGAGGACACATACGTAGCATCTAAATGGTAAGCCCTCATAATCTATACGCTAAACCCATGTTCTATTCTTCACAACGAGCTCCACCTAAGCTAGGAATTCTTCAGAAAGATCGACATAAGTAAACAATTGGGCATAGGTGGAATGGTTATGTTCTCTTATTATCGAATTTGTACACCAAAATTCTCCAAAATCAATACCAATAATTTAAAGACAACATTCCAAATTTGTAAGGGTAGACATGTTAGTCAGATCCAAATTGGATTTATATTAAACATTTCAATTTGTGGGTTAAAACCAAAATGCCAGGGTTTGGACAAAATAATATGCTTATCCCAGTCCCAAGAGTGCTAAAGACCAAAGTCTTTATTTGTTACAAAATTAAAAAATAAGGAAAATACCTCTGACACAAGGTTGGATCTTGATTCTACCTTTAACTAAGTTTTTTCATTTATTGGTAATCTAGCCATGGAAATCTTGAAGGGAAGGCTAAAAACCTTTAAACTTGTAGATCATTCCATATTCAATAAGTAACTCTTCCACTTCCACAATCACATCAAGTACTTTATTTTCAAAAGTGATAATACATTTAACTTTAATCAGGGATAAATACTTGACCATGACCATTTTTGATGTTGCATCTACATATGAAGGGCGAGGGAGAGGCTATTGTACCCATACTATAAGCACCACCTCCATTAGCATAGGGTCACATCTTGCTGCATCGTGATGTTCCTTAGAAATCCTGAAAAGTAAACTACCAGATGTTGAATCCCTTGTTCATCCTGCCAGCACATCAGCTTTGTATGCTCCCATAACCAATGTTTGAGGAACTATTGGCCCTTTTCTTGGAGGAAGCTATGAGCCTACCTAATATAAAATGTCATAATCTAAAGTCATTGGTGAAGGCCTCTTTGTCGGCTTATTATAACCATTCACTAAAACTTAGAGAGGTTTGAAACACTTGTCTCGACTCATACATTACCTATTGAGCCTCCATGGGGAGCATATGTTTCCTCCATGGGGAGCATATATCTATATTATTGTTAACAACGTTTTAGTGGTAATCTATTTTTATAATTTTTTTGAATTTATAAGATTAATAGTTTATTGATATGATTTTTTTAATTATTGAGAGTGATAGTCTATTTTTTATGATTTTTTAAAAAGATTCCTTTATCAATGTTTGAGTGGAAGAGTGGTGGTTTATTTCTATGATATGTTTAATTACTCTTGTCAACTCACTAATTTTGAATATTTGAAAGGGTAAAATAAAATAAGATTCTCCCTACTTTAGTGTTAATAATTATTTATAGTTTATTATTAAGTTAGAGGCTTATGCAACGGGGGAACCCCTACAGATTCATTTTCCAAGAGATAATAAAAGGTGAATATGTGTTTAGTTGACATGGTAATAATCTCTAGCTTATAAGAACATCAGCTGGATCCTCTTTGTCACTGCATAATTGTGGGTGATGTTGATTGTTTGAATTAGATTATAATAAAATGGATAGAATGGAAGATAGACAAGCATGTGAGAGGCAATTCAAGAATCATCATGGCTAAGATAAAAGATCCAAGGGAGGTCTGAGGAGATATTAACTATGATTTTGATTCTGTAGTGCATTTGCCATTGCCTACAGCTTATTTGTGGCCAGTTCTAGAGCCTAGTCATATTCATTCCTTGGATTCCCCATTGGCATAAAACTTATGAAAGTGGGAAATGATCCCTAAATATATCCATTTTATTTTTCCATTCTTGATTAGCCTTACCATGCACGAGGCAATAAAAAATGACATTTCCATTAAAAATCCTAGTGTCACTAGCCTTGAACACTAAAGCATTATTTAATGAAGGCACGTGACCCTGACTTAAGGATCCATATGACCACAAAGCTACATGGAATTATTCCTTGATCCTATTCTGCTTGGCTCTTAGTTTGATTTTATAGTTCTTGATAATTGCTTTTGTATCTTCATATTGTTGCTTTAATTGCATTTATCATAAAAGCTCTATGATTTTGGAATTATGGGTTTAATAGTCCTTGATTAATACTACAAAATGGATTAGCACTGATAGAAAATGGAAAGTTTTCTAAATATATATAACAAAGATCCAAACACATACTTATAAGTTATGCAAAAATATTATTACACAAATTATTGTTTTTCTTCTTGTATATGGCACTACCATTACTGTCATAATTTACTTGGTGCTTATCTCGACGATGTGGGTGTGGAAAGGTTCTGTATGAGCTTTTATAGGTTCCATGTCATGGTGGCATATGAAAAGAAGCTTGTGTTGTACACATGGGTAGGAAATATAGAGAATCATTATTAGTTACATCTGAGAGATATAAAGAGGTTATTTTGATTAACAAACCACCCATTGAGGTCCCAAAATCCATCTTTTATCTTCCATTCATCCATGCCACCAATATATTGACACTTAAGAGTAGTTAATATTAGGATTAAGAATATACAAAAAAATTATACTCAAACCTTTAAAAGAAAGGGCAAGGCCATATAGAATATGTAAATACTAAAATATTTCATGGTGAGTTGCATAGTGATGGCCAGGGGTAATGACAAGGTCTTTCAAGTTCTATTGTTAGAACAAGGTAATAACATATTTGAATAGACATTTCTTATTGTCAAGGGTGGAGGAGAATGTTATGAGATATGATTTGGTTGTAGTAATGTTATACATATCATGTATAGCTCGAATTAATAATGCAATGCCACTGATATTGGGACAACACATTAAGGTCCCATAGTCGATCTTGTAGCTTCCACTCATTCATAATGCTAATATATTACCACCTATAGCAATTACATCAACGTTAAGAACATACAAAAACACTATAATCAAACCATTGGAAGTAATGGTAAGGCCATACAAAATGTATTGGCCATTTTCTTTTGTCAAGTGCAGACGAGGACATTGTGAGAGTAAATTTGATTATGACATGGCTCCACGTCTCATGTGCAACTCAAATCAATGATGCAATGTTGTTAATCATGGGAGAAGACAATGAAGTCTTAGAGTCTATCTTGTAGCTCCCATGTCATAAGAGCTGATTTGATTGCAACAAGGATCCATATCTAACGTGCCACTCAAACCTATATTTACCTTTGAATGCTTTATAAGAATGAAAGAAAGTAAATATGTAAATTTTCAAAATTCAAAAGAAAAAAGATTGACATAACTACCTCTTCCACACCATTCATAAGAACTCGAGCTTTGTAATCAATGTTATATACAATCAAAACAAAAAGAGAGATATTTGTAACTTTTGTTACATTCAATGCATTTTATAGCTTCAATAATTTTATCATTAACACATATTATAAAAACTGATATAATATTAAAATATAAATTTTAAAATTTAATATTTGTATAAATTATATAATATATGTAATAATAAATTTTCAATGTATATAAAAATTATAATAAATATTATACAATATTTTTACAAAAACAATTAAAAAAATCGATAACTAAAATACATAACTTAAAACCAAAAAACTTATAAAATAATGAAAAATAAATACAAATATTTAATTAAAAAAATCACATTAAAATATTTTATGGTAATAGCAAACCTAATACAATCTACTTTTATTTAACCTCCAACTTTTTTTGGATCATGGAGGCAACTGCTAGTTTAAGTCCAATACGACACTAAATGGTAGACGGAGTAATCAGATTAGCCCCTGCCATCCCTCCGGGCCCCGCCCCCCCCCCCCCCCCAAAAAAAAAAAAATTGATCCACATCCTCATGTGTGATGGGCGACAATGAATGCCATAGGTCAACAATGTTAGAGAAATAGATGATTTTTACGACCACAAAATGCAGGTCAGACATCTCATCATGCTATGTATTTATAAAAGCATGTAGTTCCATATCAATAACCGTATCAGATGAATCTGAGTATTGACTCAACCAATTGACATAATAATCGATGCCTAAATTTGGAATAAGATATACTTTATTTACAATTAAAATGGAAAAGCATGATAATGATGAGTTCTGCATGAAGTGGATTTCTATACGAAATGTAGATGTCTGCATATTACCCCACAAAACCATAAACTTTAGGTGCATAATATGAATTCAAAAATTTGAAAAGCAATGATGTATGCAAGCAAAACATAAATTCAACGAAATGGTACTTTGTAGTTTCCGTCCAAAAACAATCCAAATTCTGGATTCACAAAATTGCACGTCAGGTATTTTTCCTGCTTCAGTTTGTCTTCTTTCCCATTCTAGGAAAGCTTTTTGCTTTGAACGTAGCAAACAAAAATGCTGTAGGTTCTCAGGGATAGAAACGTGTACTTTCCCCAACGGGCATGGGCAATATTATTAGCAATTTCTTTCAGGATCGAATTATTTGCTGAGCATACGGGCTAAAAGTTGATGCATTGATCGCATTATTTCTATTTTTAGTAGTTGCATCCCCTTTTATCCAGAGTTAATCTCTCATGGCATTCCACAGGCACTTCAATTTTCACACAATGATTCCCTCTGCTTTTCTTTTGCTGTTGTTGATTGCCTTTCCATTCCCCTCCCATGCTGAAATTTCACCAGAGGAGGCTGATAAGATAGAGACTATCAATAGAAGAGGAGTGTATTATGGTCTGGTAGTTTCTGGCAAAGCAGAACTCGATGTAGTTCTAGCTCAGGGCTATGGACTGTTCCAACCCGACCCGATCCTGCCTGAACTGGATATATCTGGTACATTTTATTAACCCATTGTTTTCACCTCCCTCATTTTGAATAATGATAGATTTGGCTATGCGTGGTTATAAAATAGATTGTATCTTTCCAAAATTAAACTGGTTTTTTCTATTATGTTACAGCTCGGAGGTTCCATGTGGGAGAGATTCAAGGGCGGAGGAGTATTGTGGTGATGAGCGGAAGAGGAATGGTACACACATTTAAACATAAATGAATAAAAAAAAGTGTGTAGTAACTAATATCTACCAATACTAATGGTATGTATGTAATGGCACAGGTGAATGCAGCACAGACGACACAGTTGTTGCTCAGTCTGTTTCGTGTGAGGGCAGTAGTTCACTATGGAAGAGCAGGAAGCGCAAACCCTAACAAACTCAGCATTGGTGACGTTGCTATTCCTAGACAATTTGCGCACACTGGCGTCTGGTATTGGGAGGTAATTATCCTCACTCTTCTTTCTCTCTCAATTGCTATAAATACCGCCGAGATTATTTGTTTTATATATTAATAACTAATTTAACTCAATAATTTTCAGAAATTTGGAGGGGATCACGAGGGGAGGTTCGATCGCGACATTGCCAACCTCACATTTTCGGATTACAATGTCGGCTTAATTTCCAAAGATGCGAATAAACTTCAGAGGGTGTATTTGCAGCGAGAAGTGATCTACTCAGTTACAGGACAGCCAGAGGAGGGGAAATCCAAATTTTTTTTCAATGTTAATGAGTATTTGTATGACACTGCCAAGAGTTTGAAGGTATCCTTCACAAAATTTCCAAATGTTGTGCTTAATTAATTTATATTCCTGTATTTTTTAATTGATTTATGATAAAAATAAATTACAGGATGTAGATTTAAGACAATGCGTGTTGGTAAAGGGGTCTTCAGTTTGTCTGCAAGAGAAGCCACGGATAAAGACAGTTGAAAAAGGAAGCAGCTCCAACATATACGTGAATAACGAGGCCTACAGAGATTTCCTGCGTTCCAAGGTGGATATCACCTCCATCGACACTCAGAGCGCAGCAATTGCGATGGTAATTGGAACTATTAATTCAGGTTGATTTGGTTATTATTATTACTAAAGGAGTTTGGTGGGTGATTGAAAGTGTCCATCTGAATGTCAATGTGAATGTGAATGGGAATGTGCAGGTGTGCGAGAGCGAGAACAAACCATTCATAGCAATGACATCGATAGTTAGTAACGCAGGAGGGTCTTCACCAGGAAACGATATGTCGGTGATAAGAGATTTATGGCCTGATCATGCTCGTGAAGCAATCCGAGAATTCTTCGACAAATTAATTTCGCCCCGTTCCAACCTCCGTACTGTTACTGGTACTGAAATGTGGTAAAGGGAATAGGATGATGTATATATACTAAGTATATGGATAGTAGCAAAGGCCGCTCCATCTCTGTTTCTGGGCTATCCTTCAATGGCGTCAGAAGCTCCTTTACTAGTATAAATAATGGTCATGCTTCGTCTTTTCCAAAGATGATTGGATGGAGTATTATAATATTTTAGAAATTTGGATTATATAAATATTTAGTAATATAAATAATTATGTTCATAGGGTTTTCCTTGGTAGGAAAGGGTTTGAGCTACTCTTCTAGTAATTTCTACGAAGAGGGTTTGACCTATTCTTTAGTATTAAGTGATAAATTAATGATTGATAATGATAAAAGATTTTGATGATGATCAAATGTTTATGAATTTAACGTGTGTCAATGGTTTCCTTGCATTTTATATATCTTCTTTATTTTTATAGATATGATAAATATTATCAAAATCAAAAAAATATTGATCAATTAAATAATTGTAGATTTATTTGGGTGAGCTTGCCTTATTTTCTTTTATAGTTTTGGGCATAAGATTGTCTCAAAGCAATAGAGAACACTTTGGGTGAATATGTTTTAATGGATTCTAATATTGAATCTATTTGTCATTCGACTTTTCCTGTATTTTGGTTATCCTAAATGGCTTTGAAGATCACCCAGAGTATGTGGATTTAAAGGTTCAAGATCGGATCTAGAAACAATCCCTTGATTATGAAAATTTACCTTTTCATTGTAGAAATTGTTTTTAAACAAAGCATTTGGTCTCAACATGTAAGGTTATTAAGCGAAGAAAGGGGGTTTCTTAGTGGAAGGTTGCTTTTCCTAAGCATATTATGGTTGAAAGTGATAGTGAGAGCAGCGATTCAGAGGACTTTTTTGAAACTCCGGAAGATAATTCAATTTTGTCCCTGGCCCCTGAGGATGATCCCAACCAAGTGGTGAATGATGCATATTTTGATAGGAAGGATTTGGACTCGGCTCCAAAAGCCCATAAACAAGATATCTCTAGGGAAACAAAATTAGAGATTGAAACATCTTTTACAAGGGCAGAACCCCAAGATAGTATAAGAACTTTTCTTTCAAATAATAAATCACATTGCTTCAACTTGTTTAAAATCGTTGTACCCCTTTTCTTAGATTTCACGTAAGAAAAGGGGAAATGGACTAAAGTGCCAAAAAAAAAGAATAAAAATATAAAAGAATTGGCTACCCTGCATGACCTTTGGCTTGGAGGGCATTGTCTTGTGGAGGATGTGTTGAACATCCCATGTATAAGCTGCACTTGGAATTTTTTTTGCAAAAGATTACTCGAGTGAAACAAGGTTGCTTGAGGAAGGTAGTTTATGTTGCTTGGTTGTATTCTTGATGCAAAAAAAATAGGCCAACCCTCCGGAGGCCATAAATTTTGATTCGTATCTCCGTTTGAGCTCTTTCACGTGCCAAAATGGCCGTCTCAAAAAGTTTGATTCTTATCTAAGCTAATTTATCCACTTAGATTTGATTTAGATATTTTCCAGAGGCCAAACATGATCATCTGCGGGTTTGAAATTAGCTTTTGATGAGTTTTTGAGAAATTTTCTAAATTTAGAAATTATATATTTTTAGAACCAAAAGTCAACTTTAGTTGAATTTCATCCCATAATCTAATTTTAATATTTAAGTTATTTAAAAAAAAAAATTAGA
Source organism: Torreya grandis (assembly GCA_037957365.1). Lineage (NCBI taxonomy): Eukaryota > Viridiplantae > Streptophyta > Pinopsida > Cupressales > Taxaceae > Torreya > Torreya grandis. The sequence continues at coordinate 1,658,435 of JARHVA010000454.1, read as the reverse complement.
GTTGCATGCACTTGTATGCAAAACTTACTATAAATAGCAACTGCTAAAAATTGATTTTTTTTAGATTTTAGTTTTTTTTTTAAAATTTTGCATGTAGACTTTAATTTTTGAGTTTAGGCAAGGAGATAAGGTGGTGATGAGAAAGACATAGATCATGATGAATAAATTCAACAAGAAGAAGAATAACAAGAGCATCCACCATCGATGGAAGAGAGGATAGTTTGGACTTTAGAAGAAAGAAATGAAGGAATCAAGGTTGATGTTCTAGATTATGAAGGTAGTTTAAAACTAGAGGAGTTAATAGATTGGATGAATAACATGGAAAAGTTCTTTGAGTGGAAGACTTTGAGAGAAGACAAGAAGGTAATGTTTGCATGTAAAAAATTGAAAGCTCATGTAATGATTTGGTGGGATCACCTACAAAAAGAGAGAGAGAGAGAAAAGGTAAAGAGAAGATTAATTCATGGAAAAAGATGGAGAAGAATTTGAGAGATAAATTTTTTCTTGTGGATTATGCATAAAGCCTATACAAAAGATTTTAGAATTTGAGGCAAAAAGATCATAGTATACAAGAGTATATAGATGAATTTTATAGGCTTTATATACAAGTGAAGCATGATAAAATAGAAGAGCAGATCATTACAAGGTATGTAAATGGTTTAAATTTTTTATTAAAAATGAATTAAGCATGCATAGAGGTGGATCCCCTCCAATAAGGGGATGAGGTATGTTTAATACCACCAAAGGTAGATTTAATGCCAATAAAGGTGAATCATCACGTAGTGTAGAAAGACAAGATGATAACAGGCAAGGGTTTCAATACCAATAAAGAGGAACAGGATTTTAGAGAGAAAAAGGTTAGGGTGGTGCTAGAGGATGGTTTCTAAATTAAAATAGATCTTATGTCTATTATAGATATGGATAAGAAGGGTACAAAGTATTTGAGTGTCCAAACTATTAGAATCAAGAAATGAGGCAAGAAGATCATCCAAAAGTAAATCTAGTTGATGCTAAAATAGAAGAGTATAATACTAAAGTTGCACCACCTAACATTGGAGAGAATATCATGATGAGAAGAACCATGATCATTCCAAAGAAGGATCAAGTGCAAAATAATAAATAAGGTGGTGATGCATGGTTGCGATCAAATATTTTTTGAACAAGATGTACTTTAGGTGGAAAGGTATGTAAAGTAATTATAGATGGTGGTAGCTGTGAAAACATAGTTTCTAAAGAAATGATTGAAAAAATAAATCTATAATGTGAAAATCATCCTAACCCTTATCAGATTTTATGGTTTAAGAAAGGGAATGAAGTTACAGTAGATAAAAGGTGCTCAATCAAGTTTTCTATAGAAAAAATTTATAATGATGAAATATGATATGATGTTATTCCAATGGATGTATGTCATACATTATTGAGGAGACTGTAACAATTTGATAAGAAAGTACATGATGGAGCAAAAATACATAAACTTTTTGGAAAGGTGGTACAAAGGTAGTTTTTCTACCTCTTAAGAAAGAAGAGAAGATAGAAAGCATGCTTTGTACTAAAGAATTTATCTAAGATATGAAGGTCGCAAGTCATTGTTATGCACTAATAACAAAGAATGAAAAAATAGAAATGGTACCAATGCCAATAGAAGTAACAAGAGTGTTGAAAAAATATACAGATGTTATATCTGATGAGTTAAAAGATGGTTTACCACCAAAGAGAGATATTTATCATTAGATTAATTTAATTCCAAGATCAACTCTACCCAATCAAGCAACTTATAGGATGAGTCCAATAGAACATGTAGAATTAAATAAATAGGTTACTAAATTACTAAGAAAGAAAGTGATAAGGGAGAGTATGAGTCCATGTGCAATATCAACATTGATAACTCTAAAGCAAGATGGAGGATAGAGAATGTGTGTGGATAGTAGAGAAATTAATAAAATTACAATAAAGTATAGGTTCCTATACCTCATTTAGATGATATGATGGATGTGCTTGCAGGGGAAAAATATTTTATGAAGATTGATCTAAGGAGTGGCTATTATCAGATTCAAACTCATGAAGGAGATGAGTGAAAAACTATATTCAAGACTAGGGATGACTTATATGAGTAGATGGTGATGCCATTTAGATTATTTAATACACCTAGCATATTTATGAGGGTGATGAATACAGTGCTAAGAAAATATATTGATATGTTTTTGGTATTTTACTTTGATGATATTTTGATATTAATTAGGACTAAATAAGAACACTTACAACATTTGAGAATGATAATAGATTTGTTAAGAAAGGAGAAGTTGTATGCAAATTTGAAGAAGTGCAAGTTTATGAAAAATAGTTTGGTATTTTTAGGATTTGTAGTTTCAATAGATGATGTGAAAATGTATGAGGAAAAGATAAAGACAATTGTTGAGTGGCCTATTCCAAAAATAATTATAGAGTTAAGAAGTTTCCATGGTTTAAAAACTTTTTATAGAAAATTTATTAAAAAATTTAGTAGTATTGTGGCAACAATAACATATTGCATGAGTGGGAAGGAATTTGTATGGACTAGAGCAGCCACAGAAAGCTTTGAAATTTTTAAAAAGAAGATTACAAAAAGGCCAATTTTAACATTACCAGATTTTAACAAAGTGTTTGAGGTTGATTGTAATGCTTCATTTGTGGGATTTGGTGTTGTGCTAAGTCAAGAAGGAAAGCTAATAACATATTTTAGTGAAAAATTGAATAAGGTAAGAACAAAGTATTCTACTTATGATGTTGAACTTTATGTAATTGTATAAGCATTAAGACATTGGAGGCATTATCCAGTGCCTAAAGAGTTTATATTATTTACAGATCTTGAATCTTTGAAGTATGTGAATACATAAAATAAGTTGAATAGAGGCATGCAAAGTTGGTTTATTTCTTATAGGGGTATACTTTTATGTTGAAACACAAATTAAAAAAAATAGAATCAGGTAGCTGGTGCATTGAGCAGGAGGGTAGCGTTATTAACTACTATGGTGAGTGAAGTAGTTGGATTTAAATCTATTAAAAAATTATATGATATTGATCAATATGTTAGCAAGGTAGTTGAGCAATGTAGGAATATATTAGTAGGTGAGATAAATGTTATTTATGATGAGTATCTTATATAATAACGTTAGCTCTTCAAAGGGAAATAATTATGCATTCCAGTTGGGTCTCTACAAGACAATATAATAAGAGAATTACATAGTGGTGGTTTGGATGAACATTTTGGTAAGATGAAGACAATAAATTTGGAGGAAAAGTGTTTTTGGCCAAAGATAAAGAGAGATGTGACAAGGTATGTTTCAAGGTGCAGAATATGTTAGATGGTTAAAGGATATGCATAAAATATTGGACTTTACATGCCATTACCGGTTCGAAGAGGGCCATAGATAGATTTGAGTATAGATTTTATGTTAAAATTGCCAAACACACAAAGAGATAATGATTCATTTTTTGTTGTTGTAGACAAATTTTTCAAAATGGTTCATTTCATTACATGTAAGAAAACCAATGATGCCACTAGAGTTGCAGAATTATTTTTTATGAATATTGTGGGATTATATGGTGTTCCAAAAACTATTACTTCAGATAGGGATAAAAAAAATTTAAGTCATTTTTGGAGGAATTTTTGGAAGAATATGGGTACTAAGCTACATTTCAATAGTGCATATCACCTAAAAATAGATGAAAATACATAATTTGTGAATAAGAACTTGAGAAATTTATTGAGATGCATAGTAGGAGAGAAGCCAAAACAATGAGACTTGGCTTTACCATAAGATGAGTTTACATATAACAGTTAGGTGAATAGATCAACAGGAAAGTCACATTTTCAAATTATGTATGGAAGAAATCCTATGGGTATTTTAGATTTGGTATAATTACCAATTGCAAATTGAATTAGTGATGATGTAAAAGCATTTGTAGAGCATATATAATAGTTGTAAGGAGTAAGGAGAAAGTTGCAGGTAAGTAATGAAAAATATAAATTAGCAACAAATGTCAAAAGAAGGTCCCAAGTATTTGAAGGAGAGTTGGTAATGGTTTACTTGATAAAATATATATTTCTAGAAGGCACATACAACATGTTGAATTAAAAAAAATTGGACCATGCAGAATTGTGAAGAAAATCAATGATAATGCATATGCGGTAAGTTTAACACATAATTTTGATATATTTTCAATATTTAATGTTTTAGATTTATATGAATTCCATGTAGAAGATGATGAAGGTGATGAAGATGAAAATGTAAATTGGGATGAACAGGTTCCAAAGAAAAAGAAAGAAAAAATAGTGTAAGTTTTGGATATGAAGACAGTGAGCACAAGGCAAGGGAATTGTAATAGGGGTTTGGTGTAGTGGGAAGGATTGCATCAAGAAGACAACACTTGGATTACATAATGGGAGCTGAAAACGATTGAAAAGAAAAAAGTATAGCATTACAATCAGGGCAACTCACAGGAGCTGAGTTGTTTTGAACCAGAGGAGAATGATGTAGAAAAAATAGTTCAACCTTCTAGAGATCATAACTTTTGACTCGTAGCTCCATTTGAGCTCTTCCACATGCCAAAATAATCAGTTCAAAAATTTTGATTTTTTTGTAAGCCGATCTATCTACTTATATTTGATTTCAATATTTTTTAGAAGCCAAATGTGATCATTTGAGGGTCTAAAATTAGCATTTATTTATTTTTTTTAAAATTTTCTAAATTTAAAAATTGTATATTTTTAGAATCGGAAGTCAAATTTAATTTAATTTCATCTCATAGTCTAATTTTACTATTTAGTTCATTTTGAGAAATTTTTAGATCTGTGCGCGCTTGTATGCAAAACTTACTATAAATAGCAACTGTTAAAAAATGACATTATTTTTGGATTTTTTTTTTGAATTATATATGTGGAATTTAATTTTTGAGTTTAGGATTATTTAAGCATGGTTTGGGTTTGTAATTATGGGAAATAATCAATATGAATTAATTTTAAGTATTGTTTCAAGATCTTGGTTTATTAGTAATTTTTTTTGTTTTTGTTTGTTTTTGGGTTCATTAATTCTATTTTAATATTTTAATATATTAATTTTTTAGTTGTTTTGCCTATTTGATTACCATTGGTAGAGGCATGTCATATGAATGTAGATATTATTTATTTTTGTACATTATAATAAATTTTGAGACCTTCAACATCTATGACCTTTTACCTAATCAAATAAAAAATAAATATTATCATATAACAAAAATATTAATAAATTAAAATCATTAACACAAAATTAAAATAATCCTTAATACAATTAAACATTGATAATTAATAAAATTTATTATTTCCATCCTAAATAATTCCCTCAACTTTTGTATTTCCTATCACAACTAACCTCCAAATCAAATTTGATGGTCATCTTTATGGTAGAAAATAGAGCTTTCCTTTAATAAAACATGACATTGTAGGCAATAATGGCTATGATGCCTTGTTCAAAATTGATATAGGGAAGGTAATTGACAAAGGTGAATACATGTTTTGGTATTTGGGAGGAGGTAGGAAAATATATACAAATTCATTTTTGCTGGAAAATATATTTAGTGCGTATATATTAAAGGTGTCAGATTAAAGGGGATTAGGGGTATTTTTTATTGATATTGACATAAACTTATATGTTTACATAGCATATTTTTTACTTTGTTTTTTAAATTTAAAAAGAAAAAAATTTCAAATTTTATAAATAAAATGTAAAAACATGCTTAATGCACTTTCTCAGTTTTTTTTTTTAAATGAAATTTATTATTATAATTTTATTATATGTTTCTCCAACTTTTTAAAAAATTATATTTATATTTATATATATATATATATATATATATATATATATATAAATAAATATAAAAATAAAATTAAACTAATGAAAATATTTATTTTCATCTAACCTTTTTTAAGAGAGTTATGTAATCTCTTCAAAAAGAGAAACAAATATTCATATTATGTACACTATGAATATTATAATCTTTAATTTTATATACATTTCATAATTAATTATATCTTCTCTTTCATTTGGTTGATTTTAATTAACCTTCATGTGAGCATACTCAGGGAAAGCATGATCATAGTTGACTAGAAATTTTTTAAGCATGATCATAGTTGACTAGAAAATTTGAGGGATGTTACAATTGTTTATCCTTATAAAAATATTTTCAATAATGTGTTCACAATGGTGCATAAGGAATGGATTATACCTTTGAGTATTCTGTCAATATGATAAATAAATATCCATGAACAAATCAATAATATATCAAATTGACAATTCACTTTAGATTCATTACTTTTCAAACACCTAAAAATCAAAGAACTACTCAATGTTTATTAAGTTCAAGAATATGTTAATAAATGTTATAAAATTATAAACCATTTCGAGTATCCAAGTTAAATTATTGGAAAAAATGATTTTATGGATAAATCTTTATATTACATAATTTTTAATAAGTTCTCTTTCTACAACCTCGACATTAAACAAGGTTCATATGTTACATATAAAAATATTAATCTTGTATGTGAGGAAGCCATTGAAACATTATTATAATTTTATTTTCTTAAGGATGAGCTAAACAAAACTATGACAAGTTGTTTTAATAATGAAAATAAATAATTCTTTTGTTTAAATTAGTATAAACATAAAAATAAAAAATACTTTAAAAATATTTACACATATATTTAATTTAAAAATAAAATTAAAAATTTGTGGATAAAATATAAATTAACAATACTCCATGATAATATTCTAAAGAGTTAAATAAAAGTAATTTTTGTATCATTTACAGAAAGCTAATCCATGATTGAATTTAAAGGTGCAATATAAATACTCATATTTATTAAATATTGATTGGTAAGAGCTTTAATAATATTTCAAAAAATTCAATAAAATGTAATGTTTATATCATTTACTGAAAGCTGGTCCATAATTAAATTTAAATGTATAATATAAATTTTCATATTTATCATATATTGATTAATAATAGTTATGAAAATAAAACATTAAATTAAGATGAAATTAAATATAAATAATTATTAAAACAATTATAAATATTGATCAATTTTTTTAATTATTAAATTGATTTTCTATTTTACATTAACCACATCGAAGACGATTAAAAATGAAGGGACAAATAATTTTTTCACAAAATTACATATATTGACAATGAGCTTCAAAATGACTTGTTTGAAGTTCATCAAACCTACGAAAAGGTAATATATACACCAAATATAAAGCTATGGATAAAAGCTTTTGATTTACGTTGATGATTCCAAAATAAAACTATACCTGCACAAGTAGGATTGTGCCTAAGTTAGAGACTTTAAATAGAAATGTGTAAACATTTTAATGACGGGTTTATTGAATTTCTTTACTAGTGAACATATATAATTCGAAAAATAAGCTAGTATTTATTGATAAACATTATATTGTTTTTCATTGCGTATGAATTTTTCATATATTGGAAAATGGCATACAAATAATATAGTAATTGGAAATTAAAATTATATTTATATATAGTATACTATAATACATGTTGATATGAATATAATATAGTTTGTTTAATTTTTTTAATATTAATTGAGATAATTTATTGGAGAAGTGTCAACTAAAATTAATTGACAATAATCATTAAAAATTAGTTCAAAAAATATACACGTATAATGATTAATTTTAAAAGTCCTTTCAATTGAAAAATAAAATTGTTCAATATCTCACTAAAAATTAAATATATGTTGAAATTTATTGAAAGAAAAAATTGTATGCCAAATAATGTATATTAAATAAATAAATGTCTCAATTTCAACTTGTGCTCAGATTTATAAATGTGAAATTTTAAACATGTCATTTAGTGCATTAAATAAAGTGTGCTAGCTTGCATGAATAAAAGGAGTGCCATTGGACCAATTCATAAGATATTTTGGATTTTTTTCTTCGAGGGCCTAAAGTCAGTAACTATTGTAGATTGGAGTAATCCTTATTGTAGTATTATAAAATAGATAAAAATTGTAAAATGTTAGTGTTTTGAAATAAATATAATTTTTATTATCAAATCTTGCTACCAATGATTGGTGGTAATTATATAATATGTCCCTCATACTAGTATGGTTTTGATACATCAGTTGGTACATATGATATTGTTGGGTAGTTTTGAATATGTCTAGGTTCATTTTATGATGAAATTGTGCATATATGTAGTTGTTTAACAATATTTAGGGCATATTTAACATGTATTTAAGTGTTTTACACTATTTTAAATTTAATAGTGATAAAAATTTATAAAATATTTATAGATTTTTCAAATTATAATATATGACATTTAAATATTAATATAAATTTAAAGATTGAATTAATTGAAATTGATTTATAAATGATACATGTTAAATTTAGTAACTATTATTAATCATGATATATATATATATATATATATATATATATATTGATATATATATATATATATATTGATATTGGTTGATTTTTGTAAGTATTTAAATGGTGAAAAAGTAATAAGATAGGCATGTGATAGATCAAATTTAGAAACAAAGTTTGAAACTATGTTTAAATAAGTTTGTGCTTCTTGGACAATTACACAATGCATGTTTTTCTATTGACTACGAATTTGTCCATTATGAAAATGATGAAACTTTGATTTCTCTACCACCTTCACTTGTATTTTATTATAAGGATGAAATAATTTAATTATTGTAATAACACATATAAATCAATATTTTCTTTCTCATTTCCTTTGAAATCTTACGTGTAATTGTGGGAAGTAAAAACCTACTAAAAAAGAAGGGGAACTATAATGGGTTGAGCTGACCTCAATCACTCATATTGATGATTGAACATTGCCTATGTATCTATATATTATGAGGATTGAATCAATACACATGTATTTATCCCACCTATTGTGATTGTGAAATTATGTTCCTTCATTATATGCATGCAACTAGTAATTTGGTTTTGATTATTGACAATATTCACTCTTGACTTGATTTCTTATACTTTAGAATTAGATAATAATTAATATTAATGATTGATATTGAGTTTGGGAAGAATAGAGTTGATTTAGTCAATGTAAAATAGTGTAATAGATATAAACTAAATATATATCGAGCCCCTTTGAAATGAGGCTCATATTCTTTATATAGTGATCCTATTGAAAAGTTTACTTTACCTAACTTGAAAAAAACATACGATGACCCATGTGGATAGTTAAAATTTTAGATACTAGTTTTTTAATGGCATGAGGAAAAGGTCAAGCTATGGAGACAAGTCCATGACCATAACATGAACCTATCTTATATAAGGAATAATAATAATCTTGATGCTCATAGCAGTCTGAGAGTGATATAATGATATTTTAGCAATAACTTTAGAATTCCTGTGTATTAATGATAGTAAATGAAGGAGTTAATAAAAAATATAGATAAATTATTATAAAAATGATGAATAAGAGTCATAATTTTTAATGTAAGTCAATTAGTTCATTATGTGTTAAGAATTAATATTATCAAATACATGTGGCCAAGTTTAGGTATCTAAATTTCACTACATTTATTATAGTAATTAAATTTCCATAGTGAAGGAAAATCATAAACATGAGTGTGTACAAAACACTTTGAATTTTGATAGGAAACTTTAATTGCATAGGTTATTCAATTTATCAACCTGACAACAACACATGAAGTAGTTAACGTCCATATTTGAAAATATGAAATCTATATTTTGAGAATTGAAATTGAAAGGAGATCAACGAAAGAGTACACCTATAATGAGATGAAACTAGGATGTCCCATAGCTTGTAAAATATGATGAAATATTGGATATATGTGCTCACTTGTCAAATCACTTGGAGATATGGTTCTTCATATTGAACCATTGAAAAATTTAGAGTGATCATGTCCCAATTTTGAATAACTAATCAGTTAATTGAGTTGAAAATATGCATAGTCAAACTCTCATGAATGGGGAAAAGTTCCAAATATACTAACCCAATCTAATATGGATCCATGATGGATTTTATAGATGTGATTCTAAACTCATTGAGTGTCACTGGACTCAAATCCACATCACCCATAATAGAATATGGAAATGCACAATGGGTGTGCTAGATGTAATTATAAGACTATTGAGTATAACTAGGTTAAAATATAAATTATGTGTAATAAAATGGATCAAACTACTATAAATGGATATAAATTATATTTTCATGATCATAAGGGAATGATTGATATTCATGCTACAGTCATAACCAAAATGGCAATAGATTTTAATTGAAAAAATATTTTCCATTGAATATGTAAACTATGTTGTAGTGCATACGTGCATAAATCAATATCATATCTTTTAAGTTTGAAATATTTATAAATATTAATCAAAATCATGCCTTTTGAATTTAAAAAAAATATATGTACATGAACCAACACACACCCTTGAATATATGCCAAATGATATATAATGCCATGCATGTATATGCTCCACTATAACTATTATATCAATATGTATTATTTTAGCTCTACATTCTAGTAAAGGGTAAATAATGGAAAATATAAAGTAAATTTTGAGTTAATAAGTGAAATCACTTTTCCCCCACACTATGGTGAAATATATATCAATTAAACTTGATATCTAAGGAAAAATGTACAAATGGGTTAATAATTCCAAGATTTTGATATTATAGTGTATACTAACAAGCTTATGATGGGAGAAGGACTAGCTAAGTTAATGGAAAAATAAAATTTCGACATCGTTAAGTTAAAAATATTAAAAGGAAAGATTATTAAAGATGAGTATGAATTAAGTCTATTAGCTTAGAATAGGTACATAATATATCATTTGAAAAATATAAATTGTTTCCTTAATCTAAATAAATAATAATCAATAACTAACTCTTAGATTATCTATTCAGAAGTATATGTTCAATGAGAAGGGATTAAGATAGAATAAATATAAAATAGTTCTAATGAAATGTGTTAATGAATATGAGACATTAAATATGATAAAACAATTTCATTTCATTTTTTTGGTAATATGTTAGGTCAAAAACATTACATCCCATAAAATTATTAGAGTTGTATACTGATGGAATTCACTTTTCAAATATGTTTCTAAAATGGTAAGAAATGTGACTCATGTAAATTATTCACTATAAAAATTAAATAATCTGAGGGTCTTTCTAATACTTGTAATCATGGAAGATCCATTTTAATAGTAGGGAATTTACGTTTTTGGTTAAGTGACAAATATAGTATAAGTTATTGATGGATTTTAGAAGCCATTAATTATTTTAATAAGTAATTAGAACATATCCCAACCAATAATGTTCCTTAGAAGGTCATATTAGATTTTTTAAGTAGTAAAATCATTACAAGGTTAGAGGTGCCTTTGATTATTTTCTCCAAAAATGGAATGTGCTTTAAATCTAGATCATTTCAATAAACATATGACAATTTGGTATTGCTCTGACTTATGCCTCAAACTACTATCCTAATGGGAATGGATATGTTGAATTTAGTATTAAAAACAAATATATATTCTAAAAATTAATGTTCAAATGAATAAGAAAAAAAAAGCTAAGTTTCGATAACTCTGAAAAATTCAAAATCTAAGATTCATTTTTAATTGGTATTTGGTATGTATTGTTTGTGAACTTTGAGATTACCACTTTTTAGTTTTTTTAAGATATGAATGAGCAAGAAGTTTCTACCTATGGTGAAATAATAAATCTGATTATTGAGTTGCATGAAGTTATTATAGATTTAGATCAAAGTTTTTTGAAATTGAATGATAATGAATAAATTGTTTGCTGAAAATGATATAAAAAGGAATTTGGAGATTTGGTATTGTTTTGATCTATTAGACATGAAGAGAAAAAACATGGAAAGTTATATATATATATATATATATATATATATATATATATATATATATATATATATATATATATATATATATATATGAAATAGACATGTCAATTAGTGAGAACATATATATATTGACATGTTTTAAAATAGATATTGATGGTAAAGTGTTGGAGTTTCTTATCAGTGGCCAACATATTAGAAGTTTCTTTGAAAGGAATTTGGAGATTTGGTATTGTTTTGAGATATTAGACATGATGAGAAGAAAAAACATGGAAAGTTATATATATATATATATATATTCTTATGAAATAGACATGTCAATTAGTGAGAACATATATATATATATATATATATATATATATATATATATATATATATATATATATATATATATATATATATATATATTGACATGTTTTAAAATAGATATTGATGGTAAAGTGTTGGAGTTTCTTATCAGTGGTCAACATATTAGAAGTTTCTTCAATTGAAGGCTTACTTTAAAGAGATTTGTAAAGTATATATAAGTGTGGTTAGTTATTTTCCATTTATGTTATATTTAATATTTTTTTTAAAAAAATTAGTGGAGTATTATCACAAATAATATACAACTCATGCTTATGTCTATGTTCAGTTTAGCTAAGTCTCATTGAAGGATTTAGAATAGTTTTAAATATTGATGCTACTGAGGATAAGGTATATTCATGTTTCTAACAAGTGAATTATAGGATATATGGATATTGATGGGTTGTACTCATCCCATAGTTTCATAAAATGTTAAGGCCCAAAATGTTTCATGAAATTTTGAATTCTCAATATTTTGAATATACATAAATTTCACAAGTGTTTATTTTACACTTGTATGGTTCCATACAATTTCAAATATATAATAGTGATTTTATTGGTGTGATACTTTCCTTTTAGATTATCATTTCCCTTAGCCATAATTATTCTACTAATTGAATATTCTTGTAAAATTCCATTCCAAAGTCCATTTCATAATGTGACCCACTTATGTCTTAGATAAATTAATTAGTCACCTTTATAACCTAAATCATAAAGTTCACATTAAAATTTATGGCCCTTTTTAACATCTAAGTCCTAAGTATAATTTCCTTGCACCTCATTTGTAATTATTGTGACTCTTTTACAATAGTGGACATAATTGCATATGAAACTTTAATGTAAAAAGTCATGGGTCCATCTAGAAGGATTTTACAATAATCCATCCCCAAAATACATGACTCCATGATAATGTGTATTACAATTCTAAATTTTAGTGGCCATAATATTAGTTTAGGATTATGACAAACATAAGGTTTAAGTCATGGACCCAATTATTTATCAATAAATATACATAATATAACATGTCCACAAAACCTTTCTTTCTCAAGTTAATCCTATTTCCAATTTAATACCATGGATTGCAAATATTTAGAGGCCCCTTTCGATTCCATCAATATATTAAAATTGGCTCTTAGTTTTGTTTATCAAAAGTTCACATCACATTTTGTCACTAAGTCTTATACTTGTGAAGTTCTTAGTTTGAGCCTACGCACAAGCACAAATGGTGACTTAGATAATTTGGTTGTAAATATGGATTTCAAGAAACAATGCATGGAGATTCAAACTCTAAAGCATCCAAAAACTGCATAGTGATAAAATCAATGCAAAATGGACCCTTTAAACTCTATGTCCTCAAGGAAACATGGATTTGAAATGTGTGACTATTAGAAGGAAAAAAATCAGTGAGGTAAGAGGATTCATTTGGAAACAGTGGTTCACGTGATCCACGACAAACTAGAGGTCTCCATGTGTCTCATTTGAAACCTGCTCACATGTTATCATGTGGACTAACTTGTGTTTATTAGGGGCACTTTCTATATTTGCAACAAAATGGAAAAAATACAAAAGGAAAAGAGAGTGGACTAATAATTTAGTGACTTATGTGATCATGCTATGTGTCACTCTATAAAACATATATAAAGGGTTCCTCCAATGCACGCAAGAAAAAAATTATATGTAAAATATGGGAATATAATTTAGACTGGTGGAGTTTTAAAAATTAAGAAAATTTAACACATCCACGAGTAATTTTGTGTGATAACATGAACCCCATGACTAATAAGGAGTGGTCATGTGTCATAAATTATTTAATCACGGGAAATAAGAGGGTCGATCAAGTACATATAATATGTGATATTTAGGCCATAGATGTTTGCACTTAGATATTAGAGGTCCTATGTTTATATGGACTTTAATTCTTCAAGCGTATCTACATCATTTAGTGGTAGTAAATACATACGGACATAATTATAGAGATTTAATTTTTCTTTTCCAATAATATCATGAAGTTTGGCATATACATTTTAAACATGGTTAGTCATGTTAAAAATATCTCTCTAATATTTATAAAATGATTTAAAATTTAATTATAATTGATATATATTCAAAAGCTTGTTTTTAGTGGAAGTTCATAATTTTATCATTTCCCATGTAAAATTACATAGCTGATTTAATTGATTTAGGATAAGTTTAAAATTGATAAGAGAGTATTTATTTTCATGATGAAATGTTTTTAGCATGAAAAACATACAAGACAAGGTCTCACTCCATTGAGTGATTGAATCATATTGAGTATATCGTGCATGATTATGCCTAACAAGTGTAGTTTTCAATATTCGTCTTTCCACATTATTTTGATTTCACATGACATACTATAAATTTTTAAAGTGGTGTCTACATTCATATTAGGATAAAATTGATCTTGTGAACTAGGGGATCTATAGTAATTTTTTTCTCAATTTGATGTGTATGATCACAAATGTTAATTTTGAATGATTTGAGATCTATAGTGGATTCTTATTAGATTTTCTATGTAGATAGGTTTATGCATAGGTAAAAATGGTAATGTATCTGCATGCATAAAATATTATCATATTCATTGTAGAATGTGAAATTTTATAAAATATTATTTATAAGTATGGTAAAATGTTATAAATAGATGAAGTATATTATTCATCTAGATATTTTTGGTCGATATTTTAATATAGGTTGAGCTTTATGTTGAGCCTTTGATTTGTGTATTTTTAATGTTTCAGTCATGTGTTAGTTATATCTTTCCAAAATGATTTTTATACTTTAAAATTGTAGAGAATCTCTCAATAAGTAGCAAATTTAAAGTAAATTTATTATTAGTTATTGAGTTATGATATATTGTGTTAGATTTTAAAGATAATATTATAATTTTTTTCAGTTAAATTTTTTGTGGTGTTCATTTATTTATGAAGTCACTTAAGTGTATTATGTGAAAAAAGACTTAGCATATTATGAAACTCATTTGGGAGTGAAATATTTAGTTTATTATTATATTATATTCATTTTATTATGAGTGTTTAAGTGTAGACATGTAAGCCTTTAGTAAGCTAGGAGTTACTGCATGATGTAGTCTTGCATCTCAATTATATTTATCCAATAGATAAGTCATGTTCAAAGAGGGTAATTTGATCACATTTTTTCTTAAATAAAGTTATTTATACCCAATTGCACTAAGAATTGTGATTTTAATAGTTTTAACCATACATTAATCTATATGTTTATCTTCTTTGTTACTAATCTATAACATAGAGTGTGATTATCTTTACTTGTAAATTATAGAAAATCTATATATTAGGAAGCATATTTCCCTTACCTTATCAGGTAGGGCATAGCTTAGTAAGTAGGGTAAGAAAAAATATATCTATCATAAAGAAATATTACCTTGATAGTTATGCCTTAATGTAGAAGCAAATAAAAGCTATATATTAGGAAGATAAACTTTCATTAATATCTATGCCTTACTCTATTACTATCTATCAAGAAGGCAATATTTCATTGATATGCTATGTTAGGTTAAGCAAAGCTAGGTGTCAATAAGGAAATATTCCCTTGCCTTATTCCTTGGCATAGATGAAGTACATAGGGAAAATGGTTGGACGAAATTGTAATACTTATACATATAGATTGAGATTTGGTCATATAAGAATACCAATCCTAGAGTTGAAAATCTCAATTTATATCTATAGAAATAGGGGTGATTGGAAACTAGTTGAGAATTCCAATCCCAACCCATATTTTTTACTTCTTATTTTCTCTATATGTCATTGAGAGCATTCCATATTAGAGTTGATTTCCAAATAGATATATAGGTGCTCACCAATTTAATAGAGTGTGTACTAATCTGGTAGTTGGTAGAATATGTTTCACAACTAAACTCAATATATACCAATAATGTTCTATACCCAACTTGATATGTGAAGGTAATGAAGGGCATATTCCTTAATCTAGTGTATCAAGGAGAGGCTACCTAGAGCTTGGGCATGGCCTAGTGGGCCATATTGTACAATGATTATTCCCCAATTCCCAATAAATTATATAAAAGGATAGCATAGGAAAGGGGACCATGTCATACATATATGGGGGTAACCATTCTGAAGGCCCTACCCTAATATCAAACTTGACTTACCCAATATAAGGCAATGGAAGCTTTCCCTTTCTAATTCATCTATTCCAAGGAGTAAGAAAAGTGAATCTTTCCTTTTTGATATCTAGATTTTATTCACCTAATAAATTTTATCATCCCTAATCACTCTCTGATTTACCTTTATGATGGGTATAGTGGATTTTTAGTTATGATCAATCATTCTTAGCCACTCATTTCTATATATAAGTTAGAATGTCCCCTATCCTTTAAATATATGGATCAGTGAATGCCCCATCATATGAAGCATGTGTTTTATTACCTATTTAAGAATAAGGAATGTAATGAATCAATATTGTACACATGGTGTAGATAATGTCACCTAGATAATATATATTACCCCCTATATATAGATATGGTGTAACACTTTTCATTTTAACTAATCATCATTAATCACTCCCTTATCAACCCTCATTGTCCTTAATCACTATTTCATCAACCTTCATCATATATAGTCATTCCCTCATCATCCCTCATCAACCCTCATCATCCCTAATCACTCCTTCCTCATCCCTTATTATACGTAACCACTCCTTCATTGGCCCTTATCTTTACTCATGATCCTTAATCATTGTTTCCTCATCCATCCTTATCCATAATCACTCCTTCTAATACCTTTATCTTGTGTGTAATATGATTTTTGCTTGTGTCCAATCATTCCTAGTCACTCCTTTCTATAAATAGGTTAGAATTCCCCCTCTCTTTTTCAGATATGCCCTTTTCCGAAAGCAAGCTTCCATTTAAAATAATAAAATATAAGTAGGTATGGAAATAATATTTGCAAGATATATATTGGGAAGAAATATTCCATTGATAGACAATAATATATTATGGAAAGGGAAATTAGGTATGACATGAATAAAGATATATATTGGGAAGGAATCTTCTCTTGCCTTATCAGGTAGGGCATAAATAAGTATGTAGGATAAGAAATTTTGTATCTATCATAAAGTAAGGTTCCCTTGATAGGAATTACCTAATATAAAAGAAAATAAAAGTGATATAATATGAGTAAAACTTACCTTAATAGTTGTGCCTTACTCCCTTTCTACCCATTGAGAAGGAAATCTTTCCTTGATATGCTATTAGGTGAAGCAAAGCTAGATATTAAAAAGGAAAGCTTTCCTTACCTTATTCCTTGGCATAGATGAAATAGGTAGGAAAGTTTTCATTAAAATTTAGATTTTGGTATGCCTTTTGGAATGGTTCCCCCAATATATATATATATATATATATATATATATATATATATATATATATATACATACATATATATATATATATATATATATATATATATATATATATATATATATATATATATATATATATATATATATATATATATATATATATATATTGATTGGGGGAACCATTCCAAAGGGCATACCAAAATCTAAAACTTAATGAAATATATATATATATATATATATATATATATATATATATATATATATATATATATATATTGGGGGAACCATTCCAAAGGGCATACCAAAATCTAAAACTTAATGAAAACTTTCCTACCTATTTCATCTATGCCAAGGAATAAGGTAAGGAAAGCTTTCCTTTTTAATATCTAGCTGTGCTTCACCTAATAGCATATCAAGGAAAGATTCCCATATATATATATATATATATATATATATATATATATATATATATATATATGGCAGGGTCCCCATTCCTATGCTATACTTTGATATATTATATTAGGCACTAGATAATACTTAGATTATGGTAGGGTCCCAATTTGGCCTTTAGGGCCATTGATCCATGCCTAATATCTATGTGGCCACTCCTTGATACACTATATTAAGGCATATAACCTTATTTATCTTAGTATATAAAGCTGGGTATAGATTGGGTAGGGTATAGGCTGAGTTGGGTTTGAAAACACACTCTATTGGTTATCAGATTAGAATACACTCTACTAAATTTGTGACTTCTTATCTATCTATCTATCTATCTATCTATCTATCTATCTATCTATCTATCTATCTATCTATCTATCTATCTATCTATCTATCTATCTATCTATCTATCTATCTATCTATCTATCTATAAATTTGGTTTACTATGGAAATACTCTTAATTACATATAGAGAAAACTAGAATCAAAATATGGGGTTGGGATTGGAATTCTCAACTAGTCTCTAGTCACACCTATCTATATAGATATAGAGAAAACTAGAATTGAAATATAGTGGTGGATTTGCACCTGCTGTCCTTAGAGGCAAAATGGCTAGTTAGAGATCAACAAATTTTCTCTTCAATACCAAAAAGTTTCATTTTAGGATCCATTACTAAAAGTCCTACCACATATTTCTCTTAGAGGTGATTTAGACTAGATTTGGGGTATAATTAGAGGGATTTCCCATGCACATGAGGGATCTTATGATTCCTCCATATGACTTAAAATTTTGGTTTTATGTATGCCTAAATTTAGGCTAAAAATCAACATCTTTCTTGTATTAGGAAGGGCATTCTTGAGCCCAAAATGGGTGGTGGATTTGTCTATTGGGCTAGATGGGAGGCCAATAACCTAGTCTTGGACATTATCAACCCCTTTAAACATGTTTCCAGTGCTAGATTTTAGCCATCAAGGACCAAAAATTGAGTTCTTAGACTGTAGCTTCAAATTTCACATCATTTGTTGTCATTGTTTTCGTGCTCTAGAATAATAGTGAAAATCCACTTATAGGTGGAATTAGATGTCATAGTTGTTAGAACACATGTAATTCACATATATAGGTTTATTTTAAGATTTTGAAAGTGTTCCAAGGGTTAAAAATCTATAAATTGTCTCATATTTTCAAGAGAATTCATAGATTGGTCAAACCAAAAAGAATTGTCCAAAAAAAGGGGCTACAAGCCTTAGAAACCCAATATGAGCCTTGTATGTGAAATGGGATACTAGAGTGAGCTGGATAACCTTGAAGGGGTTAAGGTAAGTGTTTTAAAAGGGTGTGGAACATTTTGGGATCTTATTGAAGTTATCAAAGATACCATCATGTTATAGAAGAATCAAAAACACCTCATAGGTTTCCATTGGTTTCCAAACCAATGAGAAATATTAAATGAAGGTTTCCTTGCCAATGATGGTGTTTCATTGAAGTTCCATGAGAATTATAGATCAATGGGGTTTTGGATAATTTGAGAAATTTTCTTAAACACCTAATGATTCTACAAGGTGGGATGGTGGTGTCTAAGGTGAGAGGAGGGCTTTTACAGAGTCAATCATGATAGGAGAGGTCTTTAAAGAACACTTGCAGTCATACCCTTAAAGTATGTTAGAGGAAGCTTTAAGGGTGATTTAAAGTGAAGTATCAGTAATAATGGGAATAAATGGGTGTTAATTATACCAAATAATCCCTTTTATCATATCATAAATCTCTAGGTATTATTGACATGTAGTCATATGAGGTTTTTTGAGAAGGTACAAGGTGACATGGAAGCTTGTGAGATAGAAAATGAAGGGTGGAATTATGAAAGGATAGGTTAAATGAGATATTATAGGAAAAATAATAATGATAAGAAATAAACCAAGGAAAAATATGATGATGACTCATTTGTGAAATTTGACCAAGCAGACATGTGTCACTAGCTTTTGCCAAAATGGGCTTACAGGCCAAAATATGTTGGATCTAATCACAAAATTTGGTGAAGAGGCTCATTATTACCTAATATAAAAATTAAATATATTTATAATTATTTTTTATAATGATAAATATTCACTATTTTAGTATAGTCAACCCTATGTCAAATCGCGATCAACATTGGAGCCTACCTTGGAGAAATTGGTCAATTTGGGGCATCTAAAGGTTGATTCAAAGCACAAAATTTGGTTAAAATTGTATATATGACATATAAAAACATACCATGTCATAATAAAGGTAATAAAAATAGTTAAATTTCCTTATATTTTGACATAAACCTCTTGTAGTCAAGAAGGTAGCCATTGGAGATTTCTAGAAGTTTTGTTAGTTCCGGATGTCAAGAAGTAGTTTAAGCCTTAGAGAGGTATTAAAATAATATAATATGATGTTTAAAACCTATTTTTTCCTATATAAGTGATCATATTAATGGTTTTTATGCAAAATTTTGAAGAAAGACATGTTTTGGCATGAAGGAAGCATGCAAGCAACTCAAGGTATATTATGGTAAAAAGGCTCTACAGGACAAAGTACATATAAAAATGATTTTAAACTTGGTAATATCAGTAATAATGACCTTATATAACCATTCATAATATTGGGAAGGTAATATGACAAGTGAAAGTGCTTGTTGTTTTGTCATAGTCCCCTCCATGTCTCATAATGGTTACTATTCATGCATGCATACTTTTTGGAGTTTTAAGGTGTGTTTTAGGGTTAAAAGATTAAATAAATATTTTATAATTATTATAATATGGTTCTAAATTTTTTAAAAACCTTTAAAAGGTGTTCACACTCCAAACTTCATGTAATCCCCACAGGCAGGCTCAAATCCCCACATGGAGTCTTAAAGGCATAAAGGCAAAGTTAGTTTTTTGATCATTGGAAAGGTGTTATGAGATTTTTTATATGTCATGAGGTTTTTCTAAAATAAAATAAGATTATTTGAAAGGTAAAATTGGTCTTTTGGAGAGTATGTACAGAGCATGGGAAACCCTAGATTAAGGTTTGGGCATTTGTGAAAGATTTAACCATGGGAATTTGATGAAACTTTGTAATATTGATCCCATATACATGTAAAAGGTTAATAAATTTTTTTAAACCTAATATTGTAAGGTTGTGTATGGATTATAGGACTGGGGGTTTGGAATAGGGATAATTAGGCCTAAATAAGGGTAGGCTAATGAAGGAAATGATAGTTAGAGGTGGAGTTGGGATATAAAATTTGACATAGGAATGGAAAAGGATAGAGTGTACTTATAAATTCCATTATAATCTCTTGAGAAATCATAAATTTTTTGTACAATGCAAAATATAGTTAAAAAAAGGTTACAAGCCTTAAGAGAGTATTGTGTCCAAAAGGTGTGGAATGATAGTCAAAGATTATTTGAGTACTTGAAGGGGGTTATACCAGGTAGGTTATGATAATATAAGACCACATGTGATAATAGGTTGATCTCTTGAAACATAGACTAAGCTTTCATCTTTGAGACCCAAAGAAGGGGTCTAGGAATAAACTAGAAAGAGATTAAGAGGAATTTTGTGAATGAGACATGAATGGAATGAGGTAAAGAATGTGTTGTGAATGTATGGACATAGGTCAATGCCATAAAGGAGGTGCTAATAAGATTACAAGGAATAAGTACTAGGTGTAAGAAGCTAAATTAAGCCCAAAGAGTCAAAAAAGGAGCTAGCTTGTGAAAGAAGATTCAAATCAAACCATATAAAGTGAAATTGATCAGTTGGGTTTAGAAGAAGATAATGATGATTTTATATACTTTTCCTCCATACCTATAAATTAGAATATAAACATAATTCAAATGTAATCACTGATATTCTTTATTTCTTATAAGGGTTTGATTTGCAACAATATCCTAACAAGTTATTCTCAATCTCATAACATTTGTAACCATTAAGAATAATTTAGAACCAATCATTAATAATACTCTGAACACAAGTGATCCAAACAAGATTTACTTCATTAGTTTTCTTAAATATTCTTGTAAAAAATAAGAATGCCATATATAGGCATACAATGTCAATAATACATATATTTCCATATAGGCATACAAAAAATTACATTATGTCTAACAATAGAGTATTTAATATCAGGTGAATACATCATATATGCATGTACAATGCAAAAAATATGTATATTTCCATATAGGTATACAAAAAAGTACATCATCTACATCATCCTAATCATCAACTAGTCTCCCTCTCTTTATCGTATTCAAAGAAGACTCTCCTTGTGATGCCCTGCTTATAGATGGAGATATCTCAAATGCCTTGGATTTCTCCATGGGTACTACACTCATAGCTTGCTTATAACTGAACCTATTCAAATACAAAAATTATTATAAAATTAACAAGTATACATGAAACCAAGTTAAGAAACTCATATTTTAAACTATAATATAAAATCATTTAAACATGCACTTACTGTAATCTCATGGTCCTCCTCAATTTGCCTTTGATGGTCGACTAGGTAAGTGCCAAATTTAGCTACACAAATAGGCATGTCAAATGATGAATAAACATGAGGAGTTGTTATAGTAGTCATCTGAATCAGACTATCAAATGTCATATGACAACCCTGCATACATAATACATTTATGCATATAAGTTATATTTGACAAAGTATATAGTAAAATTATTAAAAAAAAGTAATAATTTATAATTAAAAATTACAAGTGAATATACATACCTTGGTAAGTGCCTATGTATATGACATTAAAGTAACAATTCCCGAGTCTATCTTGACTTGAAATTATAGAAGAGTGTTCACCCTAGTCATCTGTTGAACGAACAAACTAATAATTAATAACTTGGGTAATTCATTAATTAAACAAGTTTTTAACAAACTTAGTCTTGCATAAGATATGAAAAAATATAATGAGGTCATAGGAAGCATGAATGTGATAAGTGGATAGGTGCAACATGTGAATTATAACACCATACTAAAGGCAAGAAATGTCAGTTTCATGAGGGAGAATGACAAGACAATGAGGGAGGATTTTTGAGTGAATTTTGTGAAATTGAGTCATTGAATGCAAGTTAGGTGTTAAAACATCCTTGATATGTAACTATATACACTAGTTTGGATGTTCGTATATCTTTGATGAGGTGTATTTTAGATTTTGACCTGATTACTTGGTCATTAGGCCTAATTGTCTTAAGGTAGTGACTTGGTATAGTTGAGGATAGTCTTATAAGCTATGGTGTCTAAATTGATTTGTTTTTAAATTTTTATCATGTTAACACCTTGAATACTTTTCAGACATACATTCATTACTTTTTAGTCCAATTGAGTATTGGTGTGATAAAAAAGCCCTTATAAATAGTCATTGTGATAATACAAGTAACCTACATAGGTGTTTGTTGAGAAGTTTATAAACTGAGTTTTAATCAGATTAAGACACCTAGAGTGATAGGTTGCTTTTATGAGAGACATCTATACTTGAGCCTTCTAAGAGTGTCGAGAACCTTATAAAATAGATCTCATCAAAATCTAAAGAAACATATAGAAAATAAAACTGAATATATTAGAGATAAGAGTGAGTGGACAATCTCCTTTATAAGTGCATGATTTTAGTTGCTCTATAGGTGACATTAGGTCAATTATTTATCCTTGGATTGCCCTTAATTTTTGCAAGGGAAGGTCTATAAGTATATAGTGTAAGTAGGTTGAAGTCATCAAAGGGTGCTATAGTCTTGTTGACACTCAATATTCATTATAGGGGGATTTTCCTGATGAAAGATGTTACAGTCTTATAGAGTCAACATGCCACTCGAGTGACAAAAGTGCATAGATATAGATAGGCCCTCTCCCCAAAATATATATAGTAGGTCTTTGGAACCCCTATGTAGGTGGTGGTAACAAATTACTCAACCCCATTTATTTATATGGGGTTGAGGTCTCCTATTTGTATATGGTCGCAAGGGCTATGCCATACACATATAGGTTATAGTTTATAGTTAATGATAACCCAAAAAACCAATGGGATATAGTGAATGAAGTAAAGGTTTTACCATTACATTATTTGGTGTTGTGTAAGTCTAAGGTGGTCAAGTCCTTTTTGATATTGTAGGAAAAGTGGCAAACAAATTTCTCAAAAAGGTCCTAAAAATTAAAGATAGATCCTTTGCGAAGGCCTGAAAACCATTTGAGGGCTTGACCCATTAGACTTAATGGAAATGATCATAACACGTACACATTTCTATAAGAAACATCTACACATGTATGATATATGTCTTTAAGATGTGCTTGAGGATCTGCCTTACCTTTGTATTTGTTGAATTTTGGGAGTTCAAAATACTTGGGAAAAGATGTTGTTATTGTGCTTAGATCATATGGGTATGATCAAATCTCATCAAAATTAAATTATTTTTTCCTAGAATAAGAAACATTTTACAATCCTTGAACCTTATTTTTCATATTTTGAATTTCTTGTATAAATTATGGTGAAAGTTCATTCATGTGACTTGCATAAGTATAAAAATTGGAGGGTTGACCTATGTATGGATTTGTGTTGGTGTAATTTTATGGGAATCGGTTAAATGGTGGGTCGAAGTTATTAGGAGGTCAGGTGGAAAAGTTAGTGCTTTTTGGATTTGTAAATTGGTTGGGATTGTGTTGGTTTTAAAGTTGGTGGGGTTTGGATTAGTATTGAAGTTAAAGCTGGGTTGGTTAAGGATAGGTTGATTTTGGGGTGTGTTATAACTAAAGTTGGTTGGGTTAAGATTCATGTTCAAAGTAGGGTTGGATTAATTTTGGTTCAATTGGTTTGGATGTGAACTAGCCATATGACTAGTATGGGTTTTAGGGTTGAAAAGATGATTTAGATTGGTGTTAACATTAGGTCATGTTATAATAGGATTGGATGAAACAAAACCTAAAAGATAATTGGAATGGGAAAATTTATTTTGTTTACTTCCTAAATCATTAGTTGGATTTGGATTTGTGGGCATAATTGAAATAATGCCCAAACTTGGATTTTCCATGGATGGGTTGATTGGTGAGCTAGAATGAACATTCGAGCTTGGATTATGATTTAGATTAATGATGTTATTGATGGGTAAGAATAAAAAACTTGGATACAGATTGAATTATGAATTTGAATGAATATTCAAATTTGGATTGGGTTGATTATTGATTTATAATTGAATGAATGTTCAAATTTGGGTTGATTGGATTTATGATTGGCAAACTTGAATGAGATTATGTTTTCCTTGGTTGAATTGGTGATTGGCAAACTTGAATGAGAATTCAAGTTCAGATTTAGTTTATTAACATGTGCAGATGAATTAGGATTCACACTCAAATTAAGATTGGTGGAATTGGAATTAACCAAAGGATTATTTAATTGATGAGATTATAAATTCATAATCTCTTGGTTGACATGGTGTGCATGGGTCTCCATGAAAAATTAATGACTTGCTTGAGAGGATTCCTCATGAAGGATGGTTTCTCTTTGTCTTGGGAGATGATGGGATTAAGATTTGAGGATCATATTAGGGAATTAATACCCTCTATAGAGCCTTATAAAATATTTTGTTCATGGGTTGATGGCAAAGACTCTTTACTTGCAATCAAGTATCGAAAGTTTTATTCATTAAAATCAGGTGAGAATTTTGCTCCTAAGCTCAAGGCTTGAAGCAAAAAATATTTTTTATTGGTCATGATGTATTGGTAAATGGAAGTGAGAGGTCAAATAGCTTTGGGGCTTCCCTCGTCTTGGTAATCACCTCCTTAATCTTCTTCATGTTCATGTATTTCTACATGGTGGTCTTGGCTACCAAACTAGAAGATGTCATTACTAAAAGGCTTAGCACTTGCATTAAGATTTCTGAGCATGGCCATGTGCCTTGTTATGGGTTACATAGCTAGAGAAATGACTCAACTAAAAAAAAGTAAACCATATTAAAAAGGACCAAAATAACTAAAAATTGATTGTTAACTAAATGCTTATTTTTTAGTAGTTTTAAAGACTCAAAAAGTATTTTGGTTTACACTCAAGATAATTTGAACATGTGGTAAAGCACAGGGAAACAAAAAATAAAACCTACTCTAAACACACATGCAATTTAATAAAAATTGATAAAATCTAGGCAAACGGACGTGAATAATTTTTGGGTTTTCCATGTCATTTGCTTGTCCATTACATTAGCTGTGGCCTACTATTTCAAGTCACTAACCATGGATGGTCCTATCATTCTCATGGCCCACTATGTTTTTTTTCAAAGGTTCATGGAAATTAATTTCCCTAGGAGATATGCTTATTTTAGGTGCATCATGAATTATATGGATAGAATGGCTTATCTAGGCTTAAGGTTTTTACAAGATTTTATAAAAGGGGAGTCCTCAAGATATATTTTAGTAAAGTGAGGCCCAAAATCATATAAGATATTAAAACCCTAGATATTAGAGCATAAAATCCCTTCATATCATGGTTTGATTAAAATATAACATCATTTTAGCCTTTAAAACAAATGATCTTGTTATTTACACTTTGTTAGTACATAGAGTTTGGCCTACACATGGTGATGAAATCCATAGTTGATAGAACTCATATAAAAATAAAAAGTTAATTCTTCTCTCTAACTCCCAAGTATCATTACCAATGTGACACTAAGGGAATATCATACACACAAACACAACTTGGGTAACACAAATAATTATAATTTTGTTTTTGATTCTTGAGTCTTATCACTAGTGTGACATCAACGGAAGAGCATACACAACCTTACAACACACACATAGAATGCTGAAACATATAAATATATTTACTTCAGAAAAAAATAAATATGATGCAATCCCTAAGACTAATGAAAAATAAAAATATGAAATGTTAGTAATAAAAATGAAAATTTTAATTTTGCTTATAGCATTTACAACTTGTCTTTGACTAGCATCCTGCAAATAATTTAATAAATTTTTTATGTTTATCTTAGTGTCAAGGAAACCTAAAAATTTAGTAAAAAATGTAAAACAAAAAGTTTATATATATATATATATATATATATATATATATATATATATATATATATATATATATATATATATATATATATATATAAAATAAAATTCATAATTTTAATTATATATATATATATATATATATATATATATATATATATATATATATATATATAATAAAATAAAAAAATAAAAGTCATAATTTTAGTGATTTATCCTAAAATACAATTCAGATCTATATGAAATTTTAATAGGTTAGATATAGTATAAACCCAAATCAACTTTAAAAAAAATAGAAAAGCCCATATTTTAAATTAAAATTTATAATAGTTTTAATAGTTGTGTTTTATTTATAGTTTTTTTAATATTAATTAGATTCAAAAAAATAAAAATAACAAAAGTATTTAAAAAATCAAAAAATATATATCAAATTTAGCCTAAAATATGCATAAAAATATAAAAATAAGTTAATTAAACCTTCACAAATAAAAATGAATTAAATTAAAAGATAAGATAAGATGAAAAAGATTTGGAAAAATCCCACCATGCATGCCAAAATGTGTGTGATAAATCTAGAAATGCTAATAGAACTAAGAAATCAACTAATAATGAAGTCTAATCTATACTAAATCAACCTATTATAGAGATACAAATGAAATAAATAACACAAACTTATATCTTAGTTTAAAAAGGCTTCTTCCATTGTAATTTCAATTCGATTTGCTCTCTTTGAATTGTGGTCACTCACTCTTCCAATTCAAGAGAAAAATGAGTTGCAATTTTGCATGAAAAATGATCTTTGATGGATTTGATTTGATTGGATGTGTACAAATCCCCTATAAATTTAGCATAACAAATTTTCAATGAATGATCTTGGAAGATATACTAACATAATAAATTTTTAATCAAGAAGCTTTTCTAAATTTGAGGAAGAACCTCCAATTTATAGAATTTGGAAATGGATGTGAACTGTTCATCTTGAGATGAAGATCAAGGGATGAGAATAAAATATAATTTTAATTTATAATGAGGATATTGAATAAAAAATTAGAGTGGAGGACATTCAGGGCCCAAAAATGAATAGAAAATTCATTTGGAAGGAATATATAATATAAAATTAGTAAGTAGATGTGAGGTGGATTTTTAAATTAGAGGAAATCAGATCATAGAATACAATGGAATTATAGGTAGATTATTAAATTGGAAGAAATTAGATCACATAGGATAATGAGATTAGAGGCAGATTATTAAATTAGATCATGAAGGACAATAAGATTATTCACAAAGGGCTTAAAATGGGAATGAGGGGTTGGGGGTTTGATCCTCCCAACCACCTTTAGAAAATAAATTTTAGAATTACATTTAGTGTTACATATTTAGTTCATATTTATTAATCTCGCACAGGTGGCGTAGTTGGCTAAGGGCTTTGGGTTCTTCCCATATAGGTCTTGAGGTTGATTCTCATAACCTTGGTTAAAATGGTTGATCGATTTGTGTGGGCCCCACTGCCATCCCCCAGAGGACTAGTCTCACCTTTGCTCACCCAAATGAAGGTCGCTGGGTGGAGTTGTAGTGTTCCAAATGGGATCGGGGATACCTCTAGATCAAAAAAAATAAAAATTGGAATGGTGGGGGATAGGTGGAGCCTTAGGGCATATGAGGATAATTTTGATTTTTTTCATTTATAAAAATTATGAATTTCCAAAAGCCATGAAAATTTTAATTAGAGAAAAATTACTTAATTAAGTTTAGATTAATTTAGGGATAATAAACAATGAATAGTGAATAGTAATGATGAATAGTGGTGATGAATTAAGATTAGAAAAAAGTAAGGATGATTAGAGATGATTACAAATTTAGTGAAAATAAAGTTAAAATCAATCCAAAATGTTTGATTTCAAGTGTCTACACACATCAAGTGGTGTGCAAATGGAAATCATCAAACAAGGTTAAAGCCTTTGATTTTCATGTACAAAGAAAAAATACAAGATTACCTAAAATTTGGCAATTGATAGCACATGTATTTTTAAAAAAGTTTTCCCAACCTATTAATTATAATGATTAAGAGGATATGGTTTTAACCAATTATAATTTTAGGAGGATAACACTTGGGGAATCAACCCAAGAAGATGATATTCATACTTATCAAGTGAATGAACTAAGATTGATTCAAAGGAATGAATAATAGAAACAAACATAAGAATATTTGGAGGAATATATATATATATATATATATATATATATATATATATATATATATAATTTTAAATTTGAGTGAGAATTAGTTGAAAGTAGTCCCTGAATCAACTTTAGTCAAATGAATTGATAAAGAAGTTGTCGCTAAAATCTATAAATATATAAATCAATTAGGTTAAACAACTTTTTATTGATGTTTTGAAGTTTTTAGATGATCATAGAAAATCATATGAAATTTTGATGATTGAACATGATAAAGTATCTTTTGAAATCAAAACTGTGTAGAAAAAGACTAGAATTTGGAAGGGATTAATCACGTATTTTCAATATTTTTCACACATGGAAAAGAAGATATTAATATATGAAGATACATTTCGTATGTTTAATGAAAATCATTCTTATCTTTGAGAATATTATGTAGAATGGAAAATGCACGGTTTCGAAGATGCATTAGAAGATTTACGTGTGAAAAATAAAAATTGTGATGATATGAAATCAAAAATTCACATAAATAAATGTTTGGACTATACACTGATTTGTTGAAACTAGATGAAATGAAACCATGCACATTAATTGAGCTAAATGATCAATTTAATAAGGTGGTTAAAGAGGAGCTACTCTGAATAGATACCTTAAAAAAATAATTAATGAAGTAACAAGTGGAATGAACGCTTGGCTTGTGACATTGTCTCACACTATGGTTTCAAAGAGAGTCGTAATTGTTCCTATAGTCTATAAATTCAGAATTTATTGCACTAAAATCTTCACAAAGTAAAAATCAAGATCAAATTGATGTAGTTGATAAAATATATTCTTAGTTTGACAAGCCTCCTCTCTCTAACCAATATTTTAAAGATATTTCTTTCTAATTTTATTTATTTGTTGTATTTTTTTATAACTTTTGATAACTTTAAATTATGTTTTATTTTTGAAAAATATGTAGTATTGTTGAAATATAGAATTACCTCTAAAAAGTAGTTATCATGTAGTTATTTTCACTTTTCTTATAAAAGTTTCTTACATTGTAACAACATTTTTTAATAGCTTAATAAAATTTGACACAAAAGAAGGAAACAAAAATAATTTTTATTAATCCAAAGAATTAATAGAATAGATTCTAACATGACTTTGTGCCTCTTAACATGTTGATGAATGAATATTATTCCTAAATTTAACTCATTTGATTCTTGTTATTTCTTTTATGAAAAAGTTAACAATTGAATTTTCATTGATTTTAATACTTATAAACATGATAAATTAATTAAAATCTATATTTTTTGAGTTAAACATATTATCAATTTATATTTATTTTATTTTTATATTCTTCCTTTTATTATTTAACTTTTCTTTGTTTGTTGAAAATTCATTTATGTTCCCAAAAAAATCCCCATAAAATGGGTTTGATTATAAATGTTGTAGTAATTAAACAGTACTTGCACTTTTTAAATAAAGAGAGATTCCACTACTAATAGAGTAGGGACTTATTTTCCCCTCAACTATTGAATTAAAACTTATATTTTGTATTCCATACATTTTCTTTGTCAGTGTATATGAAGTAACATTTACAACAAGATGTTTAGTTAAGTCATTTTTTCAAATTATTCTATAAATTTCAAATTAGAGGCTAAATTTTAAATTAGAGGCCATATTTTTATATTCTATAAACTTATATATCTAGCTTATTATTATAGTAAATTATTTTATAAATAAGACAAAAAAGGTATGTTTGAATGTACAATCACTTTATTTACTATTTGAAGAGATTTGAATCTACTCAATATTGAAACTAATGAAAGGAATTAATTTTCTTTCAATGGAAACCTAATTTTAATATTTTTGAGCACCTTGCTCATTTATCTAATGGGTCTTTCATCATGATTCTGATTGTATTAAGTAATGACAATACCTCTTTTTTTTTGTCAATTGCAGTAACATACAAAATAAAATGATTTGCAAATAAAAAACAAGAACACTTATTATAACATTTTTTAATTCATTAAAATCTATATCTAAAAACATTTATTATAATATTTTTTAATTCATTAAAATATATATTTAATCATGCATCCCATATATAACTCTAATTTTTTAAGTAAAATTTTTTATGAAATAAATTTATCAACAAAATATAAAATAAATTTACGAACAAAGTTTATTTTACCAAAAAAAAAGACATTAAAATAAATTAATAATTTGATATTTAAGGGGAGGTAATTGTTTTATGGTTTTCATACGATCATGTTCTATATAAATTCTATCTTTATATATTATATAATCTAAGATATCACCTTCTATCACACCAAAAAATAATTTCTTGGGATTTCATACCTAATAAATATTTCATGCAAATGATTTGTGTTTCTTTATTTTCTTAGAATGAAGAGTAAGATCATTTAAATATAATTAAATGAAAATACTAACAAAATCGTTAAAATCCCCACGCATTTCTATTTTAAAACTAGACCTTGCATTTATTGGTACAAAAGGCATTGCATTAAAAGTAACAGTGCCTTTTACACGTGGTGAAACTGGTTTTATGTATAAAAAGTTTTATCAAAGTTTTATTATTCCTATCCAATCAATAGAAATTATTAACAAAGTAATCCTATAGAAACTAAATACTTATTAATTATATCTAATAGAGAAAACTTATCAGATATTAAAAACCCATTTCATCAAACTTTACTTAATATATAATCTCATGTTTTATATCAAGGATTGAAACATCTCTTTTGTATAAATGATACTCCTTAATTATTTCTAATTATTCCATCTAAAAGAAAATGAACAGAAACAAAATAATGATACGAAAATGGATAAGAAAATAGTGAAAACAACAAACACTAATCTAAGAAAAAAAAAAAACTATGAAATGGAAATAAATAAAATTACAGGTCTAAACAATAAAATGTGAAACAAAGAAACAAAACTAGAAGATAAACTAATTTAAATCTAGTGAACAAAATTGATAAGAAAAAATAACAAATGATAAGAACAATTTTTTAAATAATAATATTAAAAATAAAAGTTATAAATTAAAATAAGTTTATAAGTGAAATAAAAATGTAATTTATTGAGAATTTATGAATTTTATAATTGATTTAAAATAATTATAATAAGATAAAAACTAAAAATAATTACTCGACATTTTTTTTATATAATGTATGAATTATTATTCATTATTCATGTAAAGTACAAATATGATTCACAAATATTATTTTATTATTATGTAGTTATTAAAATATTAATAATATTTTTCAAATTCATATAATTAATTTATAAATTAAATAATCAACATGTATATACTTGACTATGTCAATTAGGGCACTTCAACATTACATAATCTATTGTTTAGATTTTTTGCAATTAATACTCGATCTCAAATATTTATGAAAGAAGAAAGAATACATTATGAAACTTGAAATTAAGAACTCTTGTAACTGTATGAGTTTCTCATGTCTTTGAATGATGTTCTTCAAGTTTTTTTAAGCCTTCAGTTTAAAATTTAGTTATTCTTTAAATTATAAATAATTTTTAGTTAACTTAAAATAAAGTTAGATTTAATTTGTTAATTAGTTAGTTTATATGAATCTTTTACAAAATAAGTTCATAAATTGAACACATAATGTCTCAAAGCTCTTCAGTTAACCTAATAGATGAAAAACAAGTTTATTGAATGGGTGGGACCCACTAATAACATCTTGATCTATTATTATACATTTTTTCCATATGATTTAATGAATCATTATAAATTATTCTGAACAAGAATGATAAAAATATAACATGATCAAAACAAGTAGCTGAGATTGATTTACTAAAGAAATCCACTAAAAACCATATAATACTGAAATATTCATTGAGTTTATCTTAAATAAATTGAAAAGATAAAACTACATAGATAATAAACCATAACTTATTGATTATTATAATATTCCATCTAATATCAAATCAAAATTTAACATACTAGAATTTATCAAGTCCAATTTAAAGGAATTATCAAAGGGGTGAAAATCAAAATTAGCAAAGTAAAATTTCAATATGTACAATTTCTTAGAATTTATTAAGCATCACTATTGATTGAATATTTATGAATGAATTAAATATAAAATTGAAATTGGATTTGACATTTAAAATTAAAAAAGATAAATAAATAAAAAATATACCTATAATTAATTGATCTTGTTATTTTTAGTAGTTTTGTTTTTAAAAAATTTTACATGAAAGATTGCAATGGCCTAAAAAAATCCAAATATCCCTACAAAACAAATACACACTAATATCAACTATGTCTACAATATATTCACAAAACTCCTATCTCTTTTCCTTCATCTTTTAATGAGTAAACTCATCTCTCCCAACAAGGTGGCTTTGTCCATAAAAGACAAATCCAGGATGGATATCTGGTTGTAATGAAACCATACATTATATAGAAAGAAGCAAGGAAGATAGAATGGTTTTAAAACTAGATATGACCAAGGCATTTGATGGTGTTTATTGGGACTATTTGAATATGGTTATTGATAAATATAGCTTCCACAAACATATACAAAACATCATCCACAATAACATAAGCACATCAATGTTCTCCATTATTGTTAATAGAAACATTCTTGTTAATAGAATGCTTGTGGGTTAATTTAACATCAAAAGAGTAATCAAGGAATGAGATCCTATATCTCCCTTCCTATTTATAATGCTTATTGACACCCTTAGTAGTAACCTTCTTGAAACTCAAAGAAAAGGTTTTGTTAAAGGATTTAATTCAGTGACTGGTATTCCTTCCACCCTAGATCAATAATTTTTTGATGATACTATTGTTCTTATTATCACCTCTCAAAAATAAGCCAAATAACTTAAGAAAATCCTTCAAGAATATGAGGAAGTGTCAATGTAGAAAATTAACTTTGATAAAAACACTCTCTTGTTCATTAATACTCCCTGCTCAAGAAAAAAAAATAGGAAGAATCATGGTTTATTATATTAAACTTGTGCCCTCAACCTATTTATAAATGCCACTTTTAATAGGTAATATGCCTATTCATTTATGGAATCCTTTGATTGAACGGTTCAAGAGAAAACTTACTAGTTGGAAGGGAGATTTTCTACCCCAAGAAGGAAAGCTCATGCTCCTAAAAAGTGTACTACAAAGTCTCCTGGTCTACAATATGTCCCTATTCAAAATTAATTCAACTATTAGCCAAAGTATTGATCAAATTCAAAAACATTTACTTTGGACTGACACATAAACTATAGAGTGCTTCCCTATAGTTACATGGAACTGAGTTACTCTACCAAAGAAATCAGGAAGGCTAGGAATTAGAAGACTCAATCTAATGAACAAGGATCTCTCTACAAATATGGTCTAGAGATTAATAAATAAATCTACTATCTGGATAGCTATCCTTAAAGAAAAACATATATATCATAGATCAATTATCTCTTTGCTCAAAGAAGACAATTTCACTATGGGCTCCTCCATATGGAAATTGATTTCAAAGGCAAGGATATCATTAGACAAGGATACATATGAAATTTAGGGAATAAATTTAGTATAAAGTTTTGGGAGGACCCATGGATACTTGATCATCCACTATCTGATCTTGAAACTTGGCATCTAATTAGACATAAAAAATTATAGCAATTTGGCACTACAGTAGTTGAATATATCTAATTTTAAGGTGACATAATAATTTGGAAGCATATCAAAATCTCCAATGTTAATATTCAACATGCTACTATCATTTCAAATCTCAAAAGTATCCTTCAAAGTGCTCATAGCCCCAACCTCTTGAAAGAGGATGCCCTATCCTAGACTACTACTCCTAGTGGAGAATATGAAGTGAAGTCAGGATATTACCAAATTATCCTTCCAAATAAAGAGATATTATAATGGTCCAAAATATGGGACAATGATTGATTATAAAAGTAAATATATTTCTTTGGATCTATGTTAAAAATAATATCCTCACTCTAGATAATCTATCTAAATGAGGTCTTATGTTGGTTAACCACTATGATTTTTATGATGCAAACTTTGAAACAATTATGCATCTCCTCCTTCATTATCCTTTTGTTCATAAGAAATGGAATCTTCTCATTCAAAAAAATGAAATTCATTGGATCCATCCTGATTCTCTTAGTGACTCCTAGGTTGCATGGGATCCATCTTTCTCCAATAAACTTCTCAAGAAAATATGGATCTTCTCTTTCCCCCACTTAATATGGGGAGTGTGGAAAGAAATAAATAACATGATATTTAGGGAATATCATATAAATTACAATAGGGTTGTTGAGAAGACTTTTAATTAAATTATTGAAATTTTTTAAAATGTCTAAAAAAGACAAGGATAAAAAACTATCAAACAAACAGGAAAATATAGCTAAAAATCAACACCCATATCTATCATCCACTACTATAACTAACCCTAGAATGGAAACTAGGAGCATGACTAAATGGATCCCCACAAATCAAGGATATACTAAAATTAATTTTGACAGAGCTTCCAAAGGAAAAAGAGGAATATTTGGTGAAGGAGGAGTGCTAAGAGATTATAAGGGTTATTTGATTGGTATGTATGAAGGAGGAATGGGCCACCAAACTAACCACAAGGCTGAAGCTCTTTCATCCCTTTGGGGTATCCAAGTGGCCAAAGATCTAGGAGTCAACAAGCTATCAGTTGAGGGTAACTCCCTCAACATATTATATTGCCTCCACAACCTCAAAAAAGCTACATTACATGGACCATTGATTATATCATCTATAAGAAATCCTCGACATCAACAAAGACTTACAAGAGGTGAAATTCCAACACACATACCATGAAGGAAATCACCTATTAGAATTATTTGCTAACAAAGGGGTGATGGCAAATGCTTACAAATTTTGGCAAAAGGAAGATGCTTTTTTGAATAATTGCAATGCAATTATTAGAAGGGATATAGTAGATATTTCACAACAATGATTATGAACTTCATAACACTCTATAAACTTCAATGATTAAAAAAAATTATAACAAAGGATTTGTTGATTCATTAGCACGTGAAACCAAGGGAATTTTTGAACACCATCTAATCAATAAAAGGAAAAGAGGAACTGTCATTCTCCATCACAGCTCCCACTTCTTCCACAATAACAATCTCCATAAAATTCACATTTTATACACCATGGGTGAAGACATTAATAAAATTAAACCCATGATAAATGACAATATTAGAAATGACAAGGAAGTTTGGTAGATCCTAAAAATAGGTGGGATGCATAACTTCATGAATAACATATGCGGGTATGATAAACATCTATCAAGTAAATTTATAGATCAATGGGAGGACTATGTGGTTAGTATCAACAATGTCTTTGTTGAGATCATTGAAGGTCTAACTACCCATGTTACAGGTTTAAAAATTGAAGAAGTCAAATTCCCCAAATTTAATAGAGATCACAAAGAAGAGAGGGATAAATTCCTAAAAGAAGATGAGCATATGCTTGAGTGCATTGGTATATTTTTAAGAAAAGACATCACAAATCTCTTCAATAGAGTCGATGAGAAAATAATGAGGTACATGACCTTGGATGGAAGGTATAATCTTGTGCATCATTTCCATTTACCAATTTTGAACTATTTTCACCATCTTATCCCCCTAAGTTTGCCTTTATATATCCTAAATTGTCTTTAATCTTGGATATATGAAGTTAAAATGGGCAAAAAAAAAAGAGCCTCTCCATGAAGTTATGATTTTATTAATCCACAAGTTCTTCCAAGCCTCCAAACCCATCTTCCCTATATTTTATAAAATAAAGAAGCCAAAACCAAAAATAAATACCCCCCAGAATCCTTAGAAGCTCTACCAAACCCTTGGCCTCCTCTCATAAATCTAAAGATCCCATTTAAATTGGTAACAACCACAATGATCAAGATTATCTCCCCCTGTCAAGAACAAAAAGCTGGAAAAAAGGTTACAAACCCTGTGCAAGATCTCTCCACCCCTGCCAAAAAGATAAAATATGTGAAAAAAGGTATTGTCCCCTCCCATACTCCTACCTTCCCCAATCCCATTCGAATCTCTATTCCCACCCCCTCCCCTACTCCCACCACCCCTGATCCCACTCCCCACTCCACCTCTCATGACCTTGATGAAAATAACAAATTGGAAGAAATTGCTAATAGTTTGAAAATGATCAAACATAGTCTCCCTTCCACAACTATTGCTCATAAGTCTAATCCTGATAAATCCCATCTTACCCTCAATCCTTTGTAATCTAATTCCACTTGGAATTCAAGAAACTCATGGAGGAGTACAAATACCAATCAAAACTCAAAAAAATTGAGGATGAGGTGGATATACACAAATCAATTCTTTGTTGGTTCTTAAAGGATTAAAAAAGGGTCAAGGAAGAAATTAATAAACTCAACCTTGATGATGGCATCTACTGCACTAAATCTGACCTCTTGAAAATAAACTCAAAATTCCATAAAATCAAGGAAAGACTATTCAATCTGGAAAGAGATAATGAATCCCTCAATAAAATTATTTGTATGCTTGTTGAATATAACAGACTCACTATCATGAAAAGCCTTCAAAGTATGGAGGCACTAAACTCTCTCACTAAAGGGAAAAAATGAAAATTCTAAGACCCATATAATGGACAAAAATATGAAGATTTGATGAGAAACTTAAGCTACATTCTAATAAGAACAAAAATTTTCCACTAGAAAATATTTATCAAAATTAGTTCAGGGCATATGAAGAATGGATGGGTCCTAGAACCTATTTGCTACTTTTATGCTTCCTTTTTACTATTTTTCAGTTGATTGTTATGTTTTATCTTTCTTGGCATGTTTATTGTAATATTGGGTCTCAAGACCTCAAATTCTCTCTTTTTATAAAGGGTAGGGTCCCTCATTAAAACCCTCTTTTACCAATACTAAAAACAAATACACACTAATAGATTAATTTAAACTCAACTTCATGTTCAATTACAAAGATATCTAATTTTTAAACTTGTAAAATTACAAAAAAATACTAGAATACAATTTCATGCTCTTAGATTGTAACTTATGGCATTCAAAATATATGTAAATTGAAACTAACTAGATAAATATGGTTATATCTATATTATCCTCTTTGAGATATTCACTTTAAAAAAATGGAGTGCTCCAATAGGTTTCTAGATCAAAATTTATGCCCTTCATAAGATATTTGTTCACATCACAAAGTTTGAAAATGTCTAGAGTATCAATAGTAAATAAAATAGAAATCAATTAATTCATCATATGAAATCAAATAAACCAAAGGTTTCCCCTATTCCATTTGGTATTGAGTGTACTCAATAAATAAATATGTATGGCATCTCAGTCTTAGTAACTCTTATACACCTATCATCCACTTTTAGCATAATTTTATTCATTATATAAATTATCACACGTGAGGATGAATGTATACTAGCATAGTTACGACTTGATGAAGAAACATTGGTTGGGTCATTATCAAGGTTTACAAATCCAATATTAAACAAGACATTATCTTTAGGATCAAGATGAATAAATATATTAATCTCATTATGTAGATTGTAATATGATGTGTTGAGGGATTAAGAGAACTACGTCCAAAAGAAAGAGATATCCAAACATCTTTATAAAAATTTACTAAGAATAGTATTATGGAATGACAAAGAATTAGAGGGAAAAAAAAATCAATATATCCAAAAATTAAGGGTCATTGACATCAAGAAGAATGGAAACACAAGTTTCATGACTAAGATCAAGAGTAAATGTGCGAGAGACCCTTATGACCCTATAAAGTTTGCTTCAATAATTATTTTGATCAAGTCGAAAAAAAATATTTGTTTGAGATATTCCCCAAACATTATTCCTATCAATATTTTGAGAATCTATACTCCAATCCAACATTTTATTTTAAAATGGATAAAGAAAAAATAAATAAGAAATATTTCAAATATATTTTCTATCTTTGAAAAAGCTGTGAAAAAATAAATGAAAATTTTAAAGTTCACATTTTTTTGAAAAATAATTGACTTTTTGTTCAAATCAAACTATTTTCAATTGTTTTGGGAACTTAAAACTATTACCTTTCCATCAATAATAATTTAAAAAAATAACTAAAATAAGAACTTCTATAAGAAAATCAACTAGATGACCTCAAATTTTACTATTGAAAAATCAAGAACCTGACAAAGTGAAACAACACTATTTCAACGAAAATTTCAAGAAGAAATGTAATAAAATATATTAGAACCACCTGAATATACTTTATTTGCAACTACCATCCTTTAAAATGTTATTCCCAAACACATTTCTCAAAATGAAAGGTTAATGTGAATTTTAAAACAAACCGGACTCTTCATTATGCTTATATGTAAATCTAAAATTACATTATATAATGTTAAAACCTTTCAAAATAAGATACCAAGGATTTATGCAGGGTTTAAAAAATACTATATCTCTATTCAATCAAACACATGACAATCTCTTATATCTGTTTGCAAAATTATTCAGCGTTATTTTCATGTAACAACTCAAAAGTTAATTTCTCTTTCCTTTAGACCACTGTGATGGTCTAAGAATAACCAAAAGAATATCAAAACATTCTAAAACACATCTGAACTAAGATTTCAAACATTATAAATGATTATTCATAAGTCTATAAATGAATAGGGGTCTAAAAATGCGATACCAACAACTATTTTAATGTATTTTAAATCTGTGTATAACATAATCATCATAATCATCTAAACCACTTGTCTATCAAAATGAATACTAACATGATTCCATTAATAAGAGATTTAATCATGTAGACATCAAAAATATATCTAATAAAATAATCAGAATAATAACTGCACTAATAAGCCATTACATATATCATGCAGAGTTAAAAATTACAAACTCTTTATGCCTAGAAATAATTTTACACCAAATGTGCCTTATATAACTGAAACCCTGATGAAAACAAAAAGCAAATGCATGTTTCTAACTTGGAATTTGTGCATGCAAAAAACCAAATAAATGACAAGTAATTTTCATGCAGCGTGGTTTCAAAAGTGATTATTTTACAAAATCTTTTTTTAAAATATTAAACAAATCCATATGAGCGTGGATAATCAGCCATTTTTATTTCAGATAAAGCCCACTAAAAATATTCTTGTTAATCTACAACTGCATGCAAGCGCTTCAAAAAAAATCTTG
Organism: Torreya grandis; assembly: GCA_037957365.1. Classification (NCBI taxonomy): domain Eukaryota; kingdom Viridiplantae; phylum Streptophyta; class Pinopsida; order Cupressales; family Taxaceae; genus Torreya; species Torreya grandis. The sequence continues at coordinate 1,617,985 of JARHVA010000454.1, read as the reverse complement.
AGTTCAATAATTATAAACAAATATATGGAAAATGATAAACCTAATTTAGAGTCACACAAAAATGATTATATGCAAAAATTTTGAATTTGACAATAGTTAAAAAAATGATAACACCCAGAGCTATTTAGGAACAACCCCCCCCACACATATATATAAAGATTAACATATGCATCAATAAATAAATAAATAAATATATATATATATATATATATATATATATATATATATATATATATATATATATATTAAGATTATTGAAACTTTTTTAAAATTTCATTTATACACATACACACATCTGTCTCTCTCTTTCTGTGTGTGTATAGAAAATTATGTTATCATATTTTATTTTGAAATAATTGATTAAATCAATTTTTTAAATTCTTCACAATCAATTAAAATAAATATCAAACATAATTTTATGAAAAAAGTGTTTCTAATTTTTTTTTGAATGTATTATGTCTTTCAAAAACCCAATAAAACCGAAACATTTATCAATCAATCCATTCAACACCTTTAGGCTTCTCAAACATTCACTTAACTACTTGATTTCAAAACTAATAATAATACAGCCTAAAATTTTAGATGCTTTCCCAGATGACAACATTCGACTTCCACGACAAAGAAACTTGTAAGGAAAATGAGTGACCGGTTATACCCCATGTCTAGGTAACATTGAATGTAGGCCAAAGATCCATGTGGATCATTGAATGTGAAACACATTTTTGATGTGGTGGTGGCCACCTTAATTTGTATAAAATTTTAATATAACCTTGTGTCAAAAGTCATAGCAAGTCTAGTGACCTTGCCAAGTTCATTACTAAGGAATTTAACCATCATAAACAAAATATCTCCAAATCTTCTTCCACGTCTATCTATCCCACCATCCAAATATGGGTAGTTTAAAACATAGAATTGATAAGACTAAAGTCTTATAAAATTTATCAACACCGTGTTGGGACATTATTAAGGTTTTAAGACATCAAATGAGATTAAATTTTATCATGAGCCCGCATATCACTAAACAATGGGTTCTTCGAAGTACCTTTGGACTAAATAAAAAATTAATATATAAAATGCCCATGAAGGAAATGCTCCGTCATTAGCGAAATAGATATGTCAAGACCATGTGCCAACATAAGATATGGATGATGTGACCACTGCTATTGTCATTGTTCAAATATTCAGCATCAACATAGTTTAGAATATAGAAAACATAATTATATTCATTACAAGATGCACTTAGATTATGATCTTAGGTGGTGTCGATAGGGCTTAGGAATTTGTTAATTCAGGTTCTAAAGAATAATAAAGTCCTCAAAACTATGAACAATCTGCAACATATAGACTTTAACTGTACATTTGTTACAAATACAAAGAATATTACATTCATGAAAATCATGAAAACCATGTAGAACAAGATGTGCATGGAAGCAAATGTGACATGATAAGTTTAAAAATTATCATGATACTAACTCAAAATCACTATTTTAGAGATGATGAATTTAATTATGAAGATTGAAAGTATTCATTTAGACTATAAGAATGTTCATGTGAACAAACATGTTTTTTATAAGAATAATTTTCCATTATTTTAGGTATATTATTATTTAAAAAAAAATATAGAATATGAATTAGATAGTATTATATTGAGTGAAATCAAAATGATTATTTTATCAATTCATCAATCAAATACGTTATGTATTATTTTGATAATTACTAACAAGTAATTAAATACAAAAATTAATCCATAATTAAACAAGTATAATGATAATAAAAAGTTATAAATAAAGTTGGTTCCTGCCATACATAATAATTTAGATGTAGTATATTAGATGTTTGAATTTTTAAAATATTTTGAAGAGGGTATAAAAATTTATGATAACACATCTCTTCATCAAATGTTTTGTCCGCTAGTGGTTTAGAATATGGTGTTCATCACTATATGAGCTATTCATCAAAATTTTATAATAGTGCTAGTTGATTCATCCAACACCGATAATCTATATATAGTTGTACACAAAATGTTACCGTTATAAAACATGATAAATCTTAATATTTTTATATGAGATCCTTAGTGTCATAAATTCAAATTTGGTCCAAGAAAAAAAAATATATTGATAATATACACTTGATAAATATAATGATGACTATATAATTCACCCTCGATTGAGAGGGAAAGTGATTGATTTTCAGGAAGAGTTTTCCCAACTAATCATGTGTTTTCCTTCTTGGTCAAGAGTGGACTATATATAAAGGTGCTTGGATATCTTGTTATTTTTGACATAGTTCTCCAAATTCTTAAACACATCACTCACTCACACACACACACACACACACACACACACACACTCTGTGTGTGTGTGTGTGTGTGTGTTTAAGAATTTGGAGAACTATGTCAAAAATAACAAGATATCCAAGCACCTCTACAAAAAAGTCACCAAGAATGGGTAAAATGGAATGACAAAGAAATAGAGGGAGATAAATTCAATATATCCCAAAATGAAGGATTACTGACATCAAAATGAATGGAAACATGAGTTCCATGACTAAAACCATGCATAAATGTGCTAGAGGCCATTTGGACCTTATAAGGTCTACCTTGATAATTATTTTGATCAGTGGGAACAATATCATTTTATTGAGATCATCCCAAAACATTATTCCTATTATTACTCTGAGAACCTATAATCTAACTTGAAATTATGTTTAAAAATGGATAGGGAAAAGAGTAATAAGAAACATTTCAAATATGATTATTATCTTTGAAAACATTGCATAAAAAGAGTAAAAATATCTAACTATTTATTCAAAATGCAATAAGATATTGTATCAGAAAACTAACCAACCGACCCAAAATTTTACAACTAAAGAATCAAGAACTTGACAAAGTGAAATACCACTATTTCAATAAAGATTTCAAAACAAAATATAATACAACATATTAGACCCACATAAATTTACTTTAATTACAATTACAATCCTTTAAAAAATTCTTCCCATACAAATTTCTCAAAATTAAAGCACAATATGAATTTCAAAACAAATTACACACGCTTCATTATGCTTATATTTGAATCTAAAACTAAATTAAATCATAATATAATGCCAAAACGTTTCAAGATAATAAACTAAGAATTTATGAAGGGTTTCAAAATAATTATATTTGTGTTCAATCCAACACATGACAATATCTTTTATATATTTACAAAATTATTCAAATTTAACTTCATGCAATAACTCAAAAATCAATTTACTTTTCCTTACAAACCACCATGATGATCCAAAAATAACGAAAAAAATATGAAAATCTTCCTTTTAAAAAAAGAAAGAAAAAGTGAATTAAAATAAAAACATTATAAATGATCATAAATGCATATAGGTCTCACAAAATGTGATACCAACAACTATCTAAGTGTCTTTTGAAACTTAGTATAACACAATCATCTAAACCACTTGTCTACCAAAATGAACCCCTGAATACCTATAGGATTCCATTGTCATAAATATTTAATCGTGTAGCTATCAAAAATACATATTTTTAAAATAATTAAAATACAGTTGCACTAATAAGCCATTACGTATATTATGCATAGTTAAAACTTATAAAATCTTTATGTTCGGAAATATTTCTATAACAACTGTGCCTTATCTGACTGAAACCCTAATGAAAATCAAAAGCACATGCTTGTTTCTAACTCAGAATATGTGCATGCGAAACCCAAATAAAAGACCAAGTAATTTTCATGCAGCATGGTCTCTCCATAGTTATTATTTTATAAAACCTTTTTTTTTAAAGTATTAAACAAATTCTTCTAAACTATGATAATCAACCATTTTTATCTCCGAGAAAACCCATAAAAAAAATATTCTTGTCAAGCGAAAATTGCATGCAAGCATTTCAAAGAGAATCCTAAATTTAATCATTATAAACAAGAATCTCAAAAAATGAAAATCCCAACTAAAAGTCACACAGAGATGTCTGCATGCAAATATTGTTCTTTGAATCGGAAAATAGCCAAGAAAAAAGTAACACCTAGGTGCATTCAAGAAACAACCGATGTGCATACAAGGATTAACATTTGAATCAATAAAACCAAAATAATCTCTCTTTATCCCAAACGAAATTACTTAAACTCCTTCCAAACTTCAACTTTGTTTAAAGAAACAACTGAAAGAAAAAAACACACACATACACAGAAAACCATTATCATATCCTGTTTTAAATTAACTCGTTGCAACCAAATTCCTAAATTCTTGACAATTAATTAAAAGAAATAATCAACCATAATTGTATGAAAAATGTGTTACTAACGGAAATTTTGAATGCAATGTGTCCACCAAGATATAATAAATTCAAAATAATTTTCAAGAAATCTATTCAACACCTATGGTCTTCTTAAAACATTCGTGCAACTACTTGATTTCAAAACCAGTTAGTAATACAACCTAAAATTTTAGAAGCTTTCCCATAAACAAATGATAGCATTCAGATTCCACTGCAAAGAAGCTTGTGAAGAAAAATAAGTGATCAAATGAAATGAAAATGATCGGATATACGCCATCTCTAGGTCGCATTGAATTAGAACCAGAAAGCTGAGTGGTTCATTGAATGCTAATCATGTACTTGATGTGCTGGTGACCGCCTTCATTTTGTCTAAAACTTTAATATAAACCTGTGCCAAATCTCATGCCATGTTAAAAAACCTTGTCAAGTTCACTGCTAATGAATTTAACCATCATAAAAAATATCTCCAAAATTTATTCCACATCTATCTTTCCCATCAAGCAGATATTGGTAGCTTATAACATAAAATTGATGAGACTAAAGTCTTATCAAATTTACCAACAATTTGTTGGGACATTATCAATGTTTTAAAACATATAAAATTAGATCAAATTTTTATCAATGAGCCCGTATATCACAAAACACTAGGCTTATTCGAAGTCCCTTTGGACTGATTGATATATCAAATACCAATGAAGGAAATGTTAAATCGTTAACCAAATGCCTATGTAAGCACCACGTTCCACCATAAGATATGATAATGTGATCAATATTAAGAAATAAATTGGGATAGTCATAGAAATCTATAAAAAAAAAAATTGGGTCGATCCCAAAAAATGGTATTCTACGTATAGCCATCAATTGTGTATCCACAGATGTAAATATATGAATGAAAGTAGTAGTAATCATCATCTCAATATAATATATTATAAGATCTAATTTTCTAAAAGGTTGATTAATATTATTTTAAAAAAATTATATTATTTTTCAAAATTGATTTCCATTTTTTACATTTTTAATCTATAAAATAATATTAAAGATGTTATTTTCTTTTCCTCTCTCACAAATTTATTTTATAAAATTAAAAAATGCTTTTAATTTTTAAATATCTACACCATTGATATTATAAAGATATATTCTACCATAGTATTTAGTATTATGTTCAGCATCATTTCCATAGTTATTAATAATATGTTCATTTATATCAATGTGTTCTTTATCATTGTTTGTATCAATATAATAAAAAAACATGTATGGAATTGATTTTCACCATTTTAATTAGTATATAAACATGTGGTTTGAGTAATAAAAATTAGATATGTTAAATTATAATGTCAATTAATCTATAAATTTGGAGTATAAGTGAAAGAAAGCTAATTTTCTTAAATAACATATGGTTTAAAGATGAAAGTACTAAAAAAAAACATAGGGTAAGAGAATAATTTTCATTTTTGAACATGACTGAATGGAAAATAAAAAGTTAGATCTAAAATTCAAATTTTAATAGAGGATGCCCATGAGACCTTAAGAAAAATCAAAATTTTATTGTAGGATAAAGCCTAATCATGATCAACTCAAATGATCAGATTCACCACCTAAATGTTTAACTTATTTCAGATTTAGGTGTCATACATAAGTGTAAAACTATGCACTTACAAATTATATAAAATATTGAAATGAATACACTAATTCAAATTGAAATGGATAAATAGATATTTCATTGTATCAATTTAGAATTGATAAAATAAAACTGTAAAAGTGTACTTATTTAATTTTTGTTTTGTTTATAATAGAATGCCTCTCTACACCTATAAATGTATTTCAACTTCTTGTCATTTGGTGTTCAAACCTTTGATTTTTTTTTAAAACCTCCCTAAACGTTGCTGCTAAAATCTTAGCCTTGCACTAATAAAAAATGTTAAGTTGTTACCGGTAGTATCTCTACACACTTTGAAGGTTTGTAACCCCTAAGATCCCAAAAATTATTCTTAAAAAGTATTGTTGTGTGTATGTTTAGGTAAAATATTATGAACTAACTTATGTTTTCATTCTCCCTTCATATATAAACCTTAATTATGATTTCAACCATAATATTTTCCTTGAAATATAGGTTAGTATTTTAGGCTAAATAATTGCAACCATTCCCAACAAAATGGATAAGTTTTCCCTACGATCCAATACTACAAATATGGATCAAATTTCATTGAATTCTCCCCCTTATGTGTGTTTGAAACATCAGGTAAAATATAGAATTTAATAGAATTATTTGATCTTAGACATTTGGGACAATGCAACATTTAATTTCATCTATTTATAATTTTATCTAGGCTTACTCCTCTTCAAGATTTATATATGTGTATGCATTTTTTAAAATTTCTTAGGAGAATACTAGATGTTTTCTCAGGGTTGATTTAAAAAAATATATATATTATAACATTAATTATGATTTATATATATATATATATATATATATATGACTTTTCAATATTTAACATTATGATTGTCCCGTGAAATGTGTGTAGGCTTACCTAATGGAAACTTTCAATATTTTTATTTTTATTTTTTAAAAATTGTGCTTAGACACTATCATTAAAGGTGTGCCCTAGTGGTTCCTGTAACTATCCAACTAATATTGGTATTATATTGGAAGTTTAAATTAGTGATGTGAGTTATGTAGCAAGTCTTTCTAGTATTATAGGATGTTATTGTATAGACTAAGTTGATCTTGAATAGGTGTACTTCATGAATAGAGTTAACAAATACAATAAAAGGGTATAATGATAGATGGAGAGTATGCACATGAGTTAAATGTACATGCAATGCCAAATAATTTTAATTTAGATGTTTTCAAAGTGTCTAATATAAAATTTAGGTGTGTAAAGTGGGAACTTTAACCATTTTTGATTTTTTTGAATTAATCTTACATAAAAGGATATCAACATGATGCATATTTATGGGAATCATTTGTTCAAAAAGGCCCCAAGGTGTATGTTTTTACCTCAACTAGGATTTTTATTGTCAATATAGTTTTATCTACAAGATGGGTAAGCTTTGTGTGTTGAAAGGAAGAAGAGTTCAACTATTGAGATAAACATATACGTAAGGAGTTGTAGGTCACTTTACAATTACAAGATAATGAAATATTTATATAGGTATGTTTATTGGCCAAATATGAAAAATGATATTGTAAAGTTCATAAAAGGATGGGTATTGTGTAGTAGAATAAAGCAAAGTAACTAGAAATTGATTAATATATGTCATTATAGGTTCCTTCTAGGCCATGAGAAAACATTTCCATGGGTTTTGTAAGTGGGTTCCATATGTATAATAATGGAAATGGCTATTTTTTTAGTTATGGATTAGTTTAGTAAGATGTGTGTTCTTATTTGATGTAAAAAGACCCTTAAAATTAATTATTTAGCCTTTTTTTTGGTGTGTGGGTTCATTTGGGTTTCCTAGTTCTATCATTTAAATTTGAGATTCAGTATTTGCTTGAAATTTTTGAACCACAATATGGGAGAAGATGGATCCTAGACTAAAAAAATCTATTGCTTTTCATCTATAAATAAATGCGTAGACCAAAGTATTAATATAACTTTGGTGCAACTCTTGAGAGGGTACAATAGGAATTCAACATTCTTATATCAAAATGTTTTATTATTATATTAATAAATCTCCTTTTGAAATTTTTTTTGGTTACTTCTATGTGAATTTGATGTTCTTCTAAAATAACTATAAAAATTAATTGGGAAAGTAGATTTGAAAATCCAAAAGGCTACAAATTCATTTACCTGATTTGAAATTCAAACATAGTATGCTATCCATGTGATTTAATTACTTCCAATATTCCCATCTTTGAAATAAATTATTATAAGATTCTTATTGAAGACAACTCAACTAAAATTCATAGTTAGAAATGTGCATGAAAAATTTCCAAAGTAAAGGGAAGTTTCAGAGTGAATCAGACACCTTGGTAAAAACTTTGTCTTTTAATGCAAACGTAACATCATCACTTTTTAGATAAACTTGTTGTGGCATCGTGCCTTTGAAAAAAATCCTACCAGAAAATAGTTTGATCTGAGTCTAAAAATGTGACAATTATAAATGTGGCTTCTTTTCAGAATTTCTAACGGTTTAGTCCATATCTCGGGCAATAATTGTACCTCCAATGTTGAGTTTGTGAAATATAGGCCTTTCAGATATAAAAACAATAAAACGGAAGTGGGTTCAATGGTACCGTTGTAAGTCTAGAGTTTAAGTTTCATTATTTAATTGTTATAATAGTTATGGTGTTGTTTGTTAGATGTTATGAATTGCATGAGAACACTTATATAAGAATTATAAAATATTTTGCATATTTTATAGAAAATTTGAATTGTAAGGTGTCTATGAACACTTTTAAATGGCAGCAAATTTATATTTGAGAAATATAGAATGTATTAAGGATGCGTAAAAACTTCAATTTTATAAAGAAATTTCATTTTGGGTTTTTCCAAACTAAATTTAAGTCTTATTCATTTTATTTTCAGTCCATTTCATTTCAAATATTTTTTATTTCTTTTTAATAATCAAAATAAGGTATAACAATAATAAAACAAGCTAGTTAGTCTCTTTTTCCTAATCGAAATAAGGCATAACAATAATAAAACAAGCAAGTATATGTTATGAGTTGAATAAGATTTATATTGATAAATTGTGTGTAGATTATATACACCAAATTAAAGATCACACCTTCACCTCATTTAAATTAAGAAAAGATTTGTTTTATTATATGAAAATTATAAATAGTGACAATATTCAATAAAACAATTACATAAATCTATGAACTTTAAATTTTTCGTATTTAATAATTGTTTGCGTATTTTTATTTATTTATTTATTTATGTTTAATATTTTATTTTAAATTTTTAATAGATATTGATGTTCATATATATATATATATATAAGAAAAAGGTGGAGAGCACCCATAGTATTTACTAAAAAGAGTTTGTACATGAAGAACAATCCCAATCCAGGTTCAAAACTAGGGTCCTCAATTAGATGTGATGTTATCCACATCATACTCTAAACCTTCCATTAGGAGATTTGGAAGGTTGTGCTGACCTGGTGAAAAGTAGCCACATTAGACTCTTGGTCTATGGCCAGATTAGCCAACCTGTCTACTACTTTATTGCTTTCATGATAACAGTGAGAGATAATGAACTTGTCAAGGTGGTTTAGTAAGCTTACTGCCTGTTGAAAAATATAGTTAATTTTCCAGTTATTTGAGCATTTGGATTTTAATGTTGAAACTATAATCTAAGAATCACCTTCAATCTAAAGGTTCAAGAAACCATGATTAATCACCAGATTGAGCCCATGCATCAATGCCCATGCCTTCGCTTCATTGTTCATTCCTTTATGGATTTTAGTTGACTTCATTGCCAACAAATTTCCATCCCCATCTCTAATAACACAACCATTTCCTAAGAGACCTATATTTCCTCTACAAGCACCATCAAAATTGAGCTTGGAAAATTGCTGGGATAGAGGAATCCATCTAATATGATCTCTCACCGTACCTTTACCTCTAGAGGAACAACTGCCCTTGTTACTTGCTGATTTGAGGAGATGCCAATTCCTAACCATACTATCATCCCAACTCAACCATAGTGAAGAGTTTACACTAGCTCTGCAGATCTTTGCATTAACCACCTATGAGATTGCCTCATCTAACTTATTACAAACCAATAAACATGACTTATCCTCTTTTTTAAACAACTTGAATTTTCTTTCCCACCAAATGTGACAGATGATAAGAGATGGTCCAACATCCCAGAGGCAAGCAAAATGTGATTCTGTAAACAACTTTGGCCAATTTTTGAACATGGATAGTAGGGACCTAGACAACGGTGAGACCTAATTAATTTTCATTAAAAACCACAAGGAACATTCTCTATTGAAATGGTAATTTAGAAGAAGATGGTCCAAGATCTCATCCTCAAGACCACATAAACCCAATCTCTTAATTTTGTCCCCTTTAAGAATTTTATTATGGAGTGCTAGCGAAGTGAAGGCTCCAGCCTTGGGTAATATAGCATTGTTCTAACATAAGTTCACTAGCCAATCCACATTTGTCCATCCAATAACACTCCTATAACCATCCTTGGCCATGTAGGAGCTAGATTTGGTCACCGTCGAAACAATTTCATCTTCTAGATTGGAGAAAAAAACCACTCTCTTTGCCAGAATACTTCTAAGTAGAAATTTTTGCTTGATGGAAAAATCACAGTCACGTGCTTTTCTAGATAACTCTTATTTTGTCCATACCACCATCAATGTGCCAGTAATCTTTAACCTTTGTGCCCCAATGAAATTTAAGATATTCTCTAGCTTCTTTAAGTTCATCCCACTCAGAAAGTTTAAACTCCCCATTCTATGAATCATCCCCAAAATCTGCCTTATTTCCATTGTGAATCACCCATAACAAATTATGTAATAAGATTTCTATACAGTTAATAATAAAGTTTTGTATTGCTGACCCTTGAGGAGGATCCTTAACAATGAGAATCCTTTCTCTATCCATCAAATCAAGATACTTTAGTTTCGTAAGCTTTACCCATTTGAATTATAGATTTTTATACATCACCTTATTTATTTACTTATTTAAATTATAACTCAAATATATATATTAATAATAAAATGCTAACATACAATTTTTTATGTCCATATAATTAGAATAATAATTAAATTTATTCAAAATAACATGAACCGACGCAACTGTCTTAAAACAAATCTAATTCAAAATCCTAACACTCTTATTTATGGTTGTGTTAGCCCTTGATAATATAAATCTAGTATAATTTAAAAAAATATTAGGACCCCTGTTAACTTATTTTATTTTTATTTTTTTTTGGGGGTGGGGGTTGGAGAAGTACATAGAGATGGGAAATATTAATTTTAAAACATACAAGTTATTTAGAACTTATTTTTCCTTGATATCGGTGGATCCACGTGTATTGTTTAAAAATAGTCTTCCACGAGAATACGATAGGAACCAATAAAAAATCTGCAGGAGACGATAAAATGGAGAGAGATGTTAAAAAATAGAATTAGATATATAGAAACAAATTAGTATGTGGATGAAAAATTGGTAAGCTGCTTGCACTATTCATTTATTATTTTTATGTAATATTATTATTTCAAAAATATGATATAATAAAGATTTCTATATTTTAATTATTATTTGTATGCAATATTTTTATTTCAAAAATATGATATAATAAAGATTTATATATTTTAATTAATACTTTTTTCAAATCAATTATCTAATTTTAAAATTTAAAATTTAAAAGTTATAAGATGTTATATTTTTATTTTATTATAATATTCTATTTAGTATTTTCATTTTTTCAAGATGAAGTTTTGGATGAGGATTTTGTTTCTTCCTTAGTATAAAACATCTTAAAACTTATTAATAAATTGGATAAGATTTATTTTATAAAAATAAAATTATGTAAAATTATAGGTTTTTAGAGGACATAGATTTATATGACAATCTTAATTCTACATTTAAAAAGAATATCAACTTTCACAACTCTTTATGGTTTCTCATATTATCACATAAATTTATAAGGGAGAAAATTATTATTTGTTTAGTTCAATCACTGTGGTGATGAGTGGAAAGGTAAAACATAAGTGAATTATATATCTTGCACAAGATAAATGATTATATATATTTAAAATCATAGAAAGGACCCCATTTATATTGTCCAAATTTTTGAAATGAGCAAAAATATTCTTTCTAATAAAATAATCATAATGGTATCATTTTATTGAATTTTTTTTATCGAAAAGTAAGAAACTAATAATAATTAGTAGTGGTCTTATAACAAAGCATATAAAAAATACAAAGATATATCTAAATAATGGAAGTATCTTCATACATATTATTATGTAAGGGCTTGAGGGACGGGGGAAGATATGCATTAAAAATAAACAGAAAACAAGAAAAGATGGATTAGGAAATAATGTCTATTGAAATTCATCAAAGAAAATGATTGAAGAGAATCTATTTACATATTAGATAAGGTAAAAAGGGCATACGAGGACAAGGGTGGGACGAGGAGGACATGAATTAAAAATGAATGGGAAACAAAAAAAAGATGGAGTAAGAAATAATATGTGTGTATTGAAATGCATCAAAGAAAATGATTGAAGAGAATATTTTTACACTTTAAATAAAGTAAAAAAAGCGTAAATGAAATTTTAATGGATTTGGTAAGTTTTGTCATGTATTATCCTTCTATCTATTTGATATTTTTGGATTTGGTAAGTTTTGTCATGTATTATCCTTCTATCTATTTGATATTTTTGTTTTTAATCTTAAGTGTGTAATCTTATTTTTATTTTTAATGCTTATTTGATATGTAATCTTATTTTTATTAAACACACTTATTTTTATTTTTAATATTTATTTGATGTGTGTAATCTTATTTTTATTTTTAATGCTTATTTGATATGATATAGTTAATTTCATTAAAAGGAATGGGGTAGTTAAATTATCATTAAAACATATGTATATTAATATATATAATTTTGTACTTATAATTTTTTATTTTTTGTTCTATTTATAATGATTAATAAAAAAAAAAAAACTATAAAAATTAAAATTTTAAAGTATAGAAGAAAAAAACAACACATTAAAGTGAAAATGATAGAGTTTTTTGAAATTTCTTATGTAATCCTAGATGCAATAAAATTTGTCTAGGTAATTATTCAATTTTTAATTGATGAATATATGTTTTTTAAACATCAAATTATATATATATATATATATATATATATATATATATATATATATATATATATATATATAATTTAAAAAAAATAAAAAATGTTTGATATTTTTTATTAAATTTGTAAGTTTTATAGATTGAGTTGCAACAAAAATATATCAATAGAATTAAAAAAAAAATACTCTTACAATGGTATTGATGAAAATGATATCAATATAATTTTAAAAAAAAAAAAAACTCTTACAATGGTATTGATGAAAATGATGGTGATGAAGATTATGATCATGATGATGAAGAGAGTAATAATTTAGAGTAATAATTTAGATTATATTTTTTTAAACATTTATTTTTATAGATTTTATAAAATGATTTATTTCATATTTATTAAAGATTTATAAAGATCATTTGATTGTTATACGCTTTATTTTTAAATGTAATATGTATTACAAATATCATTTATGAGTTACTTTATATACATTACTTTAAAATATTATACTAATTCTAAATAGATAGTAGATTATTAAAATTGTCATCAGTCATCATTGCCCATTCTGATCATTCTCATCTGTAAATGAAAATATAATTAGCAACAGATCTATTATTTAATTGATAAAAAAAAACTATTTAATATTTAAAAAACAAATACTCAAATAAAATGCAACAATAAATACACTATATATTTTTTGTTTTGAATGTTTTACTCAATTGTGTCACATAATAGTTGACACAATAAAACCTGGCCCATATTACCTGACGCATGTCCTGTGAAAATAGTTCACGAAAAAAATTATTGCTCATCAAATTTAAAAATAGAGGTAAAAGACAAATCAAAGTTTTTGATCTCAAACACACAAATTCAATGGCATAATGCAAACATGTTTGACACTAAGACGGTCACCTTAAATTTTCACTAAATCTACATTCAAAAACAACACCAAACCCCTGATGCAATTTGTGGGCTTACGACAAGCAAAATCATTCGGGGAAAAACAAAAGTCCCACATCGGAAAGTTATTTCAATTTTATGTGTTAATTTTGATCAATTCTCTCACAACAGGTGTCCCAAATACATTAAAATCCACAAGTGTGGAACACCAAAACTAGTTCCCTGTCTTGTTTCTCAAATGCATCAACATGATTTAATAGTTACACCTTAGCATAACATAACAAGGGCATCTGGTGCCAAGTTCCTGTGGGAAGGAAGCTACTTATGTCAAAGATTGGGAGTGTAAAGTATAGACTTGGTAATTATGGATGGGTACATGAATATTGCTAAAATTTAAACAGCCAGTTGGAAAAATTATTTTTTGCAACATTTGAAGCTTGTATTTGAAGCCTGAGACTCAGAGAATGATCAGAATCCTTTGAATTAGGAGATCAATGATGCTTGGATACAAAAGACCAGCCTTGATTGTCCTGAACCCTTGGGTAAACTGCATATACAGCATGACAGGCCTCAAAAGCAAGCTTGCCTTCATTCTTCCGAGGTGGTTCCGCTGGAGAAATTACCCAAAAGCCAGCATTTGCCGGCCTTGATTGTCCTGAACCCTTGGGTAAACTGCATATACAGCATGACAGGCCTCAAAAGCAAGCTTGCCTTCATTCTTCCGAGGTGGTTCCGCTGGAGAAATTACCCAAAAGCCAGCATTGTGAACAAAGCATATTATAAACGATTCAGAATAAAGATTAGAAAAGAATTACGGTCAAGCTTGAATACAAAGCTCACACAGAGATAGAAAAAAGCGGCAGACACCAAACACTTGTAAACAACAATCTGACTGTTAAAGATTGAGGGGGTTTATCTTGTCGTGATCATCTAGAAATAGGACTGATATCATGCTTGCCATGGTAATGGAATAAGAGGGATTCAGGGCTCCGTATCCAAGGCTGCCAATGAACCCCCAATGCATCATTCTTCCATTCCGATCAAGGTCCCGGCTGCTTGTTTTGAAAATCTGTTGAGAGGTACTGTTTTCAACTGTCTGTGTCTGTGTCTCTGTCTTGACCATCTGCTGCTGTAATTGAACGAGAGCTGCGTACTTGCCGTTTGACCTTTGGATCAGATCGTGGTGTCCACCTGACACAACCACACAAGAATACAAGAATAGGCATATCAAAGAATACAAGAATTCAGTCAAAATGCAATTTACACACAATCGGAAGAATACCTGTGTGTCATATCGCTGTGGTAGTTGACTGATAAAGTTGTGGGCATTAGCAGCCATTGCAGCACTGATGATTTCATCCGCCATTTGGCTGTGCAGCCATTTCAGTCGCAGGCGTTGGATATTTCTAATAGTAAAATTGTTGTGGATTTTCCTGATCCGCTGGCACCAACCAGAGCCGTCTCGCCAGAGAGCTTTTGCAATACATTTATTATTTCCTCTGCTATGGAAAAACCACCTGCAAGATCAAATATTGGCCAACAAACTCAGAAGAATAAACAACCTGAAAGATCAAACATTATTGTACTTGCTCTCCCTGCATTTCGATGCAAGAAAAATTGAGCTAGCATCAAAGAAAATGCTTAAATGAACAAAGAAAAGACTTGAGATTCCAGATGATGGGTTTTGAGACTAGAAGCACAGAATTGTTCATTATTTGACACTTGAATCAAAGAATTTTCTTTTTTTGACACTTGAAGCAGAGAATTCCCGTTTTTTGACACTTGAAGCAGAGAATTGACGTTTTTTGACACTTGAAGCAGAGAATTTTGAAAATCCATATCAAATTAGGACGGCATAACATATTGGCTTCGTGGGAAACCTAAGGGAACCAAAATACGGTTTCCAGACATGATATTGAGTGCAAAAGTAACTGGACAAAAGGAAGACTAGTTAGTGATCAGCCTGCAATAAATTATAAGGACGTCTGATACTAATTTAGTTTCATCAATTAATCAGAGGCCTTGGTCAAACCAGTTGGTAGACAAAGCTCCTCCGAAGGATTTTTGGCTATCAAGTAACTCGAAAATGGGAACGGATGCTTCAAACAATCTAACTTCTACGTTGTTCTGGAGAGCCTGAGAAAAAGCAAATGCACAGCTGTTGAGAAAAAGCAAATGCACAGCTGTTGAGTAGGCGCAATTTCAAACACAGCTGCCTGCAGGCACCGCCCGTTGCAGGTGCACCGCCACCCCATCCAAAGAAAAAACATAGTCATTATCACACTTATCATAAGTTATCACGACTGCTCGAAAATGGGGTTCGGACAGCATATTAATTATCTTGGGCTATGCGAATCCGTCCATAACATCCGTTTTCCTGAGCAGATGAAAAATTGACAGACAATATTATTTTATAGTATTTGTTAAACATCTTATACATTACCTTAGCTAAAGGCTCACATAATGGAAACATGGAAATTAACAATATTTGATTGGCTTAAACATCGTGCACTAATCACGGGTTAAGGGAAGTTGAAGAGAGTAGTCCCCCTCGGGGATTAATAATTAGTTGTAAGACTCAATATATACATTTAAACAAATTATAAGTATAGAAAATGAAGAAATTATGATTGCTTATTTATTTTATCATGTGTTTTGATCTTTTAATTAAAATGTATTTCTTAAGATTTGGGAATGTATCAAATATTACTATATTGAATATAAAAGATCATGATCATCATTATTATTATTAATAAAACAATTAAATGATATTTATAAAAAAATTGAATTAATAGTTAAGCATTTTACTATTTGTAAGTTATTTTATTTTTATTTTGTTTAAATATTTAATTTTTTTCTTAAATTTAAAATTTTTAAGGATTGAGTTGTAATGTTTTTAATAAAGATTATGGTGACTGTAACAATGATGGTAACTATGCTGATGAAAATAACATTGATTATGTTAATGATGATGTGGAAGAAGATGATAATTTAGACTAGAAACTTTAAAATGGAAAATGCAATCATGATCATATCTGTTATGACCATAGTTAATCTTTAGTGTCCATTTATAACTTTCTATGTTATAATTTGCATTAAAATTTATTAGTGAAATATTTGGTACTTTGTTCCAAATCAAAATTTTAAAACAATATAGAAAACCAAAAGTCTCTCCTATAATATGAGAAGAGGTACCCATTATTGAAACTAGTAAAAACTAATCTAAAGTATGTATAGTGTTTACAAGTTGAAAATGTGGTTTCGTAGTAATAATATTCAATTGAAATAAAATGAAAGGAGGGAAGGTGAAGAGTCACATAAGAATGAACAAACATATATTTCATTTATTTGCATAACGAAATAAACAAAAATAATAATTTAATCTATGATATTAGATGTAATTCATACTTGGAAAAATGAGAAATGTATCAACATAAGAAAACACATAACCATTAAGGAAATGACTGGACACAAAGTTAAGGTAATTACTCATTTTTAGACAAAGAATAAATACAAAGTTTCCTTCTTATTCCTTGTTATTTTTTCAAATTATGAACATCAAAAATCCCATTTTACAATAGCCATTTATTCTATTTATAATAAAGGGAATGGGTTGACCCTTCACATTCCAAAATGAATTTTTACATTCTAATTTTCGTCCTATTCTACCCCTTAAAATTTTTCAATTTTATAAAAAGTAAAAAAAAAGATTTTTCGAAATAGAAGTTAGACAAAAATAGAAAATAAAAATTGTAGACTTCATTAAGGATTTTTATGTAGGCTAGAAGTAGTTGTAGATGGATTGGTGTTAGTTGAATCTTTTTTGACTCGTTCTTTGTCTCGTGTAACTTTTAATATCAAAAATATTTTAACTAGCTCAAGGGATTCATTGCTTTTTGGAACTAACACATGATGACAACTTATGAATCATATTTGAGAAATGAATGTCAGGTTGCAAGGAAATTTAGATAATTATTCTAATTGAGTGTTCAACTCTTTTAGTGAAATATGAATTTCACTGAGGGTCATCATTGAAGCTTTGTTAAATTTCCCCTCATTAAGAAGATCTTCTTGACTAAATTCTGAATTTGGCATTTCAATTCATCTACCATATGTGTATTATATGGATTATCGGCAATGAATTTCATTTAAATTGGTGGAGATCAGCTTGAGCTTCTCTTTACCCATGTCTCTATTTTATTTCATCTTCTCAATGGCTCTAGTCAAGATCTTCATTTTTAAAATTATACATTCTCCTAAATTGTAGGAAGTATCATATTATTCTTTCTCAAATATCCCTCCATCCACCATCACTTTAGACTTGATCAGAATCATTTCCTTTATATCCATGACTATCTCTTCCCACACTTTCAAATCATTATTTTTGGAGCTATCACATGAAGATAAAATGTGAACCATCTCTGAGAAATGAATGTCAGGGTGCAAGAAAATTTAAAAAACCAATCTAGATGAGTGTTCAACTCTTCCATTGAAATATGAATTTCATGGAGGGTTGTCATTGAATCTTTGTAAAATATCCCCGCATTGAGAAGATCTTCCTTGATTACTTTCTAAAGTTGGGATTTTAATTCATATACCATATGTGAGTAGTCCCATATTATTTATACAAGTTGAAATGAATTTGATCTAAATTGGTGGAGATTAGACCAAACGTATCTTCACCCATGTCTCTATTTTCTTTTAATTTCTTAATGGCTCTAGTCAAGATCTCCATTTTTTGAAGTATACATCTTGCCCATTTGTAAGAAGTGTCATATTTTTATTTATCAAATATCTTTCCATCCACCATAATTTTAGCCTCTATTAGAATCATCTCCTTTATGTCCCCTATTATCTCTTCCCACACTTTCAAATCAACAGTGTATGAGATTTGACCCGGATGTAGATGTCCTACACTTCTTGATCAATGAGGTCATAGTTTTTCATGACTTCTTTGATATAGTTCATTCCATTTAAAATAAATTAATCTATACATGGTTATAGAGTTTTTCCATAGGTGTTATGTTTGATAATTATATCAATATCCTCCTTGCTTATTCTTGGAAGTTGTGTTAGAGTATCAACCTATGGAGTCTTAGGGGTTTCAATGGGTTGAGTAGATAGTTGACTTAGATTTATAATTGTTTTATCTATCCTTTGAGTTGTTCTTCATTCAATTGGTCTTATTATGACCTCATGTTTATTATTTTAGTGGTTTCTCAGAGATTATGAACATTTTTTTTATTTGAGTGTTATCCTATTGAGAGTATAATCACCCATTATCATTTCCTCTATGTATTTTTTAATGTTAGGTTCAAAAATATCCAAAAACTATGCACCTAAAAATTTATATATTAATATAGAGGTGGTTTTTGCTTTATTTAATGCATGACCTTCAAGAGGTTAGCTACCACATCAAAATTTAGCATTCTGCTTCAACTATTCTTTGCCTTTTCTACAACATTAGTTGTAGCCATTGAAATGAAAAGTCACTGAAGGTGACCGCCTGGGTATCAAACAAAGATGGAATGGGTTGATTTGGAGGAGGAGGTATATGTGGAGATCCAAATGGAGAATGTGGTTTCTCCTCTTTAGTTATTTTATACTATGTTTCTCCCTGGGATGAGGCTAAGTATTATTGTGTGGCATTCAGGATCAGCAAGTGAAGATCACCAAGGACTTAAATTTCACCTCATTGAGAAGATCTTCCTTGACTAATTTATAAATTTTAGTTTTCAATTCGTCTACCACATGTGAGTATTCCCATCTTATTTTTACAAGAAAAAATGAATTTCATCTAAATTGGTGGAAATTAGATTGAGTTTCTCTTCACCCATGTCTATATTTTCTTTCAGCCTCTCAATAGATCTAGTAAAGATCTCCATTTTTTGAAGTACACATTTTGCCCATTTCTAAGAAGCATCATATTTTATTTATCAAATGTCCCTTTATCCACCATCACTTTATCCTTGATCAGAATCATCTCCTTTATGCCCCATATTATCTCTTTCCACACTTTCAAATTATTAGTGTGAGATTTGACCTAGATGCAGATGCCTTGCACTTATTGATCAATGAGGCCATACATTTTCATGACTTATTTAATTTAGTTCATTACATTTAAAATAAATTCATATACCCATTATTAAAGAGTTTTGAAATAGGTTTTATGCTTTCTAATTTTATCAATAGCCTCCTTACTCATTCATAGCAGTTGTGTTGGAGTGTCAACCTATAGAGTTATAGGGGTTTCAATGAGGTTGATCAGATAGTTGACATAGCTTGCCAATTATTTGATCTATCTTTTCAGTTGTTCTTGAGTCAACTCATCCTATTCTTACCTCATAATTATTATTTTAGTCATTTCTCAGATATTGTAAACATCACTTTCCTGTGTTACTTCTCTGAGTGTTATCCTATTGAGAGTATAATCAACCATTATCATTTCCTCTATGTATTTTTCAACATTAGGTTAAAAAATATCCATAAATTGTGCAACCAAAGAATCATATACCAATCTAGAGGTGGTCCTTGCTTTATTTGATGCAGGGGTCTTTAAGAGGTCAACTACCACATCAAAATCCATCATTTTTACTTCAAGTATTCTTTTCCTTTTCTACAACATTGATTATACCCATTGTAATGAAAGGTCACTGAAGGTGACCACTTGGGTATCAAATAGAGAGGGAATAGGGTAATTTAGAGGAGGAGGTGTCTATGGAGATCTAGATTGAGAATATGGTTTCTCCTTTTTGGTTATTTTTTTGTTTTACTACTCCCTGGGATGAGGCCAACTATTATTGTGTTGTATTTAGGATGTAAAAGTTAAGATCACTAAGTAATTTAGTTGAAGACCACATCTTTGAAATTTTTTTAGATGGATTCTCTTTCCCCACTACATTAATTTCCTCACATTGCCTTCTCAAGTGTCTTGTGGGATCAAGGTCTTCATCTGCACCATCATCATAACTAGATGAACTAAATGTCTCAATCACTACATTGACATTAATTTTTTTAAGAAGTGGATGGGGAATATTTATATTAAAGAGATAGAGCCTTTCCTCTTATTTTACTTCTTATGGCTACTCTAATCACATTATTATCCATCCATTTATTTATTTGAGTCTAGACTCTTTGTTTCCTCCATTGTAGGTCAGTTGATTCTCTAATTGAGCAATTAATATTTGGAAGCAATGAAAATAAATTTGTATTTGTGTATTCCAAATAAATATAATTTGTCTTATCATTTATCATTAATTTTAATACCCACTTATTTGTGGATTCACTTATATGATAATGAGTCATTTGACTCTAGTATCTTGAAACTAATTCAAACCCATCTTCAAAATCAAACCAATAGCCCTCTAGGCGAGGCTTATACTCATAAGCAGGTCCTATGCCAATAGTGTGATTCACAACTCCTTTAGTGTCCATGGATTCTCTACTAGCATATCTTCAGAGGATGAATTAAGAAATATCCAACTCTATGTCATGTGCATTAACTTGTGGATTTCAATTGAAATGCCTCAATGCAATGGGAAATGAAACACCCAACACATGTTTTTCTCTGCACCATTTATGAATAGTTGATAGTTGCCAACATACCTCTATGAGGATGCTAATATTACTTTCTAGCCTTGAGAGTCTTAATGAATGTCTTTCATAACCACCAAACTACATATATATGATCTTTTAGAATTGGATGTAATAACTACCATATTGGTTGATTGATTTGGTTATTTTAGCTAAAATCCTCATTCCCTAATCTTCTTCCAAGGAATGCGCTACTTTCATTTTGAATGCATCATTTAATCTAGTTTAGTGTTTTTTCTTTATTTTAATGTGATCTAAGGGAAACCTTTAAATACCTTTGTTACCTATGTGATAGACCCATGTTTGGAAAGCCCTGGGCATACCATCTAGGAGGCTAGTGAATATACTAAATCTGATGTCATGAAAAACTACCTAAATTTCTCTACATTTAGTAATTGATCATGTAAGGAATCACTTATTGGTTCAACCTAGTATATGAATTGATTTATATGGTAAATGACTTGCATTGGGAGAAACATCCAATGGTGGAAGGGCCTTGTGTCTTTGTTACCTAATACCTAGTTCAATAGGGTGACCATATTTGAGAGTTATTCTTTGAAATCTACTCTAAATAAGGTCTTATTGAACTTAAAAGGCATCTCTCTCTTTTGATTCAACTAAGACTTATTGATAACTTTTAAGCATTTAGTGGGATCATTATCCTGATGTGTCTCTCCATGCTTGATATTGATATTGACCAACTCATCATAAAGTGGGATCCTCATTGTCATGCTCCTTGTAACCCCATCCATTTTTCCATGAGGTGTCATATTTTGATATGATTTCTATTATTTGGAGACTTTAGTATTTGGCACAGGCAAGTACTAGGTTTGAATACTACACTAAAGTGGGGAAATAGATGCTTGTGGTAAGATGTTTTCTATGAAGTGTTCAACCAGTAATGTTAGGCTTTTATAATTTAATCTCTTTTGAAAGTAATCTAGATATATGTTCTCAATATGAGAATCAGAGAATTTTAAGATATCATAGTCAATAACCAATAGTGGTTCATATCTCATGTACTTTTACTTCATTTTATAGGCTTCTAGGATTACAAATGCTACCTAACGAGTAAGGTCAATAATATCTAATAAATCTAAAGGTAAGAAATGTTGAATAAATTGAAAGAAATGCAAGTAGTGGACATATGCCACTTTGAGAATGTAGGGAAGAACTATCAAAATAGGATTTTGGAGGAGGGTCTGATATCGATTTAGATATTTTAAACTTATAGAGTTTCTAGGAAACATTTAGTAGAGATTTTGCTAAAGAAGAGGTAGGGGAAGAGTAAAATCACATTCCTCATAGTTGAAATGACCAAATGAGAGGGATGCAGGGAATAAAAATCAACTTTTAAAATTTTTACAAGGAGAAACACATCATACTTTTACCCACGTGCAATAGATGAGGATGGTATCGCCATCCACCATTTCCCTATGAGATGCATGAATGTAGAGACATGAATACTTTCATAGTAGATGTCATTACATCACTGTGTTTATGGAGGATAGTGGGTCCATCTATTGCATCCATTTGTGATGCAAATTTATGGACATGTGACTACCTTTTTAGTTTGTGTCTCCATGTCACTATGTCTATGTAGGATGGGTCGGTTGGTCATGTCCCTCACAGATGCAAGGGCTTGGTTGATATAAAAATATTATAATTTTAAAATGTTTTTTAAAATTTTAACTTTGACATTTTGAACCAAAAAATATTATCTTTGTTCTAACTAAAAAATAAAATTTGACATGATAATTATAGTGAATAACAACTAGCTCAAGCTGGGGATGTGACTTTATAGGGAAACCTAAATAGGAATTATAGGATCTCAGGGTTTCATAGGCTAATGCCTTATCCATTGGGAAAGAAAGTTAGGAGGAAATAAAAAAATAAGAAAACATACAATTGAAAGGGAAATACACAGAACTAAAAGGGAAATAGTAGGTGACAACCTACCATCAATATTTATAAAAAAATCATATATTACCTACTATATAAGATTAGGAGGTGAGTTACATCTATGTATGATATATAATACATGTTTTCACCATAGAAATGTTGAACCTTGCATGATCCCATCCATAGGGGCATATTTCTCATGAATTCCTCTTGGCTCTCTCCTTTTGTCCTAGAGCATGACCATATCACCAATTTGTAAATTGTGTTATCAAGGTTTCTGATAGAATAATTCTTTGAAATTTTCTTGATGAGCTACAATTATATAAACTACCATCAATCACTCTTCTTCTATATTTTTTAGGTACATAACTCTTTTCTACAATGAGTATTTTAACTATTCATCTTCACTAACTTAAAAAATCTTTAAAGCAGTAAAATCCAAGGAAATAGGGATCGTAGAATCCCTCCCATATAGCAGATGAAATGGAGAAATTTTTATTTCTCTCTTAGGCATGATTCAATTAGTACATAATGTGTCATATAGTTTCTTATGCCAATTCCTTTGATTTTCATCAACCAACTTGTGGATGATAGTAATTATGTTCTTGTTACTAGATTTCATCTTGCCATTACCCTGAGGGTAGTAATATGAAGAATGTACCATAGAGATGCCATATCTATAGCATAAATGGATTAGACTAGTAGAGGAGAAGTTATAAGTGTTATCCATCATTATATTTTGAGTAACACCAAATATGGCCAAAATATTTTCCTTTATGAAGTTGCACACAACTTCATAAGTTGTAAACCTTATTGGGATGGCTTTTATCAACTTTGCGATGTAGTCAGTGGCTGTCAGTACATGAATGTGTCCAGAACTAGAATGATGATTCAAATTCCCAATGAAGTGTAGTCCCTATTATTTAAAAATTTATTTGATGACCACAATTTTGAGAGGCAATGATGGTAGTCTATGTTTGCCAAACAAATATTGAAAAGCTTCACATTTGGAAACCCATTATTGTGCATCATTGAATAACATGGGCTA
This sequence comes from Torreya grandis, assembly GCA_037957365.1. Taxonomy (NCBI): domain Eukaryota; kingdom Viridiplantae; phylum Streptophyta; class Pinopsida; order Cupressales; family Taxaceae; genus Torreya; species Torreya grandis. Next base: position 1,593,494 of record JARHVA010000454.1, on the reverse strand, counting down.
ATAGTAATGATCTTACAATATTTTGAATATCATGACTAAAAAATGAGAAATGTGCATTCTCATAAAATTATTCCAATATATTATTGTATTGTTATTTGTTTACACATCCCAAGAAGGTGCCATCCAAAGATTTATTGAACAAGGTATTATCATAAATCACATATTAGGTTGCTTTCATCTTGAGAGTACATCTCTTCTTAGGGTTAAAATGAGCCAAACATTCTCCTTATGAGAGGAAGAATGTTATATTGTAATACTTCTTCAAGGGAATCAAATAAGACCACCAATGGTAACACTTTTTTCTCTTATTTTTGAGAATTAATACCTTCAAATAATAATTGACATAGGCCTTATCCTCTTACCGGCTTTATATATTTGACATCTAAGTCATACTTTTGTAATTTATCAATCAAGTTACCCCTTATTATCCAAACTCTTGTTGAGTAAGGATTGATTTCACTATTGAATCTAGGACCATGATACGGTATCAGAATTCAAGAGATAAAACTTGAAATGTTTCACCACTTTCACCATAACATATGCATGTTTATCCATCAACAAAAAAATGAGATCATGATATTTAAACCCATAAATCATAAAGGTAAAGGGATATTCAAACCCTTATTAATTTTTATACACCAAGATAATATATAGGTTATATTCATAGGAGTAGTAGTAAAAATTAAGTCTTTCTAGAAATATGTATAAGTTAAAACTACACCTTAAAAATTGCTTATTTGATCTCATTGAATGATTTATTTACATCATCATTCCATTTAAAGGAGTTATTCCCACTCATCATTTGCATAATGTTCTTATAAGGTTATCAAAGTTTAGAAAAAATCTTTTGAGAAAATTGACCTTATCGAAGAATAAGTGAGTGCCAAGTTTTTTGGTTAGTAGGAATAAATTTTGGATGGATTTTACTCTTTTTGGATCAATCTTGTTAAATTTTTTAGAAACCATGTGACCCAAGAGCATGAATTCTATTATTAAAAAGATAGATTTCTTGGGGTTTAGAGATATATCATGAGAATGACATGTTTCAAAAACCTTTCTTAGGTATTCAAAATGGTCTTCTCTTTTATTTGAGAAGACTGTGAGGTCATCCAGATATATCATTAAGATTTTTTTCCATGTCATTGAATTCCAAGTCCATCACCCTTTGAAAATTTTCCCTTGAATTAATGAGGACAAAAAGAATTCTTTTTTACATTAAAGTTCCATATGGGGTAGTAAAGGCTATGTTGAAATGATCTTCCATAGCTACTTTGACTTGGTTATATCCAAAGAAGCCATCTAACATAGACATCATTTAAGATCTTATGATGGCCTATAGGATCCATGATTTGTAGGGGATAGTTATCATTGATAGAATCTTGATCAATATTGTGAAAATCCACACATATACTAACTTACCCATTATTATTGTGAATGGACACTATGTTGGCCACCCAAGTTGAATTTTATATAGGGAAGATAATCTTAGCATCTAACATTTTTTGATCTCTTCATAGATAGTGAAAGAAATTTTTGGATTATAATGCCTCAACTTTTGCTTGAATGTAATAAAATAAAGTTTCAATAGAACACTATGTCTCATGATTTTTAGTTTAAAAGACTTTAGGTATGCATAGCACCAAGTGAATACATCTTTATATAGTTTAAGTAGAGTAATGAACCTTATACACTCTTATTTAGAACAAAATATCCTGATATATACATACCTCATCTCTTCCTCTATGATAATATTTACCTTCTCATATTCAGGGGATCCTCAAGGATTTACTTGAATCTTCTGCTTGATATACTTGTCGTGCTTGTCAAACATATCTTCCAAATAAACTAGGCCTATTGGAATTTTGTTTCCTTTTAGTTGGATGATGTTGTCTTTGAGTTGATTTTATTCTATGTCAAGTTCTTGTGAAGTTCATTTCTCTTTGTCTTGTGAGGTAAAATTCTCACTATATGTAGTGGGGATTTCATCAAAAAATAGATTTATGAAATTATCTTTCTATTCTAGGAAAGTGATGATTTGTTGATCATTGTTGAATACTTGTCAATGCTCAACATTATTTGGCACATTGGGGTGATATAACATTTAAATGACATACCGATCACTATCTATTTATGGTAGATGAATAATTAAAGTAGACACAACTATTGTGTTAGGTTTGGAATTTTCTACTCTAGGGACTAAATTTATAGAAAAAGATTAAAAGGTATCAATAAAGTCTCAAACCCTATTTTTGTAATTTTTGAGTATGCCATTTTTTACTTGATATTAAACTTGTAGCTTCTTAATGATCAATTTTGCATCACCTTGTACTTTGATATTTTATATGCCCATTTATTTTACTACCTATAATCCTAGAAGTAATGATTCATATTCAACAATATTGTTTGTGCATTCAAACTAATGTTTGTATGAGAAAGGAAAAGATTCCATTTGTGAAGTCAAAAAGATGCGACGAATTGAACTATTTGTCAATTAAATTATATAATATTTTAGAGTCTAGATATGATTAGGGTCACCATATACTAACTTAGGAAGTTGGATATATTTTTCAAACATCATAATGTAAATGCCAGAACCTATTTCTTCATATAAGATTCCTACCATAGAATCATTTGATTTTTGCACTAGGAGTTTAGATTTTGGTTCTATAAGTAACCTTGAATTAATATCCCTATATTGGAATGACTAAATAAGTCCAATCTAGTATTATTTATCCTTTGATATCCATAAAAAAATATTTGATCAAAAGTATCCCATAGCTAGATGTAATGTCAGCTACTAGTATGGTCATTTTCATTCTCTTTTGGGGAAAGGTAGCTAGGGAAACCTATCCATATTTTATCTACATAACTAATGTAACTTGTTTGGCCTCTATGTCAAATTAATGTACAAATATTTTAGATCAAGTAAATGCCAAGGCATGTTCAACTTTGGATGACATGACATTGTCTGAGGCTCCTGAATCAATTATACAATTGTTTAATCTATAGCCACCTATAAAAAGAGATGCATATAAAGGCTTGGTCTTTCATTACTTGGTGTAGTGATAGCTATGTTATTATAAAATTAAAAATCAACCATCCTTATATGATCTCCTTCATGAGGTGTGTTATAGTTTCCTCCTTTGATAAAATTGACCACTCTATCCAGTTGTTTATGATTGTTCGTAAGATATTTAGTTTGAAGAATCTAAACTTTAATTTTTTTCATGTGATCTATTATGTCAAATTAATAATTATCAGCTTCTTCATTGATAATCACATGATGGGAATTCAAATTCCCAGACCTTTTAGACTATATATCCTTTGATAAATTTAGCAAATGGGTACATTGGGAACAAATTTGGCCATAGTTATAGCCTTAGGAGTCTCTTTTGCCTCTTGATTATTAGGTTATTTATTCTTTTCAGAAGTTCCCATCCTTTTAATTTGAGCTCAAGTGAATACTGCATATGAGTGGATATTTATATCCTCACCACTTAATTCATAATCATTTCATTTGGGTTCATATTTGAAATAACCCATAATGGAGTTACCATCAGGTTCCTAAATTTCAAGATCAGAGGTTCCCAAAATGCCTTCTTTAGGTGGTTCTTCAATAGTATAGATTTATAGCATTATGGCCATTTCATGATAGTTACAACCATTGTGAACATTGGTGGCATGAAAAATACTCAAGTAATGAATGAAAATAGGTTTTTGTTCAATAATAAGTGGATGAGTTAAATGAGGTAATCCAAGATAAACATTTCCATGATATAAAACAAAAGGCCTTCTAGGTATATATTTTTATGGAGGATTTGGTGATTTAGGAATTTATTTCTTCAAAAGCCAAGATATAATTTTCCAATTTTTGAATCAAAGGATTTGATGAATTATGCTCTTGACTTTTGAAGACATATTTATTCATCTAACTAGACATTATCATTTCATCCTCAATCTTGGTCTCATGCGTTTGTGTATATTCCAATGTTACAGGGTGATTCATTTGTAGGAAAAAGATCATCTCAAGTACTTGTGCATTTACAAAGAAATATTTTTCATTTTATACTATGGTCATTGTAGTCACTAAGTCTTTGTGCACTATTTTGTTGAAACAAGCTATGAAATCTCTCATAGGTTCATGAAAGTCTTTATTTATTTGATACAATTATGCCAAAATAGAACGTTCATCTTTAGTAGTTTAAAAAATTTTCTCAAATTTATCTCTAATTGTTTGTCAATCTAGAATGTAAAAAGGAGGTAAGTGATGAAACCATTTTGTGGATCCTTCTACCAATGTTTCCAAAAAAACCTAGATAACACATCTTCATGTTTGACACATAGGATGCCACATCCAGAGAATAAATATTTTATGTGTTCATTGAAGTATTGTCTCCCATAAATGGTGAAATTTGGGAATTATTATTTGATCCTTTTGGAAACTTATGAAGTTGAGCACCTAAAGCCAACGGGCCTATACGAGCACCCCAAGGTACATAAAAAACCATGTTATGAAGGTTTATATATATATATATATATATATATATATATATATATATATATATATATATATATATATATATATATATATATAAGTGATAAAATTCTTCTCAAACACTATTCTTTATTTATTCATTCTAGCAAAAGTCTAAACTATATCAATTGTTCTTGAATATTAAAGAACACCTCATAAATTCCCTTTTTATTTATGGATCTTGTGTACCTTGTATCAACAAGGATACTGGAAAGTATCAAGGAATTATAATTAATATAATTTTGGCAACAAGTATGATGACCTTTTGAGCAAAATTGGCATGCTTTTATTCTTCATCTACCATGGTCACATCTATTTGAAATTGATAATTATTCACTTGTGGTCTTAGGAAAATTATCATAAATTAGAATAAATATTTGATTATGCAACTTTTATCTAATTGAGATTCGATTTTATAAATGGGTTACAATTTATAGGGATAGCCATGCAAATTAATACAACAAAAAAATTGTGGGTTGCGTGGAAAACATAGAATGTGTCCCATAGGGGATGCCAAAAATTGTTGGTGAAATATTTGGTACTTCATTCTAAATCAATATTCCACAATATCATAGGAGACAAAATTTATTTCCTCTATTATGAGGGGAGGTTCCCTTTATTGAAATCACTAGAAAATAAATTAAAGTATGTAAAATATTTACAAATTAAATTGGGGTGGGGGGTTCAGTAATAATATTTAACTAAAATAAAATGAAAAGAGGGAAGGTGAAGAGTCATGGATAAATGAGCAAATACATATTTCATTCCATTTCATGATGAAATAAACAAAATGAATAGTTTACTTTAGGATATCAGACATAATTCTTACTTGTAAAAATGAAAAATGTATCAACATAATAAAACACATACCCATTAAAGAAATAACTAGACACAAAGTTCAAGTTAAACCTCATTCTTGGAGAAATACTGAACACAAATTTTCCTTCTTCTTCCTCTTCAAGTTTCAAAATTATAGACATCAAAAATCCCATTTTACAATAGCCATTTATTGTGTTTATAAAAAAGGGAATGGGATGACTCTTCACTTTCAAAAATGACTTTTCACATTCAAAATTTCATCGTATTGTATTTCTTATAATTTTAAATTTTAAAAAAATAAAAGATTTGTATACTTTACTAAGGAGTTTTATATATAATAGAAGTAGTTACAGATGGGTTTGTACTAGTTGAATATTTTTTGACTTGTTATGTATTTCGTATAGCCTTGAATCTCTAGAACCTTTTAATTACTTTGAGGGATTCATTTACTTTTGTAACTACCACATGATGACAATTTGTGAACCATATCTAAGAAATGAATGTAAGGGTGAAAGGATCTTTAGACAAATCTTATATTTGAGTGTTTAAATCTTCTAGTGAACTATGAATTTGACTAAGGGTCATCATTGAAGCTTTGTTAAATTTCCCCTCATTAAGAAGATCTTTCTTAACTACTTTCTGAAGTTGGGCTTTCAATTTGTCTACTATATGCATAATATTTATGTCTTATTTGTATAATTGACAATAAATTTCATGTAAATTGGTGGAGATTAGCTTGAGCTTATCTTCACCCATGTATCTATTTCCTTTCAGCTTCTCAATGACTCTAGTCAATATCTTCATTTTTTGAAGTAAAAGTTCTACCCATTTGTAGGAAGTATCATATTCTTCTTTCTAAAATATCCCTCCATCCAATATCACTTTAGACTCAATAAAAATCATCTCTTTTATGTTCCTTATTATATCTTCCCACACTTTCAAATTAGTATTGTGAAATTTGACCTAATTGTGGATGTTTTGCACTTATTGATTAATGATGTCATAAATTTTCATGACTTATTTGATATAGTTCATTCCATTCAAGATTAAGTCATATAACCATGATTTTAGAGTTTTTCCATAGGTGTTATGTTTGTTAATTATAGCAATAATCTCTTTGATTATTCCTATCAATTGTGTTTGAGCATCATATTATGGAGCAATGGGGGTTTTAATAGGGTCAAGTATATATTTTACATAGCTTTCCAATTATTTGATCCATATTTTGGGTCATTATTGAGTCAATTCATCTTGATTTGACCTCTTAATTATTCTTTTAGTGGTTTCATCGACATTGTGAACATCACCTTCGCATGTTACTTTTGTGAATGTTATCCTTTTGAGAGTATAATCATCCACTATCATTTCCTCTATCTTTTTCAATGTTAGGTTCAAAATTCTACATAAAATATGCACCTAAAGAATCAAATACCAATCTAGAAGTGGTGTTTAATTTCTTTGATGTAGGGGTATTTAGGATATCAGAAACCACATAAAAATTTAGAATTTTTCTTCATCTATTATTTTCCTTTTCTACAACACTAGTTGTACCCAGTGAAATGAATGGTCACTAAAGGTGAACATCTAGGTATCAGTTAAAGATGGAGTGGGATAATTTAAAGGAGGAGGAGGTATATATGGAGATCTAGATGGAGGATGTGGATTCTCCTCTTCAATTTTTTTCTACTATGTTGCTCCTTGGGATGAGGCCAAGTAATATTGTGTTATTCAGGATGATCAAGTTAGGATCATGATGGAATTAATTTAAAGACCATGGCTTTACAAATTTCTTATCTTAATTTTTTTTCCCCACTGTAAGAATTTATTCAAATTGATTTCTTAATTATCTTTTGGGATCACAATCTTCATCTCCACCATGATCATAACTGAAGGAGTTATATGTCTCAATCACTAAATTGGCACTAATTATTTTAGGAGTAGATAGGCGAGATTGCTTTGAAATAAATGGGAGCCTTTCCTCTTCTTATACTTCCTATGGTTAATCTAGTGAATTTATTATCTATCCATTTATTTGTGTGAGTCCACACTCTTTGTGTCCTCTATTTTAGGTTGACTGGCTCTCTTATTAACCAATTAGTAGTTGGCAAGGATACAACTACAATTATATTTGTGCATTTTGAATCAATAAGATTAATCTTATTGTCTATCATTCCTTCTAGTACCAAGTCATCTATGAAATACCTTATTTGATCAAGATTCATTTGAATCTAGTCACTTCAGAATACTTCACACTCATCTACAAAATTAGACCAATAGTCCTCTAGGTGAATCTTATGACAATAAGCAAATCCAATGTTGACATTTTGTTTTATATATCTTTTGGTGTCTATAGATTCTGTACCATTATAGGTTCAAAGAGTGCACTCAGAGATATCCAACTCTATGACATATGTAGTAGCTATGGTTTTGTAAATGAAATGGCCTAATGCAATGGGAAATGAAACACCCAATATGTGGTTTTATCTGCAATGTTTATGAACAACTAATAGTTACTGACATAACTCTATGAGGATTATATTATTTTTTTCTAGCATTAAGAGTCTCAATGGATGTCCTTTGTAACTTCCAACTTTGATATACATGAAAATTTTGAATTGGATGTAGTAGCTACCATATTGGTTGACCAATTTGGTTGTTTCACCTAAATTACTCATTCCCTAATCTTATTCTAGTGACTTCATCACCCTCATTGTGAAATCATCATTGACTCAGGTGTAGTGTTTGTTACTCTTTTATAATGTGAGCTAAGGAAACACTCAAATACCTGCATTACCTATGTGATAGACCCATTTTTGGAAATCCCCAGGTATACCATCTAAGAGGATAATGAATATACTAGAGAGGATGCCATGAAAAACTACCTCAAGGTTTGTACATTTAGTAGTTCATCATGCAAATAATCACTAATTAGTTCACCTTAATTTATGATTAGATTTGCAACAAATGATTTACACTTGGAAAAACATCCAATGGTGGAATGGCCTAGTGTCTTCATTTCCTACTACTCGGTTCAACAAGGTAACTAGATTTGAGAGTTATTCTTTGAAATCTCTCATGAATAGGGTCTTAGGGGCCTTAAAAGGCCTCTCTGTCTTCTACTTCAAGCAAGAGTTATTGATAGTGTTTAATCATTTAGTGGGATCTTTATCCCAATGTGTCTCTCAATTTGATATTGATACTAACCAACTCATCACGAAGGGGGATATTCATTGTAATGTTCATTATAATCCCATCTATTTTTTTCATGAGGGGTTCATATTTTGACCTAATTTATCTTGTTTTGGGATTGTAGTATTTGGCACATGCGAATACCAAGTCTGAACATTGCATTAAAGTGGATAAAGTAGATTCTTGTGGTAAGTCACTTTTTACAAGGTGTTTAACCAACAATGTCAAGATTTTAAAATTTAATATCATGTCAAAATACTCTAAATCTACATGCCCAATCTAAGAATGAGATATTTTTAGGATATCACATTCTAAAACCAATAATGGTTCATATCCCATGTATTTGTACTTCATGTTACTATATTTTAGGTTTGTAAATGCTACCTTGAAAGTAAGGGCAAGAATATCTAGTAGATACAGAGGTAATAAATATTGAATTGATTAGGATAAATGAAAAGAATTAGACATATGGCACCTTAACAATGTAGGGAATAAGTCTTGAAATAGGGTTTTGGAGGAGGGTCTAATAGTGATGAAGGGATGATAGTTCGTGCAAAGTTTCTAGGAAAATTTTGGTAGAGCTTCATTGTAGAGGAGGTAGGGGTAGAGAAAAATCATGTTCCTTAGAGTTGAAATGATCAAATGAGAGGGATGTAGGGACTAAATAGCCCCTTTTTAAAATGTCATGGGGGAACACACCATACTTACATGTGCAAACATTGAAGGAGGATGATAAGGCCATATGTCGTGTCCCTCTAAGACACGTGAACACAGACATAAAACTACCATCACAACCCACAATGAATCATTATTGTCTATAGAGGATGGTAGATCCATTCACCATGTCCCTCTAAGAGGTTTGAAAGTGGATTCATGACTACCTTCAAAATCCACATCATTATGTCACCATATTCATAAAGGATGGGATGACTAGTTGTGTCCCTAGTGGATGTGTAGGGACAACTTACAAAGAAATATATTATAAGTTAAAAACTTTTTATAAAATTTAACTTTTCCCTTTTGACCCACATAGGATTATTGTTTTCCTGACTAACAAATAGAATTTGACACAACAATTTTAGCAAACAACACTATTAAGGTTCTAATATTTGAATTTCTCTAACTTGAGATGAACAGTTCCCATGTGTTTAGAAGCTATAGGTAAATTTTCCCAATATTGTAATAGTTATCTACCTATGGTGAAAGGTGTTTTGTGTTTATCTTCTAGTTTGGACCTTTTATATTTATCATTAACACCCTTAGATAATTGGTAAGATATTTATTATTTAGATAATTTATTTGGGACTAATTTAAGTAGGTAAAATGGTTCAAATAAATATCCCCTATAACCTTATAATCTTACATTCTTGGTAGTATAAGTAATATCCCAATTATTTGAGTGATCTTTTGATTTATTTATAAAAATTAGACATAAGTTTTACATTGATAACCTTATAAACTACATGGTGTAAAATGACTCCAATCCTTTATATAATTTCTAAATATATAAATATGGAGCATGTTGAAATCATCACATATCCTATTACCCTGTCCCCTTGGATACCATAGAATTTCCCTTGAAGAAATGACTGCAACATAAACTGCCTCTAATAAATAAGACAATATATAGAAGTTTCCATGCAACCTATTTTGGGGTAGCCTTTGTTGGTTTAAATTAAAACTAATAACTTCCCCAATTGCAGGGATCTTGTTTTCATCCAATATCATAGATAAAATGGGAACCCAGACTTCATTGACATGTGTAATAAAAGGGACACCATGGATTTTGTTTAAGATGGTCATTATAACCCTAACCGGGGGTATGAATTGTATAATTAGAAGGGACTTTTTTTTGAAAAGGTATTAGGTTTATTTTTCTAAGACTTCAATGTGTATCTAACATCATTATATTTAAACCAATGTAAGACTGCTTGTTGGCTATAAACAATGTTTGATTTAGGGAATCTGTATTATTTCTCAAAACAAACACCAATTACATATGATTTGTTTCATAAGTTTTAAATAATATTTTTGTTTAATAAGTATTGATTCATTAATAGCACTTATATTATGATCACTAGAATAATAATTTTATTCGTTAAGTTTGAATATTATTTTATTTTTATGTAATTTATTTGTAAATGTCATAAATGAATTGTAGGTATCATTTTTTAAATTCCCTAAATGAATTATTTTATAAATATTACAATTTAATATTAATTTATTTTATAATAATATAATAATAAATGCATTATATTTTTTTCATTTTTCATTACTGATGTGACTATCTCACATTAAAAATGATATAAAAAAAATTGATTGATATAAATTGATGCAAATATTGAGACAACAACTAATCCCATAAATGATTTCCAGATAAATTTTAATAAATACTAAAATAAAATTCTCATTATTTAACTTCAACATATAAATTCAATAAAATGATGCAAACTTGTCTAATGTTAAAAGCATCGCATTTAATTTCCATTAAATATACATCTAAAACCATTGTCAAACCCTTGAAGTAAGATTTGTTCTATAATCTATGTTGTAAATTTTAATTTTTTTAAATTAAATTATCTCAAAAATTGTTCCAATTTCACTAAAATCTAGTACTCTGAGAGGCCAAATCTAACGTTTTCTCTTGTTTCTCTAATCCATCCTCGTGACTTAATAGTTACACCATAGCATAATGTGATAACTATTTACAAGACCCTTAAATATATAACTTCAAATAAATAATAAGTAGAAGCACTGCATAAATTATGATTGTTTCTTTACCTCTATCGTGTGCCCTAACCTGATAATTAAAATGCAATCCTTGCAATTTGGGAATGTAATTGTATATATTATTATATTGAGTATAAAGATGACTTAAAATAATTTTAATTTAATTTAAAATTTTGATATTTAATGAGGATTTGACATGAACATTTAAATATGGGTATAGCTTTTAAAAAAAATTAAAATTGCACTTAGTAAAACCATTAAACAATTTTAATTATACATTATTTTTTATTAATAATAATTACTAATGTGTTCTAATGATACATTTTCTTGTATATATAATAAAAATCAAATAATACTAATAAAAAAATAAATTAATGATTAAACATTTTACTATGTGTATATTAATTTATCTTTATTTTGTTTAAAATTTTATAAAGATATTTCTTTAAAATTATTTACATGAAATGCCCATTTTCATTTTAATTTTTAATCATTATAAATTATTCAAATTAAAAATAATTTCAAAATAAAGATTATACAATGCGCTGAACTTTTTTAATAGATTTTTACATAATAAACACTTAATAAAAAATATTTTTAAGCTTAATATTTTTAGATAAATAATTCTTCATAATATATAAAACCTTTTATTTATTATAAATTAATAAAAAATTAAATATTATTTTATATATTTTTATAATTTATATATAATATTATTTTGGTTTACATATTAAATTGTAAATCAAAAATGATGGTCATATAATTTTTTAAATATTTTCTTCTTGTTAGATTTGACTCAACTTAATTCCATTTTGATGTGGTTTCGATTTCATTTTATCTCTCCAATGATGAGGAATGAGTGCTTCATCAAACTTTTGATGGATAAAGTGGGTTCTTTCATGAAAATTGATGTTACCCTTTGGAGCCTTAGTTCAATTCATGTCTATGCCTACATTCACCTTTTCAGTTCGTTCTCTTTTTTGGTTAAGCTGCTCTCCTTGCGTGGCTTGTGGACTCAACATATCAATAATAAGGCCTTCCCTTCCACTACTTCCATTGTCACCTCCTTGGTCATCACATCATTAAATGCCCCTCCAAGACTTGTTAGCATCGTACGTGTGTCTAGAAAAGGAAAAAGGAGGAACTTGACCTGAATTTCAAGTGGCATAATCACGATAAGTTTTATCGCCCCCTTTCTCTCACTAGGTGGAGTTGACTGACGTTGTTGTGGGAGGTTTTGGGCATGCACCCCTTATCCTCCCACCCCTCCACCTACTTGTGGAGGATCCCCCTTCCCCGCCCCAGACCACCCCCTTTGCATAAGTCCCCTTAAAGAAAAATTTGACTCTCGAGTCGATTCCATCTCAAGAGATTTCTTCTTGGACTCCCCCTTCCAAGCCCTTTATGTGTCAGGGAGATGTTGGTGTCTCTTCAAAGAAGAAAGGTCATAGATCAGAGATAAAATTACTTAGGGCGGAAGTGCACTCTCTCATCAACAATGGCTCTCAGTGGACCCTAGAAGACCTTCTTTCTAGAAAAAGATGACAGGGAGTACTGACTTGTGGATAAGCCCTTTTGATAGTTAGTAGGGTTTGGATTGGTTATTGTTATTTTGCCTCCATTTTTTGAAATTTTTTGGTAATTCTCCATTACCTTTTTGCGTTTATGGATTTATTTGTGTTTTGACTAAAAATTGGTGGATCTTGTCCTCTCTTGCTTTCTTGGTAGGTGATGCCTTTTATATCTTTTTGTCTTTTATCTTTCTCTCTTCTTTCTATAAATAATGGGCCTATGATTGTACCCCATACAGATTCATAACTCCGATAAAAAAATAATTTACATTTAAAAAAAACAGAAAAAAACACCCAACCAACCATCTTTTAATTATTTTTCGTATTTCTTTATCTAATATAATAGATGTAATTGTTTATCATCAAAATCAAAATAACCAATGCACTTTTTGTTTTAAGGGATAAATTATTCAAAAAGATGAATATGTTGGTATCTCAATAATACCAAACACCAATGTAGAAATTTGATAGATTACCCTTATATTTGAATTGAGACATAACAAAACTCGGGGTTGATCCCTAATGTTTGCCAACCTACACATTCGGTACCAATGACTAAAGCAATTCAATCAAATCGCTTGGGATAGACCAAACGTTGCTAAAAAATCAACGTTTATTAGTGAATGAATGTGAACGCATTTCTAATGAATTAGAATTAAAAAACGATAAAAATCAATGGTTTTGTGAAGATATAATTGCGGGTGAGAAGGAAAAGGACAACATAAATTTTGTTGAATTGGGTAGAGATGGCACTCATTTTTAAATTTAAAATTTAAAACAACATTTTTCATGCTTAAAATATATTAATGGTGAAGTGGTAAATTGAGAATCTATTATTAATGGTGAAGTGGTAAATTGAGAATCTATTTATATGATTTATTTATTTTGTGTGACCTTGTTAATTATAATTTATATAATAAACTAAAAAATATTCCAAAATGAAAATAATAGAGAGAAAATTTTAAAGTACATTCTACTATTACTGTTAATATATTTATACAAACATTAAGTCATTTGAGTTTAATTATAATTTTATAGAAATATATATTAAAATCATGTTCTTTTACATATTTTAAAATTATGTTCTATTTTTAAAGTATAAAACTTTGTCTTATTTTCAAAATTTATATCGATTTTTGAAAAATTTGCATCCTTCTTTATAACCTTAACAGTTCATACAAAAAATGACGTGACGATGAAAAGCTAGTGTAAATAAACAAACTATATTATCACTTTATTATCATCATACAACTAGACTATGCAAGCCTTAATAATTACATATAGCTTTTCATGTTATAATTAATAAATTGAGTAAGGAAATAAACATTTCAACCTTCCCTAAAAGATTGAATTATTCTCTTAAACATTTTTATAATATATATTTTTAATAAATGAGTAGTTCATACTTTTCATTTTTGTTGTTTCATATATATATATATATACATATATATATATATATATATATATATATATATATATATATACATATATATATATATACATATATATATATATATATACATATATATATATATATATATACATATATATATATATATATATATATATATATATATATATATATATATATATATATATATATATATATAATTTTAATTACTATCATTTTGTTGCACTCATTGAGATACAAAGAGTATATAAGGTCGAGAAAAAGGGGAAAAAGGTACATGTGACCTAAAACACTATCAATGGTTCCTATACTAGAACTTCCAAAAACTAATTGTGATACCTCATTAATATATATTATAAAGGACTAAGAAATACATCTAAAACCCAATATTATAAGGTAGAAAGGAGAGAGAAAAAATCAAGAGATATTAGAGAAAATATCATTAAAATATAAAAAAATATATCTTTTTATTTTTATAAATAAAAATTTGACAAACATACAAACATATTAAAACAATACAATTTTATAATTAATAACTACCCTCAACTATAATTAATCATGTATATTAATTAAAAAATAAAAAACATGAGCATTTATTACTGAATGAACAAAACACAAACATTTATTATTGAATGAACAAAACACAAACATTTACTACTAAATGAATTTATTATATAGTTTATTTTAAATTGAATGAACAAAACACGAGCATTTACTACTGAATGAATGCATTTAATTGTTTATTTTAACAAAACCTATAAATATCAATAGTTATATGAAAGATATTATTGATAAGGAAAAGGAAATTATAATTTTGTGGGTAGATTTGGTAGACGTGGCACTCATTATATAGTATTGAGTGTTAAATTTTAATTTAAAAAAATGTTTATTATGTTAAATAAAGAAACACATTTGTATTATTGTTTTTAACAATGGTAAAGGTAAAGGGTGTTGACAAATCGCTCAAGAATATTGAAGAAATAAGAATAGACTATGAAGGTTTGAAAGGAATTGCCTCTTCTAGTGGTAAAGAAACAAATAGTATATAAAAACATAGATTTAACAAATGATTATTGTAACTAAGATAAAACATATTCCAACCAAAAAAAAAAAAAAAGATAGCATCAAAAATGTTTTTAAAGCCAAGATTTTTTGAAAGAGCCATTTCTCAAAAATTTAGTTGAAAGTCTTTCTTAATCAATTTTCTATTTGAGATACAAGAGACATATTTAATCGACCCATTTAATTTTTTACCTTTATTTTTCACTAACTTCCACCCATCCCCCTCCTTCAGATTTGGCAATATGGGGATGGATAGTTACAAAGAAACCATTAGAATTTGAAATAGTAAAGGATCTCTTATGCCTTATCCTAATAACAAGTTAAGAACTGATGTGACTTCTACACTTTTCTCCATGGGGATTTCCAAAATCACCTTTAGATTCCATTATATAGGATTTTGCACAACTATTTTTAGTTTTAATGGAGAATGAGCCTTTAACCCCTTCTTATCAGTTTCCTTAACTATGGTCTCCCCACTCGAAACATTTCCATAGGCATTTCCTGAATGATTTCTGGTTCATCTTCATCTAAATTAGGACATCCTTCCATAATTAAATTCTCTAAGTTTACATCTACCCACCCAATAATTCCTCTCTTATGTTTCATTCTAGGATAATCATTTACCAAATGTCACATGAGGACACATACGTAGCATCTAAATGGTAAGCCCTCATAATCTATACGCTAAACCCATGTTCTATTCTTCACAACCAGCTCCACCTAAGCTAGGAATTCTTCAGAAAGATCGACATAAGTAAACAATTGGGCATAGGTGGAATGGTTATGTTCTCTTATTATCAAATCTGTACACCAAAATTCTCCAAAATCAATACCAATAATTTAAAGACAACATTCCAAATTTGTAAGGGTAGACATGTTAATCATATCCAAATTGGATTTATATTAAACATTTCAATTTGTGGGTTAAAACTGAAATGCCAGGGTTTGGACAAAATAATATGCTTATCCTAGTCCCAAGAGTGCTAAAGACCAAAGTCTTTATTTGTTACAAAATTAAAAAATAAGGAAAATACCTCTAACACAAGGTTGGATCTTGATTCTACCTTTAACTAGGTTTTTTCATTTATTGGTAATCTAGCCATGGAAATCTTGAAGGGAAGGCTAAAAAACTTTAAACTTGTAGATCATTCCGTATTCAATAAGTAACTCTTCCACTTCCACAATCACATCAAGTACTTTATTTTCAAAAGTGATAATACATTTAACTTTAATCAGGGATAAATACTTGACCATGACCATTTTTGATGCTGCATCTACATATGAAGGGCGAGGGAGAGGATATTGTACCCATACTATAAGCACCACCTCCATTAGCATAGGGTCACATCTTGCTGCATCGTGATGTTCCTTAGAAATCTTGAAAAGTAAACTACCAGATGTTGAATCCCTTGTTCATCCTGCCAGCACATCAGCTTTGTATGCTCCCATAACCAATGTTTGAGGAACTATTGGCCCTTTTCTTGGAGGAAGCTATGAGCCTACCTAATATAAAATGTCATAATCTAAAGTCATTGGTGAAGGCCTCTTTGTCAGCTTATTATAACCATTCACTAAAACTTAGAGAGGTTTGAAACACTTGTCTTGACTCATACATTACCTATTGAGCCTCCATGGGGAGCATATGTTTCCTCCATGGGGAGCATATATCTATATTATTGTTAACAATGTTTTAGTGGTAATCTATTTTTATAATTTTTTTGAATTTATAAGATTAATAGTTTATTGATATGATTTTTTTAATTATTGAGAGTGATAGTCTATTTTTTATGATTTTTTAAAAAGATTTCTTTATCAATGTTTGAGTGGAAGAGTGGTGGTTTATTTCTATGATATTTTGAATTACTCTTGTCAACTCACTAATTTTGAATATTTGAAAGGGTAAAATAAAATAAGATTCTCCCTACTTTAGTGTTAATAATTGTTTATAGTTTATTATTAAGTTAGAGGCTTATGAAATGGGGGAACCCCTAAAGATTCATTTGCCAAGAGATAAAATAGGTGAATATGTGTTTAGTTGACATGGTAATAATCTCTAGCTTATACGAACATCAGCTGGATCCTCTTTGTCACTGCACAATTGTGGGTGATGTTGATTGTTTGAATTAGATTATAATAAAATGGATAGAATGGGAGATAGACAAGCATGTGAGAGGCAATTCAAGAATCATCATGGCTAAGATAAAAGATCCAAGGGAGGTCTGAGGAGATATTAACTATGATTTTGATTCTGTAGTGCATTTGCCATTGCCTACAACTTATTTGTGGCCAGTTCTAGAGCCTAGTCATATTCATTCCTTGGATTCCCCATTGGCATAAGACTTATGAAAGTGGGAAATGATCCCTAAATATATCCATTTTATTTTTCCATTCTTGATTAGCCTTACCGTGCACGAGGCAATAAAAAATGACATTTCCATTAAAAATCCTAGTGTCACTAGCCTTGAACACTAAAGCATTATTTAATGAAGGCATGTGACCCTGACTTAAGGATCCATATGACCACAAAGCTACATGGAATTAGTCCTTGATCCTATTCTGCTTGGTTCTTAGTTTGATTTTATAGTTCTTGATAATTGCTTTTGTATCTTCATATTGTTGCTTTAATTGCATTTATCATAAAAGCTCTATGATTTTGGAATTATGGGTTTAATAGTCCTTGATTAATACTACAAAATGGATTAGCACTGTTAGAAAATGGAAAGTTTTCTAAATATATATAACAAAGATCAAAACACATACTTATAAGTTATGCAAAAATATTATTACACAAATTATTGTTTTTCTTCTTGTATATGGCACTGCCATTACTGTCATAATTTACTTGGTGCTTATCTCGACAGAGGTGGGTGTGGAAAGGTTCTGTATGAGCTTTTATAGGTTCCATGTCATGGTGGCATATGAAAAGAAGCTTGTGTTGTACACATGGGTAGGAAATATAGAGAATCATTATTAGTTACATCTGAGAGATATAAAGAGGTTTTTTGATTAACAAACCACCCATTGAGGTCCCAAAATCCATCTTTTATCTTCCATTCATCCATGCCACCAATATATTGACACTTAAGAGTAGTTAATATTAGGATTAAGAATATACAAAAATTTTATACTCAAACCTTTAAAAGAAAGGGCAAGGCCATATAGAATATGTAAATACTAAAATATTTCATGGTGAGTTGCATAGTGATGGCCAGGGGTAATGATAGGGTCTTTCAAGTTCTATTGTTAGAACAAGGTAATAACATATTTGAATAGACATTTCTGATTTTCAAGGGTGGAGGAGAATGTTATGAGATATGATTTGGTTATAGTAACGCTATACATATCATGTATAGCTCGAATTAATAATGCAATGCCACTGATATTGGGACAACACATTAAGGTCCCATAGTCGATCTTGTAGCTTCCACTCATTCATAATGCTAATATATTACCACCTATAGCAATTACATCAACGTTAAGAACATACAAAAACACTATAATCAAACCATTGGAAGTAATGGTAAGGCCATACAAAATGTATTGGCCATTTTCTTTTGTCAAGCGCAGACGAGGACATTGTGAGAGTAAATTTGATTATGACATGGCTCCACGTCTCATGTGCAACTCAAATCAATGATGCAATGTTGTTAATCATGGGAGAAGACAATGAAGTCTTAGAGTCTATCTTGTAGCTCCCATGTCATAAGAGCTGATTTGATTTCTACAAGGATCCATATCTAACGTGCCACTCAAACCTATATTTACCTTTGAATGCTTTATAAGAATGAAAGAAAGTAAATATGTAAATTTCCAAAATTCAGAAGAAACAAGATTGACATAACTACCTCTTCCACACCATTCATAAGAACTCGAGCTTTGTAATCAATGTTATATACAATCAAAACAAAAAGAGAGATATTTGTAACTTTTGTTACATTCAATGCATTTTATAGCTTCAATAATTTTATCATTAACACATATTATAAAAACTGATATAATATTAAAATATAAATTTTAAAATTTAATATTTGTATAAATTATATAATATATGTAATAATAAATTTTCAATGTATATAAAAATTATAATAAATATTATACAATATTTTTACAAAAACAATTAAAAAAATTGATAACTAAAATACATAACTTAAAACCAAAAAACTTATAAAATAATGAAAAATAAGTACAAATATTTAATTAAAAAAATCACATTAAAATATTTTATCGTAATAGCAAACCTAATATAATCTACTTTTATTTAACCTCCAACTTTTTTTGGATCATGGAGGCAACTGCTAGTTTAAGTCCACTACAACACTAAATGGTAGACGGAGTAATCAGATTAGCCCCTGCAAAAAAAAAAAATTGATCCACATCCTCATGTGTGATGGGCGACAATGAATGCCATAGGTCAACAATTTTAGAGAAATAGATGATTTTTACGACCACAAAATGCAGGTCAGACATCTCATCATGCTATGTATTTATAAAAGCATGTAGTTCCATATCAATAACCGTATCAGATGAATCTGAGTATTGACTCAACCAATTGACATAATAATCGATGCCTAGATTTGGAATAAGATATACTTTATTTACAATTAAAATGGAAAATCATGATAATGATGAGTTCTGCATGAAGTGGATTTCTATACGAAATGTAGATGTCTGCATATTACCCCACAAAACCATAAACTTTAGGTGCATAATATGAATTCAAAAATTTGAAAAGCAATGATGTATGCAAGCAAAACATAAATTCAACGAAATGGTACTTTGTAGTTTCCGTCCAAAAACAATCCAAATTCTGGATTCACAAAATTGCACGTCAGGTATTTTTCCTGCTTCAGTTTGTCTTCTTTCCCATTCTAGGAAAGCTTTTTGCTTTGAACGTAGCAAACAAAAAAGCTGTAGGTTCTCAGGGATAGAAACGTGTACTTTCCCCAGCGGGTATGGGCAATATTATTAGCAATTTCTTTCAGGATCGAATTATTTGCTGAGCATACGGGCTAAAAGTTGATGCATTGATCGCATTATTTCTATTTTTAGTAGTTGCATCCCCTTTTATCCAGAGTTAATCTCTCATGGCATTCCACAGGCACTTCAATTTTCACACAATGATTCCCTCTGCTTTTCTTTTGCTGTTGTTGATTGCCTTTTCATTCCCCTCCCATGCTGAAATTTCACCAGAGGAGGCTGATAAGATAGAGACTATCAATAGAAGAGGAGTGTATTATGGTCTGGTAGTTTCTGGCAAAGCAGAACTCGATGTAGTTCTAGCTCAGGGCTATGGACTGTTCCAACCCGACCCGATCCTGCCTGAACTGGATATATCTGGTACATTTTATTAACCCATTGTTTTCACCTCCCTCGTTTTCAATAATGATAGATTTGGCTATGCGTGGTTATAAAATAGATTGTATCTTTCCAAAATTAAACTGGTTTTTTCTATTATGTTACAGCTCGGAGGTTCCATGTGGGAGAGATTCAAGGGCGGAGGAGTATTGTGGTGGTGAGCGGAAGAGGAATGGTACACACATTTAAACATAAATGAATAAAAAAAAGTGTGTAGTAACTAATATCTACCAACACTAATGGTATGTATGTAATGGCACAGGTGAATGCAGCACAGACGACACAGTTGTTGCTCAGTCTGTTTCGTGTGAGGGCAGTAGTTCACTATGGAAGAGCAGGAAGCGCAAACCCTAACAAACTCAGCATTGGTGACGTTGCTATTCCTAGACAATTTGCGCACACTGGCGTCTGGTATTGGGAGGTAATTATCCTCACTCTTCTTTCTCTCTCAATTGCTATAAATACCGCCGAGCTTATTTGTTTTATATATTAATAACTAATTTAACTCAATAATTTTCAGAAATTTGGAGGGGATCACGGGGGGAGGTTCGATCGCGACATTGCCAACCTCAAATTTTCGGATTACAATGTCGGCTTAATTTCCAAAGATGCGAATAAACTTCAGAGGGTGTATTTGCAGCGAGAAGTGATCTACTCAGTTACAGGACAGCCAGAGGAGGGGAAATCCAAATTTTTTTTCAATGTTAATGAGTATTTGTATGACACTGCCAAGAGTTTGAAGGTATCCTTCACAAAATTTCCAAATGTTGTGCTTAATTAATTTATATTCCTGTATTTTTTAATTGATTTATGATAAAAATAAATTACAGGATGTAGATTTAAGACAATGCGTGTTGGTAAAGGGGTCTTCAGTTTGTCTGCAAGAGAAGCCACGGATAAAGACAGTTGAAAAAGGAAGCAGCTCCAACATATACGTGAATAACGAGGCCTACAGAGATTTCCTGCGTTCCAAGGTGGATATCACCTCCATCGACACTCAGAGCGCAGCAATTGCGATGGTAATTGGAACTATTAATTCAGGTTGATTTGGTTATTATTATTACTAAAGGAGTTTGGTGGGTGATTGAAAGTGTCCATCTGAATGTCAATGTGAATGTGAATGGGAATGTGCAGGTGTGCGAGAGCGAGAACAAACCATTCATAGCAATGACATCGATAGTTAGTAACGCAGGAGGGTCTTCACCAGGAAACGATATGTCGGTGATAAGAGATTTATGGCCTGATCATGCTCGTGAAGCAATCCGAGAATTCTTCGACAAATTAATTTCGCCCCGTTCCAACCTCCGTACTGTTACTGGTACTGAAATGTGGTAAAGGGAATAGGATGATGTATATATACTAAGTATATGGATAGTAGCAAAGGCCGCTCCATCTCTGTTTCTGGGCTATCCTTCAATGGCGTCAGAAGCTCCTTTACTAGTATAAATAATGGTCATGCTTCGTCTTTTCCAAAGATGATTGGATGGAGTATTATAATATTTTAGAAATTTGGATTATATAAATATTTAGTGATATAAATAATTATGTTCATAGGGTTTTCCTTGGTAGGAAAGGGTTTGAGCTACTCTTCTAGTAATTTCTACGAAGAGGGTTTGACCTATTCTTTAGTATTAAGTGATAAATTAATGATTGATAATGATAAGAGATTTTGATGATGATCAAATGTTTATGAATTTAACGTGTGTCAATGGTTTCCTTACATTTTATATATCTTTTTTATTTTTATAGATATGATAAATATTATCAAAATGAAAAAAATATTGATCAATTAAATAATTGTAGATTTATTTGGGTGAGATTGCCTTATTTTCTTTTATAGTTTTGGGCATAAGATTGTCTCAAAGCAATAGAGAACACTTTGGGTGAATATGTTTTAATGGATTCTAATATTGAATCTATTTGTCATTCGAATTTTCCCGCATTTTGGTTATCCTAAATGGCTTTGAAGATCACCCAGAGTATGTGGATTTAAAGGTTCAAGATCGGATCTAGAAACAATCCCTTGATTATGAAAATTTACCTTTTCGTTGTAGAAATTGTTTTTAAACAAAGCATTTGGTCTCAACATGTAAGGTTATTAAGCGAAGAAAGGGGGTTTCTTAGTGGAAGGTTGGTTTTCCTAAGCATATTATGGTTGAAAGTGATAGTGAGAACAGCGATTCAGAGAAGGACTTTTTTGAAACTCCGGAAGATAATTCAATTTTGTCCCTGGCCCCTGAGGATGATCCCAACCAAGTGGTGAATGATGCATATTTTGATAGGAAGGATTTGGACTCGGCTCCAAAAGCCCATAAACAAGATATCTCTAGGGAAACAAAATTAGAGATTGAAACATCTTTTACAAGGGCAAAACCCCAGGATAGTATAAGAACTTTTCTTTCAAATAATAAATCACATTGCTTCAACTTGTTTAAAATCGATGTACCCCTTTTCTTAGATTTCACGTAAGAAAAGGGGAAATGGACTAAAGTGCAAAAAAAAAAAAAAAAACAAAAGAATTGGCTACCCTGCATGACCTTTGGCTTGGAGGGCATTGTCTTGTGGAGGATGTGTTGAACATCCCATGTATAAGCTGCACTTGGATTTTTTTTTGCAAAAGATTACCCGAGTGAAACAAGGTTGCTTGAGGAAGGTAGTTTATGTTGCTTGGTTGTATTCTTGATGCAAAAAAAATAGGCCAACCCTCCGGAGGCCATAAATTTTGATTCGTATCTCCGTTTGAGCTCTTTCACATGCCAAAATGACCGTCTCAAAAAAATTGATTCTTATCTAAGCTACTTTATCCACTTAGATTTGATTTAGATATTTTCCAGAGGCCAAACATGATCATCTGCGGGTCTAAAATTAGCTTTTGATGAGTTTTTGAGAAATTTTCTAAATTTAGAAATTATATATTCTTAGAACCAAAAGTCAACTTTAGTTGAATTTCATCCCATAATCTAATTTTAATATTTATGTTATTTTAAAAAAAAATTAGAGTTGCATGCGCTTGTATGCAAAACTTACTATAAATAGCAACTGCTAAAAATTGATTTTTTTTAGATTTTAGTTTTTTATTTTAAATTTTGCATGTAGACTTTAATTTTTGAGTTTAGGCTTATTTAATCATGGATTGGGTTTATAATTATGGGAAGAAATCAATACAAATAAATTCTAAGTATTGTTTCAATATCTTGGCCTATTTTTAATTTTCTTATTTTTATTAGTTTTTGAGTTCATTGTCTAGTATCAGGGCAAGGTTCAAATCTTGGAGGAGAGAAGAATGCAGAGAGGATGAGGAGGTATGTCATAGATGAACTAGACTATAGAAAAATTGTAGAGGCAAGTTCATTAATTAACAGAGGTTATCACCAATCAAGCAAGGAGATAAGGTGGTGATGAGAAAGACATAGATCATGATGAATAAATTCAACAAGAAGAAGATTAACAAGAGCATCCACCATCGATGGAAGAGAGGATAGTTTGGGCTTTAGAAGAAAGAAATGAAGGAATCAAGGTTGATGTTCTAGATTATGGAGGTAGTTTAAAACTAGAGGAGTTAATAGATTGGATGAATAACATGGAAAAGTTCTTTGAGTGGAAGACTTTGAGAGAAGACAAGAAGGTAATGTTTGCATGTAAAAAATTGAAAGCTCATGTAATGATTTGGTGGGATCACCTACAAAAAGAGAGAGAGAGAAAAGGTAAAGAGAAGATTAATTCATGGAAAAAGATGGAGAAGAATCTGAGAGATGAATTTTTTCTTGTGGATTATGCATAAAGCTTATACAAAAGATTTTAGAATTTGAGGCAAAAGATCACAGTATACAAGAGTATATAGATGAATTTTATAGGCTTTATATACAAGTGGAGCATGATAAAATAGAAGAGCAGATCATTACAAGGTATGTAAATGGTTTAATTTTTTTATTCAAAATGAATTAAGCATGCATAGAATACTTAACATGAAAGAGGCTTATCAATTATCTTTGAAGGCAAAAGAAAAACAAAATAGATAGAATTTTAGAAGGATCTCTACTAGTCCAAAAAGAGGTGGATCCCCTCCAATAAGGGGATGAGGTAGGTTTAATACCACCAAAGGTAGATTTAATGCCAATAAAGGTGAATCATCACATAGTGTAGAAAGACAAGATGATAATAGACAAGGGTTTCAATACCAATAAAGAGGAAGAGGATTTTAGAGAGAAAAAGGTTAGGTTGGTGCTAGAGGATGTTTTCTGAATTAAAATAGATCTTATGTCTATTATATATATGGATAAGAAGGGTACAAAGTATTTGAGTGTCCAAACTATCAGAATCAAGAAATGAGGCAAGAAGATCATCCAAAAGTAAATCTAGTTGATGCTGAAATAGAAGAGCATAATACTAAAGTTGCACCACCTAACATTGGAGAGAATATCATGATGAGAAGAACCATGATCATTCCAAAGAAGGATCAAGTGCAAAATAATAAAGAAGGTGGTGATGCATGGTTGCGATCAAATATTTTTTGAACAAGATGTACTTTAGGTGGAAAGGTATGTAAAGTAATTATAGATGGTGGTAGCTGTGAAAACATAGTTTCTAAAGAAATGATTGAAAAAATAAATCTGTAATGTGAAAATCATCCTAACCCTTATCAGATTTTATGGTCTAAGAAAGGGAATGAAGTTACAGTAGATAAAAGGTGCTCAATAAAGTTTTCTATAGAAAAAACTTATAATGATGAAATATGATATGATGTTATTCCAATGGATGTATGTCATATATTATTGAGGAGACTGTAACAATTTGATAAGAAAGTACATGATGGAGCAAAAATACATAAACTTTTTGGAAAGGTGGTACAAAGGTAGTTTTTTTACCTCTTAAGAAAGAAGAGAAGATAGAAAGCATGCTCTGTACTAAAGAATTTATCTAAGATATGAAGGTCGCAGGTCATTGTTATGCACTAATAACAAAGAATGAAAAAATAGAAATGGTACCAATGCCAATAGAAGTAGCAAGAGTGTTGAAAAATATACAGATGTTATATCTGATGAGTTAAAAGATGGTTTAACTCCAAAGAGAGATATTTATCATCAGATTAATTTAATTCCAAGATCAACTCTACCCAATCAAGCAACTTATAGGATGAGTCCAATAGAACATGTAGAATTAAATAAATAGGTTACTAAATTACTAAGAAAGAAAGTGATAAGGGAGAATATGAGTCCATGTGCAATATCAACATTGATAACTCTAAAGCAAGATGGAGGATAGAGAATGTGTGTGGATAGTAGAGAAATTAATAAAATTACAATAAAGTATAGGTTCCTATTCCTCATTTAGATGATATGATGGATGTGCTTGCAGGGGAAAAATATTTTATGAAGATTGATCTAAGGAGTGGCTATTATTAGATTCAAACTCATGAAGGAGATGAGTGAAAAACTATATTCAAGACTAGGGATGACTTATATGAGTAGATGGTGATGCCATTTAGATTATTTAATACACCTAGCATATTTATGAGGGTGATGAATACAGTGCTAAGAAAGTATATTGATATGTTTTTGGTATTTTACTTTGATGATATTTTGATATTAATTAGGACTAAATAAGAACACTTACAACATTTGAGAATGATAATAGATTTGTTAAGAAAGGAGAAGTTGTATGCAAATTTGAAGAAGTGCAAGTTTATGAAAAATAGTTTGGTATTTTTAGGATTTGTAGTTTCAATAGATGATGTGAAAATGTATGAGGAAAAGATAAAGACAATTGTTGAGTGGCCTATTCCAAAAATCATTATAGAGTTAAGAAGTTTCCATGGTTTAAAAACTTTTTATAGAAAATTTATTAAAAAATTTAGTAGTATTGTGGCAACAATAACATATTGCATGAGTGGGAAGGAATTTGTATGGACTAGAGCAGCCACAGAAAGCTTTGAAATTTTTAAAAAGAAGATTACAGAAAGGCCAATTTTAACATTACCAGATTTTAACAAAGTGTTTGAGGTTGATTGTAATGCTTCATTTGTGGGATTTGGTGTTGTGCTAAGTCAAGAAGGAAAGATAATAACATATTTTAGTGAGAAATTGAATAAAGTAAGAACAAAGTATTCTACTTATGATGTTGAACTTTATGTAATTGTATAAGCATTAAGACATTGGAGGCATTATTCGGTGCCTAAAGAGTTTATATTATTTACAGATCTTGAATCTTTGAAGTATGTGAATACATAAAAGAAGTTGAATAGAGGCATGCAAAGTGGGTTTATTTCTTGTAGGGGTATACTTTTATGTTGAAACACAAATTAAAAAAAATAGAATCAGGTAGTTGGTGCATTGAGCAGGAGGATAGCGTTATTAACTACTATGGTGAGTGAAGTAGTTGGATTTAAATCTATTAAAAAATTATATGATATTGATCAATATGTTAGCAAGGTAGTTGAGCAATGTAGGAATATATTAGTAGGTGAGATAAATGTTATTTATGATGAGTATCTTATATAATAAGGTTAGCTCTTCAAAGGGAAATAATTATGCATTCCAGTTGGGTCTCTACAAGACAATATAATAAGAGAATTACATAGTGGTGGTTTGGATGAACATTTTGGTAAGATGAAGACAATAAATTTGGAGGAAAAGTGTTTTTCGCCAAAGATAAAGAGAGATGTGACAAGGTATGTTTCAAGATGCAGAATATGTTAGATGGTTAAAGGATATGCATAAAATATTGGACTTTACATACCATTACCGGTTCCAAGAGGGCCATAGATAGATTTGAGTATAGATTTTGTGTTAAAATTGCCAAACACACAAAGAGATAATGATTCATTTTTTGTTGTTGTAGACAGATTTTTCAAAATGATTCATTTCATTGCATGTAAGAAAACCAATGATGCCACTAGAGTTGCAGAATTATTTTTTATGAATATTGTGAGATTATATGGTGTTCCAAAAACTATTACTTCAGATAGGGATAAAAAAAATTTAAGTCATTTTTGGAAGAATATGGGTACTAAGCTACATTTCAGTACTGCATATCACCTAAAAATAGATGAAAATACATAATTTGTGAATAAGAACTTGAGAAATTTATTGAGATGCATAGTAGGAGAGAAGCCAAAACAATGAGACTTGGCTTTACCATAAGATGAGTTTACATATAACAGTTAGGTGAATAGATCAACAGGAAAGTCACATTTTCAAATTATGTATGGAAGAAATCCTATGGGTATTTTAGATTTGGTATAATTACCAATTGGAAATTGAATTAGTGATGATGTAAAAGCATTTGTAGAGCATATATAATAGTTGTAAGGAGTAAGGAGAAAGTTGCAAGTAAGTAATGAAAAATATAAATTAGCAACAAATGTCAAAAGAAGGTCCCAAGTATTTGAAGGAGAGTTGGTAATGGTTTACTTTAGAAAATATATATTTCTAAAAGGCACATACAACAAGTTGAATTAAAAAAAATTGGACCATGCAGAATTGTGAAGAAAATCAATGATAATGCATATGCGGTAAGTTTACCACATAATTTTGATATATTTTCAGTATTTAATGTTTTAGATTTATATGAATTCCATGTAGAAGATGATGAAGGTGATGAAGATGAAAATGTAAATTGGGATGAACAGGTTCCAAAGAAAAAGAAAGAAAAAATAGTGTAAGTTTTGGATATGAAGACAGTGAGCACAAGGCAAGGGAATTATAATAGGGGTTTGGTGTAGTGGGAAGGATTGCATCAAGAAGACAACACTTGGATTAAATAATGGGAGCTGAAGAAGATTGAAAAGAAAAAAGTATAGCATTACAATCAGGGCAACTCACAGGAGCTGAGTTGTTTTGAACCAGAGGAGAATGATGCAAAAAAAATAGTTCAACCTTCTAGAGATCATAACTTTTGACTCGTAGCCCCATTTGAGCTCTTCCACATGCCAAAATAATCAGTTCAAAAATTTTGATTTTTTTGTAAGCCAATCTATCTACTTATATTTGATTTAATATTTTTTAGAAGCCAAATGTGATCATCTGAGGGTTTAAAATTAGCTTTTAATTATTTTTTTGAAAATTTTCTAAATTTAAAAATTGTATATTTTTAGAATCGGAAGTCAACTTTAATTTAATTTCATCTCATAGTCTAATTTTACTATTTAGGTTATTTTGAGAAATTTTTAGAGCCGTGCACGCTTGTATGCAAAACTTACTATAAATAGCAGCTATTAAAAAATGACATTATTTTTGAATTTTTTTTTTGAATTATATATGTGGAATTTTATTTTTGAGTTTAGGATTATTTAAGCATGGTTTGGGTTTGTAATTATGGGAAATAATCAATACGAATCAATTTTAAGTATTGTTTCAAGATCTTGGTTTATTAGTAATTTTTTTTGTTTTTGTTTGTTTTTGGGTTCATTAATTCTATTTTAATATTTCAGTATATTAATTTTTTAGTTGTTTTGCCTATTTGATTACCATTGGTAGAGGCATGTCATATGAATGTAAATATTATTTATTTTTGTACATTATACTATCCCTTCTTCCTAGATCCCCATAGAGAACCCTTGAAATCCATGATCCAACATCTCTCACAGGGGGAGTATCATATTCTAGCCCTTTTTCCGCCTCTTTTGAGGTGAGTTGTTGATCCTACACAATAACTTAAATCCAAAAAAAAAGTTATGCAATAGGTTGTGATGAAAAATGGAAATATGGGTAATATAGACAACATGGAAAGGCATGACATCATTATGTATGTAAATTTAGCATACTAATAATGTGATATGTATGTAGAACAAGCATTCATAGTAACTGTGTCTAGATAGGTGTGACAATGGAACATAAAGATAATTGATCAAATGAGCATATAATGTTGATTATAAATACTTACAAAGGAATTCAGGATATCCATCATGGAATTATAATTTTTGTGTGCATGCATGATGTCCATCATGGAATCTAAATAGGAGCAGAAAAGCAAGTAAGGTGTCATGGCCATGATACACACAACACACAAAAAACATAGTAGAAGACCAATGGGCCACATAAAAGGGATGTTCAAATGTCACTCATTCAAATATAAATATCATACAAGGACATATACAAATTCCATCACATTCATATAATAAAAAAATAGAGGATTAGAGACACATATAAGTACATTTGTAAATGTCCACACATACCTTCAAAATCTATGACCTTTTACCTAATCAAATAAAAAATAAATATTATCATATAACAAAAATATTAATAAATTAAAATCATTAACACAAAATTAAAATAATCCTTAATACAATTAAACATTGATAATTAATAAAATTTATTATTTCCATCCTAAATAATTCCCTCAACTTTTGCATTTCCTATCACAACTAACCTCCAAATCAAATTTGATGGTCATCTTTATGGTAGAAAATAGAGCTTTCCTTTAATAAAACATGACATTGTAGGCAATAATGGCTATGATGCCTTGTTGAAAATTGATATAGGGAAGGTCATTGACAAAGGTGAATACATGTTTTGGTATTTGGGAGGAGGTAGGAAAATATATACAAATTCATTTTTGCTGGAAAATATATTTAGTGCGTATATATTAAAGGTGTCAAATTAAAGGGGATTAGGGGCAGTTTTTATTGATATTGACATAAACTTATATGTTTACATAGCATATTTTTTACTTTATTTTTTACATTTAAAAAGAAAAAAATTTCAAATTTTATAAATAAAATGTAAAAACATGCTTAAGGCACCTTTTCAATTTTTATTTTTAATTTATTTATTTTTAATGAAATTTATTATTATAATTTTATTTTATGTTTCTCCAACTTTTTTAAAAATTATATTTTAATTAATAAAGTTATATATATATATATATATATATATATATATATATATATATATATATATATATATATATATATATTTAAACTAATGAAAATATTTATTTTCATCTAACCTTTTTGAAGAGAGTTATGTAATCTCTTCAAAAAGAGAAACAAATATTCATATTATGTACACTATGAATATTATAATATTTAATTTTATATACATTTCATAATTAATTATATCTTCTCTTTCATTTGGTTGATTTTAATTAACCTTCATGTGAGCATACTCAGGGAAAGCATGATCATAGTTGACTAGAAATTTTGAAGCATGATCATAGTTGACTAGAAAATTTGAGGGATGTTACAATTGTTTATCCTTAAAAAAATATTTTCAATAATGTGTTCACAATGGTGTATAAGGAAAGGATTATACCTTTGAATATTCTGTTAATATGATAAATAAATATCCATGAACAAATCAATAATATATCAAATTCACAATTCACTTTAGATTCATTACTTTTCAAACACCTAAAAATCAAAGAACTACTCAATGTTTATTAAGTTCAAGAATATGTTAATCAATGTTATAAAATTATAAATTATTTCGAGTATCCAAGTTAAATTATTGTAAAAAATGACTTTATGGATAAATCTCTATATTACATAATTTTTAATAAGTTTTCTTTCTACAACCTTGACATTAAACAAGGTTCATATCTTACATATAAAAAGATTAATCTTGTATGTGAGGAAGCCATTGAAACATTATTATAATTTTATTTTCTTAAGGATGAGCTAAACAAAACTATGACAAGTTTTTTTAATAATGAAAATAAATAATTCTTTTGTTTAAATTAGTATAAACATAAAAATAAAAAATACTTTAAAAATATTTACACATATATTTAATTTAAAAATAAAATTAAAAATTTATGGATAAAATATAAATTAACAATACTCCATGATAATATTCTAAAGAGTTAAATAAAAGTAATTTTTGTATCATTTACAGAAAGCTAATCCATGATTGAATTTAAAGGTGCAATATAAATACTCATATTTATTAAATATTGATTGGTAAGAGCTTTAATAATATTTCAAAAAATTCAATAAAATGTAATGTTTATATCATTTACTGAAAGCTAGTCCATAATTAAATTTAACTGTATAATATAAATTTTCATATTTATCATATATTGATTTATAATAGTTATGAAAATAAAACATTAAATTAAGATGAAATTAAATATAAATAATTATTAAAACAATTATAAATATTGATCAATTTTTTTAATTATTAAATTGATTTTCTATTTTACATTAACCACATCGAAGACGATTAAAAATGAAGGGACAAATAATTTTTTCACAAAATTACATATATTGACAATGAGCTTCAAAATGACTTGTTTGAAGTTCATCAAACCTACGAAAAGGTAATATATACACCAAATATAAAGCTATGGATAAAAGCTTTTGATTTACGTTGATGATTCCAAAATAAAACTATACCTGCACAAGTAGGATTGTGCCTAAGTTAGAGACTTTAAATAGAAATGTGTAAACATTTTAATGACGGGTTTATTGAATTTCTTTACTAGTGAACATATATAATTCGAAAAATAAGCTAGTATTTATTGATAAACATTATATTGTTTTTCATTGTGTATGAATTTTTCATATATTGGAAAATGGCATACAAATAATATAGTAATTGGAAATTAAAATTATATTTATATATAGTATACTATAATACATGTTGATATGAATATAATATAGTTTGTTTAATTTTTTTAATATTAATTGAAATAATTTATTGGAGAAGTGTCAACCAAAATTAATTGACAATAATCATTAAAAATTAGTTCAAAAAATATACACGTATAATTAATAATTTTAAAAGTCCTTTCAATTGAAAAATAAAATTGTTCAATATCTCACTAAAAATTAAATATATGTTGAAATTTATTGAAAGAAAAAATTGTATGCCAAATAATGTATATTAAATAAATAAATGTCTCAATTTCAACTTGTGCTCAGATTTATAAATGTGAAATTTTAAACATGTCATTTAGTGCATTAAATAAAGTGTGCTAGCTTGCATGAATAAAAGGAGTGCCATTGGACCAATTCATAAGATATTTTGGATTTTTTTTTTCGAGGGCCTAAAGTCAGTAACTATTGTAGATTGGAGTAATCCTTATTGTAGTATTATAAAATAGATAAAAATTGTAAAATGTTAGTGTTTTGAAATAAATATAATTTTTATTATCAAATATTGCTACCAATGATTGGTGGTAATTATATAATATGTCCCTCATACTAGTATGGTTTTGATACATCAGTTGGTACATATGATATTGTTGGGTAGTTTTGAATATGTCTAGGTTCATTCTATGATGAAATTGTGCATATATGTAGTTGTTTAACAATATTTAGGGCATATTTAACATGTATTTAAGTGTTTTACACTATTTTAAATTTAATAGTGATAAAAATTTATAAAATATTTATAGATTTTTCAAATTATAATATATGACATTTAAATATTAATATAAATTTAAAGATTGAATTAATTGAAATTGATTTATAAATGATACATGTTAAATTTAGTAACTATTATTAATCATGAGATAATTATATATATATTTTAGGTTGATTTTTGTAAGTATTTAAATGGTGAAAAAGTAATAAGATAGGCATGTGATAGATCAAATTTAGAAACAAAGTTTGAAACTATGTTTAAATAAGTTTGTGCTTCTTGGACAATTACACAATGCATGTTTTTCTATTGACTACGAATTTGTCCATTATGAAAATGATGAAACTTTGATTTCTCTACCACCTTCACTTGCATTTTATTATAAGAATGAAATAATTTAATTATTTTAATAACACATATAAATCAATATTTTCTTTCTCATTTCCTTTGAAATCTTACGTGTAATTGTGGGAAGTAAAAACCTACCAAAAAAGAAGGGGAACTATAATGGGTTGAGCTGACCCCAATCACCCATATTGATGATTGAACATTGCCTATGTATCCATATATTATGAGGATTGAGTCAATACACATGTATTTATCCCACCTATTGTGATTGTGAAATTATGTTCCTTCATTATATGCATGCAACTAGTAATTTGGCTTTGATTATTGACAATATTCACTTTTGACTTGATTTCTTATACTTTAGAATTAGATAATAATTAATATTAATGATTGATATTGAGTTTGGGAAGAATAGAGTTGATTTAGTCAATGTAAAATAGTGTAATAGATATAAACTAAATATATATCGAGCCCCTTTGAAATGAGGCTCATATTCTTTATATAGTGATCCTATTGAAAAGTTTACTTTACCTAACATGATGACCCATGTGGATAGTTAAAATTTTAGATACTAGTTTTTTAATGGCATGAGGAAAAGGTCAAGCTATGGAGACAAGTCCATGACCATAACATGAACCTATCTTATATAAGGAATAATAATAATCTTGATGCTCATAGCAGTCTGAGAGTGATATTATGATATTTTAGCAATAACTTTAGAATTCCTGTGTATTAATGATAGTAAATGAAGGAGTTAATAAAAAATATAGATAAATTATTATAAAAATGATGAATAAGAGTCATAATTTTTAATGTAAGTCAATTAGTTCATTATGTGTTAAGAATTAACATTATCAAATACATGTGGCCAAGTTTAGGTATCTAAATTTCACTACATTTATTATAGTAATTAAATTTCCATAGTGAAGGAAAATCATAAACATGAGTGTGTACAAAACACTTTGAATTTTGATAGGAAACTTTAATTGCATAGGTTACTCAATTTATCAACCTGACAACAACACATGAAGTAGTTAACGTCCATATTTGAAAATATGAAATCTATATTTTGAGAATTGAAATTGAAAGGAGATCAAGGATAGAGTACACCTATAATGAGATGAAACTAGGATGTCCTATAGCTTGTAAAATATGATGAAATATTGGATATATGTGCTCACTTGTCAAATCACTTGGAGATATGGTTCCTCATATTGAACCATTGAAAAATTTAGAGTGATCATGTCCCAATTTTGAATAACTAATCAGTTAATTGAGTTGAAAATATGCATAGTCAAACTCTCATGAATGGGGAAAAGTTCCAAATATACTAACCCAATCTAATATGGAGCCATGATGGATTTTATAGATGTGATTCTAAACTCATTGAGTGTCACTGGACTCAAATCCACATCACCCATAATAGAATATGGAAATGCACAATGGGTGTGCTAGATGTAATTATAAGACTATTGAGTATAACTAGGTTAAAATATAAATTATGTGTAATAAAATGGATCAAACTACTATAAATGGATATAAATTATATTTTCATGATCATAAGGGAATGATTAATATTCATGCTATAGTCATAACCAAAATGGCAATAGATTTTAATTGAAAAAATATTTTCCATTGAATATGTAAACTATGTTGTAGTGCATACGTGCATAAATCAATATCATATCTTTTAAGTTTGAAATATTTATATATATTAATCAAAATCATGCCTTTTGAATTTAAAAAAAATATATGTACATGAACCAACACACACCCTTGAATATATGCCAAATGATATATAATGCCATGCATGTATATGCTCCACTATAACTATTATATCAATATGTATTACATTCTAGTAAAGGGTAAATAATGGAAAATATAAAGTAAATTTTGAGTTAATAAGTGAAATCACTTTTCCCCCACACTATGGTGAAATATATATCAATTAAACTTGATATCTAAGGAAAAATATACAAATGGGTTAATAATTCCAAGATTTTGATATTATAGTGTATACTAACAAGCTTATGATGGGAGAAGGACTAGCTAAGTTAATGGAAAAATAAAATTTCGACGTCGTTAAGTTAAAAATATTAAAAGGAAAGATTATTATAGATGAGTATGAATTAAGTCTATTAGCTTAGAATAGGTACATAATATATCATTTGAAAAATATAAATTGCTTCCTTAATCTAAATAAATAATAATCAATAAATAACTCTTAGATTATCTATTCAGAAGTATATGTTCAATGAGAAGGGATTAAGATAGAATAAATATAAAATAGTTCTAATGAGATGCGTTAATGAATATGAGACATTAAATATGATAAAACAATTTCATTTCATTTTTTTGGTAATATGTTAGGTCAAAAACCTTACATCCCATAAAATTATTAGAGTTGTATACTGATGGAATTCACTTTTCAAATATGTTTCTAAAATGGTAAGAAGATGTGACTCATGTAAATTATTCACTATAAAAATTAAATAATCTGAGGGTCTTTCTAATACTTGTAATCATGGAAGATCCATTTTAATAATAGGGAATTTACCTTTTTGGTTAAGTGACAAATATAGTATAAGTTATTGATGGATTTTAAATGCCACTAATTATTTTAATAAGTAATTAGAACATATCCCAACCAATAATGTTTTTTAGAAGGTCATATTAGATTTTTTAAGTAGTAAAATCATTACAAGGTTAGAGGTGCCTTTGATTATTTTATCCAAAAATGGAATGTGCTTTAAATCTATATCATTTCAATAAACAGATGACAATTTGGTATTGCTCTGACTTATGCCTCAAACTACTATCCTAATGGGAATGGATATGTTGAATTTAGTATTAAAAACAAATATATATTCTAAAAATTAATGTTCAAATGAATAAGAAAAAAAAAGCTAAGTTTCGATAACTCTGAAAAATTCAAAATCTAAGATTCATTTTTAATTGGTATTTGGTATGTATTGTTTGTGAACTTTGAGATTACCACTTTTTAAGATATGAATGAGCAAGAAGTTTCTACCTATGGTGAAATAATAAATCTGATTATTGAGTTGCATGAAGTTATTATAGATTTAAATCAAAGTTTTTTGAAATTGAATGATAATGAATAAATTGTTTGCTGACAATGATATAGAAAGGAATTTGGAGATTTGGTATTGTTTTGAGATATTAGACATGAAGAGAAGAAAAAACATGGAAAGTTATATATATATATATATATATATATATATATATATATATATATATATATATATATATATGAAATAGACATGTCAATTAGTGAGAACATATATATATTGACATGTTTTAAAATAGATATTGATGGTAAAGTGTTGGAGTTTCTTATCAGTGGCCAACATATTAGAAGTTTTTTTGAAAGGAATTTGGAGATTTGGTATTGTTTTGAGATATTAGACATGAAGAGAAGAAAAAACATGGAGAGTTATATATATATATATATATTCTTATGAAATAGACATGTCAATTAGTGAGAACATATATATATTGACATGTTTTAAAATAGATATTGATGGTAAAGTGTTGGAGTTTCTTATCAGTGGCCAACATATTAGAAGTTTTTTTGAAAGGAATTTGGAGATTTGGTATTGTTTTGAGATATTAGACATGAAGAGAAGAAAAAACATGGAGAGTTATATATATATATATATATATATATATATATATATATATATATATATATATATATATATATATATATATATTTCTATATATATATATATATATTTCTATATATATATATATATATATATTTCTATATATATATATATATATTTCTATATATATATATATATATATATTCTTATGAAATAGACATGTCAATTAGTGAGAACATATATATATATATATATATATATATATATATATATATATATATATATATATATATATATATATATATATATATATATATATATATATTGACATGTTTTAAAATAGATATTGATGGTAAAGTGTTGGAGTTTCTTATCAGTGGCCAACATATTAGAAGTTTCTTCAATTGAAGGCTTACTTTAAAGAGGTTTGTAAAGTATATATAAGTGTGGTTAGTTATTTTCCATTTATGTTATATTTAATATTTTTTTTTTAAAAATTAGTGGAGGATTATCACAAATAATATACAACTCATGCTTATGTCTATGTTCAGTTTAGCTAAGTCTCATTGAAGGATTTAGAATAGTTTTAAATATTGATGCTACTGAGGATAAGGTATATTCATGTTTCTAACAAGTGAATTATAGGATATATGGATATTGATGGGTTGTACTCATCCCATAGTTTCATAAAATATTAGGGCCCAAAATGTTTCATGAAATTTTGAATTCTCAATATTTTGAATATACATAAATTTCACAAGTATTTATTTTACACTTGTATGGTTCCATACAATTTCAAATATATGATGGTGATTTTATTGGTGTGATACTTTCCTCTTAGATTATCATTTCCCTTAGCCATAATTATTCTACTAATTTAATATTCTTGTAAAATTCCATTCCAAAGTCCATTTCATAATGTGACCCACTTATGTCTTAGATAAATTAATTAGTCACCTTTATAACCTAAATCATAAAGTTCACATTAAAATTTATGGCCCTTTTTAACATCTAAGTCCTAAGTATAAAGTCCGTGCACCTCATTTGTAATTATTGTGACCCTTTTACAATAGTGGACATAATTGCATATTAAACTTTAATGTAAAAAGTCATGGGTCCATCTAGAAGGATTTTACAATAATCCATCCCCAAAATACATGACTCCATGATAATGTGTATTACAATTCTAAATTTTAGTGGCCATAATATTAGTTTAGGATTATGACAAACATAAGGTTTAAGTCATGGACCCAATTATTTATCAATAAATATACATAATATAACATGTCCACAAAACCTTTCTTTCTCAAGTTAATCCTATTTCCAATTTAATACCATGGATTGCAAATATTTAGAGGCCCCTTTCGATTCCATCAATATATTAAAATTGGCTCTTAGTTTTGTTTATCAAAAGTTCACATCACATTTTGTCACTAACTAAGTCTTATACTTGGGAAGTTCTTAGTTTGAGCCTACGCACAAGCACAAATGGTGACTTAGATAATTTGGTTGTAAATATGGATTTCAAGAAACAATGCATGGAGATTCAAACTCTAAAGCATCCAAAAACTGCATAGTGATAAAATCAATGCAAAATGGACCCTTTAAATTCTATGTCCTCAAGGAAACATGGATTTGAAATGTGTGACTATTAGAAGGAAAAAAATCAGTGAGGTAAGAGGATTCATTTGGAAACAGTGGTTCACGTGATCCACGACAAACTAGAGGTCTCCATGTGTCTCATTTGAAACCTGCTCACATGTTACCATGTGGACTAACTTGTGTTTATCAGGGGCACTTTCTATATTTGCAACAAAATGGAAAAAATACAAAAGGAAAGGAGAGTGGACTAAAAATTTAGTGACCTATGTGATCATGCCATGTGTCACTCTATAAAACATATATAAAGGGTTCCTCCAATGCACGCAAGAAAAAAATTATATGTAAAATATGGGAATAAAATTTAGACTGGTGGAGTTTTAAAAATTAAGAAAATTTCACACATCCACGAGTAATTTTGTGTGATAACATGAACCCCATGACTAATAAGGAGTGGTCATGTGTCATAAATTATTTAATCACGGGAAATGAGAGGGTCGATCAAGTACATATAATATGTGATATTTAGGCCATAGATGTTTGCACTTAGATATTAGAGGTCCTATGTTTATATGGACTTTAATTCTTCAAGCGTATCTACATCATTTAGTGGTAGTAAATACATAAGGACATAATTATAGAGATTTAATTTTTATTTTCCAATAATATCATGAAGTTTGGCATATACATTTTAAACATGGTTAGTCATGTTAAAAATATCTCTCCAATATTTATAAAATGATCTAAAATTTAATTATAATTGATATATATTCAAAAGCTTGTTTTTAGTGGAAGTTCATAATTTTATGATTTCCCATGTAAAATCACATAGCTGATTTAATTGATTTAGGATAAGTTTAAAATTGATAAGAGAGTATTTATTTTCATGATGAAATGTTTTTAGCATGAAAAACATACAAGACAAGGTCTCACTCCATTGAGTGATTGAATCATATTGAGTATATCGTGCATGATTATGCCTAACAAGTGTAGTTTTCAATATTCGTCTTTCCACATTATTTTGATTTCACATGACATACTATAAATTTTTAAAGTGGTGTCTACATTCATATTAAGATAAAATTGATCTTGTGAACTAGGGGATCTATAGTAATTTTTTTCTCAATTTGATGTGTATGATCACAAATGTTAATTTTGAATGATTTGAGATCTATAGTGGATTCGTATTAGATTTTCTATGTAGATAGGTTTATGCATAGGTAAAAATGGTAATGTATCTACATGCATAAAATATTATCATATTCATTGTAGAATGTGAAATTTTATAAAATATTATTTATAAGTATGGTAAAATGTTATAAATAGATGAAGTATATTATTCATCTAGATATTTTTGGTTGATATTTTAATATAGGTTGAGCTTTATGTTGAGCCTTTGATTTGTGTATTTTTAATGTTTCAGTCATGTGTTAGTTATATCTTTCCAAAATGATTTTTATACTTTAAAATTGTAGAGAATCTCTCAATAAGTAGCAAATTTAAAGTAAATTTATTATTAGTTATTGAGTTATGATATATTGTGTTAGATTTTAAAGATAATATTATAATTTTTTTCAGTTAAATTTTTTGTGGTGTTCATTTATTTATGAAGTCACTTAAGTGTATTATGTGAAAAATGACTTAGCATATTATGAAACTCATTTGGGAGTGAAATATTTAGTTTATTATTATATTATATTCATTTTATTATGAGTGTTTAAGTGTAGACATGTAAGCCTTTAGTAAGCTATGAGTTACTGCATGATGTAGTCTTGCATCTCAATTATATTTATCCAATAGATAAGTCATGTTCAAAGAGGGTAATTTGATCACATTTAAAAAAAAATAAAGTTATTTATACCCAATTGCACTAAGAATTGTGATTTTAATAGTTTTAACCATACAGTAATCTATATGTTTATCTTCTTTGTTACTAATCTATAACATAGAGTGTGATTATCTTTACTTGTAAATTATAGTGTGATTTTATATACTTTTAAGTTTGAATTTATTTATACCTATACTTGTAAATTATCTTCTTTTTTAATAATCTATAACATATAGTGTGATTAGGTATTTGTACTATTATTTATAATAATTAGGCATACAAATACAACACATTTTTATTCATGTATCTCAATGCTTGTGTGTATGTGTCTATTGTTAATTATAAATGACATATTTTTGACTTACTCTAAGAAATCCTCAATTTTATAGGGATAAAAGTGTAAATTTTAAACACCCTACTTGTGATAAGAGTCCTTAGGTCTCGACTTAATTTGAAGAGAAGAGTTAATAGACATTGTTGCTATAATAAATTATCCTTATAATTATATATTATTTTCCTATTAAATAAATAGGTGTAGATTAGAAAGCTAACATATCATATTTTATGGAACCTATCTCTTCAAATTCCCATGACTATCTATCTATAACACATAATTGAACCACTTTAAAATGATTATAGAATCTTCATATGTCAATAGTTGTTAGATAATTAAACCACTATAAAATGAATATAGAATCTTCATATGTGAATAGTTTCCCACACATGAAGTTGTATGGTATTTGGCCACTTTCATTCAAAATTTATCATTAATATTATTTGAATGATATTAAAAATGCATCATCTAGTGATCCCATGTAGGGTATATTACCATTTTAAATTCCATATGATGTTCAATCTATAATGTGATCACTATTAAAAAAATGTTTCCATGAACATATGGCATTGTGAAATGCAACATGATTCTAGATTCCATATGTAAAGGAATTTATATTACCTTTATGGACACATGGACTTATCTAAACCGCATAATATTTGTTTAACATATGCCTTTCGAATTTTAACCTCCTTGTATAATGGGACTTGTATAATTATCCATTCTAATTAAAATAATAATAATTCATAGACCTTTAGAAATATGATAGCCACCATTGACTTTGAGCTATGATGATGGTGTGAATAAGCCATCATTATGACGTTTATCACTCTCATGAACTATGTGCTCCTTGGGGATTTTTGAGGCCATGAATTTCATGTTCAAGGCTCTATGGGGATTTTAAAATGCCATCAAATTCATGATATATAAGTCTGTGAAATCCATGCTTCATCATCCACGGGGATCTATCAAGGTCATGGACTCATGATCCATATTTTTGGGGGGTTTAGCAAGGCCATTGAAATGTTAGAATATCAATTCCATCTTAGAATCATTCCAAGTCTGTAATGATATCAATTAGAATTAGAATTAGACTTAGTGATGACTGATAGTTATAATTACATGTGGTAATTATTAACACATTGAAAAATTAGTGAATATGTGATGATACTTATAGGAATTTATGTGGAATTCGCTAAACATAAAAAAAGTAACAAAAGTTTAAAATATGAAATGTGTGTGGCTTCCATTGAATTAA
Source organism: Torreya grandis (assembly GCA_037957365.1). Taxonomy (NCBI): domain Eukaryota; kingdom Viridiplantae; phylum Streptophyta; class Pinopsida; order Cupressales; family Taxaceae; genus Torreya; species Torreya grandis. Next base: position 1,551,528 of record JARHVA010000454.1, on the reverse strand, counting down.
GGAAACAAATATGTGAAGTATGTGTGAAATTTAAGACAAATATATGAGGCGTTGATAAATTAAACTGTACATCTATGAATGTAAATGTGACCCAAAAAAATATATCAATCTAAAAAATTGTCCCAAATTTTTTTATTGAACATTATCTAACTTATTATTCTTGGATGTAATTACATCAGACATCTAAGGTAAATTAAATTATCCATGACTTTATACTTATGAATCTATTATCACCTTCTCAATTTATTTTACATGTTTATATTATATTAGTTAATTGATCCAAGTTGCATATTTGAATGCATCATTGTCCATAGCAAGATCCCTTTTTGCATCAAGATAGCTAAGTGGATTAAACATTTATAAGTGTATGAAAAAACCAAGGGAAACCACACACTAGGGACGTCGATGATTGTATTTTTCCATTTTTTATTATTGTAGCTATCCCATCACAAATCCATGACCATCCTTATATCTGGTGCTCATCAATTTGGGCTACCCTATCACACTTAGGATTTTGGGTGACCTAATAAAAAAATCTCATTCAATCCATTACTAAGGGAAGGAGAATAAATTGAATATTATGGTCTCAATATATGGACTAAATGGTTCTCTTGAATAGGCTCTAAGGCCTTTGAATGAAATGTGTTGATTAATTATAATATTTCTAGGTGCTAAGGTTGCAGGATTAAAATCCCAAAATAAGATGCATGAAGGAATGGTCTATATCTTTTGTTTCTCTTCAAGATTTCATAACTCATGAACATAAAATCTAAATAAGTAGAAGCTATAGAACTTTCATGCCCTGGGACTTTAAAATGTAAGGAAGATATAGACATGACACATGATTTACATAAATAGAGAGGGAACCACCCTTGCCACATATGTCAGAGGAAAGATTTATGGAGGCCCTCCCTTTACCACCTATGAGAGATTAAAGACTTGTCAAAGCCCCAAATTTTCCACCTATGGTGGAAGATATATTTGTAAAGGCAATTCCCTTGCCCCCATGGTGGAGGAAAGATTTGGGATGGTGCCCTATCTATGTGGACTTAATGGAGAGAATGAGGATGATTTGACATTTTATATTAAATAGGAAGAAGTGATTTCACTACAATATATTACCTTACATGTGGAAGAGGTTAATAAATTAAGAGATGAGGTGGTGTTGTCAAATGAAGCAATGAGTCCTCATTCTCTACTAATAACATTTTATAAATACATAAAATAGAATTATGATCAATGTATATAGGCCACAATATCAATAGAACTCCTAGAGTCTCAATTTCCACCATAGAATTCCATCTATAGTAAATCATGAAGGCACCCAAAGTTAAATGGGAAAGAAGTCAATGCAACATCGTGGACACTCAAAAGTATCCATAGAGGTGAGAACTAGTAGTATCCTAGGTAGGTCCACAAGATGCTAGAACTTGGCAACATTATGACTTCCTTATAGCCTTCTTTGTGCTTTACCACATGGCATGATCATGTTGAATCTAGACCTCCCAATTACTTGGATTATGTATTGCTTCCTTTGGCCTCTGAATGGATGGGATGTTGCCACATCACAACATCCTGGGCCTTCAAATCTCATAGGCTTATGGGATAATTGTGTACTCCCCTATGGGGCCAGGTTACTATTGATTAAAAAGCACGTGGTACCTTTACATCTAATATGTCTTTGGGAAATAAACCATTATATTCAACATGGGTCTTTATAGAGGCAAAAATATCAAGGACATGTGGTGCCCATGATAGATTACAATATGTATGATGTGGGCACCCCTTAATGCTTGAGAGTTAAACCTACCAACCCTCATAACCATGTAAGATTGATTTGTAATTGACCACTTTTTGTCTCATCTAGTGACTCCTCTAATAGTACATTCACATTGTATCATGAATGATGCCCCCTTATGCACTCATGTGGTATGCACTTTTCAAAATCTTTGGTACTCACTTCCACCACAACAAAAATAACAAGATAAACTCCATAACCTCAATCTATTTCCCCTACATTAGCATCATTATGGAATGTGTATGATATAGCCCCTATAGTATATGATATCACATGAAATTTAATGTCATTTCCCCTCATCATCATCACCTAGATGAATTTGAAATATGTCACCACTTATAAGTTATGTGTGACCTTGCCATAATTTCTATAGCTGTTAATATATTGGTAGCATAGATGGACATAAGCTACAATATAGACTTTAGAGCCTCATTGTATTGTTTCCATGTCATTAGTATTGCAACATTGAATTGTATTACACATTGAACATGGATCCTTATCATAATCAATTCAATGCCATGTTATCCTCATCGACCCTTCACAAGAACAAACATCCAAAAAAAGAACCTACCACCTTAGAAGTTATATACCCCTTTCTAATGGATGCAAGTCATGTAAATCCAATAGCTTCCTTAAATTCACAGTATCTTAATAGACATAAATGAAATCTATCACATAGGGATTAGGCAAGAGGCTATCTCTTTCCATGAAGAATACGAGCCATCATAGAGTAAAGCATTGCATGGAAATTTAGATTCTGATAAATTCTCCCCCCCCCATAATTACCTTACACAATTAATTTTACATTCAAATTAATTATTATAGAGCATGAAAGTTGTGAATTATTTCAAAGTGAGTTGAGTGATGATGGTGAGCAGTAATGTCAAGGTATTTAAGGTGATGAACTCAAAGAGACTTAGGTAGCTATGGACCACTTAGAGGCTTTTCTTACAAAACTTAATAACTCATTTATATATTTATGGTAGATTTTTTAAGGTTTTATTGTATTAAAGTATGGAATGTTAGAGTGAAATATTGTAAATTGGTAGTCATACCTCACTTCAAACTCAAAGATGGTTGACCCTACCTCACCTTTTATGAATGAAGCATTAAAAAACAAAAATATGTTATTCATTTTAATAATACTTCAAAATTACCGATGAGATGTGGGTGAGTTGTTAAAGTGTCTTGGTTGTTATAAGCACCACCCAGGTTCAATTCTTAGTTTGGTATCAAAGGTTGGATGTGGTCGATTATTAAGTAATCTTGGGCCAGTTATGGCCGATCATTGATATTCTTAGGCTAGTTGTGGTTGATTATTGGTAATCTTGGGCTAGGTTATGGTTGTCGATGGTATTCTTAGGATAGTTTTAGTCATTTATGGGTATTCTCTTGGGGATATGGGCCCCAAATTGTGTCCCAGACTGGTTGGAGCTTTGGTCAAAGTCCATTAGGACAAGGACCCTTCAACCTTGAGTATCGATAAAAAAAACTTCAAAAATATATTTTTTGATGATTGCTCCTTTAGATTTTTTTAAATTTTATTATTGTTTACCAACAAGCATAAATAATATTCTTATGAAGATAAAATCTAATTATGGTTGAATTTTCTTCCAAGGGTTTGAATATGTTGTTTTCATACATTCTTAAAACTGATGTAATTTATTTATGTGTCAATATATTAAAATCATGGATGAATAGAAGCTACAAGAAATCTTTTGGGACTTCAATGTCTTATACCCAAATTAATGCCATTGAAGTAGTGATTTGACCTGACATTGGACATGGGGACCTATTATAATCATATTATCTCTTATGACATACTCGACCACCCTTGGTAGTAGAAAATGACCAATGAAAGATGTTGTCACCCTACCAATCTACAGACCCCTTTTCAATATGTGCATACTATGTAAATCTATCTTTGGAATACAAAATGGTCCCTTTGTTGTATGATATCACCTAAAATATTTTGCCACTTGCATGTTTGGTATGGATTTGCCCTTTTGAAACCCATTGTCACTATTCAATCTCATTGTGAAATGGAACATTTCCTTCCTACATATTTGAATGCCAAATCGTATGAAGGAATACACAATCTCATTTTCAATTATCACCTCCACAAAAATATAACACTATTTTTGTTTACCTCTTTTTGCACAAAAGATGAGATGGGGTCATTGGTTATGGGTTTTTAGTAAGGTACGACTGTTGATTTACACTCTTTCACTTCATAAAATTGCACATTCTCAAAACATAAAATAAAATATCTTTTATTGTAACTTGCAATTTTAATAATAATATAATATAATATTAAAATAAATTAATATAGTATATATTATTAAATATTATTATATTATAAAAATATAATATATATATTTATATATAATATAATATTTATTAATAATAGATATATGATAATTATATAGATATTATAATAATTTATATATATATATATATATATATATATATATATATATAATTATTAATTATTATAATATATAGATATTATGATAATTATATAGATATTATAATAATTAATAATTATATATATATATATATATATATATATATATATATATATATATATTATATATATATATATATATATATATATATATATATATATATATATATATATATATATATATATATATATATATATATATATATATATATATATATATATATATAAAGTTGGAACCTAATTACCATGAAATAACACCAAAGCAAATGCCTTGCGAATCAGTTGATGCTTGGATAAGTTGATGATAGGGGTAGTTGGAGAAGTTTTATGATAGGTATGGATGGGTAAATAGGTCACAGCATTTTTTCTAACATATAAAGCAAAATCAATTGTGTATTTTGTACTTGATCTATGCATTTTCTAAGCATATTGGTAGATATTGAATTATATCACCTACTAGTTGTTTTCAATTTGTCATCCATGTTTCTTTGCTATTGGACCTCTCACAAGGGACAAGAAATGATCATATTGAATTCTTATGCTCATATTTTCCATAGAATATTAAAAACATATAATAGTTTAGTCTCTAAAGGAAGGGTTGACATGCAATTTTCAAGTTAAAACATGGAGGCCACCTCATCATGAAATTACCTTCCACACATGTAGTACCTACCACACATGAAATTACCTACCACACATGAAATTATCTTTCCTTTAGACCATTGTGATGGTCTAAGAATAACCAAAAGAATACCAAAACATTCTAAAACACATATGAACTAAGATTTCAAACATTATAAATGATTATTCATAAGTCTATAAATGAATAGGGGTCTAAAAATGCGATACCAACAACTATTTTAATGTATTTTAAATCTGTGTATAACATAATCATCATAATCATCTAAACCACTTGTCTATCAAAATGAATACTAACATGATTCCATTAATAAGAGATTTAATCATGTAGACATCAAAAATATATCTAATAAAACAATCAGAATAATAACTGCACTAATAAGCCATTACATATATCATGCAGAGTTAAAAATTACAAACTCTTTATGCCCAGAAATAATTTTACACCAAATGTGCCTTATATAACTGAAACCCTGATGAAAACAAAAAGCAAATGCATGTTTCTAACTTGGAATTTGTGCATGCAAAAAACCAAATAAATGACAAGTAATTTTCATGCAGCATGGTTTCAAAAGTGATTATTTTACAAATTCTTTTTTTTAAATATTAAACAAATCCATATGAGTGTGGATAATCAGCCATTTTTATTTCAGATAAAACCCACTAAAAATATTCTTGTTAATCTACAACTGCATGCAAGCGCTTCAAAGAGAATCTTGAATTCAATAATTATAAACAAATATATGGAAAATGATAAACCTAATTTAGAGTCACACAAAGATGATTATATGCAAAAATTTTGAATTTGACAATAATTAAGAAAATGATAACACCCAGGACTATTTAAGAAACACCACCCCCGCCCCCCCCCCCCCACACACATATATAAAAAGATTAACATATGCATCAATATATATATATATATATATATATATATATATAATTATCTAAAATAAGATTATTGAAACTTTTTTAAATTTCATTTATACACATACACACATCTGTCTCTCTCTTTCTGTGTGTGTATAGAAAATTATGTTATCATATTCTATTTTGAAATAATTGATTAAATCAATTTTTTAAATTCTTCACAATCAATTAAAATAAATATCAAACATAATTTTATGAGAAAAGTGTTTCTAATTTTTTTTTGAAACGTACTATGTCTTTCAAAAACCCAATAAAACCAAAACATTTATCAATAAATCCATTCAACACCTTTAGGCTTCTCAAACATTCACTTAACTACTTGATTTCAAAACTAATAATAATACAGCCTAAAATTTTAGATGCTTTCCCAGATGACAACATTCGACTTCCACGACAAAGAAACTTGTAAGGAAAATGAGTGACCGGTTATACCCCATGTCTAGGTAACATTGAATGTAGGCCAAAGAGCCATGTGGATCATTGAATGTGAAACACATATTTGATGTGGTGGTGGCCACCTTAATATGTATAAAATTTTAATATAACCTTGTGTGAAAAGTCATAGCAAGTCTAGTGACCTTGCCAAGTTCATTACTAAGGAATTTAACCATCATAAACAAAATATCTCCAAATCTTCTTCCACGTCTATCTATCCCACCATCCAAATATGGGTAGTTTAACACATAGAATTGATAAGACTAAAGTCTTATAAAATTTATCAACACCGTGTTGGGACATTATTAAGGTTTTAAGACATCAAATGAGATTAAATTTTATCATGAGCCCGCATATCACTAAACAATGGGTTCTTCGAAGTACCTTTGGACTAAATAAAAAATTAATATATAAAATGCCCATGAAGGAAATGCTCCATCATTAGCGAAATAGATATGTCAAGACCATGTGCCAACATAAGATATGGATGATGTGACCACTGCTATTGTCATTGTTCAAATATTTAGCATCAACATAGTTTAGAATATAGAAAACATAATTATATTCATTACAAGATGCACTTAGATTATGATCTTAGGTGGTGTCGATAGGGCTTAGGAATTTGTTAATTCAAGTTCTAAAGAATAATAAAGTCCTCAAAACTATGAACAATCTGCAACATATAGACTTTAACTGTACATTTGTTACAAATACAAAGAATATTACATTCATGAAAATCATGAAAACCATGTAGAACAAGATGTGCATGGAAGCAAATGTGACATGATAAGTTTACAAATTATCATGATACTGACTCAAAATCACTATTTTAGAGATGATGAATTTAATTATGAAGATTGAAAGTATTCATTTAGACTATAAGAATGTTCATGTGAACAAACATGTTTCTTACAAGAATAATTTTCCATTATTTTAGGTATATTATTACTTAAAAAAAAATATAGAATATGAATTAGATATTATTATATTGAGTGAAATCAAAATCATTATTTTATCAATTCATCAATCAAATACGTTATGTATTATTTTGATAATTACTAACAAATAATTAAATACAAAAATTAATCCATAATTAAACAAGTATAGTGATAATAAAAAGTTATAAATAAAGTTGGTTCCTGCCATACATAATAATTTAGATGTAGTATACCAGATGTTTGAATTTTTAAAATATTTTGAAGAGGGTATAAAAATTTATGATAACACATCTCTTCATCAAATGTTTTGTCCGCTAGTGGTTTAGAATATGGTGTTCATCACTATATGAGCTATTCATTAAAATTTTACAATAGTGCTAGTTGATTCATCCAACACCGATAATCTATATATAGTTGTACACAAAATGTTACCATTATAAAACATGATAAATCTTAATATTTTTATATGAGATCCTTAGTGTCATAAATTCAAATTTGGTCCAAGAAAAAAAAAATATATTGATAATATACACTTGATAAATATAATGATGACTATATAATTCACCCTCGATTGAGAGGGAAAGTGATTGATTTTCAGGAAGAGTTTTCCCAACTAATCATGTGTTTTCCTTCTTGGTCAAGAGTGGACTATATATAAAGGTGCTTGGATATCTTGTTATTTTTGACATAGTTCTCCAAATTCTTAAACACATCACTCACTCACACACACACACACACACACACACACACACACACACACACACACACACACACACACACACACACACACACACACACACACACACACACACACACACACACACACACACACACACACAGTCTGTGTGTGTGTGTGTGTGTGTGTGTGTGTGTGTGTGTGTGTGTGTGTGTGTGTGTGTGTGTGTGTGTGTGTGTGTGTGTGTGTGTGTGTGTGTGTGTGTGTGTGTGTGTGTGTGTGTGTGTGTGTGTGTGTGTGTGTGTGTGTGTGTGTGTGTGTGTGTGTGTGTTTTAGAATTTGGAGAACTATGTCAAAAATAACAAGATATCCAAGCACCTCTACAAAAAGGTCACCAAGAATGGGTAAAATGGAATGACAAAGAAATAGAGGGAGATAAATTCAATATATCCCAAAATGAAGGATTACTGACATCAAAATGAATGGAAACATGAGTTCCATGACTAAAACCATGCATAAATGTGCTAGAGGCCATTTGGACCTTATAAGGTCTACCTTGATAATTATTTTGATCAGTGGGAACAATATCATTTTATTGAGATCATCCCAAAACATTATTCCTATTATTACTCTGAGAACCTATAATCTAATTTGAAATTATGTTTAAAAATGGATAGGGAAAAGAGTAATAAGAAACATTTCAAATATGATTATTATCTTTGAAAACATTGCATAAAAAGAGTAAAAATATCTAACTATTTATTCAAAATGCAATAAGATATTGTATCAGAAAACTAACCAACCGACCCAAAATTTTACAACTAAAGAATCAAGAACCTGACAAAGTGAAATACCACTATTTCAATAAAGATTTCAAAACAAAATATAATACAACATATTAGACCCACATAAATTTACTTTAATTACAATTACAATCCTTTAAAAAATTCTTCCCATATAAATTTCTCAAAATTAAAGCACAATATGAATTTCAAAAAAAATTACACACGCTTCATTATGCTTATATTTGAATCTAAAACTAAATTAAATCATAATATAATGCCAAAACGTTTCAAGATAATAAACTAAGAGTTTATGAAGGGTTTCAAAATAATTATATTTGTGTTCAATCCAACACATGACAATATCTTTTATATATTTACAAAATTATTCAAATTTAACTTCATGCAATAACTCAAAAATCAATTTACTTTTCCTTACAAACCACCATGATGATCCAAGAATAACGAAAAAAATATCAAAATCTTCCTTTCAAAAAAAGAAAGAAAAAGTGAATTAAAATATAAACATTATAAATGATCATAAATGCATATAGGTCTCACAAAATGTGATACCAACAACTATCTAAGTGTCTTTTGAAACTTAGTATAACACAATCATCTAAACCACTTGTCTACCAAAATGAACCCCTGAATACCTATAGGATTCCATTGTCATAAATATTTATTCGTGTAGCTATCAAAAATACATATTTTTAAAATAATTAAAATACATTTGCACTAATAAGCCATTACGTATATTATGCATAGTTAAAACTTATAAAATATAGCCTAGAGATTGAGGAAGAGAAAGAGAGAAGTCAAGAAAATATAATCTCTAAGGAGCTTCCTAGGTCTAGTAGTTAATTGGTCTATGGTCTTTTAAGTTTAGTTAGTTATCCCTATTGGTCTATTTTTGATTCTATGTTTTTAGTTATATTATATTGGGATAAAGGGCTTCTATCTTGAACTACTACCAATATTTAGCTATTTTTTACTTATACTTCTTTCGTTATACTAGCAATTGCAATATCCATTTAAAATCTTCCTTTTCACCTTATATAATTAAAAACTTGTGATTTATAACATATTTTATGCACCTTGATTTACTCAATAATGTTTGTCTAATTTATATTAAAATAATCCCTTAATTCAAATTTAGAATAAAACATATAGGTGCACTTGTTTAGTGTAGAACATTGTAAAACCCTACTTTTTCATGTTACTAGGGTTTCTTTCGTTTCTTTTGTTATTTATAATTTTTGTATTAGGGTTTTCATATCTAATGAATAATTTATCAGTAAAAATATTTAAATATTTTATTTCCCATATCTTCCAATCAAGAAAATTATTGCAATAATTCTTATACCCAGTGTTAAATAAAGTGTTATTCAAATCAAACGTATTCTAATTTTAGTTGATATTAACACTATGGATGAACCTAGAGTTTGATTTTTATTTATTTATAGTCACTATCCCCTTCTAATCCTTAACTCACTACTTTCTTGTTTGGACAAAGTGATCATCCAACTCGGCCTTGTGACTAGATCTTTATTGTTGATCTAAAAAGTGTTGTCTCTTACCAAAACTTAAGGTCAAGGGATGGGGATAAAAATGTTCTATAGAATTATGGCTGGGCTATTTTTTTAGGCCAAGTTTTGGCCCTTTTCAAGTGGACCTAGGTAGGTGTCCATGTTGACTTATACTATGCAAAACTAAGGCTAAGTGGAGCTTACCAAAGAAACTCCTCTATTTTTTCAAGATCCACTGTGACATCTAGAAATTGGCTATGTTTGGATTTAAATATCTCTTTCAAATAAGGAGTTTGGTAGTTTGGCCTATAGGTTGTAGGACTTACTTTTGGTGCCTCTACTATTTTGGGGGAAAGGAATCTTCAAGTTTTTCCTAGTGAGTAGTGGTGTATGACTCATATCTGTCATAGTGAGCTTAGGGTCATCACTTTGTTTCCCATAAATTAGTGGGTGGTGTTTTTTGATCCCTTGATCTAAATGGTTAGAAATTCAATGGGTACTCTTTGGCCCTTAGAAGGGCTTGCTTAGACCAAGAGTATCAAAAAATTAAGTGGATGGTATGAGGAATGGTGCAAGAGTCTCCATTTTAAGGTTTGTTATTATGGTAAACTTTATGTACTGTTTGTCTTAGTTTTGGTATTTGCATGTAAAATTTCTTTCTTATATGGATTTGTGTTGAGGAAACCAACTATTTTTGAGGCATGTAGCCTTAGGGATTTTATATATATATATATATATATATATATGAAATTTATTAGCTTCAATATTCAACCATACTTGAGGAAATAAAAATTCCATTTAGCTCTGGATTTGTGTCATTCTACTCTAGTCTACAAAGGGAAATGCAAAGTTCAAAGTAGGATATCAAGAATCATCTCAAGGAGTGGAAGTTTTAGAAATGGGACTATAATGTTTCAATAAAATTTGATGACCTCAGTTTGGGTTCTTGGGATTGTTCCTATGGGCTTTGGAGTAAGCTAGGAGTACTAACTGATTCTAATTTCTTCTTCTTCAAGCTTACTTTAAGTGCAGTTATTTCATCTAATTTTGAGATAAGAAGGATGCCTGGCATCAGGGAGTCCATTGGGTTTGTCTACCTCTTTGAAGAAAAATCATGTAAGAAACACTTGGAGAAAATGGTAAGGAGGGACTTATTGGAGAAAATGGTAAGGAGGGACTTAGGGTTTTCTCTTGGCTCATTTTGGCTTCCATCTATGTTCAAATCTCCAAGGAAAGACATCTAGTGTGAGGGTTCTTTCAATGTTTTTAATGATTCTCAAATTTGCACTGTTATTGGCTCTAGGAGACATGGGCCTCCCATTGTGCTTAGGATTGCTAGTTTATAGTTATTATGGACTCCCTTGGGAAGACTAGGCTACACCTTTGAAAAAAATCTAGTTTATGAGTCTGGTCAAAATCCTTGATTGCAAGCACATATGTACTTTTAATGAGTTTTATAGGGTTTAGCTCCCTTTTGGGACCTAAATGGATTTTATTGTTGTTTTTCTAGTTCTAGGTCCCTCTTAAGACCCTGATGGGTCTCTATTTTTTTGATTTTGCCTCATTTTCTACCTAGCTTATGCTGGGTTGTTTCTTTTTTGGGTTTGAGTCCCCTGGGGACCTTGATGGTTCTTTTTGATACCTAGGCCTCTATATCCATTAGTCTAGGTTGGTCTTCAGTCAAGATTGGTTCCTACACTAGTCAAAAGTGGTTATTTCTCTTTTCACTATCAATTATTCTTTTGATTGGGTTATTTTTATTCTCCTAGTGAGCTGCACCTTTTTTTTAAATCTTTTTCAAGCTAGGGGGAGACCTAAGTCTCCTTATGTGTCCGAGCTAGATTCCACACCAGTTCAAAATTGGGTTTATCTTAATCTTCACACCATGGATAAACTAATTAATAAATTTTATGAAAGTGAAAAAATACACTTAATGGGATATTTTTCACAAAATCAAGATCTATAGGATGTATTTATAAACATTATTAGAGAGGAAATAAAGAAGACTTTTTAAGGACAATCTTCTAAGGCTTCCACCACTACAAGTTCCTTACCTTTCCTTACAAATTTTTTACTAGAATATACTATGGGGGGAACCTAAGGGTTATAATATATTAACACACCAATTTATACTCAACACTTTTTACTCTATCCTTAGTTAGCACACATTCTATTCTAGGTGCACAATCCCTCATGCAGTAAATTTTCAAGTTGTTGACTAAAGTGTTGTAAATGGTACAAGTTACTTCCAAAACAAGTAAGAAACTTGACTCAAAAAATTTTATGCACAACTCATTGGCTCAAATTTTTTCATCATATCCATTATCAACTAGTTTTTTGGCTCCTAAAATTACATTATATGATGAAAGATGATGCTAAAAAACATTTGACAACATTTCATGTGGCATGTTTGGACTATGAATCTAAGGATAGTTTGTTGACCATTTTATCTCAAAGAAATATAAAAGATTACTATATAATATGGTTTATGATTTAACATATTATTTAGTTCATGATTTCAACCCTTTTACACATTTATTCCTTTCAAACTTTTCTATCAATGTAAGTGAAAAGATATCATGTGCTCAGATTGCCAAACTCAAGTAGGAATCTAATTAACATGTTGCAGACTATGTGCTATAATATAATACTATGCTATCAAACATGATGAATCCAATTGTAAATAAGGAATTTTAGGACATAATCAGATAGATTTTTCTTTCCACTTTTCATGAATCTATTATGTTTAATAAGTTCCAATCATTTGATGACTTATGCCACATAGTTAATGATAAAGATGTCAAATTATTAGTAATAAATAAGCTCAAATATTTGACAAACCCAAATTATACTTATAATAAAAATAATCAGATTAATCCACCTTACAAGATAAATAAAAATTAAAATAAAACTCATCAAAAGACAATAATAAATGTAGTTTTAGAAGACACACCATACATTGTATTATTAGCTTCACCAAGGAGAAAGTTCACAATTTTTTTGGAAGATTTTTATAAATCATGACAAAAGTTATTGAAATGTCATATCACATCTCTCCCTCCCATAAAATAGGTTGATGTGATTAGACATCTTCCAAAAGGATTCGATCAAAATATTTTTTTGATTTTCATAGAGTACTAGGGCATACTACCAAAAAATGTATCAATTTGAGGCATAAGATCTAAAATTTAATAGATGAAAAAATCAGTGATGTGGGTACACCTATTGAGAGGACAAAACTACAACACAGTGAGAGTAAATCCATGAAGATATTCAATGATCCTTTCCCTAAGCATACATCTTAAGAGGCAACAAAAAATCACAAGTTAATTACACATATAATGTGCATCCTCCACTAATTTCTTATCCTCCATCTTTTCAATGACATTAATGGTATATATCATGTTTCAGTGCCATCTTGACCACTTATCACATTTTTAGAGCATGAGATATTAGATGATGATATTGATTTACATTATTTTTTCATTCAAACTTATATTGATCATCAACCTATCCAAGTGTCATGGTTGATAATTGTTCAAGTGTGATTATATGAGATATCACACTTCTCACCCATCTTGGATACATAAATGAGGATATATTTCCTTTCAAAACTAAAATTAGAGGATTTAATGAGAATTTTCATAGTTCTATTGGAGATATTACGTTACCATTATAGGTTGATTTAGGACACGTGGCCACCAAGTTTATGGTTTTACCCACTGTAGGAGTCTTTAATATATTATTGGGACATCTGTGGATTGAAATGCTTCATGTAGTACCTTCTACAATGTATGATTTTTTAAAGTAAATTTATGATAATGAGGTAGTCATAGTTCATTGTATTCCATATGAATACCTCCTATAACCCAAGGTTATTGTTCCTACATAATAAATTTTAGTTGAGTTACAGAAGAGAGTTCAATGTATTTAGAGAGTTTAGAAAATAGCGGTTAACTTAGTAAGGATACATATCCTTGAGAATCCACTCAAGCATCAATTTGTTTCATAATATAGAGAGCCACTCTCTACTCCCACACATCTTAAATTAGATTTATAGTAATTCAAATGGGGTTCTACATAAAAAATCAACACATAGCTCTTATAGTACATGATGGGTTCCAAAAAAACCTATAATACACAAAGTTAAAAAAAATACACATGATTATAGTTAATATTATCATGATAGTGGTACTCATGCTACAGATCCCAATCAATTTTTAAAATATGAGTTGAGATTAAATACTTCACAATGACATTATATTTTTCATTCACAAGAGATAACCATTCCTTTGTTTGATACAATACCTATTGATTGTAAGACCCTTATGGGGATCATTGGTTAACATGCTCTTTATTTAGTTTATATATTCTAAAAATACATTTTTTTTTAAAAAATACAAAAAATTAGGACTTGTACATGACATGTGTAGTTACATACACTAGCTAAATTATATTCAATTTATGAAGTATTTTTCTATATCCCATTTTATAGTAGACATGCTTCAACAATTACACTTGATTCATTTTTAGAACATACATGTTGTCCTTTTTAGATGCAGTTGTAGATGTTGATACTCTCTCAGACCTAGAAATATTAAACATACAAAACCACTCTATTTAGATGGATATGCCTTGCACTATTGTAAAATTATAGTGGGATCATTTAAGTGAAAATAGGCTCTAATTTCTAAAATATGAATCAGCCACATTCCTCTTAAAACATGTCTATATATTATCAAGTTTATCAGGGGCATCTTCTACATAGGTTCTATCACTCTATGACTATCCCTTTTGTTCTTACTATTATACATTAAATTGCATAATTATTTTCTCACTTACTTTCACATTGCTATATTTTTACATACCTGAGTTTATGAATATGATGATTTTACCAAATCAATTATGTAGATCAATTAATCTTTTCATGCATGTTTACCATGTCATTTATGGGGTGTGTTTGTGTGTGTGTGTGTGTGTCTGTGTGTGTGTGCGTATTCCTTCCTCTACATTATGGACATTTTTATGTCCCTGTTTGTGGATATAAGCCTTTATTGTATGATTATATGTGTGTGAGTAACATTTTAACATGTCCTTGTATGTGGCCCATTATCATTATTGCATGTTTTGTTTTGATTTGTGTGTGTGTCATGTTGATGACTCTTATTTTCTATGTTTTTCTTAGTTTTTAATGCCATTATAGCTATCATGTATCTCCTTAGTTTGTTGATGCCATTATGGATACCATGTATCCTCCTTGAGTATATGTAATTAGTTTTAGATTTCTTCAATGTATGATCAATTATATGTATGCCTAATTACTAACATCCATATTGACATGGAACTATGTATGCTTGGTTGTGCATGCATCTTAATTTCTATTTCACTCAGATTATCATATGATACAATGATCTCCAATATTACCATTACTAATTTGATTTACATATTTATATAAAATCATTTGCATTAATTTTATTTTGAGTTAAGTTATTATGCATGATTCACAACTCATTTCAAAAAATGGGGCATATACAATGGCTTGCCCTAAAGACTAAGTTAAAATAACTGTACAAACATAAATTTGTAGTTTTTTTAGTTGATCACAATTCAAACTTAGATTTTAATCAAAAAGTGTTTTTAGACATTCATGCACCCTAGGGATAATTGCATAAGGCATGGTTGTCTAAAATAATGTGATTTTGTCCTAGTTGTAAGAAACAATGATTTTTAGAGTTTTCATAATCAAGTTCAGCTCATAGAGTAGTTTTCAATAGGTACCTAGAAAAAAATTATAGTAAATTTTGTAGGTTTGTTCCAAATTGGGTGCATCATGCATTACATGTGATCCATATGATTATAAATGTTTTTGTTATAAAATCAATTTTTATTTCCTAATTATTAGAAATACTATGCCAATATATCAGATTGGGGTAATGGGTGTAGCCATGGTCACCTTCTTTCTTAGTTTTTTCACCATTTTCTATAGAAGGAATGACAAATCATGTCATTATCTATGTTGTATACACCATATTTAATTCATGATATTTTTGCACTAGCTTTACACCAAAATGAATCTTATTCCATCGACAATGATTGATTCAAAACTTTACACCAATATGTTCTATTCTAGGATTCATACAAGGATTATGAACAATGATTACTACCCTAATTTGTGCAATGATGATTCAAAAGCATGTTGATTTTTTAAGAAAAGTATCCTTTTGATGAGTATCAGGGCATGCATAGTCCAATCCAAGTGATTTAATAGAAAATAAATCTACATGAGTTTAACCCTCTCTAGTCACTAATTTTTTCACCATATATTACAATGGTTCGTGTACCTAAAAAGGTGTATTCATTATTTATTATTTGATCTATAATTTTTGATTTTCAACATAATTAAGGACTAATTCATACATGTTCCATGGCATGTTTTTGTATGGAGCATAGTTCAATATGGGATTTAAATTCAAGACTATTCTTCATAGGTAAGTTTAGGTAAGCATTTTTAATTTTACTCTAGTACTTTTAATTTGATACATTATTATATAGGGGGAGGGTGAGGGAGAGAGAATGTAGACACAAATTAAAATTTAGTGCTAAAACAATGCATTTGTGACCATTATTTATGAACACCAACCTACGCTCAATTTCATAGTCCTTAACTTCCATTCCTTCATTTTTATGGGGATGAGTTATACCTTAAATAGACTAATGATTACTAAATGTTCCTATTCCTTAGCAAAAATAACCTAGGTTCATTTTTTTAATAATTTAACTTATAGTGTATATGTCTGATTCATATAAACTTGGTCCTTCTAGACCATCACACTAGCTATATTTGTTTAAAAAATTTGTTTTCATCCTCCCAACAATTAATGACTAGTTTTTAAAATTTAAATTTATCCAAAAGGGTCATTTCATACATTTTGAAAATCCCATTCAAAGGAATTCTAAAATGATTTCTATAAACCCATATTTTCTAACCATTTTTTTTAGTATAAGCTCAAATGATTGAAAATCACTATAATATCTAGTTGCACATTGAGAAGAAGACACCTATTCTTCCCAGCTCTGAGTTTTTATAGCCCAAAGAGCCCTGAGATAGGTCTTAAAACCATTACAAGGACACAATTCATTTTTAAAAGCACTTAATCACACCAAGATTGAACCATTGTATAGTAATTCACTATTATATCTCACACACCACCATAGCATGGTGAACTATATGAAGTTTTGACCCCTCTTCAGAGTATTGTTATGTAGGAAATACTCAACACAATGGGTTGTTGAGTTCGAGCTCAAATTCAACCACCTAACCCATTTTTACCATTTATATTAAATTCATCTCCTTATGTCATTGAGCTAGAGGTTCAATGGAGAAGAAAGTACACAATGGATTTTGCAATAGATCATGAATATAAGAATAACCATATAGGACCAACATGAAAAGGCACATCTATCATAACTTTCATAGAGGGAAACAACCCTAACATATGTGGCCACTCACTACTAAAAGAAGCATAGGCCGACCCAATATAAATATTATGGCCTTGTCCTAGGAAATTATGGAGCCCTATTGCTGACTCACATTGACTTCAATCCCATAGTTGATTATGCAGTCATTGTTTTAGTCTTGTAGATCTATGTCTAACTATGTCATTTCATTTTAATATTTTCCCATTTTTCATATGTATACAAATAATAAGTTTATAAATCAGTGAATGTGTGATTTATTTCATAGTTTATGCACCTTAATTTAATTATTAATGTTTATCTGATTTATATTATAAATATCCCCTAATCCAAATTTAGCATAAAAAAATACAGTGAGATTTTGAGGATTAATTAACTATGAATAATTTTTTAATAGCATCTCTTTGAAAGATAAATTGATCATAAGAATAAAAATTTCACATTCATCCATAAAATTTTATTAAATCTCAAAATCACTACAAAAAATATCAATAACACTTCTATCTACAAAAATAATAAATCAAAGATTAACTAACTGAAACAATTAAAATAACATAATTGAAAAATATAACATAGTAATAAGAAAATAAAATCATTAAATTATTAATTAAATATAAGAAATGACACAACATCAATGTAAATTTTTGATAAAGTAGAAAACTAAAATAAACTCACAAAACATTCATGAAGATTTCTTAAGCTTGCCAATTGTCTCCCAAATATTTCTAAAGAATAATGGGTTAAATACAAATTATTAATCATGAATATAAGTGGACAAAAGACACTAATATGAAGATCACATTGAAATTTAACTATGGTTCTACTTTTATCCCTATTACAAAAAATAAACTAAAACTAAAACTAAAAATATTCACTGAGTTTTCATTTAAATTACATGTTTTACTTATTAAGACAACTAATATGCACCCTAAAATAACTTTAGTGGGCTTATTTTCAAAATTTTGATGAGTTTTAGATAATATTTATATATATTTAAGTTATTATTTATAATCTTAAATAATATTATCTAGGTCAAAATAATTTATTTGGCTAATCACAAAAACTATCAAATTTTCTTAATACACTATTTTCATGGAGCCATATCTTTTTATTGACTAATACATTTATTTTAAATTTTGGACAAATATATTCTCCTTGCACTTGGATTTATTCATGAAAATTTTTAATCTCATCCAATTTTATATGATTAGGTTAATTTCAATATGAAAGGGTGCTGACAACTAATTTTGACAACTATAGAAATGACGAAAAAATGGCCAAATATGAAAACTTTCAAATATGCCTAGTAGGGTGATTTGGAAAAGCCATATGGTTTTATTGACAAATAATTTTACTAAAGTTATTAAATCATAGTGAATTTATCATATTATTCTTCCTTTATGAAAGGTTTTAGCCATATCCATCTTGATTTGGTCTCTTGAATATTACCTTAAAAAAGTTGATTAGTCATTTTTGGAAAATTGTGCATGCACATTTTTTCATCAAACAAGACATATCCCTTTGTTATAAACTAAAAATTATTATTATTTATTTAATATTAATTCACACTTAACGTTTCAAACACATTAGAATTCATTCTAAGCATAAATTACAAAAAAAAAAAAGAATAACCAATTAGAATGTGAAATAATTTTAGCTAAAATATAATGCTCCCAAGCTTTTTTAAAGCTTGTGCATGTTCATATAAAATAATATGGAATCCAAAATTGAGTCACATTTTTAACTATTACTCAAAAGAATTAGGAAACATAATTATTTGATAAGTCATAGCACCATCGTTGGTTTATCTGATAAGTCATGATCCCATCACAAGTTTCTATACAAATCTGCAACATGAGGTCTACATCAAAATAAATAGATATTCAAAGTTATTATATCACTCTGAGTTACTTATAAATTTTAAAACACATCATGTACCTTCTTCAATGATATTTTACTATGAATTATCTTCAAGATGTGTGTTATAAGCATTTGTTACATAGACAAGTGTAGTAGAAGTAGTTAACTAACATATTAGATCCAAAATTTATGTCATACCTTCCCAATTAGAGTATTTTGGTCCTCAAAATCATTAATAATTCTATAAATGAGGAAATTAATTCCCCACTTTATCACTCTCTCTTGGAGGTATATGTTTTGAATAGATTTTCTTAGCCTTGTTAATTCATGCATTCCCCTTGTTTGACTAATTGCCTTCCATCAAAAAAACCTAATGAATACCTAAATAAAAAAGAGGGAAATATGGTAGTAACTTATTATCTTTGTTATTAGACATTACATGTAAGTTAGTGCATACACCTATCCTCTTATTTTTTAAACTGAGGAAAGATAACTTTCCACTATAATTTAGCAACATTTTACCTTGAGCAGTACTTCTTGAGGAGAAAAAATATTTCCCTTCATAGGATTTGATAATATATATTTTACTATATTTGAAAAATTGGTCCTAATTTTCCCTTCTCATGAATATAACATCACACACATACATGCACGCACTACCAAAGACTATGCCACAAACATCAAGAGGTACAACCTACAACATAAATTTTTTAATGAAATTTCACTTATTACAAACTTGACCTTACATTTTTTGTAATGTTTTATCTGTACTCCTTATTTAACCCATCATAAAACATATTAATTTTGATGATTATATATTTCTAACCTAGGTTTCTTCTAGATCTTTGATTTTATAATTTACTTCTGAGCAGAATCAAAAAGAACATCTACCTTTTTATTATTTATCTAAAATATAATATATGAAAAGTTTAGAATGTTCACCTTTTTGTTAATCACCCTTGGTACCCAAACATACCTTATCCTAAAGGGAAACAAAATAAAACCTTCCATCTACATCAAAGTTACACCCATACTCTTTTCCCTAAATAAAATTTACATGGCTTTTTATTCCTCTTATGCTTGAAAGGATGATTTTCAAGATGAAACTTCCAATAAGTCTCATCTATATGACCATTAACATCATAGTGCCAATAATTCTTTATACATCCTTTATTAGTGACATAAGTACCATTCAAACCAAATTAATTTTAAAACCATTTGAAGGGGAAGATGAACCCTTGTCTTCATATATCTCAAGATAATGGGATTGGGGAAAAACCATATATATATATATATATATATATATATATATATATGATTTAAGTATAAGGGGCCTCCTTAAGTGACTATGCAATCCTAAAACATAATTGATCAAGATATAATGATCAAATGTAACTTTCCTCATTTGGATTACCATCTTGGTAAACTTTCTAGTATACTCCTAAACACAATGCCCTTGTATTTTCCTTAGATATTTAAAAATGATACACAGTTTATCTTCATATAAAATAGGATAGAATTGTATTTTATCAAAACTTTAAACTCATCCCATTCACTAATTGGTGATAGCTTCTTAAAAACAAAGGAATGAACATAAATATTAAATGAATTTAAAGCATGATTTATTAATTTTAATTTTATAAAATAAATCTACCAACTCTAATTAATTTAATGTCAATATAAGTATATATTAAGTTGATCTAGCTAATGGTCTAGCTTCTCCACATTCACCTCTCTTTTATACAACCAAATTTTAGTCTTTGATTTAGATTTAAATGGATGTGTAACCTGGTTTCTACGGGGATTATTTCCATGATCAAGAGATTCCAACTATTCACCTACCTTCAGAACATCCATAAAAATACCTATTTTTGTCATGAGAATCCACATAATGGACTTCAACTTCTCAAGCTTTCCCATGGAAAAAAATATGTTAGCAACATATTCTTCCAACATGTGTAACCATTATTCATATGTCCAAGATAATTATTCATTATAATGTGCCATGCCTCTAACTTATTCATTCCACTTCCATGTGAACATGTCTTGATATAAAGGAACTAAGTCCTCTACCCCACTAGCATTTGTTTCTTAGGTAATGGGAATAAAACTACACACAAATCACCAAAAAACACACACACAATAGAATATGAACCAACTTTGATTCCAATTTTGATTTATAATTTGCATGGATATTCCATTTCAATAATAAAAAACATAGAAATTTTATACTCCTAACATATAAATTATTGTTGATTTACTGATATGCACTAATTTGTTTACTAAATAGAGATGTAAGATGTTGTAAATAAAATAGATTAACATAAAGTGCAAGTAGGAAGAACACAAACAAAACACAAGACATAATAGTATATCCTAGAGAAACCCATTTGGGTAAAAAATCTAGTAAAGAAAGGTGATTACTCCTCCCCTTTCCACTATATGATTCTCAAGTATACGTCTAATTCCATTAAGTGGCCTTCATAGATAGAGATACAATTCATAATTTCCCAAAGATTACATAATGATTTTTATTTTTTACAACATTTCTTAGAAAATTAAAACAACACCTAAAAATTGAACCTATCTAGTAGATAATGAGAGATTATACCTCATTGATGAATGGACTCTATAATTTAGTTGCACTATTAATCACAAATCAATTCACTTCTATTCAATGCCTCTGCCTCTCACAGGGTCTTGTATTTATACATGAAATCAAGAATAAGATGTACAAGAAACATAAAGATAATAAATGAAACAATAGGGAATCCTAAAATTGAGCCATATTTACAATCTTTACTTGAAGGACTCATGTTGCACAATTATCTAACAAGTCATTGTACAGCCATGAATTTATCAAACATGTTATACCCCCATTATAAGTTTATCTAAAATTTAATAGCATGAGGTCCACATCAAAACAAATAGCTATTTCTAATGTGCTTGGATCATTTTGAGCTTACCTTTGGCTCTATAAACCCCTCATTTATGTTATTGAATGATATTTTTCAATGAATCATCTTGAAGAAGTGTGTTACAATATTGTTTTACATAAATGAGGAAAGTAGAACTAGTTAGCTAGCATAGATAACACATTAGATATGATATTCAGATCACCAATATATTCTAGGGGCATCATCTTCATCACAACAAATCTTTGACATAGGTATTCAACTAGGGAGTATGACACCACCATCATTTCCACCAAAGTAGTGTATATAGGGTTTTATTTTGTGCTAGTGCAAGTTTTTCAAGTAAAAAGGTTTGGAAAAATATTTAAAAGTAGGGCCATGAAGGTAAAAAACCATAAAGGGAGGCCTCACAGTTATTCTAACATATTGAAAAATTATAAAGGGCATTAGGTTAGTAATATATTTAGTTGAAAGCCCAAATGGGAAACTTAGTGCACACAAAGTGAAATGCAATAAAAGACACTTCTTGAAAAAATGTGACCAAAGGTTCAAAATAGGGAAATTATAGAGATATTTCATGAATATCACCTACTAGTTACACATGATGAGGGATAACAAACTTTGACAATAAACTTTTTCTCAAGATGAGATAACTATTTAACTATATGAAAGTGTTAATAGGGGATTGTAAATGATCATTTAAAATAATTTTTATAGTATAGGAAATAAATTTGAATTTTTTAATTTCACATAAGTAAATAATATAAAATAAATATTTAATGTTCCCTAAGACTAAAAGGATGAATAAGTGAAGAGACAAGAATTGAATGAGACATGCAGACCTTATAAGTATTGGATAGTTGCAACTCATAGTGTTTACTCTTTTTTCTTTGATTTTTATTCATATGCTAAACAAGCTTAATCTAGAAGTTTTTTTTTATGAAGTATCCTTAGCCATATAATTTGTTGAGTCATAGAATCAAAATTATAGTTCACATGTTCCATGTATATTTGTGTTGGTTTAAGAAACTATATTTGTCTTTCACATGCCTTAATTGAAATTTTATGTCTAAGTAATCCAATAAATGAATAATGGTACTAACTAAGCTTGTAGACGAGTAATTATACTATGAGGTTTTCATTTTATATAACTTCCACTTCACTACTTGGTATAAATTTGAATCGACTATAACAACATCATTTGATAACTAGGTTTTCTAAGGATCACTACTAATAATATTATAGATCAACTTAATATTACACATGCCAAATTATCTATTCTTGAGATACTTAAAATTAAAAAAATGTTTCAAATATATTATTTATGAGGCTTTGTGTGATTCCAAGGTACTGAGTGACATTGATCCAACCTATTTTATTTCCATTGTGAAAAATCTACAAGATAGAGAAAACATTTGAAAATTAAGATTTACCTCCCAAGGAGATAATTTCCTAATAGTTATACTTGTACATTCAAGTTTCACTTAAATCAATGAGTATAAAAATGGTTATTTTTTATAATTGTTTGGGATTGCATATTTTTAGTGAGTATTTTCTTATTGCATTGGGCCTTGATCATACTTATCTTACACCATCAAATATTGTTATCAAAGGATTTTAAAATTAACCATGAAGATGTCTTGGAACTATTACATTGGATATCACTATTGGAATTAAAACATTAGCTACACAATGCCAAGTGATACCTAATGAAGTAAGCTACAATATTTTATTGGGTAAACCATGGATACATTCTATGAATTTTGTCCCTCTAAATTAATTATATGTTTACAATTTATTCATGAGATATACATTTAAACTTGTCATATGGATGATGTTATTTTTTTATGATTTTAAATAGAAGGACCAACAAAAGCTATCATTCCACATCTTAATTTGATACACCCTATTGTTATACTAAATATACATGCCATTCCAAGGGACAAGGGATTCACATATGAACATAGTAAAATTAGTAAAATTAATGATGATGAGGATATTTGTAATGATATCATTGATGAATGTTTTACAAACATTGTGTTTACACCATGTGGTCCTAGGGAACATAGGGATGACATGCATACAAATGGCATTGGCCAATTATATTACAAGTTGTACATTTTTGGTCACCCTTTTCCATCATATGTGCTTAAAAACATACCATAATGAAAAAATAAAGGTAAATATCACGTGACAAACATTTTATACAATATTAATCAACCTAAAAATTATCATGGTCTTGTCCAATCTACTTTATAAAAATATGAAATTGGATATGCATGTGCAAATAAAATGGGTTACTAATGTAAAATATTTGGAAAGAATGATTAAGGTATTATAGAACCAATTATTGCAAGCTCACATCAATTTAGGCAAGGTATTGGTCATTCTAAAAATCATGAGATGTTTAATGCATAAGATCAATATTTTGCTTCAACATATAATCCTCTACATGTTAATTTATATAAATCTAATATATCACACCAAAATGAGGTTTCTAATGTTTCATTTTTAGATATTATATATTTTGAATTGATTGATGAAGATGCTTAATCTAATATTATTAACTCTTGAATTTTTTTTCCAAATGACTAAGATCTCCAAGAAAATGTGGGAACTTATGTTGATTTACCACCATTTCATCATAAATATAGATTCCAATATAATCCTAGTCACTATGCATACTTTGGTGATTGTTAGTCTTTTCCTATTGAGGATGACATTCCTATAGATGGTCCTAATAATTTACCAACTACTCCATATGTTTAGTATCAATCTACATCAATGAATGAGAAAATAACAAAATATAATTATAGAACTAAAGATGATACTCATATTATATTACTTAGTGTGTTAATGACACCACAAGAGGATAAAGATCACACATAACTCTTGATATAATTTACAAAATTATTTGCTTGTGCTTACTCTAACATGTCGTTATTGATACGTCTATTGTGGTTCATAATTTAGTTTCAATCCTGATGCTAAGTTAGTTAAGAAAAAGATTGAAAATATGCATCCTAAATTTTATTTATTATTTAAATAAAAAATATGGAAATTATTAAGTGTGAGGTTCATATAATCCATCAATTATTCACCATGGATTTCTAACATTTTCATAGTTACAAAACATAATGGGAAAATTAGGATATGTTCATATTTTTGAGACTTGAAAAAATATTTCCCTAAAAATGACTTCCCTTTAACTAACATTGATACAATTTTTTATCCTTCTAATAGGTATGAGATGTTTTCACTTATGGATGGATTCATTGGTTATTATCAAATTAAAATAAATCCTATCGATTTGTATAAAACTACTTTCACCACTCTTTGGGGTATGTTTTGCTATGTGGTCACGCCTTTCGGTCCTAAAAATGTTGGTGATACTTATCAAAGAGATATGATGCACATATTTCATGATTACATGCACAATATTGTAGAGGATTATGTTGATGATGTATTTTTAAAGTCAGGGAAGTGATAAAATCATGTCATAGACTTGAGAAAGATATTTGAAATATTTTGAAAATACAATGATATATTAAATCCTAATAATTGTGTCATTGGTGTTACAACTTGGAAATTATTGGGATTCATCATCTTCCAACATGACAATGAGGCTGATCCTAAAATATTACAAGAAATTATTAACATGGCTCCACCCTTGGGATTAAGATGTCTAAGAAGTTTATAACGAAAGATCCATTCCATTTGATGGTTTATTACTCGATTAGTTGATAAGACTCAACCATATTTTAGATCATTATGCCAATGTAAAAAAATTGAATGGGGCGAGCATTGGATAACATATTTTGACCAAATTAATTCATATCTTTCTAATTATTTAGTGATTATTTTGATTTAAACAATAAATGCTATTAACATTAAACTATTTTAATTTAATGTATATCTATAGAATATACAAAATTTGAATGTAAAATAAAATAATTTATAGAAACCTAAAGTCAACTATAAACACTAACTTTCAATGAAATACATAAACCTAGCTCAAATCTGACTTGTATTGACTGTGTAGGCAAATCCCTTATGTAGAATTGATTGAAAATCTCTCTAAAGTCTGGTGCACATGAAAACACAATCCTAAAACATAATATAATGAGGTTGCATTAGGGTAGATAGGATAACACCATGGCCTTGTCTATTTGACCGCAACCACATCTAAATTGACTATGTAGGTGATTTTCCTACTTGGGTACCTATACCTATTAGAGGTGATCTGATGATTGTATGTGGGCACTAATTTGTCACATAGAAGTACCTGAAATGTTTAAACCCTAATTCCTACACATAAATTGAATAAACATAAAATTCAAAGAGAGGGAATTAGGTAATGGGAATATCCGAGCTATCCTAAAAAAACCTCACATAATCTGAGTGTTTCCTACATATCCAATACTTTGAAGAGGACCTAAGCCTAATGTAGCTCTCCCACTTAAAGTGAGTTTGTGAATTTTGATACTTTCATTATATGGATATAGCTAGTAAATTGACTTGAATTCTTGACAATAAATACCCTTAACCTGCAATCAAATTACTTAATACTCAAACACTGACTGCTAGAATAAATAAGAACTTGAATTCGAAATATTAGTTCTCTTTTTCTCAATGTGTGGTAGCTTGTATAGAGTGTGTTTTTTTAAAACTTCTAATTTATTTACTTGAGTGGCCTTGATGTGTTTATATAGTGGTATATTTAAAATATTTCCTTTAGGTAATTGTTTTAAAAGTGTGGGAGCATCGACATTGAATATCTTGAATTCAAAAATTAGCTATTGGAGTATGGGAGACAAGGCCACACTAGTGAACAAGGTTAGGATATGTACCTATCTGTACTAGTGTGGTCTTGTCCTAGAAGGACAAAGACTGTTGAAATTTAATTAACAAGAATTTGTAAGCAAGATAGGGATGTTTGGATGATGTTTTAACATTTTCAAGACAACAAACTTAGAATAGTGAAATCTCTCCTAGAGATTTCAAGTTAATGGAATGACGGATAGGTAAAGTACGTTAATGATTTAAAGATTTCAAGTTAATGAAATGGCAAATAGGTCAAATAAGTTAATGATTTCATGATTAAACATTGGTAAGAACTTAAAAGTTAAATGTTACTGTCTACACTAATCCACCTATCATAAACTAATCATAACTTTCTCCATTAATCCTTAAAGATTTTATTCGCCGTTATATCTTTATTAAATTTTATGATTTTATTTGCCATCATTAAACATTAAACTCATAAAATCTTTAATCATAATAATATAATGTTAGATTTATATATATATTTATTAGATTTTTTTATTATTTAAAATTTGAAATAAATTTATAAATAAGTAAATATCTTTGAAGTCCCTTTTAACATGTGAATAACTCTTTAATGCAAAATATTTAACCTTTAAAAATAAATAAATATTAATAATATTTAACCTTTCAAAACAAATATATATAAATAAATTATACAAACCATCACTCCAACAAAATAAATTATTGAAATTGTGGCTGCAATCTACATGAATTGACTTCCAATGGGTGTTAGGAATACCCACCCGTAATGGTCTTAAAGGAATGATATATACCCTGTAGTACATGTTGGCAGGCCATATAACATGTGTAAATAGTGTATTATAAAATATCAATCATAACAGTGTATTTTTTTCATTAATTATTAACTTTTCACTCTAGTTGTTAGCATTTTTGACCTTTCAGTACCCATTTTTATGAGAATTCAGGTGCATTTGGGTTTGGAATCGGGTGGCATAGGTTGGGAAATTTTGTATGAGGTGGAATTAATTCCTCCATCCATAAACATTATATAGTTGTAGGTTGACATAATCCGTCCACAGACAGAATGGAAATGCAAAGGGCTCCAGCAGTTGTACATTTGTTTTCTTCTATTACAGTTTGGAAGGGGCATGTGTAGAATGGAAATGCAAAGGGCCCTGCCAATATATTTTTCAATAAAAAAAATGCTATATGAAATCTTATTTTGCAACGCTAGGAAACCTTATCAAAGTGCCTCAAATAAATTAATAAACGGCGATTCAGCCAGTAATTATGAACAGCAGAAGTGAAGAACTAGGTAATCTTAAAACCACCATTATAATTCTTTTTTAGGGCTTCTAAGAAGGCAGTAACTATCTCCCGGTTCATAAAATCGTTTATTCGTCCAATCATAAGGGTCGAATAGAAGTTAGTATAGCAGGGGCAAGTAAAAAGCCCTGAAGAATATTACAGCAGTAACAGACATTGAGTTTAGCGCAACAACAGGACTGTGTAGCACAAAATAGTTAGAGAAGAAGAAGAAGGGGAAGAATAGAAGAACAGAGCAGGTAGAGGGGAGAACAAAGCAATCAATAGCAAACAAAGAAGGAAAGTATAAAACCTTTTTTGTAATTAGTTAATAAATAAATGTAACTGTATAAAATAAGAAATAGTTTATCACTTTGTAATAAAAGATTTGAATCATTTAAAATAATAAAAGATTTGAATCATTTAAAATATATGCAAACTTGTGTTACTTCCAGCCATACTATGCCTCCCTTGTTTTATGGTTATTGCATGCTTATTTAATGCATTTCCAGCACTGTTGTAAGATTTGAATCATTTAACATATATGCAAACTTATGTTATTTAGTTCAGTTTTTCATGTTTTATTTTTTGTTATTGTTTGTTGTCCACCTGGACCTGCACATTTTATTTTCTGCCAACAGGAATGTTTTATGTTGTCAGCGTTATTACTTACATTTCAGGGTTTTAGCGATGAAAGAATGAATTCAATATTTCAATAGCGTTCACAAGACCAAGTAATCTATGAAATTAAGGGCTATGACAGAATTGTTTCGTGTTAACACAAACTCCAAACATAGAAGTTGTCTAAAGCTTAAAAAATTAACGCTATTTAGAAAGCCGAGTTTATATTTTACTGGGGGTATCTTTTATTTATTAATGTCAATCACTAGTCTTTTTTTATAAAGCTTAGCGCAACACCTCTGTAGTAAACAATCCTAAATCATTGAAAGGTTCATTTTCAATAACAATTCTAGATTTTATATTTCCACAACTGAAGGAATAACAACGACGAATGCTCATTTATACACAGAATGAAGCGAACTCATGCATAAGTTGTACGGTGAAGTTTAAAACCAAATGCGTATAAGAATCTCAAAATACATGAGAAATCCTGATTTTTGTTACAACACAAATGTATGTACATGGTTCGATAGTCTAGCTTAAAATAGGGAAATTTATCACTGGGGAGTATTATGGATAGGTGGTTCATCCTTTGATTTTTCCACAGCTCTGTTGGATCAATGAGCAACGAAGACCCTATGTAAATGCATATACTATGAACAGAGATTAGTCTCATTTATTTTGGGGCCAAACTGATATACATAGTTACAGCGAATGTGTGATCTAATCGTGCCCCTAAAAATTGATTTGTGAGTAAGAAGAACAATACAACAACTAGTCAAAAATAATGCAAGGTTTACGAGTGAAAATCATTTATTCCTATTTGAAATGTTAAAACATTATTCCTGCAAAGCAGTTGGAGAAGACCTAGGAGTGCATCGACATTTTTGGTGAGACCGAGAACCTCAAAAACTATTTTATAGACTTTAACACAGATTTTAATGAATAAATCTTGTTATATATATATATGGGGGTTCGTCAAGGGTGCACTCAGGGTGGTGGAAC
This sequence comes from Torreya grandis, assembly GCA_037957365.1. Classification (NCBI taxonomy): domain Eukaryota; kingdom Viridiplantae; phylum Streptophyta; class Pinopsida; order Cupressales; family Taxaceae; genus Torreya; species Torreya grandis. Next base: position 1,521,364 of record JARHVA010000454.1, on the reverse strand, counting down.
ATTTTAAAATTTTCATTTTTTAATCTTCTAGACCTGTAGGGCCCTTCAGGTCCGTATCATACTTTAGACACCCGTGATAACTAGTGTAATGCAACCTATTTGGGTCTATCGAATGTGGGTTGCACCTCAAGCACCACTAAAACATTTGTTATGTTAATTCTTTACCCTGATAGGAAATTTGAGCATTTGTAGCACCAAGCAATGTTAAAACAACCCTTTCCTTACCTTGTCATGTCCATCAGATCCATTGGGTACTTTGGGTACCTGCAGCACCAAAGGAACTTGACCAAATCAACTTTGTCGGTTATGAAAGGCACTGTGAGCACTTAAAAAAATGCATAGAACTCGTCAGCTTTGTTAGGTCCATCACACACATCGGGAACTTAGGTATTCATGGAAGAAGGCCAAATTAAGGCTATGAGACTTCTTTTAGTACCTACAAAATAAGACTCCATCGATGATATCATCTTCCTTCAGCACTTAGTGAACTTTAGACCTAATCGGGTATTTTTATGTATGAGGAACCTGAGTTTTAAGATTTAAAAAAGATTACACCAAGTGTTTATAATAAAAATTGATCACAATAACCTAGTTTACTCATTAGTACAAAAATTGTGAAAAAAATGAAGACTTAAATTTTTAACAATAGTTAGTTCGTAGTGGAGAATTTTAACTACGAAGTACAAAGGATAATTCTAGACTTTAAGTTTGTAAAAAATTGCCTTGCTCATTGGGTAAAAGATTCACTTCAATTTTAACATATAAGAGACAATGAGAAACAAGTAAAAAAAATAAAACACAACGAAAGGAAAAAATAGGACAATGAAGACGGGAAAAGGAAACACAAAAAAAATATTAAATTCATCTATTTACATGCAAGGGATAATCTTCTTTCAATTGAAGTAGTGTTTCATATGTATCCAAATGTAGGGTAGTGAAAGATGTGTGCCATCTCGATAAGCCATCTAAATTATATTATTACCGTAAAAGTGTCTGATTTTGAATGGACCCATCCACAATGAGTTAAAATTACCATGGCTTCCCATAGATTTTCTTCTTTTATTCCACACAATTACAAGGTCTCCAACCTAAAAATATCTCTTTATATTTTTCTTGAATAATGCTTTGACTAGACCTTAATGTTCCATAATTTTATCAATAACCAGTATCCTTTCTTATTATAGCTTGTTTAAATACAAGATATTTTTATCAAGTGAGTTATTAAAATTTTCATTTTCAATTGTCCTTACTAATTACAATGCAATAAACTCTAATGATATAGGCATTACAACATTTTAGCCATATGACAATTGAAATGGAGACTTTTCAATGGCCCTTTTGTGAGTAATGTGGTCCACCCATAATGCATCTTATAATATTTGGTGCTAATTTATTTCATTATTGTCCACCAAATTATGGATGATAATGACAAGGTTCTTGTGATTAGATTTAGCTTAATCATTTCCTTGTGCTTAATAGTTTGAAGAACGAGATAGATAAATTTTGTATCCATAATAAAATTTAACTAGATATGATGAAGAAACTATTCATGCCTTGTCAGTTAAAATCTTTTGGGGTGTGTCTTATATCACTAGGATGTTCTCTTTGATGAAGTTTCAAACCATTTGTGAAGTAGTTTGTTTCATGGGAATTACCTCGACCCACTTAGTAAAGTAGTACATTGCCATGACAACATGGGTGTGGCATGTACTTGAGTGAGGATTCAATGCACTGATGAAATCTAACCCCCATTGTTGAAATTGTTCTTCGATTATAATTAGCCTAAATGGGAAGGTTAAAATTTTTGGTCTTCCTATAAATTATTTATAAGATTCACATTTCCTCACCCATTCATGAAATAATTTGAAAAATGACGGCCAATAATAATGAGCCCTTAATATCTTGTATGTTGTAACTGATGTAGAGAAATGACCATCATAAACATGACTGTAAAAGGCTTCAAGGAGTTTATTTTTTATTTTTTTGTCCTTGTACCTTAGGAAGAAAACATAAATATTATTTTAAAATAAAGTGCCATCCCAAATAACATATTTATTTGGTCTCAAATTCATACTTATTATTTGTTTAACATTCAAATGAGGGGGAATTCTCCATATGTCATTAAATACGTAATAAGTGAATACCTAATCAACAAAGAATAAAATGGCATGCTTTATATTTCATGATTATTTCATCTGTCAAAATAATGTTTATCTAGTCATCAGTTTGCTCTACCATAATCTAACATAATCCTTTACCTTGGACCAACTTGGTGTGCTTGATTTCTAGATCGTATTCTTGATCTTCACAATCCATCCTTCTCTTTTTGAAGTAAGTTATTGTTGGGTCAAGATGGATTTTCAAGCTATATCAGGACATATCACAATAACGTGATATTTAAAAATGTAATATATGAATTATTTTACTAATTTGACTATAACATATGCATGTTTGTTTATAGAGGAGTAACTAAGCTAATGATTCTCCAATCTAGAACATATGAATACAACTGGTCATTTAAATCCTTCATCATTATTCTAAACCAAAATGGTTGAAAGCATGTGTGTTGAAAAATACAAATATATTATAAAATATTTATAAATCTGGACATACCAAAGTAGGTACATGAGAAATTGCAATATTTATCTTATAAAAAACATCATTTCATGCATTATTCCATTTGAAAGAAGACTTACCTCTCATGATATCAACAATGTTTTTCATGAACTTAACAAATTTAGATACAAACCTTCTTATGAAGATTACTTTATTGAAAAATGAATGAACTCCAGGTCTGCTAGTAGGTAAAGATGACTTATAAATTACTTCAACTCATTCTAGATCAATCTTGATTCCTTATTTTGACAAAATAAACCCAAGAAAATTAGCCTCAGTTACTTTGAATATAGACTTCATAGGATTCATGGAAATGACATGACTCCAACATTTTTTGAATATGTTTTACAAGTGTTCATAATGGTCTTCTCTTATCTTAGAAAAAGCTATCAAGTCATCTAAATAAATCAAAATTGTCATTTTTTTCAAACCAATGAAGGCATGACCCATTGCTCTTTGAAAATTCACACCCACATTTATAAGACCAAAAGACATTCCTATATATGAAAATGTTCCCCAAAGGGTAGTAAAGGTAATTTTATGTTGATCTTCCTGGGTCACTTCAATTTAGTTGTACCTTGAAAAGCCATCCATAATAGAGATCATGTCAGAGCCCATAACTACTTGTATCACTTGATCCATGATGGGTAATGGATATATTTATTTTAGTGATATTTGATTCAGGTTCCTAAAATTAATGCATATCTTTATTTCTCCACTCTTCTTACATACTGGCATGATGTTAGCAACTCATTTTGGTTGGTGAATATGAAGATTGATTTGATCATTTAACATCCTTTAATTTTTTCATAGATGGTTCCAAATATATTTAGGTATATTTCCTTTGCTTCTATTTGAAATGTTTTGTATTAGATTTAAGTGGTAAAGTATGTTGATTTTCTTTTGGATGAAATGATTTGAGAGCAACATATAAATATTAAAGAATGTAGATATATTTTTGAAGAATGAAAATAGATCTTATTCATCATTTAGGAGATGAACATTTGCTAATATGTTCTATTCTTAGTTGTCCTTCCAATATAATATTCACCTTTGCATAATTAACTAAGTTGAGGTAATTATTTTTGCATTTAATTTTTTTATAATCCTATCATATTTATCAAATTATTATTTTAAGGAGATTAAACCTTTAGGAATTTTGTTTCCCTTTAGTTTAATCACTCCATATTCATTTTATTATTTAGCAATTCCTTATTTTTCAATCTAAATTGAAGATTCTATGTAGGCTGAATCACTTCCTTAAAAGTAGATATTTATAAAATTATCTACTTTCTCAAGAAAGGAGATAATCCAATGATCATTAATAAAAACTTGATAGTTTTTATAATTCCCTAGCACATTGGGTCAATACATTAATCAAATATTCTATTTATATGTATTGATATATGAATGAGGGATTAGTAAGGAAGTGGAGACAACAATTACATCATCCTTTGCATTTTTTCCTCTATGTATAATTGTTATAGATAAATCTTCAAAAAATTCAATGATATCCCATACCTTATTGTGGGAATGCCTTAAATGATCTTTATTTACTTGATATTTACCCCTTACTTTTCTTAAAATTGGCCCGACATTTTACATCTTGATTAATTGCTAAGCAAATTTATTTAATTATCCATGGATTTTTTATAGTTGATAACTTGATTTGATTATTACTAGCTAAGTTGTAAGTCATATACTATTATGGGGCAGTTGTATATTACTTAGATTACATGATTTCATTACTACGAGTTAGTTGTAGGGTATATTATTTACATTGTGATCATGTTGACTTGTTATTTCAATATTATTTTATGATATACATATCACGATGTTATGGACTAACTACTTGTTTGTTACAAGTTTGACACATGAGAGACTAATCCATCAAAGCATGATGGAGGGAGAGCATCATTAGAGAGAGTGATGTAAATGGAGTTACTGGAGAATGATAGAGGAATGACTAGAATGCTATATGCATTGTTTGAATGGTTAACATAGTATGTTTTTGGATGCTATTTATATTTGGACAAATGTTTTTACATACTAGTTGTGTGTTAATTATGATTAATGCTTAGGTAGAATTAACTTTGTGTGATTGTGTTTATGTTGTGCTAAAGTGCTCATGACTATTAATGTTTTCAGAAAAGTAAATTTATGTAAAAATGTATGTAGACTAACTCTCATGATTCTAAAATGTTTTAGTACATAAACTGGTTATCATCATGATATCTCAAAAATATCATTATAGGGATTAATGCCTTAATACAGATAAATAATAATTTAATATTAATATATAACAACTTAACATAAATAGTTATCATTACTGGAATTGTGTTATAAATTATTAATTTTGTGTTTAATTAGTTATTACATGTAGAAAAAATATATGCAAAAAATAGGAAAAGCCTCATTAAGGGAAACAATAGGTAATGTGAATAAAACAAAGTAAAAAAAATAAAGTCATTTAAAAAAGATATAATAAAGCTCTAAAGGCAAAAGATATTCATAAGAACTAAAGCACAACAAATTGAAAGTTTGAGGTAAATAATTAAAAAAAATCATGAAAAAAGACAAGATTTAAAGTAAAGAATTGCCATACTCTTTAAAAAAATGATAGAAATAAAGGAGCAAGCTAGAAGGGGAGATGGAGGGAAAGAAGAAGACAGGGTGTGGCATAGGAAGAAAGACTAGAAGATACCCAGAGAAGAAATTTGGAGAAAAGGATTCCATTATTTTAGCTTGGGTACTATTACCAGGCAGGTAGTACAATTGTTTTAAAACCATATATTGGGATGGATTGGTTTATGCATACAAGTATTTGTAGTTGTGAAATACATGTAATTAGAACCTGGCTATTGTAAGCTATCCGAATAGTAAATATATGTGTGGAGTGCTGACTGTATATAGAACATATAACAAGTTGGGAATATATTTATTTATATTAAGATGATGAATTTTATATTTGTTTTTTGGGATGAGTATAGTTCACTGGATTAGTAAGATTTATAAAATGATTTAAATAAATGTGTATATGCAGTGACTTGTTATGTATTATGTAACATTTCACATATTACACATATGTAACTTACAATGACCTATTACACAGGGAAATTTGTTATATTAAATTTTGTATTATGCAGTGGCTTATTTCCCCATGGTATTGAAATTATGTCAATACCACTACCCTGCCCTTAGCTTTTAAAAGTATTAAATATATGGTATTTAAAGAAATATACTATTAGAGGATAACTATATGTGGTATTATATATATACATATATGAGGCGAAGATGCAGGAGCAAGAAGGAGAGTTTTATAGGGAAAAAAATTGGGGATCGATATAGTCTTCTCAAGATAAAAATCTTTACACAGAGGACCAAATTAATAGCACATAGGATCCGAAGGACACCATATTTGAAGACCAAATTATATCCCCTAAGGAGTTCATACACCTAAATTTTCTTGTGAGAAATGAGAACCCCCTTTCTGGTAAAAATAGACTATAATAGGAGGATATAGGTCATAAAGCATCCATCGATAGAAAATCTCCATAATAGATACTTGAGGAGTCTATGGGTGGAAAGAGCTATAGGAAAAGAAAACAAAAATGCATTAAAATCAATACATATCCCTTACAAGTTGAAATTGACCCTATTAGTTTTAAGGATAAAGTCATCCTATACACTAAGCAAGCACTAGTGGGAAGATTTTATGCAAGGAAATAAGAGGAGCACTTACATAGATGGGTTCAAAGCACATGGATGGACATTTTGGGGTATATGCCCACCATCCATAGAGATGCTATGGGCTACATCACATTCCTATTCAACATAGTTGAGGATAGGATTAGGATTTCTACTAGAGGGCCTTGGTTCTAGGGGAAGACTTCCCTCCTCATGTATAGGTGGCATGAATGGTTTGACCCATAGTGTGAAAGTATTAGGTCCTTGGCACTTTGGGTAAAGATGCTAGGGATTACCATTGGAGATTTGGGAATTGTAGATACTGAAGAAAATTGTTGACTATCTTGGGTAATACATTAGCATAGATCTAGACAAAATTAACCTAAGGAACACAGTAGTAGCTATCATCTATGTTGAGATGGATATCTCTTTCAGAATTCTAGAAAACTTATATATCGAGGAAGGCGAGATACATTACAACTAGCTCCTAGATTACAAAAATGTCCCCTTTAGGTGTTCTCTTTATAGATTACATAGACATCTGAAGACCTCCTTCCCAAAATATATCTAGGGAGCCACCAACTATAGTCACAAAAAGATCTATAGGCCTCAAAGATTCTCTTCCCAAGTAATGGAGATGGTAGAACCATTGGAAGTAGAGTTAGGGAAAAAATCAAGCATATATTACGAATTTGAAGGCACATATATGATAACTGAAGCCCCTTTTTTACATAAAGAATGTGAAATGATATCATTGCAAGACTTCCTTATAGTGGGAGATATATGTGACCTAATATCTATGAATAAAAATTATGATTTACCATAACCTAGAATGCACTCTATAGCTAAAACCCACTACAGATTTGAACCATATAAGGGGAAAGAGGTGTATCCTACACCAGGGATGATATAAATTTGGAAAGATCGACATCAAATGGACATAGGAGGTCATACTAAAGCATACAATATTTAGGACACAAAAAGACTTGGTGAAGAAATGGATTTGGATCATGGTCTGAGTGCTATGATAGAAAGTTTGGTAAATACACCATGTCAGGAGAAAGGTATTGATAACACCAAACTTACATCACCTTTTCTTTTTCCTTATATTTTTGGGCCCTTGGAAGAGCTAGGGTCATGACCCACTGGTAATACATGTGATGTTGCAATATGTGGGAGGGCCATGGATTCATAGGTCTTGACAGGCTTAAATAATGCTCCCTCACAAGCTACATACTTTCTACAAAATATGCCAGATATTTTTACGCATCAACATGCATCTACCCCTCATCCTCTTGAGATGGAGTCATTTGAGGCAAATAAAAGGAGGGATAAAAAAAGGGATACTACTAAAGGTTCAACAGAACATCAGGCCATCTATGTACATTTGGAAGGAGAAATGGTGGTTAAGGGGACCCCCAAAATGCAAAGTGTTAGTAGGGAAGATTAATCTTCCCAGTTCATAGAAAGAATGTACCTAACATATTATCACACTAAAGAAATTAATCTTACCAAAATATTTCCTCTATCTGGTGGACTAGAACCTTTCAAGGCACATAATCCTCTAGGATCTAGAGGAAGGTGCTCAAAATTCTCAAATACATAACTGAATGTAGAACAAGAGATTCTTTCAGGGAAATAAATCACTATTCCATGGGCCCTCAACAGAGCAACCCCTAAGCAGGTTCTTAAATGATTTTGATTTCACACAATATTAGATGCATTAAGAAGGCCTTGAAAAAATGGTCCCTAAAGAGGCTCATCTATAAGTATAAACCAAGTGTGATGTTCATTCAAGAAACAATGTGTGATGATAAGGATGTTCTTAGGTATATTAAAAAGGTATGTCAAATTGGTCTTTTATGATGAGTAGATTGACAAGGCACTCAGGAGGGATAACTTTGGGGTGGAATAATACCTTGGATATGAGATCCTTTGTGACTACTCCAGACTACATTCATGGGAATTTTCACTCAAAGGAATTAGATGTGGAACTCAACATCTTAAATGTCTATGCTCCTTTGTAGAATAGGAAGGATTTCTGGGATATCATAAAATTACCCCAAACACAAGCATCCTAAAATTACTCCACCTTATTCTTTGGGGTGACCTAAACTTCACTACATATCAAACTGAAGTTTGGGGGGTAAATGCTTGAAATGATCCTCTAGCAGACTCCTTTTTGAATTACATGTAAAAATTTGATTTGGTTGATGTCATTCCTTCTCTTATTGAACCAACATGGTCAAACCATCATTAGGGGGTTGATGGAGTATCAAAAAGGATGGACTATTTTTTGATAAAAGAAGCTCTCATCTTACATATTTGCACTTTCAAGGTAGACACAATCAAGCATTTATCTTTCAATCATTATCTCATTCAACTAGTTTTGGAGATGGGTATGAAGCTACCACTGGCTCCCTTTAAGTTTAATCCCCATTGGCTGTCCTATGATGAATTCATAAAACTCATCAAGAGTACAAGGCAACCTTTTTATGGTATACAAGGAGAACACACTATGGTCAGGCTACAACAAAATCTTAGATCAACCAAGTGTGCAACCATGATGTGGGCAAAAGGAAAATTCTTGGAAAGTGATAGAGACATTTCTAAGATTGAAATAAAAATAAAGGATTGACTTGAGACATATCACTTGGATGTATTTTGTGAGGAAAAAAAACAAGTTCTTGATGCTTTAGAATTAAAAAAGGTTAGACTCATGGCATGAAAGGAATAAAAATGGAGAATGAAAATCATGATTACTTAGCTTCAGGATGGGGATGACAACACTAAATTCTTCCACAGACAAGCTATGGCATGCATAACATAAAACACCATATGGTCTATTAGAGATAGTTCTGATGATGTTTGCAAATATTTCCCTTCTATATCCAAAGTTGTGGTCACTCACTACAAAAAAACTATATCAGAGCCTCCCAGAGAAAACATCAAGGATGTTTTGGCTGTCCAAAAAATGAGGCACTTCTTCACCCTATTACCATTGAGGAACTTCAAAAAACTATCCATTCTTTTCATCATGGAAAGGCTTCGGGGATAGATGGGTGGATTTTTGAATTCTTCATCAGTTTTTGGGAACTCATTGCAAACAATATTTTACTGGATGTTGAGGAATCTTGTCTTTTGGGAAAAATTCATGCTCCCTTTTCATCCAATTTCATTGCAAATATCCCAAAAGATGACGACCTTGCTAATTTTAAACATTTCAGACCCATTTCACTTTACAACTATATATACAAGATTATTACTAAGATCATAGATATTCATATAAAACCCATATTGTATGAACACATCTCCCCAAAATAGTTTGGTTTCTTAGACAACAAAGTCATCCATAATGCCATTGGTATAACACAAGAGGCATTGAATTTGATCAAAACATAATCTAGATAAGATTTTCTTCTAAAAATTGATATTTCAAAGGATTTGGATAGGTAAATTGGTTATACCTCAAACTTATCCTCACTCAAGTGGGATTTGTGCCAACCTTCATTAATTGGATTGAGGTCTGTTATCAATATATGACATATATTGTGCTAGTTAATGATTTTACTACAATTTTTTTCTCCCCCTCTTGGGGTCTTCATCAAGGTTTCCCCATTTCATCTCTTATATTTATTGTCATTGTTGAGGCCCTTAATTGGTATATCAAACATGATAAATTTGAAGGTAATCTAATGATGGTTAAAATAACTGCTAGTTCTATGCTCTCACATATCCTTTTGGAGGATGACATTATCATTTTTGGGAATAGAACTATCTAGGAAGAAAAATTCTTAGACATAATTTTGAAGCTCTTCTCTTCCAAAATGGGAATGGTCCTAAATTTTCAAAAGTTTTTTGTCTACTTTTTTAACATTCCCCATGTAGTTAAGTTCCTAATTCAAAAACTCCTACCCTTCACCACACCAAAATCAAATACCATAACATATATGGGCTTCTTTAAAATAAATGATTATCATGTTGGAGACTGGTAGTGTCTCATTGACAAATTAAAAAATCATGTTACTCTTTGGTGTAATAGGTGGATCTCCATAGCATGAAGATTGGTTCTTATTAAGAGTGTACTTGAAGCTATTCCAATTTATTGGTTGTCTCTGGCATACCTTCCAAAAACCATTCTCAATCATATCAGAAGGCTATGTATGCATTTTATTAGGTTGGAAATAAGAAATGGAAAAGAATTTCAATGATCAAATGGTCCTTGATAGCTTAGCCAAAATATGAAGGCAGATGGGGATTAAAGGATTTACCTATTTTCTCCAAGGCATTGTCTACCAAAGGGGCATGTAATATTATAAGCAAGAAGGGCCTGTGGCAACAATTAATAATCCAAAAATACATCAAACCTCTTTCCATTGTGGATTGGATATGATTGTAGCTGAAGAACCACATAGGAGGTTCCCTTTTCTAGAAGGCCATTAGTCAAAGCATCAATGTGATTGAGACCTCCTTGGCTTGGGATCCTAGGGATGATAAAAAGATAAAAAATGGAAGGGATGTTGTTGTTGGTATTCCTGGAGAAATTAGGTTTTTGGATGACATGAAGGAATCCCTTCATCAAAAAAATATTCATTCACTTTTGGATGTTTATGATATAACACTAATCAGTTGATGGACCATGGGATGGAAAAATGCTAAAGCTCTTGGTCTTGCTAGAATGGATGTTACTATTTGGGATAGATACAAAAATTATTTGATATCCAATTCCATTCTCCTTATCGATGAGGAATACCCCATTTTTTGGTCATATAATAAAGATGGAGGACATTATCTGGTCAAGTTGGGATATCAAGCTCTTAGGTAGTTTTAGAGAAATGCTGACACTCCTTGATAGTGGAATGGAATTTGGAAGATCTAAGCTCCACCAAAAATGAAACTACAATTCTGGTTAGCTCTCCATAATAGAATCCTAACTTAGGATAATTTAATGTGTAGAGGATGTCATGGACCAAATATATGCTCCCTGTGTGATGAGGACACTGAATCAATCAATCACCTTTTTCTACATTGTAGCTTTACTTTATTGGTATGGGATTATATCACAACAAAGAGAGCTAGGATTTCTTGGAAAGGTAGAATGTTGAATGAAGCATGGCATGAGTCTAGGAATAAAGGTATTCCTATTGAAGATATGAGGCTTCCAATACATATCTGTTGGATTATTTGGATCATAAGAAATGATGTTATTTTATCAAATAAAAATCCAAAACTTTATACTACTATTTACAAATTTAAATATTCATTGGTGCCCCCCATCCACAAGCTACCAAAAATTAAGTGAAAGGTATCGGGCTTAGTAGTGGATCACATGTAACCTTATTGCTTGTATGATGGGGCATCACTAGGAAATCCAAGTAGTAGTGAGACTGGTGGGGTTATTCACTTTAGGTATTGTGAGATCTCCTTTAGGTAGGGTACAAGTCAAAATACCAATAAATTTATAGAGTTACAAGCAATTATAACTACATTCTCCACTGCTCACGAATTGGGGCTTACTTCTTTGGTTGTGCATTTGGACTCAAAGATGGTGGTTGAGTGGATGAAGGGGATAGATCAATGCAAGCATATTATGCTTAGACACTTGTTATAGAAGGAAAAAAATCTTCCTGTACTTCTCCAATCCTACACTATCACTCATGTCTATAGAGAACACATCATTTTGGTTGACAAACTAGCAAAGGATGCATGCAATTGCACTGAAGGTAATATTTTATTGTCGATCAAAGAGGGAGATGAACCACACTCCATTATGGATATCTCCCTCATACAATTGGGGACTCTTAGACTATATGATACTATAGACTTTTTGCCTTGCACATATGTCTTTTCTCCAAAATCTGTTGTTCTTTTTTCATTAGGACAATTATGATTTTGTTTGGTTGAGGCTATATGCCTCCTTTTAATTATGCCATAGTTTATCTTTACTACATTACATTACTTGGCATGTATTGGGCATAGGGTCCTTTGGACCCTTTTTAATCAACATTTCCTCCTATCTGAAGGTTTTACTAGATGTATCACTTTTCAAAAATTTGAATAATAGATACTGACTTTTTATTTTGAAATATATAGGATTAGTTTAGAATACATACATACATACATACATACATACATACATACATACATGTGTGTGTGTGTGTGTGTGTGGTGATTTTATTTGTTACACAGTGAATTAATGAATTGTAGTGACCTATCTAGAAATTTATCCATGTATACTACATATACACAAAGATCTATAAATATAGCTTAGAAGGGAGGAGGTAATAGATCACCATACTTGCCTTATATATTATAGAAACTACATTAATGAATCATACACAAATATATATATATATATATATATATATTTAAAAAAATCAAATTATAAATAATTGTAGTGATTTATGTATAAGAGTTACAACAAATATATAGTAATAGATATACAACATAACAAAAACATAGATGCTTCATTTGACAATTGCTTAGCGAGGATCACTGAATGTGGAAGAAATTCGCTATTGGGATTACATGTCATTATTCATAATTGATATTACTAAATTTAATTAATTATAGTGACACACACAATAATCATATTAATATTAAGGCACAAAATATTAGATTATAGATCTCATAATATGTTATATAGTTGTATATTAATGTATTAAGGTATATCTGATGTAATATGCTATATATAATAATACTGTATTAATAAATGGTATTTTTTAAGATACTGTATATTTTATACATTATATTAATTAAACTCGTATAATGTTATATGAGATACACAATAATTAAAATTGCATGATTACTGTATTTAATGTATGGTAAATATAGGGATGTACGAATGCAATATTAATAATGAGTTGCTAAAAAATATTGTTATATATATCCATGAATGGGATGACTTGTATAATTACTAGGACGATACAGGGTCTTTATTGCAAAGACATTATGAATGTCCATATAGAAAATGGTGAGACTATTATAAAAGCTGAGTAATATAAGATGTTGAATGTTGTAGTATAATTTGAAATTTAATAAAAGATCGAACTATGTGTTAAATGTTCTTCATGGAACCAACAATTAATTCTAATACTAACATAGTAATGTGAAATTTTAGTATTAAGTATCATATTATTTGTACCGTCTTAGCTTGAAATGTTGAATATAAAAATCTTCATTCATAAGTATACTTGTATTACTAATTTATTACTAAGTACTAATCTAGTGGTTAGTGGTTGGTATATGCCATGACTATTTCATTAATGGTTAGTATACTTACAAACTATGTGTGTTGGTAGTGATGAGTATACTGTAACATATGCTACTAATACTTATTAAGAATTATTGGTTAGTGTATTGTATAATTTTCCATTTAAGATTGTGTTCGATACATGCCATGAGAATTTTAATATGTCTGAGGGCATATACATGTATATATTGTGTATATAAATACATTGGGATTCATGTTTATAGCATAGGTTTTGACTAGTATATTCTCATAGATTTGGGTGATTCATATATCTATATATTTGATGAAAATTTTGTGTATCATATAAGATAAATTTGGATATTACCAAATACTTATATGTGAACCCTAATATAAAATACTATGTAATCTTGAGAACTTGCGTACAACATTATATACACTTTGATTATATCAAAATAAAAATCTATTTAGTTAGGGATAAAAATTATGAAAGAGAATTGGATTTTAGAATCCCTTATCTTATAAATATTGCTAATATACTTTGTAAACAAGTAAGTTATAATAATTATGAAAATCACAGGGATTTCTTGATTAGAGCTATAAATTATTGTTAAAACACAATAGTTAAAACTTGTGTGCAGTTCATATTATGAGTATATTAATATGTACAAGTGTTTATACTTATATAGCATATATTAGTGCAAATGTGATGTGTGTCTATAATTTATAAGTAATATGCAGTTTAAACATAAGATATACCTAGTTGGTATAAACTATACCTACTTATTTATTAATTAAGATTATGAGACATTTGATTCTTGAAATAGTAAGACTGGTTGTTCATAATTGGGTAGTTGTACTCATGAATAATGAATAATGATATTATGGGATGTCATAGAGTGAATTATATTATATAAATTATAAAATTGTAGTCTAAATGTATGTTATACCTAGGTGGTACAAACTATAATTGTTATGTCTATTATAAATAATATTGTAAAGATTCAGTCATACATTTGATGGATTAAATGTATATGTTTAGCCTATTTTATGACTCCTAGTAGAAAATACTGTGTTATGTCTACTTACATAAATTAGAATATGCAACATAATATATATGTTATACCCAATTGGTATAATATGCACTTGTTTATTTATTTTTTATGCAATAAATGATATTGAGGAGATTCATTCATACATTTGATAGACTAAATGTATGCATTTGATTATTTTATGCTTAGCATGTTTGGTGATTGCTAGTAGGAATTAATCTATATGAATCTATTAGTAATATCTATGTTAACCAAATCTCACATTATTGGTATTAAGTAGTGAGATAGACATCACTATCTTACTAGCATCACAATGCCAGATAAAGGTAATCTAATCAAGTGGTGTGTATGAAATTGAATGATCTTAGAGATAAATAATTATTTGAAATTTTTTTCCAAAGTAAAGTTATTGAGACATTGTCATTTCATGTGTATGATTTACATGTTTGTGCAATACCTTGTTAGAATAGGGTTTTTATGCTACTCCACATGTTTTTTATAGAAATCATATAACACATGGGTACTAGCTTGCCTCTTTCGATTTATACACCATCACTATCTACTCATCTATGAAGGGAGGGCCATTCACTAATGGGGAGTTGTACAAGGGATCAATGGTCTGTATTTGGTATGGAAAAGTATTTGGATGATGTTCTCCCTCCCCATAGTAGTACTTATTAGAGATGGCTATTGACTCTTGGATTTGTAACCTTGAAGGGATGCTCAGTTCTCCTCATCCAAGTGACAAAATAGAATCATCTCTCTTGTTGTGGGTGACAATTTTGTTGAGATGAATCTATAGATTAGGCGCTATCTCCCCTTGATGCACCTTTAAGCTCTTTCTAGACTAACAACTCTGAATGAAAAGGGAGAAAGCAAATAATTAACAAAATAAATGGTGATGCACCAATATTTGATATCATCTCACTTGACTAAAATCACTACTTAAAGACTAACACAGTTTCTTCACATAAAATCAAAACTTTCTATGCATTGTCACAGCAGTGTTTTGCATGTTAGATTCAAGAAGGTATTTGACATTCAGGAGAGTAATAGACAATTCAAGGAAAGAATATAGTCTTAAACCACTTCTAAAATGTCTTTACACTTATGAAAGAATACTAACAAGGCCCTGTAATAATACTCTTTTTTCACATGGGTAAGCAATTGAGAATAATATATTAGGAAATATAACCTTCACTAAACAAGATCAACACAATTTAGACCAATACATAATAATGTAGCATATGAGTGGTAAATGAATTGTATTATTTCTTAAAGAGTTACCAGTACAAATCTGGTTAGAGTTTCACTATCACCAGTGGAGGCTCTCAAATGAGTATAAAGAATACATATATATAGTTTTTATAAGGAGGTCAAGCCAAGGAAGTTCAAAGGTCACTTGGATGTGTGTCATCTTGAGAATGAAATAATTACACTACATTCTGTAAGATGTTCTCTTTTTGGTTATGCCAATAGGATCAAGATACTCTAAATTACATTTTTCCATAAATGAGTCCATTGGTTAGAAATTAATTTG
Source organism: Torreya grandis (assembly GCA_037957365.1). NCBI lineage: Eukaryota > Viridiplantae > Streptophyta > Pinopsida > Cupressales > Taxaceae > Torreya > Torreya grandis. Next base: position 1,505,259 of record JARHVA010000454.1, on the reverse strand, counting down.
GATGATAGCTGTTCTTTATAACTTATTGAGCTATGAAATGGTATAACAACTCACTCCATCGACATGCCTACTTTAATTTGCTTGTGCACATATGTTTAGGATCTCACCATTTATCACCTTTACCTTTTTCTTCTAGTTTCAGTTGAGCCTTTCTTTTAAAATTCAATGGCTATTTTCTATAGTCTATGATTGATGTTTTATGGGCCATCACTCCTTTTCTTAAATCCCAATGGCTAGTTTTCATAGTCTAAACTTGATGTTTTACGAGCCGTCACTCCTCGGGTATTTATTAAGACTTCTTGTATTCAACATTTTTTTAGAATTTTTTTTCAAAAGAATTAATTCAAGCTCTTCTTCCTTTCCTCTCAACATTTTTTCTATGGATGATTCTCCTGAAAGAATTCATTCAGGTTTTTGTGTTTGACATTTTCTTCAAAAGAATTCCTCAGAAAATCTTTTTGAATGAGTTTTTTTAGGTTTTTTTCAAGTGACCCTTAAAATTTGTGAAAATTCCCTTTGATTTTTTGCAATGGTCCACCTGTTCCCCGAAACAATCCTTCAAAATTTCTATTTGGCCCTTTTGAAAGGAACATACCCTTCAGAAGAAATGTAAATGATCCCTTCGACTTGAAAGTGACCTTCAGAAAACTGCAATTGTCCTTCAAAATTTTTGTCACCTACCCTTAGAAAATGATGAAGTGCCTTTTGGAATTTTTGAATGGTCCACTTGTCCCTCAGCTTCAATTCCTTCAGGGTTTTTTAGAAGGGACAATTTCTGTAGACTTTTCACAAAGTACCCTTCACAAAAATGAAAATGTCTTTTAGCTTGTTGAAAAACATCCCTTCAGACTTTACGAAATGCCCTGTAGAAGATTTGTAAGTGTCCACTTTCAGCTTGAAAGAGTCCTTTAGGAAAGTTGCAAATGATCCTTTGAAGAAAGCAAGTGACCCTTCAGATAAATTGCAAGTGTCCTTTAGAAAAATGAAATGGACCTTTCCTAACAAAAGATACCCTTAGAGAAAATGAAACACACCCTTTGGGATTTTTGAAAAGGTCCTTTTTGGCTTGAAACATTCCTTTGAGAAAGTTACTTTGGACAAAAATTCTGAAAGAATTCAGTAAAGGTTTTAGACAAAAAACCTGAAAGAATGAATGCTTATAAAAATACCATAACAAACCCTCTAAAAAAATTCATTACAAAGGACTTAGCCAATATACTAAAGAACAAAACTTTCAAAAGGAAAAAAACACTTGGGTTTTTTACATGTAAAAGACTTAAGCTTTGTAAAGGAACACTTCTTGCATACTAGACATGAAACTTGCATACTAGACTTGGACAAAGGTATAAACTCATACAATTTTGTTTTAAAAGGGGTGGTCCATTTTGGCCTGAAGGGCTGAAATTGGGTCAATAAAGACACTAGAGATTGCTAGAGATACTAGAGTTTTGGAACTCATGCTTCATGGAGCTTTGTATCTTATATCTTGTACATTATATTGTATTTATTATTATTGATATATTAATCTAATGAGATGTAATTATCTAATTATTTTTACTTTGGTAGTAGTGGCTAAAATTTTATACCAGCCATGGTTGGGTATTTCTAATTAATTTTCATATATGGTTATGGTGTATTTCATTTGTTGATAGTGAGTAGTGACTGTAAGATGTCACCTAATTATTTATAATTAATATGCTTAGAATGTTATATCTAAATCATTAATTAGATTCTCATGGTGAATTATAATAAAGGAATGCATTGATTAGATTTTTAAAAAATCACATTTTTAAAAGTCAAATCTAGCGAGGTTGTTACATGTGGTATCAAAGTTGTGGCTTGAACTCTAAGACCTAATGATTCCACTAGCATTTTCGTATCCTTATGTTGATCAAAAATGAGAATAGTGAAATGTGTGTGGTACATTGAGTGTGTATCTTAGGAGCACTTGTACTATCTCAGAGTTGTTAAAGGGTTGGTTTATCAAGTTTCTCAATGGTTATTATTATATATGATGTTTGGGTAGGTGAGTGCATAGCATAGTTAATGAGTCATGAACAAGAGATTCCTACCATATTTTTGATCACTTAGATCGAACACCTTGAGGATGATTACATCTTTACTTAGAAATCAGGTCACCTTTTCCTTTTATGATTAGTATGGTGAGTGTTCAAAAAGCATGGGTGCTTCTCACTTAAGAATATGTGGGTTTTAGATAGAGTTTTGAGTCTTATATGAGGAAATCCTAAAAGACCATTTATGGATTGGCAATACCTAGTGTGGTGGGAATTATGCTAGTAGTGGAGTGTAGTTATCTTTATTGAGGATTATTTTATGTTATGAGTCTACTCATGGATTGGCACCCCATATGCTTATGTGGATTTGGAAGATGTGTCATCTCACATAGTTATCTTAGAGGTGAGTTGTTACTCTCTCACCCTCCTTTGACATCATTATGAACCATTGAGTGAAGTCATATTTTCATGATGTTGATTTAGTGCCCTCTTTATCAGAAACTTGTTTATAAAATGTTGTTTCAATAATATCCCCTAGAGATCATGGAATAGTGTCTTTTACTTCTTGATGATAGAAAAGTTATAGAAATGGAATGGATTGATGCATTTATTTGGTCAATATTTTTTCCCTCCGATTGTGGAAATAAGTTATGATACTAACCTTACTGGTTTGCTAAGTGTGTAGTGATCTTGGCAACTTGGGTTACATTTTTTAATTCATAACATATGAGGTTATTTAAGAGTTTGTTATTGAGACTGTAGTTCACCACTTTCCTCTTATGAATTTTTTTTAGAGTCTCACTTTCCAGTGCTACTTTATATACACTTGCGAACTTTGACCACATGGAGTGGTGAACCTTGAATTTATATTAGTTCTAGATTAAGATTTATAAGTTGATTACAAATACTATGTTATGATTTACCCTTTATTATATTGGTATTATTCTCATCTTTCTTAAAACATGGTTTTTTGATGATTCATTTATGTACCTTTTGCCTAGACCGAGTATGGGATAGGGGGAGTAGAACATCTTGTTAGTCTAAGGGGTTGAGATAAACTTATAACTTGTTGTGTAACTAGATAAGAAAGTGGAGATGAATTTTCTCACTTGTTCCTTTTATAAGGTTTTAAGGATGGTGTGATCCTTGACCTTTGCTTGTTATTTTAATTTTAACATTATTTCCTCTTAACTATGAATATGACTGGGATGGGTTAAGCTATTAAATGTGATACTAGTTATGCTTGACTAATGGTAACTTAATTCTATTGTGAAATAATTTTATGATTTTCCTTGTGATGGATGTTGATACATATTAAAATATTTAGTGTATATTATTGTACTATAAGATTTGTTAGTATGGCTTTGTGACTCACTGAACTATGTGCACATTTTGGAGATCATTAGGTCATGGTAACCTAAAGGATGAGTGGTGAATTAGGAACATGAGTACTAAAGATGGAGTGGATCCTAGTTAGTATCACATTTACTTGGTAGTTACTAAGTTTGGATCTAATAAGGGGAGCTTGTTGAATCTAGGATTTGGCAAGCGAGACTTGTCAAATTTAGTTGTATGGTTATACACACATATACTGAGGAATGTTTATTCATTAATTTAGTATACATTGGAAATGTATTATTTTGAGTTATTATTCATCATAATACTTATTAGGAGCTATGTAGAGTAGCGATGGTATTGAATTATACACATCATTCTTGGCAGGTTTTCCAAGCACTTTTTTCAAAATGAGAAAAACACACTCTAGGATAGAGAGATGTGTAGAGGAACTAGGAAGCTTTGTGTAACTTTTCTAGCCATTCATTGTGGATTTTATGATTATTGCATGTGATTTTTGGTAGAAGATTAAATTTAGAAAGTTAGTAAAATTCTCATTGAGATATGTGGGACCCTTCAAGGTGTTAGAAGTGGTCAATCCTATAACATTTAGGCTTGCATTGGCACCATCCTTAGCTTTATTGAATAATGTATTTCATATTTTTTATATCAAAAAGCATATAGCTAATCCTTTACATGTGTTGGATTAAAATACTTTGTAGGTTATGGAACCTAGGGTGGTCTGTTAGAACCAATCAGAGTAAGTGACACTCACAAACTTTGTTTGTTATGGGACCAATACTTTGAGAGTATTTCTACTTGTGAGAACTATGGTGAGTTCTACAGGTGAATTTCACATTTATTTATTTGATTTGATGTTTCATACTATGTTATTTTTTTATTGAATAATATTTTTAGTACAAAACTTATGATTGAATAGTATCATCCAGGATGACGACTAAATTTAGGGGGAAAGATATTACATCATAATTTTTTTCTAAGCAAATTTATTTGATTATCTATGGATTTTATATAGTTGACATCTTTATTTAATTATTTCTATATAATCTATAAGTCATATACTATTATGACGCAATTGTATGTTACTTATATTACATGATTTCATTGATATGAGTTAGTTGTAGTGTATATTTTTTATATTGTGATCATGTTGACTTATTATTTTAGCATTATATTATGATATATATGTCATGATGTTATGAACTAACTATTTTCTTATTGTGAGTTTGACATAGGAGAGGCTCATTCCTCAGATCATGATAGAGGGAGAGCATCATCGGAGAGGATGATGTAGATGGAATTGTTGGGAGATGATAGAGGAATGGTTAGAACCCTACACACACCATACTATATAGCATATTCTATATGCATTGTTTGAATGGTTAGCATAGTGTCTTTTTAGATGCTATTTGTATTTGGATAAATGTTTTTGCATACTAGTTACATGTTAATTATGATTTATGCCTAGGTGGAATTAACCTTATGTGATTGTGTTTATGTCATGCTACTGTGTTGATAACTATTAATATTTTTAGAAAGATAGTTTTTCATAAACATGTATGTAGACTAACTCTCATGATTCTGGAATGTTTTACTACGTAAACTAGTTATCGTCATGATATCTCAAAAATATCATTATAGGGCTTAATACCTTAATACAAATAAATAAAAACTTGATATTAATATATAATGACTTAAAATAAATAGTTATCATTACCAAAATGGTGTTATAAATTATTAATTTTATATTTAATTAGCTATTAAATGTATAAAATATATATGTAAAAAATAGGAAAAGCCTCATTAAGGGGGAACAAAAAGGTAATGTGAATAAAACAAAGTAAAACAAAAATAAAGTCATTAAAAAAATAGAATAAAGATTTAAAGGCAAAATATATTCATAAGAAATAAATCACAACAAATTGGAAGTTTGAGGAAAATAATAAAACAAAAAATTCATGAAGAAAAAAAAGACAATTTTTAAAGTAAAGCACCACCATACTCCTTATAAAGAGATAGAAAGAAAGGACCAAGCTAGAAGGGGAGACAGAGGCAAAGAAGAAGACAAGGTGTGACATAGGAAAAAAGACCAGAATAGATCCAAAGATTAAATTTAGAGTAAAGGATTTTGGTGTTTTAACTTTGGCACTATTACCAGGTAGGTAGCGTAATTGCTTTATAAAACCATATATTGGGATGGATTGGTTTATGCATAAAAAATTCATAGTATTGAAATACATTTAATTATAACCAAGTGATTGTAAATTATCCCAATAGTAAATATATGTGTGAGGCACTGAGTGTATGCAACGTATATAGAACATATAATGAGCTGGGAATATATTTGTTTATATTAATATGATGAATTTTAGATAAATCTGAAAATATATTTATATCAAATGAAAATAAAATAAATATTTAAAGGCAAAAGATATTCATAAGAAAACAAAACAAATTGGAAGTTTGAGGAAAATAATAAAACAAAAAAATCATGAAGAAAAAAAAAGACAAGATTTAAAGTAAAGCGCCACCATACTCTTTATAAAGAGATAGAAAGAAAGGAACAAGCTAGAAGGGGAAATGGAGGAAAAGAAGAAGACAAGGTATGACATAGGAAGAAAGATGAGAATATATCTAGAGAATAAATATGGATCAAAGGATTCTAGTGTTTTAGCATGGGCACTATTACCAAGTAGGTAGCACAATTGATTTACAAAACTATATATTGGGATGGATTGGTTTATGCATAAAAAAATTCATATTATTGAAATACATGTAATTATGACCAAGTGATTGTAAATTATCCCAGTAGTAAATATATGTGTGGGGCACTGAGTGTATGCAACATATATAGAACATATAATGAGTTGGGAATATATTTATTTATATTAAGATGGTGATTTTTAGATAAATTTGAGAATATATATATATATATATATATATATATATATATATATATATATATATATATATATATATATATATATATATATATATATATATATATATATATATATATATATATCCAATTTATAATAAACATCTCATATTTATTCATATTTTTTATATAGACAATGAATCAATATGGTAAACCAAATTGACAATTTGAATAATGAATTTATTATATATGAGGAATAAAAAGGTCAAAGGGATATAATATATTAGACAATTATTATAGTTCGAGATGAGTATAGTTTGATGGATTAGTAAAATGATTTATATAATAATTTAAATAAATGTGTATATAAAACGACATGTTATGTATTATGTAATGATTCACATATTACGCATATGCAACTATTCATATATTACAATGACCTATTATGTAGAGAAATTTGTTATATTAAATTTTATATTATGCAGTGACTTATTTCCCCATAGTATTGAAATGATGTTAATACCATTGCCCATCCCTTAGATTTTTAAAGTATTAAATATGTGGTATTTACATAAATCTACTAGTAGAAGATAGCTATACATGGTATTAAATATATATATATATATATATATATATATATATATATATATATATTTGTTACACAATGAATTGTAGTGACCTATTTGTCAATCTATCCATGTTTATTATATATAAACAACGATCTATACATGTAGTTCAGAAGGGAAGAGGTCACATATCACCACACTTGCCTTATATATTATAACAACTAAAACAATGATTCATACACAACTATTTATATATTTAACAATAGAAAATTATAAATAATTGTAGTGATTTATGTATAAGTGGTACACCAAATATATAGCAATAGATATACAACATAACATAAACATAAATGCATCATCTGACAATTGCTTAGCAATGATCATTGAATGTGGAAGCAATTCACTATTAGGATTGCATGCCATTATTCAGAATTCATATTAATAAATTTATGTAATTATAGTGACACACACAATAATCACATTAACAGTATGGTACAAAATATTAGATTATAGATCTCATAACATGATATATAGCAGTATATTATTGTATTAAGGTATATCTAACGTTATATGCTATATATAGTCATACTATATTAATATATGGTATAGCAGTATATTACTATATTAAGGTATATATGATGTTATATGTTATATATAGTCATATTATATTAATATATGGTATTAATTAATATATTATATATTTTATACGCTATATTAATTAAATTCATATAACATCATATGAGATACAATATAAGTTAGATTTCATGATTATTGTATTTAATGTACGGTAAATATAGGGATGTATGGATGTAATATTAATAATAAGTTACTAGAAAATATTATTGTATATATCTATGTATGGGATGACTTGTATAATTACAGGGATGATATAGGTTCTTTATTAAAAATACATTATAAATGTCCATATAGCGAGTGGTTAGACTATCATAAAAGCTAATTAATATAAGATGTTGAATCTTGTAGTATAATTTGGACTTGAATAGAAGAGTGAACTATGTGTTAAATGTTCCTCATGGATCCGACGATTAATTCTAATACTAACATAGTAATGTGAAAGTTCAGTATTAAATATCATATTGCTTGTGCCCTCTTAGCTTGAAATGATGAATATAAAACTCTTCATCCATAAGTATACTTGTATTAATAATGTATTATTAAGTACTGATATAGTGGTTAGTAGTTGGTATATGCCATGGCTATTTCATTAATTATTAGTATACTTATGGACTATGTGTGTTGTTACTGATGAGTACACTATAACATAGACTACTAATACTTATTAAGAATTATTGGTTAGTGTATTTTATAGTGTTCCATTTTAAGCTTGTGTATGATATGTACCATGAGAATTTTAATATGTATAAGGGAGTATACATAAATAGCTTGTGTATATAAATATATTAGGATACATGCCTATATAATAGATTTTGACTAGTATATTTTCATGGCTTTGGGTTGATTCAAATATCTGTGTATTTGATAAAACTTTTATGTATCATATAAGAGAAATTTGGATATTGTCAAATATTTATATGCAAACCTTGATATGAAAGACTATGTAGTCTTGAGAACTTGCATACAGAGTTATATATGATTTGATTATATTAGAGTAAAATTCTATTTAGATAGGGATAAAAATTATGAAGGAGATTTACATTATATAATCCCTTATCTTATAAATATCATAAATATACTTTGTGAACAAGTAAGTTATAATGATTGTGGAAATCATAGGGAGTTCTTGATTAGATCTATAAATGACTCTTAGAACACAATAGTGAAAAATTGTGTGTGGTTCATATTATGAGTATATTAATATGTTAAATTATTTAGACTTATATTTAACATATATTAGTGCAAATGTGATGTGTGCCTATAAGTTATAAGTAGTATGTAGTTTAAACATAGTATATACACAGTTTGTATAAACTATACTTGCTTGCTTATTATTTAGGATTATAAAACATTTGATTCTTGAAATGGTTAGACTGGTTGTTCATAATTGGGTAGTTGTGCTCATGAACAATGAACTATAATATTATGGGATGTCATAGAGTAAATTATATTATAAGAATTAGAAATTTATAGTCTAAATGTATGTTATACTTGGGTGGTACAAACTGTAATTGTTTTGTATATTATAAATGATATTTTAAATATTCATTCATATGCTTGACGGATTAAATGTATGGGTTTATCTTTTTTTATGAATGGTAGTAGAAAATATTGTATTATGTATACTTACAAAAATTAGAATATGCAACCTAATATATATATATATATATATATATATATATATATATATATATATATATATATATATATACATACATATATATATATATATATATATATATACATATATATATATATATATATATATATATATATATATACATATATACATACATATATACATATATATATATGTATGTATGTATGTATGTATGTATGTATGTATGTATGTATATATATATATATTACTTGATTGGTATAATCTACACTTGTTTATTTATTAATTATGTAATAAATGACATTGAGGAGATTCATTCATACATTTAATGGACTAAATGTATGCATTTGATTATTCCATGCTTAGCATGTTTTGTGATTTTTAGTAAGAATTAATCTATATGAATCTATTGGTTATATTTATGTTAACCAAATATTGTATTGTTGGTACTGAGTATGTAGTGATACAGACTTCACTAGCTTACTAGCATCACAATACTAGATAAAAGTAATATGATGAAGTGGAGTGTATTAAATTTACTGATCATAGAGATCAATAATTATTTGAAAACTTTGGCCAAATTAATGTTAGTGTGGCATTTTTATTTCATGTGCATGATTTACATGTTTGTGTGATACCTTGTTAGAATGGGTTTCTTTATGGTACACTATATATTTTTCTAAAAAATATACAACACACAGGTACTAGCTTGTCTCTCTAGATTTTTGCATCGTCACTATAGACTCATCTATGAAGGGAGGGCCAATCCATGATGGGGAGTTTTTTAGGGGATTGATGATCCATTTTTGGTGTGTAAAAATATTTGGATAATGCTCTCCCTCCACACAATATTACTTATTTGGAGATGACAATTGATATTGCTAAAGATACTAGAGTTTGGGAAGTCATGCTCCATGAAGCTTTGTATCTTATATCTTATAATGTATTTATTATTATTATTGATAAATTAATATAATGATATGTAATTATTTACTTATGTTTACTTTGAAAACAATAGATAAATTGTTGTACCAACTATGGTTGGGTATTTGTAATTACTTTCCATATTTGGTTATGGTGTGTTTCATTTGTTGATATTGATCAATGACTATTAGATGACACTTTCTTATTTATAGTTAATATGCTTATATTTTTATATATAGATCAATAATTATATTATTATGGTTAATTTTAATGAAAGAATGCATTGATTAGATTAAAAAAATTATCAAATTTTTAAAAGTCAAACCTAATAGGGTTGTTACACAAGATTTCCTTGCAATTTTATTTATTTTTTTCATTTATTTTGTAACTTGTAAGCCAAGGACTATGGATTCATATAAAATAATATTATTTGTGTATTAAAATATAATTTAAATGATAAAGTAAAGAATATATCACTTGGGGACACAAGGACAACATGTGCACATGTGCTAGTTGAATAAAATATGCCATCAAATTAAAGTGTCTAGATATCATTGGGACAACTTTATACTACTTAAAGCATATTAAAATCATTCTCTAACATCATTATATAGTTTTATATTTATGCATATTCATATAGAATATTAACTATTGGATATTCCACCCTTCTTACTATAAACTTGGTTTTAATTTTGGGATACAATCAATACTTGAATTCAATTAGCAAAATCATGGTGTGAGATAAGTCCATCTAAATATATTTGAATAATTATATATATAAACACATTCCTATCAATATAATTTATGCAACATGAATGTATTCCACCAAGATAGTAATTTTTAATCTTTTTTCAGGAAAGAGATCAAGGAAACTTGAGCATCCTTGATTTGTCTAATCAAATTTACCTATTTGCCTTATATTTAATAACAATGGACAAACATTTTGGTGAAAGTAATATCTAGGGTATAATATTCTTTAGTTTTCATTAAAATTTCTAAGTTTCTTATATTAATTATATAATTGCTTACCTTACATCCTTTGAGGAAAATGGAGATATAAAAATCTTTCTATTTTTCTAGCTTTATAAGTATTAGTAGCCATGGAATTCAAAGGTATTGAAGAAGATGAAGTTTCAAGGATTCCTTTAAAGCTTATCTTATTTATATTGGGTATTTTTCCTTTGATGAACTTAGCTAGTCTATCTAATTAGTTAGGATTTGACTTTAGGACTTGACTTGAGACATTTGTGTCTTGATTTTACTTACGTGATTGATAATGTCAAAGGTTGGTATACTAGTAGAAGGTGGAGGAACAAAGTTGGGGGTCAAAAAAGGTGATGTACTTGGGAATATGTTATTTTTAAAAATGGCCTATGCCATTTTTTCTTCAAAATTCTTGTCTGATTTTGTTTGGTTTGGTAATTAGACTAAAGGGCATATGCCCTTTTCAAAAAGGGTGTACACCATTTGAAACCCATGTTTCAAAAGGAAATGTATTTTTTTCAAAACTTTGGAAGGAAATTGTATACACCCTTTGGTAAGATGTTTTTAGGTGTTTATTAGTGTGAGTTTATGTTAGTGTTAGTATATATTTAGTAAAATAAATATAAATTTAATTTATATTACATTTTATATTCTTATAATTTAAATTTATTTTACCTTTACCAAATAAAATAAATTAGGGCCACTCTGAATCTTCTAAAATTTATTCCAAAGTTGTAGGAGTTATCATTTAAAAGTTAGACTTCTAAAATCCATTTAGTCAATATTTTGGTTTTAGAATTTCAGTATTAGAAACTAACTAATATATTGGATTTATTAAGATATACAATAAATTATGGATGTCACTAGTTGAGATAGATATAGGGAGCCATATATATAGATAGGGGCTTCGGTTTGTATTGATTAAGATATAGATAGGTCCTATACTAACAAAAATTTAGATTATATATAATATGATGGGATGGAGCATGCATGGATGCATCGAGCTATCTCAATGGATCCATCTACCCCTTGAATAAAACCTAGAATGTTATTCCCATATTATATTTATAGCATTTTTTTTAATGTTAACACTATTATAGGTGGTGCTATTTCCAAATTGAGGCCCTTCCATTCTCTGAGTATGTCTTGGTATCTAATACAATAAGTTAAGGTATAACATAAGAATGTCCCATACCATAAATATATGGTGGAAAATATTTTGAAGTCCCTATATTGATCTCAAGCATGATTTAACCAATAAGTTAAGGTAATCATTCCCTACCTACTTCATATATGCCAAATAGTAAGGCAAGGTAAGTTCACATTCTTGATAACTAGCTTTTTTTCACCAATAGTATATCAAGGGAAGCTTTCCTTCTTGATAGATAAAAAGTTAGTAAGGTATATATTTAAAAGGAGTATTTCCTTATAGATATATGGCTTTGATTTTATTTTGGATTAAGGCATATCTATCAATGGAAGTTTATTTCTATATTGATATATTTTTTCTTTCCCTACCTACTTAGCTATGCCCTATCTGATAAGGCAAGGGAATCTTTCTTCTTGATATATATATATATATATATATATATATATATATATATATATATATATATATATATATATTCATGTCCTACCTAATTATATTTATAAAATATATTCTTAGCTATCAAGGGAATTTTTATTCTTGATCTATATCTTGAATATATTCTTTGACTATCTACTTAGTTATGGCATACCTACTTAGCTTTTGTAGTTGGCAAGGGAAACTTACTTTTGAATAGATAGAATAAGAAAAAAGTTTCCAATAATGTTACGTATGGAATAGATAAATACCATTGAATATGACCTACCTATTTTTTCTACTTGAGTATGCCATACCTACTTTATCTACTTGAGTATGACCTACTTGATTGAATACCCAAGCCACATCTTGATCTTGACTATGCCCTACCTAAATACCTGAGCTATATCTTAATCTTGACTATGTCCTAACTACTTTATTATACTTGATTATGTCATACATAATTTAAAACTACCTAAGTTTTCCCTACCTACCTATCCTTCTTTCCCTACCTACTTTAGTATTTCATACCTATTTGAGTTACGTACTCGAGTATGCCCTACTCAAATAAATACCCAAGCCATATCTTGATCTTGATACTCATATCTAATATTGACCATATCTATCTTACCCAAGACATATCTTGAATACCTAATACCCAATTGAATACCAAAGACATACCTTGAAAGGAGAGGGGGCATTATCATGCTTGAAAATTAGTAGAGGGGGCATTATCATATCAAGGGATAAAAGATAGGGGACATTAATAAGGGATTCTTGAAAATTAGGAGAGATGGCATTATCACCTATATAGAAAAAGGAAAAGGGGAATTTTAAAAATCTATATATTTAAATAAGAGGGGGGATTCTCACTTATATAGATGGAGTGAATAGGGATGATCAAGAAAAAGGATTAAAGGAAAATTTGGGATAAAATCCTAAATAATTTGTGGAATTTTTGATTAATGGGTCTATCGATATGCATAAATGACTAGACTATAGGATATGGATTGTATCATACTTATACTCCTAATATGATTACTTATACATGATAGCTACCACATATAAAGTACTTCATATAGATATGCAATCATTCATACATGAAATTTACCTGTAGTCATTATATAGTCCCTCATACCGAACATGAATGTGGCTAATCACCTAGTACACTCCATTAAAAATAGAAAGAATAAAAACACTATTTAAGTGTCATCCTAAAAATATATTATTCAATTTAAAATAAATTAGATATATGGGTCAATGTAGGAATACTTCAATTTCAATCTCATGCATGTATGCCCTGACCACTTTAATCCTAACTCACATAGAATAGAGTCATCTCTTATCATTACAAACTCACATTAGACACTACCACTACTACTTAAGGTACGTAAGAGTGATTTTGAGCCTTATTTTCTTAGATTCATATTAAATCACTCATATCATTATCTCCCTCTCCCAAAACCATATGAAGAGAGGGGGTCAAGCACATAAATCATCATTTACCATTTCAATCACTCCCTCATCATTAGTCATCATACCTCATCCCCATCTCATCAACCCTCATTGTCTTCCATCATCTTAATCACTCCTTGATCATGCCTAATCACTCCCTCAACAACTTCATCATCCTTAGTTATCCCTAGTTACTCCTCATCATCCCTCATCATCCCTAATCATTCCTAATCACTCCCTTAATGACCCTTATTATCCATAATCATACCCTAATTGACCTTTATCATCCATAATCACTCCCTAATTAACCCTCATTTTTTCTCATCATCCCTAATAATTTCCCCTCAATATCCCTCATAATCCCTAATCAATCCTTCATCATCTCTAGTCATTCCATCATCATCTAACATTAGCCTTCATCATCAATAATCACTCCCTCCTCATCCCTCCTCATACCTCCTTATCCCTAATCACTACCTAATTAGACCTCATCATCTCTAATAAATCCCTCATGAACACTTATCATTTATCATCATCCCTCATTATCCCTTATCATCACTTATGACTCCCTAATTGACCCTTATCATCCCTCATCATCCTTAATAAGTGCTTGATCATTCCTCATCATCCATAGTCACTATCATCATCCCTCATCATTACTAATCTCTCCCTCGTTATTTTTAATCTCTCCCTTAATTTCCATTATCGTCCCTAATCACTCCCTCATCAACCCTCATTGTTTCTTATCCTTCCTAATCAATCCATCATCATCACTCATTGTCCCTCACCATCCATTATCAATCCCTCATCATCCCTCGTTATCCACACTGAGTACCTCATCATCCCTCATAGTCATTAATAGTGGATGTAGTGGCTTCCCACTTGTATTCAATTGGTTTCTATTCTAATTCATAATTTTCTCACTCAAATAAGGCTCAAATATGGTGTTGAATAAATTTTATCATTGTGAATTGGAAATTAATATGTTCATGATTCACACTATTAATTGCTATAATATATATCATGATCTCAACTCAATATTAACATCTCTATCATGATCATGATCTCCACTATCATTTTCACTATCATTGGCCAAAACATCTATCATGATTGAGTAGATCAGGAATTATTATCAAATTCAAAATTGGTGATGTAAAGTCATAAATTTTGGAGGTCATAAATTTTAATCCATAACTCTGTTTGAGCTCTCATTTACATCAAAATGACCATATTGATAAGTTTAATGTAGGCATAACCCACCCTATACAATTAGGAACATTTTCAAAACTTTTTTGGAGGCCAACATAACCATATAAAGGTCTAAAACTATTTTTTTATTTTTTATATTTTTAAAATTAGCATATTTTTTAAATCATACATAAAATTTAGTTTAAATTCATATTTTTGGTTAATTTTAATGTTTAGGAGATATTTGGAGATTTTTAGGGATACTCAACCTTCCATGAAAAAAATTCTATAATAGTAGCGATTAAAAATAACAGGTCATGTTTGTATATTTTTGAATCTTTCATGTAAAACTCCAATTCTGACTTGAGGTTTATTTGTGCTCTTTTATGTAATTATTTTATGCATTAAATATGAATCAATACAGGTTATTATTTTTGAAGTTTTGTATATTTTGCCTATTGATTTTTTTGCCTTGATAGTATTTGGGTTCATTGTTTGGTATCAAAGCAAGTTTGATTCTTGAAGGTGTAAGATATGGTGAGAGGATGAGGAGGAATTAATCAAATGAATAGGAATATTCAAGAGCTTTAGAGGAAAGTGGAATAATTAAATATAATTATTGTAAATCAAAGATAGAGGAGAGTGGAAGATAAAGTAGAGTAAAAAAAAATCATAAAGATGAAATTTAATAAGAGGATTAACAATAGGAACATCCACCATAAATGGAAGAGAGGATGGTTATGGATTCAGAGGGAAGGAACAAAGTAATCAAGGTTGACATTCTAGATTATAGAGGAATTTTAAAAGCAAAGGACTTGATAGACTAGATGAATAGCATGGAGAAGTTTTTTGAATGTAAAAATTTGAGAGAAAACAAGAAAGTAAAGTTTTCATGTATAAAATTTAAGGGTATTTCAATGATTTGGTGGGATCACCTACAGAAAGAGAGATGGAGAGAAATTAAAGATAATATCAACTCATGAAAAAATATTAAGAATACGCTGAGGGAGAAATTTTTTCCTATGGATCATACATAAACCCTATATAGAAGATTCCAAAATTTAAGGTAAAAATATCACAATATACAAGAGTATACAAATGAGTTTTATAATCTTTCCATATGAGTGGAGCATGAAAAAATAGAAGAATAGATGAATGCAATGTATATAAATGATTTGAAGTTTTCTATTCAAGATTAATTAAGCATGCATATAATACTTTACATGGAGGAGAATTATCATTTATCTTTAAAGGTAGAATAAAAATAAAATAGACAAATTTTTAGAATATCATATCACATTGGCCCAAGAAGAGGACAATGTCCTCCAGCAAGGGGATGAGGTGGATTCAATAACACTAGATGTGGGTTTAATTACACTAGAATATAATCATCACATGGTTTAGGAAAAAAAATATAATAGACAAGGGTTTCAATACTATCAAAGAGGAAGAGTATTTTAGAGATGATGAGGCTATGGTGGTGCCAAGAATGGTTTTGAAATCAACACAGATCATATGTTTTTTATAGATGTGGAGAAGAAGGACACATAAAATTTGAGTGTCCACACTCGCAAGATCAATAAAGAAGGAAATAAGTTCACCCAAAAGTGAATTTAGTTGAAGCTAAGATAGAAGATCAAAATATTAAAGTTGAAGTAGAAGATTTGGAGAAAATGTCAGCATGAGGAGAACAATTATTTCTCCAAGGAAAGAACATGTGCATAATAAATAAGGTGGTGATGCATGGCTATGGAAAAATATTTTTAAAATAAGGTGTAATTTAGGAGGTAAGATATGTAATGTAATTATAGATGGTAAAAGTTTTAATAATATGGTTTTTAAGGACATGATTGAGAAGCTAGGTCTACAATATGAAAAAACATCCTTTTCCTTATTGGATTTCATGGTTAAAGAAAATGAATGAAGTTATAGTAGATAAAAGGTGATTAATAAATTTTTATAAAGGAACAAATTACAAGGATGAAATATGGTGTGATGTTATACCAATGGATGCATACCATGTGTTATTGTGAAGGTCATGGAAATTTGGTAGAAAAGTAATTCATGGAGGAGAGAAGAACACATATACCTTCTATAAAGGTGGTACAAAGGAAGTTTTATTACCTATTAAAGAATAATGGAAGGCATAAAACATGATATCCATAAAATAATTTATCAAAGACATGAAGATGATAGTTTGCTATTATGCATTAGTATAAAATAAAGAAGAAATAAAAGTGGTGAAAATACCAATATAATCAACAAAAGTGTTGAAAGAATATGTAAATGTTATACTTGATGAGTTACTAGATGGTTTACCACCAAATAGAGACATTCAAAATTATATATATTTTATTATATAATAAACTATACCCAATCAAACAACTTATAATATGAGTTCAACAAAACATATAAAATTGAATAAACATGTTACTAAATTGGTGAGAAAGGGTGTAGTAAGGGTGAACATGAGTCCATGTGCAACACTAACATTTCTAATCCAAATAAATATGGAGTGTGGAGGATGTGAAAAAATAATATTCAAGACTATGGATGGATTATATGAGTGGAAGGTGATGCCATTCAATTTATCTAATGCACCCAACACATTTATGAGGGTGATGAACACAGTGTTATGAGATTCTATTGGTAAGTTTATGGTGGTTTATTTTGATGATATTTTTATATTCAATAAGATTAAATAAGATCACTTAAGGTATTTTAGAGTGGTATTAGTGTTGATAAGGAAGGATAATCTCTATGAACATTTGAATAAGTGTAGGTTTATGTAGAACAATTTGGTATTTTTAGGATTTTTAGTTTCAATAGATGGTGTAAAAATGGATGAATAAATGGTAAAGGCAATTGTTGAGTGGCCTATTACAAATAGAATCAAGAATGTAATAAGTTTATATGGTTTATATAATTTTTATATAAATTTCATTAAGAATTTTATTAGTATTATTCCACCAATAATAAATTATATGAGAGGAAAAGAATTTGTGTGGACAAGATCAACAATAAAAAGCTTTGAGTTTTTGAAGAAGAAGATTAAAGAAAAACCTATTATAGTATTACTAAAATTTAGAAGTTTTTTTGAGGTTTATTGTGATGCTTCACATGTGGGAATTAGTTAGGGTAAATTTGAGTAGTGAATATTCATTAATTCATGAATATTCTAATTTTTGGATTTTGATTTTAGTGATTTTTTAGGGTCAATAGATGGGATCAAATCATCAAAATTTTAGGTATATAAATTATTTTTGGGGTAATCTCACCAACCCTTTATAATAATATATAATATTGCACTTCAATTTTCTATATATATAGTACAACCACCCCTTGATATCAAACAAGCTAACAAGTAGAACTGGAGTCAGGGGACCATAGAACCTAACGATAGTGTTGAAAGGAGGAACCAAATGATAGTGAAAAATGATAATATCTTCATACTTATGATAGTTCCAAATGAAATCACTGAATGGTAATATAACACGATAGTGTTGAATGAGAGTATCAAATGATAAAGCTAAAAATTAGAAAGCTGCTACTACCAAATGACATAAGCAATCTATAGTATCTACTCTTTGATCGAATGACTAAACCAAATGGATTTAAATATTACCTATAATAAATAATAAATTAAAAAATTCCCAAAACCTAAATATTATTTCATATTTGGATTCATCTCGAAGAGCTATGCAATTTAATTTTTTTTATCACAATCTAAGTCTATATGTAAAAGTTATGGCCTCCAAAAGTTGGCAGTCATTTTCATTGTTTGGTTATGTAATTCAGTTG
Source organism: Torreya grandis (assembly GCA_037957365.1). Lineage (NCBI taxonomy): Eukaryota > Viridiplantae > Streptophyta > Pinopsida > Cupressales > Taxaceae > Torreya > Torreya grandis. Next base: position 1,486,274 of record JARHVA010000454.1, on the reverse strand, counting down.
TGTCATTCAGTTATGTCATTTAGTTAAGTCATTTAGTGGTTTCATTAGGTTTCAACTGAATGACATAGATTAATAGTTGAAACTAAATGCCACAACTAAATGACATAACCAAATGACATAATCGAATGATGCAACTGACTGCCAACTTCTAGAGGTCATAAATTTTACATATAGACTTAGATTGTGATGGATTTTTTTAAAATTGAATATCTCTTCAAGAGGAATAAAAATATGAAATAATATTTAGGTTTTTAGAATTTTTTAATTTCTTATTTGTTATAAGTAAGATTTAAATCTATTTGGTTTAGCCATTCAATCCAACCATTCAAAGTGGTCATTTAGTTCATCCATTCAATGAGATTGTTTAGTGTGGCCTTTTGGTGGTTATATTTATTTTGGTGTAGTCAAATAGTTTTATGATAAAAATAATAAAATTCTTATTTTACTCCTTGATAATCATTATAGATTCACCATTTCCCATCAAAGATTCTCCATGACTACGAAACAAATTTTTCCAGATTCACCAAAAAATTTCAATAGGTTTTCTAGTAGGGATCTTAAAATTAACCCTACAATCAGTGTTATGTTGAGTTAATAAGGGAAGCCAATGCCATATATCAATGAGAAATTAAATGAGTTAAGAAATAAGTATTCTACATATGATGTTTAATTTTATGCCATTGTACAAGAATTAATACATTGGAGGCATTTCTTGGTGCCTAAGGAGTTTTTCCTATTTATAGATCATTAGTATTTGAAGCATGTGAACACTTAAAAGAAGTTAAATAGTAGACATATAAAGTGGGTGTCTTTATTTCATGGATATACCTTTATTTTAAATTATAAAGTAGGAAATTAAAATTGGGTAGTTAATGGTTTGAGCAGGTGAGTGGGCTTGTTAACTTCTATGGTGAGTGAAGTAGTTGGATTTGAAGTTGAGTACATGAAATTGATCTAAATTTTATAAATATAATTGATAAATGTATAAATAAATTAATAGGTGAGACAAATAATATTTATGATGAATACCTTATACAAGATGGTTAACTCTTCAAATGGAAATACTTATGTATTCCATTTGGGTCTCTAAGAGACAATACTATAAGAGAGTTACATAGTGGTGGTTTGGATGGAGATTTTGGTAAGACAAAGATAATAAATTTGGTGGAGGTGAAGTATTTTTGGCCAAATATTAAGAAATATGTGACTGGATATGTTTCAAGGTGCTTGATATGTTAGATGGCTAAAGGACATGCACATAATATAGAGTTGTGCATGCCATGACTAGTTCCTAAAGGACCACAGATAAATTTGAGTATGGACATTGAGTTGGGGTTACCAAAAAAACATAGAGGTAATTATTAAATATTTATTGTTATAAACGATTTTTCTAGGATGGTTCATTTTATTGCATGTAATAAATCAATGATGCCACTAGAGTTACAAAACTATTATTTAAGGATGTTGTGAGATCGCATGGTGTTCAAACAACCATTATGTCAGATAGGGATATAAAATTTATAAATAATTTTTGTGGGACTTTATGAAAGAAGATGGGAACTAGGATACAATTAAATAGTGCATACCACCTATAAAAAGATGGATAAATAGAAGTTTTGAACAAGAGATTGGGAAATTTATTGAGATGCATAGTTTGAGAGAAGCCCAAGTAAAGAGATGGACTTGACATTACCACAGGTTGAGTTTACATATAATAGTTTAGTGAATATGTCAGGAAGAAAATAAGCATTTCATATTTTTTATGACATAAATCCTATTGGTGTTTTAGATTTGGTACATTTACCAATTAAAAAATAAGTTAGTGATGATGCAGAAGCATTTTCAGAGCATATACAATAGTTGCAGAGAAGAAGTGATGAAAAATATACATGAAGTAATGAAAAATATAAAGCATCGAAAAATGTTAGAAGAATGTCAAAATTATTTTAAGGACATTTAGTGAAGGTTTACTTGAGGAAATAAATATTTACAACATGCACATACAATACTCTGAAGAACAATAAGATTGCTTTGTACATAATTGTGAATAAAATTAAAGACATTACTTATGAGGTGAGTATACCACAAATTTTTCATATATCTATAGTATTTAATGTTTCATATTTATATTATTTCCATGGAAAATATGGTGAATGGGAAGAAGATGAAGAAGTATATTGGTAGTCACAGGTACCAAATAAGAAGAAAGAAAAGATAGTGCAGGTTCTTGATAAGAAGACAATGAACACAAGCCAATGAAGTTATAATATGTATCTGGTATAGTGGGAAGTATTAAAACACATAGATAATACATGGATTTTAGAATGATATCTAAAGAAGATTAAAAATAATAAATGGTAGGTGTACAATTAGAGAAACTCACAAGAGTTGAGTTATTTTCAACCAGAGGAGAATGATGCAGAATCTAAACTTCTAAGGGCCATAACTTTTGATCCATAACTCCATTTGATATTTCCTTTACACCAAAACAATCATCTCAAAAATTTAAATTAATCCATAACCTGACATATCTAGTTAGGGATGTTTTAAAAACATTTTAGATGCCATACGTGACCATATGTGGGTCTAAAACTAAATTTTAATACTTTTTTATTTTTTTATCTTTCTAAAAAATTGTCATAATTTTGTGACCAGACAGGAACTTTAGTTCAAATTCATATATTTTCAAACTTGAGATAAAGATTGTACAAAATTGATATTTATAATTAGTTGATAAATACTTATAGCACTTTGATTAAAATTGGGGCCTAAAATTTGGAAAAAATGGTTTCAAAAAATGAAAAGGATGGGTTGGAGGGAAAAATATTGGAATGGGGGGGGGGGGGGGGGTGCGGGTGGGGAGGACATAGAGGGAGGATGAATTCAAAATGAATTTGGGAAAATTAATTGCATGGATGGTTAGATAGCTACCTTTTTTTTTTTTTTGCCTTGCAATAAAATTCTAAGATGAATAGGCAAGCAAGATTTGAGCAACCTATTTTTTAATTTAGCATAAAACAATAATCACCAATAATATGAAATAATCATGATGAATATTTGTGATTTATGCATAAGGACTAAAAATATTTTAATTTGTGCAAAATAGAGTGCATCATGACATGGAAAAAACATAATCACACTATATTGTAATAAACATAATAATTTTAACTCAAAAATGATAAAAATAAAGAAAAATAAATAATTGTAAAAAATATGAATGCAAAAAAAAAATTTACACCAACAAAAATGAAAAATGTATGATAAAAAAATTAAATGACAAGACACTTGGGAAGACAATAAAGATTAATAAATCTTAACGAAGATAAGTTAAGCACAATGATGATAAAACATAGGTGAAAATAAAAACTAAAGAGATCAACACATAAAAATGAAGCAAATGACATGACTAACATCCTAGGATAGTTTGGAGACTTTTGGTAGCCAAAATTTATGAAAAAATTGAATGATGAATGAAGAATCCCTGAGATAACCATGTGATTTTAGATATAAATGTGAAAAAGTGAAATCACATTTTAGATGAATGGAGATGATGGAGATAGTGGCCAAACTAACCCTAGGGGCCCCATGTCCCCAAGTGCTACCTACATAGTTTAAATGTTATTACCATTAAAAATGGTGTCAAAAACCATGATAATGGAGATAGACTTCAATCCACATGTAGTTTTCCTAGAAAGTGGGGGAAGAAAAAGTAATGGGGAAATGATAAGATGAAATAGATAGGAGGTGAAGAAAAAAATTTACTAAAAAAATAGAGAGAATTTATTTCAAAATGGTGAGAGCATGGACAATAAGAATAGTTGAAAAAGTGAAAGGGCCTAATGGAGAGAGAATAAGAGATAGGAAAGGATTGGGAGAAAAGATGAGTTTCCACCTATTTAGTGATGAGATAATCATAGTGTCCACTTCATCTAAATTAAGAGAGAGATAATAGATAAGTGGACACTCATATAGTGATGGATATAGTCATAGTATCTACTTCATCTAGGGTTAGAATACGATGCACTTCAAAAAAAAAATGAATATAGGTGTACCATTAGTTTAAGAAGAGAAAAGATTAACATGAAGATGATGATAACATAGACAAAGAACATTAGGTTTTGGATATGTAACAATGAAGGATGATGTGGCCAACATGAGTGAGGAAGCTATGTGAATTCAAGAATGAATAATAATCAAGTTGATGTATAGATAGGATGGTGAGGATGATGAGCTAAGAGATAGTGGATAATGTAACTTTGGGATGAAATTGTACAACCAGTTCTATAATTTGAAAAAGGGGTGGAAAATAGATTTGAGGTGAAGGGAGTAATTAGAGAAGGACAAGGCATAGAAAGAGTACCCATGCACAACATGTAGAGACATTGAAGGAAAAAATGGATGCAATTTAAGTAGGAAACGTAATAAGATTTCATGCATCAAAGGAAGAGAGTGGAAGGCATGGAGATGGATGTAGGAATATTATAAACTAGTGACCGTACCCTAATTAGTGAGGATCTTGAGTGATAATGGATGAATGTGAGGGAGATCCAATAATAGACGCTGAGTCAAATGATGGAAAGGATATGGATGAAGGATTATGGATAAGATAGTGAGGTCACAAATAAAGAGGATGATGAATATGGATAATGGTGTAAGAATCCTGACATAAAGAATAGAAAAAAAAGATTTTGAAGCACAAGTAATTACATAAAGTGAAATTAGGGAGGATGGTAAAAAATGAAATGAAATGGATAAAATATAAGAAAAAAATTTATTAGATGGGGGTGAGAGGAATGTGTTAAAAAAAGTAGATTAAGGAATTGCAAGTGAATGGGAAAAAATGTTAGAAAACATACATGAGAATGAGATGATGAGATTTAGTGCATGAAATAAAATGAGTGAAAAGAGGTCTAAAAGAGGTCAAGGAGAAAATTATTTGGTGATGAAAATGAAAAACAAGGAAACACATGGAAGAAAAGAAAATGGGAGGGAAAAGGAGTGGATGAAGGAAACAAAAAGGATGATAGGAGAGTGAAGAAGAAGGTGGTATCATGACCAAATAAGCATAGATAGGAGAAATGAGGATAGGGAAGGAGATGAATAATGAAGTAAATTAGATGGTGGTGGTGGAGATGAGAATGGTATGTAATATGTGAAAGGGTTTAATAAAAATGGGGGGGGGGGAGTAGAAGACGGGTGGACAAGAAGGTGAAGAGATAGGGTGAGTGTCAATCATATTGTTTGAAGAGATTGATAGGATGAATGGGTGATTAGAAGAGATTACAAGATGAAACGTTGTCAGGTGGTGAATAAATAGTGGATATAAAATGGAAAATGGATGATAAGAGAGTGAAGAATCAAAGTTACATAGAAAGATAATGAAGGGGAAATAGATGGAAATAAGAGATGGAGATAAGGGATAATAAGAATAAAAATGGAGGACTAAGAGTGTTCACAAGGATGCAAATCAGGAGAACTCACACAGATGAAAAACATAAGTGCATACAGAGATGGAAAGTGTAAAAGGGGAAAGCAAAGTGAAAAGGCTTACATAGGTAAGAAGAAAAGGGAAATTATGGAAGGATTGTCAAGGGATAAATATCTAGCTAGAAGTTAGTTATGGAGGAAAAAATAAGATAGGGAAGGTGCAAAGGATGAAAATAAAAAAAAATGTAAAAGTTGTGAGGAATGGAAAAGAAAAAAATGGTGGCACACAAAAGAAGAAAAGAGGTATGCGAAATATAATAGGGAATAAAAGAGAAGAAGAAGAATTGAAAATATGTGGGTTAGAAGAAACAAATAAAATAAAAATAATGCAAGATGCAAAAGATGGTAAAGATGAAAAAGGAACTGAGAATCAGAATGAAAATAACTTAGAAGCATTGAAAGATAAGAAGGTGGTAGCAAACAAGACAAAAATGCAAAAATATACATCATTGTGCAGGGGATGAGATGATGTGGAATTGGTGAGGAAAATAAAGTGATGAAGAGGGTATGAAAAACTACCAAGAGAAATGGAAAATGTTAAGGATGGTGAAAGAAGATGAAGGAGATAGACGACAGCGTTGGGAAAAAGTGGAGAGAGGGACAAAAATATGAAGAAGTGATTGATGGAGTGATCAAATAAATGTGCACAAGAAATTAAATTAAAGGTGACTAGGTGTCCAAAAAAGTGGAGTAAGTGATGGATTAAAAAGAGATAAGAGAGGTAGATGAGGAAGGCTTTCAATCCTCTTTTTAAAAGAGATTGACAAGCTAGAAAGTGGTTAAAAGAGATTGAAAAGCCAAAGGGGATGGGGTGAGGAAGTGATAGGTAGATAAAATAGAGGAGAAAGAGGAGATATGTGGGAAAGTAAGACAAAGGAAGGGGGTGGCTGAACTGACCTTAGTAATTGAGCACTTCTTACATAGTCTAAAAAGACCTTAGGCCAATGCAATTCTCCCAAAAAAGGAAGGAAAAATAAAGAGAAGGATTAGATGATATTAAAATATAAAGATGCTAAGAAAACTCCAAAGCTTCCTTGATGTAGGATTCCCTAAGCATGATGGCACTATTAGAAATGGGTAATCAATGAGAAGAAAAGACGAAGAATGGGGATGTTAATTATATGTTAGTGGCTAAACTTCCCTTGGAAGCAATGCTTACATAGTCTATGGACATTAGGCCAATGTAGTTCAACTAATATGAGAAGTGATGAGAAAATGGGTTAAATGATGAAGTGTTAAGTGTTTGATGAATAGATGAAGGATTTCCTTCACAAAAAAGATGAGTGAGTGAATGATGTCGAGTGGTTTTGAAAGATGGTTAAGTTGGTAAATGTGGGTAAGTGAAGTGTGTGTGTTTTTAGAATGTTTATTTCGAAATTGTTCATGAAAATGGATGAGATAACATTGGTTATATATAGTAAATTCCTATAACATGATCAAGGATATAGTTAAGAAAATACAAATATCATTCCCTAAGATAGGATGTGATGAAAGGGATGGCAAAACAAGTGACAAAGGATAGTGTAGTTTATACAAGTGACAACTATAATGAGATGCTCCCAAGTAAGTAGGATGGTTAAGGACAATGGATTACACATGGTGATAGAAATCTAGTTTTCACCATAGTACTTGTCCAAAGTTACAATAAATTAGTTTTCACTTGTGGATGAACTATTTTTCTCTCCACCTTTTTTTGACTTTTTTATAAATTTTTTTGATTTTAATTTATTTGATTTTTTATTTTTATATTTTATTTTTATGTTTTTGATTTTTGGATTATTGATATATTAAAAATATGTAACATGATAGATATGCATGAAGCTTTATGAATGCGCTAAGAGTTTTTTGTAGGTGATGACCTAGTTTTTTTTACACAACATATGACTTACAATCTGAAGCAAAGGAATGAAATGGGGAATAGGGTGTGTATGAAATGGTGAAGTCAAGAATCAAAAATTAAAATTTCACATGGAAAAGGAAGGTGACCTAATCTATAAAAACATGGGGAAAAAATTACTTCTTTCTAAACTCATAAAATACTAACTTTATCAAATTTGTCTAGAGATAACTAGCCCTGATAGAATTGGTAAATGGGATAAAGTTACCCTTTTCAGCATAAACATATAGACAAGATTTTTTAAGAACTTTTATTTAGACACCTTTTGATTTAATACTTAATAATTTTATTTGTAACCCCTTAAACTTAGTCTCATGTGACTAGGAAGACACATGGATCATCACCAAAGGCTAGATGTAGGCAAGTAAGGCCATCTCTCACCAATGCTAACCCCACACAACTAGTGTGATGAGAGGGATCAATACCAAATATTAATGAAGTATGAAATATGTGGAATTTGAATTTAACATTGCAAAATCTTTTGATAAGGGTGTCTTTTTATTTGTAAGGATTTTACCCCCATGTCTTGGCCCCATGCAACTAGTAAGATGTAAAGGCTCATCACTGAAGACCAAGATAGGTGAGTAAAGTTATGATTTTTTTGTTAGCATGTTAATGTTTTATACTTAGAAGGAACTGTAAGAGAAGACTATGTCAAGGATAAGATTCAAAACTAGGTCATAGGCTAGTATTTCTTAAGTTTTGCAAGTAGACGTAAGAAAAAGAGATATAATCTATTCATAATAACTAAGGCAAGAAATAATGTAATGCTAATTTTGAGAATGTTTTCCATGGGATAATAGGGTGATGTGAAAAGTGAAATGATACCATAAGTTTCATTTTGAAAGTTTGTGTTATGTGAGATGACAACTAAATAATCACCAAACATGACATCTATTATGCAAGACAAAATGTGAATAGTGAAAAATGCAATGCAATGAGGGAAATTTGAAATGTAATTATAAATGGGGGTGCCCCCAAGTGTTAAGGTACTTGTAAACAAGTTATTTGTTTTCAAATTTTTATTTTATAATGTTTTGGCTTTATTGGCATCTAGACTCAATGAAGAGTCATGAGATGCATATTATATATTATTTTAGTTTCTAATCCATGTCAATTATAAATAATCTATATCATTCTCATTGGATTTCATCTTCAATGTTATTTAATTTGCGTATTACTTGACCAGGATTAGGTTGTTGGGCCCGTTGGATTAATTATGGATATATGATATCAAGTGTTAAAATGACATTTTCATGAAAAAGGTTATTTAAATATAGGTCTTTGAAGTGGATATAGATGGATTTTGTTTCATTCTCCGAAGAGTCTTTCTCTGACTCGCTAGAAGATTCACTTTAGAAAAAAGTGCTATTTACATCAAGTGGATTAAATCTAATGCCATGGAAGGCTTCATTGGATTTTACCATGATAGGTGTGATTAATCCTTGTTCATGAAGTCCAAGGCCCTTGACGTTATAGTTAATTATTTCACACATAATAGAATTTTATATGGGGTATTAGCTACTTACAAAACATGTAGCTAGGTGATTGAATTAAATACCAGAAGGATTCAAATATTTAATTTTTTCATCAAAAATAATACTGCCTTATACCCATGTTTTTGTGCCAAATTTTTGAAGCTTTTTAATATTTTTTCGATAGCGGGGCCTACCATGATTATATGAAGACATATGAATTATGCTAATGTAATTAGAATCTTGAATTTAATATTCAACCATGCCTATCTAAATGATTTTGAGGTGGAATGTAGGAGATTGTGTAGCTTTTTAAGTGGATGGTGGGTTGGAATTTTGACTAGTGGATGGTATGTTTGTGGAAGTGGAGGTAGTTGGTTTGTTTATCCAACCACTAATGGGGAATTTGAAAAAATACATCAAGATGGATGTAGTTTTTAGGTGTAGGTGATTTCTTAATAGGATTTAAGTTATCTTCAATAACTGAGAGATAATTGGATTTTTGATAACATCCTTCCAATAGTTTAAAATATTGGAAGGGTTGAGGATCACGTGGAATAGTTAATTCCATGCCATCGTGAGATAATTTTAGACATTGGTGCAAAGGAGAAGGTATGGATTTGATAAATTGTATCCATGGACATCAAAGAAGCAAATTTTAAGGCAAATTAAGATCAAATACATGGACTAATGTATCAATAATGACAGGCCCCACCATCAATGGAAGATAAATTGCACCCATAGATTGTTGCTCATTATTATCATATGAATTTATTGTAATAATGTTAAATTATAATGTTGTTGTGGAATATCTTAGATTTTTTATCAACATTAATGTACATAATTTAATTTCAAACTATTATATGTAAACACACTTTTTACCTTGTGTTTAGAGATGATGACTTCTATATACAATGGTAGATTGTGAGAAGATCCCATAGGGGAGATATCAGAATGGTCAAACACAACCCAATTATTAGTTGATAAATTAACAACCAATGATTGAAATATTGATGGGATAATGTCTTGTGATACTCTATACTATTGGAGGAATTTATATAGGATGTCCTTATATACAGGTGAAGTTTTAAGAAACTCTAGGACGGAAATGTTACCAGACATATTCTCAAGATGGTTGATAATGTTGTACTTATGTATAACATTAGATGATGATGTACTAAAAATGGTAATTTTTGTATGCCTTATGATAAAAATAAAATATAGGGATTATAAAGTAATGATATTAACATGATTGTACATGTAATCAACACAATTGACTATGGAGTTGAAAGGGTGATTATCTTGGTTAACATTACTTGCTTTGCATTTTTCTTATTTTTTTTAGCTTTTCCTTGCTCATGTTTGGGGAATGGATCTTGATATATCTCCAAAATTTGGTTGTTAGATGTTGTGGGTAGTTTGTTTTTAATGTAAATATCTCTTTGATATATAAGATCATGGACATAATGTTTAAAGCACATACACCTATTGGTAGAATCTATCTTTCTCCTAAGGTACTTGCAATATTCATCTTCTTCATAATAATGAAGTTTTGAGACATTTGGGTCAAAAGGTTTGGTGTTAGGCCAAGTGATCATATTATCTTGGGAAAAATTATGTAAGACTGATTCATAAGAATCTACCAATTGGGTGAATTTACATTTAGGGGCCTTTTGTCTTGGTTGACCGTTAGGAATTGTTATATTCTTAATGGGTTGGGTATTAGTTTGTTGTTGTCTAGGTGGATTTAAAATTATTTTTACATCAGTCACCCCATCATTGAAAACTTTTTTTTATTCTTGGTAAAGAATTTTGGTTATTCATTTTGTTTTGAGGGATTGTTCTTGGGTTTATATATCTTGATAACACCTTTATTGATTAATGTGCACTCAATTTGGGCCCCATTTTCAATAATTTAATCAAATTATCTTGAAAAAAGGAGTAACAAATGACGTCCCAAGTTTGTGTTCAAAATTTTCATGAATATATCCACAAGTTCAGTTTCAGGAAATAACCATGAAATATGCCTTACCAATTCTTTCCATATTTGTAAGAATGAAGTAAAGGTTTTACCATTACATTATTTGGTTTTGTGTAAGTCTAAGGTGGTCAAGTCCTTTTTGATATTGTAGGAAAAGTGGCAAACAAATTTCTCAAAAAGGTCCTAAAAATTAAAGATAGATCCTTTGCGAAGGCCTGAAAACCATTTGAGGGCTTGACCCATTAGACTTAATGGAAATAATCATAACACGTACACATTTCTATAAGAAACATCTACACATGTATGATATATGTCTTTAAGATGTGCTTGAGGATCTGCCTTACCTTTGTATTTGTTGAATTTTGGGAGTTCAAAATACTTGGGAAAAGATGTTGTTATTGTGCTCAGATCATATGGGTATGATTAAATCTCATCAAAATTAAATTATTTTTTCCTAGAATAAGAACCATTTTACAATCCTTGAACCTTATTTTTCATATTTTGAATTTCTTGTATAAATTATGGTGAAAGTTGGTTCATGTGACTTGCATAAGTATAAAAATTGGAGGGTTGACCTATGTATGGATTTGTGTTGGTGTAATTTTATGGGAATCGGTTAAATGGTGGGTCGAAGTTATTAGGAGGTCAGGTGGAAAAGTTAGTGTTTTTTGGATTTTTAAATTGGTTGGGATTGTGTTGGTTTTAAAGTTGGTGGGGTTTAGATTAGTATTGAAGTTAAAGTTGGGTTGGTTAAGGATAGGTTGATTTTGGGGTGTGTTATAACTAAAGTTGGTTGGGTTAAGATTCATGTTCAAAGCAGGGTTGGATTAGTTTTGGTTCAATTGGTTTGGATGTGAACTAGCCATATGACTAGTATGGGTTTTAGGGTTGAAAAGATGATTTAGATTGGTGTTAACATTAGGCCATGTTATAATAGGATTGGATGAAACAAAACCTAAAAGATAATTGGAATGGGAAAATTTATTTTGTTTACTTCCTAAATCATTAGTTGGATTTGGATTTGTGGGCATAATTGAAATAATGCCCAAACTTGGATTTTCCATGGATGGGTTGATTGGTGAGCTAGAATGAACATTCGAGCTTGGATTATGATTTAGATTAATGATGTTATTGATGGGTAAGAATAAAAAACTTGGATACAGATTGAATTATGAATTTGAATGAATATTCAAATTTGGATTGGGTTGATTATTGATTTATAATTGAATGAATGTTCAAATTTGGGTTGATTGGATTTATGATTGGTAAACTTGAATGAGATTATGTTTTCCTTGGTTGAATTGGTGATTGGCAAACTTGAATGAGAATTCAAGTTCAGATTTAGTTTATTAACATGTGCAGATGAATTAGGATTCACACTCAAATTAAGATTGGTGGAATTGGAATTAACCAAAGGATTATTTAATTGATGAGATTATAAATTCATAATCTCTTGGTTGACATGGTGTGCATGGGTCTCCATGAAAAATTAATGACTTGCTTGAGAGGATTCCTCATGAAGGATGGTTTCCCTTTGTCTTGGGAGATGATGGGATTAAGATTTGAGGATCATATTAGGGAATTAATACCCTCTATAGAGCCTTATAAAATATTTTGTTCATGGGTTGATGGCAAAGACTCTTTACTTGCAATCAAGTATCGAAAGTTTTATTCATTAAAATCAGGTGAGAATTTTGCTCCTAAGCTCAAGGCTTGAAGCAAAAAATATTTTTTATTGGTCATGATGTATTGGTAAATGGAAGTGAGAGGTCAAATAGCTTTGGGGCTTCCCTCGTCTTGGTAATCACCTCCTTAATCTTCTTCATGTTCATGTATTTCTACATGGTGGTCTTGGCTACCAAACTAGAAGATGTCATTACTAAAAGGCTTAGCACTTGCATTAAGATTTCTGAGCATGGCCATGTGCCTTGTTATGGGTTACATAGCTAGAGAAATGACTCAACTAAAAAAAAGTAAACCATATTAAAAAGGACCAGAATAACTAAAAATTGATTGTTAACTAAATGCTTATTTTTTAGTAGTTTTAAAGACTCAAAAAGTAATTTGGTTTACACTCAAGATAATTTGAACATGTGGTAAAGCACAGGGAAACAAAAAATAAAACCTACTCTAAACACACATGCAATTTAATAAAAATTGATAAAATCTAGGCAAAGGGACGTGAATAATTTTTGGGTTTTCCATGTCATTTGCTTGTCCATTACATTAGCTGTGGCCTACTATTTCAAGTCACTAACCATGGATGATCCTATCATTCTCATGGCCCACTAAGTTTTTTTTCAAAGGTTCATGGAAATTAATTTCCCTAGGAGATATGCTTATTTTAGGTGCATCATGAATTATATGGATAGAATGGCTTATCTAGGCTTAAGGTTTTTACAAGATTTTATAAAAGGGGAGTCCTCAAGATATATTTTAGTAAAGTGAGGCCCAAAATCATATAAGAAGATATTAAAACCCTAGATATTAGAGCATAAAATCCCTTCATATCATGGTTTGATTAAAATATAACATCATTTTAGCCTTTAAAACAAATGATCTTGTTATTTACACTCTGTTAGTACATAGAGTTTGGCCTACACATGGTGATGAAATCCATAGTTGATAGAACTCATATAAAAATAAAAAATTAATTCTTCTCTCTAACTCCCAAGTATCATTACCAATGTGACACTAAGGGAATATCATACACACAAACACAACTTGGGTAACACAAATAATTATAATTTTGTTTTTGATTCTTGAGTCTTATCACTAGTGTGACATCAATGGAAGAGCATACACAACCTTACAACACACACATAGAATGCTGAAACATATAAATATATTTACTTCAGAAAAAAATAAATATGATGCAATCCCTAAGAATAATGAAAAATAAAAATATGAAATGTTAGTAATAAAAATGAAAATTTTAATTTTGCTTATAGCATTTACAACTTGTCTTTGACTAGCATCCTGCAAATAATTTAATAATTTTTTTATGTTTATCTTAGTGTCAAGGAAACCTAAAAATTTAGTAAAAAATGTAAAACAAAAAGTTATATATATATATATATATATATATATATATATATATATATATATATATATATATATATATGAAAATAAAAAAATAAAATTCATAATTTTAATTATATATATATATATATATTAAAATAAAAAAATAAAAGTCATAATTTTAGTGATTTATCCTAAAATACAATTCAGATCTATATGAAATTTTAATAGGTTAGATATAGTATAAACCCAAATCAACTTTAAAAAAAATAGAAAAGCCCATATTTTAAATTAAAATTTATAATAGTTTTAATAGTTGTGTTTTATTTATAATTTTTTTAATATTAATTAGATTCAAAAAAATAAAAATAACAAAAGTATTTAAAAAATCAAAAAATATATATCAAATTTGGCCTAAAATATGCATAAAAATATAAAAATAAGTTAATTAAACCTTCACAAATAAAAATGAATTAAATTAAAAGATAAGATAAGATGAAAAAGATTTGGAAAAATCCCACCATGCATGCCAAAATGTGTGTGATAAATCTAGAAATGCTAATAGAACTAAGAAATCAACTAATAATGAAGTCTAATCTATACTAAATCAACCTATTATAGAGATACAAATGAAATAAATAACACAAACTTATATCTTAGTTTAAAAAGGCTTCTTCCATTGTAATTTCAATTCGATTTGCTCTCTTTGAATTGTGGTCACTCACTCTTCCAATTCAAGAGAAAAATGAGTTGCAATTTTGCATGAAAAATGATCTTTGATGGATTTGATTTGATTGGATGTGTACAAATCCCCTATAAATTTAGCATAACAAATTTTCAATGAATGATCTTGGAAGATATACTAACATAATAAATTTTTAATGAAGAAGCTTTTCTAAATTGGAGGAAGAACCTCCAATTTATAGAATTTGGAAATGGATGTGAACTGTTCATCTTGAGATGAAGATCAAGGGATGAGAATAAAATATAATTTTAATTTATAATGAGGATATTGAATAAAAAATTAGAGTGGAGGACATTCAGGGCCCAAAAATGAATAGAAAATTCATTTGGAAGGAATATATAATATAAAATTAGTAAGTAGATGTGAGGTGGATTTTTAAATTAGAGGAAATCAGATCATAGAATACAATGGAATTATAGGTAGATTATTAAATTGGAAGAAATTAGATCACAGAGGATAATGAGATTAGAGGCAGATTATTAAATTAGATCATGAAGGACAATAAGATTATTAACAAAGGGCTTAAAATGGGAATGAGGGGTTGGGGGTTTGATCCTCCCAACCACCTTTAGAAAATAAATTTTAGAATTACATTTAGTGTTACATATTTAGTTCATATTTATTAATCTCGCACAGGTGGCGTAGTTGGCTAAGGGCTTTGGGTTCTTCCCATATAGGTCTTGAGGTTGATTCTCATAACCTTGGTTAAAATGGTTGATCGATTTGTGTGGGCCCCACTGCCATCCCCCAGAGGACTAGTCTCACCTTTGCTCACCCAAATGAAGGTCGCTGGGTGGAGTTGTAGTGTTCCAAATGGGATCGGGGATACCTCTAGATCAAAAAAAATAAAAATTGGAATGGTGGGGGATAGGTGGAGCCTTAGGGCATATGAGGATAATTTTGATTTTTTTCATTTATAAAAATTATGAATTTCCAAAAGCCATGAAAAGTTTAATTAGAGAAAAATTACTTAATTAAGTTTAGATTAATTTAGGGATAATAAACAATGAATAGTGAATAGTAATGATGAATAGTGGTGATGAATTAAGATTAGAAAAAAGTAAGGATGATTAGAGATGATTACAAATTTAGTGAAAATAAAGTTAAAATCAATCCAAAATGTTTGATTTCAAGTGTCTACACACATCAAGTGGTGTGCAAATGGAAATCATCAAACAAGGTTAAAGCCTTTGATTTTCATGTACAAAGAAAAAATACAAGATTACCTAAAATTTGGCAATTGATAGCACATGTATTTTTTAAAAAGTTTTCCCAACCTATTAATTATAATGATTAAGAGGATATGGTTTTAACCAATTATAATTTTAGGAGGATAACACTTGGGGAATCAACCCAAGAAGATGATATTCATACTTATCAAGTGAATGAACTAAGATTGATTCAAAGGAATGAATAATAGAAACAAACATAAGAATATTTGGAGGAATAGGTGTGTAATTTATATATTTATATATATATATATATATAATTTTGAATTTGAGTGAGAATTAGTTGAAAGTAGTCCCTGAATCAACTTTGGTCAAATGAATTGATAAAGAAGTTATCGCTAAAATCTATAAATATATAAATCAATTAGGTTAAACAACTTTTTATTGATGTTTTGAAGTTTTTAGATGATCATAGAAAATCATATGAAATTTTGATGATTGAACATGATAAAGTATCTTTTGAAATCAAAACTGTGTAGAAAAAGACTAGAATTTGGAAGGGATTAATCACGTATTTTCAATATTTTTCACATATGGAAAAGAAGATATTAATATATGAAGATACATTTCGTATGTTTAATGAAAATCATTCTTATCTTTGAGAATATTATGTAGAATGGAAAATGCACGGTTTCGAGGATGCATTAGAAGATTTACGTGTGAAAAATAAAAATTGTGATGATATGAAATAAAAAATTCACATAAATAAATGTTTGGACTATACACTGATTTGTTGAAACTAGATGAAATGAAACCATGCACATTAATTGAGCTAAATGATCAATTTAATAAGGTGGTTAAAGAGGAGCTATTCTGAATAGATACCTTAAAAAAATAATTAATGAAGTAACAAGTGGAATGAACGCTTGGCTTGTGACATTGTCTCACACTATGGTTTCAAAGAGAGTCGTAATTGTTCCTATAGTCTATAAATTCAGAATTTATTGCACTAAAATCTTCACAAAGTAAAAATCAAGATCAAATTGATGTAGTTGATAAAATATATTCTTAGTTTGACAAGCCTCCTCTCTCTAACCAATATTTTAAAGATATTTCTTTCTAATTTTATTTGTTTGTTGTATTTTTTTATAACTTTTGATAACTTTAAATTATGTTTTATTTTTGAAAAATATGTAGTATTGTTGAAATATAGAATTACCTCTAAAAAGTAGTTATCATGTAGTTATTTTCACTTTTTTTATAAAAATTTCTTACATTGTAACAACATTTTTTAATAGCTTAATAAAATTTGACACAAAAGAAGGAAACGAAAATAATTTTTATTATTCCAAAGAATTAATAGAATAGATTCTAACATGACTTTGTGCCTCTTAACATGTTGATGAATGAATATTATTCCTAAATTTAACTCATTTGATTCTTGTTATTTCTTTTATGAAAAAGTTAACAATTGAATTTTCATTGATTTTAATACTTATAAACATGATAAATTAATTAAAATCTATATTTTTTGAGTTAAACATATTATCAATTTATATTTATTTTCTTTTTATATTCTTCCTTTTATTCTTTAACTTTTCTTTGTTTGTTGAAAATTCATTTATGTTCCCAAAAAAATCTCTATAAAATGGTTTTGATTATAAATGTTGTAGTAATTAAACAGTACTTGCACTTTTTAAATAAAGAGAGATTCCACTACTAATAGAGTAGGGACTTATTTTCCCCTCAACTATTGAATTAAAACTTATATTTTGTATTCCATACATTTTCTTTGTCAGTGTATATGAAGTAACATTTACAACAAGATGTTTAGTTAAGTCATTTTTTCAAATTATTCTATAAATTTCAAATTAGAGGCTAAATTTTAAATTAGAGGCCATATTCTTAGATTCTATAAACTTATATATCTAGCTTATTAGTATAGTAAATTATTTTATAAATAAGACAAAAAAGGTATGTTTGAATGTACAATCACTTTATTTACCATTTGAAGAGATTTAAATCTACTCAATATTGAAACTAATGAAAGGAATTAATTTTCTTTCAATGGAAACCTAATTTTAATATTTTTGAGCACCTTGCTCATTTATCTAATGGGTCTTTCATCATGATTCTGATTGTATTAAGTAATGACAATACCTCTTTTTTTTGTCAATTGCAGTAACATACAAAATAAAATGATTTGCAAATAAAAAACAAAAACACTTATTATAACATTTTTTAATTCATTAAAATCTATATCTAAAAACATTTATTATAATATTTTTTAATTCATTAAAATATATATTTAATCATGCATCCCATATATAACTCTAATTTTTTAAGTAAAATTTTTAATGAAATAAATTTATCAACAAAATATAAAATAAATTTACGAACAAAGTTTATTTTACCAAAAAAAAAGACATTAAAATAAATTGATAATTTGATATTTAAGAGGAGGTAATTGTTTTATGGTTTTCATACGATCATGTTCTATATAAATTCTATCTTTATATATTATATAATCTAAGATATCACCTTCTATCACACCAAAAAATAATTTCTTGGGATTTCATACCTAATAAATATTTCATGCAAATGATTTGTGTTTCTTTATTTTCTTAGAATGAAGAGTAAGATCATTTAAATATAATTAAATGAAAATACTAACAAAATCGTTAAAATCCCCACGCATTTCTATTTTAAAACTAGACCTTGCATTTATTGGTACAAAAGGCATTGCATTAAAAGTAACAGTGCCTTTTACACGTGGTGAAACTGGTTTTATGTATAAAAAGTTTTATCAAAGTTTTATTATTCCTATCCAATCAAT
Source organism: Torreya grandis (assembly GCA_037957365.1). Taxonomy (NCBI): domain Eukaryota; kingdom Viridiplantae; phylum Streptophyta; class Pinopsida; order Cupressales; family Taxaceae; genus Torreya; species Torreya grandis. Next base: position 1,467,663 of record JARHVA010000454.1, on the reverse strand, counting down.
AGAAATTATTAACAAAGTAATCCTATAGAAACTAAATACTTATTAATTATATCTAATAGAGAAAACTTATCAGATATTAAAAACCCATTTCATCAAACTTTACTTAATATATAATCTCATGTTTTATATCAAGGATTGAAACATCTCTTTTGTATAAATGATACTCAATTATTTCTAGTTATTCCATCTAAAAGAAAATGAACAGAAACAAAATAATGATACGAAAATGGATAAGAAAATAGTGAAAACAACAAACACTAATCTAAGAAAAAAATAAAACTATGAAATGGAAATAAATAAAATTACAGGTCTAAACAATAAAATGTGAAACAAAGAAACAAAACTAGAAGATAAACTAATTTAAATTTAGTGAACAAAATTGATAAGAAAAAATAACAAATGATAAGAACAATTTTTTAAATAATAATATTAAAAATAAAAGTTATAAATTAAAATAAGTTTATAAGTGAAATAAAAATGTAATTTATTGAGAATCTATGAATTTTATAATTGATTTAAAATAATTATAATAAGATAAAAACTAAAAATAATTACTCGACATTTTTTTAATATAATGTATGAATTATTATTCATGTAAAGTACAAATATGATTCACAAATATTATTTTATTATTATGTAGTTATTAAAATATTAATAATATTTTTCAAATTCATATAATTAATTTATAAATTAAATAATCAACATGTATATACTTGACTATGTCAATTAGGCCACTTCAACATTACATAATCCATTGTTTAGATTTTTTGCAATTAATACTCGATCTCAAATATTTATGAAAGAAGAAAAAATACATTATGAAACTTGAAATTAAGAACTCTTGTAACTGTATGAGTTTCTCATGTCTTTGAATGATGTTCTTCAAGTTTTTTTAAGCCTTCACTTTAAAATTTAGTTATTCTTTAAATTATAAATAATTTTTAGTTAACTTAAAATAAAGTTAGATTTAATTTGTTAATTAGTTAGTTTATATGAATCTTTTACAAAATAAGTTCATAAATTGAACACATAATGTCTCAAAGTTCTTTAGTTAACCTAATAGATGAAAAACAAGTTTATTGAATGGGTGGGACCCACTAATAACATCTTGATCTATTATTATACATTTTTTCCATATGATTTAATGAATCATTATAAATTATTCTGAACAAGAATGATAAAAATATAACATGATCAAAACAAGTAGCTAAGATTCATTTACTAAAGAAATCCACTAAAAACCATATAATACTGAAATATTCATTGAGTTTATCTTAAATAAATTGAAAAGATAAAACTACGTAGATAATAAACCATAACTTATTGATTATTATAATATTCCATCTAATATCAAATCAAAATTTAACATACTAGAATTTATCAAGTCCAATTTAAAGGAATTATCAAAGGGGTGAAAATCAAAATTAGCAAAGTAAAATTTCAATAGGTACAATTTCTTAGAATTTATTAAGCATCACTATTGATTGAATATTTATGAATGAATTAAATATAAAATTGAAATTGGATTTGACATTTAAAATTAAAAAAGATAAATAAATAAAAAATATACCTATAATTAATTGATCTTGTTATTTTTAGTAGTTTTGTTTTTAAAAATTTTTACATGAAAGATTGTAATGGCCTAAAAACATCCAAATATCCCTACAAAACAAATACACACTAATATCAACTATGTCTACAATATATTCACAAAACTCCTATCTCTTTTCCTTCATCTTTTAATGAGTAAACTCATCTCTCCCAACAAGGTGGCTTTGTCCATAAAAGACAAATCCAGGATGGATATCTGGTTGTAATGAAACCATACATTATATAGAAAGAAGCAAGGAAGATAGAATGGTTTTAAAACTAGATATGACCAAGGCATTTGATGGTGTTTATTGGGACTATTTGAATATGGTTATTGATAAATATAGCTTCCACAAACATATACAAAACATCATCCACAATAACATAAGCACATCAATGTTCTCCATTATTGTTAATAGAAACATTCTTGTTAATAGAACGCTTGTGGGTTAATTTAACATCAAAAGAGTAATCAAGGAATGAGATCCTATATCTCCCTTCCTATTTATAATGCTTATTGACACCCTTAGTAGTAACCTTCTTGAAACTCAAAGAAAAGGTTTTGTTAAAGGATTTAATTCAGTGACTGGTATTCCTCCCACTCTAGATCAATAATTTTTTGATGATACTATTGTTCTTATTATCACCTCTCAAAAATAAGCCAAATAACTTAAGAAAATCCTTCAAGAATATGAGGAAGTGTCAATGTAGAAAATTAACTTTGATAAAAACACTCTCTTGTTCATTAATACTCCCTGCTCAAGAAAAAAAAAAAGGAAGAATCATGGTTTATTATATTAAACTTGTGCCCTCAACCTATTTATAAATGCCACTTTTAATAGGTAATATGCCTATTCATTTATGGAATCCTTTGATTGAACGGTTCAAGAGAAAACTTACTAGTTGGAAGGGAGATTTTCTACCCCAAGAAGGAAAGCTCATGCTCCTAAAAAGTGTACTACAAAGTCTCCTGGTCAACAATATGTCCCTATTCAAAATTAATTCAACTATTAGCCAAAGTATTGATCAAATTCAAAAACATTTACTTTGGACTGACACATAAACTATAGAGTGCTTCCCTATAGTTACATGGAACTGAGTTACTCTACCAAAGAAATCAGGAGGGCTAGGAATTAGAAGACTCAATCTAATGAACAAGGATCTCTCTACAAATATGGTCTAGAGATTAATAAATAAATCTACTATCTGGATAGCTATCCTTAAAGAAAAACATATATATCATAGATCAATTATCTCTTTGCTCAAAGAAGACAATTTCACTATGGGCTCCTCCATATGGAAATTGATTTCAAAGGCAAGGATATCATTAGACAAGGATACATATGAAATTTAGGGAATAAATTTAATATAAAGTTTTGGGAGGACCCATGGATACTTGATCATCCACTATCTGATCTTGAAACTTGGCACCTAATCAGACATAAAAAATTATAGCAATTTGGCACTACAGTAGTTGAATATATCTAATTTTAAGGTGACATAATAATTTGGAAGCATATCAAAATCTCCAATGTTAATATTCAACATGCTACTATCATTTCAAATCTCAAAAGTATCCTTCAAAGTGCTCATAGCCCCAACCTCTTGAAAGAGGATGCCCTATCCTAGACTACTACTCCTAGTGGAGAATATGAAGTGAAGTCAGGATATTACCAAATTATCCTTCCAAATAAAGAGATATTATAATGGTCCAAAATATGGGACAATGATTGATTATAAAAGTAAATATATTTCTTTGGATCTATGTTAAAAATAATATCCTCACTCTAGATAATCTATCTAAATGAGGTCTTATGTTGGTTAACCACTATGATCTTTATGATGCAAACTTTGAAACAATTATGCATCTCCTCCTTCGTTATCCTTTTGTTCATAAGAAATGGAATCTTCTCATTCAAAAAAATGAAATTCATTGGATCCATCCTGATTCTCTTAGTGACTCCTAGGTTGCATGGGATCCATCTTTCTCCAATAAACTTCTCAAGAAAATATGGATCTTCTCTTTCCCCCACCTAATATGGGGAGTGTGGAAAGAAATAAATAACATGATATTTAGGGAATATCATATAAATTACAATAGGGTTGTTGAGAAGACTTTTAATTAAATTATTGAATTTTTTTAAAATGTCTAAAAAAGACAAGGATAAAAAACTATCAAACAAACAGGAAAATATAGCTAAAAATCAACACCCATATCTATCATCCACTACTATAACTAACCCTAGAATGGAAACTAGGAGCATGACTAAATGGATCCCCACAAATCAAGGATATACTAAAATTAATTTTGACAGAGCTTCCAAAGGAAAAAGAGGAATATTTGGTGGAGGAGTGCTAAGAGATTGTAAGGGTTATTTGATTGGTATGTATGAAGGAGGAATGGGCCACCAAACTAACCACAAGGCTGAAGCTCTTGCATCCCTTTGGGGTATCCAAGTGGCCAAAGATCTAGGAGTCAACAAGCTATCAGTTGAGGGTAACTCCCTCAACATATTATATTGCCTCCACAACCTCAAAAAAGCTACATTACATGGACCATTGATTATATCATCTATAAGAAATCCTAGACATCAACAAAGACTTACAAGAGTTGAAATTCCAACACACATACCATGAAGGAAATCACCTATTAGAATTATTTGCTAACAAAGGGGTGATGGCAACTGCTTACAAATTTTGGCAAAAGGAAGATGCTTTTTTGAATAATTGCAATGCAATTATTAGAAGGGATATAGTAGATATTTCACAACAATGATTATGAACTTCATAACACTCTATAAACTTCAATGATTAAAAAAATTATAACAAAGGATTTGTTGATTCATTAGCACGTGAAACCAAGGGAATTTTTGAACACCATCTAATCAATAAAAGGAAAAGAGGAACTGTCATTCTCCATCACAGCTCCCACTTCTTCCACAATAACAATCTCCATAAAATTCCCATTTTCTACACCATGGGTGAAGACATTAATAAAATTTATCCCATGATAAATGACAATATTAGAAATGACAAGGAAGTTTGGTAGATCCTAAAAATAGGTGGGATGCCTAACTTCATGAATAACATATGCGGGTATGATAAACATCTATCAAGTAAATTTATAGATCAATGGGAGGACTATGTGGTTAGTATCAACAATGTCTTTGTTGAGATCACTGAAGGTCTAACTACCCATGTTACAGGTTTAAAAATTGAAGAAGTCAAATTCCCAAAATTTAATAGAGATTACAAAGAAGAGAGGGATAAATTCCTAAAAGAAGATGAGCATATGCTTGAGTGCATTGGTATATTTTTAAGAAAAGACATCACAAATCTCTTCAATAGAGTCGATGAGAAAATAATGAGGTACATGACCTTGGATGGAAGGTATAATCTTGTGCATCATTTCCATTTACCAATTTTGAACTATTTTCACCATCTTATCCCCCTAAGTTTGCCTTTATATATCCTAAATTGTCTTTAATCTTGGATATATGAAGTTAAAATGGGCAAAAAAAAAAAGAGCCTCTCCATGAAGTTATGATTTTATTAATCCACAAGTTCTTCCAAGCCTCCAAACCCATCTTCCCTATATTTTATAAAATAAAGAAGCCAAAACCAAAAATAAATACCCCCCAGAATCCTTAGAAGCTCTACCAAACCCTTGGCCTCCTCTCATAAATCTAAAGATCCCATTTAAATTGGTAACAACCACAATGATCAAGATTATCTCCCCCTGTCAAGAACAAAAAGCTGGAAAAAAGGTTACAAATCCTGTGCAAGATCTCTCCACCCCTACCAAAAAGATAAAATATGTGAAAAAAGGTATTGTCCCCTCCCATACTCCTACCTTCCCCAATCCCATTCTAATCTCTATTCCGACCCCCCTCCCCTACTCCCACCACCCCTGATCCCACTCCCCACTCCACCTCTCATGACCTTGATGAAAATAACAAATTGGAAGAAATTGCTAATAGTTTGAAAATGATTAAACAAAGTCTCCCTTCCACAACTATTGCTCATAAGTCTAATCCTGATAAATCCCATCTTACCCTCAATCCTTTGTAATCTAATTCCACTTGGAATTCAAGAAACTCATGGAGGAGTACACATACCAATCAAAACTCAAAAAAATTGAGGATGAGGTGGATATACACAAATCAATTCTTTGTTGGTTCTTAAAGGATTAAAAAAGGGTCAAGGAAGAAATTAATAAACTCAACCTTGATGATGGCATCTACTGCACTAAATCTGACCTCTTGAAAATAAACTCAAAATTCCATAAAATCAAGGAAAGACTATTCAATCTGGAAAGAGATAATGAATCCCTCAATAAAATTATTTGTATGCTTGTTGAATATAATAGACTCACTATCATGAAAAGCCTTCAAAGTATGGAGGCACTAAACTCTCTCACTAAAGGGAAAAAATGAAAATTCTAAGACCCATATAATGGACAAAAATATGAAGATTTGATGAGAAAGTTAAGCTACATTCTAATAAGAACAAAAATTTTCCACTAGAAAATATTTATCAAAATTAGTTCAGGGCATATGAAGAATGGATGGGTCCTAGAACCTATTTGCTACTTTTATGCTTCCTTTTTACTATTTTTCAGTTGATTGTTATGTTTTATCTCTCTTGGCATGTTTATTGTAATATTGGGTCTCAAGACCTCAAATTCTCTCTTTTTATAAAGGGTAGGGTCCCTCATTAAAACCCTCTTTTACCAATACTAAAAACAAATACACACTAATAGATTAATTTAAACTCAACTTCATGTTCAATTACAAAGATATCTAATTTTTAAACTTGTAAAATTACCAAAAAATACTAGAATACAATTTCATGCTCTTAGATTGTAACTTATGGCATTCAAAATATATGTAAATTGAAACTAACTAGATAAATATGGTTATATCTATATTATCCTCTTTGAGATATTCACTTTAAAAAAATGGAGTGCTCCAATAGATTTCTAGATCAAAATTTATGCCCTTCATCAGATATTTGTTCACATCACAAAGTTTGAAAATGTCTAGAGTATCAATAGTAAATAAAATAGAAATCAATTAATTCATCATATGAAATCAAATAAACCAAAGGTTTCCCCTATTCCATTTGGTATTTAGTGTACTCAATAAATGAATATGTATAGCATCTCAGTCTTAGTAACTCTTATACACCTATCATCCACTTTTAGCATAATTTTATTCATTATATAAATTATCACACGTGAGGATGAATGTATACTAGCATAGTTACGACTTGATGAAGAAACATTAGTTGGGTGATTATCAAGGTTTACAAATCCAATATTAAACAAGACATTATCTTTAGGATCAAGATGAATAAATATATTAATCTCATTATGTAGATTGTAATATGATGTGTTGAGGGATTAAGAGAACTACGTCCAAAAGAAAGAGATATCCAAACATCTTTATAAAAATTTACTAAGAATAGTATTATGGAATGACAAAAAATTAGAGGGAAAAAAAAATCAATATATCCAAAAATTAAGGGTCATTGACATCAAGAAGAATGGAAACACAAGTTTCATGACTAAGATCAAGAGTAAATGTGCGAGAGACCCTTATGACCCTATAAAGTCTACTTCAATAATTATTTTGATCAAGTCGAAAAAAAATATTTGTTTGAGATATTCCCCAAACATTATTCCTATCAATATTTTGAGAATCTCTACTCCAATCCAACATTTTATTTTAAAATGGATAAAGAAAAAATAAATAAGAAATATTTCAAATATATTTTCTATCTTTGAAAAAGTTGTGAAAAAATAAATGAAAATTTTAAAGTTCACATTTTTTTGAAAAATAATTGACTTTTTGTTCAAATCAAACTATTTTCAATTGTTTTGGGAACTTAAAACTATTACCTTTCAATCAATAATAATTTAAAAAAATAACTAAAATAAGATCTTCTATAAGAAAATCAACTAAATGACCTCAAATTTTACTATTGAAAAATCAAGAACCTGACAAAGTGAAACAACACTATTTCAACGAAAATTTCAAGAGGAAATGTAATAAAATATATTAGAACCACCTGAATATACTTTATTTGCAACTACCATCCTTTAAAATGTTATTCCCAAACACATTTCTCAAAATGAAAGGTTAATGTGAATTTTAAAACAAACCGGACTCTTCATTATGCTTATATGTAAATCTAAAATTACATTATATAATGTTATAATGTTAAAACCTTTCAAAATAAGATACCAAGGATTTATGTAGGGTTTAAAAAATACTATATCTCTATTCAATCAAACACATGACAATCTCTTATATCTGTTTGCAAAATTATTCAGCTTTATTTTCATGTAACAACTCAAAAGTTAATTTCTCTTTCCTTTAGACCACTGTGATGGTCTAGGAATAACCAAAAGAATATCAAAACATTCTAAAACACATGTGAACTAAGATTTCAAACATTATAAATGATTATTCATAAGTCTATAAATGAATAGGGGTCTAAAAATGCGATACCAACAACTATTTTAATGTATTTTAAATCTGTGTATAACATAATCATCATAATCATCTAAACCACTTGTCTATCAAAATGAATACTAACATGATTCCATTAATAAGAGATTTAATCATGTAGACATCAAAAATATATCTAATAAAACAATCAGAATAATAACTGCACTAATAAGCCATTACATATATCATGCAGAGTTAAAAATTACAAACTCTTTATGCCCAGAAATAATTTTACACCAAATGTGCCTTATATAACTGAAACCCTGATGAAAACAAAAAGCAAATGCATGTTTCTAACTTGGAATTTGTGCATGCAAAAAACCAAATAAATGACAAGTAATTTTCATGCAGCGTGGTTTCAAAAGTGATTATTTTACAAAATCTTTTTTTAAAATATTAAACAAATCCATATGAGCGTGGATAATCAGCGATTTTTATTTCAGATAAAGCCCACTAAAAATATTCTTGTTAATCTACAACTGCATGCAAGCGCTTCAAAGAGAATCTTGAGTTCAATAATTATAAACAAATATATGGAAAATGATAAACCTAATTTAGAGTCACACAAAGATGATTATATGCAAAAATTTTGAATTTGACAATAATTAAGAAAATGATAACACCCAGGGCTATTTAAGAACCCCCCCCGGTCCCCACCCCCCCACCCCCACATACACACATCTGTCTCTCTCTTTCTGTGTGTGTATAGAAAATTATGTTATCATATTCTATTTTGAAATAATTGATTAAATCAATTTTTTAAATTCTTCACAATCAATTAAAATAAATATCAAACATAATTTTATGAAAAAGGTGTTTCTAATTTTTTTTGGGAATGTACTATGTCTTTCAAAAACCCAATAAAACCAAAACATTTATCAATCAATCCATTCAACGCCTTTAGGCTTCTCAAACATTCACTTAACTATTTGATTTCAAAACTAATAATAATACAGCCTAAAATTTTAGATGCTTTCCCAAATGACAACATTCGACTTCCACGACAAAGAAACTTGTAAGGAAAATGAGTGACCGGTTATACCCCATGTCTAGGTAACATTGAATGTAGGCCAAAGAGCCATGTGGATCATTGAATGTGAAACACATTTTTGATGTGGTGGTGGCCACCTTAATTTGTATAAAATTTTAATATAACCTTGTGTCAAAAGTCATAGCAAGTCTAGTGACCTTGCCAAGTTCATTACTAAGGAATTTAACCATCATAAACAAAATATCTCCAAATCTTCTTCCACGTCTATCTATCCCACCATCCAAATATGGGTAGTTTAAAACATAGAATTGATAAGACTAAAGTCTTATAAAATTTATCAACACCGTGTTGGGACATTATTAAGGTTTTAAGACATCAAATGAGATTAAATTTTATCATGAGCCCGCATATCACTAAACAATGGGTTCTTCGAAGTACCTTTGGACTAAATAAAAAATTAATATATAAAATGCCCATGAAGGAAATGCTCCATCATTAGCGAAATAGATATGTCAAGACCATGTGCCAACATAAGATATGGATGATGTGACCACTGCTATTGTCATTGTTCAAATATTCAGCATCAACATAGTTTAGAATATAGAAAACATAATTATATTCATTACAAGATGCACTTAGATTATGATCTTAGGTGGTGTCGATAGGGCTTAGGAATTTGTTAATTCAGGTTCTAAAGAATAATAAAGTCCTCAAAACTATGAACAATCTGCAACATATAGACTTTAACTGTACATTTGTTACAAATACAAAGAATATTACATTCATGAAAATCATGAAAACCATGTAGAACAAGATGTGCATGGAAGCAAATGTGACATGATAAGTTTAAAAATTATCATGATACTGACTCAAAATCACTATTTTAGAGATGATGAATTTAATTATGAAGATTGAAAGTATTCATTTAGACTATAAGAATGTTCATGTGAACAAACATGTTTCTTACAAGAATAATTTTCCATTATTTTAGGTATATTATTACTTTAAAAAAAATATAGAATATGAATTAGATAGTATTATATTGAGTGAAATCAAAAAGATTATTTTATCAATTCATAAATCAAATACATTATGTATTATTTTGATAATTACTAACAAGTAATTAAATACAAAAATTAATCCATAATTAAACAAGTATAATGATAATAAAAAGTTATAAATAAAGTTGGTTCTTGCCATACATAATAATTTAGATGTAGTATACCAGATGTTTGAATTTTTAAAATATTTTGAAGAGGGTATAAAAATTTATGATAACACATCTCTTCATCAAATGTTTTGTCCGCTAGTGGTTTAGAATATGGTGTTCATCATTATATGAGCTATTCATCAAAATTTTATAATAGTGCTAGTTGATTCATCCAACACCGATAATCTATATATAGTTGTACACAAAATGTTACCGTTATAAAACATGATAAATCTTAATATTTTTATATGAGATCCTTAGTGTCATAAATTCAAATTTGGTCCAAGAAAAAAAAATATATTGATAATATACACTTGATAAATATAATGATGACTATATAATTCACCCTCGATTGAGAGGGAAAGTGATTGATTTTCAGGAAGAGTTTTCCCAACTAATCATGTGTTTTCCTTCTTGGTCAAGAGTGGACTATATATAAAGGTGCTTGGATATCTTGTTATTTTTGACATAGTTCTCCAAATTCTTAAACACATCACTCACTCACACACACACACACACACACACACAGTGTGTGTGTGTGTGTGTGTGTGTGTGTGTGTGTGTGTGTGTGTGTGTGTGTGTGTGTGTGTGTGTGTGTGTGTGTGTTTAAGAATTTGGAGAACTATGTCAAAAATAACAAGATATCCAAGCACCTCTACAAAAAGGTCACCAAGAATGGGTAAAATGGAATGACAAAGAAATAGAGGGAGATAAATTCAATATATCCCAAAATGAAGGATTACTAACATCAAAATGAATGGAAACATGAGTTCCATGACTAAAACCATGCATAAATGTGCTAGAGGCCATTTGGACCTTATAAGGTCTACCTTGATAATTGTTTTGATCAGTGGGAACAATATCATTTTATTGAGATCATCCCAAAACATTATTCCTATTATTACTCTGAGAACCTATAATCTAACTTGAAATTATGTTTAAAAATGGATAGGGAAAAGAGTAATAAGAAACATTTCAAATATGATTATTATCTTTGAAAACATTGCATAAAAAGAGTAAAAATATCTAACTATTTATTCAAAATGCAATAAGATATTGTATCAGAAAACTAACCAACCGACCCAAAATTTTACAACTAAAGAATCAAGAACCTGACAAAGTGAAATACCACTATTTCAATAAAGATTTCAAAACAAAATATAATACAACATATTAGACCCACATAAATTTACTTTAATTACAATTACAATCCTTTAAAAAATTCTTCCCATACAAATTTCTCAAAATTAAAGCACAATATGAATTTCAAAAAAAATTACACACGCTTCATTATGCTTATATTTGAATCTAAAACTAAATTAAATCATAATATAATGCCAAAACGTTTCAAGATAATAAACTAAGAGTTTATGAAGGGTTTCAAAATAATTATATTTGTGTTCAATCCAACACATGACAATATCTTTTATATATTTAGAAAATTATTCAAATTTAACTTCATGCAATAACTCAAAAATCAATTTACTTTTCCTTACAAACCACCATGATGATCCAAGAATAACGAAAAAAATATCAAAATCTTCCTTTTAAAAAAAGAAAGAAAAAGTGAATTAAAATAAAAACATTATAAATGATCATAAATGCATATAGGTCTCACAAAATGTGATACCAACAACTATCTAAGTGTCTTTTGAAACTTAGTATAACACAATCATCTAAACCACTTGTCTACCAAAATGAACCCCTGAATACCTATAGGATTCCATTGTCATAAATATTTAATCGTGTAGCTATCAAAAATACATATTTTTAAAATAATTAAAATACATTTGCACTAATAAGCCATTACGTATATTATGCATAATTAAAACTTATAAACTCTTTATGTTCGGAAATATTTCTATAACAACTGTGCCTTGTCTGACTGAAACCCTAATGAAAATCAAAAGCACATGCTTGTTTCTAACTCAGAATATGTGCATGCGAAACCCAAATAAAAGACCAAGTAATTTTCATGCAGCATGGTCTCTCCATAGTTATTATTTTATAAAACCTTTTTTTTAAAAGTATTAAACAAATTCTTCTAAACTTTGATAATCAACCATTTTTATCTCCGAGAAAACCCATAAAAAAAATATTCTTGTCAAGCGAAAATTGCATGCAAGCATTTCAAAGAGAATCCTAAATTTAATCATTATAAACAAGAATCTCAAAAAATGAAAATCCCAACTTAAAGTCACACAGAGATGTCTGCATGCAAATATTGTTCTTTGAATCGGAAAATAGCCAAGAAAAAAGTAACACCTAGGTGCATTCAAGAAACAACCGATGTGCATACAAGGATTAACATTTGAATCAATAAAACCAAAATAATCTCTCTTTATCCCAAACGAAATTACTTAAACTCCTTCCAAACTTCAACTTTGTTTAAAGAAACAACTGAAAGAAAAAAACACACACATACACAGAAAACCATTATCATATCCTGTTTTAAATTAACTCGTTGCAACCAAATTCCTAAATTCTTGACAATTAATTAAAAGAAATAATCAACCATAATTGTATGAAAAATGTGTTACTAAAGGAAATTTTGAATGCAATGTGTCCACCAAGATATAATAAATTCAAAATAATTTTCAAGAAATCTATTCAACACCTATGGTCTTCTTAAAACATTCGTGCAACTACTTGATTTCAAAACCAGTTAGTAATACAACCTAAAATTTTAGAAGCTTTCCCATAAACAAATGATAGCATTCAGATTCCACTGCAAAGAAGCTTGTGAAGAAAAATAAGTGATCAAATGAAATGAAAATGATCGGATATACGCCATCTCTAGGTCGCATTGAATTAGAACCAGAAAGCTGAGTGGTTCATTGAATGCTAATCATGTACTTGATGTGCTGGTGACCGCCTTCATTTTGTCTAAAACTTTAATATAAACCTGTGCCAAATCTCATGCCACGTTAAAAAACCTTGTCAAGTTCACTGCTAGTGAATTTAACCATCATAAAAAATATCTCCAAAATTTATTCCACATCTATCTTTCCCATCAAGCAGATATTGGTAGCTTATAACATAAAATTGATGAGACTAAAGTCTTATCAAATTTACCAACAATTTGTTGGGACATTATCAATGTTTTAAAACATATAAAATGAGATCAAATTTTTATCAATGAGCCCGTATATCACAAAACACTAGGCTTATTCGAAGTCCCTTTGGACTGATTGATATATCAAATACCAATGAAGGAAATGTTCAATCGTTAACCAAATGCCTATGTAAGCACCACGTTCCACCATAAGATATGATAATGTGATCAATACTAAGAAATAAATTGGGATAGTCATAGAAATCTATAAAAAAAAAAATTGGGTCGATCCCAAAATAGGTATTCTACGTATAGCCATCAATTGTGTATCCACAGATGTAAATATATGAATGAAAGTAGTAGTAATCATCATCTCAATATAATATATTATAAGATCTAATTTTCTAAAAGGTTGATTAATATTATTTAAAAAAAATTATATTATTTCTCAAAATTGATTTCCATTTTTTACATTTTTAATCTATAAAATAATATTAAAGATGTTATTTTCTTTTCCTCTCTCACAAATTTATTTTATAAAATTAAAAAGTGCTTTTAATTTTTAAATATCTACACCATTGATATTATAAAGATATATTCTACCATAGTATTTAGTATTATGTTCAGCATCATTTCCATAGTTATTAATAATATGTTCATTTATATCAATGTGTTCTTTATCATTGTTTGTATCAATATAATAAAAAAACATGTATGGAATTGATTTTCACCATTTTAATTAGTATATAAACATGTGGTTTGAGTAATAAAAATTAGATATGTTAAATTATAATGTCAATTAATCTATAAATTTGGAGTATAAGTGAAAGAAAGCTAATTTTCTTAAATAACATATGGTTTAAAGATGAAAGTACTAAAAAAAAACATAGGGTAAGAGAATAATTTTCATTTTTGAACACGAGTGAATGGAAAATAAAAAGTTAGATCTAAAATTCAAATTTTAATAGAGGATGCCCATGAGACCTTAAGAAAAATCAAAATTTTATTGTAGGATAAAACCTAATCATGATCAACTCAAATGATCAGATTCACCACCTAAATGTTTAACTTATTTCAGATTTAGGTGTCATACATAAGTGTAAAACTATGCACTTACAAATTATATAAAATATTGAAATGAATACACTAATTCAAATTGAAATGGATAAATAGATATTTCATTGTATCAATTTAGAATTGATAAAATAAAACTGTAAAAGTGTACTTATTTAATTTTGGTTTTGTTTATAATAGAATGCCTCTCTACACCTATAAATGTATTTCAACTTCTTGTCATTCGGTGTTCAAACCTTTGATTTTTTTTTAAAACCTCCCTAAACGTTGCTGCTAAAATCTTAGCCTTGCACTAATAAAAAATGTTAAGTTGTTACCGGTAGTATCTCTACACACTTTGAAGGTTTGTAACCCCTAAGATCCCAAAAATTATTCTTAAAAAGTATTGTTGTGTGTATGTTTAGGTAAAATATTATGAACTAACTTATGTTTTCATTCTCCCTTCATATATAAACCTTAATTATGATTTCAACCATAATATTTTCCTTGAAATATAGGTTAGTATTTTAGGCTAAATAATTGCAACCATTCCCAACAAAATGGATAAGTTTTCCCTACGATCCAATACTACAAATATGGATCAAATTTCATTGAATTCTCCCCCTTATGTGTGTTTGAAACATTAGGTAAAATATAGAATTTAATAGAATTATTTGATCTTAGACATTTGGGACAATGCAACATTTAATTTCATCTATTTATAATTTTATCTAGGCTTACTCCTTTTCAAGATTTATATATGTGTATGCATTTTTTATCATTTCTTAGGAGAATACTAGATGTTTTCTCAGGGTTGATTTTTTAAAAAAAAAATATTATAACATTAATTATGATTTTTATTTATATATGACTTTTCAATATTTAACATTATGATTGTCCCATGAAATGTGTGTAGGCTGACCTAATGGAAACTTTCAATATTATTATTATTTTTTTCTTAAAAATTGTGCTTAGACACTATCATTAAAGGTGTGCCCTAGTGGTTCCTGTAACTATCCAACTAATATTGGTATTATATTGGAAGTTTAAATTAGTGATGTGAGTTATGTAGCAAGTCTTTCTAGTATTATAGGATGTTATTGTATAGACTAAGTTGATCTTGAATAGGTGTACTTCATGAATAGAGTTAACAAATACAATAAAAGGGTATAATGATAGATGGAAAGTATGCACATGAGTTAAATGTACATGCAATGCCAAATAATTTTAATTTAGATGTTTTCAAAGTGTCTAATATAAAATTTAGGTGCGTAAAGTGGGAACTTTAACCATTTTTGATTTTTTTGAATTAATCTTACATAAAAGGATATCAACATGATGCATATTTATGGGAATCATTTGTTCAAAAAGGCCCCAAGGTGTATGTTTTTACCTCAACTAGGATTTTTATTGTCAATATAGTTTTATCTACAAGATGGGTAAGCTTTGTGTGTTGAAAGGAAGAAGAGTTCAACTATTGAGATAAACATATACGTAAGGAGTTGTAGGTCACTTTACAATTACAAGATAATGAAATATTTATATAGGTATGTTTATTGGCCAAATATGAAAAATGATATTGTAAAGTTCATAAAAGGATGGGTATTGTGTAGTAGAATAAAGCAAAGTAACTAGAAATTGATTAATATATGTCATTATAGGTTCCTTCTAGGCCATGAGAAAACATTTCCATGGGTTTTGTAAGTGGGTTGCATATGTATAATAATGGAAATGGCTATTTTTTTAGTTATGGATTAGTTTAGTAAGATGTGTGTTCTTATTTGATGTAAAAAGACCCTTAAAATTAATTATTTAGCCTTTTTTTTGGTGTGTGGGTTCATTTGGGTTTCCTAGTTCTATCATTTAAATTTGAGATTCAGTATTTGCTTGAAATTTTTGAACCACAATATGTGAGAAGATGGATCCTAGACTAAAAAAATCTATTGCTTTTCATCTATAAATAAATGCGTAGACCAAAGTATTAATATAACTTTGGTGCAACTCTTGAGAGGGTACAATAGGAATTCAACATTCTTATATCAAAATGTTTTATTATTATATTAATAAATCTCCTTTTGAAATTTTTTTTGGTTACTTCTATGTGAATTTGATGTTCTTCTAAAATAACTATAAAAATTAATTGGGAAAGTAGATTTGAAAATCCAAAAGGCTACAAATTCATTAAAAATATTCATCAAATTCATCTCCAAGAAAAAAAGAACTTGTAAAAATCAAACTAAATGTACTAAAAAAAACATTACTCTTTATATGAAAATGTATTCAATTATTAATTTTGATAAATTACATCTATTTGGGACTTCAATGGCAGATGATGAAGAATGAGATCTATTTATAAATCATAATTGAAGACATTACTCCTAATTATCATATGGAATTGGATAAGAATATCATGTTGCAATTGAAAAAGAGGAGTGAAAGAAATATGGCTGGTTGAGTTAAATATTCAGGCACCGAAAAATTCCAAATTGTGTTTCAAACAAGACACGGAATACATTTCATCACTTATTGAGTTCTTTAATAATTTGGTATCAAAATCCGCTAATTAGGGAGACCTGATTTGAAATTCAAACATAGTATGCTATCCATGTGATTTAATTACTTCCAATATTCCCATCTTTGAAATAAATTATTATAAGATTCTTATTGAAGACAACTCAACTAAAATTCATAGTTAGAAATGTGCATGAAAAATTTCCAAAGTAAAGGGAAGTTTCAGAGTGAATCAGACACCTTGGTAACAACTTTGTCTTTTAATGCAAACGTAACATCATCAGTTTTTAGATAAACTTGTTGTGGCATCGTGCCTTTGAAAAAAATCCTACCAGAAAATAGTTTGATCTGAGTCTAAAAATGTGACAATTATAAATGTGGCTTCTTTTCAGAATTTCTAACGGTTTAGTCCATATCTCGGGCAATAATTGTACCTCCAATGTTGAGTTTGTGAAATATAGGCCTTTCAGATATAAAAACAATAAAACGGAAGTGGGTTCAATGGTACCGTTGTAAGTCTAGAGTTTAAGTTTCATTATTTAATTGTTATAATAGTTATGGTGTTGTTTGTTAGATGTTATGAATTGCATGAGAACACTTATATAAGAATTATAAAATATTTTGCATATTTTATAGAAAATTTGAATTGTAAGGTGTCTATGAACACTTTTAAATGGCAGCAAATTTATATTTGAGAAATATAGAATGCATTAAGGATGCGTAAAAACTTCAATTTTATAAAGAAATTTCATTTTGGGTTTTTCCAAACTAAATTTAAGTCTTATTCATTTTATTTTCAGTCCATTTCATTTTAAATATTTTTTATTTCTTTTTAATAATCAAAATAAGGTATAACAATAATAAAACAAGCTAGTTAGTCTCTTTTTCCTAATCGAAATAAGGCATAACAATAATAAAACAAGCAAGTATATGTTATGAGTTGAATAAGATTTATATTGATAAATTGTGTGTAGATTATATACACCAAATTAAAGATCACACCTTCACCTCAAATAAATTAAGAAAAGATTTGTTTTATTATATGAAAATTATAAATAGTGACAATATTCAATAAAACAATTACATAAATCTATGAACTTTAAATTTTTCGTATTTAATAATTGTTTGCGTATTTTTATTTATTTATTTATTTATGTTTAATATTTTATTTTAAATTTTTAATAGATATTGATGTTCATATATATATATATATATATATATATATATATATATATATATATATATATATATATAAGAAAAAGGTGGAGAGCACCCATAGTATTTACTAAAAAGAGTTTGTACATGAAGAACAATCCCAATCCAGGTTCAAAACTAGGGTCCTCAATTAGATGTGATGTTATCCACATCATACTCTAAACCTTCCATTAGGAGATTTGGAAGGTTGTGCTGACCTGGTGAAAAGTAGCCACATTAGACTCTTGGTCTATGGCCAGATTAGCCAACCTGTCTACTACTTTATTGCTTTCATGATAACAATGAGAGATAATGAACTTGTCAAGGTGGTTTAGTAAGCTTACTGCCTGTTGAAAAATATAGTTAATTTTCCAGTTATTTGAGCATTTGGATTTTAATGTTGAAACTATAATCTAAGAATCACCTTCAATCTAAAGGTTCAAGAAACCATGATTAATCACCAGATTGAGCCCATGCATCAATGCCCATGCCTTCGCTTCATTGTTCATTCCTTTATGGATTTTAGTTGACTTCATTGCCAACAAATTTCCATCCCCATCTCTAATAACACAACCATTTCCTAAGAGACCTATATTTCCTCTACAAGCACCATCAAAATTGAGCTTGGAAAATTGCTGGGATAGAGGAATCCATCTAATATGATCTCTCACCGTACCTTTACCTCTAGAGGAACAATTGCCCTTGTTACTTGCTGATTTGAGGAGATGCCAATTCCTAACCATACTATCATCCCAACTCAACCATAGTGAAGAGTTTACACTAGCTCTGCAGATCTTTGCATTAACCACCTATGAGATTGCCTCATCTAACTTATTACAAACCAATAAACATGACTTATCCTCTTTTTTAAACAACTTGAATTTTCTTTCCCACCAAATGTGACAGATGATAAGAGATGGTCCAACATCCCAGAGGCAAGCAAAATGTGATTCTCTAAACAACTTTGGCCAATTTTTGAACATGGATAGTAGGGACCTAGACAACGGTGAGACCTAATTAATTTTCATTAAAAACCACAAGGAACATTCTCTATTGAAATGGTAATTTAGAAGAAGATGGTCCAAGATCTCATCCTCAAGACCACATAAACCCAATCTCTTAATTTTGTCCCCTTTAAGAATTTTATTATGGAGTGCTAGCGAAGTGAAGGCTCCAGCCTTGGGTAATATAGCATTGTTCTAACATAAGTTCACTAGCCAATCCACATTTGTCCATCCAATAACACTCCTATAACCATCCTTGGCCATGTAGGAGCTAGATTTGGTCACCGTCGAAACAATTTCATCTTCTAGATTGGAGAAAAAAACCACTCTCTTTGCCAGAATACTTCTAAGTAGAAATTTTTGCTTGATGGAAAAATCACAGTCACGTGCTTTTCTAGATAACTCTTATTTTGTCCATACCACCATCAATGTGCCAGTAATCTTTAACCTTTGTGCCCCAATGAAATTTAAGATATTCTCTAGCTTCTTTAAGTTCATCCCACTCAAAAAGTTTAAACTCCCCATTCTATGAATCATCCCCAAAATCTGCCTTATTTCCATTGTGAATCACCCATAACAAATTATGTAATAAGATTTCTATACAGTTAATAATAAAGTTTTGTATTGCTGACCCTTGAGGAGGATCCTTAACAATGAGAATCCTTTCTCTATCCATCAAATCAAGATACTTTAGTTTCGTAAGCTTTACCCATTTGAATTATAGATTTTTATACATCACCTTATTTATTTACTTATTTAAATTATAACTCAAATATATATATTAATAATAAAATGCTAACATACAATTTTTTATGTCCATATAATTAGAATAATAATTAAATTTATTCAAAATAACATGAACCGACGCAACTGTCTTAAAACAAATCTAATTCAAAATCCTAACACTCTTGTATTTATGGTTGTGTTAGCCCTTGATAATATAAATCTAGTATAATTTAAAAAAATATTAGGACCCCTGTTAACTTATTTTATTTTTATTTTTTTTTGGGGGTGGGGGTTGGAGAAGTACATAGAGATGGGAAATATTAATTTTAAAACATACAAGTTATTTAGAACTTATTTTTCCTTGATATCGGTGGATCCACGTGTATTGTTTAAAAATAGTCTTCCACGAGAATACGATAGGAACCAATAAAAAATCTGCAGGAGACGATAAAATGGAGAGAGATGTTAAAAAATAGAATTAGATATATAAACAAATTAGTATGTGGATGAAAAATTGGTAAGCTGCTTGCACTATTCATTTATTATTTTTATGTAATATTATTATTTCAAAAATATGATATAATAAAGATTTATATATTTTAATTATTATTTGTATGCAATATTTTTATTTCAAAAATATGATATAATAAAGATTTATATATTTTAATTAATACTTTTTTCAAATCAATTATCTAATTTTAAAATTTAAAATTTAAAAGTTATAAGATGTTATATTTTTATTTTATTATAATATTCTATTTAGTATTTTCATTTTTTCAAGATGAAGTTTTGGATGAGGATTTTGTTTCTTCCTTAGTATAAAACATCTTAAAACTTATTAATAAATTGGATAAGATTTATTTTATAAAAATAAAATTATGTAAAATTATAGGTTTTTAGAGGACATAGATTTATATGACAATCTTAATTCTACATTTAAAAAGAATATCAACTTTCACAACTCTTTATGGTTTCTCATATTATCACATAAATTTATAAAGGAGAAAATTATTATTTGTTTAGTTCAATCACTGTGGTGATGAGTGGAAAGGTAAAACATAAGTGAATTATATATCTTGCACAAGATAAATGATTATATATATTTAAAATCATAGAAAGGACCCCATTTATATTGTCCAAATTTTTGAAATGAGCAAAAATATTCTTTATAATAAAATAATCATAATGGTATCATTTTATTGAATTTTTTTTATCGAAAAGTAAGAAACTAATAATAATTAGTAGTGGTCTTATAACAAAGCATATAAAAAATACAAAGATATATCTAAATAATGGAAGTATCTTCATACATATTATTATGTAAGGGCTTGAGGGACGGGGGAAGATATGCATTAAAAATAAATAGAAAACAAGAAAAGATGGATTAGGAAATAATGTCTATTGAAATTCATCAAAGAAAATGATTGAAGAGAATCTATTTACATATTAGATAAGGTAAAAAGGGCATACGAGGGCAAGGGTGGGACGAGGAGGACATGAATTAAAAATGAATGGGAAAGAAAAAAAAGATGGAGTAAGAAATAATATGTGTGTATTGAAATGCATCAAAGAAAATGATTGAAGAGAATATTTTTACACTTTAAATAAAGTAAAAAAAGCGTAAATGAAATTTTAATGGATTTGGTAAGTTTTGTCATGTATTATCCTTCTATCTATTTGATATTTTTGGATTTGGTAAGTTTTGTCATGTATTATCCTTCTATCTATTTGATATTTTTGTTTTTAATCTTTAGTGTGTAATCTTATTTTTATTTTTAATGCTTATTTGATATGTAATCTTATTTTTATTAAACACACTTATTTTTATTTTTAATATTTATTTGATGTGTGTAATCTTATTTTTATTTTTAATGCTTATTTGATATGATATAGTTAATTTCATTAAAAGGAATGGGGTAGTTAAATTATCATTAAAACATATGTATATTAATATATATAATTTTGTACTTATAATTTTTTATTTTTTGGTCTATTTATAATGATTAATAAAAAAAAAAACTATAAAAAATAAAATTTTAAAGTATAGAAGAAAAAAACAACACATTAAAGTGAAAATGATAGAGTTTTTTGAAATTTCTTATGTAATCCTAGATGCAATAAAATTTGTCTAGGTAATTATTCAATTTTTAATTGATGAATATATGTTTTTTAAACATCAAATTATAATTATATATATATATATATATATATATATATATATATATATATATATATATATATATATATATAATTTAAAAAAAATAAAAAATGTTTGATATTTTTTATTAAATTTGTAAGTTTTATAGATTGAGTTGCAACAAAAATATATCAATAGAATTAAAAAAAAATACTCTTACAATGGTATTGATGAAAATGATATCAATATAATTAAAAAAAAAAAAAAACTCTTACAATGGTATTGATGAAAATGATGGTGATGAAGATTATGATTATGATGATGAAGAGAGTAATAATTTAGACTATATTTTTTTAAACATTTATTTTTATAGATTTTATAAAATGATTTATTTCATATTTATTAAAGATTTATAAAGATCATTTGATTGTTATACGCTTTATTTTTAAATGTAATATGTATTACAAATATCATTTATGAGTTACTTTATAGACATTACTTTAAAATATTATACTAATTCTAAATAAATAGTAGATTATTAAAATTGTCATCAGTCATCATTGCCCATTCTGATCATTCTCATCTGTAAATGAAAATATAATTAGCAACAGATCTATTATTTAATTGATAAAAAAAAACTATTTAATATTTAAAAAACAAGTACTCAAATAAAATGCAACAATAAATACACTATATATTTTTTGTTTTGAATGTTTTACTCAATTGTGTCACATAATAGTTGACACAATAAAACCTGGCCCATATTACCTGACGCATGTCCTGTGAAAATAGTTCACGAAAAAAATTATTGCTCATCAAATTTAAAAATAGAGGTAAAAGACAAATCAAAGTTTTTGATCTCAAACACACAAATTCAATGGCATAATGCAAACATGTTTGACACTAAGACGGTCACTTTAAATTTTCACTAAATCTACATTCAAAAACAACACCAAACCCCTGATGCAATTTGTGGGCTTACGACAAGCAAAATCATTCGGGGAAAAACAAAAGTCCCACATCGGAAAGTTATTTCAATTTTATGTGTTAATTTTGATCAATTCTCTCACAACAGGTGTCCCAAATACATTAAAATCCACAAGTGTGGGACACCAAAACTAGTTCCCTGTCTTGTTTCTCAAAAGCATCAACATGATTTAATAGTTACACCTTAGCATAACATAACAAGGCCAAGTTCCTGTGGGAAGGAAGCTACTTATGTCAAAGATTGGGAGTGTAAAGTATAGACTTGGTAATTATGGATGGGTACATGAATATTGCTAAAATTTAAACAGCCAGTTGGAAAAATTATTTTTTGCAACATTTGAAGCTTGTATTTGAAGCCTGAGACTCAGAGAATGATCAGAATCCTTTGAATTAGGAGATCAATGATGCTTGGGTACAAAAGACCAGCCTTGATTGTCCTGAACCCTTGGGTAAACTGCATATACAGCATGACAGGCCTCAAAAGCAAGCTTGCCTTCAATCTTCCGAGGTGGTTCCGCTGGAGAAATTACCCAAAAGCCAGCATTTGCCGGCCTTGATTGTCCTGAACCCTTGGGTAAACTGCATATACAGCATGACAGGCCTCAAAAGCAAGCTTGCCTTCATTCTTCCGAGGTGGTTCCGCTGGAGAAATTACCCAAAAGCCAGCATTGTGAACAAAGCATATTATAAACGATTCAGAATAAAGATTAGAAAAGAATTACGGCCAAGCTTGAATACAAAGCTCACATAGAGACAGAAAAAAGCGGCAGACACCAAACACTTGTAAACAACAATCTGACTGTTAAAGATACTGAAAAGTTTATCTTGTCGTGATCATCTAGAAATAGGACTGATATCATGCTTGCCATGGTAATGGAATAAGAGGGATTCAGGGCTCCGTATCCAAGGCTGCCAATGAACCCCAATGCATCATTCTTCCATTCCGATCAAGGTCCCGGCTGCTTGTTTTGAAAATCTGTTGAGAGGTACTGTTTTCAACTGTCTGTGTCTGTGTCTCTGTCTTGACCATCTGCTGCTGTAATTGAACGAGAGCTGCGTACTTGCCGTTTGACCTTTGGATCAGATCGTGGTGTCCACCTGACACAACCACACAAGAATACAAGAATAGGCATATCAAAGAATACAAGAATTCAGTCAGAATGCAATTTACACACAATCGGAAGAATACCTGTGTGTCATATCGCTGTGGTAGTTGACTGATAAAGTTGTGGGCATTAGCAGCCATTGCAGCACTGATGATTTCATCCGCCATTTGGCTGTGCAGCCATTTCAGTCGCAGGCGTTGGATATTTCTAATAGTAAAATTGTTGTGGATTTTCCTGATCCGCTGGCACCAACTAGAGCCGTCTCGCCAGAGAGCTTTTGCAATACATTTATTATTTCCTCTGCTATGGAAAAACCACCTGCAAGATCAAATATTGGCCAACAAACTCAGAAGAATAAACAACCTGAAAGATCAAACATTATTGTACTTGCTCTCCCTGCATTTCGATGCAAGAAAAATTGAGCTAGCATCAAAGAAAATGCTTAAATGAACAAAGAAAAGACTTGAGATTCCAGATGATGTGTTTTGAGACTAGAAGCACAGAATTGTTCATTATTTGACACTTGAATCAAAGAATTTTCTTTTTTTGACACTTGAAGCAGAGAATTCCCGTTTTTTGACACTTGAAGCAGAGAATTGACATTTTTTGACACTTGAAGCAGAGAATTTTGAAAATCCATATCAAATTAGGACGGCATAACATATTGGCTTCGTGGGAAACCTAAGGGAACCAAAATACGGTTTCCAGACATGATATTGAGTGCAAAAGTAACTGGACAAAAGGAAGACTAGTTAGTGATCAGCCTGCAATAAATTATAAGGACGTCTGATACTAATTTAGTTTCATCAATTAATCAGAGGCCTTGGTCAAACCAGTTGGTAGACAAAGCTCCTCCGAAGGATTTTTGGCTATCAAGTAACTCGAAAATGGGAACGGATGCTTCAAACAATCTAACTTCTACGTTGTTCTGGAGAGCCTGAGAAAAAGCAAATGCACAGCTGTTGAGAAAAAGCAAATGCACAGCTGTTGAGTAGATGCAATTTCAAACACAGCTGCCTGCAGGCACCGCCCGTTGCAGGTGCACCGCCACCCCATCCAAAGAAAAAACATAGTCATTATCACACTTATCATAAGTTATCATGACTGCTCGAAAATGGGGTTCGGACAGCATATTAATTATCTTGGGCTATGCGAATCCGTCCATAACATCCGTTTTCCTGAGCAGATGAAAAATTGACAGACTATATTATTTTATAGTATTTGTTAAACATCTTATACATTACCTTAGCTAAAGGCTCACATAATGGAAACATGGAAATTAACAATATTTGATTGGCTTAAACATCGTGCACTAATCACGGGTTAAGGGAAGTTGAAGAGAGTAGTCCCCCTCGGGGACTAATAATTAGTTGTAAGACTCAATATATACATTTAAACAAATTATAAGTATAGAAAATGAAAGAAATTATGATTGTTTATTTATTTTATCATGTGTTTTGATCTTTTAATTAAAATGTATTTTTTAAGATTTGGGAATGTATCAAATATTACTATATTGAATATAAAAGATCATCATGATGATTATTATTATTATTAATAAAAAAATTAAATGATATTTATAAAAAAATTGAATTAATAGTTAAGCATTTTACTATTTGTAAGTTATTTTATTTTTATTTTGTTTAAATATTTAATTTTTTTCTTAAATTTAAATTTTTTAAGGATTGAGTTGTAATTTTTTAATAAAGATTATGGTGACTGTAACAATGATGGTAACTATGTTGATGAAAATAACATTGATTATGTTAATGATGATGTGGAAGAAGATGATAATTTAGACTAGAAACTTTAAAATGGAAAATGCAATCATGATCATATCTGTTATGACTATAGTTAACCTTTAGTGTCCATTTATAACTTTCTATGTTATAATTTGCATTAAAATTTATTAGTGAAATATTTGGTACTTTGTTCCAAATCAAAATTTTAAAACAATATAGAAAACCAAAAGTCTCTCCTATAATATGAGAGGAGGTACCCATTATTGAAACTAGTAAAAACTAATCTAAAGTATGTATAGTGTTTACAAGTTGAAAATGTGGTTTCGTAGCAATAATATTCAATTGAAATAAAATGAAAGGAGGGAAGGTGAAGAGTCACATAAGAATGAACAAACATATATTTCATTTATTTGCATAACGGAATAAACAAAAATAATAATTTAATCTATGATATTAGATGTAATTCATACTTGGAAAAATGAGAAATGTATCAACATAAGAAAACACATAACCATTAAGGAAATGACTGGACACAAAGTTAAGGTAATTACTCATTTTTAGACAAAGATTAAATACAAAGTTTCCTTCTTATTCCTTGTTATTTTTTCAAATTATGAACATCAAAAATCCCATTTTACAATAGCCATTTATTCTATTTATAATAAAGGGAATGGGTTGACCCTTCACATTCCAAAATGACTTTTTACATTCTAATTTTCATCCTATTCTACCCCTTAAAATTTTTCAATTTTATAAAAAGTAAAAAAAAAGATTTTTCGAAATAGAAGTTAAACAAAAATAGAAAAGAAAAATTGTAGACTTCATTAAGGATTTTTATGTAGGCTAGAAGTAGTTGCAGATGGATTGGTATTAGTTGAATCTTTTTTGACTTGTTCTTTGTCTCGTGTAACTTTTAATATCAAAAATATTTTAACTAGTTCAAGGGATTCATTGCTTTTTGGAACTAACACATGATGACAACTTATGAACCATATTTGAGAAATGAATGTCAGGGTGCAAGGAAATTTAGATAATTATTCTAATTGAGAGTTCAACTCTTTTAGTGAAATATGAATTTCACTGAGGGTCATCATTGAAGCTTTGTTAAATTTCCCCTCATTAAGAAGATCTTCTTGACTAAATTCTGAATTTGGCATTTCAATTCATCTACCATATGTGTATTATATGGATTATCGGCAATGAATTTCATTTAAATTGGTGGAGACCAGCTTGATCTTCTCTTTACCAATGTCTCTATTTTATTTCATCTTCTCAATGGCTCTAGTCAAGATCTTCATTTTTTAAATTATACATTCTCCTAAATTGTAGGAAGTATCACATTATTCTTTCTCAAATATCCCTCCATCCACCATCACTTTAGACTTGATCAGAATCATTTCCTTTATGTCCATGACTATCTCTTCCCACACTTTCAAATCATTATTTTTGGAGCTATCACATGAAGATAAAATGTGAACCATCTCTGAGAAATGAATGTCAGGGTGCAAGAAAATTAAAAAAACCAATCTAGATGAGTGTTCAACTCTTCCATTGAAATATGAATTTCATGGAGGGTTGTCATTGAATCTTTGTTAAATATCCCCGCATTGAGAAGATCTTCCTTGATTACTTTCTAAAGTTGGGATTTTAATTCATATACCATATGTGAGTAGTCCCATATTATTTATACAAGTAGAAATGAATTTCATCTAAATTGGTGGAGATCAGACCAAACGTATCTTCACCCATGTCTCTATTTTCTTTTAATTTCTTAATGGCTCTAGTCAAGATCTCCATTTTTTGAAGTATACATTTTGCCCATTTGTAAGAAGTGTCATATTTTTATTTATCAAATATCTTTCCATCCACCATAATTTTAGCCTCTATTAGAATCATCTCCTTTATGTCCCCTATTATGTCTTCCCACACTTTCAAACCAACAGTGTATGAGATTTGACCCAGATGTAGATGTCCTACACTTCTTGATCAATGAGGTCATAGGTTTTCATGACTTCTTTGATATAGTTCATTCCATTTAAAATAAATTAATCTATACATGGTTATAGAGTTTTTCCATAGGTGTTATGTTTGATAATTATATCAATATCCTCCTTGCTTATTCTTGGAAGTTGTGTTAGAGTATCAACCTATGGAGTCGTAGGGGTTTCAATGGGTTGAGTAGATAGTTGACATAGATTTATAATTGTTTTATCTATCCTTTGAGTTGTTCTTCATTCAATTGGTCTTATTATGACCTCATGTTTATTATTTTAGTGGTTTCTCAGAGATTATGAACATTTTTTTTATTTGAGTGTTATCATATTGAGAGTATAATCACCCATTATCATTTCCTCTATGTATTTTTTAATGTTAGGTTCAAAAATATCCAAAAACTATGCACCTAAAAATTTATATATTAATATAGAGGTGGTTTTTGCTTTATTTAATGCAAGGCCTTCAAGAGGTTAGCTACCACATCAAAATTTAGCATTCTGCTTCAACTATTCTTTGCCTTTTCTACAACATTAGTTGTAGCCATTGAAATGAAAAGTCACTGAAGGTGACCACCTGGGTATCAAAAAAAGATGGAATGGGTTGATTTGGAGGAGGAGGTATATGTGGAGATCCAAATGGAGAATGTGGTTTCTCCTCTTTAGTTATTTTCTACTATGTTTCTCCCTGGGATGAGGCTAAGTATTATTGTGTGGCATTCAGGATCAACAAGTGAAGATCACCAAGGACTTAAATTTCACCTCATTGAGAAGATCTTCCTTGACTAATTTATGAATTTTAGTTTTCAATTCGTCTACCACATGTGAGTATTCCAATCTTATTTTTACAAGAAAAAATGAATTTCATCTAAATTGGTGGAAATTAGATTGAGTTTCTCTTCGCCCATGTCTATATTTTCTTTCAGTCTCTCAATAGATCTAG
Organism: Torreya grandis; assembly: GCA_037957365.1. Taxonomy (NCBI): domain Eukaryota; kingdom Viridiplantae; phylum Streptophyta; class Pinopsida; order Cupressales; family Taxaceae; genus Torreya; species Torreya grandis. Next base: position 1,438,908 of record JARHVA010000454.1, on the reverse strand, counting down.
TAAAGATCTCCATTTTTTGAAGTACACATTTTGCCCATTTCTAAGAAGCATCATATTTTATTTATCAAATGTCCCTTTATCCACCATCACTTTATCCTTGATCAGAATCATCTCCTTTATGCCCCATATTATCTCTTTCCACACTTTCAAATTATTAGTGTGAGATTTGACCTAGATGCAGATGCCTTGCACTTATTGATCAATGAGACCATAAATTTTCATGACTTATTTAATTTAGTTCATTCCATTTAAAATAAATTCATCTACCCATTATTAAAGAGTTTTGAAATAGGTTTTATGCTTTCTAATTTTATCAATAGCCTCCTTACTCATTCATAGCAGTTGTGTTGGAGTGTCAACCTATAGAGTTATAGGGGTTTCAATGAGGTTGATCAGATAGTTGACATAGCTTGACAATTATTTGATCTATCTTTTCAGTTGTTCTTGAGTCAACTCATCCTATTCTTACCTCATAATTATTATTTTAGTCATTTCTCAGATATTGTAAACATCACTTTCCTGCGTTACTTCTCTGAGTGTTATCCTATTGAGAGTATAATCAACCAGTATCATTTCCTCTATGTATTTTTCAACATTAGGTTAAAAAATATCCATAAATTGTGCAACCAAAGAATCATATACCAATCTAGAGGTGGTCCTTGCTTTATTTGATGCAGGGGTCTTTAAGAGGTCAACTACCACATCAAAATCCATCATTTTTACTTCAAGTATTCTTTTCCTTTTCTACAACATTGATTATACCCATTGTAATGAAAGGTCACTGAAGGTGACCACTTGGGTATCAAATAGAGAGGGAATAGGGTAATTTAGAGGAGGAGGTGTCTATGGAGATCTAGATTGAGAATATGGTTTCTCCTTTTTGGTTATTTTTTTGTTGTACTACTCCCTGGGATGAGGCCAACTATTATTGTGTTGTATTTAGGATGTAAAAGTTAAGATCACTAAGTAATTTAGTTGAAGACCACATATTGGAAATTTTTTTAGATGGATTCTCTTTCCCCACTACATTAATTTCCTCACATTGCCTTCTCAAGTGTCTTGTGGGATCAATGTCTTCATCTGCACCATCATCATAACTAGATGAACTAAATGTCTCAATCACTACATTGACATTAATTTTTTTAAGAAGTGGATGGGGAATATTTATATTAAAGAGATAGAGCCTTTCATCTTATTTTATTTCTTATGGCTACTCTAATCACATTATTATCCATCCATTTATTTATTTGAGTCTAGACTCTTTGTGTCCTCCATTGTAGGTCAGTTGATTCTCTAATTGAGCAATTAATATTTGGAAGCAGTGAAAATAAATTTGTATTTGTGTATTCCAAATAAATATAATTTGTCTTATCATTTATCATTAATTTTAATACCCACTTATTTGTCGATTCACTTATATGATAATGAGTCATTTGACTCTAGTATCTTGAAACTAATTCAAACTCATCTTCAAAATCAAACCAATAGCCCTCTAGGCAGGCTTATGCTCATCAGCAGGTCCTATGCCAATAGTGTGATTCACATATCCTTTAGTGTCCATGGATTCTCTACTAGCATATCTTCAGAGGATGAATTAAGAAATATCCAACTCTATGTCATGTGCATTAACTTGTGGATTTCAATTGAAATGCCTCAATGTAATGGGAAATGAAACACCCAACACATGTTTTTCTCTGCACCATTTATGAATAGTTGATAGTTGCCAACATACCTCTAGGCTATGAGAATCAGAGAATATTAGGCTATAGGTAAATTTTCCCAATATTGTAATAGTTATCTACCTATGGTGAAAGGTGTTTTGTGTTTATCTTCTTGTTTGGACCTTTTGCATTTATCATTAACACTCTTAGATAATTGGTAAGATATTTATTATTTAGATAATTTATTTGGGACTAATTTAAGTAGGTAAAATGGTTCAAATAAATCTCCCCTATAACCTTATAATCTTACATTTTTGGTAGTATAAGTAATATCCCAATTATTTGAGTGATCTTTTGATTTATTTATAAAAATTAGACATAAATTATACATTGATAACCTTATAAACTACAGGGTGTAAAATGACTCCAATCGTTTATATAATTTCTAAATATATAAATATGGAGCATGTTGAAATCATCACATATCCTATTACCCTGTCCCCTTGGATACCATAGAATTTCCCTTGAAGAAATGACTGCAACATAAACTGCCTCTAATAAATAAGACAATATATAGAAGTTTCCATGCAACCTATTTTGGGGTAGCCTTTGTTGGTTTAAAATAAAATTAATTACTTCCCCAATTGCAGGGATCTTGTTTTCGTCCAATATCATAGATAAAATGGGAACCCAGACTTCATTGACATGTGCAATAAAAGGGACACCATGGATTTTGTTTAAGATGGTCATTATAACCCTAACCGCGGGTATGAATTGTATAATTAGAAGGGACTTTTTTTGAAAAGGTATTAGGTTTATTTTTCTAAGACTTCAATGTGTATCTAACATCATTATATTTAAACCAATCTAAGACTGCTTGTTGGCTATAAACAATGTTTGATTTAGGGAATCTATATTATTTCTCAAAATAAACACCAATTACATATGATTTGTTTCATAATTACTAAAGTTTTAAATAATATTTTTGTTTAATAAGTATTGATTCATTCACAGCACTTATATTATGATCACTAGAATAATAATTTTATTCGTTAAGTTTGAATATTATTTTATTTTTATGTAATTTATTTGTAAATGTCATAAATGAATTGTAGTTATCATTTTTTAAATTCCATAAATGAATTATTTTATAAATATTACAATTTAATATTAATTTATTTTATAATAATATAATAATAAATGCATTATATTTTTTTCATTTTTCATTACTGATGTGACTATCTCACATTAAAAATGATATAAAAAAATTGATTGATATAAATTGATGCAAATATTGAGACAACAACTAATCCCATAAATGATTTTCAGATAAATTTTAATAAATACTAAAATAAAATTCTCATTATTTAACTTCAACATATAAATTCAATAAAATGATACAAACTTGTCTAATGTTAAAAGCATCGCATTTAATTTCCATTAAATATACATCTAAAACCATTGTCAAACCCTTGAAGTAAGATTTGTTCTATAATCTATGTTGTAAATTTTAATTTTTTTTGAATTAAATTATCTCAAAAATTGTTCCAATTTCACTAAAATCTAGTACTCTGAGAGGCCAAATCTAACGTTTTCTCTTGTTTCTCTAATCCATCCCCGTGACTTAATAGTTACACCATAGCATAATGTGATAACTATTTACAAGACCCTTAAATATATAACTTCAAATAAATAATAAGTAGAAGCACTACATAAATTATGATTGTTTCTTTACCTCTATCGTGTGCCCTAACCTGATAATTAAAATGCAATCCTTGCAATTTGGGAATGTAATTGTATATATTATTATATTGAGTATAAAGATGACTTAAAATAATTTTAATTTAATTTAAAATTTTGATATTTAATGAGGATTTGACATGAACATTTAAATATGGGTATAGCTTTTAAAAAAAATTAAAATTGCACTTATTAAAACCATTAAACAACTTTAATTATACATTATTTTTTATTAATAATAATTATTAATGTGTTCTAATGATACATTTTCTTGTATATATAATAAAAATCAAATAATACTTATAAAAAAATAAATTAACCATTAAACATTTTACTGTGTATATTTATTTATCTTTATTTTGTTTAAAATTTTATAAAGATATTTCTTTAAAATTATTTACATGAAATGCTCATTTTCATTTTAATTTTTAATCGTTATAAATTATTCAAATTAAAAATAATTTCAAAATAAAGATTATACAATGGGCTGAACTTTTTTAATAGATTTTTAAATAATAAACACTTAATAAAAAAATATTTTTAAGCTTACTATTTTTAGAGAAATAATTCTTCATAATATATAAAACCTTTTATTTATTATAAATTAATAAAAAATTAAATATTATTTTATATATTTTTATAATTTATATATAATATTATTTTCGTTTACATATTAAATTGTAAATCAAAAATGATGGTCATATAATTTTTAAAATATTTTCTTCTTGTTAGATTTGACTCAACTTAATTCCATTTTGATGTGGTTTCGATTTCATTTTATCTCTCCAACGATGAGGAATGAGTGCTTCATCAAACTTTTGATGGATAAAGTGGGTTCTTTCATGAAAATTGATGTTACCCTTTGGAGCCTCAGTTCAATTCATGTCTATGCCTACATTCACCTTTTCAGTTTGTTCTCTTTTTTGGTTAAGCTGCTCTCCTTGCGTGGCTTGTGGACTCAACATATCAATAATAAGGCCTTCCCTTCCACTACTTCCATTGTCACCTCCTTGGTCATCACATCATTAAATGCCCCTCCAAGACTTGTTAGCATCGTAAGTGTGTCTCGAAAAGGAAAAAGGAGGAACTTGACCTGAATTTCAAGTGGCATAATCACGATAAGTTTTATCGCCCCCTTTCTCTCACTAGGTGGAGTTGACTGACGTTGTTGTGGGAGGTTTTGGGCATGCACCCCTTATCCTCCCACCCCTCCACCTACTTGCGGAGGATCCCCCTTCCCCGCCCCAGACCACCCCCTTTGCATAAGTCCCCTTAAAGAAAAATTTGACTCTCGAGTCGATTCCATCTCAAGAGATTTCTTCTTGGACTCCCCCTTCCAAGCCCTTTATGTGTCAGGGAGATGTTGGTGTCTCTTCAAAGAAGAAAGGTCGTAGATCAGAGATAAAATTACTTAGGGCGGAAGTGCACTCTCTCACCAACAATGGCTCTCAGTGGACCTTAGAAGACCTTCTTTCTAGAAAAAGATGATAGGGAGTACTGACTTGTGGATAAGCCCTTTTGATAGTTAGTAGGGTTTGGATTGGTTATTGTTATTTTGCCTCCATTTTTTGGAATTGTTTGGTAATTCTCCATTACCTTTTTGCGTTTATGGATTTATTTGTGTTTTGACTAAAAATTGGTGGATTATGCTTGTCCTCTCTTGCTTTCTTGGTAGGTGATGCCTTTTATATCTTTTGTCTTTTATCTTTCTCTCTTCTTTCTATAAATAATGGGCCTATGATTGTACCCCATACAGATTCATAACTCCGATAAAAAAATAATTTACATTTAAAAAAAAAAGAAAAAAACACCCAACCAACCATCCTTTAATTATTTTTCGTATTTCTTTATCTAATATAATAGATGTAATTGTTTATCATCAAAATCAAAATAACCAATGCACTTTTTTTTTTAAGGGATAAACTATTCAAAAAGATGAATATGTTGGTATCTCAATAATACCAAACACCAATGTAGAAATTTGATAGATTACCCTTATATTTGAATTGAGACATAACAAAACTCGGGGTTGATCCCTAATGTTTGCCAACCTACACATTCGGTACCAATGACTAAAGCAATTCAATCAAATCGCTTGGGATAGGCCAAACGTTGCTAAAAAAATCAACGTTTATTAGTGAATGAATGTGAACGCATTTCTAATGAATTAGAATTAAAAAACGATAAAAATCAATGGTTTTGTGAAGATATAATTGCGGGTGAGAAGGAAAAGGACAACATAAATTTTGTTGAATTGGGTAGAGATGGCACTCATTTTTAAATTTAAAATTTAAAATTTAAAACAACGTTTTTCATGCTTAAAATATATTAATGCTTAAAATATATTAATGGTGAAGTGGTAAATTGAGAATCTATTATTAATGGTGAAGTGGTAAATTGAGAATCTATTTATATGATTTATTTATTTTGTGTGACCTTGTTAATTATAATTTATATAATAAAGTAAAAAATCTTCCAAAATGAAAATAATAGAGAGAAAATTTTAAAGTACATTCTACTACTATTACTGTTAATATATTTATACAAACATTAAGTCATTTGAGTTTAATTATAATTTTATAGAAATATATATTAAAATCATGTTCTTTTACATATTTTAAATTCATGTTCCTTTACATATTTTAAAATTATGTTCTATTTTTAAAGTATAAAACTTTGTCTTATTTTCAAAATTTATATCGATTTTTGAAAAATTTGCATCCTTCTTTATAACCTTAACAGTTCATACAAAAAATGACGTGACGATGAAAGGCTAGTATAAATAAACAAACTATATTATCACTTTATTATCATCATACAACTAGACTATGCAAGCCTTAATAATTACATATAGCTTTTCATGTTATAATTAATAAATTGAGTAAGGAAATAAACATTTCAACCTTCCCTAAAAGATTGAATTATTCTCTTAAACATTTTTATAATATATATTTTTAATAAATGAGTAGTTCATACTTTTCATTTTTGTTGTCTTTTATATATATATATATATATATATATATATATATATATAATTTTAATTACTATCATTTTGTTGCATTCATTGAGATACAAAGAGCATATAAGGTCGAGAAAAAGGGGAAAAAGGTACATGTGACCTAAAGCATTGTCAATGGTTCCTATACCAGAACTTCCAAAGACTTATTGTGATACCTCATTAATGTATATTATAAAGGACTAAGAAATACATCTAAAACCCAATATTATAAGGTAGAAAGGAGAGAGAAAAAATCAAGAGATATTAGAGAAAATATCATTAAAATATAAAAAATATATATCTTTTTATTTTTATAAATAAAAATTTGACAAACATACAAACACATTAAAACAATACAAGTTTATAATTAATAACTACCTTCAACTATAATTAATCATGTATATTAATTAAAAAATAAAAAACATGAGCATTTATTACTGAATGAAAAAAACACAAACATTTATTATTGAATGAACAAAACACAAACATTTACTACTAAATGAATTTATTTAATAGTTTATTTTAAATTGAATGAACAAAACACGATCATTTACTACTGAATGAATGCATTTAATTGTTTATTTTAACAAAACCTATAAATATCAATAGTTATATGAAAGATATTATTGATAAGGAAAAGGAAATTATAATTTTGTGGGTAGATTTGGTAGACGTGGCACTCATTATATAGTATTGAGTGTTAAATTTTAATTTAAAAAAATGTTTATTATGTTAAATAAAGAAACACATTTGTATTATTGTTTTTAACAATGGTAAAGGTAAAGGGTGTTGACAGGTCCCTCAAGAATATTGAAGAAATAAGAATAGACTATGAAGGTTTGAAAGGAATTGCCTCTTCTAGTGGTAAAGAAACAAATAGTATATAAAAACATAGATTTAACAAATGATTATTGTAATTAAGATAAAATATTTTCAAAAAAAAAGAAAAAAAGATAGCATTAAAAATGTTTTTAAAGCCAAGATTTTTTGAAAGAGCCATTTCTCAAAAATTTAGTTGAAAGTCTTTCTTAATCAATTTTCTATTTGAGATACAAGAGACATATTTAATCGACCCATTTAATTTTTTACCTTTATTTTTCACTAACTTCCACCCATCCCCCTCCTTCAGATTTGGCAATATGGGGATGGATAGTTACAAAGAAACCATTAGAATTTGAAATAGTAAAGGATCTATTATGCCTTATCCTAATAACAAGTTAAGAACTGATGTGACTTCTACACTTTTCTCCATGGGGATTTCCAAAATCACCTTTAGATTCCATTATATAGGATTTTGCACAATTATTTTTAGTTTTAATGGAGAATGAACCTTTAACCCCTTCTTATCAGTTTCCTTAACTATGGTCTCCCCACTCGAAACATTTCCATAGGCATTTCCTGAACGATTTCTGGTTCATCTTCATCTAAATTAGTACATCCTTCCATTATTAAATTCTCTAAGTTTACATCTACCCACCCAATAATTCCTCTCTTATGTTTCATTCTAGGATAATCATTTACCAAATGTCACATGAGGACACATACGTAGCATCTAAATGGTAAGCCCTCATAATCTATATGCTAAACCCATGTTCTATTCTTCACAACGAGCTCCACCTAAGCTAGGAATTCTTCAGAAAGATCGACATAAGTAAACAATTGGGCATAGGTGGAATGGTTATGTTCTCTTATTATCGAATTTGTACACCAAAATTCTCCAAAATCAATACCAATAATTTAAAGACAACATTCCAAATTTGTAAGGGTAGACATGTTAGTCAGATCCAAATTGGATTTATATTAAACATTTCAATTTGTGGGTTAAAACCAAAATGCCAGGGTTTGGACAAAATAATATGCTTATCCCAGTCCCAAGAGTGCTAAAGACCAAAGTCTTTATTTGTTACAAAATTAAAAAATAAGGAAAATACCTCTGACACAAGGTTGGATCTTGATTCTACCTTTAACTAAGTTTTTTCATTTATTGGTAATCTAGCCATGGAAATCTTGAAGGGAAGGCTAAAAACCTTTAAACTTGTAGATCATTCCATATTCAATAAGTAACTCTTCCACTTCCACAATCACATCAAGTACTTTATTTTCAAAAGTGATAATACATTTAACTTTAATCAGGGATAAATACTTGACCATGACCATTTTTGATGTTGCATCTACATATGAAGGGCGAGGGAGAGGCTATTGTACCCATACTATAAGCACCACCTCCATTAGCATAGGGTCACATCTTGCTGCATCGTGATGTTCCTTAGAAATCCTGAAAAGTAAACTACCAGATGTTGAATCCCTTGTTCATCCTGCCAGCACATCAGCTTTGTATGCTCCCATAACCAATGTTTGAGGAACTATTGGCCCTTTTCTTGGAGGAAGCTATGAGCCTACCTAATATAAAATGTCATAATCTAAAGTCATTGGTGAAGGCCTCTTTGTCGGCTTATTATAACCATTCACTAAAACTTAGAGAGGTTTGAAACACTTGTCTCGACTCATACATTACCTATTGAGCCTCCATGGGGAGCATATGTTTCCTCCATGGGGAGCATATATCTATATTATTGTTAACAACGTTTTAGTGGTAATCTATTTTTATAATTTTTTTGAATTTATAAGATTAATAGTTTATTGATATGATTTTTTTAATTATTGAGAGTGATAGTCTATTTTTTATGATTTTTTAAAAAGATTCCTTTATCAATGTTTGAGTGGAAGAGTGGTGGTTTATTTCTATGATATGTTTAATTACTCTTGTCAACTCACTAATTTTGAATATTTGAAAGGGTAAAATAAAATAAGATTCTCCCTACTTTAGTGTTAATAATTATTTATAGTTTATTATTAAGTTAGAGGCTTATGCAATGGGGGAACCCCTACAGATTCATTTTCCAAGAGATAATAAAAGGTGAATATGTGTTTAGTTGACATGGTAATAATCTCTAGCTTATAAGAACATCAGCTGGATCCTCTTTGTCACTGCATAATTGTGGGTGATGTTGATTGTTTGAATTAGATTATAATAAAATGGATAGAATGGAAGATAGACAAGCATGTGAGAGGCAATTCAAGAATCATCATGGCTAAGATAAAAGATCCAAGGGAGGTCTGAGGAGATATTAACTATGATTTTGATTTTGTAGTGCATTTGCCATTGCCTACAGCTTATTTGTGGCCAGTTCTAGAGCCTAGTCATATTCATTCCTTGGATTCCCTGATGACGGACGTCCTTAGACAGCAAACAGGGCTAAACTGCAAACATTTACAAAATATTTTCTTTGCTCTCATATTCTTTCATTTTCTTGTTATAGTCTGCGAGCTAATTATTTTTGTTGGGAGTGTTCTAGGTTGTTTCAAGGGCTCTAATCACTTGTATAGGGTCTGTTTTAACCCCATACACCTTCTTCAACAATCATCCAAGTCATATCAACCCTATGTACCTTCCAATGCTTAACATTTTAGTGTCTTTGACTGTATTTTCATAACAGTCAACAAGGTTCTTAGTTTCTTTTCAAATACAATGGTCAACAGGGTTCCAAGATGATATACAAACATGTCAACATCTAAAAGACCTCCCCATTCATATGCTCTATCAAATATGACTTGATCAAACCATTTAATATGCAAAACATGCAACTTTCTTGTCTTTTCCTATACACTGTCACCTACAGGCCTGAATTCCAAATGTGGAGTTTTAAGATACCAAAAGAGATTTTTAAAGCCTGTTTCTTCTTCATTTAGGTTTATACTTGCATTTAGACTTCTCTCCATACCATTATGAACTTTATGCAAAGATTTTCACATGGATTTTATTTAAGACAGTGGGCTGTATTTTTAATTTCCTGAATATCTTGTTTAGGCCTGTTTAGGCTTCTTTTAGCTTTCAAAGCTCTTAAGACCTTTTGTTCACATAAATACCAGTTTTAACTTACTCCCAACATGCAAAATAACCAGTCTACATGTAGCTTTCACAATGTTCTTTGAATAATCATCATACATACTCACATACACACACATATATATATAGGCCTATCTCCAAAATTCACAAAGAAACCATATATGAAACAAATACATTCATTCTTCTTAGATCAAATAGAAGACTTACAGCTCAATATAAGATTCAGTTCCAGTATCCCATGGCTTTCAAAGCCTTGCTTTCTCCTTCACACATTATTTTCTCCTTCTCTTCCCTTTAACATCTCTTGAATGAGGTCCTCCCTCACTGTTTCTCTTTTTTTCTCTACATTCTATCTTCTTTTCCCTTGAATGAGAGGGATTTTCCTCTCTGTTCTTCTTCTCTTCTACAGCCCTCTCATCCTCCTTATTTTCTCATCCTCTCTATTTAATGAATTCTTCTTTGTTTTTTTTTTCAAGGATTTTCTTCCAACTTCTACGCCCAAATTGGGCTTAAGGCAAACAAATGCTGTTTTTAAGTTTTAACAATATTCTAAAGTTGAAAATAGTTTCAACCATTTCCCCCTAATTTACTCAACAGCCTAACCATTACTTTTTACCTTTTTACTTTCACTTTTTTTTGATAATTACATTTTACTTTCAAGGTGAAATTTTGAAATCTCACAATTTGGAGGGAAAACCAAAATTTGAATTTTTTTACACTAGAATTTGAAACTTTTGTAGATGCTCCTGCATCATTCCCCATTGGCATAAAACTTATGAAAGTGGGAAATGATCCCTAAATATATCCATTTTATTTTTCCATTCTTGATTAGCCTTACCATGCACGAGGCAATAAAAAATGACATTTCCATTAAAAATCCTAGTGTCACTAGCCTTGAACACTAAAGCATTATTTAATGAAGGCACGTGACCCTGACTTAAGGATCCATATGACCACAAAGCTACATGGAATTATTCCTTGATCCTATTCTGCTTGGCTCTTAGTTTGATTTTATAGTTCTTGATAATTGCTTTTGTATCTTCATATTGTTGCTTTAATTGCATTTATCATAAAAGCTCTATGATTTTGGAATTATGGGTTTAATAGTCCTTGATTAATACTATAAAATGGATTAGCACTGATAGAAAATGGAAAGTTTTCTAAATATATATAACAAAGATCAAAACACATACTTATAAGTTATGCAAAAATATTATTACACAAATTATTGTTTTTCTTCTTGTATATGGCACTACCATTACTGTCATAATTTACTTGGTGCTTATCTCGACGATGTGGGTGTGGAAAGGTTCTGTATGAGCTTTTATAGGTTCCATGTCATGGTGGCATATGAAAAGAAGCTTGTGTTGTACACATGGGTAGGAAATATAGAGAATCATTATTAGTTACATCCGAGAGATATAAAGAGGTTATTTTGATTAACAAACCACCCATTGAGGTCCCAAAATTCATCTTTTATCTTCCATTCATCCATGCCACCAATATATTGACACTTAAGAGTAGTTAATATTAGGATTAAGAATATACAAAAAATTTATACTCAAACCTTTAAAAGAAAGGGCAAGGCCATATAGAATATGTAAATACTAAAATATTTCATGGTGAGTTGCATAGTGATGGCCAGGGGTAATGACAAGGTCTTTCAAGTTCTATTGTTAGAACAAGGTAATAACATATTTGAATAGACATTTCTTATTGTCAAGGGTGGAGGAGAATGTTATGAGATATGATTTGGTTGTAGTAATGCTATACATATCATGTATAGCTCGAATTAATAATGCAATGCCACTGATATTGGGACAACACATTAAGGTCCCATAGTCGATCTTGTAGCTTCCACTCATTCATAATGCTAATATATTACCACCTATAGCAATTACATCAACGTTAAGAACATACAAAAACACTATAATCAAACCATTGGAAGTAATGGTAAGGCCATACAAAATGTATTGGCCATTTTCTTTTGTCAAGTGCAGACGAGGACATTGTGAGAGTAAATTTGATTATGACATGGCTCCACGTCTCATGTGCAACTCAAATCAATGATGCAATGTTGTTAATCATGGGAGAAGACAATGAAGTCTTAGAGTCTATCTTGTAGCTCCCATGTCATAAGAGCTGATTTGATTGCAACAAGGATCCATATCTAACGTGCCACTCAAACCTATATTTACCTTTGAATGCTTTATAAGAATGAAAGAAAGTAAATATGTAAATTTTCAAAATTCAAAAGAAAAAAGATTGACATAACTACCTCTTCCACACCATTCATAAGAACTCGAGCTTTGTAATCAATGTTATATACAATCAAAACAAAAAGAGAGATATTTGTAACTTTTGTTACATTCAATGCATTTTATAGCTTCAATAATTTTATCATTAACACATATTATAAAAACTGATATAATATTAAAATATAAATTTTAAAATATAATATTTGTATAAATTATATAATATATGTAATAATAAATTTTCAATGTATATAAAAATTATAATAAATATTATAAAATATTTTTACAAAAACAATTAAAAAAATTGATAACTAAAATACATAACTTAAAACCAAAAAACTTATAAAATAATGAAAAATAAATACAAATATTTAATTAAAAAAATCACATTAAAATATTTTATGGTAATAGCAAACCTAATATAATCTACTTTTATTTAACCTCCAACTTTTTTTGGATCATGGAGGCAACTGCTAGTTTAAGTCCAATACGACACTAAATGGTAGACGGAGTAATCAGATTAGCCCCTGCCATCCCTCCGGCCCCCCCGCGCCCAAAAACAAAAATTGATCCACATCCTCATGTGTGATGGGCGACAATGAATGCCATAGGTCAACAATGTTAGAGAAATAGATGATTTTTACGACCACAAAATGCAGGTCAGACATCTCATCATGCTATGTATTTATAAAAGCATGTAGTTCCATATCAATAACCGTATCAGATGAATCTGAGTATTGACTCAACCAATTGACATAATAATCGATGCCTAAATTTGGAATAAGATATACTTTATTTACAATTAAAATGGAAAAGCATGATAATGATGAGTTCTGCATGAAGTGGATTTCTATACGAAATGTAGATGTCTGCATATTACCCCACAAAACCATAAACTTTAGGTGCATAATATGAATTCAAAAATTTGAAAAGCAATGATGTATGCAAGCAAAACATAAATTCAACGAAATGGTACTTTGTAGTTTCCGTCCAAAAACAATCCAATTTCTGGATTCACAAAATTGCACGTCAGGTATTTTTCCTGCTTCAGTTTGTCTTCTTTCCCATTCTAGGAAAGCTTTTTGCTTTGAACGTAACAAACAAAAATGCTGTAGGTTCTCAGGGATAGAAACGTGTACTTTCCCCAGCGGGCATGGGCAATATTATTAGCAATTTCTTTCAGGATCGAATTATTTGCTGAGCATACGGGCTAAAAGTTGATGCATTGATCGCATTATTTCTATTTTTAGTAGTTGCATCCCCTTTTATCCAGAGTTAATCTCTCATGGCATTCCACAGGCACTTCAATTTTCACACAATGATTCCCTCTGCTTTTCTTTTGCTGTTGTTGATTGCCTTTCCATTCCCCTCCCATGCTGAAATTTCACCAGAGGAGGCTGATAAGATAGAGACTATCAATAGAAGAGGAGTGTATTATGGTCTGGTAGTTTCTGGCAAAGCAGAACTCGATGTAGTTCTAGCTCAGGGCTATGGACTGTTCCAACCCGACCCGATCCTGCCTGAACTGGATATATCTGGTACATTTTATTAACCCATTGTTTTCACCTCCCTCATTTTGAATAATGATAGATTTGGCTATGCGTGGTTATAAAATAGATTGTATCTTTCCAAAATTAAACTAGTTTTTTCTATTATGTTACAGCTCGGAGGTTCCATGTGGGAGAGATTCAAGGGCGGAGGAGTATTGTGGTGATGAGCGGAAGAGGAATGGTACACACATTTAAACATAAATGAATAAAAAAAAGTGTGTAGTAACTAATATCTACCAATACTAATGGTATGTATGTAATGGCACAGGTGAATGCAGCACAGACGACACAGTTGTTGCTCAGTCTGTTTCGTGTGAGGGCAGTAGTTCACTATGGAAGAGCAGGAAGCGCAAACCCTAACAAACTCAGCATTGGTGACGTTGCTATTCCTAGACAATTTGCGCACACTGGCGTCTGGTATTGGGAGGTAATTATCCTCACTCTTCTTTCTCTCTCAATTGCTATAAATACCGCCGAGCTTATTTGTTTTATATATTAATAACTAATTTAACTCAATAATTTTCAGAAATTTGGACGGGATCACGAGGGGAGGTTCGATCGCGACATTGCCAACCTCACATTTTCGGATTACAATGTCGGCTTAATTTCCAAAGATGCGAATAAACTTCAGAGGGTGTATTTGCAGCGAGAAGTGATCTACTCAGTTACAGGACAGCCAGAGGAGGGGAAATCCAAATTTTTTTTCAATGTTAATGAGTATTTGTATGACACTGCCAAGAGTTTGAAGGTATCCTTCACAAAATTTCCAAATGTTGTGCTTAATTAATTTATATTCCTGTATTTTTTAATTGATTTATGATAAAAATAAATTACAGGATGTAGATTTAAGACAATGCGTGTTGGTAAAGGGGTCTTCAGTTTGTCTGCAAGAGAAGCCACGGATAAAGACAGTTGAAAAAGGAAGCAGCTCCAACATATACGTGAATAACGAGGCCTACAGAGATTTCCTGCGTTCCAAGGTGGATATCACCTCCATCGACACTCAGAGCGCAGCAATTGCGATGGTAATTGGAACTATTAATTCAGGTTGATTTGGTTATTATTATTACTAAAGGAGTTTGGTGGGTGATTGAAAGTGTCCATCTGAATGTCAATGTGAATGTGAATGGGAATGTGCAGGTGTGCGAGAGCGAGAACAAACCATTCATAGCAATGACATCGATAGTTAGTAACGCAGGAGGGTCTTCACCAGGAAACGATATGTCGGTGATAAGAGATTTATGGCCTGATCATGCTCGTGAAGCAATCCGAGAATTCTTCGACAAATTAATTTCGCCCCGTTCCAACCTCCGTACTGTTACTGGTACTGAAATGTGGTAAAGGGAATAGGATGATGTATATATACTAAGTATATGGATAGTAGCAAAGTCCGCTCCATCTCTGTTTCTGGGCTATCCTTCAATGGCGTCAGAAGCTCCTTTACTAGTATAAATAATGGTCATGCTTCGTCTTTTCCAAAGATGATTGGATGGAGTATTATAATATTTTAGAAATTTGGATTATATAAATATTTAGTAATATAAATAATTATGTTCATAGGGTTTTCCTTGGTAGGAAAGGGTTTGAGCTACTCTTCTAGTAATTTCTACGAAGAGGGTTTGACCTATTCTTTAGTATTAAGTGATAAATTAATGATTGATAATGATAAAAGATTTTGATGATGATCAAATGTTTATGAATTTAACGTGTGCCAATGGTTTCCTTGCATTTTATATATCTTCTTTATTTTTATAGATATGATAAATATTATCATAATCAAAAAAATATTGATCAATTAAATAATTGTAGATTTATTTGGGTGAGCTTGCCTTATTTTCTTTTATAGTTTTGGGCATAAGATTGTCTCAAAGCAATAGAGAACACTTTGGGTGAATATGTTTTAATGGATTCTAATATTGAATCTATTTGTCATTCGACTTTTCCTGTATTTTGGTTATCCTAAATGGCTTTGAAGATCACCCAGAGTATGTGGATTTAAAGGTTCAAGATCGGATCTAGAAACAATCCCTTGATTATGAAAATTTACCTTTTCATTGTAGAAATTGTTTTTAAACAAAGCATTTGGTCTCAACATGTAAGGTTATTAAGCGAAGAAAGGGGGTTTCTTAGTGGAAGGTTGCTTTTCCTAAGCATATTATGGTTGAAAGTGATAGTGAGAGCAGCGATTCAGAGGACTTTTTTGAAACTCCGAAAGATAATTCAATTTTGTCCCTGGCCCCTGAGGATGATCCCAACCAAGTGGTGAATGATGCATATTTTGATAGGAAGGATTTGGACTCGGCTCCAAAAGCCCATAAACAAGATATCTCTAGGGAAACAAAATTAGAGATTGAAACATCTTTTACAAGGGCAGAACCCCAAGATAGTATAAGAACTTTTCTTTCAAATAATAAATCACATTGCTTCAACTTGTTTAAAATCGTTGTACCCTTTTTCTTAGATTTCACGTAAGAAAAGGGGAAATGGACTAAAGTGCCAAAAAAAAAGAATAAAAATATAAAAGAATTGGCTACCCTGCATGACCTTTGGCTTGGAGGGCATTGTCTTGTGGAGGATGTGTTGAACATCCCATGTATAAGCTGCACTTGGAATTTTTTTTGCAAAAGATTACTCGAGTGAAACAAGGTTGCTTGAGGAAGGTAGTTTATGTTGCTTGGTTGTATTCTTGATGCAAAAAAAATAGGCCAACCCTCCGGAGGCCATAAATTTTGATTCGTATCTCCGTTTGAGCTCTTTCACGTGCCAAAATGGCCGTCTCAAAAAGTTTGATTCTTATCTAAGCTAATTTATCCACTTAGATTTGATTTAGATATTTTCCAGAGGCCAAACATGATCATCTGCGGGTTTGAAATTAGCTTTTGATGAGTTTTTGAGAAATTTTCTAAATTTAGAAATTATATATTTTTAGAACCAAAAGTCAACTTTAGTTGAATTTCATCCCATAATCTAATTTTAATATTTAAGTTATTTAAAAAAAAAAATTAGAGTTGCATGCACTTGTATGCAAAACTTACTATAAATAGCAACTGCTAAAAATTGATTTTTTTTAGATTTTAGTTTTTTTTTAAAAATTTTGCATGTAGACTTTAATTTTTGAGTTTAGGCTTATTTAATCATGGATTGGGTTTATAATTATGGTAAGAAATCAATACAAATAAATTCTAAGTATTGTTTCAATATCTTGGCCTATTTTTAATTTTCTTATTTTTATTAGTTTTTGAGTTCATTATCTAGTATCAGGGCAAGGTTCAAATCTTGGAGGAGAGAAGAATGCAGAGAGGATGAGGAGGTATGTCATAGATGAACTAGACTATAGAAAAATTGTAAAGGCAAGTTCATTAATTAACAGAGGTTATCACCAATCAAGCAAGGAGATAAGGTGGTGATGAGAAAGACATAGATCATGATGAATAAATTCAACAAGAAGAAGAATAACAAGAGCATCCACCATCGATGGAAGAGAGGATAGTTTGGGCTTTAGAAGAAAGAAATGAAGGAATCAAGGTTGATGTTCTAGATTATGAAGGTAGTTTAAAACTAGAGGAGTTAATAGATTGGATGAATAACATGGAAAAGTTCTTTGAGTGGAAGACTTTGAGAGAAGACAAGAAGGTAATGTTTGCATGTAAAAAATTGAAAGCTCATGTAATGATTTGGTGGGATCACCTACAAAAAGAGAGAGAGAGAGAAAAGGTAAAGAGAAGATTAATTCATGGAAAAAGATGGAGAAGAATTTGAGAGATAAATTTTTTCCTGTGGATTATGCATAAAGCCTATACAAAAGATTTTAGAATTTGAGGCAAAAAGATCATAGTATACAAGAGTATATAGATGAATTTTATAGGCTTTATATACAAGTGAAGCATGATAAAATAGAAGAGCAGATCATTACAAGGTATGTAAATGGTTTAAATTTTTTATTAAAAATGAATTAAGCATGCATAGAATACTTAACATGAAAGAGGCTTAACAATTATCTTTGAAGGCAAAAGAAAAACAAAATAGATAGAATTTTAGAAGGATCTCTACTAGTCCAAAAAGAGGTGGATCCCCTCCAATAAGGGGATGAGGTATGTTTAATACCACCAAAGGTAGATTTAATGCCAATAAAGGTGAATCATCACGTAGTGTAGAAAGACAAGATGATAACAGGCAAGGGTTTCAATACCAATAAAGAGGAACAGGATTTTAGAGAGAAAAAGGTTAGGGTGGTGCTAGAGGATGGTTTCTAAATTAAAATAGATCTTATGTCTATTATAGATATGGATAAGAAGGGTACAAAGTATTTGAGTGTCCAAACTATTAGAATCAAGAAATGAGGCAAGAAGATCATCCAAAAGTAAATCTAGTTGATGCTGAAATAGAAGAGCATAATACTAAAGTTGCACCACCTAACATTGGAGAGAATATCATGATGAGAAGAACCATGATCATTCCAAAGAAGGATCAAGTGCAAAATAATAAAGAAGGTGGTGATGCATGGTTGCGATCAAATATTTTTTGAACAAGATGTACTTTAGGTGGAAAGGTATGTAAAGTAATTATAGATGATGGTAGCTGTGAAAACATAGTTTCTAAAGAAATGATTGAAAAAATAAATCTGTAATGTGAAAATCATCCTAACCCTTATCAGATTTTATGGTTTAAGAAAGGGAATGAAGTTACAGTAGATAAAAGGTGCTCAATCAAGTTTTCTATAGAAAAAATTTATAATGATGAAATATGATATGATGTTATTCCAATGGATGTATGTCATATATTATTGAGGAGACTGTAACAATTTGATAAGAAAGTACATGATGGAGCAAAAATATATAAACTTTTTGGAAAGGTGGTACAAAGGTAGTTTTTCTACCTCTTAAGAAAGAAGAGAAGATAGAAAGCATGCTTTGTACTAAAGAATTTATCTAAGATATGAAGGTCGCAAGTCATTGTTATGCACTAATAACAAAGAATGAAAAAATAGAAATGGTACCAATGCCAATAGAAGTAGCAAGAGTGTTGAAAAAATATACAGATGTTATATCTGATGAGTTAAAAGATGGTTTACCACCAAAGAGAGATATTTATCATCAGATTAATATAATTCCAAGATCAACTCTACCCAATCAAGTAACTTATAGGATGAGTCCAATAGAACATGTAGAATTAAATAAATAGGTTACTAAATTACTAAGAAAGAAAGTGATAAGGGAGAGTATGAGTCCATGTGCAATATCAACATTGATAACTCTAAAGCAAGATGGAGGATAGAGAATGTGTGTGGATAGTAGAGAAATTAATAAAATTACAATAAAGTATATGTTCCTATACCTCATTTAGATGATATGATGGATGTGCTTGCAGGGGAAAAATATTTTATGAAGATTGATCTAAGGAGTGGCTATTATCAGATTCAAACTCATGAAGGAGATGAGTGAAAAACTATATTCAAGACTAGGGATGACTTATATGAGTAGATGGTGATGCCATTTAGATTATTTAATACACCTAGCATATTTATGAGGGTGATGAATACAGTGCTAAGTAAATATATTGATATGTTTTTGGTATTTTAATTTGATGATATTTTGATATTAATTAGGACTAAATAAGAACACTTACAACATTTGAGAATGATAATAGATTTGTTAAGAAAGGAGAAGTTGTATGCAAATTTGAAGAAGTGCAAGTTTATGAAAAATAGTTTGGTATTTTTAGGATTTGTAGTTTCAATAGATGATGTGAAAATGTATGAGGAAAAGATAAAGACAATTGTTGAGTGGCCTATTCCAAAAATCATTATAGAGTTAAGAAGTTTCCATGGTTTAAAAACTTTTTATAGAAAATTTATTAAAAAATTTAGTAGTATTGTGGCAAAAATAACATATTGCATGAGTGGGAAGGAATTTGTATGGACTAGAGCAGCCACAGAAAGCTTTGAAATTTTTAAAAATAAGATTACAAAAAGGCCAATTTTAACATTACCAGATTTTAACAAAGTGTTTGAGGTTGATTGTAATGCTTCATTTGTGGGATTTGGTGTTGTGCTAAGTCAAGAAGGAAATCTAATAACATATTTTAGTGAAAAATTGAATAAGGTAAGAACAAAGTATTCTACTTATGATGTTGAACTTTATGTAATTGTATAAGCATTAAGACATTGGAGGCATTATCCAGTGCCTAAAGAGTTTATATTATTTACAGATCTTGAATCTTTGAAGTATGTGAATACATAAAATAAGTTGAATAGAGGCATGCAAAGTGGGTTTATTTCTTGTAAGGGTATACTTTTATGTTGAAACACAAATTAAAAAAAATAGAATCAGGTAGCTGGTGCATTGAGCAGGAGGGTAGCGTTATTAACTACTATGGTGAGTGAAGTAGTTGGATTTAAATCTATTAAAAAATTATATGATATTGATCAATATGTTAGCAAGGTAGTTGAGCAATGTAGGAATATATTAGTAGGTGAGATAAATGTTATTTATGATGAGTATCTTATATAATAAGGTTAGCTCTTCAAAGGGAAATAATTATGCATTCCAGTTGGGTCTCTACAAGACAATATAATAAGAGAATTACATAGTGGTGGTTTGGATGAACATTTTGGTAAGATGAAGACAATAAATTTGGAGGAAAAGTGTTTTTGGCCAAAGATAAAGAGAGATGTGACAAGGTATGTTTCAAGGTGCAGAATATGTTAGATGGTTAAAGGATATGCATAAAATATTGGACTTTACATGCCATTACCGGTTTGAAGAGGGCCATAGATAGATTTGAGTATAGATTTTGTGTTAAAATTGCCAAACACACAAAGAGATAATGATTCATTTTTTGTTGTTGTAGACAAATTTTTCAAAATGGTTCATTTCATTGCATGTAAGAAAACCAATGATGCCACTAGAGTTGCAGAATTATTTTTTATGAATATTGTGAGATTATATGGCGTTCCAAAAACTATTACTTCAGATAGGGATAAAAAAATTTAAGTCATTTTTGGAGGAATTTTTGGAAGAATATGGGTACTAAGCTACATTTCAGTAGTGCATATCACCTAAAAATAGATGAAAATACATAATTTGTGAATAAGAACTTGAGAAATTTATTGAGATGCATAGTAGGAGAGAAGCCAAAACAATGAGACTTGGCTTTACCATAAGATGAGTTTACATATAACAGTTAGGTGAATAGATCAACAGGAAAGTCACATTTTCAAATTATGTATGGAAGAAATCCAATGGGTATTTTAGATTTGGTATAATTACCAATTGCAAATTGAATTAGTGATGATGTAAAAGCATTTGTAGAGCATATATAATAGTTGTAAGGAGTAAGGAGAAAGTTGCAGGTAAGTAATGAAAAATATAAATTAGCAACAAATGTCAAAAGAAGGTCCCAAGTATTTGAAGGAGAGTTGGTAATGGTTTACTTGATAAAATATATATTTCTAAAAGGCACATACAACAAGTTGAATTAAAAAAAATTGGACCATGCAGAATTGTGAAAAAAATCAATGATAATGCATATGCGGTAAGTTTACCACATAATTTTGATATTTTTTCAATATTTAATGTTTTAGATTTATATGAATTCCATGTAGAAGATGATGAAGGTGATGAAGATGAAAATGTAAATTGGGATGAACAGGTTCCAAAGAAAAAGAAAGAAAAAATAGTGTAAGTTTTGGATATGAAGACAGTGAGCACAAGGCAAGGGAATTATAATAGGGGTTTGGTGTAGTGGGAAGGATTGCATCAAGAAGACAACACTTGGATTACATAATGGGAGCTGAAAAAGATTGAAAAGAAAAAAGTATAGCATTACAATCAGGGCAACTCACAGGCGCTGAGTTGTTTTGAACCAGAGGAGAATGATGTAGAAAAAATAGTTCAACCTTCTAGAGATCATAACTTTTGACTCGTAGCTCCATTTGAGCTCTTCCACATGCCAAAATAATCAGTTCAAAAAGTTTGATTTTTTTGTAAGCCGATCTATCTACTTATATTTGATTTCAATATTTTTTAGAAGCCAAATGTGATCATCTGAGGGTCTAAAATTAGCATTTAATGATTTTTTTGAAAATTTTCTAAATTTAAAAATTGTATATTTTTAGAATCGGAAGTCAAATTTAATTTAATTTCATCTCATAGTCTAATTTTACTATTTAGTTTATTTTGAGAAATTTTTAGATCTGTGCGCGCTTGTATGCAAAACTTACTATAAATGGCAACTGTTAAAAAATGACATTATTTTTGGATTTTTTTTTGAATTATATATGTGGAATTTAATTTTTGAATTTAGGATTATTTAAGCATGGTTTGGGTTTGTAATTATGGGAAATAATCAATACGAATCAATTTTAAGTATTGTTTCAAGATCTTGGTTTATTAGTAATTTTTTTTGTTTTTGTTTGTTTTTGGGTTCATTAATTCTATTTTAATATTTTAGTATATTAATTTTTTAGTTGTTTTGCCTATTTGATTACCATTGGTAGAGGCATGTCATATGAATGTAGATATTATTTATTTTTGTACATTATAATAAATTTTGAGACCTTCAACATCTATGACCTTTTACCTAATTAAATAAAAAATAAATATTATCATATAACAAAAATATTAATAAATTAAAATCATTAACACAAAATTAAAATAATCCTTAATACAATTAAACATTGATAATTAATAAAATTTATTATTTCCATCCTAAATAATTCCCTCAACTTTTGCATTTCCTATCACAATTAACCTCCAAATCAAATTTGATGGTCATCTTTATGGTAGAAAATAGAGCTTTCCTTTAATAAAACATGACATTGTAGGCAATAATGGCTATGATGCCTTGTTCAAAATTGATATAGGGAAGGTAATTGACAAAGGTGAATACATGTTTTGGTATTTGGGAGGAGGTAGGAAAATATATACAAATTCATTTTTGCTGGAAAATATATTTAGTGCATATATATTAAAGGTGTCAAATTAAAGGGGATTAGGGGCAGTTTTTATTGATATTGACATAAACTTATATGTTTACATAGCATATTTTTTACTTTGTTTTTTAAATTTAAAAAGAAAAAAATTTCAAATTTTATAAATAAAATGTAAAAACATGCTTAATGCACTTTCTCAGTTTTTTTTTTAATGAAATTTATTATTATAATTTTATTATATGTTTCTCCAACTTTTTAAAAAATTATATTTTAATTAATAAAGTTATATATATATATATATATATATATATATATATACATATATATATATATATATATATATATATATATATATATATATATATATATATATATAATTAAACTAATGAAAATATTTATTTTCATCTAACCTTTTTTAAGAGAGTTATGTAATCTCTTCAAAAAGAGAAACAAATATTCATATTATGTACACTATGAATATTATAATCTTTAATTTTATATACATTTCATAATTAATTATATCTTCTCTTTCATTTGGTTGATTTTAATTAACCTTCATGTCAGCATACTCAGGGAAAGCATGATCATAGTTGACTAGAAATTTTGAAGCATGATCATAGTTGACTAGAAAATTTGAGGGATGTTACAATTCTTTATCCTTATAAAAATATTTTCAATAATGTGTTCACAATGGTGTATAAGGAATGGATTATACCTTTGAATATTCTGTCAATATGATAAATAAATATCCATGAACAAATCAATAATATATCAAATTCACAATTCACTTTAGATTCATTACTTTTCAAACACCTAAAAATCAAAGAACTACTCAATGTTTATTAAGTTCAAGAATATGTTAATAAATGTTATAAAATTATAAACCATTTCGGGTATCCAAGTTAAATTATTGTAAAAAATGACTTTATGGATAAATCTTTATATTACATAATTTTTAATAAGTTCTCTTTCTACAACCTCGACATTAAACAAGGTTCATATCTTACATATAAAAAGATTAATCTTGTATGTGAGGAAGCCATTGAAACATTATTATAATTTTATTTTCTTAAGGATGAGCTAAACAAAACTATGACAAGTTGTTTTAATAATGAAAATAAATAATTCTTTTGTTTAAATTAGTATAAACATAAAAATAAAAAATACTTTAAAAATATTTACACATATATTTAATTTAAAAATAAAATTAAAAATTTGTGGATAAAATATAAATTAACAATACTCCATGATAATATTCTAAAGAGTTAAATAAAAGTAATTTTTGTATCATTTACAGAAAGCTAATCCATGATTGAATTTAAAGGTGCAATATAAATACTCATATTTATTAAATATTGATTGGTAAGAGCTTTAATAATATTTCAAAAAATTCAATAAAATGTAATGTTTATATCATTTACTGAAAGCTGGTCCATAATTAAATTTAAATGTATAATATAAATTTTCATATTTATCATATATTGATTAATAATAGTTATGAGAATAAAACATTAAATTAAGATGAAATTAAATATAAATAATTATTAAAATAATTATAAATATTGATCAATTTTTTTAATTATTAAATTGATTTTCTATTTTACATTAACCACATCGAAGACGATTAAAAATGAAGGGACAAATAATTTTTTCACAAAATTACATATATTGACAATGAGCTTCAAAATGACTTGTTTGAAGTTCATCAAACCTACGAAAAGGTAATATATACACCAAATATAAAGCTATGGATAAAAGCTTTTGATTTACGTTGATGATTCCAAAATAAAACTATACCTGCACAAGTAGGATTGTGCCTAAGTTAGAGACTTTAAATAGAAATGTGTAAACATTTTAATGACGGGTTTATTGAATTTCTTTACTAGTGAACATATATAATTCGAAAAATAAGCTAGTATTTATTGATAAACATTATATTGTTTTTCATTGTGTATGAATTTTTCATATATTGGAAAATGGCATATAAAGAATATAGTAATTGGAAATTAAAATTATATTTATATATAGTATACTATAATACATGTTGATATGAATATAATATAGTTTGTTTAATTTTTTTAATATTAATTGAAATAATTTATTGGAGAAGTGTCAACCAAAATTAATTGACAATAATCATTAAAAATTAGTTCAAAAAATATACACGTATAATTAATAATTTTAAAAGTCCTTTCAATTGAAAAATAAAATTGTTCAATATCTCACTAAAAATTAAATATATGTTGAAATTTATTGAAAGAAAAAATTGTATGCCAAATAATGTATATTAAATAAATAAATGTCTCAATTTCAACTTGTGCTCAGATTTATAAATGTGAAATTTTAAACATGTCATTTAGTGCATTAAATAAAGTGTGCTAGCTTGCATGAATAAAAGGAGTGCCATTGGACCAATTCATAAGATATTTTGGATTTTTTTTTTCGAGGGCCTAAAGTCAGTAACTATTGTAGATTGGAGTAATCCTTATTGTAGTATTATAAAATAGATAAAAATTGTAAAATGTTAGTGTTTTGAAATAAATATAATTTTTATTATCAAATATTGCTACCAATGATTGGTGGTAATTATATAATATGTCCCTCATACTAGTATGGTTTTGATACATCAGTTGGTACATATGATATTGTTGGGTAGTTTTGAATATGTCTAGGTTCATTCTATGATGAAATTGTAAATATATGTAGTTGTTTAACAATATTTAGGGCATATTTAACATGTATTTAAGTGTTTTACACTATTTTAAATTTAATAGTGATAAAAATTTATAAAATATTTATAGATTTTTCAAATTATAATATATGACATTTAAATATTAATATAAATTTAAAGATTGAATTAATTGAAATTGATTTATAAATGATACATGTTAAATTTAGTAACTATTATTAATCATGATATATATATATATATATATATATATATATATATATATATATATATAGATAGGTTGATTTTTGTAAGTATTTAAATGGTGAAAAAGTAATAAGATAGGCATGTGATAGATCAAATTTAGAAACAAAGTTTGAAACTATGTTTAAATAAGTTTGTGCTTCTTGGACAATTACACAATGCATGTTTTTCTATTGACTACGAATTTGTCCATTATGAAAATGATGAAACTTTGATTTCTCTACCACCTGAATTAATTGAAATTGATTTATAAATGATACATGTTAAATTTAGTAACTATTATTAATCATGATATATATATATATATATATATATATATATATATATATATATATATATATATATATATATATATATATATATATATAGATAGGTTGATTTTTGTAAGTATTTAAATGGTGAAAAAGTAATAAGATAGGCATGTGATAGATCAAATTTAGAAACAAAGTTTGAAACTATGTTTAAATAAGTTTGTGCTTCTTGGACAATTACACAATGCATGTTTTTCTATTGACTACGAATTTGTCCATTATGAAAATGATGAAACTTTGATTTCTCTACCACCTTCACTTGTATTTTATTATAAGGATGAAATAATTTAATTATTTTAATAACACATATAAATCAATATTTTCTTTCTCATTTCCTTTGAAATCTTACGTGTAATTGTGGGAAGTAAAAACCTACCAAAAAAGAAGGGGAACTATAATGGGTTGAGCTGACCCCAATCACCCATATTGATGATTGAACATTGCCTATGTATCCATATATTATGAGGATTGAGTCAATACACATGTATTTATCCCACCTATTGTGATTGTGAAATTATGTTCCTTCATTATATGCATGCAACTAGTAATTTGGCTTTGATTATTGACAATATTCACTTTTGACTTGATTTCTTATACTTTAGAATTAGATAATAATTAATATTAATGATTGATATTGAGTTTGGGAAGAATAGAGTTTATTTAGTCAATGTAAAATAGTGTAATAGATATAAACTAAATATATATCGAGCTCCTTTGAAATGAGGCTCATATTCTTTATATAGTGATCCTATTGAAAAGTTTACTTTACCTAACTTGAAAAAAACATACGATGACCCATGTGGATAGTTAAAATTTTAGATACTAGTTTTTTAATGGCATGAGGAAAAGGTCAAGCTATGGAGACAAGTCCATGACCATAACATGAACCTATCTTATATAAGGAATAATAATAATCTTGATGCTCATAGCAGTCTGAGAGTGATATAATGATATTTTAGCAATAACTTTAGAATTCCTGTGTATTAATGATAGTAAATGAAGGAGTTAATAAAAAATATAGATAAATTATTATAAAAATGATGAATAAGAGTCATAATTTTTAATGTAAGTCAATTAGTTCATTATGTGTTAAGAATTAACATTATCAAATACATGTGGCCAAGTTTAGGTATCTAAATTTCACTACATTTATTATAGTAATTAAATTTCCATAGTGAAGGAAAATCATAAACATGAGTGTGTACAAAACACTTTGAATTTTGATAGGAAACTTTAATTGCATAGGTTACTCAATTTATCAACCTGACAACAACACATGAAGTAGTTAACGTCCATATTTGAAAATATGAAATCTATATTTTGAGAATTGAAATTGAAAGGAGATCAAGGAAAGAGTACACCTATAATGAGATGAAACTAGGATGTCCTATAGCTTGTAAAATATGATGAAATATTGGATATATGTGCTCACTTGTCAAATCACTTGGAGATATGGTTCCTCATATTGAACCATTGAAAAATTTAGAGTGATCATGTCCCAATTTTGAATAACTAATCAGTTAATTGAGTTGAAAATATGCATAGTCAAACTCTCATGAATGGGGAAAAGTTCCAAATATACTAACCCAATCTAATATGGAGCCATGATTGATTTTATAGATGTGATTCTAAACTCATTGAGTGTCACTGGACTCAAATCCACATCACCCATAATAGAAAATGGAAATGCACAATGGGTGTGCTAGATGTAATTATAAGACTATTGAGTATAACTAGGTTAAAATATAAATTATGTGTAATAAAATGGATCAAGCTACTAAAAATGGATATAAATTATATTTTCATGATCATAAGGGAATGATTAATATTCATGCTACAGTCATAACCAAAATGGCAATAGATTTTAATTGAAAAAATATTTTCCATTGAATATGTAAACTATGTTGTAGTGCATACGTGCATAAATCAATATCATATCTTTTAAGTTTGAAATATTTATATATATTAATCAAAATCATGCCTTTTGAATTTAAAAAAAATATATGTACATGAACCAACACACACCCTTGAATATATGCCAAATGATATATAATGCCATGCATGTATATGCTCCACTATAACTATTATATCAATATGTATTATTCTAGCTCTACATTCTAGTAAAGGGTAAATAATGGAAAATATAAAGTAAATTTTGAGTTAATAAGTGAAATCACTTTTCCCCCACACTATGGTGAAATATATATCAATTAAACTTGATATATAAGGAAAAATATACAAATGGGTTAATAATTCCAAGATTTTGATATTATAGTGTATACTAACAAGCTTATGATGGGAGAAGGACTAGCTAAGTTAATGGAAAAATAAAATTTAGACGTCGTTAAGTTAAAAATATTAAAAGGAAAGATTATTATAGATGAGTATGAATTAAGTCTATTAGCTTAGAATAGGTACATAATATATCATTTGAAAAATATAAATGGTTTCCTTAATCTAAATAAATAATAATCAATAACTAACTCTTAGATTATCTATTCAGAAGTATATGTTCAATGAGAAGGGATTAAGATAGAATAAATATAAAATAGTTCTAATGAGATGTGTTAATGAATATGAGACATTAAATATGATAAAACAATTTCATTTCATTTTTTTGGTAATATGTTAGGTCAAAAACCTTACATCCCATAAAATTATTAGAGTTGTATACTGATGGAATTCACTTTTCAAATATGTTTCTAAAATGGTAAGAAGATGTGACTCATGTAAATTATTCACTATAAAAATTAAATAATTTGAGGGTCTTTCTAATACTTGTAATCATGGAAGATCCATTTTAATAATAGGGAATTTACGTTTTTGGTTAAGTGACAAATATAGTATAAGTTATTGATGGATTTTAGATGCCACTAATTATTTTAATAAGTAATTAGAACATATCCCAACCAATAATGTTCCTTAGAAGGTCATATTATATTTTTTAAGTAGTAAAATCATTACAAGGTTAGAGGTGCCTTTGATTATTTTCTCCAAAAATGGAATGTGCTTTAAATCTAGATCATTTCAATAAACAGATGACAATTTGGTATTGCTCTGACTTATGCCTCAAACTACTATCCTAATGGGAATGGATATGTTGAATTTAGTATTAAAAACAAATATATATTCTAAAAATTAATGTTCAAATGAATAAGAAAAAAAAAGCTAAGTTTCGATAACTCTGAAAAATTCAAAATCTAAGATTCATTTTTAATTGGTATTTGGTATGTATTGTTTGTGAACTTTGAGATTACCACTTTTTAAGATATGAATGAGCAAGAAGTTTCTACTTATGGTGAAATAATAAATCTGATTATTGAGTTGCATGAAGTTATTATAGATTTAAATCAAAGTTTTTTGAAATTGAATGATAATGAATAAATTGTTTGCTGACAATGATATAGAAAGGAATTTGGAGATTTGGTATTGTTTTGAGATATTAGACATGAAGAGAAGAAAAAACATGGAAAGTTAGTTATATATATATACTTATGAAATAGACATGTCAATTAGTGAGAACATATATATATTGACATGTTTTAAAATAGATATTGATGGTAAAGTGTTGGAGTTTCTTATTAGTGGCCAATATATTAGAAGTTTTTTTGAAAGGAATTTGGAGATTTGGTATTGTTTTGAGATATTAGACATGAAGAGAAGAAAAAACATGGAGAGTTATATATACATATATACATATATACATATATACATATATACATATATATATATATACATATATATATATATATATATATATATATATATATATATATATATATATATATATATATATATACACACACACACACACACACACACACACACACACACACATATATATATATATATACACATATATATATATACACACACACATATACATATATATATATATATATATACACACACACACACACACACACACACACAGATATATATATATATATATATATATATATATATATATATATATATATATATATATATATATATATATATATATATATATATATTCTTATGAAATAGACATGTCAATTAGTGAGCACACACACACACACACACACACACACACATATATATTGACATGTTTTAAAATAGATATTGATGGTAAAGTGTTGGAGTTTCGTATCAGTGGCCAACATATTAGAAGTTTCTTCAATTGAAGGCTTACTTTAAAGAGGTTTGTAAAGTATATATAAGTGTGGTTAGTTATTTTCCATTTATGTTATATTTAATATTTTTTTAAAAAAAATTAGTGGAGGATTATCACAAATAATATACAACTCATGCTTATGTCTATGTTCAGTTTAGCTAAGTCTCATTGAAGGATTTAGAATAGTTTTAAATATTGATGCTACTGAGGATAAGGTATATTCATGTTTCTAACAAGTGAATTATAGGATATATGGATATTGATGGGTTGTACTCATCCCATAATTTCATAAAATATTAGGGCCCAAAATGTTTCATGAAATTTTGAATTCTCAATATTTTGAATATACATAAATTTCACAAGTATTTATTTTACACTTGTATGGTTCCATACAATTTCAAATATATGATAGTGATTTTATTGGTGTGATACTTTCCTCTTAGATTATCATTTCCCTTAGCCATAATTATTATAGTAATTTAATATTCTTGTAAAATTCCATTCCAAAGTCCATTTCATAATGTGACCCACTTATGTCTTAGATAAATTAATCAGTCACCTTTATAACCTAAATCATAAAGTTCACATTAAAATTTATGGCCTTTTTAACATCTAAGTCCTAAGTATAAAGTCCGTGCACCTCATTTGTAATTATTGTGACCCTTTTACAATAGTGGACATAATTGCATATTAAACTTTAATGTAAAAAGTCATGGGTCCATCTAGAAGGATTTTACAATAATCCATCCCCAAAATACATGACTCCATGATAATGTGTATTACAATTCTAAATTTTAGTGGCCATAATATTAGTTTAGGATTATGACAAACATAAGGTTTAAGTCATGGACCCAATTATTTATCAATAAATATACATAATATAACATGTCCACAAAACCTTTCTTTCTCAAGTTAATCCTATTTCCAATTTAATACCATGGATTGCAAATATTTAGAGGCCCCTTTCGATTCCATCAATATATTAAAATTGGCTCTTAGTTTTGTTTATCAAAAGTTCACATCACATTTTGTCATTAACTAAGTCTTATACTTGGGAAGTTCTTAGTTTGAGCCTACGCACAAGCACAAATGGTGACTTAGATAATTTGGTTGTAAATATGGATTTCAAGAAGCAATGCATGGAGATTCAAAGTCTAAAGCATCCAAAAACTGCATAGTGATAAAATCAATGCAAAATGGACCCTTTAAATTCTATGTCCTCAAGGAAACATGGATTTGAAATGTGTGACTATTAGAAGGAAAAAAATCAGTGAGGTAAGAGGATTCATTTGGAAACAGTGGTTCACGTGATCCACGACAAACTAGAGGTCTCCATGTGTCTCATTTGAAACCTGCTCACATGTTACCATGTGGACTAACTTGTGTTTATCAGGGGCACTTTCTATATTTGCAACAAAATGGAAAAAATACAAAAGGAAAGTAGAGTGGACTAATAATTTAGTGACCTATGTGATCATGCCATGTGTCACTCTATAAAACATATATAAAGGGTTCCTCCAATGCACGCAAGAAAAAAATTATATGTAAAATATGGGAATATAATTTAGACTGGTGGAGTTTTAAAAATTAAGAAAATTTCACACATCCACGAGTAATTTTGTGTGATAACATGAACCCCATGACTAATAAGGAGTGGTCATGTGTCATAAATTATTTAATCACGGGAAATGAGAGGGTCGATCAAGTACATATAATATGTGATATTTAGGCCATAGATGTTTGCACTTAGATATTAGAGGTCCTATGTTTATATGGACTTTAATTCTTCAAGCGTATCTACATCATTTAGTGGTAGTAAATACATAAGGACATAATTATAGAGATTTAATTTTTCTTTTCCAATAATATCATGAAGTTTGGCATATACATTTTAAACATGGTTAGTCATGTTAAAAATATCTCTCTAATATTTATAGAATGATCTAAAATTTAATTATAATTGATATATATTCAAAAGCTTGTTTTTAGTGGAAGTTCATAATTTTATGATTTCCCATGTAAAATCACATAGCTGATTTAATTGATTTAGGATAAGTTTAAAATTGATAAGAGAGTATTTATTTTCATGATGAAATGTTTTTAGCATGAAAAACATACAAGACAAGGTCTCACTCCATTGAGTGATTGAATCATATTGAGTATATCGTGCATGATTATGCCTAACAAGTGTAGTTTTCAATATTCGTCTTTCCACATTATTTTGATTTCACATGACATACTATAAATTTTTAAAGTGGTGTCTACATTCATATTAAGATAAAATTGATCTTGTGAACTAGGGGATTTATAGTAATTTTTTTCTCAATTTGATGTGTATGATCACAAATGTTAATTTTGAATGATTTGAGATCTATAGTGGATTCTTATTAGATTTTCTATGTAGATAGGTTTATGCATAGGTAAAAATGGTAATGTATCTACATGCATAAAATATTATCATATTCATTGTAGAATGTGAAATTTTATAAAATATTATTTATAAGTATGGTAAAATGTTATAAATAGATGAAGTATATTATTCATCTAGATATTTTTGGTTGATATTTTAATATAGGTTGAGCTTTATGTTGAGCCTTTGATTTGTGTATTTTTAATGTTTCAGTCATGTGTTAGTTATATCTTTCCAAAATAATTTTTATACTTTAAAATTGTAGAGAATCTCTCAATAAGTAGCAAATTTAAAGTAAATTTATTATTAGTTATTGAGTTATGATATATTGTGTTAGATTTTAAAGATAATATTATAATTTTTTTTAGTTAAATTTTTTGTGGTGTTCATTTATTTATGAAGTCACTTAAGTTTATTATGTGAAAAATGACTTATCATATTATGAAACTCATTTGGGAGTGAAATATTTAGTTTATTATTATATTATATTCATTTTATTATGAGTGTTTAAGTGTAGACATGTAAGCCTTTAGTAAGCTAGGAGTTACTGCATGATGTAGTCTTGCATCTCAATTATATTTATCCAATAGATAAGTCATGTTAAAAGAGGGTAATTTGATCACATTTTTTTTAAAATGAAGTTATTTATACCCAATTGCACTAAGAATTGTGATTTTAATAGTTTTAACCATACATTAATCTATATGTTTATCTTCTTTGTTACTAATCTATAACATAGAGTGTGATTATCTTTACTTGTAAATTATAGTGTGATTTTATATACTTTTAAGTTTGAATTTATTTATACCTATACTTGTAAATTATCTTTTTTTTAATAATCTATAACA
The DNA here is from genome assembly GCA_037957365.1 of Torreya grandis. NCBI lineage: Eukaryota > Viridiplantae > Streptophyta > Pinopsida > Cupressales > Taxaceae > Torreya > Torreya grandis. Next base: position 1,405,208 of record JARHVA010000454.1, on the reverse strand, counting down.
TATAGTGTGATTAGGTATTTGTACTATTATTTATAATAATTAGGCATACAAATACAACACATTTTTATTCATGTATCTCAATGCTTGTGTGTATGTGTCTATTGTTAATTATAAATCACATATTTTTGACTTACTCTAAGAAATCCTCAATTTTATAGGGATAAAAGTGTAAATTTTAAACACCCTACTTGTGATAAGAGTCCTCAGGTCTCGACTTAATTTGAAGAGAAGAGTTAATAGACATTGTTGCTATAATAAATTATCCTTATAATTATATATTTTTATCTTATTAAATAAATAGGTGTAGATTAGAAAGCTAACATATCATATTTTATGGAACCTATCTCTTCAAATTCCCATGACTATCTATCTATAACACATAATTGAACCACTTTAAAATGATTATAGAATCTTCATATGTGAATAGTTGTTAGATAATTAAACCACTATAAAATGAATATAGAATCTTCATATGTGAATAGTTTCCCACACATGAAGTTGTATGATATTTGGCCACTTTCATTCAAAATTTATCATTAATATTATTTAAATGATATTAAAAATGCATCAACTAGTGATCCCATGTAGGGTATATTACCATTTTAAATTCCATATGATGTTCAATCTATAATGTGATCACTATTAAAAAAATGTTTCCATGAACATATGGCATTGTGAAATGCATCATGATTCTAGATTCCATATGTAAAGGAATTTATATTACCTTTAAGGACACATGGACTTATCTAAACCGCATAATATTTGTTTAAACATATGCCTTTCGAATTTTAACCTCCTTGTATAATGGGACCTGTATAATTATCCATTCTAATTAAAATAATAATAATTCATAGACCTTTAGAAATATGATAGCCACCATTGACTTTGAGCTATGATGATGGTGTGAATAAGCCATCATTATGACGTTTATCACTCTCATGAACTATGTGATCCTTGGGGATTTTTGAGGCCATGAATTTCATGTTCAAGGCTCTATAGGGATTTTAAAATGCCATCAAATTCATGCTATATAAGTCTGTGAAATCCATGCTTCATCATCCACGGGGATCTATCAAGGTCATGGACTCATGATCCATATTTTTGGGGGGTTTAGCAAGGCCATTGAAATGTTAGAATATCAATTCCATCTTAGAATCATTCCAAGTCTGCAATGATATCAATTAGAATTAGAATTAGACTTAGTGATGACTGATAGTTATAATTACATGTGGTAATTATTAACACATTGAAAAATTAGTGAATATGTGATGATACTTATAGGAATTTATGTGGAATTCGCTAAACATAAAAAAAGTAACAAAAGTTTAAAATATGAAATGTGTGTGGCTTCCATTGAATTAAGGAAACAAATATGTGAAGTATGTGTGAAATTTAAGACAAATATATGAGGCCTTGATAAATTAAATTGTACATTTATGAATGTAAATGTGACCCAAAAAATATATCAATCTAAAAAATTGTCCCAAATTTTTTTATTGAACATTATCTAACTTATTATTCTTGGATGTAACTACATCAGACATCTAAGATAAATTAAATTATCCATGACTTTATACATATGAATCTATTATCACCTTCTCAATTTATTTTACATGTTTATATTATATTAGTTAATTGATCCAAGTTGCATATTTGAATGCATCATTGTCCATAGCAAGATCCCTTTTTGCATCAAGATAGCTAAGTGGATTAAACATTTATAAGTGTATGAAAAAACCAAGGGAAACCACACACTAGGGACGTTGATGATTGTATTTTTCCATTTTTTATTATTGTAGCTATCCCATCACAAATCCATGACCATCCTTATATCTGGTGCTCATCAATTTGGGCTACCCTATCACACTTAGGATTTTGGGTGACCTGATAAAAAAATCTCATTCAATCCATTACTAAGGGAAGGAGAATAAATTGAAAATTATAGTCTCAATATATGGACTAAATGGTTCTCTTGAATAGGCTCTAAGGCCTTTGAATGAAATGTGTTGATTAATTATAATATTTCTAGGTGCTAAGGTTGCAGGATTAAAATCCCAAAATAAGATGCATGAAGGAATGGTCTATATCTTTTGTTTCTCTTCAAGATTTCATACCTCATGAACATAAAATCTAAATAAGTAGAAGCTATAGAACTTTCATGCCCTAGGAGTTTAAAATGTAAGGAAGATATAGACATGACACATGATCTACATAAATAGAGAGGGAACCACCCTTGCCACATATGTCAGAGGAAAGATTTATGGAGGCCCTCCCTTTACCACCTATGAGAGATTAAAGACTTGTCAAAGCCCCAAATTTTCCACCTATGGTGGAAGATATATTTGTAAAGGCAATTCCCTTGCCCCCATGGTGGAGGAAAGATTTGGGATGGTGCCCTATCTATGTGGACTTAATGGAGAGAATGAGGATGATTTGACATTTTATATCAAATAGGAAGAAGTGATTTCACTACAATATATTACCTTACATGTGGAAGAGGTTAATAAATTAAGAGATGAGGTGGTGTTGTCAAATGAAGCAATGAGTCCTCATTCTCTAATAATAACATTTTATAAATACATAAAATAGAATTATGATCAATGTATATAGGCCACAATATCAATAGAACTCCTAGAGTCTCAATTTCCACCATAGAATTCCATCTATAGTAAATCATGAAGGCACCCAAAGTTAAATGGGAAAGAAGTCAATGCAACATCGTGGACACTCAAAAGTATCCATAGAGGTGAGAACTAGTAGCATCCTAGGTAGGTCCACAAGATGCTAGAACTTGGCAACATTATGACTTCCTTATAGCCTTCTTTGTGCTTTACCACATGGCATGATCATGTTGAATCTAGACCTCCCATTTACTTGGATTATCTATTGCTTCCTTTGGCCTCTGAATGGATGGGATGTTGCCACATCACAACATCCTGGGCCTTCAAATCTCATAGGCTTATGGGATAATTGTGTACTCCCCTATGGGGCCAGGTTACTATTGATTAAAAAGCACGTGGTACCTTTACATCTAATATGTCTTTGGGAAATAAACCATTATATTCAACATGGGTCTTTATAGAGGCAAAAATATCAAGGACATGTGGTGCCCATGATAGATTACAATATGTATGATGTGGGCACCCCTTAATGCTTGAGAGTTAAACCTACCAACCCTCATAACCACGTAAGATTGATTTGTAATTGACCACTTTTTCTCTCATCTAGTGACTCCTCTAATAGTACATTCACATTGTATCATGAATGATGCCCCCTTATGCACTCATGTGGTATGCACTTTTCAAAATCTTTGTTACTCACTTCCACCACAACAAAATTAACAAGATAAACTCCATAACCTCAATCTATTGCCCCTACATTAGCATCATTATGGAATGTGTATGATATAGCCCCTATAGTATATGATATCACATGAAACTTAATGTCATTTCCCCTCATCATCATCACCTAGATGAATTTGAAATATGTCACCACTTATAAGTTATGTGTGACCTTGTCATAATTTCTACAGCTGTTAATATATTGGTAGCATAGATGGACATAAGCTACAATATAGACTTTAGAGCCTCATTGTATTGTTTCCATGTCATTAGTATTGCAGCATTAAATTGTATCACACATTGAACATGGATCCTTATCATAATCAAATCAACGTCATGTTATCCTCATCGACCCTTCACAAGAACAAACATCCAAAAAAAAACCTACCACCTTAGAAGCTATATACCCCTTTCTAATGGATGCAAGTCATGTAAATCCAATAGCTTCCTTAAATTCATAGTATTTTAATAGACATAAATGAAATCTATCACATAGGGATTAGGCAAAGAGGCTATCTCTTTCCATGAAGAATACGAGCCATCATAGAGTAAAGCATTGCATGGAAATTTAGATTCTGATAAATTCTCCCCGCCGCTCCGCCCCCCTCCCCCCCCATAATTACCTTACACAAACTTAATTTTACATTCAAATTAATTATTATAGAGCATGAAAGTTGTGAATTATTTCAAAGTGAGTTGAGTGATGATGGTGAGCAGTAATGTCAAGGTATTTAAGGTGATGAACTCAAAGAGACTTAGGTAGCTATGGACCACTTAGAGGCTTTTCTTACAAAACTTAATAACTCATTTATATATTTATGGTAGATTTTTTAAGGTTTTATTGTATTAAAGTATGGAATGTTAGAGTGAAATATTGTAAACTGGTAGTCATACCTCACATCAAACTCAAAGATGGTTGACCCTACCTCACCTTTTATGAATGAAGCATTAAAAAATGAAAATATGTTATTCATTTTAATAATACTTCAAAAATACCGATGAGATGTGGGTGAGTTGTTAAAGTGTCTTGGTTGTTATAAGCACCACCCAGGTTCAATTCTTAGTTTGGTATCAAAGGTTGGATGTGGTCGATTATTAAGTAATCTTGGGCCAGTTATGGCCGATCATTGATATTCTTAGGCTAGTTGTGGTTGATTATTGGTAATCTTGGGCTAGGTTATGGTTGTCGATGGTATTCTTAGGATAGTTTTAGTCATTTATGGGTATTCTCTTGGGGATATGGGCCCCTAATTGTGTCCCAGACTGGTTGGAGCTTTGGTCAAAATCCATTAGGACAAGGACCCTTCAACCTTGAGTATCGATAAAAAAAACTTCAAAAATATATTTTTTGATGATTGCTCCTTTAGATTTTTTTAAATTTTATTATTATTTACCAACAAGCATAAATAATATTCTTATGAAGATAAAATCTAATTATGGTTGACTTTTCTTTCAAGGGTTTGAATATGTTGTTTTCATACATTCTTAAAACTGATGTAATTTATTTATGTGTCAATATATTAAAATCATGGATGAATAGAAGCTACAAGAAATATTTTGGGACTTCAATGTCTTATACCCAAATTAATGCCATTGAAGTAGTGATTTGACCTGACATTGGACATGGGGACCTATTATAATCATATGATCTCTTATGACATACTCGACCACCCTTGGTAGTAGAAAATGACCAATGAAAGATGTTGTCACCCTACCAATCTACGGACCCCTTTTCAATATGTGCATACTATGTAAATCTATCTTTGGAATACAAAATGGTCCCTTTGTTGTATGATATCACCTAAAATATTTTGCCACTTGCATGTTTGGTATGGATTTGCCTTTTTGAAACCCATTGTCACTATTGAATCTCATTGTGAAATGGAACATTTCCTTCCTACATATTTGATTGCCAAATCGTATGAAGGAATACACAATCTCATTTTCAATTACCACCTCCACAAAAATATAACACTATTTTTGTTTACCACTTTTTGCACAAAAGATGAGATGGGGTCATTAGTTATGAGTTTTTAGTAAGGTACGACTGTTGATTTACACTCTTTCACTTCATAAAATTGCACATTCTCAAAACATAAAATTAAATATCTTTTATTGTAACTTGCAATTTTAATAATAATATAATATAATATTAAAATAAATTAATATAGTATATATTATTAAATATTATTATATTATAAAAATATAATATATATATTTATATATAATAAAATATTTATTAATAATAAATATATGATAATTATATAGATATTATAATAATTTATATATATATATATATATAATTATTAATTATTATAATATATAGATATTATGATAATTATATAGATATTATAATAATTTATATATATATATATATATATATATATATATATATATATATATATATATATATATATATATATATATATATATATATATATATATATATATATATATATATATAAAGTTGGAACCTAATTACCATGAAATAACACCAAAGCAAATGCCTTGCGAATCAGTTGATGCTTGGATAAATTGATGATAGGGGTAGTTGGAGAAGTTTTATGATAGGTATGGATGGGTAAATAGGCCACAGCATTTTTTATAACATATAAAGCAAAATCAATTGTGTATTTTGTACTTGATCTATGCATTTTCTAAGCATATTGGTAGATATTGAATTATACCACCTACTAGTTGTTTTCAATTTGTCATCCATGTTTCTTTGCTATTGGACCTCTCACAAGGGACAAGAAATGATCATATTGAATTCTTATGCTCATATTTTCCATAGAATATTAAAAACATATAATAGTTTAGTCTCTAAAGGAAGGGTTGACATGCAATTTTCAAGTTAAAACATGGAGGCCACCTCATCATGAAATTACCTTCCACACATGTAGTACCTACCACACATGAAATTCTCTTTCCTTTAGACCACTGTGATGGTCTAAGAATAACCAAAAGAATACCAAAACATTCTAAAACACATATGAACTAATATTTCAAACATTATAAATGATTATTCATAAGTCTATAAATGAATAGGGGTCTAAAAATGTGATACCAACAACTATTTTAATGTATTTTAAATCTGTGTATAACATAATCATCATAATCATCTAAACCACTTGTCTATCAAAATGAATACTAACATGATTCCATTAATAAGAGATTTAATCATGTAGACATCAAAAATATATCTAATAAAACAATCAGAATAATAACTGCACTAATAAGCCATTACATATATCATGCAGAGTTAAAAATTACAAACTCTTTATGCCCAGAAATAATTTTACACCAAATGTGCCTTATATAACTGAAACCTTGATGAAAACAAAAAAGCAAATGCATGTTTCTAACTTGGAATTTGTGCATGCAAAAAACCAAATAAATGACAAGTAATTTTCATGCAGCGTGGTTTCAAAAGTGATTATTTTACAAAATCTTTTTTTTAAATATTAAAAAAATCCATATGAGCGTGGATAATCAGCCATTTTCATTTCAGATAAAGCCCACTAAAAATATTCTTGTTAATCTACAACTACATGCAAGCGTTTCAAAGAGAATCTTGAGTTCAATAACTATAAACAAATATATGGAAAATGATAAACCTAATTTAGAGTCACACAAAGATGATTATATGCAAAAATTTTGAATTTGACAATAATTAAGAAAATGATAACACCCAGGGCTATTTAAGAAACACCCCCCCTCCCCCTCCTCCCCCACACACACATATATATAAAGATTAACATATGCATCAATATATATATATATATATATATATATATATATATATATATATATATATATATATATATATATATATATATATATATATATATATATAAAATAAGATTATTGAAACTTTTTTTAAATTTCATTTATACACATACACACATCTGTCTCTCTCTTTCTGTGTGTGTATAGAAAATTATGTTATCATATTCTATTTTGAAATAATTGATTAAATCAATTTTTTAAATTCTTCACAATCAATTAAAATAAATATCAAACATAATTTTATGAAAAAAGTGTTTCTAATTTTTTTTGAAATGTACTATGTCTTTCAAAAATCCAATAAAACCAAAACATTTATCAATAAATCCATTCAACACCTTTAGGCTTCTTGAACATTCACTTAACTACTTGATTTCAAAACTAATAATAATACAGCGTAAAATTTTAGATGCTTTCCCAGATGACAACATTCGACTTCCACAACAAAGAAACTTGTAAGGAAAATGAGTGACCGGCTATACCCCATGTCTAGGTAACATTGAATGTAGGCCAAAGAGCCATGTGGATCATTGAATGTGAAACACATATTTGATGTGGTGGTGGCCACCTTAATTTGTATAAAATTTTAATATAACCTTGTGTCAAAAGTCATAGCAAGTCTAGTGACCTTGCCAAGTTCATTACTAAGGAATTTAACCATCATAAACAAAATATCTCCAAATCTTCTTCCACGTCTATCTATCCCACCATCCAAATATGGGTAGTTTAAAACATAGAATTGATAAGACTAAAGTCTTATAAAATTTATCAACACCGTGTTGGGACATTATTAAGGTTTTAAGACATCAAATGAGATTAAATTTTATCATGAGCCCGCATATCACTAAACAATGGGTTCTTCGAAGTACCTTTGGACTAAATAAAAAATTAATATATAAAATGCCCATGAAGGAAATGCTCCGTCATTAGCGAAATAGATATGTCAAGACCATGTGCCAACATAAGATATGGATGATGTGACCACTGCTATTGTCATTGTTCAAATATTCAGCATCAACATAGTTTAGAATATAGAAAACATAATTATATTCATTACAAGATGCACTTAGATTATGATCTTAGGTGGTGTCGATAGGGCTTAGGAATTTGTTAATTCAGGTTCTAAAGAATAATAAAGTCCTCAAAACTATGAACAATCTGCAACATATAGACTTTAACTGTACATTTGTTACAAATACAAAGAATATTACATTCATGAAAATCATGAAAACCATGTAGAACAAGATGTGCATGGAAGCAAATGTGACATGATAAGTTTAAAAATTATCATGATACTGACTCAAAATCACTATTTTAGAGATGATGAATTTAATTATGAAGATTGAAAGTATTCATTTAGACTATAAGAATGTTCATGTGAACAAACATGTTTCTTACAAGAATAATTTTCCATTATTTTAGGTATATTATTACTTAAAAAAAATATAGAATATGAATTAGATAGTATTATATTGAGTGAAATCAAAATGATTATTTTATCAATTTATCAATCAAATACGTTATGTATTATTTTGATAATTACTAACAAATAATTAAATACAAAAATTAATCCATAATTAAACAAGTATAATGATAATAAAAAGTTATAAATAAAGTTGGTTCCTGCCATACATAATAATTTAGATGTAGTATACCAAATGTTTGAATTTTTAAAATATTTTGAAGAGGGTATAAAAATTTATGATAACACATCTCTTCATCAAATGTTTTGTCCGCTAGTGGTTTAGAATATGGTTTTCATCACTATATGAGCTATTCATCAAAATTTTATAATAGTGCTAGTTGATTCATCCAACACCGATAATCTATATATAGTTGTACACAAAATGTTATCGTTATAAAACATGATAAATCTTAATATTTTTATATGAGATCCTTAGTGTCATAAATTCAAATTTGGTCCAAGAAAAAAAAATATATTGATAATATACACTTGATAAATATAATGATGACTATATAATTCACCCTCGATTGAGAGGGAAAGTGATTGATTTTCAGGAAGAGTTTTCCCAACTAATCATGTGTTTTCCTTCTTGGTCAAGAGTGGACTATATATAAAGGTGCTTGGATATCTTGTTATTTTTGACATAGTTCTCCAAATTCTTAAACACATCACTCACTCACACACACACACACACACAGTGTGTGTGTGTGTGTGTGTGTGTGTGTGTGTGTGTGTGTGTGTTTTAGAATTTGGAGAACTATGTCAAAAATAACAAGATATCCAAGCACCTCTACAAAAAGGTCACCAAGAATGGGTAAAATGGAATGACAAAGAAATAGAGGGAGATAAATTCAATATATCCCAAAATGAAGGATTACTGACATCAAAATGAATGGAAACATGAGTTCCATGACTAAAACAATGCATAAATGTGCTAGAGGCCATTTGGACCTTATAAGGTCTACCTTGATAATTATTTTGATCAGTGGGAACAATATCATTTTATTGAGATCATCCCAAAACATTATTCCTATTATTACTCTGAGAACCTATAATCTAATTTGAAATTATGTTTAAAAATGGATAGGGAAAAGAGTAATAAGAAACATTTCAAATATGATTATTATCTTTGAAAACATTGCATAAAAAGAGTAAAAATATCTAACTATTTATTCAAAATGCAATAAGATATTGTATCAGAAAACTAACCAACCGACCCAAAATTTTACAACTAAAGAATCAAGAACCTGACAAAGTGAAATACCACTATTTCAATAAAGATTTCAAAACAAAATATAATACAACATATTAGATCCACATAAATTTACTTTAATTACAATTACAATCCTTTAAAAAATTCTTCCCATACAAATTTCTCAAAATTAAAGCACAATATGAATTTCAAAAAAAATTACACACGCTTCATTATGCTTATATTTGAATCTAAAACTAAATTAAATCATAATATAATGCCGAAACATTTCAAGATAATAAACTAAGAGTTTATGAAGGGTTTCAAAATAATTATATTTGTGTTCAATCCAACACATGACAATATCTTTTATATATTTACAAAATTATTCAAATTTAACTTCATGCAATAACTCAAAAATCAATTTACTTATCCTTACAAACCACCATGATGATCCAAGAATAACGAAAAAAATATCAAAATCTTCCTTTTAAAAAAAGAAAGAAAAAGTGAATTAAAATAAAAACATTATAAATGATCATAAATGCATATAGGTCTCACAAAATGTGATACCAACAACTATCTAAGTGTCTTTTGAAACTTAGTATAACACAATCATCTAAACCACTTGTCTACCAAAATGAACCCCTGAATACCTATAGGATTCCATTGTCATAAATATTTAATCGTGTAGCTATCAAAAATACATATTTTTAAAATAATTAAAATACATTTGCACTACTAAGCCATTACGTATATTATGCATAGTTAAAACTTATAAACTCTTTATGTTCGGAAATATTTCTATAACAACTGTGCCTTATCTGACTGAAACCCTAATGAAAATCAAAAGCACATGCTTGTTTCTAACTCAGAATATGTGCATGCGAAACCCAAATAAAAGACCAAGTAATTTTCATGCAGCATGGTCTCTCCATAGTTATTATTTTATAAAACCTTTTTTTTTAAAGTATTAAACAAATTCTTCTAAACTTTGATAATCAACCATTTTTATCTCCGAGAAAACCCATAAAAAAATATTCTTGTCAAGCGAAAATTGCATGCAAGCATTTCAAAGAGAAACCTAAATTTAATCATTATAAACAAGAATCTCAAAAAATGAAAATCCCAACTTAAAGTCACACAGAGATGTCTGCATGCAAATATTGTTCTTTGAATCGGAAAATAGCCAAGAAAAAAGTAACACCTAGGTGCATTCAAGAAACAACCGATGTGCATACAAGGATTAACATTTGAATCAATAAAACCAAAATAATCTCTCTTTATCCCAAACGAAATTACTTAAACTCCTTCCAAACTTCAACTTTGTTTAAGGAAACAACTGAAAGAAAAAAACACACATACACAGAAAACCATTATCATATCCTGTTTTAAATTAACTCGTTGCAACCAAATTCCTAAATTCTTGACAATTAATTAAAAGAAATAATCAACCATAATTGTATGAAAAATGTGTTACTAAAGGAAATTTTGAATGCAATGTGTCCACCAAGATATAATAAATTCAAAATAATTTTCAAGAAATCTATTCAACACCTATGGTCTTCTTAAAACATTCGTGCAACTACTTGATTTCAAAACCAGTTAGTAATACAACCTAAAATTTTAGAAGCTTTCCCATAAACAAATGATAGCATTCAGATTCCACTGCAAAGAAGCTTGTGAAGAAAAATAAGTGATCAAATGAAATGAAAATGATCGGATATACGCCATCTCTAGGTCGCATTGAATTAGAACCAGAAAGCTGAGTGGTTCATTGAATGCTAATCATGTACTTGATGTGCTGGTGACCGCCTTCATTTTGTCTAAAACTTTAATTTAAACCTGTGCCCAATCTCATGCCACGTTTAGCAACCTTGTCAAGTTCACTGCTAATGAATTTAACCATCATAAAAAATATCTCCAAAATTTATTCCACATCTATCTTTCCCATCAAGCAGATATTGGTAGCTTATAACATAAAATTGATGAGACTAAAGTCTTATCAAATTTACCAACAATTTGTTGGGACATTATCAATGTTTTAAAACATATAAAATGAGATCAAATTTTTATCAATGAGCCCGTATATCACAAAACACTAGGCTTATTCGAAGTCCCTTTGGACTGATTGATATATCAAATACCAATGAAGGAAATGTTCAATCGTTAACCAAATGCCTATGTAAGCACCACGTTCCACCATAAGATATGATAATGTGATCAATACTAAGAAATAAATTGGGATAGTCATAGAAATCTATAAAAAAAAAAATTGGGTCGATCCCAAAATAGGTATTCTACGTATAGCCATCAATTGTGTATCCACAGATGTAAATATATGAATGAAAGTAGTAGTAATCATCATCTCAATATAATATATTATAAGATCTAATTTTCTAAAAGGTTGATTAATATTATTTAAAAAAAATTATATTATTTCTCAAAATTGATTTCCATTTTTTACATTTTTAATCTATAAAATAATATTAAAGATGTTATTTTCTTTTCCTCTCTCACAAATTTATTTTATAAAATTAAAAAGTGCTTTTAATTTTTAAATATCTACACCATTGATATTATAAAGATATGTTCTACCATAGTATTTAGTATTATGTTCAGCATCATTTCCATAGTTATTAATAATATGTTCATTTATATCAATGTGTTCTTTATCATTGTTTGTATCAATATAATAAAAAAACATGTATGGAATTGATTTTCACCATTTTAATTAGTATATAAACATGTGGTTTGAGTAATAAAAATTAGATATGTTAAATTATAATGTCAATTAATCTATAAATTTGGAGTATAAGTGAAAGAAAGCTAATTTTCTTAAATAACATATGGTTTAAAGATGAAAGTACTAAAAAAAAACATAGGGTAAGAGAATAATTTTCATTTTTGAACATGAGTGAATGGAAAATAAAAAGTTAGATCTAAAATTCAAATTTTAATAGAGGATGCCCATGAGACCTTAAGAAAAATCAAAATTTTATTGTAGGATAAAACCTAATCATGATCAACTCAAATGATCAGATTCACCACCTAAATGTTTAACTTATTTCAGATTTAGGTGTCATACATAAGTGTAAAACTATGCACTTACAAATTATATAAAATATTGAAATGAATACACTAATTCAAATTGAAATGGATAAATAGATATTTCATTGTATCAATTTAGAATTGATAAAATAAAACTGTAAAAGTGTACTTATTTAATTTTGGTTTTGTTTATAATAGAATGCCTCTCTACACCTATAAATGTATTTCAACTTCTTGTCATTTGGTGTTCAAACCTTTGATTTTTTTTTAAAACCTCCCTAAACGTTGCTGCTAAAATCTTAGCCTTGCACTAATAAAAAATGTTAAGTTGTTACCGGTAGTATCTCTACACACTTTGAAGGTTTGTAACCCCTAAGATCCCAAAAGTTATTCTTAAAAAGTATTGTTGTGTGTATGTTTAGGTAAAATATTATGAACTAACTTATGTTTTCATTCTCCCTTCATATATAAACCTTAATTATGATTTCAACCATAATATTTTCCTTGAAATATAGGGTAGTATTTTAGGCTAAATAATTGCAACCATTCCCAACAAAATGGATAATTTTTCCCTACGATCCAATACTACAAATATGGATCAAATTTCATTGAATTCTCCCCCTTATGTGTGTTTGAAACATTAGGTAAAATATAGAATTTAATAGAATTATTTGATCTTAGACATTTGGGACAATGCAACATTTAATTTCATCTATTTATAATTTTATCTAGGCTTACTCCTTTTCAAGATTTATATATGTGTATGCATTTTTTATAATTTCTTAGGAGAATACTAGATGTTTTCTCAGGGTTGATTTTAAAAAAAAAAAATATTATAACATTAATTATGATTTTTATTTATATATGACTTTTCAATATTTAACATTATGATTGTCCCATGAAATGTGTGTAGGCTGACCTAATGGAAACTTTCAATATTATTATTTTTTTTTTTTAAAAATTGTGCTTAGACACTATCGTTAAAGGTGTGCCCTAGTGGTTCCTGTAACTATCCAACTAATATTGGTATTATATTGGAAGTTTAAATTAGTGATGTGAGTTATGTAGCAAGTCTTTCTAGTATTATAGGATGTTATTGTATAGACTAAGTTGATCTTGAATAGGTGTACTTCATGAATAGAGTTAACAAATACAATAAAAGGGTATAATGATAGATGGAAAGTATGCACATGAGTTAAATGTACATGCAATGCCAAATAATTTTAATTTAGATGTTTTCAAAGTGTCTAATATAAAATTTAGGTGCGTAAAGTGGGAACTTTAACCATTTTTGATTTTTTTGAATTAATCTTACATAAAAGGATATCAATATGATGCATATTTATGGGAATCATTTGTTCAAAAAGGCCCCAAGGTGTATGTTTTTACCTCAACTAGGATTTTTATTGTCAATATAGTTTTATCTACAAGATGGGTAAGCTTTGTGTGTTGAAAGGAAGAAGAGTTCAACTATTGAGATAAACATATACGTAAGGAGTTGTAGGTCACTTTACAATTACAAGATAATGAAATATTTATATAGGTATGTTTATTGGCCAAATATGAAAAATGATATTGTAAAGTTCATAAAAGGATGGGTATTGTGTAGTAGAATAAAGCAAAGTAACTAGAAATTGATTAATATATGTCATTATAGGTTCCTTCTAGGCCATGAGAAAACATTTCCATGGGTTTTGTAAGTGGGTTGCATATGTATAATAATGGAAATGGCTATTTTTTTAGTTATGGATTAGTTTAGTAAGATGTGTGTTCTTATTTGATGTAAAAAGACCCTTAAAATTAATTATTTAGCCTTTTTTTTGGTGTGTGGGTTCATTTGGGTTTCCTAGTTCTATCATTTAAATTTGAGATTCAGTATTTGCTTGAAATTTTTGAACCACAATATGTGAGAAGATGGATCCTAGACTAAAAAAATCTATTGCTTTTCATCTATAAATAAATGCGTAGACCAAAGTATTAATATAACTTTGGTGCAACTCTTGAGAGGGTACAATAGGAATTCAACATTCTTATATCAAAATGTTTTATTATTATATTAATAAATCTCCTTTTGAAATTTTTTTTGGTTACTTCTATGTGAATTTGATGTTCTTCTAAAATAACTATAAAAATTAATTGGGAAAGTAGATTTGAAAATCCAAAAGGCTACAAATTCATTAAAAATATTCATCAAATTCATCTCCAAGAAAAAAAGAACTTGTAAAAATCAAACTAAATGTACTAAAAAAAACATTACTCTTTATATGAAAATGTATTCAATTATTAATTTTGATAAATTACATCTATTTGGGACTTCAATGGCAGATGATGAAGAATGAGATCTATTTATAAATCATAATTGAAGACATTACTCCTAATTATCATATGGAATTGGATAAGAATATCATGTTGCAATTGAAAAAGAGGAGTGAAAGAAATATGGCTGGTTGAGTTAAATATTCAGGCACCGAAAAATTCCAAATTGTGTTTCAAACAAGACACGGAATACATTTCATCACTTATTGAGTTCTTTAATAATTTGGTATCAAAATCCGCTAATTAGGGAGACCTGATTTGAAATTCAAACATAGTATGCTATCCATGTGATTTAATTACTTCCAATATTCCCATCTTTGAAATAAATTATTATAAGATTCTTATTGAAGACAACTCAACTAAAATTCATAGTTAGAAATGTGCATGAAAAATTTCCAAAGTAAAGGGAAGTTTCAGAGTGAATCAGACACCTTGGTAACAACTTTGTCTTTTAATGCAAACGTAACATCATCAGTTTTTAGATAAACTTGTTGTGGCATCGTGCCTTTGAAAAAAATCCTACCAGAAAATAGTTTGATCTGAGTCTAAAAATGTGACAATTATAAATGTGGCTTCTTTTCAGAATTTCTAACGGTTTAGTCCATATCTCGGGCAATAATTGTACCTCCAATGTTGAGTTTGTGAAATATAGGCCTTTCAGATATAAAAACAATAAAACGGAAGTGGGTTCAATGGTACCGTTGTAAGTCTAGAGTTTAAGTTTCATTATTTAATTGTTATAATAGTTATGGTGTTGTTTGTTAGATGTTATGAATTGCATGAGAACACTTATATAAGAATTATAAAATATTTTGCATATTTTATAGAAAATTTGAATTGTAAGGTGTCTATGAACACTTTTAAATGGCAGCAAATTTATATTTGAGAAATATAGAATGCATTAAGGATGCGTAAAAACTTCAATTTTATAAAGAAATTTCATTTTGGGTTTTTCCAAACTAAATTTAAGTCTTATTCATTTTATTTTCAGTCCATTTCATTTTAAATATTTTTTATTTCTTTTTAATAATCAAAATAAGGTATAACAATAATAAAACAAGCTAGTTAGTCTCTTTTTCCTAATCGAAATAAGGCATAACAATAATAAAACAAGCAAGTATATGTTATGAGTTGAATAAGATTTATATTGATAAATTGTGTGTAGATTATATACACCAAATTAAAGATCACACCTTCACCTCAAATAAATTAAGAAAAGATTTGTTTTATTATATGAAAATTATAAATAGTGACAATATTCAATAAAACAATTACATAAATCTATGAACTTTAAATTTTTCGTATTTAATAATTATTTGCGTATTTTTATTTATTTATTTATTTATGTTTAATATTTTATTTTAAATTTTTAATAGATATTGATGTTCATATATATATATATATATATATATATATATATATATATATATATATATATATATATATATATATATATATATGAAAAAGGTGGAGAGCACCCATAGTATTTACTAAAAAGAGTTTGTACATGAAGAACAATCCCAATCCAGGTTCAAAACTAGGGTCCTCAATTAGATGTGATGTTATCCACATCATACTCTAAACCTTCCATTAGGAGATTTGGAAGGTTGTGCTGACCTGGTGAAAAGTAGCCACATTAGACTCTTGGTCTATGGCCAGATTAGCCAACCTGTCTACTACTTTATTGCTTTCATGATAACAGTGAGAGATAATGAACTTGTCAAGGTGGTTTAGTAAGCTTACTGCCTGTTGAAAAATATAGTTAATTTTCCAGTTATTTGAGCATTTGGATTTTAATGTTGAAACTATAATCTAAGAATCACCTTCAATCTAAAGGTTCAAGAAACCATGATTAATCACCAGATTGAGCCCATGCATCAATGCCCATGCCTTCGCTTCATTGTTCATTCCTTTATGGATTTTAGTTGACTTCATTGCCAACAAATTTCCATCCCCATCTCTAATAACACAACCATTTCCTAAGAGACCTATATTTCCTCTACAAGCACCATCAAAATTGAGCTTGGAAAATTGCTGGGATAGAGGAATCCATCTAATATGATCTCTCACCGTACCTTTACCTCTAGAGGAACAATTGCCCTTGTTACTTGCTGATTTGAGGAGATGCCAATTCCTAACCATACTATCATCCCAACTCAACCATAGTGAAGAGTTTACACTAGCTCTGCAGATCTTTGCATTAACCACCTATGAGATTGCCTCATCTAACTTATTACAAACCAATAAACATGACTTATCCTCTTTTTTAAACAACTTGAATTTTCTTTCCCACCAAATGTGACAGATGATAAGAGATGGTCCAACATCCCAGAGGCAAGCAAAATGTGATTCTCTAAACAACTTTGGCCAATTTTTGAACATGGATAGTAGGGACCTAGACAACGGTGAGACCTAATTAATTTTCATTAAAAACCACAAGGAACATTATCTATTGAAATGGTAATTTAGAAGAAGATGGTCCAAGATCTCATCCTCAAGACCGCATAAACCCAATCTCTTAATTTTGTCCCCTTTAAGAATTTTATTATGGAGTGCTAGCGAAGTGAAGGCTCCAGCCTTGGGTAATATAGCATTGTTCTAACATAAGTTCACTAGCCAATCCACATTTGTCCATCCAATAACACTCCTATAACCATCCTTGGCCATGTAGGAGCTAGATTTGGTCACCGTCGAAACAATTTCATCTTCTAGATTGGAGAAAAAAACCACTCTCTTTGCCAGAATACTTCTAAGTAGAAATTTTTGCTTGATGGAAAAATCACAGTCACGTGCTTTTCTAGATAACTCTTATTTTGTCCATACCACCATCAATGTGCCAGTAATCTTTAACCTTTGTGCCCCAATGAAATTTAAGATATTCTCTAGCTTCTTTAAGTTCATCCCACTCAAAAAGTTTAAACTCCCCATTCCATGAATCATCCCCAAAATCTGCCTTATTTCCATTGTGAATCACCCATAACAAATTATGTAATAAGATTTCTATACAGTTAATAATAAAGTTTTGTTTTGCTGACCCTTGAGGAGGATCCTTAACAATGAGAATCCTTTCTCTATCCATCAAATCAAGATACTTTAGTTTCGTAAGCTTTACCCATTTGAATTATAGATTTTTATACATCACCTTATTTATTTACTTATTTAAATTATAACTCAAATATATATATTAATAATAAAATGCTAACATACAATTTTTTATGTCCATATAATTAGAATAATAATTAAATTTATTCAAAATAACATGAACCGACGCAACTGTCTTAAAACAAATCTAATTCAAAATCCTAACACTCTTGTATTTATGGTTGTGTTAGCCCTTGATAATATAAATCTAGTATAATTTAAAAAAATATTAGGACCCCTGTTAACTTATTTTATTTTTATTTTTTTTTGGGGGTGGGGGTTGGAGAAGTACATAGAGATGGGAAATATTAATTTTAAAACATACAAGTTATTTAGAACTTATTTTTCCTTGATATCGGTGGATCCACGTGTATTGTTTAAAAATAGTCTTCCACGAGAATACGATAGGAACCAATAAAAAATCTGCAGGAGACGATAAAATGGAGAGAGATGTTAAAAAATAGAATTAGATATATAGAAACAAATTAGTATGTGGATGAAAAATTGGTAAGCTGCTTGCACTATTCATTTATTATTTTTATGTAATATTATTATTTCAAAAATATGATATAATAAAGATTTATATATTTTAATTATTATTTGTATGCAATATTTTTATTTCAAAAATATGATATAATAAAGATTTATATATTTTAATTAATACTTTTTTCAAATCAATTATCTAATTTTAAAATTTAAAAGTTATAAGATGTTATATTTTTATTTTATTATAATATTCTATTTAGTATTTTCATTTTTTCAAGATGAAGTTTTGGATGAGGATTTTGTTTCTTCCTTAGTATAAAACATCTTAAAACTTATTAATAAATTGGATAAGATTTATTTTATAAAAATAAAATTATGTAAAATTATAGGTTTTTAGAGGACATAGATTTATATGACAATCTTAATTCTACATTTAAAAAGAATATCAACTTTCACAACTCTTTATGATTTCTCATATTATCACATAAATTTATAAGGGAGAAAATTATTATTTGTTTAGTTCAATCACTGTGGTGATGAGTGAAAAGGTAAAATATAAGTGAATTATATATCTTACACAAGATAAATGATTATATATATTTAAAATCATAGAAAGGACCCCATTTATATTGTCCAAATTTTTGAAATGAGCAAAAATATTCCTTATAATAAAATAATCATAATGGTATCATTTTATTGAATTTTTTTATCCAAAAGTAAGAAACTAATAATAATTAGTAGTGGTCTTATAACAAAGCATATAAAAAATACAAAGATATATCTAAATAATGGAAGTATCTTCATACATATTATTATGTAAAGGCTTGAGGGACGGGGGAAGATATGCATTAAAAATAAATAGAAAACAAGAAAAGATGGATTAGGAAATAATGTCTATTGAAATTCATCAAAGAAAATGATTGAAGAGAATCTATTTACATATTAGATAAGGTAAAAAGGGCATACGAGGGCAAGGGTGGGACGAGGAGGACATGAATTAAAAATAAATGGGAAACAAAAAAAAAGATGGAGTAAGAAATAATATGTGTGTATTGAAATGCATCAAAGAAAATGATTGAAGAAAATATTTTTACACTTTAAATAAAGTAAAAAAAGCGTAAATGAAATTTTAATGGATTTGGTAAGTTTTGTCATGTATTATCCTTCTATCTATTTGATATTTTTGGATTTGGTAAGTTTTGTCATGTATTATCCTTCTATCTATTTGATATTTTTGTTTTTAATCTTAAGTGTGTAATCTTATTTTTATTTTTAATGCTTATTTGATATGTAATCTTATTTTTATTAAACACACTTATTTTTATTTTTAATATTTAATTGATGTGTGTAATTTTATTTTTATTTTTAATGCTTATTTGATATGATATAGTTAATTTCATTAAAAGGAATGGGGTAGTTAAATTATCATTAAAACATATGTATATTAATATATATAATTTTGTACTTATAATTTTTTATTTTTTGGTTTTTTATTTTTTGATCTATTTATAATGATTAATAAAAAAAAAAACTATAAAAAATAAAATTTTAAAGTATAGAAGAAAAAAACAACACATTAAAGTGAAAATGATAGAGTTTTTTGAAATTTCTTATGTAATCCTAGATGCAATAAAATTTGTCTAAGTAATTATTCAATTTTTAATTGATGAATATATGTTTTTTAAACATCAAATTATATATATATATATATATATATATATATATATATATATATATATATATATATAATTTTAAAAAAAAATAAAATGTTTGATATTTTTTATTAAATTTGTAAGTTTTATAGATTGAGTTGCAACAATAATATATCAATAGAATTAAAAAAAAAAAACTCTTACAATGGTATTGATGAAAATGATATCAATAGAATTTAAAAAAAAAAAAAAAACTCTTACAATGGTATTGATGAAAATGATGGTGATGAAGATTATGATCATGATGATGAAGAGAGTAATAATTTAGACTATATTTTTTTAAACATTTATTTTTATAGATTTTATAAAATGATTTATTTCATATTTATTAAAGATTTATAAAGATCATTTGATTGTTATACGCTTTATTTTTAAATGTAATATGTATTACAAATATCATTTATGAGTTACTTTATATACATTACTTTAAAATATTATACTAATTCTAAATAGATAGTAGATTATTAAAATTGTCATCAGTCATCATTGCCCATTCTGATCATTCTCATCTGTAAATGAAAATATAATTAGCAACAGATCTATTATTTAATTGTTAAAAAAAAACTATTTAATATTTAAAAAACAAGTACTCAAATAAAATGCAACAATAAATACACTATATATTTTTTGTTTTGAATGTTTTACTCAATTGTGTCACATAATAGTTGACACAATAAAACCTGGCCCATATTACCTGACGCATGTCCTGTGAAAATAGTTCACGAAAAAAATTATTGCTCATCAAATTTAAAAATAGAGGTAAAAGACAAATCAAAGTTTTTGATCTCAAACACACAAATTCAATGGCATAATGCAAACATGTTTGACACTAAGACGGTCACTTTAAATTTTCACTAAATCTACATTCAAAAACAACACCAAACCCCTGATGCAATTTGTGGGCTTACGACAAGCAAAATCATTCGGGGAAAAACAAAAGTCCCACATCGGAAAGTTATTTCAATTTTATGTGTTAATTTTGATCAATTCTCTCACAACAGGTGTCCCAAATACATTAAAATCCACAAGTGTGGGACACCAAAACTAGTTCCCTGTCTTGTTTCTCAAAAGCATCAACATGATTTAATAGTTACACCTTAGCATAACATAACAAGGCCAAGTTCCTGTGGGAAGGAAGCTACTTATGTCAAAGATTGGGAGTGTAAAGTATAGACTTGGTAATTATGGATGGGTACATGAATATTGCTAAAGTTTAAACAGCCAGTTGGAAAAATTATTTTTTGCAACATTTGAAGCTCGTATTTGAAGCCTGAGACTCAGAGAATGATCAGAATCCTTTGAATTAGGAGATCAATGATGCTTGGATACAAAAGACCGGCCTTGATTGTCCTGAACCCTTGGGTAAACTGCATATACAGCATGACAGGCCTCAAAAGCAAGCTTGCCTTCATTCTTCCGAGGTGGTTCCGCTGGAGAAATTACCCAAAAGCCAGCATTTGCCGGCCTTGATTGTCCTGAATCCTTGGGTAAACTGCATATACAGCATGACAGGCCTCAAAAGCAAGCTTGCCTTCATTCTTCCGAGGTGGTTCCGGTGGAGAAATTACACCAGCATTGTGAACAAAGCATATTATAAACGATTAAGAATAAAGATTAGAAAAGAATTACGGTCAAGCTTGAATACAAAGCTCACATAGAGATAGAAAAAAGCGGCAGACACCAAACACTTGTAAACAACAATCTGACTGTTAAAGATACTGAAAAGTTTATCTTGTCGTGATCATCTAGAAATAGGACTGATATCATGCTTGCCATGGTAATGGAATAAGAGGGATTCAGGGCTCCGTATCCAAGGCTGCCAATGAACCCCAATGCAGCATTCTTCCATTCCGATCAAGGTCCCGGCTGCTTGTTTTGAAAATCTGTTGAGAGGTACTGTTTTCAACTGTCTGTGTCTGTGTCTCTGTCTTGACCATCTGCTGCTGTAATTGAACGAGAGCTGCGTACTTGCCGTTTGACCTTTGGATCAGATCGTGGTGTCCACCTGACACAACCACACAAGAATACAAGAATAGGCATATCAAAGAATACAAGAATTCAGTCAGAATGCAATTTACACACAATCGGAAGAATACCAGTGTGTCATATCGCTGTGGTAGTTGACTGATAAAGTTGTGGGCATTAGCAGCCATTGCAGCACTGATGATTTCATCCGCCATTTGGCTGTGCAGCCATTTCGGTCGCAGGCGTTGGATATTTCTAATAGTAAAATTGTTGTGGATTTTCCTGATCCGCTGGCACCAACCAGAGCCGTCTCGCCAGAGAGCTTTTGCAATACATTTATTATTTCCTCTGCTATGGAAAAACCACCTGCAAGATCAAATATTGGCCAACAAACTCAGAAGAATAAACAACCTGAAAGATCAAACATTATTGTACTTGCTCTCCCTGCATTTCGATGCAAGAAAAATTGAGCTAGCATCAAAGAAAATGCTTAAATGAACAAAGAAAAGACTTGAGATTCCAGATGATGTGTTTTGAGACTAGAAGCACAGAATTGTTCATTATTTGACACTTGAATCAAAGAATTTTCTTTTTTTGACACTTGAAGCAGAGAATTCCCGTTTTTTGACACTTGAAGCAGAGAATTGACATTTTTTGACACTTGAAGCAGAGAATTTTGAAAATCCATATCAAATTAGGACGGCATAACATATTGGCTTCGTGGGAAACCTAAGGGAACCAAAATACGGTTTCCAGACATGATATTGAGTGCAAAAGTAACTGGACAAAAGGAAGACTAGTTAGTGATCAGCCTGCAATAAATTATAAGGACGTCTGATACTAATTTAGTTTCATCAATTAATCAGAGGCCTTGGTCAAACCAGTTGGTAGACAAAGCTCCTCCGAAGGATTTTTGGCTATCAAGTAACTCGAAAATGGGAACGGATGCTTCAAACAATCTAACTTCTACGTTGTTCTGGAGAGCCTGAGAAAAAGCAAATGCACAGCTGTTGAGAAAAAGCAAATGCACAGCTGTTGAGTAGATGCAATTTCAAACACAGCTGCCTGCAGGCACCGCCCGTTGCAGGTGCACCGCCACCCCATCCAAAGAAAAAACATAGTCATTGTCACACTTATCATAAGTTATCATGACTGCTCGAAAATGGGGTTCGGACAGCATATTAATTATCTTGGGCTATGCGACTCCGTCCATAACATCCGTTTTCCTGAGCAGATGAAAAATTGACAGACAATATTATTTTATAGTATTTGTTAAACATCTTATACATTACCTTAGCTAAAGGCTCACATAATGGAAACATGGAAATTAACAATATTTGATTGGCTTAAACATCGTGCACTAATCACGGGTTAAGGGAAGTTGAAGAGAGTAGTCCCCCTCGGGGACTAATAATTAGTTGTAAGACTCAATATATACATTTAAACAAATTATAAGTATAGAAAATGAAGAAATTATGATTGTTTATTTATTTTATCATGTGTTTTGATCTTTTAATTAAAATGTATTTTTTAAGATTTGGGAATGTATCAAATATTATTATATTGAATATAAAAGATCATGATGATCATTATTATTATTAATAAAAAAATTAAATGATATTTATAAAAAAATTGAATTAATAGTTAAACATTTTACTATTTGTAAGTTATTTTATTTTTATTTTGTTTAAATATTTAATTTTTTTCTTAAATTTAAATTTTTTAAGGATTGAGTTGTAATTTTTTAATAAAGATTATGGTGACTGTAACAATGATGGTAACTATGTTGATGAAAATAACATTGATTATGTTAATGATGATGTGGAAGAAGATGATAATTTAGACTAGAAACTTTAAAATGGAAAATGCAATCATGATCATATCTGTTATGACCATAGTTAACTTTTAGTGTCCATTTATAACTTTCTATGTTATAATTTGCATTAAAATTTATTAGTGAAATATTTGGTACTTTGTTCCAAATCAAAATTTTAAAACAATATAGAAAACCAAAAGTCTCTCCTATAATATCAGAGGAGGTACCCATTATTGAAACTAGTAAAAACTAATCTAATGTATGTACAGTGTTTACAAGTTGAAAATGTGGTTTCGTAGCAATAATATTCAATTGAAATAAAATGAAAGGAGGGAAGGTGAAGAGTCACATAAGAATGAACAAACATATATTTCATTTATTTGCATAACGAAATAAACAAAAATAATAATTTAATCTATGATATTAGATGAAATTCATACTTGGAAAAATGAGAAATGTATCAACATAAGAAAACACATAACCATTAAGGAAATGACTGGACACAAAGTTAAGGTAATTACTCATTTTTAGACAAAGAATAAATACAAAGTTTCCTTCTTATTCCTTGTTATTTTTTCAAATTATGAACATCAAAAATCCCATTTTACAATAGCCATTTATTCTATTTATAATAAAGGGAATGGGTTGACCCTTCACATTCCAAAATGACTTTTTACATCCTAATTTTTGTCCTATTCTACCCCTTAAAATTTTTCAATTTTATAAAAAGTAAAAAAAAAGATTTTTCGAAATAGAAGTTAGACAAAAATAGAAAAGAAAAATTGTAGACTTCATTAAAGATTTTTATGTAGGCTAGAAGTAGTTGCAGATGGATTGGTATTAGTTGAATCTTTTTTGACTCGTTCTTTGTCTCGTGTAACTTTTAATATCAAAAATATTTTAACTAGTTCAAGGGATTCGTTGCTTTTTGGAACTAACACATGATGACAACTTATGAACCATATTTGAGAAATGAATGTCAGGGTGCAAGGAAATTTAGATAATTATTCTAATTGAGAGTTCAACTCTTTTAGTGAAATATGAATTTCACTGAGGGTCATCATTGAAGCTTTGTTAAATTTCCCCTCATTAAGAAGATCTTCTTGACTAAATTCTGAATTTGGCATTTCAATTCATCTACCATATGTGTATTATATGGATTATCAGCAATGAATTTCATTTAAATTGGTGGAGACCAGCTTGATCTTCTCTTTACCAATGTCTATTTTATTTCATCTTCTCAATGGCTCTAGTCAAGATCTTCATTTTTTAAATTATACATTCTCCTAAATTGTAGGAAGTATCACATTATTCTTTCTCAAATATCCCTCCATCCACCATCACTTTAGACTTGATCAGAATCATTTCCTTTATGTCCATGACTATCTCTTCCCACACTTTCAAATCATTATTTTTGGAGCTATCACATGAAGATAAAATGTGAACCATCTCTGAGAAATGAATGTCAGGGTGCAAGAAAATTTAAAAAACCAATCTAGATGAGTGTTCAACTCTTCCATTGAAATATGAATTTCATGGAGGGTTGTCATTGAATCTTTGTTAAATATCCCCGCATTGAGAAGATCTTCCTTGATTACTTTCTAAAGTTGGGATTTTAATTCATATACCATATGTGAGTAGTCCCATATTATTTATACAAGTAGAAATGAATTTCATCTAAATTGGTGGAGATCAGACCAAACGTATCTTCACCCATGTCTCTATTTTCTTTTAAGTTCTTAATGGCTCTAGTCATGATCTCCATTTTTTGAAGTATACATTTTGCCCATTTGTAAGAAGTGTCATATTTTTATTTATCAAATATCTTTCCATCCACCATAATTTTAGCCTCTATTAGAATCATCTCCTTTATGTCCCCTATTATCTCTTCCCACACTTTCAAACCAACAGTGTATGAGATTTGACCCAGATGTAGATGTCCTACACTTCTTGATCAATGAGGTCATAGTTTTTCATGACTTCTTTGATATAGTTCATTCCATTTAAAATAAATTAATCTATACATGGTTATAGAGTTTTTCCATAGGTGTTATGTTTGATAATTATATCAATATCCTCCTTGCTTATTCTTGGAAGTTGTGTTAGAGTATCAACCTATGGAGTCGTAGGGGTTTCAATGGGTTGAGTAGATAGTTGACATAGATTTATAATTGTTTTATCTATCTTTTGAGTTGTTCTTCACTCAATTGGTCTTATTATGACCTCATGTTTATTATTTTAGTGGTTTCTCAGAGATTATGAACATTTTTTTTATTTGAGTGTTATCCTATTGAGAGTATAATCACCCATTATCATTTCCTCTATGTATTTTTTAATGTTAGGTTCAAAAATATCCAAAAACTATGCACCTAAAAATTTATATATTAATATAGAGGTGGTTTTTGCTATATTTAATGCAAGGCCTTCAAGAGGTTAGCTAGCACATCAAAATTTAGCATTCTGCTTCAACTATTCTTTGCCTTTTCTACAACATTAGTTGTAGCCATTGAAATGAAAAGTCACTGAAGGTGACCACCTGGGTATCAAACAAAGATGGAATGGGCTGATTTGGAGGAGGAGGTATATGTGGAGATCCAAATGGAGAATGTGGTTTCTCCTCTTTAGTTATTTTCTACTATGTTTCTCCCTGGGATGAGGCTAAGTATTATTGTGTGGCATTCAGGATCAGCAAGTGAAGATCACCAAGGACTTAAATTTCACCTCATTGAGAAGATCTTCCTTGACTAATTTATAAATTTTAGTTTTCAATTCGTCTACCACATGTGAGTATTCCAATCTTATTTTTACAAGAAAAAATGAATTTCATCTAAATTGGTGGAAATTAGATTGAGTTTCTCTTCACCCATGTCTATATTTTCTTTCAGTCTCTTAATAGATCTAGTAAAGATCTCCATTTTTTGAAGTACACATTTTGCCCATTTCTAAGAAGCATCATATTTTATTTATCAAATGTCCCTTTATCCACCATCACTTTATCCTTGATCAGAATCATCTCCTTTATGCCCCATATTATCTCTTTCCACACTTTCAAATTATTAGTGTGAGATTTGACCTAGATGCAGATGCCTTGCACTTATTGATCAATGAGACCATAAATTTTCATGACTTATTTAATTTAGTTCATTCCATTTAAAATAAATTCATCTACCCATTATTAAAGAGTTTTGAAATAGGTTTTATGCTTTCTAATTTTATCAATAGCCTCCTTACTCATTCATAGCAGTTGTGTTGGAGTGTCAACCTATAGAGTTATAGGGGTTTCAATGAGGTTGATCAGATAGTTGACATAGCTTGACAATTATTTGATCTATCTTTTCAGTTGTTCTTGAGTCAACTCATCCTATTCTTACCTCATAATTATTATTTTAGTCATTTCTCAGATATTGTAAACATCACTTTCCTGCGTTACTTCTCTGAGTGTTATCCTATTGAGAGTATAATCAACCAGTATCATTTCCTCTATGTATTTTTCAACATTAGGTTAAAAAATATCCATAAATTGTGCAACCAAAGAATCATATACCAATCTAGAGGTGGTCCTTGCTTTATTTGATGCAGGGGTCTTTAAGAGGTCAACTATCACATCAAAATCCATCATTTTTACTTCAAGTATTCTTTTCCTTTTCTACAACATTGATTATACCCATTGTAATGAAAGGTCACTGAAGGTGACCACTTGGGTATCAAATAGAGAGGGAATAGGGTAATTTAGAGGAGGAGGTGTCTATGGAGATCTAGATTGAGAATATGGTTTCTCCTTTTTGGTTATTTTTTTGTTGTACTACTCCGTGGGATGAGGCCAACTATTATTGTGTTGTATTTAGGATGTAAAAGTTAAGATCACTAAGTAATTTAGTTGAAGACCACATCTTTGAAATTTTTTTAGATGGATTCTCTTTCCCCACTACATTAATTTCCTCACATTGCCTTCTCAAGTGTCTTGTGGGATCAATGTCTTCATCTGCACCATCATCATAACTAGATGAACTAAATGTCTCAATCACTACATTGACATTAATTTTTTTAAGAAGTGGATGGGGAATATTTATATTAAAGAGATAGAGCCTTTCATCTTATTTTACTTCTTATGGCTACCCTAATCACATTATTATCCATCCATTTATTTATTTGAGTCTAGACTCTTTGTGTCCTCCATTGTAGGTCAGTTGATTCTCTAATTGAGCAATTAATATTTGGAAGCAGTGAAAATAAATTTGTATTTGTGTATTCCAAATAAATATAATTTGTCTTATCATTTATCATTAATTTTAATACCCACTTATTTTTGGATTCACTTATATGATAATGAGTCATTTGACTCTAGTATCTTGAAACTAATTCAAACTCGTCTTCAAAATCAAACCAATAGCCCTCTAGGCGAGGCTTATGCTCATAAGCAGGTCCTATGCCAATAGTGTGATTCACATATCCTTTAGTGTCCATGGGTTCTCTACTAGCATATCTTCAGAGGATGAATTAAGAAATATCCAACTCTATGTCATGTGCATTAACTTGTGGATTTCAATTGAAATGCCTCAATGTAATGGGAAATGAAACACCCATCACATGTTTTTCTCTGCACCATTTATGAATAGTTGATAGTTGCCAACATACCTCTATGAGGATGATAATATTACTTTCTAGCCTTGAGAGTCTTAATGAATGTCTTTCATAACCACCAAACTACATATATATGATCTTTTAGAATTGGATGTAATAACTACCATATTGGTTGACTGATTTGGTTATTTTAGCTAAAATCCTCATTCCCTAATCTTCTTCCAAGGAATGCCCGACTTTCATTTTGAATGCATCATTTAATCTAGTTTAGTGTTTTTTCTTTATTTTAATGTGATCTAAGGGAAACCTTTAAATACATTTGTTACCTATGTGATAGACCCATCTTTGGAAAGCCTTGGGCATACCATCTAGGAGGCTAGTGAATATACTAAATCTGATGTCATGAAAAACTACCTAAATTTCTCTACATTTAGTAATTGATCATGTAAGGAATCACTTATTGGTTCAACCTAGTATATGAATTGATTTATATGGTAAATGACTTGCATTGGGAGAAACATCCAATGGTGGAAGGGCCTTCTGTCTTTGTTACCTAATACCTAGTTCAATAGGGTGACCATATTTGAGAGTTATTCTTTGAAATCTACTCTAAATAGGGTCTTATTGAACTTAAAAGGCATCTCTCTCTTTTGATTCAACTAAGACTTATTGATAACTTTTAAGCATTTAGTGGGATCGTTATCCTGATGTGTCTCTCCATGCTTGATATTGATATTGACCAACTCATCATAAAGTGGGATCCTCATTGTCATGCTCCTTGTAACCCCATCCATTTTTCCATGAGGTGTCATATTTTGATCTGATTTCTATTATTTGGAGACTTTAGTATTTGGCACAGGCAAGTACTAGGTTTGAATACTACACTAAAGTGGGGAAATAGATGCTTGTGGTAAGATGTTTTCTATGAAGTGTTCAACTAGTAATGTTAGGCTTTTATAATTTAATCTCTTTTGAAAGTAATCTAGATCTATGTTCTCAATATGAGAATCAGAGAATGTTAGGCTATAAGTAAATTTTCCCAATATTGTAATAGTTATCTACCTATGGTGAAAGGTGTTTTGTCTTTATCTTCTAGTTTGGACCTTTTGCATTTATCATTAACACTCTTAGATAATTGGTAAGATATTTATTATTTAGATAATTTATTTGGGACTAATTTAAGTAGGTAAAATGGTTCAAATAAATCTCCCCTATAACCTTATAATCTTACATTTTTGGTAGTATAAGTAATATCCCAATTATTTGAGTGATCTTTTGATTTATTTATAAAAATTAGACATAAATTTTACATTGATAACCTTATAAACTACAGGGTGTAAAATGACTCCAATCCTTTATATAATTTCTAAATATATAAATATGGAGCATGTTGAAATCATCACATATCCTATTACCCTATCCCTTTGGATACCATAGAATTCCCCTTGAAGAAATGACTGCAACATAAACTGCCTCTAATAAATAAGACAATATATAGAAGTTTCCATGCAACCTATTTTGGGGTAGCCTTTGTTGGTTTAAAATAAAATTAATAACTTCCCCAATTGCAGGGATCTTATTTTCGTCCAATATCATAGATAAAATGGGAACCCAGACTTCATTGACATGTGCAATAAAAGGGACACCATGGATTTTGTTTAAGATGGTCATTATAACCCTAACCGCGGGTATGAATTGTATAATTAGAAGGGACTTTTTTTTGAAAAGGTATTAGGTTTATTTTTCTAAGACTTCAATGTGTATCTAACATCATTATATTTAAACCAATCTAAGACTGCTTATTGGCTATAAACAATGTTTGATTTAGGGAATTTGTATTATTTCTCAAAATAAACACCAATTACATATGATTTGTTTCATAATTACTAAAGTTTTAAATAATATTTTTGTTTAATAAGTATTGATTCATTCATAGCACTTATATTATGATCACTAGAATAATAATTTTATTCGTTAAGTTTGAATATTATTTTATTTTTATGTAATTTATTTGTAAATGTCATAAATGAATTGTAGGTATCATTTTTTAAATTCCATAAATGAATTATTTTATAAATATTACAATTTAATATTAATTTATTTTATAATAATATAATAATAAATGCATTATATTTTTTTCATTTTTCATTACTGATGTGACTATCTCACATTAAAAATGATATAAAAAAATTGATTGATATAAATTGATGCAAATATTGAGACAACAACTAATCCCATAAATGATTTTCACATAAATTTTAATAAATACTAAAATAAAATTCTCATTATTTAACTTCAACATATAAATTCAATAAAATGATGCAAACTTGTCTAATGTTAAAAGCATCGCATTTAATTTCCATTAAATATACATCTAAAACCATTGTCAAACCCTTGAAGTAAGATTTGTTCTATAATCTATGTTGTAAATTTTAATTTTTTTGAATTAAATTATCTCAAAAATTGTTCCAATTTCACTAAAATCTAGTACTCTGAGAGGCCAAATCTAACGTTTTCTCTTGTTTCTCTAATCCATCCTCGTGACTTAATAGTTACACCATAGCATAATGTGATAACTATTTACAAGACCCTTAAATATATAACTTCAAATAAATAATAAGTAGAAGCACTACATAAATTATGATTGTTTCTTTACCTCTCTCGTGTGCCCTAACCTGATAATTAAAATGCAATCCTTGCAATTTGGGAATGTAATTGTATATATTATTATATTGAGTATAAAGATGACTTAAAATAATTTTAATTTAATTTAAAATTTTGATATTTAATGAGGATTTGACATGAACATTTAAATATGGGTATAGCTTTTAAAAAAAATTAAAATTGCACTTATTAAAACTATTAAACAACTTTAATTATACATTATTTTTTATTAATAATAATTACTAATGTGTTCTAATGATACATTTTCTTGTATATATAATAAAAATCAAGTAATACTTAAAAATAAATAAATTAACGATTAAACATTTTACTATGTGTATATTAATTTATCTTTATTTTGTTTAAAATTTTATAAAGATATTTCTTTAAAATTATTTACATGAAATGCTCATTTTCATTTTAATTTTTAATCATTATAAATTATTCAAATTAAAAATAATTTCAAAATAAAGATTATACAATGCGCTGAACTTTTTTAATAGATTTTTACATAATAAACACTTAATAAAAAAATATTTTTAAGCTTATTATTTTTAGAGAAATAATTCTTCATAATATATAAAACCTTTTATTTATTATAAATTAATAAAAATTTAAATATTATTTTATATATTTTTATAATTTATATATAATATTATTTTGGTTTACATATTAAATTGTAAATCAAAAATGATGGTCATATAATTTTTAAAATATTTTCTTCTTGTTAGATTTGACTCAACTTAATTCCATTTTGATGTGGTTTCGATTTCATTTTATCTCTCCAACGATGAGGAATGAGTGCTTCATCAAACTTTTGATGGATAAAGTGGGTTCTTTCATGAAAATTGATGTTACCCTTTGGAGCCTCAGTTCAATTCATGTCTATGCCTACATTCACCTTTTCAGTTTGTTCTCTTTGTTGGTTAAGCTGCTCTCCTTGCGTGGCTTGCGGACTCAACATATCAATAATAAGGCCTTCCCTTCCACTACTTCCATTGTCACCTCCTTGGTCATCACATCATTAAATGCCCCTCCAAGACTTGTTAGCATCGTGAGTGTGTCTCGAAAAGGAAAAAGGAGGAACTTGACCTGAATTTCAAGTGGCATAATCACGATAAGTTTTATCGCCCCCTTTCTCTCACTAGGTGGAGTTGACTGACGTTGTTGTGGGAGGTTTTGGGCATGCACCCCTTATCCTCCCACCCCTCCACCTACTTGTGGAGGATCCCCCTTCCCCGCCCCAGACCACCCCCTTTGCATAAGTCCCCTTAAAGAAAAATTTGACTCTCGAGTCGATTCCATCTCAAGAGATTTCTTCTTGGACTCCCCCTTCCAAGCCCTTTATGTGTCAGGGAGATGTTGGTGTCTCTTCAAAGAAGAAAGGTCGTAGATCAGAGATAAAATTACTTAGGGCGGAAGTGCACTCTCTCATCAACAATGGCTCTCAGTGGACCTTAGAAGACCTTCTTTCTAGAAAAAGATGATAGGGAGTACTGACTTGTGGATAAGCCCTTTTGATAGTTAGTAGGGTTTGGATTGGTTATTGTTATTTTGCCTCCATTTTTTGGAATTGTTTGGTAATTCTCCATTACCTTTTTGCGTTTATGGATTTATTTGTGTTTTGACTAAAAATTGGTGGATTATGCTTGTCCTCTCTTGCTTTCTTGGTAGGTGATGCCTTTTATATCTTTTGTCTTTTATCTTTCTCTCTTCTTTCTATAAATAATGGGCCTATGATTGTACCCCATACAGATTCATAACTCCGATAAAAAAATAATTTACATTTTAAAAAAAAAGAAAAAAACACCCAACCAACCATCCTTTAATTATTTTTCGTATTTCTTTATCTAATATAATAGATGTAATTGTTTATCATCAAAATCAAAATAACCAATGCACTTTTTTTTTTAAGGGATAAATTATTCAAAAAGATGAATATGTTGGTATCTCAATAATACCAAACACCAATGTAGAAATTTGATAGATTACCCTTATATTTGAATTGAGACATAACAAAACTCGGGGTTGATCCCTAATGTTTGCCAACCTACACATTCGGTACCAATGACTAAAGCAATTCAATCAAATCGCTTGGGATAGGCCAAACGTTGCTAAAAAAATCAACGTTTATTAGTGAATGAATGTGAACGCATTTCTAATGAATTAGAATTAAAAAACGATAAAAATCAATGGTTTTGTGAAGATATAATTGCGGGTGAGAAGGAAAAGGACAACATAAATTTTGTTGAATTGGGTAGAGATGGCACTCATTTTTAAATTTAAAATTTAAAACAACGTTTTTCATGCTTAAAATATATTAATGGTGAAGTGGTAAATTGAGAATCTATTATTAATGGTGAAGTGGTAAATTGAGAATCTATTTATATGATTTATTTATTTTGTGTGACTTTGTTAATTATAATTTATATAATAAAGTAAAAAATCTTCCAAAATGAAAATAATAGAGAGAAAATTTTAAAGTACATTTTACTATTACTGTTAATATATTTATACAAACATTAAGTCATTTGAGTTTAATTATAATTTTATAGAAATATATATTAAAATCATGTTCTTTTACATATTTTAAATTCATGTTCCTTTACATATTTTAAAATTATGTTCTATTTTTAAAGTATAAAACTTTGTCTTATTTTCAAAATTTATATCGATTTTTGAAAAATTTGCATCCTTCTCTATAACCTTAACAGTTCATACAAAAAATGACGTGACGATGAAAGGCTAGTGTAAATAAACAAACTATATTATCACTTTATTATCATCATACAACTAGACTATGCAAGCCTTAATAATTACATATAGCTTTTCATGTTATAATTAATAAATTGAGTAAGGAAATAAACATTTCAACCTTCCCTAAAAGATTGAATTATTCTCTTAAACATTTTTATAATATATATTTTTAATAAATGAGTAGTTCATACTTCTCATTTTTGTTGTCTTATATATATATATATATATATATATATATATATATATATATATATATATATATATATATATATATATATATATATATATAATTTTAATTACTATCATTTTGTTGCATTCATTGAGATACAAAGAGCATATAAGGTCGAGAAAAAGGGGAAAAAGGTACATGTGACCTAAAGCACTGTCAATGGTTCCTATACCAGAACTTCCAAAGACTTATTGTGATACCTCATTAATGTATATTATAAAGGACTAAGAAATACATCTAAAACCCAATATTATAAGGTAGAAAGGAGAGAGAAAAAATCAAGAGATATTAGAGAAAATATCATTAAAATATAAAAAATATATATCTTTTTATTTTTATAAATAAAAATTTGACAAACATACAAACACATTAAAACAATACAAGTTTATAATTAATAACTACCTTCAACTATAATTAATCATGTATATTAATTAAAAAATAAAAAACATGAGCATTTATTACTGAATGAAAAAAACACAAACATTTATTATTGAATGAACAAAACACAAACATTTACTACTAAATGAATTTATTTAATAGTTTATTTTAAATTGAATGAACAAAACACGAGCATTTACTACTGAATGAATGCATTTAATTGTTTATTTTAACAAAACCTATAAATATCAATAGTTATATGAAAGATATTATTGATAAGGAAAAGGAAATTATAATTTTGTGGGTAGATTTGGTAGACGTGGCACTCATTATATAGTATTGAGTGTTAAATTTTAATTTAAAAAAATGTTTATTATGTTAAATAAAGAAACACATTTGTATTATTGTTTTTAACAATGGTAAAGGTAAAGGGTGTTGACAGGTCCCTCAAGAATATTGAAGAAATAAGAATAGACTATGAAGGTTTGAAAGGAATTGCCTCTTCTAGTGGTAAAGAAACAAATAGTATATAAAAACATAGATTTAACAAATGATTATTGTAATTAAGATAAAATATTTTCAAAAAAAAAAAAAAAAAGATAGCATTAAAAATGTTTTTAAAGCCAAGATTTTTTGAAAGAGCCATTTCTCAAAAATTTAGTTGAAAGTCTTTCTTAATCAATTTTCTATTTGAGATACAAGAGACATATTTAATCGACCCATTTAATTTTTTACCTTTATTTTTCACTAACTTCCACCCATCCCCCTCCTTCAGATTTGGCAATATGGGGATGGATAGTTACAAAGAAACCATTAGAATTTGAAATAGTAAAGGATCTCTTATGCCTTATCCTAATAACAAGTTAAGAACTGATGTGACTTCTACACTTTTCTCCATGGGGATTTCCAAAATCACCTTCAGATTCCATTATATAGGATTTTGCACAATTATTTTTAGTTTTAATGGAGAATGAACCTTTAACCCCTTCTTATCAGTTTCCTTAACTATGGTCTCCCCACTCGAAACATTTCCATAGGCATTTCCTGAACGATTTCTGGTTCATCTTCATCTAAATTAGTACATCCTTCCATTATTAAATTCTCTAAGTTTACATCTACCCACCCAATAATTCCTCTCTTATGTTTCATTCTAGGATAATCATTTACCAAATGTCACATGAGGACACATACGTAGCATCTAAATGGTAAGCCCTCATAATCTATACGCTAAACCCATGTTCTATTCTTCACAACGAGCTCCACCTAAGCTAGGAATTCTTCAGAAAGATCGACATAAGTAAACAATTGGGCATAGGTGGAATGGTTATGTTCTCTTATTATCGAATTTGTACACCAAAATTCTCCAAAATCAATACCAATAATTTAAAGACAACATTCCAAATTTGTAAGGGTAGACATGTTAGTCAGATCCAAATTGGATTTATATTAAACATTTCAATTTGTGGGTTAAAACCAAAATGCCAGGGTTTGGACAAAATAATATGCTTATCCCAGTCCCAAGAGTGCTAAAGACCAAAGTCTTTATTTGTTACAAAATTAAAAAATAAGGAAAATACCTCTGACACAAGGTTGGATCTTGATTCTACCTTTAACTAAGTTTTTTCATTTATTGGTAATCTAGCCATGGAAATCTTGAAGGGAAGGCTAAAAACCTTTAAACTTGTAGATCATTCCATATTCAATAAGTAACTCTTCCACTTCCACAATCACATCAAGTACTTTATTTTCAAAAGTGATAATACATTTAACTTTAATCAGGGATAAATACTTGACCATGACCATTTTTGATGTTGCATCTACATATGAAGGGCGAGGGAGAGGCTATTGTACCCATACTATAAGCACCACCTCCATTAGCATAGGGTCACATCTTGCTGCATCGTGATGTTCCTTAGAAATCCTGAAAAGTAAACTACCAGATGTTGAATCCCTTGTTCATCCTGCCAGCACATCAGCTTTGTATGCTCCCATAACCAATGTTTGAGGAACTATTGGCCCTTTTCTTGGAGGAAGCTATGAGCCTACCTAATATAAAATGTCATAATCTAAAGTCATTGGTGAAGGCCTCTTTGTCGGCTTATTATAACCATTCACTAAAACTTAGAGAGGTTTGAAACACTTGTCTCGACTCATACATTACCTATTGAGCCTCCATGGGGAGCATATGTTTCCTCCATGGGGAGCATATATCTATATTATTGTTAACAACGTTTTAGTGGTAATCTATTTTTATAATTTTTTTGAATTTATAAGATTAATAGTTTATTGATATGATTTTTTTAATTATTGAGAGTGATAGTCTATTTTTTATGATTTTTTAAAAAGATTCCTTTATCAATGTTTGAGTGGAAGAGTGGTGGTTTATTTCTATGATATGTTTAATTACTCTTGTCAACTCACTAATTTTGAATATTTGAAAGGGTAAAATAAAATAAGATTCTCCCTACTTTAGTGTTAATAATTATTTATAGTTTATTATTAAGTTAGAGGCTTATGCAATGGGGGAACCCCTACAGATTCATTTTCCAAGAGATAATAAAAGGTGAATATGTGTTTAGTTGACATGGTAATAATCTCTAGCTTATAAGAACATCAGCTGGATCCTCTTTGTCACTGCATAATTGTGGGTGATGTTGATTGTTTGAATTAGATTATAATAAAATGGATAGAATGGAAGATAGACAAGCATGTGAGAGGCAATTCAAGAATCATCATGGCTAAGATAAAAGATCCAAGGGAGGTCTGAGGAGATATTAACTATGATTTTGATTCTGTAGTGCATTTGCCATTGCCTACAGCTTATTTGTGGCCAGTTCTAGAGCCTAGTCATATTCATTCCTTGGATTCCCCATTGGCATAAAACTTATGAAAGTGGGAAATGATCCCTAAATATATCCATTTTATTTTTCCATTCTTGATTAGCCTTACCATGCACGAGGCAATAAAAAATGACATTTCCATTAAAAATCCTAGTGTCACTAGCCTTGAACACTAAAGCATTATTTAATGAAGGCACGTGACCCTGACTTAAGGATCCATATGACCACAAAGCTACATGGAATTATTCCTTGATCCTATTCTGCTTGGCTCTTAGTTTGATTTTATAGTTCTTGATAATTGCTTTTGTATCTTCATATTGTTGCTTTAATTGCATTTATCATAAAAGCTCTATGATTTTGGAATTATGGGTTTAATAGTCCTTGATTAATACTACAAAATGGATTAGCACTGATAGAAAATGGAAAGTTTTCTAAATATATATAACAAAGATCCAAACACATACTTATAAGTTATGCAAAAATATTATTACACAAATTATTGTTTTTCTTCTTGTATATGGCACTACCATTACTGTCATAATTTACTTGGTGCTTATCTCGACGATGTGGGTGTGGAAAGGTTCTGTATGAGCTTTTATAGGTTCCATGTCATGGTGGCATATGAAAAGAAGCTTGTGTTGTACACATGGGTAGGAAATATAGAGAATCATTATTAGTTACATCTGAGAGATATAAAGAGGTTATTTTGATTAACAAACCACCCATTGAGGTCCCAAAATCCATCTTTTATCTTCCATTCATCCATGCCACCAATATATTGACACTTAAGAGTAGTTAATATTAGGATTAAGAATATACAAAAAAATTATACTCAAACCTTTAAAAGAAAGGGCAAGGCCATATAGAATATGTAAATACTAAAATATTTCATGGTGAGTTGCATAGTGATGGCCAGGGGTAATGACAAGGTCTTTCAAGTTCTATTGTTAGAACAAGGTAATAACATATTTGAATAGACATTTCTTATTGTCAAGGGTGGAGGATAATGTTATGAGATATGATTTGGTTGTAGTAATGCTATACATATCATGTATAGCTCGAATTAATAATGCAATGCCACTGATATTGGGACAACACATTAAGGTCCCATAGTCGATCTTGTAGCTTCCACTCATTCATAATGCTAATATATTACCACCTATAGCAATTACATCAACGTTAAGAACATACAAAAACACTATAATCAAACCATTGGAAGTAATGGTAAGGCCATACAAAATGTATTGGCCATTTTCTTTTGTCAAGTGCAGACGAGGACATTGTGAGAGTAAATTTGATTATGACATGGCTCCACGTCTCATGTGCAACTCAAATCAATGATGCAATGTTGTTAATCATGGGAGAAGACAATGAAGTCTTAGAGTCTATCTTGTAGCTCCCATGTCATAAGAGCTGATTTGATTGCAACAAGGATCCATATCTAACGTGCCACTCAAACCTATATTTACCTTTGAATGCTTTATAAGAATGAAAGAAAGTAAATATGTAAATTTTCAAAATTCAAAAGAAAAAAGATTGACATAACTACCTCTTCCACACCATTCATAAGAACTCGAGCTTTGTAATCAATGTTATATACAATCAAAACAAAAAGAGAGATATTTGTAACTTTTGTTACATTCAATGCATTTTATAGCTTCAATAATTTTATCATTAACACATATTATAAAAACTGATATAATATTAAAATATAAATTTTAAAATTTAATATTTGTATAAATTATATAATATATGTAATAATAAATTTTCAATGTATATAAAAATTATAATAAATATTATACAATATTTTTACAAAAACAATTAAAAAAATTGATAACTAAAATACATAACTTAAAACCAAAAAACTTATAAAATAATGAAAAATAAATACAAATATTTAATTAAAAAAATCACATTAAAATATTTTATGGTAATAGCAAACCTAATACAATCTACTTTTATTTAACCTCCAACTTTTTTTGGATCATGGAGGCAACTGCTAGTTTAAGTCCAATACGACACTAAATGGTAGACGGAGTAATCAGATTAGCCCCTGCCATCCCTCCGGGCCCCGCCGCCCCCCCACCCCAAAAAAAAAAAATTGATCCACATCCTCATGTGTGATGGGCGACAATGAATGCCATAGGTCAACAATGTTAGAGAAATAGATGATTTTTACGACCACAAAATGCAGGTCAGACATCTCATCATGCTATGTATTTATAAAAGCATGTAGTTCCATATCAATAACCGTATCAGATGAATCTGAGTATTGACTCAACCAATTGACATAATAATCGATGCCTAAATTTGGAATAAGATATACTTTATTTACAATTAAAATGGAAAAGCATGATAATGATGAGTTCTGCATGAAGTGGATTTCTATACGAAATGTAGATGTCTGCATATTACCCCACAAAACCATAAACTTTAGGTGCATAATATGAATTCAAAAATTTGAAAAGCAATGATGTATGCAAGCAAAACATAAATTCAACGAAATGGTACTTTGTAGTTTCCGTCCAAAAACAATCCAAATTCTGGATTCACAAAATTGCACGTCAGGTATTTTTCCTGCTTCAGTTTGTCTTCTTTCCCATTCTAGGAAAGCTTTTTGCTTTGAACGTAGCAAACAAAAATGCTGTAGGTTCTCAGGGATAGAAACGTGTACTTTCCCCAGCGGGCATGGGCAATATTATTAGCAATTTCTTTCAGGATCGAATTATTTGCTGAGCATACGGGCTAAAAGTTGATGCATTGATCGCATTATTTCTATTTTTAGTAGTTGCATCCCCTTTTATCCAGAGTTAATCTCTCATGGCATTCCACAGGCACTTCAATTTTCACACAATGATTCCCTCTGCTTTTCTTTTGCTGTTGTTGATTGCCTTTCCATTCCCCTCCCATGCTGAAATTTCACCAGAGGAGGCTGATAAGATAGAGACTATCAATAGAAGAGGAGTGTATTATGGTCTGGTAGTTTCTGGCAAAGCAGAACTCGATGTAGTTCTAGCTCAGGGCTATGGACTGTTCCAACCCGACCCGATCCTGCCTGAACTGGATATATCTGGTACATTTTATTAACCCATTGTTTTCACCTCCCTCATTTTGAATAATGATAGATTTGGCTATGCGTGGTTATAAAATAGATTGTATCTTTCCAAAATTAAACTGGTTTTTTCTATTATGTTACAGCTCGGAGGTTCCATGTGGGAGAGATTCAAGGGCGGAGGAGTATTGTGGTGATGAGCGGAAGAGGAATGGTACACACATTTAAACATAAATGAATAAAAAAAAGTGTGTAGTAACTAATATCTACCAATACTAATGGTATGTATGTAATGGCACAGGTGAATGCAGCACAGACGACACAGTTGTTGCTCAGTCTGTTTCGTGTGAGGGCAGTAGTTCACTATGGAAGAGCAGGAAGCGCAAACCCTAACAAACTCAGCATTGGTGACGTTGCTATTCCTAGACAATTTGCGCACACTGGCGTCTGGTATTGGGAGGTAATTATCCTCACTCTTCTTTCTCTCTCAATTGCTATAAATACCGCCGAGATTATTTGTTTTATATATTAATAACTAATTTAACTCAATAATTTTCAGAAATTTGGAGGGGATCACGAGGGGAGGTTCGATCGCGACATTGCCAACCTCACATTTTCGGATTACAATGTCGGCTTAATTTCCAAAGATGCGAATAAACTTCAGAGGGTGTATTTGCAGCGAGAAGTGATCTACTCAGTTACAGGACAGCCAGAGGAGGGGAAATCCAAATTTTTTTTCAATGTTAATGAGTATTTGTATGACACTGCCAAGAGTTTGAAGGTATCCTTCACAAAATTTCCAAATGTTGTGCTTAATTAATTTATATTCCTGTATTTTTTAATTGATTTATGATAAAAATAAATTACAGGATGTAGATTTAAGACAATGCGTGTTGGTAAAGGGGTCTTCAGTTTGTCTGCAAGAGAAGCCACGGATAAAGACAGTTGAAAAAGGAAGCAGCTCCAACATATACGTGAATAACGAGGCCTACAGAGATTTCCTGCGTTCCAAGGTGGATATCACCTCCATCGACACTCAGAGCGCAGCAATTGCGATGGTAATTGGAACTATTAATTCAGGTTGATTTGGTTATTATTATTACTAAAGGAGTTTGGTGGGTGATTGAAAGTGTCCATCTGAATGTCAATGTGAATGTGAATGGGAATGTGCAGGTGTGCGAGAGCGAGAACAAACCATTCATAGCAATGACATCGATAGTTAGTAATGCAGGAGGGTCTTCACCAGGAAACGATATGTCGGTGATAAGAGATTTATGGCCTGATCATGCTCGTGAAGCAATCCGAGAATTCTTCGACAAATTAATTTCGCCCCGTTCCAACCTCCGTACTGTTACTGGTACTGAAATGTGGTAAAGGGAATAGGATGATGTATATATACTAAGTATATGGATAGTAGCAAAGGCCGCTCCATCTCTGTTTCTGGGCTATCCTTCAATGGCGTCAGAAGCTCCTTTACTAGTATAAATAATGGTCATGCTTCGTCTTTTCCAAAGATGATTGGATGGAGTATTATAATATTTTAGAAATTTGGATTATATAAATATTTAGTAATATAAATAATTATGTTCATAGGGTTTTCCTTGGTAGGAAAGGGTTTGAGCTACTCTTCTAGTAATTTCTACGAAGAGGGTTTGACCTATTCTTTAGTATTAAGTGATAAATTAATGATTGATAATGATAAAAGATTTTGATGATGATCAAATGTTTATGAATTTAACGTGTGTCAATGGTTTCCTTGCATTTTATATATCTTCTTTATTTTTATAGATATGATAAATATTATCAAAATCAAAAAAATATTGATCAATTAAATAATTGTAGATTTATTTGGGTGAGCTTGCCTTATTTTCTTTTATAGTTTTGGGCATAAGATTGTCTCAAAGCAATAGAGAACACTTTGGGTGAATATGTTTTAATGGATTCTAATATTGAATCTATTTGTCATTCGACTTTTCCTGTATTTTGGTTATCCTAAATGGCTTTGAAGATCACCCAGAGTATGTGGATTTAAAGGTTCAAGATCGGATCTAGAAACAATCCCTTGATTATGAAAATTTACCTTTTCATTGTAGAAATTGTTTTTAAACAAAGCATTTGGTCTCAACATGTAAGGTTATTAAGCGAAGAAAGGGGGTTTCTTAGTGGAAGGTTGCTTTTCCTAAGCATATTATGGTTGAAAGTGATAGTGAGAGCAGCGATTCAGAGGACTTTTTTGAAACTCCGGAAGATAATTCAATTTTGTCCCTGGCCCCTGAGGATGATCCCAACCAAGTGGTGAATGATG
The DNA here is from genome assembly GCA_037957365.1 of Torreya grandis. Lineage (NCBI taxonomy): Eukaryota > Viridiplantae > Streptophyta > Pinopsida > Cupressales > Taxaceae > Torreya > Torreya grandis. Next base: position 1,362,131 of record JARHVA010000454.1, on the reverse strand, counting down.
CATATTTTGATAGGAAGGATTTGGACTCGGCTCCAAAAGCCCATAAACAAGATATCTCTAGGGAAACAAAATTAGAGATTGAAACATCTTTTACAAGGGCAGAACCCCAAGATAGTATAAGAACTTTTCTTTCAAATAATAAATCACATTGCTTCAACTTGTTTAAAATCGTTGTACCCCTTTTCTTAGATTTCACGTAAGAAAAGGGGAAATGGACTAAAGTGCCAAAAAAAAAGAATAAAAATATAAAAGAATTGGCTACCCTGCATGACCTTTGGCTTGGAGGGCATTGTCTTGTGGAGGATGTGTTGAACATCCCATGTATAAGCTGCACTTGGAATTTTTTTTGCAAAAGATTACTCGAGTGAAACAAGGTTGCTTGAGGAAGGTAGTTTATGTTGCTTGGTTGTATTCTTGATGCAAAAAAAATAGGCCAACCCTCCGGAGGCCATAAATTTTGATTCGTATCTCCGTTTGAGCTCTTTCACGTGCCAAAATGGCCGTCTCAAAAAGTTTGATTCTTATCTAAGCTAATTTATCCACTTAGATTTGATTTAGATATTTTCCAGAGGCCAAACATGATCATCTGCGGGTTTGAAATTAGCTTTTGATGAGTTTTTGAGAAATTTTCTAAATTTAGAAATTATATATTTTTAGAACCAAAAGTCAACTTTAGTTGAATTTCATCCCATAATCTAATTTTAATATTTAAGTTATTTAAAAAAAAAAATTAGAGTTGCATGCACTTGTATGCAAAACTTACTATAAATAGCAACTGCTAAAAATTGATTTTTTTTAGATTTTAGTTTTTTTTTTTAAATTTTACATGTAGACTTTAATTTTTGAGTTTAGGCTTATTTAATCATGGATTGGGTTTATAATTATGGGAAGAAATCAATACAAATAAATTCTAAGTATTGTTTCAATATCTTGGCCTATTTTTAATTTTCTTATTTTTATTAGTTTTTGAGTTCATTATCTAGTATCAGGGCAAGGTTCAAATCTTGGAGGAGAGAAGAATGCAGAGAGGATGAGGAGGTATGTCATAGATGAACTAGACTATAGAAAAATTGTAAAGGCAAGTTCATTAATTAACAGAGGTTATCACCAATCAAGCAAGGAGATAAGGTGGTGATGAGAAAGACATAGATCATGATGAATAAATTCAACAAGAAGAAGAATAACAAGAGCATCCACCATCGATGGAAGAGAGGATAGTTTGGGCTTTAGAAGAAAGAAATGAAGGAATCAAGGTTGATGTTCTAGATTATGAAGGTAGTTTAAAACTAGAGGAGTTAATAGATTGGATGAATAACATGGAAAAGTTCTTTGAGTGGAAGACTTTGAGAGAAGACAAGAAGGTAATGTTTGCATGTAAAAAATTGAAAGCTCATGTAATGATTTGGTGGGATCACCTACAAAAAGAGAGAGAGAGAGAAAAGGTAAAGAGAAGATTAATTCATGGAAAAAGATGGAGAAGAATTTGAGAGATAAATTTTTTCTTGTGGATTATGCATAAAGCCTATACAAAAGATTTTAGAATTTGAGGCAAAAAGATCATAGTATACAAGAGTATATAGATGAATTTTATAGGCTTTATATACAAGTGAAGCATGATAAAATAGAAGAGCAGATCATTACAAGGTATGTAAATGGTTTAAATTTTTTATTAAAAATGAATTAAGCATGCATAGAGGTGGATCCCCTCCAATAAGGGGATGAGGTATGTTTAATACCACCAAAGGTAGATTTAATGCCAATAAAGGTGAATCATCACGTAGTGTAGAAAGACAAGATGATAACAGGCAAGGGTTTCAATACCAATAAAGAGGAACAGGATTTTAGAGAGAAAAAGGTTAGGGTGGTGCTAGAGGATGGTTTCTAAATTAAAATAGATCTTATGTCTATTATAGATATGGATAAGAAGGGTACAAAGTATTTGAGTGTCCAAACTATTAGAATCAAGAAATGAGGCAAGAAGATCATCCAAAAGTAAATCTAGTTGATGCTGAAATAGAAGAGCATAATACTAAAGTTACACCACCTAACATTGGAGAGAATATCATGATGAGAAGAACCATGATCATTCCAAAGAAGGATCAAGTGCAAAATAATAAATAAGGTGGTGATGCATGGTTGCGATCAAATATTTTTTGAACAAGATGTACTTTAGGTGGAAAGGTATGTAAAGTAATTATAGATGGTGGTAGCTGTGAAAACATAGTTTCTAAAGAAATGATTGAAAAAATAAATCTATAATGTGAAAATCATCCTAACCCTTATCAGATTTTATGGTTTAAGAAAGGGAATGAAGTTACAGTAGATAAAAGGTGCTCAATCAAGTTTTCTATAGAAAAAATTTATAATGATGAAAAATGATATGATGTTATTCCAATGGATGTATGTCATACATTATTGAGGAGACTGTAACAATTTGATAAGAAAGTACATGATGGAGCAAAAATACATAAACTTTTTGGAAAGGTGGTACAAAGGTAGTTTTTCTACCTCTTAAGAAAGAAGAGAAGATAGAAAGCATGCTTTGTACTAAAGAATTTATCTAAGATATGAAGGTCGCAAGTCATTGTTATGCACTAATAACAAAGAATGAAAAAATAGAAATGGTACCAATGCCAATAGAAGTAACAAGAGTGTTGAAAAAATATACAGATGTTATATCTGATGAGTTAAAAGATGGTTTACCACCAAAGAGAGATATTTATCATTAGATTAATTTAATTCCAAGATCAACTCTACCCAATCAAGCAACTTATAGGATGAGTCCAATAGAACATGTAGAATTAAATAAATAGGTTACTAAATTACTAAGAAAGAAAGTGATAAGGGAGAGTATGAGTCCATGTGCAATATCAACATTGATAACTCTAAAGCAAGATGGAGGATAGAGAATGTGTGTGGATAGTAGAGAAATTAATAAAATTACAATAAAGTATAGGTTCCTATACCTCATTTAGATGATATGATGGATGTGCTTGCAGGGGAAAAATATTTTATGAAGATTGATCTAAGGAGTGGCTATTATGAGATTCAAACTCATGAAGGAGATGAGTGAAAAACTATATTCAAGACTAGGGATGACTTATATGAGTAGATGGTGATGCCATTTAGATTATTTAATACACCTAGCATATTTATGAGGGTGATGAATACAGTGCTAAGAAAATATATTGATATGTTTTTGGTATTTTACTTTGATGATATTTTGATATTAATTAGGACTAAATAAGAACACTTACAACATTTGAGAATGATAATAGATTTGTTAAGAAAGGAGAAGTTGTATGCAAATTTGAAGAAGTGCAAGTTTATGAAAAATAGTTTGGTATTTTTAGGATTTGTAGTTTCAATAGATGATGTGAAAATGTATGAGGAAAAGATAAAGACAATTGTTGAGTGGCCTATTCCAAAAATAATTATAGAGTTAAGAAGTTTCCATGGTTTAAAAACTTTTTGTAGAAAATTTATTAAAAAATTTAGTAGTATTGTGGCAACAATAACATATTGCATGAGTGGGAAGGAATTTGTATGGACTAGAGCAGCCACAGAAAGCTTTGAAATTTTTAAAAAGAAGATTACAAAAAGGCCAATTTTAACATTACCAGATTTTAACAAAGTGTTTGAGGTTGATTGTAATGCTTCATTTGTGGGATTTGGTGTTGTGCTAAGTCAAGAAGGAAAGCTAATAACATATTTTAGTGAAAAATTGAATAAGGTAAGAACAAAGTATTCTACTTATGATGTTGAACTTTATGTAATTGTATAAGCATTAAGACATTGGAGGCATTATCCAGTGCCTAAAGAGTTTATATTATTTACAGATCTTGAATCTTTGAAGTATGTGAATACATAAAATAAGTTGAATAGAGGCATGCAAAGTTGGTTTATTTCTTATAGGGGTATACTTTTATGTTGAAACACAAATTAAAAAAAATAGAATCAGGTAGCTGGTGCATTGAGCAGGAGGGTAGCGTTATTAACTACTATGGTGAGTGAAGTAGTTGGATTTAAATCTATTAAAAAATTATATGATATTGATCAATATGTTAGCAAGGTAGTTGAGCAATGTAGGAATATATTAGTAGGTGAGATAAATGTTATTTATGATGAGTATCTTATATAATAACGTTAGCTCTTCAAAGGGAAATAATTATGCATTCCAGTTGGGTCTCTACAAGACAATATAATAAGAGAATTACATAGTGGTGGTTTGGATGAACATTTTGGTAAGATGAAGACAATAAATTTGGAGGAAAAGTGTTTTTGGCCAAAGATAAAGAGAGATGTGACAAGGTATGTTTCAAGGTGCAGAATATGTTAGATGGTTAAAGGATATGCATAAAATATTGGACTTTACATGCCATTACCGGTTCGAAGAGGGCCATAGATAGATTTGAGTATAGATTTTATGTTAAAATTGCCAAACACACAAAGAGATAATGATTCATTTTTTGTTGTTGTAGACAAATTTTTCAAAATGGTTCATTTCATTACATGTAAGAAAACCAATGATGCCACTAGAGTTGCAGAATTATTTTTTATGAATATTGTGGGATTATATGGTGTTCCAAAAACTATTACTTCAGATAGGGATAAAAAAAATTTAAGTCATTTTTGGAGGAATTTTTGGAAGAATATGGGTACTAAGCTACATTTCAATAGTGCATATCACCTAAAAATAGATGAAAATACATAATTTGTGAATAAGAACTTGAGAAATTTATTGAGATGCATAGTAGGAGAGAAGCCAAAACAATGAGACTTGGCTTTACCATAAGATGAGTTTACATATAACAGTTAGGTGAATAGATCAACAGGAAAGTCACATTTTCAAATTATGTATGGAAGAAATCCTATGGTTATTTTAGATTTGGTATAATTACCAATTGCAAATTGAATTAGTGATGATGTAAAAGCATTTGTAGAGCATATATAATAGTTGTAAGGAGTAAGGAGAAAGTTGCAGGTAAGTAATGAAAAATATAAATTAGCAACAAATGTCAAAAGAAGGTCCCAAGTATTTGAAGGAGAGTTGGTAATGGTTTACTTGATAAAATATATATTTCTAAAAGGCACATACAACATGTTGAATTAAAAAAAATTGGACCATGCAGAATTGTGAAGAAAATCAATGATAATGCATATGCGGTAAGTTTAACACATAATTTTGATATATTTTCAATATTTAATGTTTTAGATTTATATGAATTCCATGTAGAAGATGATGAAGGTGATGAAGATGAAAATGTAAATTAGGATGAACAGGTTCCAAAGAAAAAGAAAGAAAAAATAGTGTAAGTTTTGGATATGAAGACAGTGAGCACAAGGCAAGGGAATTGTAATAGGGGTTTGGTGTAGTGGGAAGGATTGCATCAAGAAGACAACACTTGGATTACATAATGGGAGCTGAAAACGATTGAAAAGAAAAAAGTATAGCATTACAATCAGGGCAACTCACAGGAGCTGAGTTGTTTTGAACCAGAGAAGAATGATGTAGAAAAAATAGTTCAACCTTCTAGAGATCATAACTTTTGACTCGTAGCTCCATTTGAGCTCTTCCACATGCCAAAATAATCAGTTCAAAAATTTTGATTTTTTTGTAAGCCGATCTATCTACTTATATTTGATTTCAATATTTTTTAGAAGCCAAATGTGATCATTTGAGGGTCTAAAATTAGCATTTATTTATTTTTTTTAAAATTTTCTAAATTTAAAAATTGTATATTTTTAGAATCGGAAGTCAAATTTAATTTAATTTCATCTCATAGTCTAATTTTACTATTTAGTTCATTTTGAGAAATTTTTAGATCTGTGCGCGCTTGTATGCAAAACTTACTATAAATAGCAACTGTTAAAAAATGACATTATTTTTGGATTTTTTTTTTGAATTATATATGTGGAATTTAATTTTTGAATTTAGGATTATTTAAGCATGGTTTGGGTTTGTAATTATGGGAAATAATCAATATGAATTAATTTTAAGTATTGTTTCAAGATCTTGGTTTATTAGTAATTTTTTTTGTTTTTGTTTGTTTTTGGGTTCATTAATTCTATTTTAATATTTTAGTATATTAATTTTTTAGTTGTTTTGCCTATTTGATTAACATTGGTAGAGGCATGTCATATGAATGTAGATATTATTTATTTTTGTACATTATAATAAATTTTGAGACCTTCAACATCTATGACCTTTTACCTAATCAAATAAAAAATAAATATTATCATATAACAAAAATATTAATAAATTAAAATCATTAACACAAAATTAAAATAATCCTTAATACAATTAAACATTGATAATTAATAAAATTTATTATTTCCATCCTAAATAATTCCCTCAACTTTTGCATTTCCTATCACAACTAACCTCCAAATCAAATTTGATGGTCATCTTTATGGTAGAAAATAGAGCTTTCCTTTAATAAAACATGACATTGTAGGCAATAATGGCTATGATGCCTTGTTCAAAATTGATATAGGGAAGGTAATTGACAAAGGTGAATACATGTTTTGGTATTTGGGAGGAGGTAGGAAAATATATACAAATTCATTTTTGCTGGAAAATATATTTAGTGCGTATATATTAAAGGTGTCAGATTAAAGGGGATTAGGGGTATTTTTTATTGATATTGACATAAACTTATATGTTTACATAGCATATTTTTTACTTTGTTTTTTAAATTTAAAAAGAAAAAAATTTCAAATTTTATAAATAAAATGTAAAAACATGCTTAATGCACTTTCTCAGTTTTTTTTTTAAATGAAATTTATTATTATAATTTTATTATATGTTTCTCCAACTTTTTAAAAAATTATATTTATATATTTATATATATATATATATATATATATATATATATATATATATATATATATATATATATATATATATATATATATATAAATAAATATAAAAATAAAATTAAACTAATGAAAATATTTATTTTCATCTAACCTTTTTTAAGAGAGTTATGTAATCTCTTCAAAAAGAGAAACAAATATTCATATTATGTACACTATGAATATTATAATCTTTAATTTTATATACATTTCATAATTAATTATATCTTCTCTTTCATTTGGTTGATTTTAATTAACCTTCATGTGAGCATACTCAGGGAAAGCATGATCATAGTTGACTAGAAATTTTGAAGCATGATCATAGTTGACTAGAAAATTTGAGGGATGTTACAATTGTTTATCCTTATAAAAATATTTTCAATAATGTGTTCACAATGGTGCATAAGGAATGGATTATACCTTTGAGTATTCTGTCAATATGATAAATAAATATCCATGAACAAATCAATAATATATCAAATTGACAATTCACTTTAGATTCATTACTTTTCAAACACCTAAAAATCAAAGAACTACTCAATGTTTATTAAGTTCAAGAATATGTTAATAAATGTTATAAAATTATAAACCATTTCGAGTATCCAAGTTAAATTATTGTAAAAAATGATTTTATGGATAAGTCTTTATATTACATAATTTTTAATAAGTTCTCTTTCTACAACCTCGACATTAAACAAGGTTCATATGTTACATATAAAAATATTAATCTTGTATGTGAGGAAGCCATTGAAACATTATTATAATTTTATTTTCTTAAGGATGAGCTAAACAAAACTATGACAAGTTGTTTTAATAATGAAAATAAATAATTCTTTTGTTTAAATTAGTATAAACATAAAAATAAAAAATACTTTAAAAATATTTACACATATATTTAATTTAAAAATAAAATTAAAAATTTGTGGATAAAATATAAATTAACAATACTCCATGATAATATTCTAAAGAGTTAAATAAAAGTAATTTTTGTATCATTTACAGAAAGCTAATCCATGATTGAATTTAAAGGTGCAATATAAATACTCATATTTATTAAATATTGATTGGTAAGAGCTTTAATAATATTTCAAAAAATTCAATAAAATGTAATGTTTATATCATTTACTGAAAGCTGGTCCATAATTAAATTTAAATGTATAATATAAATTTTCATATTTATCATATATTGATTAATAATAGTTATGAAAATAAAACATTAAATTAAGATGAAATTAAATATAAATAATTATTAAAACAATTATAAATATTGATCAATTTTTTTAATTATTAAATTGATTTTCTATTTTACATTAACCACATCGAAGACGATTAAAAATGAAGGGACAAATAATTTTTTCACAAAATTACATATATTGACAATGAGCTTCAAAATGACTTGTTTGAAGTTCATCAAACCTACGAAAATGTAATATATACACCAAATATAAAGCTATGGATAAAAGCTTTTGATTTACGTTGATGATTCCAAAATAAAACTATACCTGCACAAGTAGGATTGTGCCTAAGTTAGAGACTTTAAATAGAAATGTGTAAACATTTTAATGACGGGTTTATTGAATTTCTTTACTAGTGAACATATATAATTCGAAAAATAAGCTAGTATTTATTGATAAACATTATATTGTTTTTCATTGTGTATGAATTTTTCATATATTGGAAAATGGCATACAAATAATATAGTAATTGGAAATTAAAATTATATTTATATATAGTATACTATAATACATGTTGATATGAATATAATATAGTTTGTTTAATTTTTTTAATATTAATTGAGATAATTTATTGGAGAAGTGTCAACTAAAATTAATTGACAATAATCATTAAAAATTAGTTCAAAAAATATACACGTATAATGATTAATTTTAAAAGTCCTTTCAATTGAAAAATAAAATTGTTCAATATCTCACTAAAAATTAAATATATGTTGAAATTTATTGAAAGAAAAAATTGTATGCCAAATAATGTATATTAAATAAATAAATGTCTCAATTTCAACTTGTGCTCAGATTTATAAATGTGAAATTTTAAACATGTCATTTAGTGCATTAAATAAAGTGTGCTAGCTTGCATGAATAAAAGGAGTGCCATTGGACCAATTCATAAGATATTTTGGATTTTTTTCTTCGAGGGCCTAAAGTCAGTAACTATTGTAGATTGGAGTAATCCTTATTGTAGTATTATAAAATAGATAAAAATTGTAAAATGTTAGTGTTTTGAAATAAATATAATTTTTATTATCAAATATTGCTACCAATGATTGGTGGTAATTATATAATATGTCCCTCATACTAGTATGGTTTTGATACATCAGTTGGTACATATGATATTGTTGGGTAGTTTTGAATATGTCTAGGTTCATTTTATGATGAAATTGTGCATATATGTAGTTGTTTAACAATATTTAGGGCATATTTAACATGTATTTAAGTGTTTTACACTATTTTAAATTTAATAGTGATAAAAATTTATAAAATATTTATAGATTTTTCAAATTATAATATATGACATTTAAATATTAATATAAATTTAAAGATTGAATTAATTGAAATTGATTTATAAATGATACATGTTAAATTTAGTAACTATTATTAATCATGATATATATATATATATATATATATATATATATATATATATATATATATTGATATTGGTTGATTTTTGTAAGTATTTAAATGGTGAAAAAGTAATAAGATAGGCATGTGATAGATCAAATTTAGAAACAAAGTTTGAAACTATGTTTAAATAAGTTTGTGCTTCTTGGACAATTACACAATGCATGTTTTTCTATTGACTACGAATTTGTCCATTATGAAAATGATGAAACTTTGATTTCTCTACCACCTTCACTTGTATTTTATTATAAGGATGAAATAATTTAATTATTGTAATAACACATATAAATCAATATTTTCTTTCTCATTTCCTTTGAAATCTTACGTGTAATTGTGGGAAGTAAAAACCTACTAAAAAAGAAGGGGATCTATAATGGGTTGAGCTGACCTCAATCACTCATATTGATGATTGAACATTGCCTATGTATCTATATATTATGAGGATTGAATCAATACACATGTATTTATCCCACCTATTGTGATTGTGAAATTATGTTCCTTCATTATATGCATGCAACTAGTAATTTGGTTTTGATTATTGACAATATTCACTCTTGACTTGATTTCTTATACTTTAGAATTAGATAATAATTAATATTAATGATTGATATTGAGTTTGGGAAGAATAGAGTTGATTTAGTCAATGTAAAATAGTGTAATAGATATAAACTAAATATATATCGAGCCCCTTTGAAATGAGGCTCATATTCTTTATATAGTGATCCTATTGAAAAGTTTACTTTACCTAACTTGAAAAAAACATACGATGACCCATGTGGATAGTTAAAATTTTAGATACTAGTTTTTTAATGGCATGAGGAAAAGGTCAAGCTATGGAGACAAGTCCATGACCATAACATGAACCTATCTTATATAAGGAATAATAATAATCTTGATGCTCATAGCAGTCTGAGAGTGATATAATGATATTTTAGCAATAACTTTAGAATTCCTGTGTATTAATGATAGTAAATGAAGGAGTTAATAAAAAATATAGATAAATTATTATAAAAATGATGAATAAGAGTCATAATTTTTAATGTAAGTCAATTAGTTCATTATGTGTTAAGAATTAATATTATCAAATACATGTGGCCAAGTTTAGGTATCTAAATTTCACTACATTTATTATAGTAATTAAATTTCCATAGTGAAGGAAAATCATAAACATGAGTGTGTACAAAACACTTTGAATTTTGATAGGAAACTTTAATTGCATAGGTTATTCAATTTATCAACCTGACAACAACACATGAAGTAGTTAACGTCCATATTTGAAAATATGAAATCTATATTTTGAGAATTGAAATTGAAAGGAGATCAACGAAAGAGTACACCTATAATGAGATGAAACTAGGATGTCCCATAGCTTGTAAAATATGATGAAATATTGGATATATGTGCTCACTTGTCAAATCACTTGGAGATATGGTTCTTCATATTGAACCATTGAAAAATTTAGAGTGATCATGTCCCAATTTTGAATAACTAATCAGTTAATTGAGTTGAAAATATGCATAGTCAAACTCTCATGAATGGGGAAAAGTTCCAAATATACTAACCCAATCTAATATGGATCCATGATGGATTTTATAGATGTGATTCTAAACTCATTGAGTGTCACTGGACTCAAATCCACATCACCCATAATAGAATATGGAAATGCACAATGGGTGTGCTAGATGTAATTATAAGACTATTGAGTATAACTAGGTTAAAATATAAATTATGTGTAATAAAATGGATCAAACTACTATAAATGGATATAAATTATATTTTCATGATCATAAGGGAATGATTGATATTCATGCTACAGTCATAACCAAAATGGCAATAGATTTTAATTGAAAAAATATTTTCCATTGAATATGTAAACTATGTTGTAGTGCATACGTGCATAAATCAATATCATATCTTTTAAGTTTGAAATATTTATAAATATTAATCAAAATCATGCCTTTTGAATTTAAAAAAAATATATGTACATGAACCAACACACACCCTTGAATATATGCCAAATGATATATAATGCCATGCATGTATATGCTCCACTATAACTATTATATCAATATGTATTATTTTAGCTCTACATTCTAGTAAAGGGTAAATAATGGAAAATATAAAGTAAATTTTGAGTTAATAAGTGAAATCACTTTTCCCCCACACTATGGTGAAATATATATCAATTAAACTTGATATCTAAGGAAAAATGTACAAATGGGTTAATAATTCCAAGATTTTGATATTATAGTGTATACTAACAAGCTTATGATGGGAGAAGGACTAGCTAAGTTAATGGAAAAATAAAATTTCGACATCGTTAAGTTAAAAATATTAAAAGGAAAGATTATTAAAGATGAGTATGAATTAAGTCTATTAGCTTAGAATAGGTACATAATATATCATTTGAAAAATATAAATTGTTTCCTTAATCTAAATAAATAATAATCAATAACTAACTCTTAGATTATCTATTCAGAAGTATATGTTCAATGAGAAGGGATTAAGATAGAATAAATATAAAATAGTTCTAATGAAATGTGTTAATGAATATGAGACATTAAATATGATAAAACAATTTCATTTCATTTTTTTGGTAATATGTTAGGTCAAAAACATTACATCCCATAAAATTATTAGAGTTGTATACTGATGGAATTCACTTTTCAAATATGTTTCTAAAATGGTAAGAAATGTGACTCATGTAAATTATTCACTATAAAAATTAAATAATCTGAGGGTCTTTCTAATACTTGTAATCATGGAAGATCCATTTTAATAGTAGGGAATTTACGTTTTTGGTTAAGTGACAAATATAGTATAAGTTATTGATGGATTTTAGAAGCCATTAATTATTTTAATAAGTAATTAGAACATATCCCAACCAATAATGTTCCTTAGAAGGTCATATTAGATTTTTTAAGTAGTAAAATCATTACAAGGTTAGAGGTGCCTTTGATTATTTTCTCCAAAAATGGAATGTGCTTTAAATCTAGATCATTTCAATAAACATATGACAATTTGGTATTGCTCTGACTTATGCCTCAAACTACTATCCTAATGGGAATGGATATGTTGAATTTAGTATTAAAAACAAATATATATTCTAAAAATTAATGTTCAAATGAATAAGAAAAAAAAAGCTAAGTTTCGATAACTCTGAAAAATTCAAAATCTAAGATTCATTTTTAATTGGTATTTGGTATGTATTGTTTGTGAACTTTGAGATTACCACTTTTTAGTTTTTTTAAGATATGAATGAGCAAGAAGTTTCTACCTATGGTGAAATAATAAATCTGATTATTGAGTTGCATGAAGTTATTATAGATTTAGATCAAAGTTTTTTGAAATTGAATGATAATGAATAAATTGTTTGCTGAAAATGATATAGAAAGGAATTTGGAGATTTGGTATTGTTTTGATCTATTAGACATGAAGAGAAAAAACATGGAAAGTTATATATATATATATATATATATATATATATATATATATATATATATATATATATATATATATATATATATATATATATATATATATATGAAATAGACATGTCAATTAGTGAGAACATATATATATTGACATGTTTTAAAATAGATATTGATGGTAAAGTGTTGGAGTTTCTTATCAGTGGCCAACATATTAGAAGTTTCTTTGAAAGGAATTTGGAGATTTGGTATTGTTTTGAGATATTAGACATGATGAGAAGAAAAAACATGGAAAGTTATATATATATATATATATATATATATATATATATATATATATTCTTATGAAATAGACATGTCAATTAGTGAGAACATATATATATATATATATATATATATATATATATATATATATATATATATATATATATATATATATATATATATATATATATTGACATGTTTTAAAATAGATATTGATGGTAAAGTGTTGGAGTTTCTTATCAGTGGTCAACATATTAGAAGTTTCTTCAATTGAAGGCTTACTTTAAAGAGATTTGTAAAGTATATATAAGTGTGGTTAGTTATTTTCCATTTATGTTATATTTAATATTTTTTAAAAAAAAATTAGTGGAGTATTATCAAAAATAATATACAACTCATGCTTATGTCTATGTTCAGTTTAGCTAAGTCTCATTGAAGGATTTAGAATAGTTTTAAATATTGATGCTACTGAGGATAAGGTATATTCATGTTTCTAACAAGTGAATTATAGGATATATGGATATTGATGGGTTGTACTCATCCCATAGTTTCATAAAATGTTAAGGCCCAAAATGTTTCATGAAATTTTGAATTCTCAATATTTTGAATATACATAAATTTCACAAGTGTTTATTTTACACTTGTATGGTTCCATACAATTTCAAATATATAATAGTGATTTTATTGGTGTGATACTTTCCTTTTAGATTATCATTTCCCTTAGCCATAATTATTCTACTAATTGAATATTCTTGTAAAATTCCATTCCAAAGTCCATTTCATAATGTGACCCACTTATGTCTTAGATAAATTAATTAGTCACCTTTATAACCTAAATCATAAAGTTCACATTAAAATTTATGGCCCTTTTTAACATCTAAGTCCTAAGTATAATTTCCTTGCACCTCATTTGTAATTATTGTGACTCTTTTACAATAGTGGACATAATTGCATATTAAACTTTAATGTAAAAAGTCATGGGTCCATCTAGAAGGATTTTACAATAATCCATCCCCAAAATACATGACTCCATGATAATGTGTATTACAATTCCAAATTTTAGTGGCCATAATATTAGTTTAGGATTATGACAAACATAAGGTTTATGTCATGGACCCAATTATTTATCAATAAATATACATAATATAACATGTCCACAAAACCTTTCTTTCTCAAGTTAATCCTATTTCCAATTTAATACCATGGATTGCAAATATTTAGAGGCCCCTTTCGATTCCATCAATATATTAAAATTGGCTCTTAGTTTTGTTTATCAAAAGTTCACATCACATTTTGTCACTAAGTCTTATACTTGTGAAGTTCTTAGTTTGAGCCTACGCACAAGCACAAATGGTGACATAGATAATTTGGTTGTAAATATGGATTTCAAGAAACAATGCATGGAGATTCAAACTCTAAAGCATCCAAAAACTGCATAGTGATAAAATCAATGCAAAATGGACCCTTTAAACTCTATGTCCTCAAGGAAACATGGATTTGAAATGTGTGACTATTAGAAGGAAAAAAATCAGTGAGGTAAGAGGATTCATTTGGAAACAGTGGTTCACGTGATCCACGACAAACTAGAGGTCTCCATGTGTCTCATTTGAAACCTGCTCACATGTTACCATGTGGACTAACTTGTGTTTATTAGGGGCACTTTCTATATTTGCAACAAAATGGAAAAAATACAAAAGGAAAAGAGAGTGGACTAATAATTTAGTGACTTATGTGATCATGCCATGTGTCACTCTATAAAACATATATAAAGGGTTCCTCCAATGCACGCAAGAAAAAAATTATATGTAAAATATGGGAATATAATTTAGACTGGTGGAGTTTTAAAAATTAAGAAAATTTAACACATCCACGAGTAATTTTGTGTGATAACATGAACCCCATGACTAATAAGGAGTGGTCATGTGTCATAAATTATTTAATCACGGGAAATAAGAGGGTCGATCAAGTACATATAATATGTGATATTTAGGCCATAGATGTTTGCACTTAGATATTAGAGGTCCTATGTTTATATGGACTTTAATTCTTCAAGCGTATCTACATCATTTAGTGGTAGTAAATACATACGGACATAATTATAGAGATTTAATTTTTCTTTTCCAATAATATCATGAAGTTTGGCATATACATTTTAAACATGGTTAGTCATGTTAAAAATATCTCTCTAATATTTATAAAATGATTTAAAATTTAATTATAATTGATATATATTCAAAAGCTTGTTTTTAGTGGAAGTTCATAATTTTATCATTTCCCATGTAAAATTACATAGCTGATTTAATTGATTTAGGATAAGTTTAAAATTGATAAGAGAGTATTTATTTTCATGATGAAATGTTTTTAGCATGAAAAACATACAAGACAAGGTCTCACTCCATTGAGTGATTGAATCATATTGAGTATATCGTGCATGATTATGCCTAACAAGTGTAGTTTTCAATATTCGTCTTTCCACATTATTTTGATTTCACATGACATACTATAAATTTTTAAAGTGGTGTCTACATTCATATTAGGATAAAATTGATCTTGTGAACTAGGGGATCTATAGTAATTTTTTTCTCAATTTGATGTGTATGATCACAAATGTTAATTTTGAATGATTTGAGATCTATAGTGGATTCTTATTAGATTTTCTATGTAGATAGGTTTATGCATAGGTAAAAATGGTAATGTATCTACATGCATAAAATATTATCATATTCATTGTAGAATGTGAAATTTTATAAAATATTATTTATAAGTATGGTAAAATGTTATAAATAGATGAAGTATATTATTCATCTAGATATTTTTGGTCGATATTTTAATATAGGTTGAGCTTTATGTTGAGCCTTTGATTTGTGTATTTTTAATGTTTCAGTCATGTGTTAGTTATATCTTTCCAAAATGATTTTTATACTTTAAAATTGTAGAGAATCTCTCAATAAGTAGCAAATTTAAAGTAAATTTATTATTAGTTATTGAGTTATGATATATTGTGTCAGATTTTAAAGATAATATTATAATTTTTTTCAGTTAAATTTTTTGTGGTGTTCATTTATTTATGAAGTCACTTAAGTGTATTATGTGAAAAAAGACTTAGCATATTATGAAACTCATTTGGGAGTGAAATATTTAGTTTATTATTATATTATATTCATTTTATTATGAGTGTTTAAGTGTAGACATGTAAGCCTTTAGTAAGCTAGGAGTTACTGCATGATGTAGTCTTGCATCTCAATTATATTTATCCAATAGATAAGTCATGTTCAAAGAGGGTAATTTGATCACATTTTTTCTTAAATAAAGTTATTTATACCCAATTGCACTAAGAATTGTGATTTTAATAGTTTTAACCATACATTAATCTATATGTTTATCTTCTTTGTTACTAATCTATAACATAGAGTGTGATTATCTTTACTTGTAAATTATAGAAAATCTATATATTAGGAAGCATATTTCCCTTACCTTATCAGGTAGGGCATAGCTTAGTAAGTAGGGTAAGAAAAAATATATCTATCATAAAGAAATATTACCTTGATAGTTATGCCTTAATGTAGAAGCAAATAAAAGCTATATATTAGGAAGATAAACTTTCATTAATATCTATGCCTTACTCTATTACTATCTATCAAGAAGGCAATATTTCATTGATATGCTATGTTAGGTTAAGCAAAGCTAGGTGTCAATAAGGAAATATTCCCTTGCCTTATTCCTTGGCATAGATGAAGTACATAGGGAAAATGGTTGGACGAAATTGTAATACTTATACATATAGATTGAGATTTGGTCATATAAGAATACCAATCCTAGAGTTGAAAATCTCAATTTATATCTATAGAAATAGGGGTGATTGGAAACTAGTTGAGAATTCCAATCCCAACCCATATTTTTTACTTCTTATTTTCTCTATATGTCATTGAGAGCATTCCATATTAGAGTTGATTTCCAAATAGATATATAGGTGCTCACCAATTTAATAGAGTGTGTACTAATCTGGTAGTTGGTAGAATATGTTTCACAACTAAACTCAATATATACCAATAATGTTCTATACCCAACTTGATATGTGAAGGTAATGAAGGGCATATTCCTTAATCTAGTGTATCAAGGAGAGGCTACCTAGAGCTTGGGCATGGCCTAGTGGGCCATATTGTACAATGATTATTCCCCAATTCCCAATAAATTATATAAAAGGATAGCATAGGAAAGGGGACCATGTCATACATATATGGGGGTAACCATTCTGAAGGCCCTACCCTAATATCAAACTTGACTTACCCAATATAAGGCAATGGAAGCTTTCCCTTTCTAATTCATCTATTCCGAGTAAGAAAAGTGAATCTTTCCTTTTTGATATCTAGATTTTATTCACCTAATAAATTTTATCATCCCTAATCACTCTCTGATTTACCTTTATGATGGGTATAGTGGATTTTTAGTTATGATCAATCATTCTTAGCCACTCATTTCTATATATAAGTTAGAATGTCCCCTATCCTTTAAATATATGGATCAGTGAATGCCCCATCATATGAAGCATGTGTTTTATTACCTATTTAAGAATAAGGAATGTAATGAATCAATATTGTACACATGGTGTAGATAATGTCACCTAGATAATATATATTACCCCCTATATATAGATATGGTGTAACACTTTTCATTTTAACTAATCATCATTAATCACTCCCTTATCAACCCTCATTGTCCTTAATCACTATTTCATCAACCTTCATCATATATAGTCATTCCCTCATCATCCCTCATCAACCCTCATCATCCCTAATCACTCCTTCCTCATCCCTTATTATACGTAACCACTCCTTCATTGGCCCTTATCTTTACTCATGATCCTTAATCATTGTTTCCTCATCCATCCTTATCCATAATCACTCCTTCTAATACCTTTATCTTGTGTGTAATATGATTTTTGCTTGTGTCCAATCATTCCTAGTCACTCCTTTCTATAAATAGGTTAGAATTCCCCCTCTCTTTTTCAGATATGCCCTTTTCCGAAAGCAAGCTTCCATTTAAAATAATAAAATATAAGTAGGTATGGAAATAATATTTGAAAGATATATATTGGGAAGAAATATTCCATTGATAGACAATAATATATTATGGAAAGGGAAATTAGGTATGACATGAATAAAGATATATATTGGGAAGGAATCTTCTCTTGCCTTATCAGGTAGGGCATAAATAAGTATGTAGGATAAGAAATTTTGTATCTATCATAAAGTAAGGTTCCCTTGATAGGAATTACCTAATATAAAAGAAAATAAAAGTGATATAATATGAGTAAAACTTACCTTAATAGTTGTGCCTTACTCCCTTTCTACCCATTGAGAAGGAAATCTTTCCTTGATATGCTATTAGGTGAAGCAAAGCTAGATATTAAAAAGGAAAGCTTTCCTTACCTTATTCCTTGGCATAGATGAAATAGGTAGGAAAGTTTTCATTAAAATTTAGATTTTGGTATGCCTTTTGGAATGGTTCCCCCAATATATATATATATATATATATATATATATATATACATACATATATATATATATATATATATATATATATATATATATATATATATATATATATATATATATATATATATATATATATATATATATATATATATATATATATTGATTGGGGGAACCATTCCAAAGGGCATACCAAAATCTAAAACTTAATGATATATATATATATATATATATATATATATATATATATATTGGGGGAACCATTCCAAAGGGCATACCAAAATCTAAAACTTAATGAAAACTTTCCTACCTATTTCATCTATGCCAAGGAATAAGGTAAGGAAAGCTTTCCTTTTTAATATCTAGCTGTGCTTCACCTAATAGCATATCAAGGAAAGATTCCCATATATATATATATATATATATATGGCAGGGTCCCCATTCCTATGCTATACTTTGATATATTATATTAGGCACTAGATAATACTTAGATTATGGTAGGGTCCCAATTTGGCCTTTAGGGCCATTGATCCATGCCTAATATCTATGTGGCCACTCCTTGATACACTATATTAAGGCATATAACCTTATTTATCTTAGTATATAAAGCTGGGTATAGATTGGGTAGGGTATAGGCTGAGTTGGGTTTGAAAACACACTCTATTGGTTATCAGATTAGAATACACTCTACTAAATTTGTGACTTCTTATCTATCTATCTATCTATCTATCTATCTATCTATCTATCTATCTATCTATCTATCTATCTATCTATCTATCTATCTATCTATCTATCTATCTATCTATCTATAAATTTGGTTTACTATGGAAATACTCTTAATGACATATAGAGAAAACTAGAATCAAAATATGGGGTTGGGATTGGAATTCTCAACTAGTCTCTAGTCACACCTATCTATATAGATATAGAGAAAACTAGAATTGAAATATAGTGGTGGATTTGCACCTGCTGTCCTTAGAGGCAAAATGGCTAGTTGGAGATCAACAAATTTTCTCTTCAATACCAAAAAGTTTCATTTTAGGATCCATTACTAAAATTCCTACCACATATTTCTCTTAGAGGTGATTTAGACTAGATTTGGGGTATAATTAGAGGGATTTCCCATGCACATGAGGGATCTTATGATTCCTCCATATGACTTAAAATTTTGGTTTTATGTATGCCTAAATTTAGGCTAAAAATCAACATCTTTCTTGTATTAGGAAGGGCATTCTTGAGCCCAAAATGGGTGGTGGATTTGTCTATTGGGCTAGATGGGAGGCCAATAACCTAGTCTTGGACATTGTCAACCCCTTTAAACATGTTTCCAGTGCTAGATTTTAGCCATCAAGGACCAAAAATTGAGTTCTTAGACTGTAGCTTCAAATTTCACAGCATTTGTTGTCATTGTTTTCGTGCTCTAGAATAATAGTGAAAATCCACTTATAGGTGGAATTAGATGTCATAGTTGTTAGAACACATGTAATTCACATATATAGGTTTATTTTAAGATTTTGAAAGTGTTCCAAGGGTTAAAAATCTATAAATTGTCTCATATTTTCAAGAGAATTCATAGATTGGTCAAACCAAAAAGAATTGTCCAAAAAAAGGGGCTACAAGCCTTAGAAACCCAATATGAGCCTTGTATGTGAAATGGGATACTAGAGTGAGCTGGATAACCTTGAAGGGGTTAAGGTAAGTGTTTTAAAAGGGTGTGGAACATTTTGGGATCTTATTGAAGTTATCAAAGATACCATCATGTTATAGAAGAATCAAAAACACCTCATAGGTTTCCATTGGTTTCGAAACCAATGAGAAATATTAAATGAAGGTTTCCTTGCCAATGATGGTGTTTCATTGAAGTTCCATGAGAATTATAGATCAATGGGGTTTTGGATAATTTGAGAAATTTTCTTAAACATCTAATGATTCTACAAGGTGGGATGGTGGTGTCTAAGGTGAGAGGAGGGCTTTTACAGAGTCAATCATGATAGGAGAGGTCTTTAAAGAACACTTGCAGTCATACCCTTAAAGTATGTTAGAGGAAGCTTTAAGGGTGATTTAAAGTGAAGTATCAGTAATAATGGGAATAAATGGGTGTTAATTATACCAAATAATCCCTTTTATCATATCATAAATCTCTAGGTATTATTGACATGTAGTCATATGAGGTTTTTTGAGAAGGTACAAGGTGACATGGAAGATTGTGAGATAGAAAATGAAGGGTGGAATTATGAAAGGATAGGTTAAATGAGATATTATAGGAAAAATAATAATGATAAGAAATAAACCAAGGAAAAATATGATGATGACTCATTTGTGAAATTTGACCAAGCAGACATGTGTCACTAGCTTTTGCCAAAATGGGCTTACAGGCCAAAATATGTTGGATCTAATCACAAAATTTGGTGAAGAGGCTCATTATTACCTAATATAAAAATTAAATATATTTATAATTATTTTTTATAATGATAAATATTCACTATTTTAGTATAGTCAACCCTATGTCAAATCGCGATCAACATTGGAGCCTACCTTGGAGAAATTGGTCAATTTGGGGCATCTAAAGGTTGATTCAAAGCACAAAATTTGGTTAAAATTGTATATATGACATATAAAAACATACCATGTCATAATAAAGGTAATAAAAATAGTTAAATTTCCTTATATTTTGACATAAACCTCTTGTAGTCAAGAAGGTAGCCATTGGAGATTTCTAGAAGTTTTGTTAGTTCTGGATGTCAAGAAGTAGTTTAAGCCTTAGAGAGGTATTAAAATAATATAATATGATGTTTAAAACCTATTTTTTCCTATATAAGTGATCATATTAATGGTTTTTATGCAAAATTTTGAAGAAAGACATGTTTTGGCATGAAGGAAGCATGCAAGCAACTCAAGGTATATTATGGTAAAAAGGCTCTACAGGACAAAGTACATATAAAAATGATTTTAAACTTGGTAATATCAGTAATAATGACCTTATATAACCATTCATAATATTGGGAAGGTAATATGACAAGTGAAAGTGCTTGTTGTTTTGTCATAGTCCCCTCCATGTCTCATAATGGTTACTATTCATGCATGCATACTTTTTGGAGTTTTAAGGTGTGTTTTAGGGTTAAAATATTAAATAAATATTTTATAATTATTATAATATGGTTCTAAATTTTTTAAAAACCTTTAAAAGGTGTTCACACTCCAAACTTCATGTAATCCCCACAGGCAGGCTCAAATCCCCACATGGAGTCTTAAAGGCATAAAGGCAAAGTTAGTTTTTTGATCATTGGAAAGGTGTTATGAGATGTTTTATATGTCATGAGGTTTTTTTAAAATAAAATAAGATTATTTGAAAGGTAAAATTGGTCTTTTGGAGAGTATGTACAGAGCATGGGAAACCCTAGATTAAGGTTTGGGCATTTGTGAAAGATTTAACCATGGGAATTTGATGAAACTTTGTAATATTGATCCCATATACATGTAAAAGGTTAATAAATTTTTTTAAACCTAATATTGTAAGGTTGTGTATGGATTATAGGACTGGGGGTTTGGAATAGGGATAATTAGGCCTAAATAAGGGTAGGCTAATGAAGGAAATGATAGTTAGAGGTGGAGTTGGGATATAAAATTTGACATAGGAATGGAAAAGGATAGAGTGTACTTATAAATTCCATTATAATCTCTTGAGAAATCATAAATTTTTTGTACAATGCAAAATATAGTTAAAAAAAGGTTACAAGCCTTAAGAGAGTATTGTGTCCAAAAGGTGTGGAATGATAGTCAAAGATTATTTGAGTACTTGAAGGGGGTTATACCAGGTAGGTTATGATAATATAAGACCACATGTGATAATAGGTTGATCTCTTGAAACATAGACTAAGCTTTCATCTTTGAGACCCAAAGAAGGGGTCTAGGAATAAACTAGAAAGAGATTAAGAGGAATTTTGTGAATGAGACATGAATGGAATGAGGTAAAGAATGTGTTGTGAATGTATGGACATAGGTCAATGCCATAAAGGAGGTGCTAATAAGATTACAAGGAATAAGTACTAGGTGTAAGAAGCTAAATTAAGCCCAAAGAGTCAAAAAAGGAGCTAGCTTGTGAAAGAAGATTCAAATCAAACCATATAAAGTGAAATTGATCAGTTGGGTTTAGAAGAAGATAATGATGATTTTATATACTTTTCCTCCATACCTATAAATTAGAATATAAACATAATTCAAATGTAATCACTGATATTCTTTATTTCTTATAAGGGTTTGATTTGCAACAATATCCTAACAAGTTATTCTCAATCTCATAACATTTGTAACCATTAAGAATAATTTAGAACCAATCATTAATAATACTCTGAACACAAGTGATCCAAACAAGATTTACTTCATTAGTTTTCTTAAATATTCTTGTAAAAAATAAGAATGCCATATATAGGCATACAATGTCAATAATACATATATTTCCATATAGGCATACAAAAAATTACATTATGTCTAACAATAGAGTATTTAATATCAGGTGAATACATCATATATGCATGTACAATGCAAAAAATATGTATATTTCCATATAGGTATACAAAAAAGTACATCATCTACATCATCCTAATCATCAACTAGTCTCCCTCTCTTTATCGTATTCAAAGAAGACTCTCCTTGTGATGCCCTGCTTATAGATGGAGATATCTCAAATGCCTTGGATTTCTCCATGGGTACTACACTCATAGCTTGCTTATAACTGAACCTATTCAAATACAAAAATTATTATAAAATTAACAAGTATACATGAAACCAAGTTAAGAAACTCATATTTTAAACTATAATATAAAATCATTTAAACATGCACTTACTGTAATCTCATGGTCCTCCTCAATTTGCCTTTGATGGTCGACTAGGTAAGTGCCAAATTTAGCTACACAAATAGGCATGTCAAATGATGAATAAACATGAGGAGTTGTTATAGTAGTCATCTGAATCAGACTATCAAATGTCATATGACAACCCTGCATACATAATACATTTATGCATATAAGTTATATTTGACAAAGTATATAGTAAAATTATTAAAAAAAAGTAATAATTTATAATTAAAAATTACAAGTGAATATACATACCTTGGTAAGTGCCTATGTATATGACATTAAAGTAACAATTCCCGAGTCTATCTTGACTTGAAATTATAGAAGAGTGTTCACCCTAGTCATCTGTTGAACGAACAAACTAATAATTAATAACTTGGGTAATTCATTAATTAAACAAGTTTTTAACAAACTTAGTCTTGCATAAGATATGAAAAAATATAATGAGGTCATAGGAAGCATGAATGTGATAAGTGGATAGGTGCAACATGTGAATTATAACACCATACTAAAGGCAAGAAATGTCAGTTTCATGAGGGAGAATGACAAGACAATGAGGGAGGATTTTTGAGTGAATTTTGTGAAATTGAGTCATTGAATGCAAGTTAGGTGTTAAAACATCCTTGATATGTAACTATATACACTAGTTTGGATGTTCGTATATCTTTGATGAGGTGTATTTCAGATTTTGACCTGATTACTTGGTCATTAGGCCTAATTGTCTTAAGGTAGTGACTTGGTATAGTTGAGGATAGTCTTATAAGCTATGGTGTCTAAATTGATTTGTTTTTAAATTTTTATCATGTTAACACCTTGAATACTTTTCAGACATACATTCATTACTTTTTAGTCCAATTGAGTATTGGTGTGATAAAAAAGCCCTTATAAATAGTCATTGTGATAATACAAGTAACCTACATAGGTGTTTGTTGAGAAGTTTATAAACTGAGTTTTAATCAGATTAAGACACCTAGAGTGATAGGTTGCTTTTATGAGAGACATCTATACTTGAGCCTTCTAAGAGTGTCGAGAACCTTATAAAATAGATCTCATCAAAATCTAAAGAAACATATAGAAAATAAAACTGAATATATTAGAGATAAGAGTGAGTGGACAATCTCCTTTATAAGTGCATGATTTTAGTTGCTCTATAGGTGACATTAGGTCAATTATTTATCCTTGGATTGCCCTTAATTTTTGCAAGGGAAGGTCTATAAGTATATAGTGTAAGTAGGTTGAAGTCATCAAAGGGTGCTATAGTCTTGTTGACACTCAATATTCATTATAGGGGGATTTTCCTGATGAAAGATGTTACAGTCTTATAGAGTCAACATGCCACTCGAGTGACAAAAGTGCATAGATATAGATAGGCCCTCTCCCCAAAATATATATAGTAGGTCTTTGGAACCCCTATGTAGGTGGTGGTAACAAATTACTCAACCCCATTTATTTATATGGGGTTGAGGTCTCCTATTTGTATATGGTCGCAAGGGCTATGCCATACACATATAGGTTATAGTTTATAGTTAATGATAACCCAAAAAACCAATGGGATATAGTGAATGAAGTAAAGGTTTTACCATTACATTATTTGGTGTTGTGTAAGTCTAAGGTGGTCAAGTCCTTTTTGATATTGTAGGAAAAGTGGCAAACAAATTTCTCAAAAAGGTCCTAAAAATTAAAGATAGATCCTTTGCGAAGGCCTGAAAACCATTTGAGGGCTTGACCCATTAGACTTAATGGAAATGATCATAACACGTACACATTTCTATAAGAAACATCTACACATGTATGATATATGTCTTTAAGATGTGCTTGAGGATCTGCCTTACCTTTGTATTTGTTGAATTTTGGGAGTTCAAAATACTTGGGAAAAGATGTTGTTATTGTGCTTAGATCATATGGGTATGATCAAATCTCATCAAAATTAAATTATTTTTTCCTAGAATAAGAACCATTTTACAATCCTTGAACCTTATTTTTCATATTTTGAATTTCTTGTATAAATTATGGTGAAAGTTCATTCATGTGACTTGCATAAGTATAAAAATTGGAGGGTTGACCTATGTATGGATTTGTGTTGGTGTAATTTTATGGGAATCGGTTAAATGGTGGGTCAAAGTTATTAGGAGGTCAGGTGGAAAAGTTAGTGCTTTTTGGATTTGTAAATTGGTTGGGATTGTGTTGGTTTTAAAGTTGGTGGGGTTTGGATTAGTATTGAAGTTAAAGCTGGGTTGGTTAAGGATAGGTTGATTTTGGGGTGTGTTATAACTAAAGTTGGTTGGGTTAAGATTCATGTTCAAAGTAGGGTTGGATTAATTTTGGTTCAATTGGTTTGGATGTGAACTAGCCATATGACTAGTATGGGTTTTAGGGTTGAAAAGATGATTTAGATTGGTGTTAACATTAGGTCATGTTATAATAGGATTGGATGAAACAAAACCTAAAAGATAATTGGAATGGGAAAATTTATTTTGTTTACTTCCTAAATCATTAGTTGGATTTGGATTTGCAGGCATAATTGAAATAATGCCCAAACTTGGATTTTCCATGGATGGGTTGATTGGTGAGCTAGAATGAACATTCGAGCTTGGATTATGATTTAGATTAATGATGTTATTGATGGGTAAGAATAAAAAACTTGGATACAGATTGAATTATGAATTTGAATGAATATTCAAATTTGGATTGGGTTGATTATTGATTTATAATTGAATGAATGTTCAAATTTGGGTTGATTGGATTTATGATTGGCAAACTTGAATGAGATTATGTTTTCCTTGGTTGAATTGGTGATTGGCAAACTTGAATGAGAATTCAAGTTCAGATTTAGTTTATTAACATGTGCAGATGAATTAGGATTCACACTCAAATTAAGATTGGTGGAATTGGAATTAACCAAAGGATTATTTAATTGATGAGATTATAAATTCATAATCTCTTGGTTGACATGGTGTGCATGGGTCTCCATGAAAAATTAATGACTTGCTTGAGAGGATTCCTCATGAAGGATGGTTTCTCTTTGTCTTGGGAGATGATGGGATTAAGATTTGAGGATCATATTAGGGAATTAATACCCTCTATAGAGCCTTATAAAATATTTTGTTCATGGGTTGATGGCAAAGACTCTTTACTTGCAATCAAGTATCGAAAGTTTTATTCATTAAAATCAGGTGAGAATTTTGCTCCTAAGCTCAAGGCTTGAAGCAAAAAATATTTTTTATTGGTCATGATGTATTGGTAAATGGAAGTGAGAGGTCAAATAGCTTTGGGGCTTCCCTCGTCTTGGTAATCACCTCCTTAATCTTCTTCATGTTCATGTATTTCTACATGGTGGTCTTGGCTACCAAACTAGAAGATGTCATTACTAAAAGGCTTAGCACTTGCATTATTATTTCTGAGCATGGCCATGTGCCTTGTTATGGGTTACATAGCTAGAGAAATGACTCAACTAAAAAAAAGTAAACCATATTAAAAAGGACCAAAATAACTAAAAATTGATTGTTAACTAAATGCTTATTTTTTAGTAGTTTTAAAGACTCAAAAAGTATTTTGGTTTACACTCAAGATAATTTGAACATGTGGTAAAGCACAGGGAAACAAAAAATAAAACCTACTCTAAACACACATGCAATTTAATAAAAATTGATAAAATCTAGGCAAAGGGACGTGAATAATTTTTGGGTTTTCCATGTCATTTGCTTGTCCATTACATTAGCTGTGGCCTACTATTTCAAGTCACTAACCATGGATGATCCTATCATTCTCATGGCCCACTATGTTTTTTTTCAAAGGTTCATGGAAATTAATTTCCCTAGGAGATATGCTTATTTTAGGTGCATCATGAATTATATGGATAGAATGGCTTATCTAGGCTTAAGGTTTTTACAAGATTTTATAAAAGGGGAGTCCTCAAGATATATTTTAGTAAAGTGAGGCCCAAAATCATATAAGATATTAAAACCCTAGATATTAGAGCATAAAATCCCTTCATATCATGGTTTGATTAAAATATAACATCATTTTAGCCTTTAAAACAAATGATCTTGTTATTTACACTTTGTTAGTACATAGAGTTTGGCCTACACATGGTGATGAAATCCATAGTTGATAGAACTCATATAAAAATAAAAAGTTAATTCTTCTCTCTAACTCCCAAGTATCATTACCAATGTGACACTAAGGGAATATCATACACACAAACACAACTTGGGTAACACAAATAATTATAATTTTGTTTTTGATTCTTGAGTCTTATCACTAGTGTGACATCAACGGAAGAGCATACACAACCTTACAACACACACATAGAATGCTGAAACATATAAATATATTTACTTCAGAAAAAAATAAATATGATGCAATCCCTAAGAATAATGAAAAATAAAAATATGAAATGTTAGTAATAAAAATGAAAATTTTAATTTTGCTTATAGCATTTACAACTTGTCTTTGACTAGCATCCTGCAAATAATTTAATAAATTTTTTATGTTTATCTTAGTGTCAAGGAAACCTAAAAATTTAGTAAAAAATGTAAAACAAAAAGTTTATATATATATATATATATATATATATATATATATATATATATATATATATATATATATATATATATATATATATATATATATATATATGAAAATAAAAAAATAAAATTCATAATTTTAATTATATATATATATATATATATATATATATATATATATATATATATATATATATATATATATATATATAATAAAATAAAAAAATAAAAGTCATAATTTTAGTGATTTATCCTAAAATACAATTCAGATCTATATGAAATTTAATACAATTCAGTATGACTTTTATTTTTTTATTTTATTATATATATATATATATATATATATATATATATATATATATATATATAATAAAATAAAAAAATAAAAGTCATAATTTTAGTGATTTATCCTAAAATACAATTCAGATCTATATGAAATTTTAATAGGTTAGATATAGTATAAACCCAAATCAACTTTAAAAAAAATAGAAAAGCCCATATTTTAAATTAAAATTTATAATAGTTTTAATAGTTGTGTTTTATTTATAGTTTTTTTAATATTAATTAGATTCAAAAAAATAAAAATAACAAAAGTATTTAAAAAATCAAAAAATATATATCAAATTTAGCCTAAAATATGCATAAAAATATAAAAATAAGTTAATTAAACCTTCACAAATAAAAATGAATTAAATTAAAAGATAAGATAAGATGAAAAAGATTTGGAAAAATCCCACCATGCATGCCAAAATGTGTGTGATAAATCTAGAAATGCTAATAGAACTAAGAAATCAACTAATAATGAAGTCTAATCTATACTAAATCAACCTATTATAGAGATACAAATGAAATAAATAACACAAACTTATATCTTAGTTGAAAAAGGCTTCTTCCATTGTAATTTCAATTCGATTTGCTCTCTTTGAATTGTGGTCACTCACTCTTCCAATTCAAGAGAAAAATGAGTTGCAATTTTGCATGAAAAATGATCTTTGATGGATTTGATTTGATTGGATGTGTACAAATCCCCTATAAATTTAGCATAACAAATTTTCAATGAATGATCTTGGAAGATATACTAACATAATAAATTTTTAATCAAGAAGCTTTTCTAAATTTGAGGAAGAACCTCCAATTTATAGAATTTGGAAATGGATGTGAACTGTTCATCTTGAGATGAAGATCAAGGGATGAGAATAAAATATAATTTTAATTTATAATGAGGATATTGAATAAAAAATTAGAGTGGAGGACATTCAGGGCCCAAAAATGAATAGAAAATTCATTTGGAAGGAATATATAATATAAAATTAGTAAGTAGATGTGAGGTGGATTTTTAAATTAGAGGAAATCAGATCATAGAATACAATGGAATTATAGGTAGATTATTAAATTGGAAGAAATTAGATCACAGAGGATAATGAGATTAGAGGCAGATTATTAAATTAGATCATGAAGGACAATAAGATTATTCACAAAGGGCTTAAAATGGGAATGAGGGGTTGGGGGTTTGATCCTCCCAACCACCTTTAGAAAATAAATTTTAGAATTACATTTAGTGTTACATATTTAGTTCATATTTATTAATCTCGCACAGGTGGCGTAGTTGGCTAAGGGCTTTGGGTTCTTCCCATATAGGTCTTGAGGTTGATTCTCATAACCTTGGTTAAAATGGTTGATCGATTTGTGTGGGCCCCACTGCCATCCCCCAGAGGACTAGTCTCACCTTTGCTCACCCAAATGAAGGTCGCTGGGTGGAGTTGTAGTGTTCCAAATGGGATTGGGGATACCTCTAGATCAAAAAAAATAAAAATTGGAATGGTGGGGGATAGGTGGAGCCTTAGGGCATATGAGGATAATTTTGATTTTTTTCATTTATAAAAATTATGAATTTCCAAAAGCCATGAAAATTTTAATTAGAGAAAAATTACTTAATTAAGTTTAGATTAATTTAGGGATAATAAACAATGAATAGTGAATAGTAATGATGAATAGTGGTGATGAATTAAGATTAGAAAAAAGTAAGGATGATTAGAGATGATTACAAATTTAGTGAAAATAAAGTTAAAATCAATCCAAAATGTTTGATTTCAAGTGTCTACACACATCAAGTGGTGTGCAAATGGAAATCATCAAACAAGGTTAAAGCCTTTGATTTTCATGTACAAAGAAAAAATACAAGATTACCTAAAATTTGGCAATTGATAGCACATGTATTTTTTAAAAAGTTTTCCCAACCTATTAATTATAATGATTAAGAGGATATGGTTTTAACCAATTATAATTTTAGGAGGATAACACTTGGGGAATCAACCCAAGAAGATGATATTCATACTTATCAAGTGAATGAACTAAGATTGATTCAAAGGAATGAATAATAGAAACAAACATAAGAATATTTGGAGGAATAGGTGTGTAATATATATATATATATATATATATATATATATATATATATATATATATATATATATATATATATATATATATATATATATATAATTTTAAATTTGAGTGAGAATTAGTTGAAAGTAGTCCCTGAATCAACTTTAGTCAAATGAATTGATAAAGAAGTTGTCGCTAAAATCTATAAATATATAAATCAATTAGGTTAAACAACTTTTTATTGATGTTTTCAAGTTTTTAGATGATCATAGAAAATCATATGAAATTTTGATGATTGAACATGATAAAGTATCTTTTGAAATCAAAACTGTGTAGAAAAAGACTAGAATTTGGAAGGGATTAATCACGTATTTTCAATATTTTTCACATATGGAAAAGAAGATATTAATATATGAAGATACATTTCGTATGTTTAATGAAAATCATTCTTATCTTTGAGAATATTATGTAGAATGGAAAATGCACGGTTTCGAAGATGCATTAGAAGATTTACGTGTGAAAAATAAAAATTGTGATGATATGAAATCAAAAATTCACATAAATAAATGTTTGGACTATACACTGATTTGTTGAAACTAGATGAAATGAAACCATGCACATTAATTGAGCTAAATGATCAATTTAATAAGGTGGTTAAAGAGGAGCTACTCTGAATAGATACCTTAAAAAAATAATTAATGAAGTAACAAGTGGAATGAACGCTTGGCTTGTGACATTGTCTCACACTATGGTTTCAAAGAGAGTCGTAATTGTTCCTATAGTCTATAAATTCAGAATTTATTGCACTAAAATCTTCACAAAGTAAAAATCAAGATCAAATTGATGTAGTTGATAAAATATATTCTTAGTTTGACAAGCCTCCTCTCTCTAACCAATATTTTAAAGATATTTCTTTCTAATTTTATTTATTTGTTGTATTTTTTTATAACTTTTGATAACTTTAAATTATGTTTTATTTTTGAAAAATATGTAGTATTGTTTAAATATAGAATTACCTCTAAAAAGTAGTTATCATGTAGTTATTTTCACTTTTCTTATAAAAGTTTCTTACATTGTAACAACATTTTTTAATAGCTTAATAAAATTTGACACAAAAGAAGGAAACAAAAATAATTTTTATTAATCCAAAGAATTAATAGAATAGATTCTAACATGACTTTGTGCCTCTTAACATGTTGATGAATGAATATTATTCCTAAATTTAACTCATTTGATTCTTGTTATTTCTTTTATGAAAAAGTTAACAATTGAATTTTCATTGATTTTAATACTTATAAACATGATAAATTAATTAAAATCTATATTTTTTGAGTTAAACATATTATCAATTTATATTTATTTTATTTTTATATTCTTCCTTTTATTATTTAACTTTTCTTTGTTTGTTGAAAATTCATTTATGTTCCCAAAAAAATCCCCATAAAATGGGTTTGATTATAAATGTTGTAGTAATTAAACAGTACTTGCACTTTTTAAATAAAGAGAGATTCCACTACTAATAGAGTAGGGACTTATTTTCCCCTCAACTATTGAATTAAAACTTATATTTTGTATTCCATACATTTTCTTTGTCAGTGTATATGAAGTAACATTTACAACAAGATGTTTAGTTAAGTCATTTTTTCAAATTATTCTATAAATTTCAAATTAGAGGCTAAATTTTAAATTAGAGGCCATATTCTTATATTCTATAAACTTATATATCTAGCTTATTATTATAGTAAATTATTTTATAAATAAGACAAAAAAGGTATGTTTGAATGTACAATCACTTTATTTACTATTTGAAGAGATTTGAATCTACTCAATATTGAAACTAATGAAAGGAATTAATTTTCTTTCAATGGAAACCTAATTTTAATATTTTTGAGCACCTTGCTCATTTATCTAATGGGTCTTTCATCATGATTCTGATTGTATTAAGTAATGACAATACCTCTTTTTTTTTGTCAATTGCAGTAACATACAAAATAAAATGATTTGCAAATAAAAAACAAGAACACTTATTATAACATTTTTTAATTCATTAAAATCTATATCTAAAAACATTTATTATAATATTTTTTAATTCATTAAAATATATATTTAATCATGCATCCCATATATAACTCTAATTTTTTAAGTAAAATTTTTTATGAAATAAATTTATCAACAAAATATAAAATAAATTTACGAACAAAGTTTATTTTACCAAAAAAAAAGACATTAAAATAAATTAATAATTTGATATTTAAGGGGAGGTAATTGTTTTATGGTTTTCATACGATCATGTTCTATATAAATTCTATCTTTATATATTATATAATCTAAGATATCACCTTCTATCACACCAAAAAATAATTTCTTGGGATTTCATACCTAATAAATATTTCATGCAAATGATTTGTGTTTCTTTATTTTCTTAGAATGAAGAGTAAGATCATTTAAATATAATTAAATGAAAATACTAACAAAATCGTTAAAATCCCCACGCATTTCTATTTTAAAACTAGACCTTGCATTTATTGGTACAAAAGGCATTGCATTAAAAGTAACAGTGCCTTTTACACGTGGTGAAACTGGTTTTATGTATAAAAAGTTTTATCAAAGTTTTATTATTCCTATCCAATCAATAGAAATTATTAACAAAGTAATCCTATAGAAACTAAATACTTATTAATTATATCTAATAGAGAAAACTTATCAGATATTAAAAACCCATTTCATCAAACTTTACTTAATATATAATCTCATGTTTTATATCAAGGATTGAAACATCTCTTTTGTATAAATGATACTCCTTAATTATTTCTAATTATTCCATCTAAAAGAAAATGAACAGAAACAAAATAATGATATGAAAATGGATAAGAAAATAGTGAAAACAACAAACACTAATCTAAGAAAAAAAAAAACTATGAAATGGAAATAAATAAAATTACAGGTCTAAACAATAAAATGTGAAACAAAGAAACAAAACTAGAAGATAAACTAATTTAAATCTAGTGAACAAAATTGATAAGAAAAAATAACAAATGATAAGAACAATTTTTTAAATAATAATATTAAAAATAAAAGTTATAAATTAAAATAAGTTTATAAGTGAAATAAAAATGTAATTTATTGAGAATTTATGAATTTTATAATTGATTTAAAATAATTATAATAAGATAAAAACTAAAAATAATTACTCGACATTTTTTTTATATAATGTATGAATTATTATTCATTATTCATGTAAAGTACAAATATGATTCACAAATATTATTTTATTATTATGTAGTTATTAAAATATTAATAATATTTTTCAAATTCATATAATTAATTTATAAATTAAATAATCAACATGTATATACTTGACTATGTCAATTAGGGCACTTCAACATTACATAATCTATTGTTTAGATTTTTTGCAATTAATACTCGATCTCAAATATTTATGAAAGAAGAAAGAATACATTATGAAACTTGAAATTAAGAACTCTTGTAACTGTACGAGTTTCTCATGTCTTTGAATGATGTTCTTCAAGTTTTTTTAAGCCTTCACTTTAAAATTTAGTTATTCTTTAAATTATAAATAATTTTTAGTTAACTTAAAATAAAGTTAGATTTAATTTGTTAATTAGTTAGTTTATATGAATCTTTTACAAAATAAGTTCATAAATTGAACACATAATGTCTCAAAGCTCTTCAGTTAACCTAATAGATGAAAAACAAGTTTATTGAATGGGTGGGACCCACTAATAACATCTTGATCTATTATTATACATTTTTTCCATATGATTTAATGAATCATTATAAATTATTCTGAACAAGAATGATAAAAATATAACATGATCAAAACAAGTAGCTGAGATTGATTTACTAAAGAAATCCACTAAAAACCATATAATACTGAAATATTCATTGAGTTTATCTTAAATAAATTGAAAAGATAAAACTACATAGATAATAAACCATAACTTATTGATTATTATAATATTCCATCTAATATCAAATCAAAATTTAACATACTAGAATTTATCAAGTCCAATTTAAAGGAATTATCAAAGGGGTGAAAATCAAAATTAGCAAAGTAAAATTTCAATATGTACAATTTCTTAGAATTTATTAAGCATCACTATTGATTGAATATTTATGAATGAATTAAATATAAAATTGAAATTGGATTTGACATTTAAAATTAAAAAAGATAAATAAATAAAAAATATACCTATAATTAATTGATCTTGTTATTTTTAGTAGTTTTGTTTTTAAAAAAATTTACATGAAAGATTGCAATGGCCTAAAAAAATCCAAATATCCCTACAAAACAAATACACACTAATATCAACTATGTCTACAATATATTCACAAAACTCCTATCTCTTTTCCTTCATCTTTTAATGAGTAAACTCATCTCTCCCAACAAGGTGGCTTTGTCCATAAAAGACAAATCCAGGATGGATATCTGGTTGTAATGAAACCATACATTATATAGAAAGAAGCAAGGAAGATAGAATGGTTTTAAAACTAGATATGACCAAGGCATTTGATGGTGTTTATTGGGACTATTTGAATATGGTTATTGATAAATATAGCTTCCACAAACATATACAAAACATCATCCACAATAACATAAGCACATCAATGTTCTCCATTATTGTTAATAGAAACATTCTTGTTAATAGAACGCTTGTGGGTTAATTTAACATCAAAAGAGTAATCAAGGAATGAGATCCTATATCTCCCTTCCTATTTATAATGCTTATTGACACCCTTAGTAGTAACCTTCTTGAAACTCAAAGAAAAGGTTTTGTTAAAGGATTTAATTCAGTGACTGGTATTCCTTCCACCCTAGATCAATAATTTTTTGATGATACTATTGTTCTTATTATCACCTCTCAAAAATAAGCCAAATAACTTAAGAAAATCCTTCAAGAATATGAGGAAGTGTCAATGTAGAAAATTAACTTTGATAAAAACACTCTCTTGTTCATTAATACTCCTTGCTCAAGAAAAAAAAATAGGAAGAATCATGGTTTATTATATTAAACTTGTGCCCTCAACCTATTTATAAATGCCACTTTTAATAGGTAATATGCCTATTCATTTATGGAATCCTTTGATTGAACGGTTCAAGAGAAAACTTACTAGTTGGAAGGGAGATTTTCTACCCCAAGAAGGAAAGCTCATGCTCCTAAAAAGTGTACTACAAAGTCTCCTGGTCTACAATATGTCCCTATTCAAAATTAATTTAACTATTAGCCAAAGTATTGATCAAATTCAAAAACATTTACTTTGGACTGACACATAAACTATAGAGTGCTTCCCTATAGTTACATGGAACTGAGTTACTCTACCAAAGAAATCAGGAAGGCTAGGAATTAGAAGACTCAATCTAATGAACAAGGATCTCTCTACAAATATGGTCTAGAGATTAATAAATAAATCTACTATCTGGATAGCTATCCTTAAAGAAAAACATATATATCATAGATCAATTATCTCTTTGCTCAAAGAAGACAATTTCACTATGGGCTCCTCCATATGGAAATTGATTTCAAAGGCAAGGATATCATTAGACAAGGATACATATGAAATTTAGGGAATAAATTTAGTATAAAGTTTTGGGAGGACCCATGGATACTTGATCATCCACTATCTGATCTTGAAACTTGGCATCTAATTAGACATAAAAAATTATAGCAATTTGGCACTACAGTAGTTGAATATATCTAATTTTAAGGTGACATAATAATTTGGAAGCATATCAAAATCTCCAATGTTAATATTCAACATGCTACTATCATTTCAAATCTCAAAAGTATCCTTCAAAGTGCTCATAGCCCCAACCTCTTGAAAGAGGATGCCCTATCCTAGACTACTACTCCTAGTGGAGAATATGAAGTGAAGTCAGGATATTACCAAATTATCCTTCCAAATAAAGAGATATTATAATGGTCCAAAATATGGGACAATGATTGATTATAAAAGTAAATATATTTCTTTGGATCTATGTTAAAAATAATATCCTCACTCTAGATAATCTATCTAAATGAGGTCTTATGTTGGTTAACCACTATGATTTTTATGATGCAAACTTTGAAACAATTATGCATCTCCTCCTTCATTATCCTTTTGTTCATAAGAAATGGAATCTTCTCATTCAAAAAAATGAAATTCATTGGATCCATCCTGATTCTCTTAGTGACTCCTAGGTTGCATGGGATCCATCTTTCTCCAATAAACTTCTCAAGAAAATATGGATCTTCTCTTTCCCCCACTTAATATGGGGAGTGTGGAAAGAAATAAATAACATGATATTTAGGGAATATCATATAAATTACAATAGGGTTGTTGAGAAGACTTTTAATTAAATTATTGAAATTTTTTAAAATGTCTAAAAAAGACAAGGATAAAAAACTATCAAACAAACAGGAAAATATAGCTAAAAATCAACACCCATATCTATCATCCACTACTATAACTAACCCTAGAATGGAAACTAGGAGCATGACTAAATGGATCCCCACAAATCAAGGATATACTAAAATTAATTTTGACAGAGCTTCCAAAGGAAAAAGAGGAATATTTGGTGAAGGAGGAGTGCTAAGAGATTATAAGGGTTATTTGATTGGTATGTATGAAGGAGGAATGGGCCACCAAACTAACCACAAGGCTGAAGCTCTTGCATCCCTTTGGGGTATCCAAGTGGCCAAAGATCTAGGAGTCAACAAGCTATCAGTTGAGGGTAACTCCCTCAACATATTATATTGCCTCCACAACCTCAAAAAAGCTACATTACATGGACCATTGATTATATCATCTATAAGAAATCCTCGACATCAACAAAGACTTACAAGAGGTGAAATTCCAACACACATACCATGAAGGAAATCACCTATTAGAATTATTTGCTAACAAAGGGGTGATGGCAAATGCTTACAAATTTTGGCAAAAGGAAGATGCTTTTTTGAATAATTGCAATGCAATTATTAGAAGGGATATAGTAGATATTTCACAACAATGATTATGAACTTCATAAAACTCTATAAACTTCAATGATTAAAAAAAATTATAACAAAGGATTTGTTGATTCATTAGCACGTGAAACCAAGGGAATTTTTGAACACCATCTAATCAATAAAAGGAAAAGAGGAACTGTCATTCTCCATCACAGCTCCCACTTCTTCCACAATAACAATCTCCATAAAATTCACATTTTATACACCATGGGTGAAGACATTAATAAAATTAAACCCATGATAAATGACAATATTAGAAATGACAAGGAAGTTTGGTAGATCCTAAAAATAGGTGGGATGCCTAACTTCATGAATAACATATGCGGGTATGATAAACATCTATCAAGTAAATTTATAGATCAATGGGAGGACTATGTGGTTAGTATCAACAATGTCTTTGTTGAGATCATTGAAGGTCTAACTACCCATGTTACAGGTTTAAAAATTGAAGAAGTCAAATTCCCCAAATTTAATAGAGATCACAAAGAAGAGAGGGATAAATTCCTAAAAGAAGATGAGCATATGCTTGAGTGCATTGGTATATTTTTAAGAAAAGACATCACAAATCTCTTCAATAGAGTCGATGAGAAAATAATGAGGTACATGACCTTGGATGGAAGGTATAATCTTGTGCATCATTTCCATTTACCAATTTTGAACTATTTTCACCATCTTATCCCCCTAAGTTTGCCTTTATATATCCTAAATTGTCTTTAATCTTGGATATATGAAGTTAAAATGGGCAAAAAAAAAAGAGCCTCTCCATGAAGTTATGATTTTATTAATCCACAAGTTCTTCCAAGCCTCCAAACCCATCTTCCCTATATTTTATAAAATAAAGAAGCCAAAACCAAAAATAAATACCCCCCAGAATCCTTAGAAGCTCTACCAAACCCTTGGCCTCCTCTCATAAATCTAAAGATCCCATTTAAATTGGTAACAACCACAATGATCAAGATTATCTCCCCCTGTCAAGAACAAAAAGCTGGAAAAAAGGTTACAAACCCTGTGCAAGATCTCTCCACCCCTGCCAAAAAGATAAAATATGTGAAAAAAGGTATTGTCCCCTCCCATACTCCTACCTTCCCCAATCCCATTCGAATCTCTATTCCCACCCCCTCCCCTACTCCCACCACCCCTGATCCCACTCCCCACTCCACCTCTCATGACCTTGATGAAAATAACAAATTGGAAGAAATTGCTAATAGTTTGAAAATGATCAAACATAGTCTCCCTTCCACAACTATTGCTCATAAGTTTAATCCTGATAAATCCCATCTTACCCTCAATCCTTTGTAATCTAATTCCACTTGGAATTCAAGAAACTCATGGAGGAGTACAAATACCAATCAAAACTCAAAAAAATTGAGGATGAGGTGGATATACACAAATCAATTCTTTGTTGGTTCTTAAAGGATTAAAAAAGGGTCAAGGAAGAAATTAATAAACTCAACCTTGATGATGGCATCTATTGCACTAAATCTGACCTCTTGAAAATAAACTCAAAATTCCATAAAATCAAGGAAAGACTATTCAATCTGGAAAGAGATAATGAATCCCTCAATAAAATTATTTGTATGCTTGTTGAATATAACAGACTCACTATCATGAAAAGCCTTCAAAGTATGGAGGCACTAAACTCTCTCACTAAAGGGAAAAAATTAAAATTCTAAGACCCATATAATGGACAAAAATATGAAGATTTGATGAGAAACTTAAGCTACATTCTAATAAGAACAAAAATTTTCCACTAGAAAATATTTATCAAAATTAGTTCAGGGCATATGAAGAATGGATGGGTCCTAGAACCTATTTGCTACTTTTATGCTTCCTTTTTACTATTTTTCAGTTGATTGTTATGTTTTATCTTTCTTGGCATGTTTATTGTAATATTGGGTCTCAAGACCTCAAATTCTCTCTTTTTATAAAGGGTAGGGTCCCTCATTAAAACCCTCTTTTACCAATACTAAAAACAAATACACACTAATAGATTAATTTAAACTCAACTTCATGTTCAATTACAAAGATATCTAATTTTTAAACTTGTAAAATTACAAAAGAATACTAGAATACAATTTCATGCTCTTAGATTGTAACTTATGGCATTCAAAATATATGTAAATTGAAACTAACTAGATAAATATGGTTATATCTATATTATCCTCTTTGAGATATTCACTTTAAAAAAATGGAGTGCTCCAATAGGTTTCTAGATCAAAATTTATGCCCTTCATAAGATATTTGTTCACATCACAAAGTTTGAAAATGTCTAGAGTATCAATAGTAAATAAAATAGAAATCAATTAATTCATCATATGAAATCAAATAAACCAAAGGTTTCCCCTATTCCATTTGGTATTTAGTGTACTCAATAAATAAATATGTATGGCATCTCAGTCTTAGTAACTCTTATACACCTATCATCCACTTTTAGCATAATTTTATTCATTATATAAATTATCACACGTGAGGATGAATGTATACTAGCATAGTTACGACTTGATGAAGAAACATTGGTTGGGTCATTATCAAGGTTTACAAATCCAATATTAAACAAGACATTATCTTTAGGATCAAGATGAATAAATATATTAATCTCATTATGTAGATTGTAATATGATGTGTTGAGGGATTAAGAGAACTACGTCCAAAAGAAAGAGATATCCAAACATCTTTATAAAAATTTACTAAGAATAGTATTATGGAATGACAAAGAATTAGAGGGAAAAAAAAATCAATATATCCAAAAATTAAGGGTCATTGACATCAAGAAGAATGGAAACACAAGTTTCATGACTAAGATCAAGAGTAAATGTGCGAGAGACCCTTATGACCCTATAAAGTTTGCTTCAATAATTATTTTGATCAAGTCGAAAAAAAATATTTGTTTGAGATATTCCCCAAACATTATTCCTATCAATATTTTGAGAATCTCTACTCCAATCCAACATTTTATTTTAAAATGGATAAAGAAAAAATAAATAAGAAATATTTCAAATATATTTTCTATCTTTGAAAAAGCTGTGAAAAAATAAATAAAAATTTTAAAGTTCACATTTTTTTGAAAAATAATTGACTTTTTGTTCAAATCAAACTATTTTCAATTGTTTTGGGAACTTAAAACTATTACCTTTCCATCAATAATAATTTAAAAAAATAACTAAAATAAGAACTTCTATAAGAAAATCAACTAGATGACCTCAAATTTTACTATTGAAAAATCAAGAACCTGACAAAGTGAAACAACACTATTTCAACGAAAATTTCAAGAAGAAATGTAATAAAATATATTAGAACCACCTGAATATACTTTATTTGCAACTACCATCCTTTAAAATGTTATTCCCAAACACATTTCTCAAAATGAAAGGTTAATGTGAATTTTAAAACAAACCGGACTCTTCATTATGCTTATATGTAAATCTAAAATTACATTATATAATGTTAAAACCTTTCAAAATAAGATACCAAGGATTTATGCAGGGTTTAAAAAATACTATATCTCTATTCAATCAAACACATGACAATCTCTTATATCTGTTTGCAAAATTATTCAGCGTTATTTTCATGTAACAACTCAAAAGTTAATTTCTCTTTCCTTTAGACCACTGTGATGGTCTAAGAATAACCAAAAGAATATCAAAACATTCTAAAACACATATGAACTAAGATTTCAAACATTATAAATGATTATTCATAAGTCTATAAATGAATAGGGGTCTAAAAATGCGATACCAACAACTATTTTAATGTATTTTAAATCTGTGTATAACATAATCATCATAATCATCTAAACCACTTGTCTATCAAAATGAATACTAACATGATTCCATTAATAAGAGATTTAATCATGTAGACATCAAAAATATATCTAATAAAATAATCAGAATAATAACTGCACTAATAAGCCATTACATATATCATGCAGAGTTAAAAATTACAAACTCTTTATGCCTAGAAATAATTTTACACCAAATGTGCCTTATATAACTGAAACCCTGATGAAAACAAAAAGCAAATGCATGTTTCTAACTTGGAATTTGTGCATGCAAAAAACCAAATAAATGACAAGTAATTTTCATGCAGCGTGGTTTCAAAAGTGATTATTTTACAAAATCTTTTTTTAAAATATTAAACAAATCCATATGAGCGTGGATAATCAGCCATTTTTATTTCAGATAAAGCCCACTAAAAATATTCTTGTTAATCTACAACTGCATGCAAGCGCTTCAAAAAAAATCTTGAGTTCAATAATTATAAACAAATATATGGAAAATGATAAACCTAATTTAGAGTCACACAAAAATGATTATATGCAAAAATTTTGAATTTGACAATAGTTAAAAAAATGATAACACCCAGAGCTATTTAGGAACAACCCCCCCCACACATATATATAAAGATTAACATATGCATCAATAAATAAATAAATATATATATATATATATATATATATATATATATATATATATATATATATATATATATATATATATATATATAAAATAAGATTATTGAAACTTTTTTAAAATTTCATTTATACACATACACACATCTGTCTCTCTCTTTCTGTGTGTGTATAGAAAATTATGTTATCATATTTTATTTTGAAATAATTGATTAAATCAATTTTTTAAATTCTTCACAATCAATTAAAATAAATATCAAACATAATTTTATGAAAAAAGTGTTTCTAATTTTTTTTTGAATGTACTATGTCTTTCAAAAACCCAATAAAACCGAAACATTTATCAATCAATCCATTCAACACCTTTAGGCTTCTCAAACATTCACTTAACTACTTGATTTCAAAACTAATAATAATACAGCCTAAAATTTTAGATGCTTTCCCAGATGACAACATTCGACTTCCACGACAAAGAAACTTGTAAGGAAAATGAGTGACCGGTTATACCCCATGTCTAGGTAACATTGAATGTAGGCCAAAGATCCATGTGGATCATTGAATGTGAAACACATTTTTGATGTGGTGGTGGCCACCTTAATTTGTATAAAATTTTAATATAACCTTGTGTCAAAAGTCATAGCAAGTCTAGTGACCTTGCCAAGTTCATTACTAAGGAATTTAACCATCATAAACAAAATATCTCCAAATCTTCTTCCACGTCTATCTATCCCACCATCCAAATATGGGTAGTTTAAAACATAGAATTGATAAGACTAAAGTCTTATAAAATTTATCAACACCGTGTTGGGACATTATTAAGGTTTTAAGACATCAAATGAGATTAAATTTTATCATGAGCCCGCATATCACTAAACAATGGGTTCTTCGAAGTACCTTTGGACTAAATAAAAAATTAATATATAAAATGCCCATGAAGGAAATGCTCCGTCATTAGCGAAATAGATATGTCAAGACCATGTGCCAACATAAGATATGGATGATGTGACCACTGCTATTGTCATTGTTCAAATATTCAGCATCAACATAGTTTAGAATATAGAAAACATAATTATATTCATTACAAGATGCACTTAGATTATGATCTTAGGTGGTGTCGATAGGGCTTAGGAATTTGTTAATTCAGGTTCTAAAGAATAATAAAGTCCTCAAAACTATGAACAATCTGCAACATATAGACTTTAACTGTACATTTGTTACAAATACAAAGAATATTACATTCATGAAAATCATGAAAACCATGTAGAACAAGATGTGCATGGAAGCAAATGTGACATGATAAGTTTAAAAATTATCATGATACTGACTCAAAATCACTATTTTAGAGATGATGAATTTAATTATGAAGATTGAAAGTATTCATTTAGACTATAAGAATGTTCATGTGAACAAACATGTTTTTTATAAGAATAATTTTCCATTATTTTAGGTATATTATTATTTAAAAAAAAATATAGAATATGAATTAGATAGTATTATATTGAGTGAAATCAAAATGATTATTTTATCAATTCATCAATCAAATACGTTATGTATTATTTTGATAATTACTAACAAGTAATTAAATACAAAAATTAATCCATAATTAAACAAGTATAATGATAATAAAAAGTTATAAATAAAGTTGGTTCCTACCATACATAATAATTTAGATGTAGTATATTAGATGTTTGAATTTTTAAAATATTTTGAAGATGGTATAAAAATTTATGATAACACATCTCTTCATCAAATGTTTTGTCCGCTAGTGGTTTAGAATATGGTGTTCATCACTATATGAGCTATTCATCAAAATTTTATAATAGTGCTAGTTGATTCATCCAACACCGATAATCTATATATAGTTGTACACAAAATGTTACCGTTATAAAACATGATAAATCTTAATATTTTTATATGAGATCCTTAGTGTCATAAATTCAAATTTGGTCCAAGAAAAAAAAATATATTGATAATATACACTTGATAAATATAATGATGACTATATAATTCACCCTCGATTGAGAGGGAAAGTGATTGATTTTCAGGAAGAGTTTTCCCAACTAATCATGTGTTTTCCTTCTTGGTCAAGAGTGGACTATATATAAAGGTGCTTGGATATCTTGTTATTTTTGACATAGTTCTCCAAATTCTTAAACACATCACTCACTCACACACACACACACACACACACACACACACACACACACACACACACACACACACACACACACACTCTGTGTGTGTGTGTGTGTGTGTGTGTGTGTGTGTGTGTGTGTGTGTGTGTGTGTTTAAGAATTTGGAGAACTATGTCAAAAATAACAAGATATCCAAGCACCTCTACAAAAAAGTCACCAAGAATGGGTAAAATGGA
The DNA here is from genome assembly GCA_037957365.1 of Torreya grandis. NCBI lineage: Eukaryota > Viridiplantae > Streptophyta > Pinopsida > Cupressales > Taxaceae > Torreya > Torreya grandis. The sequence goes on along the minus strand of JARHVA010000454.1, from coordinate 1,317,897 downwards.
ATGACAAAGAAATAGAGGGAGATAAATTCAATATATCCCAAAATGAAGGATTACTGACATCAAAATGAATGGAAACATGAGTTCCATGACTAAAACCATGCATAAATGTGCTAGAGGCCATTTGGACCTTATAAGGTCTACCTTGATAATTATTTTGATCAGTGGGAACAATATCATTTTATTGAGATCATCCCAAAACATTATTCCTATTATTACTCTGAGAACCTATAATCTAACTTGAAATTATGTTTAAAAATGGATAGGGAAAAGAGTAATAAGAAACATTTCAAATATGATTATTATCTTTGAAAACATTGCATAAAAAGAGTAAAAATATCTAACTATTTATTCAAAATGCAATAAGATATTGTATCAGAAAACTAACCAACCGACCCAAAATTTTACAACTAAAGAATCAAGAACTTGACAAAGTGAAATACCACTATTTCAATAAAGATTTCAAAACAAAATATAATACAACATATTAGACCCACATAAATTTACTTTAATTACAATTACAATCCTTTAAAAAATTCTTCCCATACAAATTTCTCAAAATTAAAGCACAATATGAATTTCAAAACAAATTACACACGCTTCATTATGCTTATATTTGAATCTAAAACTAAATTAAATCATAATATAATGCCAAAACGTTTCAAGATAATAAACTAAGAATTTATGAAGGGTTTCAAAATAATTATATTTGTGTTCAATCCAACACATGACAATATCTTTTATATATTTACAAAATTATTCAAATTTAACTTCATGCAATAACTCAAAAATCAATTTACTTTTCCTTACAAACCACCATGATGATCCAAAAATAACGAAAAAAATATGAAAATCTTCCTTTTAAAAAAAGAAAGAAAAAGTGAATTAAAATAAAAACATTATAAATGATCATAAATGCATATAGGTCTCACAAAATGTGATACGAACAACTATCTAAGTGTCTTTTGAAACTTAGTATAACACAATCATCTAAACCACTTGTCTACCAAAATGAACCCCTGAATACCTATAGGATTCCATTGTCATAAATATTTAATCGTGTAGCTATCAAAAATACATATTTTTAAAATAATTAAAATACAGTTGCACTAATAAGCCATTACGTATATTATGCATAGTTAAAACTTATAAAATCTTTATGTTCGGAAATATTTCTATAACAACTGTGCCTTATCTGACTGAAACCCTAATGAAAATCAAAAGCACATGCTTGTTTCTAACTCAGAATATGTGCATGCGAAACCCAAATAAAAGACCAAGTAATGTTCATGCAGCATGGTATCTCCATAGTTATTATTTTATAAAACCTTTTTTTTTAAAGTATTAAACAAATTCTTCTAAACTTTGATAATCAACCATTTTTATCTCCGAGAAAACCCATAAAAAAAATATTCTTGTCAAGCGAAAATTGCATGCAAGCATTTCAAAGAGAATCCTAAATTTAATCATTATAAACAAGAATCTCAAAAAATGAAAATCCCAACTAAAAGTCACACAGAGATGTCTGCATGCAAATATTGTTCTTTGAATCGGAAAATAGCCAAGAAAAAAGTAACACCTAGGTGCATTCAAGAAACAACCGATGTGCATACAAGGATTAACATTTGAATCAATAAAACCAAAATAATCTCTCTTTATCCCAAACGAAATTACTTAAACTCCTTCCAAACTTCAACTTTGTTTAAAGAAACAACTGAAAGAAAAAAACACACACATACACAGAAAACCATTATCATATCCTGTTTTAAATTAACTCGTTGCAACCAAATTCCTAAATTCTTGACAATTAATTAAAAGAAATAATCAACCATAATTGTATCAAAAATGTGTTACTAACGGAAATTTTGAATGCAATGTGTCCACCAAGATATAATAAATTCAAAATAATTTTCAAGAAATCTATTCAACACCTATGGTCTTCTTAAAACATTCGTGCAACTACTTGATTTCAAAACCAGTTAGTAATACAACCTAAAATTTTAGAAGCTTTCCCATAAACAAATGATAGCATTCAGATTCCACTGCAAAGAAGCTTGTGAAGAAAAATAAGTGATCAAATGAAATGAAAATGATCGGATATACGCCATCTCTAGGTCGCATTGAATTAGAACCAGAAAGCTGAGTGGTTCATTGAATGCTAATCATGTACTTGATGTGCTGGTGACCGCCTTCATTTTGTCTAAAACTTTAATATAAACCTGTGCCAAATCTCATGCCATGTTAAAAAACCTTGTCAAGTTCACTGCTAATGAATTTAACCATCATAAAAAATATCTCCAAAATTTATTCCACATCTATCTTTCCCATCAAGCAGATATTGGTAGCTTATAACATAAAATTGATGAGACTAAAGTCTTATCAAATTTACCAACAATTTGTTGGGACATTATCAATGTTTTAAAACATATAAAATTAGATCAAATTTTTATCAATGAGCCCGTATATCACAAAACACTAGGCTTATTCGAAGTCCCTTTGGACTGATTGATATATCAAATACCAATGAAGGAAATGTTAAATCGTTAACCAAATGCCTATGTAAGCACCACGTTCCACCATAAGATATGATAATGTGATCAATATTAAGAAATAAATTGGGATAGTCATAGAAATCTATAAAAAAAAAAATTGGGTCGATCCCAAAAAATGGTATTCTACGTATAGCCATCAATTGTGTATCCACAGATGTAAATATATGAATGAAAGTAGTAGTAATCATCATCTCAATATAATATATTATAAGATCTAATTTTCTAAAAGGTTGATTAATATTATTTTAAAAAAATTATATTATTTTTCAAAATTGATTTCCATTTTTTACATTTTTAATCTATAAAATAATATTAAAGATGTTATTTTCTTTTCCTCTCTCACAAATTTATTTTATAAAATTAAAAAATGCTTTTAATTTTTAAATATCTACACCATTGATATTATAAAGATATATTCTACCATAGTATTTAGTATTATGTTCAGCATCATTTCCATAGTTATTAATAATATGTTCATTTATATCAATGTGTTCTTTATCATTGTTTGTATCAATATAATAAAAAAACATGTATGGAATTGATTTTCACCATTTTAATTAGTATATAAACATGTGGTTTGAGTAATAAAAATTAGATATGTTAAATTATAATGTCAATTAATCTATAAATTTGGAGTATAAGTGAAAGAAAGCTAATTTTCTTAAATAACATATGGTTTAAAGATGAAAGTACTAAAAAAAAAACATAGGGTAAGAGAATAATTTTCATTTTTGAACATGACTGAATGGAAAATAAAAAGTTAGATCTAAAATTCAAATTTTAATAGAGGATGCCCATGAGACCTTAAGAAAAATCAAAATTTTATTGTAGGATAAAGCCTAATCATGATCAACTCAAATGATCAGATTCACCACCTAAATGTTTAACTTATTTCAGATTTAGGTGTCATACATAAGTGTAAAACTATGCACTTACAAATTATATAAAATATTGAAATGAATACACTAATTCAAATTGAAATGGATAAATAGATATTTCATTGTATCAATTTAGAATTGATAAAATAAAACTGTAAAAGTGTACTTATTTAATTTTTGTTTTGTTTATAATAGAATGCCTCTCTACACCTATAAATGTATTTCAACTTCTTGTCATTTGGTGTTCAAACCTTTGATTTTTTTTTAAAACCTCCCTAAACGTTGCTGCTAAAATCTTAGCCTTGCACTAATAAAAAATGTTAAGTTGTTACCGGTAGTATCTCTACACACTTTGAAGGTTTGTAACCCCTAAGATCCCAAAAATTATTCTTAAAAAGTATTGTTGTGTGTATGTTTAGGTAAAATATTATGAACTAACTTATGTTTTCATTCTCCCTTCATATATAAACCTTAATTATGATTTCAACCATAATATTTTCCTTGAAATATAGGTTAGTATTTTAGGCTAAATAATTGCAACCATTCCCAACAAAATGGATAAGTTTTCCCTACGATCCAATACTACAAATATGGATCAAATTTCATTGAATTCTCCCCCTTATGTGCGTTTGAAACATCAGGTAAAATATAGAATTTAATAGAATTATTTGATCTTAGACATTTGGGACAATGCAACATTTAATTTCATCTATTTATAATTTTATCTAGGCTTACTCCTCTTCAAGATTTATATATGTGTATGCATTTTTTAAAATTTCTTAGGAGAATACTAGATGTTTTCTCAGGGTTGATTTAAAAAAATATATATATTATAACATTAATTATGATTTATATATATATATATGACTTTTCAATATTTAACATTATGATTGTCCCGTGAAATGTGTGTAGGCTTACCTAATGGAAACTTTCAATATTTTTATTTTTATTTTTTAAAAATTGTGCTTAGACACTATCATTAAAGGTGTGCCCTAGTGGTTCCTGTAACTATCCAACTAATATTGGTATTATATTGGAAGTTTAAATTAGTGATGTGAGTTATGTAGCAAGTCTTTCTAGTATTATAGGATGTTATTGTATAGACTAAGTTGATCTTGAATAGGTGTACTTCATGAATAGAGTTAACAAATACAATAAAAGGGTATAATGATAGATGGAGAGTATGCACATGAGTTAAATGTACATGCAATGCCAAATAATTTTAATTTAGATGTTTTCAAAGTGTCTAATATAAAATTTAGGTGCGTAAAGTGGGAACTTTAACCATTTTTGATTTTTTTGAATTAATCTTACATAAAAGGATATCAACATGATGCATATTTATGGGAATCATTTGTTCAAAAAGGCCCCAAGGTGTATGTTTTTACCTCAACTAGGATTTTTATTGTCAATATAGTTTTATCTACAAGATGGGTAAGCTTTGTGTGTTGAAAGGAAGAAGAGTTCAACTATTGAGATAAACATATACGTAAGGAGTTGTAGGTCACTTTACAATTACAAGATAATGAAATATTTATATAGGTATGTTTATTGGCCAAATATGAAAAATGATATTGTAAAGTTCATAAAAGGATGGGTATTGTGTAGTAGAATAAAGCAAAGTAACTAGAAATTGATTAATATATGTCATTATAGGTTCCTTCTAGGCCATGAGAAAACATTTCCATGGGTTTTGTAAGTGGGTTCCATATGTATAATAATGGAAATGGCTATTTTTTTAGTTATGGATTAGTTTAGTAAGATGTGTGTTCTTATTTGATGTAAAAAGACCCTTAAAATTAATTATTTAGCCTTTTTTTTGGTGTGTGGGTTCATTTGGGTTTCCTAGTTCTATCATTTAAATTTGAGATTCAGTATTTGCTTGAAATTTTTGAACCACAATATGGGAGAAGATGGATCCTAGACTAAAAAAATCTATTGCTTTTCATCTATAAATAAATGCGTAGACCAAAGTATTAATATAACTTTGGTGCAACTCTTGAGAGGGTACAATAGGAATTCAACATTCTTATATCAAAATGTTTTATTATTATATTAATAAATCTCCTTTTGAAATTTTTTTTGGTTACTTCTATGTGAATTTGATGTTCTTCTAAAATAACTATAAAAATTAATTGGGAAAGTAGATTTGAAAATCCAAAAGGCTACAAATTCATTAAAAATATTCATCAAATTCATCTCCAAGAAAAAAAGAACTTGTAAAAATCAAACTAAATGTACTAAAAAAACATTACTCTTTATATGAAAATGTATTCAATTATTAATTTTGATAAATTACATCTATTTGGGACTTCAATGGCAGATGATGAAGAATGAGATCTATTTATAAATCATAATTGAAGACATTACTCCTAATTATCATATGGAATTGGATAAGAATATCATGTTGCAATTGAAAAAGAGGAGTGAAAGAAATATGGCTGGTTGAGTTAAATATTCAGGCACCGAAAAATTCCAAATTATGTTTCAAACAAGACACGGAATACATTTCATCACTTATTGAGTTCTTTAATAATTTGGTATCAAAATCCGCTAATTAGGGAGACCTGATTTGAAATTCAAACATAGTATGCTATCCATGTGATTTAATTACTTCCAATATTCCCATCTTTGAAATAAATTATTATAAGATTCTTATTGAAGACAACTCAACTAAAATTCATAGTTAGAAATGTGCATGAAAAATTTCCAAAGTAAAGGGAAGTTTCAGAGTGAATCAGACACCTTGGTAAAAACTTTGTCTTTTAATGCAAACGTAACATCATCACTTTTTAGATAAACTTGTTGTGGCATCGTGCCTTTGAAAAAAATCCTACCAGAAAATAGTTTGATCTGAGTCTAAAAATGTGACAATTATAAATGTGGCTTCTTTTCAGAATTTCTAACGGTTTAGTCCATATCTCGGGCAATAATTGTACCTCCAATGTTGAGTTTGTGAAATATAGGCCTTTCAGATATAAAAACAATAAAACGGAAGTGGGTTCAATGGTACCGTTGTAAGTCTAGAGTTTAAGTTTCATTATTTAATTGTTATAATAGTTATGGTGTTGTTTGTTAGATGTTATGAATTGCATGAGAACACTTATATAAGAATTATAAAATATTTTGCATATTTTATAGAAAATTTGAATTGTAAGGTGTCTATGAACACTTTTAAATGGCAGCAAATTTATATTTGAGAAATATAGAATGCATTAAGGATGCGTAAAAACTTCAATTTTATAAAGAAATTTCATTTTGGGTTTTTCCAAACTAAATTTAAGTCTTATTCATTTTATTTTCAGTCCATTTCATTTCAAATATTTTTTATTTCTTTTTAATAATCAAAATAAGGTATAACAATAATAAAACAAGCTAGTTAGTCTCTTTTTCCTAATCGAAATAAGGCATAACAATAATAAAACAAGCAAGTATATGTTATGAGTTGAATAAGATTTATATTGATAAATTGTGTGTAGATTATATACACCAAATTAAAGATCACACCTTCACCTCATTTAAATTAAGAAAAGATTTGTTTTATTATATGAAAATTATAAATAGTGACAATATTCAATAAAACAATTACATAAAACTATGAACTTTAAATTTTTCGTATTTAATAATTGTTTGCGTATTTTTATTTATTTATTTATTTATTTTTGTTTAATATTTTATTTTAAATTTTTAATAGATATTGATGTTCATATATATATATATATATATATATATATATATATATATATATATATATATATATGCAAAAGGTGGAGAGCACCCATAGTATTACTAAAAAGAGTTTGTACATGAAGAACAATCCCAATCCAGGTTCAAAACTAGGGTCCTCAATTAGATGTGATGTTATCCACATCATACTCTAAACCTTCCATTAGGAGATTTGGAAGGTTGTGCTGACCTGGTGAAAAGTAGCCACATTAGACTCTTGGTCTATGGCCAGATTAGCCAACCTGTCTACTACTTTATTGCTTTCATGATAACAGTGAGAGATAATGAACTTGTCAAGGTGGTTTAGTAAGCTTACTGCCTGTTGAAGAATATAGTTAATTTTCCAGTTATTTGAGCATTTGGATTTTAATGTTGAAACTATAATCTAAGAATCACCTTCAATCTAAAGGTTCAAGAAACCATGATTAATCACCAGATTGAGCCCATGCACCAATGCCCATGCCTTCGCTTCATTGTTCATTCCTTTATGGATTTTAGTTGACTTCATTGCCAACAAATTTCCATCCCCATCTCTAATAACACAACCATTTCCTAAGAGACCTATATTTCCTCTACAAGCACCATCAAAATTGAGCTTGGAAAATTGCTGGGATAGAGGAATCCATCTAATATGATCTCTCACCGTACCTTTACCTCTAGACGAACAACTGCCCTTGTTACTTACTGATTTGAGAAGATGCCAATTCCTAACCATACTATCATCCCAACTCAACCATAGTGAAGAGTTTACACTAGCTCTGCAGATCTTTGCATTAACCACCTATGAGATTGCCTCATCTAACTTATTACAAACCAATAAACATGACTTATCCTCTTTTTTAAACAACTTGAATTTTCTTTCCCACCAAATGTGACAGATGATAAGAGATGGTCCAACATCCCAGAGGCAAGCAAAATGTGATTCTGTAAACAACTTTGGCCAATTTTTGAACATGGATAGTAGGGACCTAGACAACGGTGAGACCTAATTAATTTTCATTAAAAACCACAAGGAACATTCTCTATTGAAATGGTAATTTAGAAGAAGATGGTCCAAGATCTCATCCTCAAGACCACATAAACCCAATCTCTTAATTTTGTCCCCTTTAAGAATTTTATTATGGAGTGCTAGCGAAGTGAATGCTCCAGCCTTGGGTAATATAGCATTGTTCTAACATAAGTTCACTAGCCAATCCACATTTGTCCATCCAATAACACTCCTATAACCATCCTTGGCCATGTAGGAGCTAGATTTGGTCACCGTCGAAACAATTTCATCTTCTAGATTGGAGAAAAAAACCACTCTCTTTGCCAGAATACTTCTAAGTAGAAATTTTTGCTTGATGGAAAAATCACAGTCACGTGCTTTTCTAGATAACTCTTATTTTGTCCATACCACCATCAATGTGCCAGTAATCTTTAACCTTTGTGCCCCAATGAAATTTAAGATATTCTCTAGCTTCTTTAAGTTCATCCCACTCAGAAAGTTTAAACTCCCCATTCTATGAATCATCCCCAAAATCTGCCTTATTTCCATTGTGAATCACCCATAACAAATTATGTAATAAGATTTCTATACAGTTAATAATAAAGTTTTGTATTGCTGACCCTTGAGGAGGATCCTTAACAATGAGAATCCTTTCTCTATCCATCAAATCAAGATACTTTAGTTTCGTAAGCTTTACCCATTTGAATTATAGGTTTTTATACATCACCTTATTTATTTACTTATTTAAATTATAACTCAAATATTTATATTAATAATAAAATGCTAACATACAATTTTTTATGTCCATATAATTAGAATAATAATTAAATTTATTCAAAATAACATGAACCGACGCAACTGTCTTAAAACAAATCTAATTCAAAATCCTAACACTCTTGTATTTATGGTTGTGTTAGCCCTTGATAATATAAATCTAGTATAATTTTAAAAAATATTAGGACCCCTGTTAACTTATTTTATTTTTATTTTTTTTTGGGGGTGGGGGTTGGAGAAGTACATAGAGATGGGAAATATTAATTTTAAAACATACAAGTTATTTAGAACTTATTTTTCCTTGATATCGGTGGATCCACGTGTATTGTTTAAAAATAGTCTTCCACGAGAATACGATAGGAACCAATAAAAAATCTGCAGGAGACAATAAAATGGAGAGAGATGTTAAAAAATAGAATTAGATATATAGAAAGAAATTAGTATGTGGATGAAAAATTGGTAAGCTGCTTGCACTATTCATTTATTATTTTTATGTAATATTATTATTTCAAAAATATGATATAATAAAGATTTATATATTTTAATTATTATTTGTATGCAATATTTTTATTTCAAAAATATGATATAATAAAGATTTATATATTTTAATTAATACTTTTTTCAAATCAATTATCTAATTTTAAAATTTAAAATTTAAAAGTTATAAGATGTTATATTTTTATTTTATTATAATATTCTATTTAGTATTTTCATTTTTTCAAGATGAAGTTTTGGATGAGGATTTTGTTTCTTCCTTAGTATAAAACATCTTAAAACTTATTAATAAATTGGATAAGATTTATTTTATAAAAATAAAATTATGTAAAATTATAGGTTTTTAGAGGACATAGATTTATATGACAATCTTAATTCTACATTTAAAAAGAATATCAACTTTCACAACTCTTTATGGTTTCTCATATTATCACATAAATTTATAAGGGAGAAAATTATTATTTGTTTAGTTCAATCACTGTGGTGATGAGTGGAAAGGTAAAACATAAGTGAATTATATATCTTGCACAAGATAAATGATTATATATATTTAAAATCATAGAAAGGACCCCATTTATATTGTCCAAATTTTTGAAATGAGCAAAAATATTCTTTATAATAAAATAATCATAATGGTATCATTTTATTGAATTTTTTTATCGAAAAGTAAGAAACTAATAATAATTAGTAGTGGTCTTATAACAAAGCATATAAAAAATACAAAGATATATCTAAATAATGGAAGTATCTTCATACATATTATTATGTAAGGGCTTGAGGGACGGGGGAAGATATGCATTAAAAATAAACAGAAAACAAGAAAAGATGGATTAGGAAATAATGTCTATTGAAATTCATCAAAGAAAATGATTGAAGAGAATCTATTTACATATTAGATAAGGTAAAAAGGGCATACGAGGACAAGGGTGGGACGAGGAGGACATGAATTAAAAATGAATGGGAAACAAAAAAAAGATGGAGTAAGAAATAATATGTGTGTATTGAAATGCATCAAAGAAAATGATTGCAGAGAATATTTTTACACTTTAAATAAAGTAAAAAAAGCGTAAATGAAATTTTAATGGATTTGGTAAGTTTTGTCATGTATTATCCTTCTATCTATTTGATATTTTTGGATTTGGTAAGTTTTGTCATGTATTATCCTTCTATCTATTTGATATTTTTGTTTTTAATCTTAAGTGTGTAATCTTATTTTTATTTTTAATGCTTATTTGATATGTAATCTTATTTTTATTAAACACACTTATTTTTATTTTTAATATTTATTTGATGTGTGTAATCTTATTTTTATTTTTAATGCTTATTTGATATGATATAGTTAATTTCATTAAAAGGAATGGGGTAGTTAAATTATCATTAAAACATATGTATATTAATATATATAATTTTGTACTTATAATTTTTTATTTTTTGTTCTATTTATAATGATTAATAAAAAAAAAAAAACTATAAAAATTAAAATTTTAAAGTATAGAAGAAAAAAACAACACATTAAAGTGAAAATGATAGAGTTTTTTGAAATTTCTTATGTAATCCTAGATGCAATAAAATTTGTCTAGGTAATTATTCAATTTTTAATTGATGAATATATGTTTTTTAAACATCAAATTATATATATATATATATATATATATATATATATATATATAATTTAAAAAAAATAAAAAATGTTTGATATTTTTTATTAAATTTGTAAGTTTTATAGATTGAGTTGCAACAAAAATATATCAATAGAATTAAAAAAAAAATACTCTTACAATGGTATTGATGAAAATGATATCAATATAATTTTTAAAAAAAAAAAAACTCTTACAATGGTATTGATGAAAATGATGGTGATGAAGATTATGATCATGATGATGAAGAGAGTAATAATTTAGAGTAATAATTTAGATTATATTTTTTTAAACATTTATTTTTATAGATTTTATAAAATGATTTATTTCATATTTATTAAAGATTTATAAAGATCATTTGATTGTTATACGCTTTATTTTTAAATGTAATATGTATTACAAATATCATTTATGAGTTACTTTATATACATTACTTTAAAATATTATACTAATTCTAAATAGATAGTAGATTATTAAAATTGTCATCAGTCATCATTGCCCATTCTGATCATTCTCATCTGTAAATGAAAATATAATTAGCAACAGATCTATTATTTAATTGATAAAAAAAAACTATTTAATATTTAAAAAACAAGTACTCAAATAAAATGCAACAATAAATACACTATATATTTTTTGTTTTGAATGTTTTACTCAATTGTGTCACATAATAGTTGACACAATAAAACCTGGCCCATATTACCTGACGCATGTCCTGTGAAAATAGTTCACGAAAAAAATTATTGCTCATCAAATTTAAAAATAGAGGTAAAAGACAAATCAAAGTTTTTGATCTCAAACACACAAATTCAATGGCATAATGCAAACATGTTTGACACTAAGACGGTCACCTTAAATTTTCACTAAATCTACATTCAAAAACAACACCAAACCCCTGATGCAATTTGTGGGCTTACGACAAGCAAAATCATTCGGGGAAAAACAAAAGTCCCACATCGGAAAGTTATTTCAATTTTATGTGTTAATTTTGATCAATTCTCTCACAACAGGTGTCCCAAATACATTAAAATCCACAAGTGTGGAACACCAAAACTAGTTCCCTGTCTTGTTTCTCAAATGCATCAACATGATTTAATAGTTACACCTTAGCATAACATAACAAGGGCATCTGGTGCCAAGTTCCTGTGGGAAGGAAGCTACTTATGTCAAAGATTGGGAGTGTAAAGTATAGACTTGGTAATTATGGATGGGTACATGAATATTGCTAAAATTTAAACAGCCAGTTGGAAAAATTATTTTTTGCAACATTTGAAGCTTGTATTTGAAGCCTGAGACTCAGAGAATGATCAGAATCCTTTGAATTAGGAGATCAATGATGCTTGGATACAAAAGACCAGCCTTGATTGTCCTGAACCCTTGGGTAAACTGCATATACAGCATGACAGGCCTCAAAAGCAAGCTTGCCTTCATTCTTCCGAGGTGGTTCCGCTGGAGAAATTACCCAAAAGCCAGCATTTGCCGGCCTTGATTGTCCTGAACCCTTGGGTAAACTGCATATACAGCATGACAGGCCTCAAAAGCAAGCTTGCCTTCATTCTTCCGAGGTGGTTCCGCTGGAGAAATTACCCAAAAGCCAGCATTGTGAACAAAGCATATTATAAACGATTCAGAATAAAGATTAGAAAAGAATTACGGTCAAGCTTGAATACAAAGCTCACACAGAGATAGAAAAAAGCGGCAGACACCAAACACTTGTAAACAACAATCTGACTGTTAAAGATTGAGGGGGTTTATCTTGTCGTGATCATCTAGAAATAGGACTGATATCATGCTTGCCATGGTAATGGAATAAGAGGGATTCAGGGCTCCGTATCCAAGGCTGCCAATGAACCCCCAATGCATCATTCTTCCATTCCGATCAAGGTCCCGGCTGCTTGTTTTGAAAATCTGTTGAGAGGTACTGTTTTCAACTGTCTGTGTCTGTGTCTCTGTCTTGACCATCTGCTGCTGTAATTGAACGAGAGCTGCGTACTTGCCGTTTGACCTTTGGATCAGATCGTGGTGTCCACCTGACACAACCACACAAGAATACAAGAATAGGCATATCAAAGAATACAAGAATTCAGTCAAAATGCAATTTACACACAATCGGAAGAATACCTGTGTGTCATATCGCTGTGGTAGTTGACTGATAAAGTTGTGGGCATTAGCAGCCATTGCAGCACTGATGATTTCATCCGCCATTTGGCTGTGCAGCCATTTCAGTCGCAGGCGTTGGATATTTCTAATAGTAAAATTGTTGTGGATTTTCCTGATCCGCTGGCACCAACCAGAGCCGTCTCGCCAGAGAGCTTTTGCAATACATTTATTATTTCCTCTGCTATGGAAAAACCACCTGCAAGATCAAATATTGGCCAACAAACTCAGAAGAATAAACAACCTGAAAGATCAAACATTATTGTACTTGCTCTCCCTGCATTTCGATGCAAGAAAAATTGAGCTAGCATCAAAGAAAATGCTTAAATGAACAAAGAAAAGACTTGAGATTCCAGATGATGGGTTTTGAGACTAGAAGCACAGAATTGTTCATTATTTGACACTTGAATCAAAGAATTTTCTTTTTTTGACACTTGAAGCAGAGAATTCCCGTTTTTTGACACTTGAAGCAGAGAATTGACGTTTTTTGACACTTGAAGCAGAGAATTTTGAAAATCCATATCAAATTAGGACGGCATAACATATTGGCTTCGTGGGAAACCTAAGGGAACCAAAATACGGTTTCCAGACATGATATTGAGTGCAAAAGTAACTGGACAAAAGGAAGACTAGTTAGTGATCAGCCTGCAATAAATTATAAGGACGTCTGATACTAATTTAGTTTCATCAATTAATCAGAGGCCTTGGTCAAACCAGTTGGTAGACAAAGCTCCTCCGAAGGATTTTTGGCTATCAAGTAACTCGAAAATGGGAACGGATGCTTCAAACAATCTAACTTCTACGTTGTTCTGGAGAGCCTGAGAAAAAGCAAATGCACAGCTGTTGAGAAAAAGCAAATGCACAGCTGTTGAGTAGGCGCAATTTCAAACACAGCTGCCTGCAGGCACCGCCCGTTGCAGGTGCACCGCCACCCCATCCAAAGAAAAAACATAGTCATTATCACACTTATCATAAGTTATCACGACTGCTCGAAAATGGGGTTCGGACAGCATATTAATTATCTTGGGCTATGCGAATCCGTCCATAACATCCGTTTTCCTGAGCAGATGAAAAATTGACAGACAATATTATTTTATAGTATTTGTTAAACATCTTATACATTACCTTAGCTAAAGGCTCACATAATGGAAACATGGAAATTAACAATATTTGATTGGCTTAAACATCGTGCACTAATCACGGGTTAAGGGAAGTTGAAGAGTAGTCCCCCTCGGGGATTAATAATTAGTTGTAAGACTCAATATATACATTTAAACAAATTATAAGTATAGAAAATGAAGAAATTATGATTGTTTATTTATTTTATCATGTGTTTTGATCTTTTAATTAAAATGTATTTCTTAAGATTTGGGAATGTATCAAATATTACTATATTGAATATAAAAGATCATGATCATCATCATTATTATTAATAAAACAATTAAATGATATTTATAAAAAAATTGAATTAATAGTTAAGCATTTTACTATTTGTAAGTTATTTTATTTTTATTTTGTTTAAATATTTAATTTTTTTCTTAAATTTAAAATTTTTAAGGATTGAGTTGTAATGTTTTTAATAAAGATTATGGTGACTGTAACAATGATGGTAACTATGCTGATGAAAATAACATTGATTATGTTAATGATGATGTGGAAGAAGATGATAATTTAGACTAGAAACTTTAAAATGGAAAATGCAATCATGATCATATCTGTTATGACCATAGTTAATCTTTAGTGTCCATTTATAACTTTCTATGTTATAATTTGCATTAAAATTTATTAGTGAAATATTTGGTACTTTGTTCCAAATCAAAATTTTAAAACAATATAGAAAACCAAAAGTCTCTCCTATAATATGAGAAGAGGTACCCATTATTGAAACTAGTAAAAACTAATCTAAAGTATGTATAGTGTTTACAAGTTGAAAATGTGGTTTCGTAGTAATAATATTCAATTGAAATAAAATGAAAGGAGGGAAGGTGAAGAGTCACATAAGAATGAACAAACATATATTTCATTTATTTGCATAACGAAATAAACAAAAATAATAATTTAATCTATGATATTAGATGTAATTCATACTTGGAAAAATGAGAAATGTATCAACATAAGAAAACACATAACCATTAAGGAAATGACTGGACACAAAGTTAAGGTAATTACTCATTTTTAGACAAAGAATAAATACAAAGTTTCCTTCTTATTCCTTGTTATTTTTTCAAATTATGAACATCAAAAATCCCATTTTACAATAGCCATTTATTCTATTTATAATAAAGGGAATGGGTTGACCCTTCACATTCCAAAATGAATTTTTACATTCTAATTTTCGTCCTATTCTACCCCTTAAAATTTTTCAATTTTATAAAAAGTAAAAAAAAAGATTTTTCGAAATAGAAGTTAGACAAAAATAGAAAATAAAAATTGTAGACTTCATTAAGGATTTTTATGTAGGCTAGAAGTAGTTGTAGATGGATTGGTGTTAGTTGAATCTTTTTTGACTCGTTCTTTGTCTCGTGTAACTTTTAATATCAAAAATATTTTAACTAGCTCAAGGGATTCATTGCTTTTTGGAACTAACACATGATGACAACTTATGAATCATATTTGAGAAATGAATGTCAGGTTGCAAGGAAATTTAGATAATTATTCTAATTGAGTGTTCAACTCTTTTAGTGAAATATGAATTTCACTGAGGGTCATCATTGAAGCTTTGTTAAATTTCCCCTCATTAAGAAGATCTTCTTGACTAAATTCTGAATTTGGCATTTCAATTCATCTACCATATGTGTATTATATGGATTATCGGCAATGAATTTCATTTAAATTGGTGGAGATCAGCTTGAGCTTCTCTTTACCCATGTCTCTATTTTATTTCATCTTCTCAATGGCTCTAGTCAAGATCTTCATTTTTAAAATTATACATTCTCCTAAATTGTAGGAAGTATCATATTATTCTTTCTCAAATATCCCTCCATCCACCATCACTTTAGACTTGATCAGAATCATTTCCTTTATGTCCATGACTATCTCTTCCCACACTTTCAAATCATTATTTTTGGAGCTATCACATGAAGATAAAATGTGAACCATCTCTGAGAAATGAATGTCAGGGTGCAAGAAAATTTAAAAAACCAATCTAGATGAGTGTTCAACTCTTCCATTGAAATATGAATTTCATGGAGGGTTGTCATTGAATCTTTGTAAAATATCCCCGCATTGAGAAGATCTTCCTTGATTACTTTCTAAAGTTGGGATTTTAATTCATATACCATATGTGAGTAGTCCCATATTATTTATACAAGTTGAAATGAATTTCATCTAAATTGGTGGAGATTAGACCAAACGTATCTTCACCCATGTCTCTATTTTCTTTTAATTTCTTAATGGCTCTAGTCAAGATCTCCATTTTTTGAAGTATACATCTTGCCCATTTGTAAGAAGTGTCATATTTTTATTTATCAAATATCTTTCCATCCACCATAATTTTAGCCTCTATTAGAATCATCTCCTTTATGTCCCCTATTATCTCTTCCCACACTTTCAAATCAACAGTGTATGAGATTTGACCCGGATGTAGATGTCCTACACTTCTTGATCAATGAGGTCATAGTTTTTCATGACTTCTTTGATATAGTTCATTCCATTTAAAATAAATTAATCTATACATGGTTATAGAGTTTTTCCATAGGTGTTATGTTTGATAATTATATCAATATCCTCCTTGCTTATTCTTGGAAGTTGTGTTAGAGTATCAACCTATGGAGTCTTAGGGGTTTCAATGGGTTGAGTAGATAGTTGACTTAGATTTATAATTGTTTTATCTATCCTTTGAGTTGTTCTTCATTCAATTGGTCTTATTATGACCTCATGTTTATTATTTTAGTGGTTTCTCAGAGATTATGAACATTTTTTTTATTTGAGTGTTATCCTATTGAGAGTATAGTCACCCATTATCATTTCCTCTATGTATTTTTTAATGTTAGGTTCAAAAATATCCAAAAACTATGCACCTAAAAATTTATATATTAATATAGAGGTGGTTTTTGCTTTATTTAATGCATGACCTTCAAGAGGTTAGCTACCACATCAAAATTTAGCATTCTGCTTCAACTATTCTTTGCCTTTTCTACAACATTAGTTGTAGCCATTGAAATGAAAAGTCACTGAAGGTGACCGCCTGGGTATCAAACAAAGATGGAATGGGTTGATTTGGAGGAGGAGGTATATGTGGAGATCCAAATGGAGAATGTGGTTTCTCCTCTTTAGTTATTTTATACTATGTTTCTCCCTGGGATGAGGCTAAGTATTATTGTGTGGCATTCAGGATCAGCAAGTGAAGATCACCAAGGACTTAAATTTCACCTCATTGAGAAGATCTTCCTTGACTAATTTATAAATTTTAGTTTTCAATTCGTCTACCACATGTGAGTATTCCCATCTTATTTTTACAAGAAAAAATGAATTTCATCTAAATTGGTGGAAATTAGATTGAGTTTCTCTTCACCCATGTCTATATTTTCTTTCAGCCTCTCAATAGATCTAGTAAAGATCTCCATTTTTTGAAGTACACATTTTGCCCATTTCTAAGAAGCATCATATTTTATTTATCAAATGTCCCTTTATCCACCATCACTTTATCCTTGATCAGAATCATCTCCTTTATGCCCCATATTATCTCTTTCCACACTTTCAAATTATTAGTGTGAGATTTGACCTAGATGCAGATGCCTTGCACTTATTGATCAATGAGGCCATACATTTTCATGACTTATTTAATTTAGTTCATTACATTTAAAATAAATTCATGTACCCATTATTAAAGAGTTTTGAAATAGGTTTTATGCTTTCTAATTTTATCAATAGCCTCCTTACTCATTCATAGCAGTTGTGTTGGAGTGTCAACCTATAGAGTTATAGGGGTTTCAATGAGGTTGATCAGATAGTTGACATAGCTTGCCAATTATTTGATCTATCTTTTCAGTTGTTCTTGAGTCAACTCATCCTATTCTTACCTCATAATTATTATTTTAGTCATTTCTCAGATATTGTAAACATCACTTTCCTGTGTTACTTCTCTGAGTGTTATCCTATTGAGAGTATAATCAACCATTATCATTTCCTCTATGTATTTTTCAACATTAGGTTAAAAAATATCCATAAATTGTGCAACCAAAGAATCATATACCAATCTAGAGGTGGTCCTTGCTTTACTTGATGCAGGGGTCTTTAAGAGGTCAACTACCACATCAAAATCCATCATTTTTACTTCAAGTATTCTTTTCCTTTTCTACAACATTGATTATACCCATTGTAATGAAAGGTCACTGAAGGTGACCACTTGGGTATCAAATAGAGAGGGAATAGGGTAATTTAGAGGAGGAGGTGTCTATGGAGATCTAGATTGAGAATATGGTTTCTCCTTTTTGGTTATTTTTTTGTTTTACTACTCCCTGGGATGAGGCCAACTATTATTGTGTTGTATTTAGGATGTAAAAGTTAAGATCACTAAGTAATTTAGTTGAAGACCACATCTTTGAAATTTTTTTAGATGGATTCTCTTTCCCCACTACATTAATTTCCTCACATTGCCTTCTCAAGTGTCTTGTGGGATCAAGGTCTTCATCTGCACCATCATCATAACTAGATGAACTAAATGTCTCAATCACTACATTGACATTAATTTTTTTAAGAAGTGGATGGGGAATATTTATATTAAAGAGATAGAGCCTTTCCTCTTATTTTACTTCTTATGGCTACTCTAATCACATTATTATCCATCCATTTATTTATTTGAGTCTAGACTCTTTGTTTCCTCCATTGTAGGTCAGTTGATTCTCTAATTGAGCAATTAATATTTGGAAGCAATGAAAATAAATTTGTATTTGTGTATTCCAAATAAATATAATTTGTCTTATCATTTATCATTAATTTTAATACCCACTTATTTGTGGATTCACTTATATGATAATGAGTCATTTGACTCTAGTATCTTGAAACTAATTCAAACCCATCTTCAAAATCAAACCAATAGCCCTCTAGGCGAGGCTTATACTCATAAGCAGGTCCTATGCCAATAGTGTGATTCACATCTCCTTTAGTGTCCATGGATTCTCTACTAGCATATCTTCAGAGGATGAATTAAGAAATATCCAACTCTATGTCATGTGCATTAACTTGTGGATTTCAATTGAAATGCCTCAATGCAATGGGAAATGAAACACCCAACACATGTTTTTCTCTGCACCATTTATGAATAGTTGATAGTTGCCAACATACCTCTATGAGGATGCTAATATTACTTTCTAGCCTTGAGAGTCTTAATGAATGTCTTTCATAACCACCAAACTACATATATATGATCTTTTAGAATTGGATGTAATAACTACCATATTGGTTGATTGATTTGGTTATTTTAGCTAAAATCCTCATTCCCTAATCTTCTTCCAAGGAATGCGCTACTTTCATTTTGAATGCATCATTTAATCTAGTTTAGTGTTTTTTCTTTATTTTAATGTGATCTAAGGGAAACCTTTAAATACCTTTGTTACCTATGTGATAGACCCATGTTTGGAAAGCCCTGGGCATACCATCTAGGAGGCTAGTGAATATACTAAATCTGATGTCATGAAAAACTACCTAAATTTCTCTACATTTAGTAATTGATCATGTAAGGAATCACTTATTGGTTCAACCTAGTATATGAATTGATTTATATGGTAAATGACTTGCATTGGGAGAAACATCCAATGGTGGAAGGGCCTTGTGTCTTTGTTACCTAATACCTAGTTCAATAGGGTGACCATATTTGAGAGTTATTCTTTGAAATCTACTCTAAATAAGGTCTTATTGAACTTAAAAGGCATCTCTCTCTTTTGATTCAACTAAGACTTATTGATAACTTTTAAGCATTTAGTGGGATCATTATCCTGATGTGTCTCTCCATGCTTGATATTGATATTGACCAACTCATCATAAAGTGGGATCCTCATTGTCATGCTCCTTGTAACCCCATCCATTTTTCTATGAGGTGTCATATTTTGATATGATTTCTATTATTTGGAGACTTTAGTATTTGGCACAGGCAAGTACTAGGTTTGAATACTACACTAAAGTGGGGAAATAGATGCTTGTGGTAAGATGTTTTCTATGAAGTGTTCAACCAGTAATGTTAGGCTTTTATAATTTAATCTCTTTTGAAAGTAATCTAGATATATGTTCTCAATATGAGAATCAGAGAATTTTAAGATATCATAGTCAATAACCAATAGTGGTTCATATCTCATGTACTTTTACTTCATTTTATAGGCTTCTAGGATTACAAATGCTACCTAACGAGTAAGGTCAATAATATCTAATAAATCTAAAGGTAAGAAATGTTGAATAAATTGAAAGAAATGCAAGTAGTGGACATATGCCACTTTGAGAATGTAGGGAAGAACTATCAAAATAGGATTTTGGAGGAGGGTCTGATATCGATTTAGATATTTTAAACTTATAGAGTTTCTAGGAAACATTTAGTAGAGATTTTGCTAAAGAAGAGGTAGGGGAAGAGTAAAATCACATTCCTCATAGTTGAAATGACCAAATGAGAGGGATGCAGGGAATAAAAATCAACTTTTAAAATTTTTACAAGGAGAAACACATCATACTTTTACCCACGTGCAGTAGATGAGGATGGTATCGCCATCCACCATTTCCCTATGAGATGCATGAATGTAGAGACATGAATACTTTCATAGTAGATGTCATTACATCACTGTGTTTATGGAGGATAGTGGGTCCATCTATTGCATCCATTTGTGATGCAAATTTATGGACATGCGACTACCTTTTTAGTTTGTGTCTCCATGTCACTATGTCTATGTAGGATGGGTCGGTTGGTCATGTCCCTCACAGATGCAAGGGCTTGGTTGATATAAAAATATTATAATTTTAAAATGTTTTTTAAAATTTTAACTTTGACATTTTGAACCAAAAAATATTATCTTTGTTCTAACTAAAAAATAAAATTTGACATGATAATTATAGTGAATAACAACTAGCTCAAGCTGGGGATGTGACTTTATAGGGAAACCTAAATAGGAATTATAGGATCTCAGGGTTTCATAGGCTAATGCCTTATCCATTGGGAAAGAAAGTTAGGAGGAAATAAAAAAATAAGAAAACATACAATTGAAAGGGAAATACACAGAACTAAAAGGGAAATAGTAGGTGACAACCTACCATCAATATTTATAAAAAAAATCATATATTACCTACTATATAAGATTAGGAGGTGAGTTACATCTATGTATGATATATAATACATGTTTTCACCATAGAAATGTTGAACCTTGCATGATCCCATCCATAGGGGCATATTTCTCATGAATTCCTCTTGGCTCTCTCCTTTTGTCCTAGAGCATGACCATATCACCAATTTGTAAATTGTGTTATCAAGGTTTCTGATAGAATAATTCTTTGAAATTTTCTTGATGAGCTACAATTATATAAACTACCATCAATCACTCTTCTTCTATATTTTTTAGGTACATAACTCTTTTCTACAATGAGTATTTTAACTATTCATCTTCACTAACTTAAAAAATCTTTAAAGCAGTAAAATCCAAGGAAATAGGGATCATAGAATCCCTCCCATATAGCAGATGAAATGGAGAAATTTTTATTTCTCTCTTAGGCATGATTCAATTAGTACATAATGTGTCATATAGTTTCTTATGCCAATTCCTTTGATTTTCATCAACCAACTTGTGGATGATAGTAATTATGTTCTTGTTACTAGATTTCATCTTGCCATTACCCTGAGGGTAGTAATATGAAGAATGTACCATAGAGATGCCATATCTATAGCATAAATGGATTAGACTAGTAGAGGAGAAGTTATAAGTGTTATCCATCATTATATTTTGAGTAACACCAAATATGGCCAAAATATTTTCCTTTATGAAGTTGCACACAACTTCATAAGTTGTAAACCTTATTGGGATGGCTTTTATCAACTTTGCGATGTAGTCAGTGGCTGTCAGTACATGAATGTGTCCAGAACTAGAATGATGATTCAAATTCCCAATGAAGTGTAGTCCCTATTATTTAAAAATTTATTTGATGACCACAGTTTTGAGAGGCAATGATGGTAGTCTATGTTTGCCAAACAAATATTGAAAAGCTTCACATTTGGAAACCCATTATTGTGCATCATTGAATAACATGGGCTAATAGTAATGATCTTACAATATTTTGAATATCATGACTAAAAAATGAGAAATGTGCATTCTCATAAAATTATTCCAATATATTATTGTATTGTTATTTGTTTACACATCCCAAGAAGGTGCCATCCAAAGATTTATTGAACAAGGTATTATCATAAATCACATATTAGGTTGCTTTCATCTTGAGAGTACATCTCTTCTTAGGGTTAAAATGAGCCAAACATTCTCCTTATGAGAGGAAGAATGTTATATTGTAATACTTCTTCAAGGGAATCAAATAAGACCACCAATGGTAACACTTTTTTCTCTTATTTTTGAGAATTAATACCTTCAAATAATAATTGACATAGGCCTTATCCTCTTACCGGCTTTATATATTTGACATCTAAGTCATACTTTTGTAATTTATCAATCAAGTTACCCCTTATTATCCAAACTCTTGTTGAGTAAGGATTGATTTCACTATTGAATCTAGGACCATGATACGGTATCAGAATTCAAGAGATAAAACTTGAAATGTTTCACCACTTTCACCATAACATATGCATGTTTATCCATCAACAAAAAAATGAGATCATGATATTTAAACCCATAAATCATAAAGGTAAAGGGATATTCAAACCCTTATTAATTTTTATACACCAAGATAATATATAGGTTATATTCATAGGAGTAGTAGTAAAAATTAAGTCTTTCTAGAAATATGTATAAGTTAAAACTACACCTTAAAAATTGCTTATTTGATCTCATTGAATGATTTATTTACATCATCATTCCATTTAAAGGAGTTATTCCCACTCATCATTTGCATAATGTTCTTATAAGGTTATCAAAGTTTAGAAAAAATCTTTTGAGAAAATTGACCTTATCGAAGAATAAGTGAGTGCCAAGTTTTTTGGTTAGTAGGAATAAATTTTGGATGGATTTTACTCTTTTTGGATCAATCTTGTTAAATTTTTTAGAAACCATGTGACCCAAGAGCATGAATTCTATTATTAAAAAGATAGATTTCTTGGGGTTTAGAGATATATCATGAGAATGACATGTTTCAAAAACCTTTCTTAGGTATTCAAAATGGTCTTCTCTTTTATTTGAGAAGACTGTGAGGTCATCCAGATATATCATTAAGATTTTTTTCCATGTCATTGAATTCCAAGTCCATCACCCTTTGAAAATTTTCCCTTGAATTAATGAGGACAAAAAGAATTCTTTTTTACATTAAAGTTCCATATGGGGTAGTAAAGGCTATGTTGAAATGATCTTCCATAGCTACTTTGACTTGGTTATATCCAAAGAAGCCATCTAACATAGACATCATTTAAGATCTTATGATGGCCTATAGGATCCATGATTTGTAGGGGATAGTTATCATTGATAGAATCTTGATCAATATTGTGAAAATCCACACATATACTAACTTACCCATTATTATTGTGAATGGACACTATGTTGGCCACCCAAGTTGAATTTTATATAGGGAAGATAATCTTAGCATCTAACATTTTTTGATCTCTTCATAGATAGTGAAAGAAATTTTTGGATTATAATGCCTCAACTTTTGCTTGAATGTAATAAAATAAAGTTTCAATAGAACACTATGTCTCATGATTTTTAGTTTAAAAGACTTTAGGTATGCATAGCACCAAGTGAATACATCTTTATATAGTTTAAGTAGAGTAATGAACCTTATACACTCTTATTTAGAACAAAATATCCTGATATATACATACCTCATCTCTTCCTCTATGATAATATTTACCTTCTCATATTCAGGGGATCCTCAAGGATTTACTTGAATCTTCTGCTTGATATACTTGTCGTGCTTGTCAAACATATCTTCCAAATAAACTAGGCCTATTGGAATTTTGTTTCCTTTTAGTTGGATGATGTTGTCTTTGAGTTGATTTTATTCTATGTCAAGTTCTTGTGAAGTTCATTTCTCTTTGTCTTGTGAGGTAAAATTCTCACTATATGTAGTGGGGATTTCATCAAAAAATAGATTTATGAAATTATCTTTCTATTCTAGGAAAGTGATGATTTGTTGATCATTGTTGAATACTTGTCAATGCTCAACATTATTTGGCACATTGGGGTGATATAACATTTAAATGACATACCGATCACTATCTATTTATGGTAGATGAATAATTAAAGTAGACACAACTATTGTGTTAGGTTTGGAATTTTCTACTCTAGGGACTAAATTTATAGAAAAAGATTAAAAGGTATCAATAAAGTCTCAAACCCTATTTTTGTAATTTTTGAGTATGCCATTTTTTACTTGATATTAAACTTGTAGCTTCTTAATGATCAATTTTGTATCACCTTGTACTTTGATATTTTATATGCCCATTTATTTTACTACCTATAATCCTAGAAGTAATGATTCATATTCAACAATATTGTTTGTGCATTCAAACTAATGTTTGTATGAGAAAGGAAAAGATTCCATTTGTGAAGTCAAAAAGATGCGACGAATTGAACTATTTGTCAATTAAATTATATAATATTTTAGAGTCTAGATATGATTAGGGTCACCATATACTAACTTAGGAAGTTGGATATATTTTTCAAACATCATAATGTAAATGCCAGAACCTATTTCTTCATATAAGATTCCTACCATAGAATCATTTGATTTTTGCACTAGGAGTTTAGATTTTGGTTCTATAAGTAACCTTGAATTAATATCCCTATATTGGAATGACTGAATAAGTCCAATCTAGTATTATTTATCCTTTGATATCCATAAAAAAATATTTGATCAAAAGTATCCCATAGCTAGATGTAATGTCAGCTACTAGTATGGTCATTTTCATTCTCTTTTGGGGAAAGGTAGCTAGGGAAACCTATCCATATTTTATCTACATAACTAATGTAACTTGTTTGGCCTCTATGTCAAATTAATGTACAAATATTTTAGATCAAGTAAATGCCAAGGCATGTTCAACTTTGGATGACATGACATTGTCTGAGGCTCCTGAATCAATTATACAATTGTTTAATCTATAGCCACCTATAAAAAGAGATGCATATAAAGGCTTGGTCTTTCATTACTTGGTGTAGTGATAGCTATGTTATTATAAAATTAAAAATCAACCATCCTTATATGATCTCCTTCATGAGGTGTGTTATAGTTTCCTCCTTTGATAAAATTGACCACTCTATCCAGTTGTTTATGATTGTTCGTAAGATATTTAGTTTGAAGAATCTAAACTTTAATTTTTTTCATGTGATCTATTATGTCAAATTAATAATTATCAGCTTCTTCATTGATAATCACATGATGGGAATTCAAATTCCCAGACCTTTTAGACTATATATCCTTTGATAAATTTAGCAAATGGGTACATTGGGAACAAATTTGGCCATAGTTATAGCCTTAGGAGTCTCTTTTGCCTCTTGATTATTAGGTTATTTATTCTTTTCAGAAGTTCCCATCCTTTTAATTTGAGCTCAAGTGAATACTGCATATGAGTGGATATTTATATCCTCACCACTTAATTCATAATCATTTCATTTGGGTTCATATTTGAAATAACCCATAATGGAGTTACCATCAGGTTCCTAAATTTCAAGATCAGAGGTTCCCAAAATGCCTTCTTTAGGTGGTTCTTCAATAGTATAGATTTATAGCATTATGGCCATTTCATGATAGTTACAACCATTGTGAACATTGGTGGCATGAAAAATACTCAAGTAATGAATGAAAATAGGTTTTTGTTCAATAATAAGTGGATGAGTTAAATGAGGTAATCCAAGATAAACATTTCCATGATATAAAACAAAAGGCCTTCTAGGTATATATTTTTATGGAGGATTTGGTGATTTAGGAATTTATTTCTTCAAAAGCCAAGATATAATTTTCCAATTTTTGAATCAAAGGATTTGATGAATTATGCTCTTGACTTTTGAAGACATATTTATTCATCTAACTAGACATTATCATTTCATCCTCAATCTTGGTCTCATGCGTTTGTGTATATTCCAATGTTACAGGGTGATTCATTTGTAGGAAAAAGATCATCTCAAGTACTTGTGCATTTACAAAGAAATATTTTTCATTTTATACTATGGTCATTGTAGTCACTAAGTCTTTGTGCACTATTTTGTTGAAACAAGCTATGCAATCTCTCATAGGTTCATGAAAGTCTTTATTTATTTGATACAATTATGCCAAAATAGAACGTTCATCTTTAGTAGTTTTAAAATTTTTCTCAAATTTATCTCTAATTGTTTGTCAATCTGGAATGTAAAAAGGAGGTAAGTGATGAAACCATTTTGTGGATCCTTCTACCAATGTTTCCAAAAAAACCTAGATAACACATCTTCATGTTTGACACATAGGATGCCACATCCAGAGAATAAATATTTTATGTGTTCATTGAAGTATTGTCTCCCATAAATGGTGAAATTTGGGAATTATTATTTGATCCTTTTGGAAACTTATGAAGTTGAGCACCTAAAGCCAACGGGCCTATACGAGCACCCCAAGGTACATAAAAAACCATGTTATGAAGGTTTATATATATATATATATATATATATATATATATATATATATATATATATATATATATATATATATATATATATATATATATATATATATATATATATATATATATATATATATATATATATAAGTGATAAAATTCTTCTCAAACACTATTCTTTATTTATTCATTCTAGCAAAAGTCTAAACTATATCAATTGTTCTTGAATATTAAAGAACACCTCATAAATTCCCTTTTTATTTATGGATCTTGTGTACCTTGTATCAACAAGGATACTGGAAAGTATCAAGGAATTATAATGAATATAATTTTGGCAACAAGTATGATGACCTTTTGAGCAAAATTGGCATGCTTTTATTCTTCATCTACCATGGTCACATCTATTTGAAATTGATAATTATTCACTTGTGGTCTTAGGAAAATTATCATAAATTAGAATAAATATTTGATTATGCAACTTTTATCTAATTGAGATTCGATTTTATAAATGGGTTACAATTTATAGGGATAGCCATGCAAATTAATACAACAAAAAAATTGTGGGTTGCGTGGAAAACATAGAATGTGTCCCATAGGGGATGCCAAAAATTGTTGGTGAAATATTTGGTACTTCATTCTAAATCAATATTCCACAATATCATAGGAGACAAAATTTATTTCCTCTATTATGAGGGGAGGTTCCCTTTATTGAAATCACTAGAAAATAAATTAAAGTATGTAAAATATTTACAAATTAAATTGGGGTGGGGGGTTCAGTAATAATATTTAACTAAAATAAAATGAAAAGAGGGAAGGTGAAGAGTCATGGATAAATGAGCAAACACATATTTCATTCCATTTCATGATGAAATAAACAAAATGAATAGTTTACTTTAGGATATCAGACATAATTCTTACTTGGAAAAATGAAAAATGTATCAACATAATAAAACACATACCCATTAAAGAAATAACTAGACACAAAGTTCAAGTTAAACCTCATTCTTGGAGAAATACTGAACACAAATTTTCCTTCTTCTTCCTCTTCAAGTTTCAAAATTATAGACATCAAAAATCCCATTTTACAATAGCCATTTATTGTGTTTATAAAAAAGGGAATGGGATGACTCTTCACTTTCAAAAATGACTTTTCACATTCAAAATTTCATCTTATTGTATTTCTTATAATTTTAAATTTTAAAAAAATAAAAGATTTGTATACTTTACTAAGGAGTTTTATATATAATAGAAGTAGTTACAGATGGGTTTGTACTAGTTGAATATTTTTTGACTTGTTATGTATTTCGTATAGCCTTGAATCTCTAGAACCTTTTAATTACTTTGAGGGATTCATTTACTTTTGTAACTACCACATGATGACAATGTGTGAACCATATCTAAGAAATGAATGTAAGGGTGAAAGGATCTTTAGACAAATCTTATATTTGAGTGTTTAAATCTTCTAGTGAACTATGAATTTGACTAAGGGTCATCATTGAAGCTTTGTTAAATTTCCCCTCATTAAGAAGATCTTTCTTAACTACTTTCTGAAGTTGGGCTTTCAATTTGTCTACTATATGCATAATATTTATGTCTTATTTGTATAATTGACAATAAATTTCATGTAAATTGGTGGAGATTAGCTTGAGCTTATCTTCACCCATGTATCTATTTCCTTTCAGCTTCTCAATGACTCTAGTCAATATCTTCATTTTTTGAAGTAAAAGTTCTACCCATTTGTAGGAAGTATCATATTCTTCTTTCTAAAATATCCCTCCATCCAATATCACTTTAGACTCAATAAAAATCATCTCTTTTATGTTCCTTATTATATCTTCCCACACTTTCAAATTAGTATTGTGAAATTTGACCTAATTGTGGATGTTTTGCACTTATTGATTAATGATGTCATAAATTTTCATGACTTATTTGATATAGTTCATTCCATTCAAGATTAAGTCATATAACCATGATTTTAGAGTTTTTCCATAGGTGTTATGTTTGTTAATTATAGCAATAATCTCTTTGATTATTCCTATCAATTGTGTTTGAGCATCATATTATGGAGCAATGGGGGTTTTAATAGGGTCAAGTATATATTTTACATAGCTTTCCAATTATTTGATCCATATTTTGGGTCATTATTGAGTCAATTCATCTTGATTTGACCTCTTAATTATTCTTTTAGTGGTTTCATCGACATTTTGAACATCACCTTCGCATGTTACTTTTGTGAATGTTATCCTTTTGAGAGTATAATCATCCACTATCATTTCCTCTATCTTTTTCAATGTTAGGTTCAAAATTCTACATAAAATATGCACCTAAAGAATCAAATACCAATCTTGAAGTGGTGTTTAATTTCTTTGATGTAGGGGTATTTAGGATATTAGAAACCACATAAAAATTTAGAATTTTTCTTCATCTATTATTTTCCTTTTCTACAACACTAGTTGTACCCAGTGAAATGAATGGTCACTAAAGGTGAACATCTAGGTATCAGTTAAAGATGGAGTGGGATAATTTAAAGGAGGAGGAGGTATATATGGAGATCTAGATGGAGGATGTGGATTCTCCTCTTCAATTTTTTTCTACTATGTTGCTCCTTGGGATGAGGCCAAGTAATATTGTGTTATTCAGGATGATCAAGTTAGGATCATGATGGAATTAATTTAAAGACCATGGCTTTACAAATTTCTTATCTTAATTTTTTTTCCCCACTGTAAGAATTTATTCAAATTGATTTCTTAATTATCTTTTGGGATCACAATCTTCATCTCCACCATGATCATAACTGAAGGAGTTATATGTCTCAATCACTAAATTGGCACTAATTATTTTAGGAGTAGATAGGCGAGATTGCTTTGAAATAAATGGGAGCCTTTCCTCTTCTTATACTTCCTATGGTTAATCTAGTGAATTTATTATCTATCCATTTATTTGTGTGAGTCCACACTCTTTGTGTCCTCTATTTTAGGTTGACTGGCTCTCTTATTAACCAATTAGTAGTTGGCAAGGATACAACTACAATTATATTTGTGCATTTTGAATCAATAAGATTAATCTTATTGTCTATCATTCCTTCTAGTACCAAGTCATCTATGAAATACCTTATTTGATCAAGATTCATTTGAATCTAGTCACTTCAGAATACTTCACACTCATCTACAAAATTAGACCAATAGTCCTCTAGGTGAATCTTATGACAATAAGCAAATCCAATGTTGACATTTTGTTTTATATATCTTTTGGTGTCTATAGATTCTGTACCATTATAGGTTCAAAGAGTGCACTCAGAGATATCCAACTCTATGACATATGTAGTAGCTATGGTTTTGTAAATGAAATGGCCTAATGCAATGGGAAATGAAACACCCAACATGTGGTTTTATCTGCAATGTTTATGAACAACTAATAGTTACTGACATAACTCTATGAGGATTATATTATTTTTTTCTAGCATTAAGAGTCTCAATGGATGTCCTTTGTAACTTCCAACTTTGATATACATGAAAATTTTGAATTGGATGTAGTAGCTACCATATTGGTTGACCAATTTGGTTGTTTCACCTAAATTACTCATTCCCTAATCTTATTCTAGTGACTTCATCACCCTCATTGTGAAATCATCATTGACTCAGGTGTAGTGTTTGTTACTTTTTTATAATGTGAGCTAAGGAAACACTCAAATACCTGCATTACCTATGTGATAGACCCATTTTTGGAAATCCCCAGGTATACCATCTAAGAGGATAATGAATATACTAGAGAG
This sequence comes from Torreya grandis, assembly GCA_037957365.1. Classification (NCBI taxonomy): domain Eukaryota; kingdom Viridiplantae; phylum Streptophyta; class Pinopsida; order Cupressales; family Taxaceae; genus Torreya; species Torreya grandis. The sequence goes on along the minus strand of JARHVA010000454.1, from coordinate 1,287,204 downwards.
GATGCCATGAAAAACTACCTCAAGGTTTGTACATTTAGTAGTTCATCATGCAAATAATCACTAATTAGTTCACCTTAATTTATGATTAGATTTGCAACAAATGATTTACACTTGGAAAAACATCCAATGGTGGAATGGCCTAGTGTCTTCATTTCCTACTACTCGGTTCAACAAGGTAACTAGATTTGAGAGTTATTCTTTGAAATCTCTCATGAATAGGGTCTTAGGGGCCTTAAAAGGCCTCTCTGTCTTCTACTTCAAGCAAGAGTTATTGATAGTGTTTAATCATTTAGTGGGATCTTTATCCCAATGTGTCTCTCAATTTGATATTGATACTAACCAACTCATCACGAAGGGGGATATTCATTGTAATGTTCATTATAATCCCATCTATTTTTTTCATGAGGGGTTCATATTTTGACCTAATTTATCTTGTTTTGGGATTGTAGTATTTGGCACATGTGAATACCAAGTCTGAACATTGCATTAAAGTGGATAAAGTAGATTCTTGTGGTAAGTCACTTTTTACAAGGTGTTTAACCAACAATGTCAAGATTTTAAAATTTAATATCATGTCAAAATACTCTAAATCTACATGCCCAATCTAAGAATGAGATATTTTTAGGATATCACATTCTAAAACCAATAATGGTTCATATCCCATGTATTTGTACTTCATGTTACTATATTTTAGGTTTGTAAATGCTACCTTGAAAGTAAGGGCAAGAATATCTAGTAGATACAGAGGTAATAAATATTGAATTGATTAGGATAAATGAAAAGAATTAGACATATGGCACCTTAACAATGTAGGGAATAAGTCTTGAAATAGGGTTTTGGAGGAGGGTCTAATAGTGATGAAGGGATGATAGTTCGTGCAAAGTTTCTAGGAAAATTTTGGTAGAGCTTCATTGTAGAGGAGGTAGGGGTAGAGAAAAATCATGTTCCTTAGAGTTGAAATGATCAAATGAGAGGGATGTAGGGACTAAATAGCCCCTTTTTAAAATGTCATGGGGGAACACACCATACTTACATGTGCAGACATTGAAGGAGGATGATAAGGCCATATGTCGTGTCCCTCTAAGACACGTGAACACAGACATAAAACTACCATCACAACCCACAATGAATCATTATTGTCTATAGAGGATGGTAGATCCATTCACGATGTCCCTCTAAGAGGTTTTAAAGTGGATTCATGACTACCTTCAAAATCCACATCATTATGTCACCATATTCATAAAGGATGGGATGACTAGTTGTGTCCCTAGTGGATGTGTAGGGACAACTTACAAAGAAATATATTATAAGTTAAAAATTTTTTATAAAATTTAACTTTTCCCTTTTGACCCACATAGGATTATTGTTTTCCTGACTAACAAATAGAATTTGACACAACAATTTTAGCAAACAACACTATTAAGGTTCTAATATTTGAATTTCTCTAACTTGAGATGAACAGTTCCCATGTGTTTAGAAGCTATAGGTAAATTTTCCCAATATTGTAATAGTTATCTACCTATGGTGAAAGGTGTTTTGTGCTTATCTTCTAGTTTGGACCTTTTATATTTATCATTAACACCCTTAGATAATTGGTAAGATATTTATTATTTAGATAATTTATTTGGGACTAATTTAAGTAGGTAAAATGGTTCAAATAAATATCCCCTATAACCTTATAATCTTACATTCTTGGTAGTATAAGTAATATCCCAATTATTTGAGTGATCTTTTGATTTATTTATAAAAATTAGACATAAGTTTTACATTGATAACCTTATAAACTACATGGTGTAAAATGACTCCAATCCTTTATATAATTTCTAAATATATAAATATGGAGCATGTTGAAATCATCACATATCCTATTACCCTGTCCCCTTGGATACCATAGAATTTCCCTTGAAGAAATGACTGCAACATAAACTGCCTCTAATAAATAAGACAATATATAGAAGTTTCCATGCAACCTATTTTGGGGTAGCCTTTGTTGGTTTAAATTAAAATTAATAACTTCCCCAATTGCAGGGATCTTGTTTTCATCCAATATCATAGATAAAATGGGAACCCAGACTTCATTGACATGTGTAATAAAAGGGACACCATGGATTTTGTTTAAGATGGTCATTATAACCCTAACCGGGGGTATGAATTGTATAATTAGAAGGGACTTTTTTTTGAAAAGGTATTAGGTTTATTTTTCTAAGACTTCAATGTGTATCTAACATCATTATATTTAAACCAATGTAAGACTGCTTGTTGGCTATAAACAATGTTTGATTTAGGGAATCTGTATTATTTCTCAAAACAAACACCAATTACATATGATTTGTTTCATAAGTTTTAAATAATATTTTTGTTTAATAAGTATTGATTCATTAATAGCACTTATATTATGATCACTAGAATAATAGTTTTATTCGTTAAGTTTGAATATTATTTTATTTTTATGTAATTTATTTGTAAATGTCATAAATGAATTGTAGGTATCATTTTTTAAATTCCCTAAATGAATTATTTTATAAATATTACAATTTAATATTAATTTATTTTATAATAATATAATAATAAATGCATTATATTTTTTTCATTTTTCATTACTGATGTGACTATCTCACATTAAAAATGATATAAAAAAAATTGATTGATATAAATTGATGCAAATATTGAGACAACAACTAATCCCATAAATGATTTCCAGATAAATTTTAATAAATACTAAAATAAAATTCTCATTATTTAACTTCAACATATAAATTCAATAAAATGATGCAAACTTGTCTAATGTTAAAAGCATCGCATTTAATTTCCATTAAATATACATCTAAAACCATTGTCAAACCCTTGAAGTAAGATTTGTTCTATAATCTATGTTGTAAATTTTAATTTTTTTAAATTAAATTATCTCAAAAATTGTTCCAATTTCACTAAAATCTAGTACTCTGAGAGGCCAAATCTAACGTTTTCTCTTGTTTCTCTAATCCATCCTCGTGACTTAATAGTTACACCATAGCATAATGTGATAACTATTTACAAGACCCTTAAATATATAACTTCAAATAAATAATAAGTAGAAGCACTGCATAAATTATGATTGTTTCTTTACCTCTATCGTGTGCCCTAACCTGATAATTAAAATGCAATCCTTGCAATTTGGGAATGTAATTGTATATATTATTATATTGAGTATAAAGATGACTTAAAATAATTTTAATTTAATTTAAAATTTTGATATTTAATGAGGATTTGACATGAACATTTAAATATGGGTATAGCTTTTAAAAAAAATTAAAATTGCACTTAGTAAAACCATTAAACAATTTTAATTATACATTATTTTTTATTAATAATAATTACTAATGTGTTCTAATGATACATTTTCTTGTATATATAATAAAAATCAAATAATACTAATAAAAAAATAAATTAATGATTAAACATTTTACTATGTGTATATTAATTTATCTTTATTTTGTTTAAAATTTTATAAAGATATTTCTTTAAAATTATTTACATGAAATGCCCATTTTCATTTTAATTTTTATTCATTATAAATTATTCAAATTAAAAATAATTTCAAAATAAAGATTATACAATGCGCTGAACTTTTTTAATAGATTTTTACATAATAAACACTTAATAAAAAATATTTTTAAGCTTAATATTTTTAGATAAATAATTCTTCATAATATATAAAACCTTTTATTTATTATAAATTAATAAAAAATTAAATATTATTTTATATATTTTTATAATTTATATATAATATTATTTTGGTTTACATATTAAATTGTAAATCAAAAATGATGGTCATATAATTTTTTAAATATTTTCTTCTTGTTAGATTTGACTCAACTTAATTCCATTTTGATGTGGTTTCGATTTCATTTTATCTCTCCAATGATGAGGAATGAGTGCTTCATCAAACTTTTGATGGATAAAGTGGGTTCTTTCATGAAAATTGATGTTACCCTTTGGAGCCTTAGTTCAATTCATGTCTATGCCTACATTCACCTTTTCAGTTCGTTCTCTTTTTTGGTTAAGCTGCTCTCCTTGCGTGGCTTGTGGACTCAACATATCAATAATAAGGCCTTCCCTTCCACTACTTCCATTGTCACCTCCTTGGTCATCACATCATTAAATGCCCCTCCAAGACTTGTTAGCATCATACGTGTGTCTAGAAAAGGAAAAAGGAGGAACTTGACCTGAATTTCAAGTGGCATAATCACGATAAGTTTTATCGCCCCCTTTCTCTCACTAGGTGGAGTTGACTGACGTTGTTGTGGGAGGTTTTGGGCATGCACCCCTTATCCTCCCACCCCTCCACCTACTTGTGGAGGATCCCCCTTCCCCGCCCCAGACCACCCCCTTTGCATAAGTCCCCTTAAAGAAAAATTTGACTCTCGAGTCGATTCCATCTCAAGAGATTTCTTCTTGGACTCCCCCTTCCAAGCCCTTTATGTGTCAGGGAGATGTTGGTGTCTCTTCAAAGAAGAAAGGTCATAGATCAGAGATAAAATTACTTAGGGCGGAAGTGCACTCTCTCATCAACAATGGCTCTTAGTGGACCCTAGAAGACCTTCTTTCTAGAAAAAGATGACAGGGAGTACTGACTTGTGGATAAGCCCTTTTGATAGTTAGTAGGGTTTGGATTGGTTATTGTTATTTTGCCTCCATTTTTTGAAATTTTTTGGTAATTCTCCATTACCTTTTTGCGTTTATGGATTTATTTGTGTTTTGACTAAAAATTGGTGGATCTTGTCCTCTCTTGCTTTCTTGGTAGGTGATGCCTTTTATATCTTTTTGTCTTTTATCTTTCTCTCTTCTTTCTATAAATAATGGGCCTATGATTGTACCCCATACAGATTCATAACTCCGATAAAAAAATAATTTACATTTAAAAAAAACAGAAAAAAACACCCAACCAACCATCTTTTAATTATTTTTCGTATTTCTTTATCTAATATAATAGATGTAATTGTTTATCATCAAAATCAAAATAACCAATGCACTTTTTGTTTTAAGGGATAAATTATTCAAAAAGATGAATATGTTGGTATCTCAATAATACCAAACACCAATGTAGAAATTTGATAGATTACCCTTATATTTGAATTGAGACATAACAAAACTCGGGGTTGATCCCTAATGTTTGCCAACCTACACATTCGGTACCAATGACTAAAGCAATTCAATCAAATCGCTTGGGATAGGCCAAACGTTGCTAAAAAATCAACGTTTATTAGTGAATGAATGTGAACGCATTTCTAATGAATTAGAATTAAAAAACGATAAAAATCAATGGTTTTGTGAAGATATAATTGCGGGTGAGAAGGAAAAGGACAACATAAATTTTGTTGAATTGGGTAGAGATGGCACTCATTTTTAAATTTAAAATTTAAAACAACATTTTTCATGCTTAAAATATATTAATGGTGAAGTGGTAAATTGAGAATCTATTATTAATGGTGAAGTGGTAAATTGAGAATCTATTTATATGATTTATTTATTTTGTGTGACCTTGTTAATTATAATTTATATAATAAACTAAAAAATATTCCAAAATGAAAATAATAGAGAGAAAATTTTAAAGTACATTCTACTATTACTGTTAATATATTTATACAAACATTAAGTCATTTGAGTTTAATTATAATTTTATAGAAATATATATTAAAATCATGTTCTTTTACATATTTTAAAATTATGTTCTATTTTTAAAGTATAAAACTTTGTCTTATTTTCAAAATTTATATCGATTTTTGAAAAATTTGCATCCTTCTTTATAACCTTAACAGTTCATACAAAAAATGACGTGACGATGAAAAGCTAGTGTAAATAAACAAACTATATTATCACTTTATTATCATCATACAACTAGACTATGCAAGCCTTAATAATTACATATAGCTTTTCATGTTATAATTAATAAATTGAGTAAGGAAATAAACGTTTCAACCTTCCCTAAAAGATTGAATTATTCTCTTAAACATTTTTATAATATATATTTTTAATAAATGAGTAGTTCATACTTTTCATTTTTGTTGTCTCATATATATATATATATATATACATACATACATATATATATATATATATATATATATATATATATATATATATATATATATATATATATATATATATATATATATATATATATATATAATTTTAATTACTATCATTTTGTTGCACTCATTGAGATACAAAGAGTATATAAGGTCGAGAAAAAGGGGAAAAAGGTACATGTGACCTAAAACACTATCAATGGTTCCTATACTAGAACTTCCAAAAACTAATTGTGATACCTCATTAATATATATTATAAAGGACTAAGAAATACATCTAAAACCCAATATTATAAGGTAGAAAGGAGAGAGAAAAAATCAAGAGATATTAGAGAAAATATCATTAAAATATAAAAAAATATATCTTTTTATTTTTATAAATAAAAATTTGACAAACATACAAACATATTAAAACAATACAATTTTATAATTAATAACTACCCTCAACTATAATTAATCATGTATATTAATTAAAAAATAAAAAACATGAGCATTTATTACTGAATGAACAAAACACAAACATTTATTATTGAATGAACAAAACACAAACATTTACTACTAAATGAATTTATTATATAGTTTATTTTAAATTGAATGAACAAAACACGAGCATTTACTACTGAATGAATGCATTTAATTGTTTATTTTAACAAAACCTATAAATATCAATAGTTATATGAAAGATATTATTGATAAGGAAAAGGAAATTATAATTTTGTGGGTAGATTTGGTAGACGTGGCACTCATTATATAGTATTGAGTGTTAAATTTTAATTTAAAAAAATGTTTATTATGTTAAATAAAGAAACACATTTGTATTATTGTTTTTAACAATGGTAAAGGTAAAGGGTGTTGACAAATCCCTCAAGAATATTGAAGAAATAAGAATAGACTATGAAGGTTTGAAAGGAATTGCCTCTTCTAGTGGTAAAGAAACAAATAGTATATAAAAACATAGATTTAACAAATTATTATTGTAACTAAGATAAAACATATTCCAACCAAAAAAAAAAAAAAAGATAGCATCAAAAATGTTTTTAAAGCCAAGATTTTTTGAAAGAGCCATTTCTCAAAAATTTAGTTGAAAGTCTTTCTTAATCAATTTTCTATTTGAGATACAAGAGACATATTTAATCGACCCATTTAATTTTTTACCTTTATTTTTCACTAACTTCCACCCATCCCCCTCCTTCAGATTTGGCAATATGGGGATGGATAGTTACAAAGAAACCATTAGAATTTGAAATAGTAAAGGATCTCTTATGCCTTATCCTAATAACAAGTTAAGAACTGATGTGACTTCTACACTTTTCTCCATGGGGATTTCCAAAATCACCTTCAGATTCCATTATATAGGATTTTGCACAACTATTTTTAGTTTTAATGGAGAATGAGCCTTTAACCCCTTCTTATCAGTTTCCTTAACTATGGTCTCCCCACTCGAAACATTTCCATAGGCATTTCCTGAATGATTTCTGGTTCATCTTCATCTAAATTAGGACATCCTTCCATAATTAAATTCTCTAAGTTTACATCTATCCACCCAATAATTCCTCTCTTATGTTTCATTCTAGGATAATCATTTACCAAATGTCACATGAGGACACATACGTAACATCTAAATGGTAAGCCCTCATAATCTATACGCTAAACCCATGTTCTATTCTTCACAACCAGCTCCACCTAAGCTAGGAATTCTTCAGAAAGATCGACATAAGTAAACAATTGGGCATAGGTGGAATGGTTATGTTCTCTTATTATCAAATCTATACACCAAAATTCTCCAAAATCAATACCAATAATTTAAAGACAACATTCCAAATTTGTAAGGGTAGACATGTTAGTCATATCCAAATTGGATTTATATTAAACATTTCAATTTGTGGGTTAAAACTGAAATGCCAGGGTTTGGACAAAATAATATGCTTATCCTAGTCCCAAGAGTGCTAAAGACCAAAGTCTTTATTTGTTACAAAATTAAAAAATAAGGAAAATACCTCTAACACAAGGTTGGATCTTGATTCTACCTTTAACTAGGTTTTTTCATTTATTGGTAATCTAGCCATGGAAATCTTGAAGGGAAGGCTAAAAAACTTTAAACTTGTAGATCATTCCGTATTCAATAAGTAACTCTTCCACTTCCACAATCACATCAAGTACTTTATTTTCAAAAGTGATAATACATTTAACTTTAATCAGGGATAAATACTTGACCATGACCATTTTTGATGCTGCATCTACATATGAAGGGTGAGGGAGAGGATATTGTACCCATACTATAAGCACCACCTCCATTAGCATAGGGTCACATCTTGCTGCATCGTGATGTTCCTTAGAAATCTTGAAAAGTAAACTACCAGATGTTGAATCCCTTGTTCATCCTGTCAGCACATCAGCTTTGTATGCTCCCATAACCAATGTTTGAGGAACTATTGGCCCTTTTCTTGGAGGAAGCTATGAGCCTACCTAATATAAAATGTCATAATCTAAAGTCATTGGTGAAGGCCTCTTTGTCAGCTTATTATAACCATTCACTAAAACTTAGAGAGGTTTGAAACACTTGTCTTGACTCATACATTACCTATTGAGCCTCCATGGGGAGCATATGTTTCCTCCATGGGGAGCATATATCTATATTATTGTTAACAATGTTTTAGTGGTAATCTATTTTTATAATTTTTTTGAATTTATAAGATTAATAGTTTATTGATATGATTTTTTTAATTATTGAGAGTGATAGTCTATTTTTTATGATTTTTTAAAAAGATTTCTTTATCAATGTTTGAGTGGAAGAGTGGTGGTTTATTTCTATGATATTTTGAATTACTCTTGTCAACTCACTAATTTTGAATATTTGAAAGGGTAAAATAAAATAAGATTCTCCCTACTTTAGTGTTAATAATTGTTTATAGTTTATTATTAAGTTAGAGGCTTATGAAATGGGGGAACCCCTAAAGATTCATTTGCCAAGAGATAAAATAGGTGAATATGTGTTTAGTTGACATGGTAATAATCTCTAGCTTATACGAACATCAGCTGGATCCTCTTTGTCACTGCACAATTGTGGGTGATGTTGATTGTTTGAATTAGATTATAATAAAATGGATAGAATGGGAGATAGACAAGCATGTGAGAGGCAATTCAGGAATCATCATGGCTAAGATAAAAGATCCAAGGGAGGTCTGAGGAGATATTAACTATGATTTTGATTCTGTAGTGCATTTGCCATTGCCTACAACTTATTTGTGGCCAGTTCTAGAGCCTAGTCATATTCATTCCTTGGATTCCCCATTGGCATAAGACTTATGAAAGTGGGAAATGATCCCTAAATATATCCATTTTATTTTTCCATTCTTGATTAGCCTTACCGTGCACGAGGCAATAAAAAATGACATTTCCATTAAAAATCCTAGTGTCACTAGCCTTGAACACTAAAGCATTATTTAATGAAGGCATGTGACCCTGACTTAAGGATCCATATGACCACAAAGCTACATGGAATTAGTCCTTGATCCTATTCTGCTTGGTTCTTAGTTTGATTTTATAGTTCTTGATAATTGCTTTTGTATCTTCATATTGTTGCTTTAATTGCATTTATCATAAAAGCTCTATGATTTTGGAATTATGGGTTTAATAGTCCTTGATTAATACTACAAAATGGATTAGCACTGATAGAAAATGGAAAGTTTTCTAAATATATATAACAAAGATCAAAACACATACTTATAAGTTATGCAAAAATATTATTACACAAATTATTGTTTTTCTTCTTGTATATGGCACTGCCATTACTGTCATAATTTACTTGGTGCTTATCTCGACAGAGGTGGGTGTGGAAAGGTTCTGTATGAGCTTTTATAGGTTCCATGTCATGGTGGCATATGAAAAGAAGCTTGTGTTGTACACATGGGTAGGAAATATAGAGAATCATTATTAGTTACATCTGAGAGATATAAAGAGGTTTTTTGATTAACAAACCACCCATTGAGGTCCCAAAATCCATCTTTTATCTTCCATTCATCCATGCCACCAATATATTGACACTTAAGAGTAGTTAATATTAGGATTAAGAATATACAAAAAATTTATACTCAAACCTTTAAAAGAAAGGGCAAGGCCATATAGAATATGTAAATACTAAAATATTTCATGGTGAGTTGCATAGTGATGGCCAGGGGTAATGATAGGGTCTTTCAAGTTCTATTGTTAGAACAAGGTAATAACATATTTGAATAGACATTTCTGATTTTCAAGGGTGGAGGAGAATGTTATGAGATATGATTTGGTTGTAGTAACGCTATACATATCATGTATAGCTCGAATTAATAATGCAATGCCACTGATATTGGGACAACACATTAAGGTCCCATAGTCGATCTTGTAGCTTCCACTCATTCATAATGCTAATATATTACCACCTATAGCAATTACATCAACGTTAAGAACATACAAAAACACTATAATCAAACCATTGGAAGTAATGGTAAGGCCATACAAAATGTATTGGCCATTTTCTTTTGTCAAGCGCAGACGAGGACATTGTGAGAGTAAATTTGATTATGACATGGCTCCACGTCTCATGTGCAACTCAAATCAATGATGCAATGTTGTTAATCATGGGAGAAGACAATGAAGTCTTAGAGTCTATCTTGTAGCTCCCATGTCATAAGAGCTGATTTGATTTCTACAAGGATCCATATCTAACGTGCCACTCAAACCTATATTTACCTTTGAATGCTTTATAAGAATGAAAGAAAGTAAATATGTAAATTTCCAAAATTCAGAAGAAACAAGATTGACATAACTACCTCTTCCACACCATTCATAAGAACTCGAGCTTTGTAATCAATGTTATATACAATCAAAACAAAAAGAGAGATATTTGTAACTTTTGTTACATTCAATGCATTTTATAGCTTCAATAATTTTATCATTAACACATATTATAAAAACTGATATAATATTAAAATATAAATTTTAAAATTTAATATTTGTATAAATTATATAATATATGTAATAATAAATTTTCAATGTATATAAAAATTATAATAAATATTATACAATATTTTTACAAAAACAATTAAAAAAATTGATAACTAAAATACATAACTTAAAACCAAAAAACTTATAAAATAATGAAAAAGAAGTACAAATATTTAATTAAAAAAATCACATTAAAATATTTTATCGTAATAGCAAACCTAATATAATCTACTTTTATTTAACCTCCAACTTTTTTTGGATCATGGAGGCAACTGCTAGTTTAAGTCCACTACAACACTAAATGGTAGACGGAGTAATCAGATTAGCCCCTGCAAAAAAAAAAAATTGATCCACATCCTCATGTGTGATGGGCGACAATGAATGCCATAGGTCAACAATTTTAGAGAAATAGATGATTTTTACGACCACAAAATGCAGGTCAGACATCTCATCATGCTATGTATTTATAAAAGCATGTAGTTCCATATCAATAACCGTATCAGATGAATCTGAGTATTGACTCAACCAATTGACATAATAATCGATGCCTAAATTTGGAATAAGATATACTTTATTTACAATTAAAATGGAAAATCATGATAATGATGAGTTCTGCATGAAGTGGATTTCTATACGAAATGTAGATGTCTGCATATTACCCCACAAAACCATAAACTTTAGGTGCATAATATGAATTCAAAAATTTGAAAAGCAATGATGTATGCAAGCAAAACATAAATTCAACGAAATGGTACTTTGTAGTTTCCGTCCAAAAACAATCCAAATTCTGGATTCACAAAATTGCACGTCAGGTATTTTTCCTGCTTCAGTTTGTCTTCTTTCCCATTCTAGGAAAGCTTTTTGCTTTGAACGTAGCAAACAAAAAAGCTGTAGGTTCTCAGGGATAGAAACGTGTACTTTCCCCAGCGGGTATGGGCAATATTATTAGCAATTTCTTTCAGGATCGAATTATTTGCTGAGCATACGGGCTAAAAGTTGATGCATTGATCGCATTATTTCTATTTTTAGTAGTTGCATCCCCTTTTATCCAGAGTTAATCTCTCATGGCATTCCACAGGCACTTCAATTTTCACACAATGATTCCCTCTGCTTTTCTTTTGCTGTTGTTGATTGCCTTTTCATTCCCCTCCCATGCTGAAATTTCACCAGAGGAGGCTGATAAGATAGAGACTATCAATAGAAGAGGAGTGTATTATGGTCTGGTAGTTTCTGGCAAAGCAGAACTCGATGTAGTTCTAGCTCAGGGCTATGGACTGTTCCAACCCGACCCGATCCTGCCTGAACTGGATATATCTGGTACATTTTATTAACCCATTGTTTTCACCTCCCTCGTTTTCAATAATGATAGATTTGGCTATGCGTGGTTATAAAATAGATTGTATCTTTCCAAAATTAAACTGGTTTTTTCTATTATGTTACAGCTCGGAGGTTCCATGTGGGAGAGATTCAAGGGCGGAGGAGTATTGTGGTGGTGAGCGGAAGAGGAATGGTACACACATTTAAACATAAATGAATAAAAAAAAGTGTGTAGTAACTAATATCTACCAACACTAATGGTATGTATGTAATGGCACAGGTGAATGCAGCACAGACGACACAGTTGTTGCTCAGTCTGTTTCGTGTGAGGGCAGTAGTTCACTATGGAAGAGCAGGAAGCGCAAACCCTAACAAACTCAGCATTGGTGACGTTGCTATTCCTAGACAATTTGCGCACACTGGCGTCTGGTATTGGGAGGTAATTATCCTCACTCTTCTTTCTCTCTCAATTGCTATAAATACCGCCGAGCTTATTTGTTTTATATATTAATAACTAATTTAACTCAATAATTTTCAGAAATTTGGAGGGGATCACGGGGGGAGGTTCGATCGCGACATTGCCAACCTCACATTTTCGGATTACAATGTCGGCTTAATTTCCAAAGATGCGAATAAACTTCAGAGGGTGTATTTGCAGCGAGAAGTGATCTACTCAGTTACAGGACAGCCAGAGGAGGGGAAATCCAAATTTTTTTTCAATGTTAATGAGTATTTGTATGACACTGCCAAGAGTTTGAAGGTATCCTTCACAAAATTTCCAAATGTTGTGCTTAATTAATTTATATTCCTGTATTTTTTAATTGATTTATGATAAAAATAAATTACAGGATGTAGATTTAAGACAATGCGTGTTGGTAAAGGGGTCTTCAGTTTGTCTGCAAGAGAAGCCACGGATAAAGACAGTTGAAAAAGGAAGCAGCTCCAACATATACGTGAATAACGAGGCCTACAGAGATTTCCTGCGTTCCAAGGTGGATATCACCTCCATCGACACTCAGAGCGCAGCAATTGCGATGGTAATTGGAACTATTAATTCAGGTTGATTTGGTTATTATTATTACTAAAGGAGTTTGGTGGGTGATTGAAAGTGTCCATCTGAATGTCAATGTGAATGTGAATGGGAATGTGCAGGTGTGCGAGAGCGAGAACAAACCATTCATAGCAATGACATCGATAGTTAGTAACGCAGGAGGGTCTTCACCAGGAAACGATATGTCGGTGATAAGAGATTTATGGCCTGATCATGCTCGTGAAGCAATCCGAGAATTCTTCGACAAATTAATTTCGCCCCGTTCCAACCTCCGTACTGTTACTGGTACTGAAATGTGGTAAAGGGAATAGGATGATGTATATATACTAAGTATATGGATAGTAGCAAAGGCCGCTCCATCTCTGTTTCTGGGCTATCCTTCAATGGCGTCAGAAGCTCCTTTACTAGTATAAATAATGGTCATGCTTCGTCTTTTCCAAAGATGATTGGATGGAGTATTATAATATTTTAGAAATTTGGATTATATAAATATTTAGTGATATAAATAATTATGTTCATAGGGTTTTCCTTGGTAGGAAAGGGTTTGAGCTACTCTTCTAGTAATTTCTACGAAGAGGGTTTGACCTATTCTTTAGTATTAAGTGATAAATTAATGATTGATAATGATAAGAGATTTTGATGATGATCAAATGTTTATGAATTTAACGTGTGTCAATGGTTTCCTTACATTTTATATATCTTCTTTATTTTTATAGATATGATAAATATTATCAAAATGAAAAAAATATTGATCAATTAAATAATTGTAGATTTATTTGGGTGAGATTGCCTTATTTTCTTTTATAGTTTTGGGCATAAGATTGTCTCAAAGCAATAGAGAACACTTTGGGTGAATATGTTTTAATGGATTCTAATATTGAATCTATTTGTCATTCGAATTTTCCCGCATTTTGGTTATCCTAAATGGCTTTGAAGATCACCCAGAGTATGTGGATTTAAAGGTTCAAGATCGGATCTAGAAACAATCCCTTGATTATGAAAATTTACCTTTTCGTTGTAGAAATTGTTTTTAAACAAAGCATTTGGTCTCAACATGTAAGGTTATTAAGCGAAGAAAGGGGGTTTCTTAGTGGAAGGTTGGTTTTCCTAAGCATATTATGGTTGAAAGTGATAGTGAGAACAGCGATTCAGAGAAGGACTTTTTTGAAACTCCGGAAGATAATTCAATTTTGTCCCTGGCCCCTGAGGATGATCCCAACCAAGTGGTGAATGATGCATATTTTGATAGGAAGGATTTGGACTCGGCTCCAAAAGCCCATAAACAAGATATCTCTAGGGAAACAAAATTAGAGATTGAAACATCTTTTACAAGGGCAAAACCCCAGGATAGTATAAGAACTTTTCTTTCAAATAATAAATCACATTGCTTCAACTTGTTTAAAATCGCTGTACCCCTTTTCTTAGATTTCACGTAAGAAAAGGGGAAATGGACTAAAGTGCAAAAAAAAAAAAAAAAACAAAAGAATTGGCTACCCTGCATGACCTTTGGCTTGGAGGGCATTGTCTTGTGGAGGATGTGTTGAACATCCCATGTATAAGCTGCACTTGGATTTTTTTTTGCAAAAGATTACCCGAGTGAAACAAGGTTGCTTGAGGAAGGTAGTTTATGTTGCTTGGTTGTATTCTTGATGCAAAAAAAATAGGCCAACCCTCCGGAGGCCATAAATTTTGATTCGTATCTCCGTTTGAGCTCTTTCACATGCCAAAATGACCGTCTCAAAAAAATTGATTCTTATCTAAGCTACTTTATCCACTTAGATTTGATTTAGATATTTTCCAGAGGCCAAACATGATCATCTGCGGGTCTAAAATTAGCTTTTGATGAGTTTTTGAGAAATTTTCTAAATTTAGAAATTATATATTCTTAGAACCAAAAGTCAACTTTAGTTGAATTTCATCCCATAATCTAATTTTAATATTTATGTTATTTTAAAAAAAAATTAGAGTTGCATGCGCTTGTATGCAAAACTTACTATAAATAGCAACTGCTAAAAATTGATTTTTTTTAGATTTTAGTTTTTTATTTTAAATTTTGCATGTAGACTTTAATTTTTGAGTTTAGGCTTATTTAATCATGGATTGGGTTTATAATTATGGGAAGAAATCAATACAAATAAATTCTAAGTATTGTTTCAATATCTTGGCCTATTTTTAATTTTCTTATTTTTATTAGTTTTTGAGTTCATTGTCTAGTATCAGGGCAAGGTTCAAATCTTGGAGGAGAGAAGAATGCAGAGAGGATGAGGAGGTATGTCATAGATGAACTAGACTATAGAAAAATTGTAGAGGCAAGTTCATTAATTAACAGAGGTTATCACCAATCAAGCAAGGAGATAAGGTGGTGATGAGAAAGACATAGATCATGATGAATAAATTCAACAAGAAGAAGATTAACAAGAGCATCCACCATCGATGGAAGAGAGGATAGTTTGGGCTTTAGAAGAAAGAAATGAAGGAATCAAGGTTGATGTTCTAGATTATGGAGGTAGTTTAAAACTAGAGGAGTTAATAGATTGGATGAATAACATGGAAAAGTTCTTTGAGTGGAAGACTTTGAGAGAAGACAAGAAGGTAATGTTTGCATGTAAAAAATTGAAAGCTCATGTAATGATTTGGTGGGATCACCTACAAAAAGAGAGAGAGAGAAAAGGTAAAGAGAAGATTAATTCATGGAAAAAGATGGAGAAGAATCTGAGAGATGAATTTTTTCTTGTGGATTATGCATAAAGCTTATACAAAAGATTTTAGAATTTGAGGCAAAAGATCACAGTATACAAGAGTATATAGATGAATTTTATAGGCTTTATATACAAGTGGAGCATGATAAAATAGAAGAGCAGATCATTACAAGGTATGTAAATGGTTTAATTTTTTTATTCAAAATGAATTAAGCATGCATAGAATACTTAACATGAAAGAGGCTTATCAATTATCTTTGAAGGCAAAAGAAAAACAAAATAGATAGAATTTTAGAAGGATCTCTACTAGTCCAAAAAGAGGTGGATCCCCTCCAATAAGGGGATGAGGTAGGTTTAATACCACCAAAGGTAGATTTAATGCCAATAAAGGTGAATCATCACATAGTGTAGAAAGACAAGATGATAATAGACAAGGGTTTCAATACCAATAAAGAGGAAGAGGATTTTAGAGAGAAAAAGGTTAGGGTGGTGCTAGAGGATGTTTTCTGAATTAAAATAGATCTTATGTCTATTATATATATGGATAAGAAGGGTACAAAGTATTTGAGTGTCCAAACTATCAGAATCAAGAAATGAGGCAAGAAGATCATCCAAAAGTAAATCTAGTTGATGCTGAAATAGAAGAGCATAATACTAAAGTTGCACCACCTAACATTGGAGAGAATATCATGATGAGAAGAACCATGATCATTCCAAAGAAGGATCAAGTGCAAAATAATAAAGAAGGTGGTGATGCATGGTTGCGATCAAATATTTTTTGAACAAGATGTACTTTAGGTGGAAAGGTATGTAAAGTAATTATAGATGGTGGTAGCTGTGAAAACATAGTTTCTAAAGAAATGATTGAAAAAATAAATCTGTAATGTGAAAATCATCCTAACCCTTATCAGATTTTATGGTCTAAGAAAGGGAATGAAGTTACAGTAGATAAAAGGTGCTCAATAAAGTTTTCTATAGAAAAAACTTATAATGATGAAATATGATATGATGTTATTCCAATGGATGTATGTCATATATTATTGAGGAGACTGTAACAATTTGATAAGAAAGTACATGATGGAGCAAAAATACATAAACTTTTTGGAAAGGTGGTACAAAGGTAGTTTTTTTACCTCTTAAGAAAGAAGAGAAGATAGAAAGCATGCTCTGTACTAAAGAATTTATCTAAGATATGAAGGTCGCAGGTCATTGTTATGCACTAATAACAAAGAATGAAAAAATAGAAATGGTACCAATGCCAATAGAAGTAGCAAGAGTGTTGAAAAATATACAGATGTTATATCTGATGAGTTAAAAGATGGTTTAACTCCAAAGAGAGATATTTATCATCAGATTAATTTAATTCCAAGATCAACTCTACCCAATCAAGCAACTTATAGGATGAGTCCAATAGAACATGTAGAATTAAATAAATAGGTTACTAAATTACTAAGAAAGAAAGTGATAAGGGAGAATATGAGTCCATGTGCAATATCAACATTGATAACTCTAAAGCAAGATGGAGGATAGAGAATGTGTGTGGATAGTAGAGAAATTAATAAAATTACAATAAAGTATAGGTTCCTATTCCTCATTTAGATGATATGATGGATGTGCTTGCAGGGGAAAAATATTTTATGAAGATTGATCTAAGGAGTGGCTATTATTAGATTCAAACTCATGAAGGAGATGAGTGAAAAACTATATTCAAGACTAGGGATGACTTATATGAGTAGATGGTGATGCCATTTAGATTATTTAATACACCTAGCATATTTATGAGGGTGATGAATACAGTGCTAAGAAAGTATATTGATATGTTTTTGGTATTTTACTTTGATGATATTTTTATATTAATTAGGACTAAATAAGAACACTTACAACATTTGAGAATGATAATAGATTTGTTAAGAAAGGAGAAGTTGTATGCAAATTTGAAGAAGTGCAAGTTTATGAAAAATAGTTTGGTATTTTTAGGATTTGTAGTTTCAATAGATGATGTGAAAATGTATGAGGAAAAGATAAAGACAATTGTTGAGTGGCCTATTCCAAAAATCATTATAGAGTTAAGAAGTTTCCATGGTTTAAAAACTTTTTATAGAAAATTTATTAAAAAATTTAGTAGTATTGTGGCAACAATAACATATTGCATGAGTGGGAAGGAATTTGTATGGACTAGAGCAGCCACAGAAAGCTTTGAAATTTTTAAAAATAAGATTACAAAAAGGCCAATTTTAACATTACCAGATTTTAACAAAGTGTTTGAGGTTGATTGTAATGCTTCATTTGTGGGATTTGGTGTTGTGCTAAGTCAAGAAGGAAAGATAATAACATATTTTAGTGAGAAATTGAATAAAGTAAGAACAAAGTATTCTACTTATGATGTTGAACTTTATGTAATTGTATAAGCATTAAGACATTGGAGGCATTATTCGGTGCCTAAAGAGTTTATATTATTTACAGATCTTGAATCTTTGAAGTATGTGAATACATAAAAGAAGTTGAATAGAGGCATGCAAAGTGGGTTTATTTCTTGTAGGGGTATACTTTTATGTTGAAACACAAATTAAAAAAAATAGAATCAGGTAGTTGGTGCATTGAGCAGGAGGATAGCGTTATTAACTACTATGGTGAGTGAAGTAGTTGGATTTAAATCTATTAAAAAATTATATGATATTGATCAATATGTTAGCAAGGTAGTTGAGCAATGTAGGAATATATTAGTAGGTGAGATAAATGTTATTTATGATGAGTATCTTATATAATAAGGTTAGCTCTTCAAAGGGAAATAATTATGCATTCCAGTTGGGTCTCTACAAGACAATATAATAAGAGAATTACATAGTGGTGGTTTGGATGAACATTTTGGTAAGATGAAGACAATAAATTTGGAGGAAAAGTGTTTTTCGCCAAAGATAAAGAGAGATGTGACAAGGTATGTTTCAAGATGCAGAATATGTTAGATGGTTAAAGGATATGCATAAAATATTGGACTTTACATACCATTACCGGTTCCAAGAGGGCCATAGATAGATTTGAGTATAGATTTTGTGTTAAAATTGCCAAACACACAAAGAGATAATGATTCATTTTTTGTTGTTGTAGACAGATTTTTCAAAATGATTCATTTCATTGCATGTAAGAAAACCAATGATGCCACTAGAGTTGCAGAATTATTTTTTATGAATATTGTGAGATTATATGGTGTTCCAAAAACTATTACTTCAGATAGGGATAAAAAAAATTTAAGTCATTTTTGGAAGAATATGGGTACTAAGCTACATTTCAGTAGTGCATATCACCTAAAAATAGATGAAAATACATAATTTGTGAATAAGAACTTGAGAAATTTATTGAGATGCATAGTAGGAGAGAAGCCAAAACAATGAGACTTGGCTTTACCATAAGATGAGTTTACATATAACAGTTAGGTGAATAGATCAACAGGAAAGTCACATTTTCAAATTATGTATGGAAGAAATCCTATGGGTATTTTAGATTTGGTATAATTACCAATTGGAAATTGAATTAGTGATGATGTAAAAGCATTTGTAGAGCATATATAATAGTTGTAAGGAGTAAGGAGAAAGTTGCAAGTAAGTAATGAAAAATATAAATTAGCAACAAATGTCAAAAGAAGGTCCCAAGTATTTGAAGGAGAGTTGGTAATGGTTTACTTGAGAAAATATATATTTCTAAAAGGCACATACAACAAGTTGAATTAAAAAAAATTGGACCATGCAGAATTGTGAAGAAAATCAATGATAATGCATATGCGGTAAGTTTACCACATAATTTTGATAAATTTTCAGTATTTAATGTTTTAGATTTATATGAATTCCATGTAGAAGATGATGAAGGTGATGAAGATGAAAATGTAAATTGGGATGAACAGGTTCCAAAGAAAAAGAAAGAAAAAATAGTGTAAGTTTTGGATATGAAGACAGTGAGCACAAGGCAAGGGAATTATAATAGGGGTTTGGTGTAGTGGGAAGGATTGCATCAAGAAGACAACACTTGGATTAAATAATGGGAGCTGAAGAAGATTGAAAAGAAAAAAGTATAGCATTACAATCAGGGCAACTCACAGGAGCTGAGTTGTTTTGAACCAGAGGAGAATGATGCAAAAAAAATAGTTCAACCTTCTAGAGATCATAACTTTTGACTCGTAGCCCCATTTGAGCTCTTCCACATGCCAAAATAATCAGTTCAAAAATTTTGATTTTTTTGTAAGCCAATCTATCTACTTATATTTGATTTAATATTTTTTAGAAGCCAAATGTGATCATCTGAGGGTTTAAAATTAGCTTTTAATGATTTTTTTGAAAATTTTCTAAATTTAAAAATTGTATATTTTTAGAATCGGAAGTCAACTTTAATTTAATTTCATCTCATAGTCTAATTTTACTATTTAGGTTATTTTGAGAAATTTTTAGAGCCGTGCACGCTTGTATGCAAAACTTACTATAAATAGCAGCTATTAAAAAATGACATTATTTTTGAATTTTTTTTTTGAATTATATATGTGGAATTTTATTTTTGAGTTTAGGATTATTTAAGCATGGTTTGGGTTTGTAATTATGGGAAATAATCAATACGAATCAATTTTAAGTATTGTTTCAAGATCTTGGTTTATTAGTAATTTTTTTTGTTTTTGTTTGTTTTTGGGTTCATTAATTCTATTTTAATATTTCAGTATATTAATTTTTTAGTTGTTTTGCCTATTTGATTACCATTGGTAGAGGCATGTCATATGAATGTAAATATTATTTATTTTTGTACATTATACTATCCCTTCTTCCTAGATCCCCATAGAGAACCCTTGAAATCCATGATCCAACATCTCTCACAGGGGGAGTATCATATTCTAGCCCTTTTTCCACCTCTTTTGAGGTGAGTTGTTGATCCTACACAATAACTTAAATCCAAAAAAAAAGTTATGCAATAGGTTGTGATGAAAAATGGAAATATGGGTAATATAGACAACATGGAAAGGCATGACATCATTATGTATGTAAATTTAGCATACTAATAATGTGATATGTATGTAGAACAAGCATTCATAGTAACTGTGTCTAGATAGGTGTGACAATGGAACATAAAGATAATTGATCAAATGAGCATATAATGTTGATTATAAATACTTACAAAGGAATTCAGGATATCCATCATGGAATTATAATTTTTGTGTGCATGCATGATGTCCATCATGGAATCTAAATAGGAGCAGAAAAGCAAGTAAGGTGTCATGGCCATGATACACACAACACACAAAAAACATAGTAGAAGACCAATGGGCCACATAAAAGGGATGTTCAAATGTCACTCATTCAAATATAAATATCATACAAGGACATATACAAATTCCATCACATTCATATAATAAAAAAATGGAGGATTAGAGACACATATAAGTACATTTGTAAATGTCCACACATACCTTCAAAATCTATGACCTTTTACCTAATCAAATAAAAAATAAATATTATCATATAACAAAAATATTAATAAATTAAAATCATTAACACAAAATTAAAATAATCCTTAATACAATTAAACATTGATAATTAATAAAATTTATTATTTCCATCCTAAATAATTCCCTCAACTTTTGCATTTCCTATCACAACTAACCTCCAAATCAAATTTGATGGTCATCTTTATGGTAGAAAATAGAGCTTTCCTTTAATAAAACATGACATTGTAGGCAATAATGGCTATGATGCCTTGTTCAAAATTGATATAGGGAAGGTCATTGACAAAGGTGAATACATGTTTTGGTATTTGGGAGGAGGTAGGAAAATATATACAAATTCATTTTTGCTGGAAAATATATTTAGTGCGTATATATTAAAGGTGTCAAATTAAAGGGGATTAGGGGCAGTTTTTATTGATATTGACATAAACTTATATGTTTACATAGCATATTTTTTACTTTATTTTTTACATTTAAAAAGAAAAAAATTTCAAATTTTATAAATAAAATGTAAAAACATGCTTAAGGCACCTTTTCAATTTTTATTTTTAATTTATTTATTTTTAATGAAATTTATTATTATAATTTTATTTTATGTTTCTCCAACTTTTTTAAAAATTATATTTTAATTAATAAAGTTATATATATATATATATATATATATATATATATATATATATATATATATATTAAACTAATGAAAATATTTATTTTCATCTAACCTTTTTGAAGAGAGTTATGTAATCTCTTCAAAAAGAGAAACAAATATTCATATTATGTACACTATGAATATTATAATATTTAATTTTATATACATTTCATAATTAATTATATCTTCTCTTTCATTTGGTTGATTTTAATTAACCTTCATGTGAGCATACTCAGGGAAAGCATGATCATAGTTGACTAGAAATTTTGAAGCATGATCATAGTTGACTAGAAAATTTGAGGGATGTTACAATTGTTTATCCTTAAAAAAATATTTTCAATAATGTGTTCACAATGGTGTATAAGGAAAGGATTATACCTTTGAATATTCTGTTAATATGATAAATAAATATCCATGAACAAATCAATAATATATCAAATTCACAATTCACTTTAGATTCATTACTTTTCAAACACCTAAAAATCAAAGAACTACTCAATGTTTATTAAGTTCAAGAATATGTTAATCAATGTTATAAAATTATAAATTATTTCGAGTATCCAAGTTAAATTATTGTAAAAAATGACTTTATGGATAAATCTCTATATTACATAATTTTTAATAAGTTTTCTTTCTACAACCTTGACATTAAACAAGGTTCATATCTTACATATAAAAAGATTAATCTTGTATGTGAGGAAGCCATTGAAACATTATTATAATTTTATTTTCTTAAGGATGAGCTAAACAAAACTATGACAAGTTTTTTTAATAATGAAAATAAATAATTATTTTGTTTAAATTAGTATAAACATAAAAATAAAAAATACTTTAAAAATATTTACACATATATTTAATTTAAAAATAAAATTAAAAATTTATGGATAAAATATAAATTAACAATACTCCATGATAATATTCTAAAGAGTTAAATAAAAGTAATTTTTGTATCATTTACAGAAAGCTAATCCATGATTGAATTTAAAGGTGCAATATAAATACTCATATTTATTAAATATTGATTGGTAAGAGCTTTAATAATATTTCAAAAAATTCAATAAAATGTAATGTTTATATCATTTACTGAAAGCTAGTCCATAATTAAATTTAAATGTATAATATAAATTTTCATATTTATCATATATTGATTTATAATAGTTATGAAAATAAAACATTAAATTAAGATGAAATTAAATATAAATAATTATTAAAACAATTATAAATATTGATCAATTTTTTTAATTATTAAATTGATTTTCTATTTTACATTAACCACATCGAAGACGATTAAAAATGAAGGGACAAATAATTTTTTCACAAAATTACATATATTGACAATGAGCTTCAAAATGACTTGTTTGAAGTTCATCAAACCTACGAAAAGGTAATATATACACCAAATATAAAGCTATGGATAAAAGCTTTTGATTTACGTTGATGATTCCAAAATAAAACTATACCTGCACAAGTAGGATTGTGCCTAAGTTAGAGACTTTAAATAGAAATGTGTAAACATTTTAATGACGGGTTTATTGAATTTCTTTACTAGTGAACATATATAATTCGAAAAATAAGCTAGTATTTATTGATAAACATTATATTGTTTTTCATTGTGTATGAATTTTTCATATATTGGAAAATGGCATACAAATAATATAGTAATTGGAAATTAAAATTATATTTATATATAGTATACTATAATACATGTTGATATGAATATAATATAGTTTGTTTAATTTTTTTAATATTAATTGAAATAATTTATTGGAGAAGTGTCAACCAAAATTAATTGACAATAATCATTAAAAATTAGTTCAAAAAATATACACGTATAATTAATAATTTTAAAAGTCCTTTCAATTGAAAAATAAAATTGTTCAATATCTCACTAAAAATTAAATATATGTTGAAATTTATTGAAAGAAAAAATTGTATGCCAAATAATGTATATTAAATAAATAAATGTCTCAATTTCAACTTGTGCTCAGATTTATAAATGTGAAATTTTAAACATGTCATTTAGTGCATTAAATAAAGTGTGCTAGCTTGCATGAATAAAAGGAGTGCCATTGGACCAATTCATAAGATATTTTGGATTTTTTTTTTCGAGGGCCTAAAGTCAGTAACTATTGTAGATTGGAGTAATCCTTATTGTAGTATTATAAAATAGATAAAAATTGTAAAATGTTAGTGTTTTGAAATAAATATAATTTTTATTATCAAATATTGCTACCAATGATTGGTGGTAATTATATAATATGTCCCTCATACTAGTATGGTTTTGATACATCAGTTGGTACATATGATATTGTTGGGTAGTTTTGAATATGTCTAGGTTCATTCTATGATGAAATTGTGCATATATGTAGTTGTTTAACAATATTTAGGGCATATTTAACATGTATTTAAGTGTTTTACACTATTTTAAATTTAATAGTGATAAAAATTTATAAAATATTTATAGATTTTTCAAATTATAATATATGACATTTAAATATTAATATAAATTTAAAGATTGAATTAACTGAAATTGATTTATAAATGATACATGTTAAATTTAGTAACTATTATTAATCATGAGATAATTATATATATATTTTAGGTTGATTTTTGTAAGTATTTAAATGGTGAAAAAGTAATAAGATAGGCATGTGATAGATCAAATTTAGAAACAAAGTTTGAAACTATGTTTAAATAAGTTTGTGCTTCTTGGACAATTACACAATTCATGTTTTTCTATTGACTACGAATTTGTCCATTATGAAAATGATGAAACTTTGATTTCTCTACCACCTTCACTTGCATTTTATTATAAGAATGAAATAATTTAATTATTTTAATAACACATATAAATCAATATTTTCTTTCTCATTTCCTTTGAAATCTTACGTGTAATTGTGGGAAGTAAAAACCTACCAAAAAAGAAGGGGAACTATAATGGGTTGAGCTGACCCCAATCACCCATATTGATGATTGAACATTTCCTATGTATCCATATATTATGAGGATTGAGTCAATACACATGTATTTATCCCACCTATTGTGATTGTGAAATTATGTTCCTTCATTATATGCATGCAACTAGTAATTTGGCTTTGATTATTGACAATATTCACTTTTGACTTGATTTCTTATACTTTAGAATTAGATAATAATTAATATTAATGATTGATATTGAGTTTGGGAAGAATAGAGTTGATTTAGTCAATGTAAAATAGTGTAATAGATATAAACTAAATATATATCGAGCCCCTTTGAAATGAGGCTCATATTCTTTATATAGTGATCCTATTGAAAAGTTTACTTTACCTAACTTGAAAAAAACATATGATGACCCATGTGGATAGTTAAAATTTTAGATACTAGTTTTTTAATGGCATGAGGAAAAGGTCAAGCTATGGAGACAAGTCCATGACCATAACATGAACCTATCTTATATAAGGAATAATAATAATCTTGATGCTCATAGCAGTCTGAGAGTGATATTATGATATTTTAGCAATAACTTTAGAATTCCTGTGTATTAATGATAGTAAATGAAGGAGTT
This sequence comes from Torreya grandis, assembly GCA_037957365.1. NCBI lineage: Eukaryota > Viridiplantae > Streptophyta > Pinopsida > Cupressales > Taxaceae > Torreya > Torreya grandis. Next base: position 1,261,414 of record JARHVA010000454.1, on the reverse strand, counting down.
AATAAAAAATATAGATAAATTATTATAAAAATGATGAATAAGAGTCATAATTTTTAATGTAAGTCAATTAGTTCATTATGTGTTAAGAATTAACATTATCAAATACATGTGGCCAAGTTTAGGTATCTAAATTTCACTACATTTATTATAGTAATTAAATTTCCATAGTGAAGGAAAATCATAAACATGAGTGTGTACAAAACACTTTGAATTTTGATAGGAAACTTTAATTGCATAGGTTACTCAATTTATCAACCTGACAACAACACATGAAGTAGTTAACGTCCATATTTGAAAATATGAAATCTATATTTTGAGAATTGAAATTGAAAGGAGATCAAGGAAAGAGTACACCTATAATGAGATGAAACTAGGATGTCCTATAGCTTGTAAAATATGATGAAATATTGGATATATGTGCTCACTTGTCAAATCACTTGGAGATATGGTTCCTCATATTGAACCATTGAAAAATTTAGAGTGATCATGTCCCAATTTTGAATAACTAATCAGTTAATTGAGTTGAAAATATGCATAGTCAAACTCTCATGAATGGGGAAAAGTTCCAAATATACTAACCCAATCTAATATGGAGCCATGATGGATTTTATAGATGTGATTCTAAACTCATTGAGTGTCACTGGACTCAAATCCACATCACCCATAATAGAAGATGGAAATTCACAATGGGTGTGCTAGATGTAATTATAAGACTATTGAGTATAACTAGGTTAAAATATAAATTATGTGTAATAAAATGGATCAAACTACTATAAATGGATATAAATTATATTTTCATGATCATAAGGGAATGATTAATATTCATGCTATAGTCATAACCAAAATGGCAATAGATTTTAATTGAAAAAATATTTTCCATTGAATATGTAAACTATGTTGTAGTGCATACGTGCATAAATCAATATCATATCTTTTAAGTTTGAAATATTTATATATATTAATCAAAATCATGCCTTTTGAATTTAAAAAAAATATATGTACATGAACCAACACACACCCTTGAATATATGCCAAATGATATATAATGCCATGCATGTATATGCTCCACTATAACTATTATATCAATATGTATTACATTCTAGTAAAGGGTAAATAATGGAAAATATAAAGTAAATTTTGAGTTAATAAGTGAAATCACTTTTCCCCCACACTATGGTGAAATATATATCAATTAAACTTGATATCTAAGGAAAAATATACAAATGGGTTAATAATTCCAAGATTTTGATATTATAGTGTATACTAACAAGCTTATGATGGGAGAAGGACTAGCTAAGTTAATGGAAAAATAAAATTTCGACGTCGTTAAGTTAAAAATATTAAAAGGAAAGATTATTATAGATGAGTATGAATTAAGTCTATTAGCTTAGAATAGGTAAATAATATATCATTTGAAAAATATAAATTGCTTCCTTAATCTAAATAAATAATAATCAATAAATAACTCTTAGATTATCTATTCAGAAGTATATGTTCAATGAGAAGGGATTAAGATAGAATAAATATAAAATAGTTCTAATGAGATGTGTTAATGAATATGAGACATTAAATATGATAAAACAATTTCATTTCATTTTTTTGGTAATATGTTAGGTCAAAAACCTTACATCCCATAAAATTATTAGAGTTGTATACTGATGGAATTCACTTTTCAAATATGTTTCTAAAATGGTAAGAAGATGTGACTCATGTAAATTATTCACTATAAAAATTAAATAATCTAAGGGTCTTTCTAATACTTGTAATCATGGAAGATCCATTTTAATAATAGGGAATTTACCTTTTTGGTTAAGTGACAAATATAGTATAAGTTATTGATGGATTTTAAATGCCACTAATTATTTTAATAAGTAATTAGAACATATCCCAACCAATAATGTTCTTTAGAAGGTCATATTAGATTTTTTAAGTAGTAAAATCATTACAAGGTTAGAGGTGCCTTTGATTATTTTATCCAAAAATGGAATGTGCTTTAAATCTATATCATTTCAATAAACAGATGACAATTTGGTATTGCTCTGACTTATGCCTCAAACTACTATCCTAATGGGAATGGATATGTTGAATTTAGTATTAAAAACAAATATATATTCTAAAAATTAATGTTCAAATGAATAAGAAAAAAAAAGCTAAGTTTCGATAACTCTGAAAAATTCAAAATCTAAGATTCATTTTTAATTGGTATTTGGTATGTATTGTTTGTGAACTTTGAGATTACCACTTTTTAAGATATGAATGAGCAAGAAGTTTCTACCTATGGTGAAATAATAAATCTGATTATTGAGTTGCATGAAGTTATTATAGATTTAAATCAAAGTTTTTTGAAATTGAATGATAATGAATAAATTGTTTGCTGACAATGATATAGAAAGGAATTTGGAGATTTGGTATTGTTTTGAGATATTAGACATGAAGAGAAGAAAAAACATGGAAAGTTATATATATATATATATATATATATATATATATATATATATATATATATATATATATATATATATATATATATATATATATATATATATATATATATATATATATATATATATATATATATATATATATATATATATATATATATATATATATATATATATATATATATGAAATAGACATGTCAATTAGTGAGAACATATATATATTGACATGTTTTAAAATAGATATTGATGGTAAAGTGTTGGAGTTTCTTATCAGTGGCCAACATATTAGAAGTTTTTTTGAAAGGAATTTGGAGATTTGGTATTGTTTTGAGATATTAGACATGAAGAGAAGAAAAAACATGGAGAGTTATATATATATATATATATATATATATATATATATATATATATATATATATATTCTTATGAAATAGACATGTCAATTAGTGAGAACATATATATATTGACATGTTTTAAAATAGATATTGATGGTAAAGTGTTGGAGTTTCTTATCAGTGGCCAACATATTAGAAGTTTTTTTGAAAGGAATTTGGAGATTTGGTATTGTTTTGAGATATTAGACATGAAGAGAAGAAAAAACATGGAGAGTTATATATATATATATATATATATATATATATATATATATATATATATATATATATATATATATATATATATATATATATATATATATATTGACATGTTTTAAAATAGATATTGATGGTAAAGTGTTGGAGTTTCTTATCAGTGGCCAACATATTAGAAGTTTCTTCAATTGAAGGCTTACTTTAAAGAGGTTTGTAAAGTATATATAAGTGTGGTTAGTTATTTTCCATTTATGTTATATTTAATATTTTTTTTTTAAAAATTAGTGGAGGATTATCACAAATAATATACAACTCATGCTTATGTCTATGTTCAGTTTAGCTAAGTCTCATTGAAGGATTTAGAATAGTTTTAAATATTGATGCTACTGAGGATAAGGTATATTCATGTTTCTAACAAGTGAATTATAGGATATATGGATATTGATGGGTTGTACTCATCCCATAGTTTCATAAAATATTAGGGCCCAAAATGTTTCATGAAATTTTGAATTCTCAATATTTTGAATATACATAAATTTCACAAGTATTTATTTTACACTTGTATGGTTCCATACAATTTCAAATATATGATGGTGATTTTATTGGTGTGATACTTTCCTCTTAGATTATCATTTCCCTTAGCCATAATTATTCTACTAATTTAATATTCTTGTAAAATTCCATTCCAAAGTCCATTTCATAATGTGACCCACTTATGTCTTAGATAAATTAATTAGTCACCTTTATAACCTAAATCATAAAGTTCACATTAAAATTTATGGCCCTTTTTAACATCTAAGTCCTAAGTATAAAGTCCGTGCACCTCATTTGTAATTATTGTGACCCTTTTACAATAGTGGACATAATTGCATATTAAACTTTAATGTAAAAAGTCATGGGTCCATCTAGAAGGATTTTACAATAATCCATCCCCAAAATACATGACTCCATGATAATGTGTATTACAATTCTAAATTTTAGTGGCCATAATATTAGTTTAGGATTATGACAAACATAAGGTTTAAGTCATGGACCCAATTATTTATCAATAAATATACATAATATAACATGTCCACAAAACCTTTCTTTCTCAAGTTAATCCTATTTCCAATTTAATACCATGGATTGCAAATATTTAGAGGCCCCTTTCGATTCCATCAATATATTAAAATTGGCTCTTAGTTTTGTTTATCAAAAGTTCACATCACATTTTGTCACTAACTAAGTCTTATACTTGGGAAGTTCTTAGTTTGAGCCTACGCACAAGCACAAATGGTGACTTAGATAATTTGGTTGTAAATATGGATTTCAAGAAACAATGCATGGAGATTCAAACTCTAAAGCATCCAAAAACTGCATAGTGATAAAATCAATGCAAAATGGACCCTTTAAATTCTATGTCCTCAAGGAAACATGGATTTGAAATGTGTGACTATTAGAAGGAAAAAAATCAGTGAGGTAAGAGGATTCATTTGGAAACAGTGGTTCACGTGATCCACGACAAACTAGAGGTCTCCATGTGTCTCATTTGAAACCTGCTCACATGTTACCATGTGGACTAACTTGTGTTTATCAGGGGCACTTTCTATATTTGCAACAAAATGGAAAAAATACAAAAGGAAAGGAGAGTGGACTAAAAATTTAGTGACCTATGTGATCATGCCATGTGTCACTCTATAAAACATATATAAAGGGTTCCTCCAATGCACGCAAGAAAAAAATTATATGTAAAATATGGGAATAAAATTTAGACTGGTGGAGTTTTAAAAATTAAGAAAATTTCACACATCCACGAGTAATTTTGTGTGATAACATGAACCCCATGACTAATAAGGAGTGGTCATGTGTCATAAATTATTTAATCACGGGAAATGAGAGGGTCGATCAAGTACATATAATATGTGATATTTAGGCCATAGATGTTTGCACTTACATATTAGAGGTCCTATGTTTATATGGACTTTAATTCTTCAAGCGTATCTACATCATTTAGTGGTAGTAAATACATAAGGACATAATTATAGAGATTTAATTTTTCTTTTCCAATAATATCATGAAGTTTGGCATATACATTTTAAACATGGTTAGTCATGTTAAAAATATCTCTCCAATATTTATAAAATGATCTAAAATTTAATTATAATTGATATATATTCAAAAGCTTGTTTTTAGTGGAAGTTCATAATTTTATGATTTCCCATGTAAAATCACATAGCTGATTTAATTGATTTAGGATAAGTTTAAAATTGATAAGAGAGTATTTATTTTCATGATGAAATGTTTTTAGCATGAAAAACATACAAGACAAGGTCTCACTCCATTGAGTTATTGAATCATATTGAGTATATCGTGCATGATTATGCCTAACAAGTGTAGTTTTCAATATTCGTCTTTCCACATTATTTTGATTTCACATGACATACTATAAATTTTTAAAGTGGTGTCTACATTCATATTAAGATAAAATTGATCTTGTGAACTAGGGGATCTATAGTAATTTTTTTCTCAATTTGATGTGTATGATCACAAATGTTAATTTTGAATGATTTGAGATCTATAGTGGATTCGTATTAGATTTTCTATGTAGATAGGTTTATGCATAGGTAAAAATGGTAATGTATCTACATGCATAAAATATTATCATATTCATTGTAGAATGTGAAATTTTATAAAATATTATTTATAAGTATGGTAAAATGTTATAAATAGATGAAGTATATTATTCATCTAGATATTTTTGGTTGATATTTTAATATAGGTTGAGCTTTATGTTGAGCCTTTGATTTGTGTATTTTTAATGTTTCAGTCATGTGTTAGTTATATCTTTCCAAAATGATTTTTATACTTTAAAATTGTAGAGAATCTCTCAATAAGTAGCAAATTTAAAGTAAATTTATTATTAGTTATTGAGTTATGATATATTGTGTTAGATTTTAAAGATAATATTATAATTTTTTTCAGTTAAATTTTTTGTGGTGTTCATTTATTTATGAAGTCACTTAAGTGTATTATGTGAAAAATGACTTAGCATATTATGAAACTCATTTGGGAGTGAAATATTTAGTTTATTATTATATTATATTCATTTTATTATGAGTGTTTAAGTGTAGACATGTAAGCCTTTAGTAAGCTATGAGTTACTGCATGATGTAGTCTTGCATCTCAATTATATTTATCCAATAGATAAGTCATGTTCAAAGAGGGTAATTTGATCACATTTAAAAAAAAATAAAGTTATTTATACCCAATTGCACTAAGAATTGTGATTTTAATAGTTTTAACCATACAGTAATCTATATGTTTATCTTCTTTGTTACTAATCTATAACATAGAGTGTGATTATCTTTACTTGTAAATTATAGTGTGATTTTATATACTTTTAAGTTTGAATTTATTTATACCTATACTTGTAAATTATCTTCTTTTTTAATAATCTATAACATATAGTGTGATTAGGTATTTGTACTATTATTTATAATAATTAGGCATACAAATACAACACATTTTTATTCATGTATCTCAATGCTTGTGTGTATGTGTCTATTGTTAATTATAAATGACATATTTTTGACTTACTCTAAGAAATCCTCAATTTTATAGGGATAAAAGTGTAAATTTTAAACACCCTACTTGTGATAAGAGTCCTTAGGTCTCGACTTAATTTGAAGAGAAGAGTTAATAGACATTGTTGCTATAATAAATTATCCTTATAATTATATATTATTTTCCTATTAAATAAATAGGTGTAGATTAGAAAGCTAACATATCATATTTTATGGAACCTATCTCTTCAAATTCCCATGACTATCTATCTATAACACATAATTGAACCACTTTAAAATGATTATAGAATCTTCATATGTGAATAGTTGTTAGATAATAAAACCACTATAAAATGAATATAGAATCTTCATATGTGAATAGTTTCCCACACATGAAGTTGTATGGTATTTGGCCACTTTCATTCAAAATTTATCATTAATATTATTTGAATGATATTAAAAATGCATCATCTAGTGATCCCATGTAGGGTATATTACCATTTTAAATTCCATATGATGTTCAATCTATAATGTGATCACTATTAAAAAAATGTTTCCATGAACATATGGCATTGTGAAATGCAACATGATTCTAGATTCCATATGTAAAGGAATTTATATTACCTTTATGGACACATGGACTTATCTAAACCGCATAATATTTGTTTAACATATGCCTTTCGAATTTTAACCTCCTTGTATAATGGGACTTGTATAATTATCCATTCTAATTAAAATAATAATAATTCATAGACCTTTAGAAATATGATAGCCACCATTGACTTTGAGCTATGATGATGGTGTGAATAAGCCATCATTATGACGTTTATCACTCTCATGAACTATGTGCTCCTTGGGGATTTTTGAGGCCATGAATTTCATGTTCAAGGCTCTATGGGGATTTTAAAATGCCATCAAATTCATGATATATAAGTCTGTGAAATCCATGCTTCATCATCCACGGGGATCTATCAAGGTCATGGACTCATGATCCATATTTTTGGGGGGTTTAGCAAGGCCATTGAAATGTTAGAATATCAATTCCATCTTAGAATCATTCCAAGTCTGTAATGATATCAATTAGAATTAGAATTAGACTTAGTGATGACTGATAGTTATAATTACATGTGGTAATTATTTACACATTGAAAAATTAGTGAATATGTGATGATACTTATAGGAATTTATGTGGAATTCGCTAAACATAAAAAAAGTAACAAAAGTTTAAAATATGAAATGTGTGTGGCTTCCATTGAATTAAGGAAACAAATATGTGAAGTATGTGTGAAATTTAAGACAAATATATGAGGCCTTGATAAATTAAACTGTACATTTATGAATGTAAATGTGACCCAAAAAAATATATCAATCTAAAAAATTGTCCCAAATTTTTTTATTGAACATTATCTAACTTATTATTCTTGGATGTAATTACATCAGACATCTAAGGTAAATTAAATTATCCATGACTTTATACTTATGAATCTATTATCACCTTCTCAATTTATTTTACATGTTTATATTATATTAGTTAATTGATCCAAGTTGCATATTTGAATGCATCATTGTCCATAGCAAGATCCCTTTTTGCATCAAGATAGCTAAGTGGATTAAACATTTATAAGTGTATGAAAAAACCAAGGGAAACCACACACTAGGGACGTCGATGATTGTATTTTTCCATTTTTTATTATTGTAGCTATCCCATCACAAATCCATGACCATCCTTATATCTGGTGCTCATCAATTTGGGCTACCCTATCACACTTAGGATTTTGGGTGACCTAATAAAAAAATCTCATTCAATCCATTACTAAGGGAAGGAGAATAAATTGAATATTATGGTCTCAATATATGGACTAAATGGTTCTCTTGAATAGGCTCTAAGGCCTTTGAATGAAATGTGTTGATTAATTATAATATTTCTAGGTGCTAAGGTTGCAGGATTAAAATCCCAAAATAAGATGCATGAAGGAATGGTCTATATCTTTTGTTTCTCTTCAAGATTTCATAACTCATGAACATAAAATCTAAATAAGTAGAAGCTATAGAACTTTCATGCCCTGGGACTTTAAAATGTAAGGAAGATATAGACATGACACATGATTTACATAAATAGAGAGGGAACCACCCTTGCCACATATGTCAGAGGAAAGATTTATGGAGGCCCTCCCTTTACCACCTATGAGAGATTAAAGACTTGTCAAAGCCCCAAATTTTCCACCTATGGTGGAAGATATATTTGTAAAGGCAATTCCCTTGCCCCCATGGTGGAGGAAAGATTTGGGATGGTGCCCTATCTATGTGGACTTAATGGAGAGAATGAGGATGATTTGACATTTTATATTAAATAGGAAGAAGTGATTTCACTACAATATATTACCTTACATGTGGAAGAGGTTAATAAATTAAGAGATGAGGTGGTGTTGTCAAATGAAGCAATGAGTCCTCATTCTCTACTAATAACATTTTATAAATACATAAAATAGAATTATGATCAATGTATATAGGCCACAATATCAATAGAACTCCTAGAGTCTCAATTTCCACCATAGAATTCCATCTATAGTAAATCATGAAGGCACCCAAAGTTAAATGGGAAAGAAGTCAATGCAACATCGTGGACACTCAAAAGTATCCATAGAGGTGAGAACTAGTAGTATCCTAGGTAGGTCCACAAGATGCTAGAACTTGGCAACATTATGACTTCCTTATAGCCTTCTTTGTGCTTTACCACATGGCATGATCATGTTGAATCTAGACCTCCCAATTACTTGGATTATGTATTGCTTCCTTTGGCCTCTGAATGGATGGGATGTTGCCACATCACAACATCCTGGGCCTTCAAATCTCATAGGCTTATGGGATAATTGTGTACTCCCCTATGGGGCCAGGTTACTATTGATTAAAAAGCACGTGGTACCTTTACATCTAATATGTCTTTGGGAAATAAACCATTATATTCAACATGGGTCTTTATAGAGGCAAAAATATCAAGGACATGTGGTGCCCATGATAGATTACAATATGTATGATGTGGGCACCCCTTAATGCTTGAGAGTTAAACCTACCAACCCTCATAACCATGTAAGATTGATTTGTAATTGACCACTTTTTGTCTCATCTAGTGACTCCTCTAATAGTACATTCACATTGTATCATGAATGATGCCCCCTTATGCACTCATGTGGTATGCACTTTTCAAAATCTTTGGTACTCACTTCCACCACAACAAAAATAACAAGATAAACTCCATAACCTCAATCTATTGCCCCTACATTAGCATCATTATGGAATGTGTATGATATAGCCCCTATAGTATATGATATCACATGAAATTTAATGTCATTTCCCCTCATCATCATCACCTAGATGAATTTGAAATATGTCACCACTTATAAGTTATGTGTGACCTTGCCATAATTTCTATAGCTGTTAATATATTGGTAGCATAGATGGACATAAGCTACAATATAGACTTTAGAGCCTCATTGTATTGTTTCCATGTCATTAGTATTGCAACATTGAATTGTATTACACATTGAACATGGATCCTTATCATAATCAATTCAATGCCATGTTATCCTCATCGACCCTTCACAAGAACAAACATCCAAAAAAAGAACCTACCACCTTAGAAGTTATATACCCCTTTCTAATGGATGCAAGTCATGTAAATCCAATAGCTTCCTTAAATTCACAGTATCTTAATAGACATAAATGAAATCTATCACATAGGGATTAGGCAAGAGGCTATCTCTTTCCATGAAGAATACGAGCCATCATAGAGTAAAGCATTGCATGGAAATTTAGATTCTGATAAATTCTCCCCCCCCATAATTACCTTACACAATTAATTTTACATTCAAATTAATTATTATAGAGCATGAAAGTTGTGAATTATTTCAAAGTGAGTTGAGTGATGATGGTGAGCAGTAATGTCAAGGTATTTAAGGTGATGAACTCAAAGAGACTTAGGTAGCTATGGACCACTTAGAGGCTTTTCTTACAAAACTTAATAACTCATTTATATATTTATGGTAGATTTTTTAAGGTTTTATTGTATTAAAGTATGGAATGTTAGAGTGAAATATTGTAAATTGGTAGTCATACCTCACTTCAAACTCAAAGATGGTTGACCCTACCTCACCTTTTATGAATGAAGCATTAAAAAACAAAAATATGTTATTCATTTTAATAATACTTCAAAATTACCGATGAGATGTGGGTGAGTTGTTAAAGTGTCTTGGTTGTTATAAGCACCACCCAGGTTCAATTCTTAGTTTGGTATCAAAGGTTGGATGTGGTCGATTATTAAGTAATCTTGGGCCAGTTATGGCCGATCATTGATATTCTTAGGCTAGTTGTGGTTGATTATTGGTAATCTTGGGCTAGGTTATGGTTGTCGATGGTATTCTTAGGATAGTTTTAGTCATTTATGGGTATTCTCTTGGGGATATGGGCCCCAAATTGTGTCCCAGACTGGTTGGAGCTTTGGTCAAAGTCCATTAGGACAAGGACCCTTCAACCTTGAGTATCGATAAAAAAAACTTCAAAAATATATTTTTTGATGATTGCTCCTTTAGATTTTTTTAAATTTTATTATTGTTTACCAACAAGCATAAATAATATTCTTATGAAGATAAAATCTAATTATGGTTGAATTTTCTTCCAAGGGTTTGAATATGTTGTTTTCATACATTCTTAAAACTGATGTAATTTATTTATGTGTCAATATATTAAAATCATGGATGAATAGAAGCTACAAGAAATCTTTTGGGACTTCAATGTCTTATACCCAAATTAATGCCATTGAAGTAGTTATTTGACCTGACATTGGACATGGGGACCTATTATAATCATATTATCTCTTATGACATACTCGACCACCCTTGGTAGTAGAAAATGACCAATGAAAGATGTTGTCACCCTACCAATCTACAGACCCCTTTTCAATATGTGCATACTATGTAAATCTATCTTTGGAATACAAAATGGTCCCTTTGTTGTATGATATCACCTAAAATATTTTGCCACTTGCATGTTTGGTATGGATTTGCCCTTTTGAAACCCATTGTCACTATTCAATCTCATTGTGAAATGGAACATTTCCTTCCTACATATTTGATTGCCAAATTGTATGAAGGAATACACAATCTCATTTTCAATTATCACCTCCACAAAAATATAACACTATTTTTGTTTACCTCTTTTTGCACAAAAGATGAGATGGGGTCATTGGTTATGGGTTTTTAGTAAGGTACGACTGTTGATTTACACTCTTTCACTTCATAAAATTGCACATTCTCAAAACATAAAATAAAATATCTTTTATTGTAACTTGCAATTTTAATAATAATATAATATAATATTAAAATAAATTAATATAGTATATATTATTAAATATTATTATATTATAAAAATATAATATATATATTTATATATAATATAATATTTATTAATAATAGATATATGATAATTATATAGATATTATAATAATTTATATATATATATATATAATTATTAATTATTATAATATATAGATATTATGATAATTATATAGATATTATAATAATTAATAATTATATATATATATATATATATATATATATATATATATATATATATATATATATATATATATATATAAAGTTGGAACCTAATTACCATGAAATAACACCAAAGCAAATGCCTTGCGAATCAGTTGATGCTTGGATAAGTTGATGATAGGGGTAGTTGGAGAAGTTTTATGATAGGTATGGATGGGTAAATAGGTCACAGCATTTTTTCTAACATATAAAGCAAAATCAATTGTGTATTTTGTACTTGATCTATGCATTTTCTAAGCATATTGGTAGATATTGAATTATATCACCTACTAGTTGTTTTCAATTTGTCATCCATGTTTCTTTGCTATTGGACCTATCACAAGGGACAAGAAATGATCATATTGAATTCTTATGCTCATATTTTCCATAGAATATTAAAAACATATAATAGTTTAGTCTCTAAAGGAAGGGTTGACATGCAATTTTCAAGTTAAAACATGGAGGCCACCTCATCATGAAATTACCTTCCACACATGTAGTACCTACCACACATGAAATTACCTACCACACATGAAATTATCTTTCCTTTAGACCATTGTGATGGTCTAAGAATAACCAAAAGAATACCAAAACATTCTAAAACACATATGAACTAAGATTTCAAACATTATAAATGATTATTCATAAGTCTATAAATGAATAGGGGTCTAAAAATGCGATACCAACAACTATTTTAATGTATTTTAAATCTGTGTATAACATAATCATCATAATCATCTAAACCACTTGTCTATCAAAATGAATACTAACATGATTCCATTAATAAGAGATCTAATCATGTAGACATCAAAAATATATCTAATAAAACAATCAGAATAATAACTGCACTAATAAGCCATTACATATATCATGCAGAGTTAAAAATTACAAACTCTTTATGCCCAGAAATAATTTTACACCAAATGTGCCTTATATAACTGAAACCCTGATGAAAACAAAAAGCAAATGCATGTTTCTAACTTGGAATTTGTGCATGCAAAAAACCAAATAAATGACAAGTAATTTTCATGCAGCATGGTTTCAAAAGTGATTATTTTACAAAATCTTTTTTTTAAATATTAAACAAATCCATATGAGTGTGGATAATCAGCCATTTTTATTTTAGATAAAACCCACTAAAAATATTCTTGTTAATCTACAACTGCATGCAAGCGCTTCAAAGAGAATCTTGAATTCAATAATTATAAACAAATATATGGAAAATGATAAACCTAATTTAGAGTCACACAAAGATGATTATATGCAAAAATTTTGAATTTGACAATAATTAAGAAAATGATAACACCCAGGACTATTTAAGAAACGCCACCCCCGCCCCCCCCCCCCCACACACATATATAAAAAGATTAACATATGCATCAAAATATATATATATATATATATATATATATATATATATATATATATATATATATATATATATATATATATATATATATATATATATATATATATATATATATAAAATTATCTAAAATAAGATTATTGAAACTTTTTTAAATTTCATTTATACACATACACACATCTGTCTCTCTCTTTCTGTGTGTGTATAGAAAATTATGTTATCATATTCTATTTTGAAATAATTGATTAAATCAATTTTTTAAATTCTTCACAATCAATTAAAATAAATATCAAACATAATTTTATGAAAAAAGTGTTTCTAATTTTTTTTTGAAACGTACTATGTCTTTCAAAAACCCAATAAAACCAAAACATTTATCAATAAATCCATTCAACACCTTTAGGCTTCTCAAACATTCACTTAACTACTTGATTTCAAAACTAATAATAATACAGCCTAAAATTTTAGATGCTTTCCCAGATGACAACATTCGACTTCCACGACAAAGAAACTTGTAAGGAAAATGAGTGACCGGTTATACCCCATGTCTAGGTAACATTGAATGTAGGCCAAAGAGCCATGTGGATCATTGAATGTGAAACACATATTTGATGTGGTGGTGGCCACCTTAATATGTATAAAATTTTAATATAACCTTGTGTCAAAAGTCATAGCAAGTCTAGTGACCTTGCCAAGTTCATTACTAAGGAATTTAACCATCATAAACAAAATATCTCCAAATCTTCTTCCACGTCTATCTATCCCACCATCCAAATATGGGTAGTTTAACACATAGAATTGATAAGACTAAAGTCTTATAAAATTTATCAACACCGTGTTGGGACATTATTAAGGTTTTAAGACATCAAATGAGATTAAATTTTATCATGAGCCCGCATATCACTAAACAATGGGTTCTTCGAAGTACCTTTGGACTAAATAAAAAATTAATATATAAAATGCCCATGAAGGAAATGCTCCATCATTAGCGAAATAGATATGTCAAGACCATGTGCCAACATAAGATATGGATGATGTGACCACTGCTATTGTCATTGTTCAAATATTTAGCATCAACATAGTTTAGAATATAGAAAACATAATTATATTCATTACAAGATGCACTTAGATTATGATCTTAGGTGGTGTCGATAGGGCTTAGGAATTTGTTAATTCAAGTTCTAAAGAATAATAAAGTCCTCAAAACTATGAACAATCTGCAACATATAGACTTTAACTGTACATTTGTTACAAATACAAAGAATATTACATTCATGAAAATCATGAAAACCATGTAGAACAAGATGTGCATGGAAGCAAATGTGACATGATAAGTTTAAAAATTATCATGATACTGACTCAAAATCACTATTTTAGAGATGATGAATTTAATTATGAAGATTGAAAGTATTCATTTAGACTATAAGAATGTTCATGTGAACAAACATGTTTCTTACAAGAATAATTTTCCATTATTTTAGGTATATTATTACTTAAAAAAAAATATAGAATATGAATTAGATATTATTATATTGAGTGAAATCAAAATCATTATTTTATCAATTCATCAATCAAATACGTTATGTATTATTTTGATAATTACTAACAAATAATTAAATACAAAAATTAATCCATAATTAAACAAGTATAGTGATAATAAAAAGTTATAAATAAAGTTGGTTCCTGCCATACATAATAATTTAGATGTAGTATACCAGATGTTTGAATTTTTAAAATATTTTGAAGAGGGTATAAAAATTTATGATAACACATCTCTTCATCAAATGTTTTGTCCGCTAGTGGTTTAGAATATGGTGTTCATCACTATATGAGCTATTCATTAAAATTTTACAATAGTGCTAGTTGATTCATCCAACACCGATAATCTATATATAGTTGTACACAAAATGTTACCATTATAAAACATGATAAATCTTAATATTTTTATATGAGATCCTTAGTGTCATAAATTCAAATTTGGTCCAAGAAAAAAAAAATATATTGATAATATACACTTGATAAATATAATGATGACTATATAATTCACCCTCGATTGAGAGGGAAAGTGATTGATTTTCAGGAAGAGTTTTCCCAACTAATCATGTGTTTTCCTTCTTGGTCAAGAGTGGACTATATATAAAGGTGCTTGGATATCTTGTTATTTTTGACATAGTTCTCCAAATTCTTAAACACATCACTCACACACACACACACACACACACACACACACACACACACACACAGTCTGTGTGTGTGTGTGTGTGTGTGTTTTAGAATTTGGAGAACTATGTCAAAAATAACAAGATATCCAAGCACCTCTACAAAAAGGTCACCAAGAATGGGTAAAATGGAATGACAAAGAAATAGAGGGAGATAAATTCAATATATCCCAAAATGAAGGATTACTGACATCAAAATGAATGGAAACATGAGTTCCATGACTAAAACCATGCATAAATGTGCTAGAGGCCATTTGGACCTTATAAGGTCTACCTTGATAATTATTTTGATCAGTGGGAACAATATCATTTTATTGAGATCATCCCAAAACATTATTCCTATTATTACTCTGAGAACCTATAATCTAATTTGAAATTATGTTTAAAAATGGATAGGGAAAAGAGTAATAAGAAACATTTCAAATATGATTATTATCTTTGAAAACATTGCATAAAAAGAGTAAAAATATCTAACTATTTATTCAAAATGCAATAAGATATTGTATCAGAAAACTAACCAACCGACCCAAAATTTTACAACTAAAGAATCAAGAACCTGACAAAGTGAAATACCACTATTTCAATAAAGATTTCAAAACAAAATATAATACAACATATTAGACCCACATAAATTTACTTTAATTACAATTACAATCCTTTAAAAAATTCTTCCCATACAAATTTCTCAAAATTAAAGCACAATATGAATTTCAAAAAAAATTACACACGCTTCATTATGCTTATATTTGAATCTAAAACTAAATTAAATCATAATATAATGCCAAAACGTTTCAAGATAATAAACTAAGAGTTTATGAAGGGTTTCAAAATAATTATATTTGTGTTCAATCCAACACATGACAATATCTTTTATATATTTACAAAATTATTCAAATTTAACTTCATGCAATAACTCAAAAATCAATTTACTTTTCCTTACAAACCACCATGATGATCCAAGAATAACGAAAAAAATATCAAAATCTTCCTTTCAGAAAAAGAAAGAAAAAGTGAATTAAAATATAAACATTATAAATGATCATAAATGCATATAGGTCTCACAAAATGTGATACCAACAACTATCTAAGTGTCTTTTGAAACTTAGTATAACACAATCATCTAAACCACTTGTCTACCAAAATGAACCCCTGAATACCTATAGGATTCCATTGTCATAAATATTTATTCGTGTAGCTATCAAAAATACATATTTTTAAAATAATTAAAATACATTTGCACTAATAAGCCATTACGTATATTATGCATAGTTAAAACTTATAAACTCTTTATGTTCGGAAATATTTTAAAATACATTTGCACTAATAAGCCATTACGTATATTATGCATAGTTAAAACTTATAAACTCTTTATGTTCGGAAATATTTCTATAACAACTGTGCCTTATCTGACTGAAACCCTAATGAAAATCAAAAGCACATGCTTGTTTCTAACTCAGAATATGTGCATGCGAAACCCAAATAAAAGACCAAGTAATTTTCATGCAGCATGGTCTCTCCATAGTTATTATTTTATAAAACCTTTTTTTTTAAAGTATTAAACAAATTCTTCTAAACTTTGATAATCAACCATTTTTATCTCCGAGAAAACCCATAAAAAAAATATTCTTGTCAAGCGAAAATTGCATGCAAGCATTTCAAAGAGAATCCTAAATTTAATCATTATAAACAAGAATCTCAAAAAATGAAAATCCCAACTTAAAGTCACACAGAGATGTCTGCATGCAAATATTGTTCTTTGAATCGGAAAATAGCCAAGAAAAAAGTAACACCTAGGTGCATTCAAGAAACAACCGATGTGCATACAAGGATTAACATTTGAATCAATAAAACCAAAATAATCTCTCTTTATCCCAAACGAAATTACTTAAACTCCTTCCAAACTTCAACTTTGTTTAAAGAAACAACTGAAAGATAAAAACACACACATACACAGAAAACCATTATCATATCCTGTTTTAAATTAACTCGTTGCAACCAAATTCCTAAATTCTTGACAATTAATTAAAAGAAATAATCAACCATAATTGTATGAAAAATGTGTTACTAAAGGAAATTTTGAATGCAATGTGTCCACCAAGATATAATAAATTCAAAATAATTTTCAAGAAATCTATTCAACACCTATGGTCTTCTTAAAACATTCGTGCAACTACTTGATTTCAAAACCAGTTAGTAATACAACCTAAAATTTTAGAAGCTTTCCCATAAACAAATGATAGCATTCAGATTCCACTGCAAAGAAGCTTGTGAAGAAAAATAAGTGATCAAATGAAATGAAAATGATCGGATATACGCCATCTCTAGGTCGCATTGAATTAGAACCAGAAAGCTGAGTGGTTCATTGAATGCTAATCATGTACTTGATGTGCTGGTGACCGCCTTCATTTTGTCTAAAACTTTAATATAAACCTGTGCCAAATCTCATGCCATGTTTAGCAACCTTGTCAAGTTCACTGCTAATGAATTTAACCATCATAAAAAATATCTCCAAAATTTATTCCACATCTATCTTTCCCATCAAGCAGATATTGGTAGCTTATAACATAAAATTGATGAGACTAAAGTCTTATCAAATTTACCAACAATTTGTTGGGACATTATCAATGCTTTAAAACATATAAAATGAGATCAAAATTTTATCAATGAGCCCGTATATCACAAAACACTAGGCTTATTCGAAGTCCCTTTGGACTGATTGATATATCAAATACCAATGAAGGGAATGTTCAATCGTTAACCAAATGCCTATGTAAGCACCACGTTCCACCATAAGATATGATAATGTGATCAATACTAAGAAATAAATTGGGATAGTCATAGAAATCTATAAAAAAAAAAATTGGGTCGATCCCAAAATAGGTATTCTACGTATAGCCATCAATTGTGTATCCACAGATGTAAATATATGAATGAAAGTAGTAGTAATCATCATCTCAATATAATATATTATAAGATCTAATTTTCTAAAAGGTTGATTAATATTATTTAAAAAAAATTATATTATTTCTCAAAATTGATTTCCATTTTTTACATTTTAAATCTATAAAATAATATTAAAGATGTTATTTTCTTTTCCTCTCTCACAAATTTATTTTATAAAATTAAAAAGTGCTTTTAATTTTTAAATATCTACACCATTGATATTATAAAGATATGTTCTACCATAGTATTTAGTATTATGTTCAGCATCATTTCCATAATTATTAATAATATGTTCATTTATATCAATGTGTTCTTTATCATTGTTTGTATCAATATAATAAAAAAACATGTATGGAATTGATTTTCACCATTTTAATTAGTATATAAACATGTGGTTGAGTAATAAAAATTAGATATGTTAAATTATAATGTCAATTAATCTATAAATTTGGAGTATAAGTGAAAGAAAGCTAATTTTCTTAAATAACATATGGTTTAAAGATGAAAGTACTAAAAAAAAACATAGGGTAAGAGAATAATTTTCATTTTTGAACATGAGTGAATGGAAAATAAAAAGTTAGATCTAAAATTCAAATTTTAATAGAGGATGCCCATGAGACCCTAAGAAAAATCAAAATTTTATTGTAGGATAAAACCTAATCATGATCAACTCAAATGATCAGATTCACCACCTAAATGTTTAACTTATTTCAGATTTAGGTGTCATACATAAGTGTAAAACTATGCACTTACAAATTATATAAAATATTGAAATGAATACACTAATTCAAATTGAAATGGATAAATAGATATTTCATTGTATCAATTTAGAATTGATAAAATAAAACTGTACTTATTTAATTTTGGTTTTGTTTATAATAGAATGCCTCTCTACACCTATAAATGTATTTCAACTTCTTGTCATTTGGTGTTCAAACCTTTGATTTTTTTTTTAAACCTCCCTAAACGTTGCTGCTAAAATCTTAGCCTTGCACTAATAAAAAATGTTAAGTTGTTACCGGTAGTATCTCTACACACTTTGAAGGTTTGTAACCCCTAAGATCCCAAAAATTATTCTTAAAAAGTATTGTTGTGTGTATGTTTAGGTAAAATATTATTATTATTATTTTTAGATTTCAATATTATTATTATTTTTTTTTAAAAATTGTGCTTAGACACTATCATTAAAGGTGTGCCCTAGTGGTTCCTGTAACTATCCAACTAATATTGGTATTATATTGGAAGTTTGAATTAGTGATGTGAGTTATGTAGCAAGTCTTTCTAGTATTATAGGATGTTATTGTATAAACTAAGTTGATCTTGAATAGGTCTACTTCATGAATAGAGTTAACAAATAAAATAAAAGGGTATAATGATAGATGGAAAGTATGCACATGAGTTAAATGTACATGCAATGCCAAATAATTTTAATTTAGATGTTTTCAAAGTGTCTAATATAAAATTTAGGTGCGTAAAGTGGGAACTTTAACCATTTTTGATTTTTTTGAATTAATCTTACATAAAAGGATATCAACATGATGCAAATTTATGGGAATCATTTGTTCAAAAAGGCCCCAAGGTGTATGTTTTTACTTCAACTAGGATTTTTATTGTCAATATAGTTTTATCTACAAGATGGGTAAGCTTTGTGTGTTGAAAGGAAGAAGAGTTCAACTATTGAGATAAACATATACGTAAGGAGTTGTAGGTCACTTTACAATTACAAGATAATGAAATATTTATATAGGTATGTTTATTGGCCAAATATGAAAAATGATATTGTAAAGTTCATAAAAGGATGGGTATTGTGTAGTAGAATAAAGCAAAGTAACTAGAAATTGATTAATATATGTCATTATAGGTTCCTTCTAGGCCATGAGAAAACATTTCCATGGGTTTTGTAAGTGGGTTGCATATGTATAATAATGGAAATGGCTATTTTTTTAGTTATGGATTAGTTTAGTAAGATGTGTGTTCTTATTTGATGTAAAAAGACCCTTAAAATTAATTATTTAGCCTTTTTTTTGGTGTGTGGGTTCATTTGGGTTTCCTAGTTCTATCATTTAAATTTGAGATTCAGTATTTGCTTGAAATTTTTGAACCACAATATGGGAGAACATGGATCCTAGACTAAAAAAATCTATTGCTTTTCATCTTTAAATAAATGCGTAGACCAAAGTATTAATATAACTTTGGTGCAACTCTTGAGAGGGTACAATAGGAATTCAACATTCTTATATCAAAATGTTTTATTATTATATTAATAAATCTCCTTTTGAATTTTTTTTTTGGTTACTTCTATGTGAATTTGATGTTCTTCTAAAATAACTATAAAAATTAATTGGGAAAGTAGATTTGAAAATCCAAAAGGCTACAAATTCATTAAAAATATTCATCAAATTCATCTCCAAGAAAAAAAGAACTTGTAAAAATCAAACTAAATGTACTAAAAAAAACATTACTCTTTATATGAAAATGTATTCAATTATTAATTTTGATAAATTACATCTATTTGGGACTTCAATGGCAGATGATGAAGAATGAGATCTATTTATAAATCATAATTGAAGACATTACTCCTAATTATCATATGGAATTGGATAAGAATATCATGTTGCAATTGAAAAAGAGGAGTGAAAGAAATATGGCTGGTTGAGTTAAATATTCAGGCACCGAAAAATTCCAAATTGTGTTTCAAACAAGACACGGAATACATTTCATCACTTATTGAGTTCTTTAATAATTTGGTATCAAAATCCGCTAATTAGGGAGACCTGATTTGAAATTCAAACATAGTATGCTATCCATGTGATTTAATTACTTCCAATATTCCCATCTTTGAAATAAATTATTATAAGATTCTTATTGAAGACAACTCAACTAAAATTCATAGTTAGAAATGTGCATGAAAAATTTCCAAAGTAAAGGGAAGTTTCAGAGTGAATCAGACACCTTGGTAACAACTTTGTCTTTTAATGCAAACGTAACATCATCACTTTTTAGATAAACTTGTTGTGGCATCGTGCCTTTGAAAAAAATCCTATCAGAAAATAGTTTGATCTGAGTCTAAAAATGTGACAATTATAAATGTGGCTTCTTTTCAGAATTTCTAACGGTTTAGTCCATATCTCGGGCAATAATTGTACCTCCAATGTTGAGTTTGTGAAATATAGGCCTTTCAGATATAAAAACAATAAAACGGAAGTGGGTTCAATAGTACCGTCGTAAGTCTAGAGTTTAAGTTTCATTATTTAATTGTTATAATAGTTATGGTGTTGTTTGTTAGATGATATGAATTGCATGAGAACACTTATATAAGAATTATAAAATATTTTGCATATTTTATAGAAAATTTGAATTGTAAGGTGTCTATGAACACTTTTAAATGGCAGAAAATTTATATTTGAGAAATATAGAATGCATTAAGGATGCATAAAAACTTCAATTTTATAAAGAAATTTCATTTTGGGTTTTTCCAAACTAAACTTAAGTCTTATTCATTTTATTTTCAGTCCATTTCATTTCAAATATTTTTTATTTCTTTTTAATAATCAAAATAAGGTATAATAATAATAAAACAAGCTAGTTAGTCTCTTTTTCCTAATTGAAATAAGGCATAACAATAATAAAACAAGCAAGTATATGTTATGAGTTGAATAAGATTTATATTGATAAATTGTGTGTAGATTATATACACCAAATTAAAGATCACACCTTCACCTCAAATAAATTAAGAAAAGATTTGTTTTATTATATGAAAATTATAAATAGTGACAATATTCAATAAAACAATTACATAAATCTATGAACTTTAAATTTTTCGTATTTAATAATTGTTTGCGTATTTTTATTTATTTATTTATTTATGTTTAATATTTTATTTTAAATTTTTAATAGATATCAATGTTCATATATATATATAAGAAAAAGGTGGAGAGCACCCATAGTATTACTAAAAAGAGTTTGTACATGAAGAACAATCCCAATCTAGGTTCAAAACTAAGGTCCTCAATTAGATGTGATGTTATCCACATCATACTCTAAACCTTCCATTAGGAGATTTGGAAGGTTGTGCTGACCTGGTGAAAAGTAGCCACATTAGACTCTTGGTCTATGGCCAGATTAGCCAACCTGTCTACTACTTTATTGCTTTCATGATAACAGTGAGAGATAATGAACTTGTCAAGGTGGTTTAGTAAGCTTACTGCCTGTTGAAGAATATAGTTAATTTTCCAGTTATTTGAGCCTTTGGATTTTAATGTTGAAACTATAATCTAAGAATCACCTTCAATCTAAAGGTTCAAGAAACCATGATTAATCACCAGATTGAGCCCATGCACCAATGCCCATGCCTTCGCTTCATTGTTCATTCCTTTATGGATTTTAGTTGACTTCATTGCCAACAAATTTCCATCCCCATCTCTAATAACACAACCATTTCCTAAGAGACCTATATTTCCTCTACAAGCACCATCAAAATTGAGCTTGGAAAATTGCTGGGATAGAGGAATCCATCTAATATGATCTCTCACCGTACCTTTACCTCTAGACGAACAACTGCCCTTGTTACTTGCTGATTTGAGAAGATGCCAATTCCTAACCAAACTATCATCCCAACTCAACCATAGTGAAGAGTTTACACTAGCTCTGTAGATCTTTGCATTAACCACCTATGAGATTGCCTCATCTAACTTATTACAAACCAATAAACATGACTTATCCTCTTTTTTAAACAACTTGAATTTTCTTTCCCACCAAATGTGACAGATGATAAGAGATGGTCCAACATCCCAGAGGCAAGCAAAATGTGATTCTGTAAACAACTTTGGCCAATTTTTGAACATGGATAGTAGGGACCTAGACAACGGTGAGACCTAATTAATTTTCATTAAAAACCACAAGGAACATTCTCTATTGAAATGGTAATTTAGAAGAAGATGGTCCAAGATCTCATCCTCAAGACCACATAAACCCAATCTCTTAATTTTGTCCCCTTTAAGAATTTTATTATGGAGTGCTAGCGAAGTGAATGCTCCAACCTTGGGTAATATAGCATTGTTCTAACATAAGTTCACTAGCCAATCCACATTTGTCCATCCAATAACACTCCTATAACCATCCTTGGCCATGTAGGAGCTAGATTTGGTCACCGTCGAAACAATTTCATCTTCTAGATTGGAGAAAAAAACCACTCTCTTTGCCAGAATACTTCTAAGTAGAAATTTTTGCTTGATGGAAAAATCACAGTCACGTGCTTTTCTAGATAACTCTTATTTTGTCCATACCACCATCAATGTGCCAGTAATCTTTAACCTTTGTGCCCCAACGAAATTTAAGATATTCTCTAGCTTCTTTAAGCTCATCCCACTCAGAAAGTTTAAACTCCCCATTCTATGAATCATCCCCAAAATCTGCCTTATTTCCATTGTGAATCACCCATAACAAATTATGTAATAAGATTTTTATACAGTTAATAATAAAGTTTTGTATTGCTGACCTTTGAGGAGGATCCTTAACAATGAGAATCCTTTCTCTATCCATCAAATAAGATACTTTAGTTTCATAAACTTTACCCATTTGAATTATAGGTTTTTATACATCAACTTATTTATTTACTTATTTAAATTATAACTCAAATATTTATATTAATAATAAAATGCTAACATACAATTTTTTATGTCCATATAATTAGAATAATAATTAAATTTATTCAAAATAACATGAACCGATGCAACTGTCTTAAAACAAATCTAATTCAAAATCCTAACACTCTTGTATTTATGGTTGTGTTAGCCCTTGATGATATAAATCTAGTATAATTTTAAAAAATATTAGGACCCCTGTTAACTTATTTTATTTTTATTTTTTTTTGGGGGTGGGGGTTGGAGAAGTACATAGAGATGGGAAATATTAATTTTAAAACATACAATTTATTTAGAACTTATTTTTCCTTGATATCGGTGGATCCACGTGTATTGTTTAAAAATAGTCTTCCACGAGAATACGATAGGAACCAATAAAAAATCTGCAGGAGACAATAAAATGGAGAGAGATGTTAAAAAATAGAATTAGATATATAGAAACAAATTAGTATGTGGATGAAAAATTGGTAAGCTGCTTGCACTATTCATTTATTATTTTTATGTAATATTATTATTTCAAAAATATGATATAATAAAGATTTATATATTTTAATTATTATTTGTATGCAATATTTTTATTTCAAAAATATGATATAATAAAGATTTATATATTTTAATTAATACTTTTTTCAAATCAATTATCTAATTTTAAAATTTAAAATTTAAAAGTTATAAGATGTTATATTTTTATTTTATTATAATATTCTATTTAGTATTTTCATTTTTTCAAGATGAAGTTTTGGATGAGGATTTTGTTTCTTCCTTAGTATAAAACATCTTAAAACTTATTAATAAATTGGATAAGATTTATTTTATAAAAATAAAATTATGTAAAATTATAGGTTTTTAGAGGACATAGATTTATATGACAATCTTAATTCTACATTTAAAAAGAATATCAACTTTCACAACTCTTTATGGTTTCTCATATTATCACATAAATTTATAAGGGAGAAAATTATTATTTGTTTAGTTCAATCACTGTGGTGATGAGTGGAAAGGTAAAACATAAGTGAATTATATATCTTGCACAAGATAAATGATTATATATATTTAAAATCATAGAAAGGACCCCATTTATATTGTCCAAATTTTTGAAATGAGCAAAAATATTCTTTATAATAAAATAATCATAATGGTATCATTTTATTGAATTTTTTTATCGAAAAGTAAGAAACTAATAATAATTAGTAGTGGTCTTATAACAAAGCATATAAAAAATACAAAGATATATCTAAATAATGGAAGTATCTTCATACATATTATTATGTAAGGGCTTGAGGGACGGGGGAAGATATGCATTAAAAATAAACAGAAAACAAGAAAAGATGGATTAGGAAATAATGTCTATTGAAATTCATCAAAGAAAATGATTGAAGAGAATCTATTTACATATTAGATAAGGTAAAAAGGGCATACGAGGGCAAGGGTGGGACGAGGAGGACATGAATTAAAAATGAATGGGAAACAAATAAAAGATGGAGTAAGAAATAATATGTGTGTATTGAAATGCATCAAAGAAAATGATTGAAGAGAATATTTTTACACTTTAAATAAAGTAAAAAAAGCGTAAATGAAATTTTAATGGATTTGGTAAGTTTTGTCATGTATTATCCTTCTATCTATTTGATATTTTTGGATTTGGTAAGTTTTGTCATGTATTATCCTTCTATCTATTTGATATTTTTGTTTTTAATCTTAAGTGTGTAATCTTATTTTTATTTTTAATGCTTATTTGATATGTAATCTTATTTTTATTAAACACACTTATTTTTATTTTTAATATTTATTTGATGTGTGTAATCTTATTTTTATTTTTAATGCTTATTTGATATGATATAGTTAATTTCATTAAAAGGAATGGGGTAGTTAAATTATCATTAAAACATATGTATATTAATATATATAATTTTGTATTTATAATTTTTTATTTTTTGGTCTATTTATAATGATTAATAAAAAAAAAAACTATAAAAATTAAAATTTTAAAGTATAGAAGAAAAAAACAACACATTAAAGTGAAAATGATAGAGTTTTTTGAAATTTCTTATGTAATCCTAGATGGAATAAAATTTGTCTAGGTAATTATTCAATTTTTAATTGATGAATATATGTTTTTTAAACATCAAATTATATATCACACTTATCATAAGTTATCATGACTGCTCGAAAATGGGGTTCAGACAGCATATTAATTATCTTGGGCTATGCGAATCCGTCCATAACATCCGTTTTCCTGAGCAGATGAAAAATTGACAGACAATATTATTTTATAGTATTTGTTAAACATCTTATACGTTACCTTAGCTAAAGGCTCACATAATGGAAACATGGAAATTAACAATATTTGATTGGCTTAAACATCGTGCACTAATCACGGGTTAATGGAAGTTGAAGAGAGTAGTCACCCTCGGGGATTAATAATTAGTTGTAAGACTCAATATATACATTTAAACAAATTATAAGTATAGAAAATGAAGAAATTATGATTGTTTATTTATTTTATCATGTGTTTTGATCTTTTAATTAAAATGTATTTCTTAAGATTTGGGAATGTATCAAATATTACTATATTGAATATAAAAGATCATGATCATTATTATTATTAATAAAAAAATTAAATGATATTTATAAAAAAATTGAATTAATAGTTAAGCATTTTACTATTTGTAAGTTATTTTATTTTTATTTTGTTTAAATATTTAATTTTTTTCTTAAATTTAAAATTTTTAAGGATTGAGTTGTAATGTTTTTAATAAAGATTATGGTGACTATAACAATGATGGTAACTATGCTGATGAAAATAACATTGATTATGTTAATGATGATGTGGAAGAAGATGATAATTTAGACTAGAAACTTTAAAATGGAAAATGCAATCATGATCATATCTGTTATGACCATAGTTAACCTTTAGTGTCCATTTATAACTTTCTATGTTATAATTTGCATTAAAATTTATTAGTGAAATATTTGGTACTTTGTTCCAAATCAAAATTTTTAAACAATATAGAAAACCAAAAGTCTCTCCTATAATATGAGAAGAGGTACCCATTATTGAAACTAGTAAAAACTAATCTAAAGTATGTATAGTGTTTACAAGTTGAAAATGTGGTTTCGTAGTAATAATATTCAATTGAAATAAAATGAAAGGAGGGAAGGTGAAGAGTCACATAAGAATGAACAAACATATATTTCATTTATTTGCATAACGAAATAAACAAAAATAATAATTTAATCTATGATATTAGATGTAATTCATACTTGGAAAAATGAGAAATGTATCAACATAAGAAAACACATAACCATTAAGGAAATGACTGGACACAAAGTTAAGGTAATTACTCATTTTTAGACAAAGAATAAATACAAAGTTTCCTTCTTATTCCTTGTTATTTTTTCAAATTATGAACATCAAAAATCCCATTTTACAATAGCCATTTATTCTATTTATAATAAAGGGAATGGGTTGACCCTTCACATTCCAAAATGACTTTTTACATTCTAATTTTCGTCCTATTCTACCCCTTAAATTTTTCAATTTTATAAAAAGTAAAAAAAAAAGATTTTTCGAAATAGAAGTTAGACAAAAATAGAAAATAAAAATTGTAGACTTCATTAAGGATTTTTATGTAGGCTAGAAGTAGTTGTAGATGGATTGGTATTAGTTGAATCTTTTTTGACTTGTTCTTTGTCTCGTGTAACTTTTAATATCAAAAATATTTTAACTAGTTCAAGGGATTCATTGCTTTTTGGAACTAACACATGATGACAACTTATGAATCATATTTGAGAAATGAATGTCAGGGTGCAAGGAAATTTAGATAATTATTCTAATTGAGTGTTCAACTCTTTTAGTGAAATATGAATTTCACTGAGGGTCATCATTGAAGCTTTGTTAAATTTCCCCTCATTAAGAAGATCTTCTTGACTAAATTCTGAATTTGGCATTTCAATTCATCTACCATATGTGTATTATATGGATTATCGGCAATGAATTTCATTTAAATTGGTGGAGATCAACTTGAGCTTCTCTTTACCCATGTCTCTATTTTATTTCATCTTCTCAATGGCTCTAGTCAAGATCTTCATTTTTTAAATTATACATTCTCCTAAATTGTAGGAAGTATCATATTATTCTTTCTCAAATATCCCTCCATCCACCATCACTTTAGACTTGATCAGAGTCATTTCCTTTATGTCCATAACTATCTCTTCCCACACTTTCAAATCATTATTTTTGGAGCTATCACATGAAGATAAAATGTGAACCATCTCTGAGAAATGAATGTCAGGGTGCAAGAAAATTTAAAAAACCAATCTAGATGAGTGTTCAACTCTTCCATGGAAATATGAATTTCATGGAGGGTTGTCATTGAATCTTTGTAAAATATCCCCGCATTGAGAAGATCTTCCTTGATTACTTTCTAAAGTTGGGATTTTAATTCATATACCATATGTGAGTAGTCCCATATTATTTATACAAGTTGAAATGAATTTCATCTAAATTGGTGGAGATCAGACCAAACGTATCTTCACCCATGTCTCTATTTTCTTTTAATTTCTTAATGGCTCTAGTCAAGATCTCCATTTTTTGAAGTATACATCTTGCCCATTTGTAAGAAGTGTCATATTTTTATTTATCAAATATCTTTCCATCCACCATAATTTTAGCCTCTATTAGAATCATCTCCTTTATGTCCCCTATTATCTCTTCCCACACTTTCAAATCAACAGTGTATGAGATTTGACCCGGATGTAGATGTCCTACACTTCTTGATCAATGAGGTCATAATTTTTCATGACTGCTTTGATATAGTTCATTCCATTTAAAATAAATTAATCTATACATGGTTATAGAGTTTTTCCATAGGTGTTATGTTTGATAATTATATCAATATCCTCCTTGCTTATTCTTGGAAGTTGTGTTAGAGTATCAACCTATGGAGTCTTAGGGGTTTCAATGGGTTGAGTAGATAGTTGACATAGATTTATAATTGTTTTATCTATCCTTTGAGTTGTTCTTCATTCAATTGGTCTTATTATGACCTCATGTTTATTATTTTAGTGGTTTCTCAGAGATTATGAACATTTTTTTTATTTGAGTGTTATCCTATTGAGAGTATAATCACCCATTATCATTTCCTCTATGTATTTTTTAATGTTAGGTTCAAAAATATCCAAAAACTATGCACCTAAAAATTTATATATTAATATAGAGGTGGTTTTTGCTTTATTTAATGCAGGGCCTTCAAGAGGTTAGCTACCTCATCAAAATTTAGCATTCTGCTTCAACTATTCTTTGCCTTTTCTATAACATTAGTTGTAGCCATTGAAATGAAAAGTCACTGAAGGTGACCGCCTGGGTATCAAACAAAGATGGAATGGGTTGATTTGGAGGAGGTATATGTGGAGATCCAAATGGAGAATGTGGTTTCTCCTCTTTAGTTATTTTATACTATGTTTCTCCCTGGGATGAGGCTAAGTATTATTGTGTGGCATTCAAGATCAGCAAGTGAAGATCACCAAGGACTTAAATTTCACCTCATTGAGAAGATCTTCCTTGACTAATTTATAAATTTTAGTTTTCAATTCGTCTACCACATGTGAGTATTCCCATCTTATTTTTACAATAAAAAATGAATTTCATCTAAATTGGTGGAAATTAGATTGAGTTTCTCTTCACCCATGTCTATATTTTCTTTCAGTCTCTCAATAGATCTAGTAAAGATCTCCATTTTTTGAAGTACACATTTTGCCCATTTCTAAGAAGCATCATATTTTATTTATCAAATGTCCCTTTATCCACCATCACTTTATCCTTGATCAGAATCATCTCCTTTATGCCCCATATTATCTCTTTCCACACTTTCAAATTAGTAGTGTGAGATTTGACCTAGATGCAGATGCCTTGCACTTATTGATCAATGAGGCCATAAATTTTCATGACTTATTTAATTTAGTTCATTCCATTTAAAATAAATTCATCTACCCATTATTAAAGAGTTTTGAAATAGGTTTTATGCTTTCTAATTTTATCAATAGCCTCCTTACTCATTCATAGCAGTTGTGTTGGAGTGTCAACCTATAGAGTTATAGGGGTTTCAATGAGGTTGATCAGATAGTTGACATAGCTTGCCAATTATTTGATCTATCTTTTCAATTGTTCTTGAGTCAACTCATCCTATTCTTACCTCATAATTATTATTTTAGTCATTTCTCAGATATTGTAAACATCACTTTCCTGCGTTACTTCTCTGAGTGTTATCCTATTGAGAGTATAATCAACCATTATCATTTCCTCTATGTATTTTTCAACATTAGGTTAAAAAATATCCATAAATTGTGCAACCAAAGAATCATATACCAATCTAGAGGTGGTCCTTGCTTTATTTGATGCAGGGGTCTTTAAGAGGTCAACTACCACATCAAAATCCATCATTTTTACTTCAAGTATTATTTTCCTTTTCTACAACATTGATTATACCCATTGTAATGAAAGGTCACTGAAGGTGACCACTTGGGTATCAAATAGAGAGGGAATAGGGTAATTTAGAGGAGGAGGTGTCTATGGAGATCTAGATTGAGAATATGGTTTCTCCTTTTTGGTTATTTTTTTGTTTTACTACTCCCTAGGATGAGGCCAACTATTATTGTGTTGTATTTAGGATGTAAAAGTTAAGATCACTAAGTAATTTAGTTGAAGACCACATCTTTGAATTTTTTTTAGATGGATTCTCTTTCCCCACTACATTAATTTCCTCACATTGCCTTCTCAAGTGTCTTGTGGGATCAAGGTCTTCATCTGCACCATCATCATAACTAGATGAACTAAATGTCTCAATCACTACATTGACATTAATTTTTTTAAGAAGTGGATGGGGAATATTTATATTAAAGAGATAGAGCCTTTCCTCTTATTTTACTTCTTATGGCTACTCTAATCACATTATTATCCATCCATTTATTTATTTGAGTCTAGACTCTTTGTTTCCTCCATTGTAGGTTAGTTGATTCTCTAATTGAGAAATTAATATTTGGAAGCAATGAAAATAAATTTGTATTTGTGTATTCCAAATAAATATAATTTGTCTTATCATTTATCATTAATTTTAATACCCACTTATTTGTGGATTCACTTATATGATAATGAGTCATTTGACTCTAGTATCTTGAAACTAATTCAAACTCATCTTCAAAATCAAACCAATAGCCCTCTAGGCGAGGCTTATGCTCATAAGCAGGTCCTATGCCAATAGTGTGATTCACATATCCTTTAGTGTCCATGGATTCTCTACTAGCATATCTTCAGAGGATGAATTAAGAAATATCCAACTCTATGTCATGTGCATTAACTTGTGGATTTCAATTGAAATGCCTCAATGCAATGGGAAATGAAACACCCACCACATGTTTTTCTCTGCACCATTTATGAATAGTTGATAGTTGCCAACATACCTCTATGAGGATGCTAATATTACTTTCTAGCCTTGAGAGTCTTAATGAATGTCTTTCATAACCACCAAACTACATATATATGATCTTTTAGAATTGGATGTAATAACTACCATATTGGTTGATTGATTTGGTTATTTTAGCTAAAATCCTCATTCCCTAATCTTCTTCCAAGGAATGCGCTACTTTCATTTTGAATGCATCATTTAATCTAGTTTAGTGTTTTTTCTTTATTTTAATGTGATCTAAGGGAAACCTTTAAATACCTTTGTTACCTATGTGATAGACCCATGTTTGGAAAGCCCTGGGCATACCATCTAGGAGGCTAGTGAATATACTAAATCTGATGTCATGAAAAACTACCTAAATTTCTCTACATTTAGTAATTGATCATGTAAGGAATCACTTATTGGTTCAACCTAGTATATGAATTGATTTATATGGTAAATGACTTGCATTGGGAGAAACATCCAATGGTGGAAGGGCCTTGTGTCTTTGTTACCTAATACCTAGTTCAATAGGGTGACCATATTTGAGAGTTATTCTTTGAAATCTACTCTAAATAGGGTCTTATTGAACTTAAAAGGCATCTCTCTCTTTTGATTCAACTAAGACTTATTGATAACTTTTAAGCATTTAGTGGGATCATTATCCTGATGTGTCTCTCCATGCTTGATATTGATATTGACCAACTCATCATAAAGTGGGATCCTCATTGTCATGCTCCTTGTAACCCCATCCATTTTTCCATGAGGTGTCATATTTTGATCTGATTTCTATTATTTGGAGACTTTAGTATTTGGCACAGGCAAGTACTAGGTTTGAATACTACACTAAAGTGGGGAGATAGATGCTTGTGGTAAGATGTTTTCTATGAAGTGTTCAACCAGTAATGTTAGGCTTTTATAATTTAATCTCTTTTGAAAGTAATCTAGATCTATGTTCTCAATATGAGAATCAGAGAATTTTAAGATATCATAGTCAATAACCAATAGTGGTTCATATCTCATGTACTTTTACTTCATTTTATAGGCTTCTAGGTTTACAAATGCTACCTAACGAGTAAGGTCAATAATATCTAATAAATCTAAAGGTAAGAAATGTTGAATAAATTGAAAGAAATGCAAGTAGTGGACATATGCCACTTTGAGAATGTAGGGAAGAACTATCAAAATAGGGTTTTGGAGGAGGGTCTGATATCGATTTAGATATTTTAAACTTATAGAGTTTCTAGGAAACATTTAGTAGAGATTTTGCTAAAGAAGAGGTAGGGGAAGAGTAAAATCACATTCCTCATAGTTGAAATGACCAAATGAGAGGGATTCAGGGAATAAAAATCAACTTTTAAAATTTTTACAAGGAGAAACACATCATACTTTTACCCACGTGCATTAGATGAGGATGGTATCGCCATCCACCATTTCCCTATGAGATGCATGAATGTAGAGACATGAATACTTTCATTGTATATGTCATTACATCACTGTGTTTATGGAGGATAGTGGGTCCATCTATTGCATCCATTTGTGATGCAAATTTATGGACATGTGACTACCTTTTTAGTTTGTGTCTCCATGTCACTATGTCTATGTAGGATGGGTCGGTTGGTCATGTCCCTCACAGATGCAAGGGCTTGGTTGATATAAAAATATTATAATTTTAAAATGTTTTTTAAAATTTTAACTTTGACATTTTGAACCAAAAAATATTATCTTTGTTCTAACTAAAAAATAAAATTTGACATGATAATTATAGTGAATAACAACTAGCTCAGGTTGGGGATGTGACTTTATAGGGAAACCTAATAGGAATTATAGGATCTCAGGGTTTCATAGGCTAATGCCTTATCCATTGGGAAACAAAGTTAGGAGGAAATAAAAAAATAAGAAAACATACAATTGAAAGGGAAATACACAGAACTAAAAGGGAAATAGTAGGTGACAACCTACCATCAATATTTATAAAAAAATCATATATTACCTACTATATAAGATTAGGAGGTGAGTTACATCTATGTATGATATATAATACATGTTTTCACCATAGAAATGTTGAACCTTGCATGATCCCATCCATAGGGGCATATTTCTCATGAATTCCTCTTGGCTCTCTCCTTTTGTCCTAGAGCATTACCATATCACCAATTTGTAAATTGTGTTATCAAGGTTTCTGATAGAATAATTCTTTGAAATTTTCTTGATGAGCTACAATTATATAAACTACCATCAATCACTCTTCTTCTATATTTTTTAGGTACATAACTCTTTTCTACAATGAGTATTTTAACTATTCATCTTCAATAACTTAAAAAATCTTTAAAGCAGTAAAATCCAAGGAAATAGGGATCGTAGAATCCCTCCCATATAGCAGATGAAATGGAGAAATTTTTATTTCTCTCTTAGGCATGATTCAATTAGTACATAATGTGTCATATAGTTTCTTATGCCAATTCCTTTGATTTTCATCAACCAACTTGTGGATGATAGTAATTATGTTCTTGTTACTAGATTTCATCTTGCCATTACCCTGAGGGTAGTAATATGAAGAATGTACCATAGAGATGCCATATCTATAGCATAAATGGATTAGACTAGTAGAGGAGAAGTTAGAAGTGTTATCCATCATTATATTTTGAGTAACACCAAATATGGCCAAAATATTTTCCTTTATGAAGTTGCACACAACTTCATAAGTTGTAAACCTTATTGGGATGGCTTCTATCAACTTTGCGATGTAGTCAGTGGCTGTCAGTACATGAATGTGTCCAGAACTAGAATGATGATTCAAATTCCCAATGAAGTGTAGTCCCTATTATTTAAAAATTTATTTGATGACCACAGTTTTGAGAGGCAATGATGGCAGTCTATGTTTGCCAAACAAATATTGAAAAGCTTCACATTTGGAAACCCATTATTGTGCATCATTGAATAACATGGGCTAATAGTAATGATCTTACAATATTTTGAATATCGTGACTAAAAAATGAGAAATGTGCATTCTCATAAAATTCTTCCAATATATTATTCTATTGTTATTTGTTTACACATCCCAAGAAGGTGCCATCCAAAGATTTATTGAACAAGGTATTATCATAAATCACATATTTGGTTGCTTTCATCTTGAGAGTACATCTCTTCTTAAGGTTAAAATGAGCCAAACATTCTCCTTATGAGAGGAAGAATGTTATATTGGAATACGATTCTTCAAGGGAATCAAATAAGACCACCACTGGTAACACTTTTTTCTCTTATTTTTGAGAATTAATACCTTCAAATAATAATTGACATAGGCCTTATCCTCTTACCGGCTTTATATATTTGACATCTAAGTCATACTTTTGTAATTTATCAATCAAGTTACCCCTTATTATCCAAACTCTTGTTGAGTAAGGATTGATTTCACTATTGAATCTAGGACCATGATAACGGTATCAGAATTCAAGAGATAAAACTTGAAATGTTTCACCACTTTCACCATAACATATGCATGTTTATCCATCAACAAAAAAATGAGATCATGATATTTAAACCCATAAATCATAAAGGTAAAGGGATATTCAAACCCTTATTAATTTTTATACACCAAGATAATATAAAGGTTATATTCATAGGAGTAGTAGAAAAAATTAAGTCTTTCTAGAAATATGTATAAGTTAAAACTACACCTTAAAAATTGCTTATTTGATCTCATTGAATGATTTATTTACATCATCATTCCATTTAAAGGAGTTATTACCACTCATCAATTGCATAATGTTCTTATAAGTTTATCAAAGTTTAGAAAAAATCTTCTGAGAAAATTGACCTTATCGAAGAATAAGTGAGTGCCAAGTTTTTTGGTTAGTAGGAATAAATTTTGGATGGATTTTACTCTTTTTGGATCAATCTTGTTAAATTTTTTAGAAACCATGTGACCCAAGAGCATGAATTCTATTATTAAAAAGATAGATTTCTTGGGGTTTAGAGATATATCATGAGAATGACATGTTTCAAAAACCTTTCTTAGGTATTCAAAATGGTCTTCTCTTTTATTTGAGAAGACTGTGAGGTCATCCAGATATATCATTAAGATTTTTTTCCATGTCATTGAATTCCAAGTCCATCACCCTTTGAAAATTTTCCCTTGAATTAATGAGGACAAAAAGCATTCTTTTTTACATGAAAGTTCCATATGGGGTAGTAAAGGCTATGTTGAAATGATCTTCCATAGCTACTTTGACTTGGTTATATCCAAAGAAGCCATCTAACATAGACATCATTTAAGATCTTATGATGGCCTATAGAATTTGATCCATGATTTGTAGGGGATAGTTATCATTGATAGAATCTTGATCAATATTGTGAAAATCCACACATATACTAACTTACCCATTATTATTGTGAATGGACACTATGTTGGCCACCCAAGTTGAATTTTATATAGGGAAGATAATCTTAGCATCTAACATTTTTTGATCTCTTCATAGATAGTGAAAGAAATTTTTGGATTATAATGCCTCAAATTTTGCTTGAATGTAATAAAATAAAGTTTCAATAGAACACTATGTCTCATGATTTTTAGTTTAAAAGACTTTAGGTATGCATATCACCAAGTGAATACATCTTTATATAGTTTAAGTAGAGTAATGAACCTTCTACACTCTTATTTAGAACAAAATATCCTGATATATACATACCTCATCTCTTCCTCTATGATAATATTTACCTTCTCATATTTAGGGGATCCTCAAGGATTTACTTGAATCTTGTACTTGATATACTTGTCCTGCTTGTCAAACATATCTTCCAAATAAACTAGGCCTATTGGAATTTTGTTTCCTTTTAGTTGGATGATGTTGTCTTTGAGTTGATTTTATTCTATGTCAAGTT
Source organism: Torreya grandis (assembly GCA_037957365.1). Lineage (NCBI taxonomy): Eukaryota > Viridiplantae > Streptophyta > Pinopsida > Cupressales > Taxaceae > Torreya > Torreya grandis. The sequence goes on along the minus strand of JARHVA010000454.1, from coordinate 1,224,760 downwards.
CTTGTGAAGTTCATTCCTCTTTGTCTTGTGAGGTAAAATTCTCACTATATGTAGTGGGGATTTCATCAAAAAATAGATTTATGAAATTATCTTTCTATTCTAGGAAAGTGATGATTTGTTGATCATTGTTGAATACTTGTCAATGCTCAACATTATTTGGCACATTGGGGTGATATAACATTTAAATGACATACCGATCACTATCTATTTATGGTAGATGAATAATTAAAGTAGACACAACTATTGTGTTAGGTTTGGAATTTTCTACTCTAGGGACTAAATTTATAGAAAAAGATTAAAAGGTATCAATAAAGTCTCAAACCCTATTTTTGTAATTTTTGAGTATGCCATTTTTTACTTGATATTAAACTTGTAGCTTCTTAATGATCAATTTTGCATCACCTTGTACTTTGATATTTTATATGCCCATTTATTTTACTACCTATAATCCTAGAAGTAATGATTCATATTCAACAATATTGTTTGTGCATTCAAACTAATGTTTGTATGAGAAAGGAAAAGATTCCATTTGTGAAGTCAAAAAGATGCGATGAATTGAACTATTTGTCAATTAAATTATATAATATTTTAGAGTCTAGATATGATTAGGGTCACGATATACTAACTTAGGAAGTTGGATATATTTTTCAAACATCATAATGTAAATGCCAGAACCTATTTCTTCATATAAGATTCCTACCATAGAACCATTTGATTTTTGCACTAGGAGTTTAGATTTTGGTTCTATAAATAACCTTGAATTAATATCCCTATATTGGAATGACTGAATAAGTCCAATCTAGTATTATTTATCCTTTGATATCCATAAAAAAATATTTGATCAAAAGTATCCCATAGCTAGATGTAATGTCAGCTACTAGTATGGTCATTTTCATTCTCTTTTGGGGAAAGGTAGCTAGGGAAACCTATCCATATCTTATCTACACAACTAATGTAACTTGTTTGGCCTCTATGTCAAATTAATGTACAAATATTTTAGATCAAGTAAATGCCAAGGCATGTTCAACTTTGGATGACATGACATTGTCTGAGGCTCCTGAATCAATTATACAATTGTTTAATCTATAGCCACCTAGAAAAAGAGATGCATATAAAGGCTTGGTCTTTCATTACTTGGTGTAGTGATGGCTATGTTATTATAAAATTAAAAATCAACCATCCTTATATGATCTCCTTCATGAGGTGTGTTATAGTTTCCTCCTTTGATAAAATTGACCACTCTATCCAGTTGTTTATGATTGTTCGTAAGATATTTAGTTTGAAGAATCTAAACTTTAATTTTTTTCATGTGATCTATTATGTCAAATTAATAATTATCAGCTTCTTCATTGATAATCACATGATGGGAATTCAAATTCCCAGACCTTTTAGACTATATATCCTTTGATAAATTTAGCAAATGGGTACATTGGGAACAAATTTGGCCATAGTTATAGCCTCAGGAGTCTCTTTTGCCTTTTGATTATTAGGTTATTTATTCTTTTCAGAAGTTCCCATCCTTTTAATTTGAGCTCAAGTGAATACTGCATATAAGTGGATATTTATATCCTCACCACTTAATTCATAATCATTTCATTTGGGTTCATATTTGAAATAACCCATAATGGAGTTACCATCAGGTTCCTAAATTTCAAGATCAGAGGTTCCCAAAATGCCTTCTTTAGGTGGTTCTTCAATAGTATAGATTTATAGCATTATGGCCATTTCATGATAGTTACAACCATTGTGAACATTGGTGGCATGAAAAATACTCAAGTAATGAATGAAAATAGGTTTTTGTTCAATAATAAGTGGATGAGTTAAATGAGGTAATCCAAGATAAACATTTCCATGATATAAAACAAAAGGCCTTCTAGGTATATATTTTTATGGAGGATTTGGTGATTTAGGAATTTATTTCTTCAAAAGCCAAGATATAATTTTCCAATTTTTGAATCAAAGGATTTGATGAATTATGCTCTTGACTTTTGAAGACATATTTATTCATCTAACTAGACATTATCATTTCATCCTCAATCTTGGTCTCATGTGTTTGTGTATATTCCAATGTTACAGGGTGATTCATTTGTAGGAAAAAGATCATCTCAAGTACTTGTGCATTTACAAAGAAATATTTTTAATTTTATACTATGGGCATTGTAGTCACTAAGTCTTTGTGCACTATTTTGTTGAAACAAGCTATGAAATCTCTCATAGGTTCATGAAAGTCTTTATTTATTTGATACAATTATGCCAAAATAGAATGTTCATCTTTAGTAGTTTTAAAATTTTTCTCAAATTTATCTCTAATTGTTTGTCAATCTGGAATGTAAAAAGGAGGTAAGTGATGAAACCATTTTGTGGATCCTTCTACCAATGTTTCCAAAAAAACCTAGATAACACATCTTCATGTTTGACACATAGGATGCCACATCCAGAGAATAAATATTTTATGTGTTCATTGAAGTATTGTCTCCCATAAATGGTGAATTTTGGGAATTATTATTTGATCCTTTTGGAAACTTATGAAGTTGAGCACCTAAAGCCAACGAGCCTATACGAGCACCCCAAGGTACATAAAAAACCATGTTATGAAGGTTTCTTTATATATATATATATATATATATATATATATATATATATATATATATATATATATATAGAAGTGATAAAATTCTTCTCAAACACTATTCTTTATTTATTCATTCTAACAAAAGTCTAAAACTATATCAATTGTTATTGAATATTAAAGAACACCTCATAAATTCCCTTTTTATTTATGGATCTTGTGTACCTTGTATCAACAAGGATACTGGAAAGTATCAAGGAATTATAATTAATATAATTTTGGCAACAAGTATGATGACCTTTTGAGCAAAATTGGCATGCTTTTATTCTTCATCTAGCATGGTCACATCTATTTGAAATTGATAATTATTCACCTTGTGGTCTTAGGAAAATTATCATAAATTAGAATAAATATTTGATTATGCAACTTTTATCTAATTGAGATTCGATTTTATAAATGGGTTACAATTTATAGGGATAGCCATGCAAATTAATACAACAAAAAAATTGTGGGTTGCATGGAAAACATAGAATGTGTCCCATAGGGGATGCCAAAAATTGTTGGTGAAATATTTGGTACTTCATTCTAAATCAATATTCCACAATATCATAGGAGACAAAATTTATTTTCTCTATTTTGAGGGGAGGTTCCCTTTATTGAAATCACTAGAAAATAAATTAAATTATGTAAAATATTTACAAATTAAATTGGGGTGGGGGGTTCAGTAATAATATTCAACTAAAATAAAATGAAAAGAGGGAAGGTGAAGAGTCATGGATAAATGAGCAAACACATATTTCATTCCTTTTCATGATGAAATAAACAAAATGAATAGTTTACTTTAGGAGATCAGACATAATTCTTACTTGGAAAAATGAAAAATGTATCAACATAATAAAACACATACCCATTAAAGAAATAACTAGACACAAAGTTCAAGTTAAACCTCATTCTTGGAGAAATACTGAACACAAATTTTCCTTCTTCTTCCTCTTCAAGTTTCAAAATTATAGACATCAAAAATCCCATTTTACAATAGCCATTTATTGTGTTTATAAAAAAGGGAATGGGATGACTCTTCACTTTCAAAAATGACTTTTCACATTCAAAATTTCATCTTATTGTATTTCTTATAATTTTAAATTTTACAAAAATAAAAGATTTGTATACTTTACTAAGGAGTTTTATATATAATAGAAGTAGTTACAGATGGGTTTGTACTAGTTGAATATTTTTTGACTTGTTATGTATTTTATATAGCCTTGAATCTCTAGAACCTTTTAATTACTTTGAGGGATTCATTTACTTTTGTAACTACCACATGATGACAATGTGTGAACCATATCTAAGAAATGAATGTAAGGGTGAAAGGATCTTTAGACAACTCTTATATTTGAGTGTTTAAATCTTCTAGTGAACTATGAATTTGACTAAGGGTCATCATTGAAGCTTTGTTAAATTTCCCCTCATTAAGAAGATCTTTCTTAACTACTTTCTGAAGTTGGGCTTTCAATTTGTCTACTATATGCATAATATTTATGTCTTATTTGTATAATTGACAATAAATTTCATGTAAATTGGTGGAGATTAGCTTGAGCTTATCTTCACCCATGTATCTATTTCCTTTCAGCTTCTCAATGACTCTAGTCAATATCTTCATTTTTTGAAGTAAAAGTTCTACCCATTTGTAGGAAGTATCATATTCTTCTTTCTAAAATATCCCTCCATCCAACATCACTTTAGACTCAATAAAAATCATCTCTTTTATGTTCCTTATTATCTCTTCCCACACTTTCAAATTAGTATTGTGAAATTTGACCTAAATGTGGATGTTTTGCACTTATTGATTAATGATGTCATAAATTTTCATGACTTATTTGATATAGTTCATTCCATTCAAGATTAAGTCATATAACCATGATTTTAGAGTTTTTCCATAGGTGTTATGTTTGTTAATTATAGCAATAATCTCTTTGATTATTCCTATCAATTGTGTTTGAGCATCATATTATGGAGCAATAGGGGTTTTAATAGGGTCAAGTATATATTTTACATAGCTTTCCAATTATTTGATCCATATTTTGGGTCATTATTGAGTCAATTCATCTTGATTTGACCTCTTAATTATTCTTTTAGTGGTTTCATCGACATTGTGAACATCACTTTCACATGTTACTTTTGTGATTGTTATCCTTTTGAGAGTATAATCATCCACTATCATTTCCTCTATCTTTTTCAATGTTAGGTTCAAAATTCTACATAAAATATGCACCTAAAGAATCAAATACCAATCTAGAAGTGGTGTTTACTTTCTTTGATGTAGGGGTATTTAGGATATCAGAAACCACATAAAAATTTAGAATTTTCCTTCATCTATTATTTTTCTTTTCTACACTAGTTGTACCCAGTGAAATGAATGGTCACTAAAGGTGAACATCTAGGTATCAGTTAAAGATGGAGTGGGATAATTTAAAGGAGGAGGAGGCATATATGGAGATCTAGATGGAGGATGTGGATTCTCCTCTTCAATTTTTTTCTACTATGTTGCTCCCTAGGATGAGGCCAAGTAATATTGTGTTATTCAGGATGATCAAGTTAGGATCATGATGGAATTAATTTAAAGACCATGGCTTTACAAATTTCTTATCTTAATTTTTTTTCCCCACTGTAAGAATTTATTCAAATTGATTTCTTAATTATCTTTTGGGATCACAATCTTCATCTCCACCATGATCATAACTAAAGGAGTTATATGTCTCAATCACTAAATTGGCACTAATTATTTTAGGAGTAGATAGGTGAGATTGCTTTGAAATAAATGGGAGCCTTTCCTCTTCTTATACTTCCTATGGTTAATCTAGTGAATTTATTATCTATCCATTTATTTGTGTGAGTCCACACTCTTTGTGTCCTCTATTTTAGGTTGACTGGCTCTCTTATTAACCAATTAGTAGTTGGCAAGGATACAACTACAATTATATTTGTGCATTTTGAATCAATAAGATTCATCTTATTATCTATCATTCCTTCGAGTACCAAGTCATCTATGAAAGACCTTATTTGATCAAGATTCATTTGAATCTAGTCACTTTAGAATACTTCACACTCATCTACAAAATTAGACCAATAGTCCTCTAGGTGAATCTTATGACAATAAGCAAATCCAATGTTGACATTTTGTTTTATATATCTTTTGGTGTCTATAGATTTTGTACCATTATAGGTTCAAAGAGTGCACTCAGAGATATCCAACTCTATGACATATGTAGTAGCTATGGTTTTGTAAATGAAATGGCCTAATGCAATGGGAAATGAAACACCCAACATGTGGTTTTATCTACAATGTTTATGAACAACTAATAGTTACTGACATAACTCTATGAGGATTATATTATTTTTTTCTAGCATTAAGAGTCTCAATGGATGTCCTTTGTAACTTCCAACTTTGATATACATGAAAATTTTGAATTGGATGTAGTAGCTACCATATTGGTTGACCAATTTGGTTGTTTCACCTAAATTACTCATTCCCTAATCTTATTCTAGTGACTTCATTACCCTCATTGTGAAATCATCATTGACTCAGGTGTAGTGTTTGTTACTTTTTTATAATGTGAGCTAAGGAAACACTCAAATACCCGAATTACCTATGTGATAGACCCATTTTTGGAAATCCCCAGGTATACCATCTAAGAGGATAATGAATATACTAGAGAGGATGCCATGAAAAACTACCTCAAGGTTTGTACATTTAGTAGTTCATCATGCAAATAATCACTAATTAGTTCACCTTAATTTATGATTAGATTTGCAACAAATGATTTACACTTGGAAAAACATCCAATGGTGGAATGGCCTAGTGTCTTCATTTCCTACTACTCGGTTCAACAAGGTAACTAGATTTGAGAGTTATTCTTTGAAATCTCTCATGAATAGGGTCTTAGGGGCCTTAAAAGGCCTCTCTGTCTTCTACTTCAAGCAAGAGTTATTGATAGTGCTTAATCATTTAGTGGGATCTTTATCCCAATGTGTCTCTCAATTTGATATTGATACTAACCAACTCATCACGAAGGGGGATATTCATTGTAATGTTCATTATAATCCCATCTATTTTTTTCATGAGGGGTTCATATTTTGACCTAATTTATCTTGTTTTGGGATTGTAGTATTTGGCACATGCGAATACCAAGTCTGAACATTGCATTAAAGTGGATAAAGTAGATTCTTGTGGTAAGTCACTTTTTACAAGGTGTTTAACCAACAATGTCAAGATTTTAAAATTTAATATCATGTCAAAATACTCTAAATCTACATGCCCAATCTAAGAATGAGAGATTTTTAGGATATCACATTCTAAAACCAATAATGGTTCATATCCCATGTATTTGTACTTCATGTTACTATATTTTAGGTTTGTAAATGCTACCTTGAAAGTAAGGGCAAGAATATCTAGTGGATACACAGGTAATAAATATTGAATTGATTAGGATAAATGAAAAGAATTAGACATATGGCACCTTAACAATGTAGGGAATAAGTCTTGAAATAGGGTTTTGGAGGAGGGTCTAATAGTGATGTAGGGATGATAGTTCGTGCAAAGTTTCTAGGAAAATTTTGGTAGAGCTTCATTGTAGAGGAGGTAGGGGTAGAGAAAAATCATGTTCCTTAGAGTTGAAATGATCAAATGAGAGGGATGTAGGGATTAAATAGCCCCTTTTTAAAATGTCAAGGGGGAACACACCATACTTCATGTGTAGACATTGAAGGAGGATGATAAGGCCATATGTCGTGTCCCTCTAAGACACGTGAACACAGACATAAAACTACCTTCACAACCCACAATGAATCATTATTGTCTATAAAGGATGGTAGATCCATTCACCATGTCCCTCTAAGAGGTTTGAAAGTGGATTCATGACTACCTTCAAAATCCACATCATTATGTCACCATATTCATAAAGGATGGGATGACTAGTTGTGTCCCTAGTGGATGTGTAGGGACAACTTACAAAGAAATATATTATAAGTTAAAAACTTTTTATAAAATTTAACTTTTCCCTTTTGACCCACATAGGATTATTGTTTTCCTGACTAACAAATAGAATTTGACACAACAATTTTAGCAAACAACACTATTAAGGTTCTAATATTTGAATTTCTCTAACTTGAGATGAACAGTTCCCATGTGTTTAGAAGCTATAGGTAAATTTTCCCAATATTGTAATAGTTATCTACCTATGGTGAAAGGTGTTTTGTGTTTATCTTCTAGTTTGGACCTTTTATATTTATCATTAACACCCTTAGATAATTGGTAAGATATTTATTATTTAGATAATTTATTTGGGACTAATTTAAGTAGGTAAAATGGTTCAAATAAATATCCCCTATAACCTTATAATCTTACATTCTTGGTAATATAAGTAATATCCCAATTATTTGAGTGATCTTTTGATTTATTTATAAAAATTAGACATAAGTTTTACATTGATAACCTTATAAACTACATGGTGTAAAATGACTCCAATCCTTTATATAATTTCTAAATATATAAATATGGAGCATGTTGAAATCATCACATATCCTATTACCCTGTCCCCTTGGATACCATAGAATTTCCCTTGAAGAAATGACTGCAACATAAATTGCCTCTAATAAATAAGACAATATATAGAAGTTTCCATGCAACCTATTTTGGGGTAGCCTTTGTTGGTTTAAATTAAAATTAATAACTTCCCCAATTGCAGGGATCTTGTTTTCGTCCAATATCATAGATAAAATGGGAACCCAGACTTCATTGACATGTGTAATAAAAGGGACACCATGGATTTTGTTTAAGATGGTCATTATAACCCTAATCGGGGGTATGAATTGTATAATTAGAAGGGACTTTTTTTTGAAAAGGTATTAGGTTTATTTTTCTAAGACTTCAATGTGTATCTAACATCATTATATTTAAACCAATGTAAGACTGCTTGTTGGCTATAAACAATGTTTGATTTAGGGAATTTGTATTATTTCTCAAAATAAACACCAATTACATATGATTTGTTTCATAAGTTTTAAATAATATTTTTGTTTAATAAGTATTGATTCATTAATAGCACTTATATTATGATCACTAGAATAATAATTTTATTCGTTAAGTTTGAATATTATTTTATTTTTATGTAACTTATTTGTAAATGTCATAAATGAATTGTAGGTATCATTTTTTAAATTCCCTAAATGAATTATTTTATAAATATTACAATTTAATATTAATTTATTTTATAATAATATAATAATAAATGCATTATATTTTTTTCATTTTTCATTACTGATGTGACTATCTCACATTAAAAATGATATAAAAAAAATTGATTGATATAAATTGATGCAAATATTGAGACAACAACTAATCCCATAAATGATTTCCAGATAAATTTTAATAAATACTAAAATAAAATTCTCATTATTTAACTTCAACATATAAATTCAATAAAATGATGCAAACTTGTCTAATGTTAAAAGCATCGCATTTAATTTCCATTAAATATACATCTAAAACCATTGTCAAACCCTTGAAGTAAGATTTGTTCTATAATTTATGTTGTAAATTTTAATTTTTTTAAATTAAATTATCTCAAAAATTGTTCCAATTTCACTAAAATCTAGTACTCTGAGAGGCCAAATCTAACGTTTTCTCTTGTTTCTCTAATCCATCCTCGTGACTTAATAGTTACACCATAGCATAATGTGATAACTATTTACAAGACCCTTAAATATATAACTTCAAATAAATAATAAGTAGAAGCACTGCATAAATTATGATTGTTTCTTTACCTCTCTCGTGTGCCCTAACCTGATAATTAAAATGCAATCCTTGCAATTTGGGAATGTAATTGTATATATTATTATATTGAGTATAAAGATGACTTAAAATAATTTTAATTTAATTTAAAATTTTGATATTTAATGAGGATTTGACATGAACATTTTAATATGGGTATAGCTTTAAAAAAAAATTAAAATTGCACTTAGTAAAACCATTAAACAACTTTAATTATACATTATTTTTTATTAATAATAATTACTAATGTGTTCTAATGATACATTTTCTTGTATATATAATAAAAATCAAATAATACTTATAAAAAAATAAATTAATGATTAAACATTTTACTATGTGTATATTAATTTATCTTTATTTTGTTTAAAATTTTATAAAGATATTTCTTTAAAATTATTTACATGAAATGCCCATTTTCATTTTAATTTTTAATCATTATAAATTATTCAAATTAAAAATAATTTCAAAATAAAGATTATACAATGCGCTGAACTTTTTTAATAGATTTTTACATAATAAACACTTAATAAAAAAATATTTTTAAGCTTGATATTTTTAGAGAAATAATTCTTCATAATATATAAAACCTTTTATTTATTATAAATTAATAAAAAATTAAATATTATTTTATATATTTTTATAATTTATATATAATATTATTTTGGTTTACATATTAAATTGTAAATCAAAAATGATGGTCATATAATTTTTTAAATATTTTCTTCTTGTTAGATTTGACTCAACTTAATTCCATTTTGATGTGGTTTCGATTTCATTTTATCTCTCCAACGATGAGGAATGAGTGCTTCATCAAACTTTTGATGGATAAAGTGGGTTCTTTCATGAAAATTGATGTTACCCTTTGGAGCCTCGGTTCAATTCATGTCTATGCCTACATTCACCTTTTCAGTTCGTTCTCTTTTTTGGTTAAGCTGCTCTCCTTGCATGGCTTGTGGACTCAACATATCAATAATAAGGCCTTCCCTTCCACTACTTCCATTATCACCTCCTTGGTCATCACATCATTAAATGCCCCTCCAAGACTTGTTAGCATCGTAAGTGTGTCTAGAAAAGGAAAAAGGAGGAACTTGACCTGAATTTCAAGTGGCATAATCACGATAAGTTTTATCGCCCCCTTTCTCTCACTAGGTGGAGTTGACTGACATTGTTGTGGGAGGTTTTGGGCATGCACCCCTTATCCTCCCACCCCTCCACCTACTTGTGGAGGATCCCCCTTCCCCGCCCCAGACCACCCCCTTTGCATAAGTCCCCTTAAAGAAAAATTTGACTCTCGAGTCGATTCCATCTCAAGAGATTTCTTCTTGGACTCCCCCTTCCAAGCCCTTTATGTGTCAGGGAGATGTTGGTGTCTCTTCAAATAAGAAAGGTCGTAGATTAGAGATAAAATTACTTAGGGCGGAAGTGCACTCTCTCATCAACAATGGCTCTTAGTGGACCCTAGAAGACCTTCTTTCTAGAAAAAGATGACAGGGAGTACTGACTTGTGGATAAGCCCTTTTGATAGTTAGTAGGGTTTGGATTGGTTATTGTTATTTTGCCTCCATTTTTTGGAATTCTTTGGTAATTCTCCATTACCTTTTTGCGTTTATGGATTTATTTGTGTTTTGACTAAAAATTGGTGGATCTTGTCCTCTCTTGCTTTCTTGGTAGGTGATGCCTTTTATATCTTTTGTCTTTTATCTTTCTCTCTTCTTTCTATAAATAATGGGCCTATGATTGTACCCCATACAGATTCATAACTCCGATAAAAAAATAATTTATATTTAAAAAAACAGAAAAAAACACACAACCAACCATCTTTTAATTATTTTTCATATTTCTTTATCTAATATAATAGATGTAATTGTTTATCATCAAAATCAAAATAACCAATGCACTTTTTTTTTTTAAGGGATAAATTATTCAAAAAGATGAATATGTTGGTATCTCAATAATACCAAACACCAATGTAGAAATTTGATAGATTACCCTTATATTTGAATTGAGACATAACAAAACTCGGGGTTGATCCCTAATGTTTGCCAACCTACACATTCGGTACTAATGACTAAAGCAATTCAATCAAATCGCTTGGGATAGGCCAAACGTTGCTAAAAAATCAACGTTTATTAGTGAATGAATGTGAACGCATTTCTAATGAATTAGAATTAAAAAACGGTAAAAATCAATGGTTTTGTGAAGATATAATTGCGGGTGAGAAGGAAAAGGACAACATAAATTTTGTTGAATTGGGTAAAGATGGCACTCATTTTTAAATTTAAAATTTAAAACAACGTTTTTCAGGCTTAAAATATATTAATGGTGAAGTGGTAAATTGAGAATCTATTATTAATGGTGAAGTGGTAAATTGAGAATCTATTATTAATGGTGAAGTGGTAAATTGAGAATTTATTTATATGATTTATTTATTTTGTGTGACCTTGTTAATTATAATTTATATAATAAAGTAAAAAATATTTCAAAATGAAAATAATAGAGAGAAAATTTTAAAGTACTTTCTACTATTACTGTTAATATATTTATACAAACATTAAGTCATTTGAGTTTAATTATAATTTTATAGAAATATATATTAAAATCATGTTCTTTTACATATTTTAAAATTATGTTCTATTTTTAAAGTATAAAACTTTGTCTTATTTTCAAAATTTATATCGATTTTTGAAAAATTTGCATCCTTCTTTATAACCTTAATAGTTCATACAAAAAATGACGTGACGATGAAAAGCTAGTGTAAATAAACAAACTATATTATCACTTTATTATCATCATACAACTAAACTATGCAAGCCTTAATAATTACATATAGCTTTTCATGTTATAATTAATAAATTGAGTAAGGAAATAAACATTTCAACCTTCCCTAAAAGATTGAATTATTCTCTTAAACATTTTTATAATATATATTTTTAATAAATGGGTAGTTCATACTTTTCATTTTTGTTGTCTCATATATATATATATATATATATATATATATATATATATATATATATATATATATATATATATATAATTTTAATTACTATCATTTTGTTGCACTGATTGAGATACAAAGAGTATATAAGGTCGAGAAAAAGGGGAAAAAGGTACATGTGACCTAAAACACTGTCAATGGTTCCTATACTAGAACTTCCAAAAACTGATTGTGATACTTCATTAATGTATATTATAAAGGACTAAGAAATACATCTAAAACCCAATATTATAAGGTAGAAAGGAGAGAGAAAAAATCAAGAGATATTAGAGAAAATATCATTAAAATATTAAAAAAATATATCTTTTTATTTTTATAAATAAAAATTTGACAAACATACAAACATATTAAAACAATACAATTTTATAATTAATAACTACCCTCAACTATAATTAATCATGTATATTAATTAAAAAATAAAAAACATGAGCATTTATTACTGAATGAACAAAACACAAACATTTATTATTGAATGAACAAAACACAAACATTTACTACTAAATGAATTTATTTAATAGTTTATTTTAAATTGAATGAACAAAACACGAGCATTTACTACTGAATGAATGCATTTAATTGTTTATTTTAACAAAACCTATAAATATCAATAGTTATATGAAAGATATTATTGATAAGGAAAAGGAAATTATAATTTTGTGGGTAGATTTGGTAGACGTGGCACTCATTATATAGTATTGAGTGTTAAATTTTAATTTAAAAAAATGTTTATTATGTTAAATAAAGAAACACATTTGTATTATTGTTTTTAACGATGGTAAAGGTAAAGGGTGTTGACAAATCCCTCAAGAATATTGAAGAAATAAGAATAGACTATGAAGGTTTGAAAGGAATTGCCTCTTCTAGTGGTAAAGAAACAAATAGTATATAAAACCATAGATTTAACAAATGATTATTGTAACTAAGATAAAACATATTCCAACCAAAAAAAAGATAGCATCAAAAATGTTTTTAAAGCCAAGATTTTTTGAAAGAGCCATTTCTCAAAAATTTAGTTGAAAGTCTTTCTTAATCAATTTTCTATTTGAGATACAAGAGACATATTTAATCGACCCATTTAATTTTTTACCTTTATTTTTCACTAACTTCCACCCATCCCCCTCCTTCAGATTTGGCAATATGGGGATGGATAGTTACAAAGAAACCATTAGAATTTGAAATAGTAAAGGATCTCTTATGCCTTATCCTAATAACAAGTTAAGAACTGATGTGACTTCTACACTTTTCTCCATGGGGATTTCCAAAATCACGTTCAGATTCCATTATATAGGATTTTGTACAACCATTTTTAGTTTTAATGGAGAATGAGCCTTTAACCCCTTCTTATCAGTTTCCTTAACTATGGTCTCCCCACTCGAAACATTTCCATAGGCATTTCCTGAACGATTTCTAGTTCATCTTCATCTAAATTAGGACATCCTTCCATTATTAAATTCTCTAAGTTTACATCTACCCACCCAATAATTCCTCTCTTATGTTTCATTCTAGGATAATCATTTACCAAATGTCACATGAGGACACATACGTAGCATCTAAATGGTAAGCCCTCATAATCTATACGCTAAACCCATGTTCTATTCTTCACAACCAGCTCCACCTAAGCTAGGAATTCTTCAGAAAGATCGACATAAGTAAACAATTGGGCATAGGTGGAATGGTTATGTTCTCTTATTATCGAATCTGTACACCAAAATTCTCCAAAATCAATACCAATAATTTAAAGACAACATTAAAAATTTGTAAGGGTAGACATGTTAGTCATATCCAAATTGGCTTTATATTAAACATTTCAATTTGTGGGTTAAAACTGAAATGCCAGGGTTTGGACAAAATAATATGCTTATCCCAGTCCCAAGAGTGCTAAAGACCAAAGTCTTTATTTGTTACAAAATTAAAAAATAAGGAAAATACCTCTGACACAAGGTTGGATCTTGATTCTACCTTTAACTAGGTTTTTTCATTTATTGGTAATCTAGCCATGGAAATCTTGAAGGGAAGGCTAAAAACCTTTAAACTTGTAGATCATTCCATATTCAATAAGTAACTCTTCCACTTCCACAATCACATCAAGTACTTTATTTTCAAAACTGATAATACATTTAACTTTAATCAGGGATAAATACTTGACCATGACCATTTTTGATGCTGCATCTACATATGAAGGGCGAGGGAGAGGCTATTGTACCCATACTATAAGCACCACCTCCATTAGCATAGGGTCACATCTTGCTGCATCGTGATGTTCCTTAGAAATCCTGAAAAGTAAACTACCAGATGTTGAATCCCTTGTTCATCCTGCCAGCACATCAGCTTTGTATGCTCCAATAACCAATGTTTGAGGAACTATTGGCCCTTTTCTTGGAGGAAGCTATGAGCCTACCTAATATAAAATGTCATAATCTAAAGTCATTGGTGAAGGCCTCTTTGTCGGCTTATTATAACCATTCACTAAAACTTAGAGAGGTTTGAAACACTTGTCTCGACTCATACATTACCTATTGAGCCTCCATGGGGAGCATATGTTTCCTCCATGGGGAGCATATATCTATATTATTGTTAACAATGTTTTAGTGGTAATCTATTTTTATAATTTTTTTGAATTTATAAGATTAATAGTTTATTGATATGATTTTTTTAATTATTGAGAGTGATAGTCTATTTTTTATGATTTTTTAAAAAGATTTCTTTATCAATGTTTGAGTGGAAGAGTGGTGGTTTATTTCTATGATATTTTTAATTACTCTTGTCAACTCACCAATTTTGAATATTTGAAAGGGTAAAATAAAATAAGATTCTCCCTACTTTAGTGTTAATAATTATTTATAGTTTATTATTAAGTTAGAGGCTTATGAAATGGGGGAACCCCTAAAGATTCATTTGCCAAGAGATAAAATAGGTGAATATGTGTTTAGTTGACATGGTAATAATCTCTAGCTTATACAAACATCAGCTGGATCCTCTTTGTCACTGCACAACTGTGGGTGATGTTGATTGTTTGAATTAGATTATAATAAAATGGATAGAATGGGAGATAGACAAGCATGTGAGAGGCAATTCAAGAATAATCATGGCTAAGATAAAAGATCCAAGGGAGGTCTGAGGAGATATTAACTATGATTTTGATTCTGTAGTGCATTTGCCATTGCCTACAGCTTATTTGTGGCCAGTTCTAGAGCCTAGTCATATTCATTCCTTGGATTCCCCATTGGCATAAGACTTATGAAAGTGGGAAATGATCCCTAAATATATCCATTTTATTTTTCCATTCTTGATTAGCCTTACTGTGCACGAGGCAATAAAAAATGACATTTCCATTAAAAATCCTAGTGTCACTAGCCTTGAACACTAAAGCATTATTTAATGAAGGCATGTGACCCTGACTTAAGGATCCATATGACCACAAAGCTACATGGAATTAGTCCTTGATCCTATTCTGCTTGGCTCTTAGTTTGATTTTATAGTTCTTGATAATTGCTTTTGTATCTTCATATTGTTGCTTTAATTGCATTTATCATAAAAGCTCTATGATTTTGGAATTATGGGTTTAATAGTCCTTGATTAATACTACAAAATGGATTAGCACTAATAGAAAATGGAAAGTTTTCTAAATATATATAACAAAGATCAAAACACATACTTATAAGTTATGCAAAAATATTATTACACAAATTATTGTTTTTCTTCTTGTATATGGCACTGCCATTACCGTCATAATTTACTTGGTGCTTATCTCGACAGAGGTGGGTGTGGAAAGGTTCTATATGAGCTTTTATAGGTTCCATGTCATGGAGGCATATGAAAAGAAGCTTGTGTTGTACACATGGGTAGGAAATATAGAGAATCATTATTAGTTACATCTGAGAGATATAAAGAGGTTATTTTGATTAACAAACCACCCATTGAGGTCCCAAAATCCATCTTTTATCTTCCATTCATCCATGCCACCAATATATTGACACTTAAGAGTAGTTAATATTAGGATTAAGAATATACAAAAATTTTATACTCAAACCTTTAAAAGAAAGGGCAAGGCCATATAGAATATGCAAATACTAAAATATTTCATGGTGAGTTGCATAGTGATGGCCAGGGGTAATGATAGGGTCTTTCAAGTTCTATTGTTAGAACAAGGTAATAACATATTTGAATAGACATTTCTTATTTTCAAGGGTGGAGGAGAATGTTATGAGATATGATTTGGTTGTAGTAATGCTATACATATCATGTATAGCTCGAATTAATAATGCAATGCCACTGATATTGGGACAACACATTAAGGTCCCATAGTCGATCTTGTAGCTTCCACTCATTCATAATGCTAATATATTACCACCTATAGCAATTACATCAACGTTAAGAACATACAAAAACACTATAATCAAACCATTGGAAGTAATGGTAAGGCCATACAAAATGTATTGGCCATTTTCTTTTGTCAAGTGCAGACGAGGACATTGTGAGAGTAAATTTGATTATGACATGGCTCCACGTCTCATGTGCAACTCAAATCAATGATGCAATGTTGTTAATCATGGGACAAGACAATGAAGTCTTAGAGTCTATCTTGTAGCTCCCATGTCATAAGAGCTGATTTGATTGCAACAAGGATCCATATCTAACGTGCCACTCAAACCTATATTTACCTTTGAATGCTTTATAAGAATGAAAGAAAGTAAATATGTAAATTTTCAAAATTCAAAAGAAAAAAGATTGACATAACTACCTCTTCCACACCATTCATAAGAACTCGAGCTTTGTAATCAATGTTATATACAATCAAAACAAAAAGAGAGATATTTGTAACTTTTGTTACATTCAATGCATTTTATAGCTTCAATAATTTTATCATTAACACATATTATAAAAACTGATATAATATTAAAATATAAATTTTAAAATTTAATATTTGTATAAATTATATAATATATGTAATAATAAATTTTCAATGTATATAAAAATTATAATAAATATTATACAATATTTTTACAAAAACAATTAAAAAAATCGATAACTAAAATACATAACTTAAAACCAAAAAACTTATAAAATAATGAAAAATAAATACAAATATTTAATTAAAAAAATCACATTAAAATATTTTATGGTAATAGCAAACCTAATACAATCTACTTTTATTTAACCTCCAACTTTTTTTGGATCATGGAGGCAACTGCTAGTTTAAGTCCAATACGACACTAAATGGTAGACGGAGTAATCAGATTAGCCCCTGCCATCCCTCCGGGCCCCGCCCCCCCCCCCCCCAAAAAAAAAAAATTGATCCACATCCTCATGTGTGATGGGCGACAATGAATGCCATAGGTCAACAATGTTAGAGAAATAGATGATTTTTACGACCACAAAATGCAGGTCAGACATCTCATCATGCTATGTATTTTTAAAAGCATGTAGTTCCATATCAATAACCGTATCAGATGAATCTGAGTATTGACTCAACCAATTGACATAATAATCGATGCCTAAATTTGGAATAAGATATACTTTATTTACAATTAAAATGGAAAAGCATGATAATGATGAGTTCTGCATGAAGTGGATTTCTATACGAAATGTAGATGTCTGCATATTACCCCACAAAACCATAAACTTTAGGTGCATAATATGAATTCAAAAATTTGAAAAGCAATGATGTATGCAAGCAAAACATAAATTCAACGAAATGGTACTTTGTAGTTTCCGTCCAAAAACAATCCAAATTCTGGATTCACAAAATTGCACGTCAGGTATTTTTCCTGCTTCAGTTTGTCTTCTTTCCCATTCTAGGAAAGCTTTTTGCTTTGAACGTAGCAAACAAAAATGCTGTAGGTTCTCAGGGATAGAAACGTGTACTTTCCCCAGCGGGCATGGGCAATATTATTAGCAATTTCTTTCAGGATCGAATTATTTGCTGAGCATACGGGCTAAAAGTTGATGCATTGATCGCATTATTTCTATTTTTAGTAGTTGCATCCCCTTTTATCCAGAGTTAATCTCTCATGGCATTCCACAGGCACTTCAATTTTCACACAATGATTCCCTCTGCTTTTCTTTTGCTGTTGTTGATTGCCTTTCCATTCCCCTCCCATGCTGAAATTTCACCAGAGGAGGCTGATAAGATAGAGACTATCAATAGAAGAGGAGTGTATTATGGTCTGGTAGTTTCTGGCAAAGCAGAACTCGATGTAGTTCTAGCTCAGGGCTATGGACTGTTCCAACCCGACCCGATCCTGCCTGAACTGGATATATCTGGTACATTTTATTAACCCATTGTTTTCACCTCCCTCATTTTGAATAATGATAGATTTGGCTATGCGTGGTTATAAAATAGATTGTATCTTTCCAAAATTAAACTGGTTTTTTCTATTATGTTACAGCTCGGAGGTTCCATGTGGGAGAGATTCAAGGGCGGAGGAGTATTGTGGTGATGAGCGGAAGAGGAATGGTACACACATTTAAACATAAATGAATAAAAAAAAGTGTGTAGTAACTAATATCTACCAATACTAATGGTATGTATGTAATGGCACAGGTGAATGCAGCACAGACGACACAGTTGTTGCTCAGTCTGTTTCGTGTGAGGGCAGTAGTTCACTATGGAAGAGCAGGAAGCGCAAACCCTAACAAACTCAGCATTGGTGACGTTGCTATTCCTAGACAATTTGCGCACACTGGCGTCTGGTATTGGGAGGTAATTATCCTCACTCTTCTTTCTCTCTCAATTGCTATAAATACCGCCGAGATTATTTGTTTTATATATTAATAACTAATTTAACTCAATAATTTTCAGAAATTTGGAGGGGATCACGAGGGGAGGTTCGATCGCGACATTGCCAACCTCACATTTTCGGATTACAATGTCGGCTTAATTTCCAAAGATGCGAATAAACTTCAGAGGGTGTATTTGCAGCGAGAAGTGATCTACTCAGTTACAGGACAGCCAGAGGAGGGGAAATCCAAATTTTTTTTCAATGTTAATGAGTATTTGTATGACACTGCCAAGAGTTTGAAGGTATCCTTCACAAAATTTCCAAATGTTGTGCTTAATTAATTTATATTCCTGTATTTTTTAATTGATTTATGATAAAAATAAATTACAGGATGTAGATTTAAGACAATGCGTGTTGGTAAAGGGGTCTTCAGTTTGTCTGCAAGAGAAGCCACGGATAAAGACAGTTGAAAAAGGAAGCAGCTCCAACATATACGTGAATAACGAGGCCTACAGAGATTTCCTGCGTTCCAAGGTGGATATCACCTCCATCGACACTCAGAGCGCAGCAATTGCGATGGTAATTGGAACTATTAATTCAGGTTGATTTGGTTATTATTATTACTAAAGGAGTTTGGTGGGTGATTGAAAGTGTCCATCTGAATGTCAATGTGAATGTGAATGGGAATGTGCAGGTGTGCGAGAGCGAGAACAAACCATTCATAGCAATGACATCGATAGTTAGTAACGGAGGAGGGTCTTCACCAGGAAACGATATGTCGGTGATAAGAGATTTATGGCCTGATCATGCTCGTGAAGCAATCCGAGAATTCTTCGACAAATTAATTTCGCCCCGTTCCAACCTCCGTACTGTTACTGGTACTGAAATGTGGTAAAGGGAATAGGATGATGTATATATACTAAGTATATGGATAGTAGCAAAGGCCGCTCCATCTCTGTTTCTGGGCTATCCTTCAATGGCGTCAGAAGCTCCTTTACTAGTATAAATAATGGTCATGCTTCGTCTTTTCCAAAGATGATTGGATGGAGTATTATAATATTTTAGAAATTTGGATTATATAAATATTTAGTAATATAAATAATTATGTTCATAGGGTTTTCCTTGGTAGGAAAGGGTTTGAGCTACTCTTCTAGTAATTTCTACGAAGAGGGTTTGACCTATTCTTTAGTATTAAGTGATAAATTAATGATTGATAATGATAAGAGATTTTGATGATGATCAAATGTTTATGAATTTAACGTGTGTCAATGGTTTCCTTACATTTTATATATCTTCTTTATTTTTATAGATATGATAAATATTATCAAAATGAAAAAAATATTGATCAATTAAATAATTGTAGATTTATTTGGGTGAGATTGCCTTATTTTCTTTTATAGTTTTGGGCATAAGATTGTCTCAAAGCAATAGAGAACACTTTGGGTGAATATGTTTTAATGGATTCTAATATTGAATCTATTTGTCATTCGACTTTTCCCGCATTTTGGTTATCCTAAATGGCTTTGAAGATCACCCAGAGTATGTGGATTTAAAGGTTCAAGATCGGATCTAGAAACAATCCCTTGATTATGAAAATTTACCTTTTCGTTGTAGAAATTGTTTTTAAACAAAGCATTTGGTCTCAACATGTAAGGTTATTAAGAGAAGAAAGGGGGTTTCTTAGTGGAAGGTTGCTTTTCCTAAGCATATTATGGTTGAAAGTGATAGTGAGAACAGCGATTCAGAGGACTTTTTTGAAACTCCGGAAGATAATTCAATTTTGTCCCTGGCCCCTGAGGATGATCCCAACCAAGTGGTGAATGATGCATATTTTGATAGGAAGGATTTGGACTTGGCTCCAAAAGCCCATAAACAAGATATCTCTAGGGAAACAAAATTAGAGATTGAAACATCTTTTACAAGGGCAGAACCCCAGGATAGTATAAGAACTTTTCTTTCAAATAATAAATCACATTGCTTCAACTTGTTTAAAATCGATGTACCCCTTTTCTTAGATTTCACGTAAGAAAAGGGGAAATGGACTAAAGTGCAAAAAAAAAAAAAATACAAAAGAATTGGCTACCCGGCATGACCTTTGGCTTGGAGGGCATTGTCTTGTGGAGGATGTGTTGAACATCCCATGTATAAGCTGCACTTGGAAATTTTTTTGCAAAAGATTACCCGAGTGAAACAAGGTTGCTTGAGGAAGGTAGTTTATGTTGCTTGGTTGTATTCTTGATGCAAAAAAAATAGGCCAACCCTCCGGAGGCCATAAATTTTGATTTGTATCTCCGTTTGAGCTCTTTCACGTGCCAAAATGACCGTCTCAAAAAATTTGATTCTTATCTAAGCTACTTTATCCACTTAGATTTGATTTAGATATTTTCCAGAGGCCAAACATGATCATCTGCGGGTCTAAAATTAACTTTTGATGAGTTTTTGAGAAATTTTCTAAATTTAGAAATTATATATTCTTAGAACCAAAAGTCAACTTTAGTTGAATTTCATCCCATAATCTAATTTTAATATTTATGTTATTTTAAAAAAAAATTAGAGTTGCATGCGCTTGTATGGAAAACTTACTATAAATAGCAACTGCTAAAAATTGATTTTTTTTAGATTTTAGTTTTTTATTTTAAATTTTGCATGTAGACTTTAATTTTTGAGTTTAGGCTTATTTAATCATGGATTGGGTTTATAATTATGGGAAGAAATCAATACAAATAAATTCTAAGTATTGTTTCAATATCTTGGCCTATTTTTAATTTTCTTATTTTTATTAGTTTTTGAGTTCATTATCTAGTATCAGGGCAAGGTTCAAATCTTGGAGGAGAGAAGAATGCAGAGAGGATGAGGAGGTATGTCATAGATGAACTAGACTATAGAAAAACTGTAGAGGCAAGTTCATTAATTAACAGAGGTTATCACCAATCAAGCAAGGAGATAAGGTGGTGATGAGAAAGACATAGATCATGATGAATAAATTCAACAAGAAGAAGAATAACAAGAGCATCCACCATCGATGGAAGAGAGGATAGTTTGGGCTTTAGAAGAAAGAAATGAAGGAATCAAGGTTGATGTTCTAGATTATGGAGGTAGTTTAAAACTAGATGAGTTAATAGATTGGATGAATAACATGGAAAAGTTCTTTGAGTGGAAGACTTTGAGAGAAGACAAGAAGGTAATGTTTGCATGTAAAAAATTGAAAGCTCATGTAATGATTTGGTGGGATCACCTACAAAAAGAGAGAGAGAGAGAAAAGGTAAAGAGAAGATTAATTCATGGAAAAAGATGGAGAAGAATCTGAGAGATAAATTTTTTCTTGTGGATTATGCATAAAGCCTATACAAAAGATTTTAGAATTTGAGGCAAAAAGATCACAGTATACAAGAGTATATAGATGAATTTTATAGGCTTTATATAGAAGTGGAGCATGATAAAATAGAAGAGCAGATCATTACAAGGTATGTAAATGGTTTAATTTTTTTATTCAAAATGAATTAAGCATGCATAGAATACTTAACATGAAAGAGGCTTATCAATTATCTTTGAAGGCAAAAGAAAAACAAAATAGATAGAATTTTAGAAGGATCTCTACTAGTCCAAAAAGAGGTGGATCCCCTCCAATAAGGGGATGAGGTAGGTTTTATACCACCAAAGGTAGATTTAATGCCAATAAAGGTGAATCATCACATAGTGTAGAAAGACAAGATGATAATAGGCAAGGGTTTCAATACCAATAAAGAGGAAGAGGATTTTAGAGAGAAAAAGGTTAGGGTGGTGCTAGAGGATGTTTTCTGAATTAAAATAGATCTTATGTCTATTATAGATATGGATAAGAAGGGTACAAAGTATTTGAGTGTCCAAACTATCAGAATCAAGAAATGAGGCAAGAAGATCATCCAAAAGTAAATCTAGTTGATGCTGAAATAGAAGAGCATAATACTAAAGTTGCACCACCTAACATTGGAGAGAATATCATGATGAGAAGAACCATGATCATTCCAAAGAAGGATCAAGTGTAAAATAATAAAGAAGGTGGTGATGCATGGTTGCGATCAAATATTTTTTGAACAAGATGTACTTTAGGTGGAAAGGTATGTAAAGTAATTATAGATGGTGGTAGCTGTGAAAACATAGTTTCTAAAGAAATGATTGAAAAAATAAATCTGTAATGTGAAAATCATCCTAACCCTTATCAGATTTTATGGTTTAAGAAAGGGAATGAAGTTACAGTAGATAAAAGGTGCTCAATCAAGTTTTCTATAGAAAAAACTTATAATGATGAAATATGATATGATGTTATTCCAATGGATGTATGTCATATATTATTGAGGAGACTGTAACAATTTGATAAGAAAGTACATGATGGAGCAAAAATACATAAACTTTTTGGAAAGGTGGTACAAATGTAGTTTTTCTACCTCTTAAGAAAGAAGAGAAGATAGAAAGCATGCTCTGTACTAAAGAATTTATCTAAGATATGAAGGTCGCAGGTCATTGTTATGCACTAATAACAAAGAATGAAAAAATAGAAATGGTACCAATGCCAATAGAAGTAGCAAGAGTGTTGAAAAAATATACAGATGTTATATCTGATGAGTTAAAAGATGGTTTACCTCCAAAGAGAGATATTTATCATCAGATTAATTTAATTCCAAGATCAACTCTACCCAATCAAGCAACTTATAGGATGAGTCCAATAGAACATGTAGAATTAAATAAATAGGTTACTAAATTACTAAGAAAGAAAGTGATAAAGGAGAATATGAGTCCATGTGCAATATCAACATTGATAACTCTAAAGCAAGATGGAGGATAGAGAATGTGTGTGGATAGTAGAGAAATTAATAAAATTACAATAAAGTATAGGTTCCTATTCCTCATTTAGATGATATGATGGATGTGCTTGCAGGGGAAAAATATTTTATGAAGATTGATCTAAGGAGTGGCTATTATTAGATTCAAACTCATGAAGGAGATGAGTGAAAAACTATATTCAAGACTAGGGATGACTTATATGAGTAGATGGTGATGCCATTTAGATTATTTAATACACCTAGCATATTTATGAGGGTGATGAATATAGTGCTAAGAAAGTATATTGATATGTTTTTGGTATTTTACTTTGATGATATTTTGATATTAATTAGGACTAAATAAGAACACTTACAACATTTGAGAATGATAATAGATTTGTTAAGAAAGGAGAAGTTGTATGCAAATTTGAAGAAGTGCAAGTTTATGAAAAATAGTTTGGTATTTTTAGGATTTGTAGTTTCAATAGATGATGTGAAAATGTATGAGGAAAAGATAAAGAAAATTGTTGAGTGGCCTATTCCAAAAATCATTATAGAGTTAAGAAGTTTCCATGGTTTAAAAACTTTTTATAGAAAATTTATTAAAAAATTTAGTAGTATTGTGGCAACAATAACATATTGCATGAGTGGGAAGGAATTTGTATGGACTAGAGCAGCCACAGAAAGCTTTGAAATTTTTAAAAAGAAGATTACGAAAAGGCCAATTTTAACATTACCAGATTTTAACAAAGTGTTTGAGGTTGATTGTAATGCTTCATTTGTGGGATTTGGTGTTGTGCTAAGTCAAGAAGGAAAGATAATAACATATTTTAGTGAGAAATTGAATAAAGTAAGAACAAAGTATTCTACTTATGATGTTGAACTTTATGTAATTGTATAAGCATTAAGACATTGGAGGCATTATTCGGTGCCTAAAGAGTTTATATTATTTACAGATCTTGAATATTTGAAGTATGTGAATACATAAAAGAAGTTGAATAGAGGCATGCAAAGTGGGTTTATTTCTTGTAGGGGTATACTTTTATGGTGAAACACAAATTAAAAAAAATAGAATCAGGTAGTTGGTGCATTGAGCAGGAGGGTAGCGTTATTAACTACTATGGTGAGTGAAGTAGTTGGATTTAAATCTATTAAAAAATTATATGATATTGATCAATATGTTAGCAAGGTAGTTGAGCAATGTAGGAATATATTAGTAGGTGAGATAAATGTTATTTATGATGAGTATCTTATATAATAAGGTTAGCTCTTCAAAGGGAAATAATTATGCATTCCAGTTGGGTCTCTACAAGGCAATATAATAAGAGAATTACATAGTGGTGGTTTGGATGAACATTTTGGTAAGATGAAGACAATAAATTTGGAGGAAAAGTGTTTTTCGCCAAAGATAAAGAAAGATGTGACAAGGTATGTTTCAAGATGCAGAATATGTTAGATGGTTAAAGGATATGCATAAAATATTGGACTTTACATACCATTACCGGTTCCAAGAGGGCCATAGATAGATTTGAGTATAGATTTTGTGTTAAAATTGCCAAATACACAAAGAGATAATGATTCATTTTTTGTTGTTGTAGACAGATTTTTCAAAATGATTCATTTCATTACATGTAAGAAAACCAATGATGCCACTAGAGTTGCAGAATTATTTTTTATGAATATTGTGAGATTATATGGTGTTCCAAAAACTATTACTTCAGATAGGGATAAAAAAAATTTAAGTCATTTTTGGAAGAATATGGGTACTAAGCTACATTTCAGTAGTGCATATCACCTAAAAATAGATGAAAATACATAATTTATGAATAAGAACATGAGAAATTTATTGAGATGCATAGTAGGAGAGAAGCCAAAACAATGAGACTTGGCTTTACCATAAGATGAGTTTACATATAACAATTAGGTGAATAGATCAACAGGAAAGTCACATTTTCAAATTATGTATGGAAGAAATCCTATGGGTATTTTAGATTTGGTATAATTACCAATTGCAAATTGAATTATTGATGATGTAAAAGCATTTGTAGAGCATATATAATAGTTGTAAGGAGTAAGGAGAAAGTTGTAGGTAAGTAATGAAAAATATAAATTAGCAACAAATGTCAAAAGAAGGTCCCAAGTATTTGAAGGAGAGTTGGTAATGGTTTACTTGAGAAAATATATATTTCTAAAAGGCACATACAACAAGTTGAATTAAAAAAAATTGGACCATGCAGAATTGTGAAGAAAATCAATGATAATGCATATGCGGTAAGTTTACCACATAATTTTGATATATTTTCAGTATTTAATGTTTTAGATTTATATGAATTCCATGTAGAAGATGATGAAGGTGATGAAAATGAAAATGTAAATTGGGATGAACAGGTTCCAAAGAAAAAGAAAGAAAAAATAGTGTAAGTTTTGGATATGAAGACAGTGAGCACAAGGCAAGGGAATTATAATAGGGGTTTGGTGTAGTGGGAAGGATTGCATCAAGAAGACAACACTTGGATTACATAATGGGAGCTGAAGAAGATTGAAAAGAAAAAAGTATAGCATTACAATCAGGGCAACTCACAGGAGCTGAGTTGTTTTGAACCAGAGGAGAATGATGCAGAAAAAATAGTTCAACCTTCTAGAGATCATAACTTTTGACTCGTAGCTCCATTTGAGCTCTTCCACATGCCAAAATAATCAGTTCAAAAATTTTGATTTTTTTGTAAGCCGATCTATCTACTTATATTTGATTTCAATATTTTTTAGAAGCCAAATGTTATCATCTAAGGGTCTAAAATTAGCTTTTAATGATTTTTTTGAAAATTTTCTAAATTTAAAAATTGTATATTTTTAGAATAGGAAGTCAACTTTAATTTAATTTCATCTCATAGTCTAATTTTACTATTTAGGTTATTTTGAGAAATTTTTAGAGCCGTGCGCGCTTGTATGCAAAACTTACTATAAATAGCAGCTATTAAAAAATGACATTATTTTTGAATTTTTTTTTTGAATTATATATGTGGAATTTAATTTTTGAGTTTAGGATTATTTAAGCATGGTTTGGGTTTGTAATTATGGGAAATAATCAATACGAATAAATTTTAAGTATTGCTTCAAGATCTTGGTTTATTAGTAATTTTTTTTGTTTTTGTTTGTTTTTGGGTTCATTAATTCTATTTTAATATTTCAGTATATTAATTTTTTAGTTGTTTTGCCTATTTGATTACCATTGGTAGAGGCATGTCATATGAATGTAAATATTATTTATTTTTGTACATTATACTATCCCTTCTTCCTAGATCCCCATAGAGAACCCTTGAAATCCATGATCCAACATCTCTCACAGGGGGAGTATCATATTCTAGCCCTTTTGCCGCCTCTTTTGAGGTGAGTTGTTGATCCTACACAATAACTTAAATCCAAAAATAAAGTTATGCAATAGGTTGTGATGAAAAATGGAAATATGGGTAATATAGACAACATGGAAAGGCATGACATCATTATGTATGTAAATTTAGCATACTAATAATGTGATATGTATGTAGAACAAGCATTCATAGTAACTGTGTCTAGATAGGTGTGACAATGGAACATAAAGATAATTGATCAAATGAGCATATAATGTTGATTATAAATACTTACAAAGGAATTCAGGATATCCATCATGGAATTATAATTTTTGTGTGCATGCATGATGTCCATCATGGAATCTAAATAGGAGCAGAAAAGCAAGTAAGGTGTCATGGCCATGATACACACAACACACAAAAAACATAGTAGAAGACCAATGGGCCACATAAAAGGGATGTTCAAATGTCACTCATTCAAATATAAATATCATACGAGGACATATACAAATTCCATCACATTCATATAATAAAAAAATGGAGGATTAGAGACACATATAAGTACATTTGTAAATGTCCACACATACCTTCAAAATCTATGACCTTTTACCTAATCAAATAAAAAATAAATATTATCATATAACAAAAATATTAATAAATTAAAATCATTAACACAAAATTAAAATAATCCTTAATACAATTAAACATTGATAATTAATAAAATTTATTATTTCCATCCTAAATAATTCCCTCAACTTTTGCATTTCCTATCACAACTAACCTCCAAATCAAATTTGATGGTCATCTTTATGGTAGAAAATAGAGCTTTCCTTTAATAAAACATGACATTGTAGGCAATAATGGCTATGATGCCTTGTTCAAAATTGATATAGGGAAGGTCATTGACAAAGGTGAATACATGTTTTGGTATTTGGGAGGAGGTAGGAAAATATATACAAATTCATTTTTGCTGGAAAATATATTTAGTGCGTATATATTAAAGGTGTCAAATTAAAGGGGATTAGGTGCATTTTTAATTGATATTGACATAAACTAATATGTTTACATAGCATATTTTTTACTTTATTTTTTAAATTTAAAAATAAAAAAATTTCAAATTTTATAAATAAAATGTAAAAACATGCTTAAGGCACCTTTTCAGTTTTTATTTTTAATTTATTTTTTTAATGAAATTTATTATTATAATTTTATTTTATGTTTCTCCAACTTTTTTTAAAATTATATTTTAATTAATAAAGTTATATATATATATATATATATATATATATATATATATATATATATATATATATATATATATATATATAAAAAATTAAACTAATGAAAATATTTATTTTCATCTAACCTTTTTGAAGAGAGTTATGTAATCTCTTCAAAAAGAGAAACAAATATTCATATTATGTACACTATGAATATTATAATCTTTAATTTTATATACATTTCATAATTAATTATATCTTCTCTTTCATTTGGTTGATTTTAATTAACCTTCATGTGAGCATACTCAGGGAAAGCATGATCATAGTTGACTAGAAGTTTTGAAGCATGATCATAGTTGACTAGAAAATTTGAGGGATGTTACAATTGTTTATCCTTAAAAAATATTTTCAATAATGTGTTCACAATGGTGTATAAGGAAAGGATTATACCTTTGAATATTCTGTTAATATGATAAATAAATATCCATGAACAAATCAATAATATATCAAATTCACAATTCACTTTAGATTCATTACTTTTCAAACACATAAAAATCAAAGAACTAATCAATGTTTATTAAGTTCAAGAATATGTTAATCAATGTTATAAAATTATAAATTATTTCGAGTATCCAAGTTAAATTATTGTAAAAAATGACTTTATGGATAAATCTCTATATTACATAATTTTTAATAAGTTTTCTTTCTACAACCTCGACATTAAACAAGGTTCATATCTTACATATAAAAAGATTAATCTTGTATGTGAGGAAGCCATTGAAACATTATTATAATTTTGTTTTCTTAAGGATGAGCTAAACAAAACTTTGACAAGTTTTTTTAATAATGAAAATAAATAATTCTTTTGTTTAAATTAGTATAAACATAAAAATAAAAAATACTTTAAGAATATTTACACATATATTTAATTTAAAAATAAAATTAAAAATTTATGGATAAAATATAAATTAACAATACTCCATGATAATATTCTAAAGAGTTAAATAAAAGTAATTTTTGTATCATTTACAGAAAGCTAATCCATGATTGAATTTAAAGGTGCAATATAAATACTCATATTTATTAAATATTGATTGGTAAAAGCTTTAATAATATTTCAAAAAATTCAATAAAATGTAATGTTTATATCAATTACTGAAAGCTAGTCCATAATTAAATTTAAATGTATAATATAAATTTTCATATTTATCATATATTGATTTATAATAGTTATGAAAATAAAACATTAAATTAAGATGAAATTAAATATAAATAATTATTAAAACAATTATAAATATTGATCAATTTTTTTAATTATTAAATTGATTTTCTATTTTACATTAACCACATCGAAGACGATTAAAAATGAAGGGACAAATAATTTTTTCACAAAATTACATATATTGACAATGAGCTTCAAAATGACTTGTTTGAAGTTCATCAAACCTACGAAAAGGTAATATATACACCAAATATAAAGCTGTGGATAAAAGCTTTTGATTTACGTTGATGATTCCAAAATAAAACTATACCTGCACAAGTAGGATTGTGCCTAAGTTAGAGACTTTAAATAGAAATGTGTAAACATTTTAATGATGGGTTTATTGAATTTCTTTACTAGTGAACATATATAATTCGAAAAATAAGCTAGTATTTATTGACAAACATTATATTGTTTTTCATTGTATATGAATTTTTCATATATTGGAAAATGGCATACAAATAATATAGTAATTGGAAATTGAAATTAAAAATAAAATTAAAATTATATTTATATATAGTATACTATAATACATGTTGATATGAATATAATATAATTTGTTTAATTTTTTTAATATTAATTGAAATAATTTATTGGAGAAGTGTCAACTAAAATTAATTGACAATAATCATTAAAAATTAGTTCAAAAAAATATACAGGTATAATTATTAATTTTAAAAGTCCTTTCAATTGAAAAATAAAATTGTTCAATATCTCACTAAAAATTAAATATATGTTGAAATTTATTGAAAGAAAAAATTGTATGCCAAATAATGTATATTAAATAAATAAATGTCTCAATTTCAACTTGTGCTCAGATTTATAATTGTGAAATTTTAAACATGTCATTTAGTGCATTAAATAAAGTGTGCTAGCTTGCATGAATAAAAGGAGTGCCATTGGACCAATTCATAAGATATTTTGGATTTTTTTTTTCGAGGGGCTAAAGTCAGTAACTATTGTAGATTGGAGTAATCCTTATTGTAGTATTATAAAATAGATAAAAATTGTAAAATGTTAGTGTTTTGAAATAAATATAATTTTTATTATCAAATATTGCTACCAATGATTGGTGGTAATTATATAATATGTCCCTCATACTAGTATGGTTTTGATACATCAGTTGGTACATATGATATTGTTGGGTAGTTTTGAATATGTCTAGGTTCATTCTATGATGAAATTGTGCATATATGTAGTTGTTTAACAATATTTAGGGCATATTTAACATGTATTTAAGTGTTTTACACTATTTTAAATTTAATAGTGATAAAAATTTATAAAATATTTATAGATTTTTCAAATTATAATATATGACATTTAAATATTAATATAAATTTAAAGATTGAATTAATTGAAATTGATTTATAAATGATACATGCTAAATTTAGTAACTATTATTAATCATGAGATAATTATATATATATTTTAGGTTGATTTTTGTAAGTATTTAAATGGTGAAAAAGTAATAAGATAGGCATGTGATAGATTAAATTTAGAAACAAAGTTTGAAACTATGTTTAAATAAGTTTGTGCTTCTTGGACAATTACACAATGCATGTTTTTCTATTGACTACGAATTTGTCCATTATGAAAATGATGAAACTTTGATTTCTCTACCACCTTCACTTGTATTTTATTATAAGGATGAAATAATTTAATTATTTTAATAACACATATAAATCAATATTTTCTTTCTCATTTCTTTTGAAATCTTACGTGTAATTGTGGGAAGTAAAAACCTACCAAAAAAGAAGGGGAACTATAATGGGTTGAGCTGACCCCAATCACCCATATTGATGATTGAACATTGCCTATGTATCCATATATTATGAGGATTGAGTCAATACACATGTATTTATCCCACCTATTGTGATTGTGAAATTATGTTCCTTCATTATATGCATGCAACTAGTAATTTGGCTTTGATTATTGACAATATTCACTTTTGACTTGATTTCTTATACTTTAGAATTAGATAATAATTAATATTAATGATTGATATTGAGTTTGGGAAGAATAGAGTTGATTTAGTCAATGTAAAATAGTGTAATAGATATAAACTAAATATATATCGAGCCCCTTTGAAATGAGGCTCATATTCTTTATATAGTGATCCTATTGAAAAGTTTACTTTACCTAACTTGAAAAAAACATACGATGACCCATGTGGATAGTTAAAATTTTAGATACTAGTTTTTTAATGGCATGAGGAAAAGGTCAAGCTATGGAGACAAGTCCATGACCATAACATGAACCTATCTTATATAAGGAATAATAATAATCTTGATGCTCATAGCAGTCTGAGAGTGATATAATGATATTTTAGCAATAACTTTAGAATTCCTGTGTATTAATGATAGTAAATGAAGGAGTTAATAAAAAATATAGATAAATTATTATAAAAATGATGAATAAGAGTCATAATTTTTAATGTAAGTCAATTAGTTCATTATGTGTTAAGAATTAACATTATCAAATACATGTGGCCAAGTTTAGGTATCTAAATTTCACTACATTTATTATAGTAATTAAATTTCCATAGTGAAGGAAAATCATAAACATGAGTTTGTACAAAACACTTTGAATTTTGATAGGAAACTTTAATTGCATAGGTTACTCAATTTATCAACCTGACAACAACACATGAAGTAGTTAACGTCCATATTTGAAAATATGAAATCTATATTTTGAGAATTGAAATTGAAAGGAGATCAAGGAAAGAGTACACCTATAATGAGATGAAACTAGGATGTCCTATAGCTTGTAAAATATGATGAAATATTGGATATATGTGCTCACTTGTCAAATCACTTGGAGATATGGTTCCTCATATTGAACCATTGAAAAATTTAGAGTGATCATGTCCCAATTTTGAATAACTAATCAGTTAATTGAGTTGAAAATATGCATAGTCAAACTCTCATGAATGGGGAAAAGTTCCAAATATACTAACCCAATCTAATATGGAGCCATGATGGATTTTATAGATGTGATTCGAAACTCATTGAGTGTCACTGGACTCAAATCCACATCACCCATAATAGAAGATGGAAATGCACAATGGGTGTGCTAGATGTAATTATAAGACTATTGAGTATAACTAGGTTAAAATATAAATTATGTGTAATAAAATGGATCAAACTACTATAAATGGATATAAATTATATTTTCATGATCATAAGGGAATGATTAATATTCATGCTACAGTCATAACCAAAATGGCAATAGATTTTAATTGAAAAAATATTTTCCATTGAATATGTAAACTATGTTGTAGTGCATACGTGCATAAATGAATATCATATCTTTTAAGCTTGAAATATTTATATATATTAATCAAAATCATGCCTTTTGAATTTAAAAAAAATATATGTACATGAACCAACACACACCCTTGAATATATGCCAAATGATATATAATGCCATGCATGTATATGCTCCACTATAACTATTATATCAATATGTATTATTCTAGCTCTACATTCTAGTAAAGGGTAAATAATGGAAAATATAAAGTAAATTTTGAGTTAATAAGTGAAATCACTTTTCCCCCACACTATGGTGAAATATATATCAATTAAACTTGATATCTAAGGAAAAATATACAAATGGGTTAATAATTCCAAGATTTTGATATTATAGTGTATACTAACAAGCTTATGATGGGAGAAGGACTAGCTAAGTTAATGGAAAAATAAAATTTCGACGTCATTAAGTTAAAAATATTAAAAGGGAAGATTATTTTAGATGAGTATGAATTAAGTCTATTAGCTTAGAATAGGTACATAATATACCATTTGAAAAATATAAATTGTTTCCTTAATCTAAATAAATAATAATCAATAACTAACTCTTAGATTATCTATTCAGAAGTATATGTTCAATGAGAAGGGATTAAGATAGAATAAATATAAAATAGTTCTAATGAGATGTGTTAATGAATATGAGACATTAAATATGATAAAACAATTTCATTTCATTTTTTTGGTAATATGTTAGGTCAAAAACCTTACATCCCATAAAATTATTACAGTTGTATACTGATGGAATTCACTTTTCAAATATGTTTCTAAAATGGTAAGAAGATGTGACTCATGCAAATTATTCACTATAAAAATTAAATAATCTGAGGGTCTTTCTAATACTTGTAATCATGGAAGATCCATTTTAATAATAGGGAATTTACGTTTTTGGTTAAGTGACAAATATAGTATAAGTAATTGATGGATTTTAGATGCCATTAATTATTTTAATAAGTAATTAGAACATATCCCAACCAATAATGTTCCTTAGAAGGTCATATTAGATTTTTTAAGTAGTAAAATCATTACAAGGTTAGAGGTGCCTTTGATTATTTTCTCCAAAAATGGAATGTGCTTTAAATGTAGATCATTTCAATAAACAGATGACAATTTGGTATTGCTCTGACTTATGCCTCAAACTACTATCCTAATGGGAATGGATATGTTGAATTTAGTATTAAAAACAAATATATATTCTAAAAATTAATGTTCAAATGAATAAGAAAAAAAAAGCTAAGTTTCGATAACTCTGAAAAATTCAAAATCTAAGATTCATTTTTAATTGGTATTTGGTATGTATTGTTTGTGAACTTTGAGATTACCACTTTTTAAGATATGAATGAGCAAGAAGTTTCTACCTATGGTGAAATAATAAATCTGATTATTGAGTTGCATGAAGTTATTATAGATTTAAATCAAAGTTTTTTGAAATTGAATGATAATGAATAAATTGTTTGCTGACAATGATATAGAAAGGAATTTGGAGATTTGGTATTGTTTTGAGATATTAGACATGAAGAGAAGAAAAAACATGGAAAGTTAGATATATATATATATATATATATATATATATATATATATATTCTTATGAAATAGACATGTCAATTAGTGAGAACATATATATATATATTGACATGTTTTAAAATAGATATTGATGGTAAAGAGTTGGAGTTTCTTATCAGTGGCCAACATATTAGAAGTTTTTTTGAAAGGAATTTGGAGATTTGGTATTGTTTTGAGATATTAGACATGAAGAGAAGAAAAAACATGGAGAGTTATATATATATATATATATAGACATGTTTTAAAATAGATATTGATGGTAAAGTGTTGGAGTTTCTTATCAGTGGCCAACATATTAGAAGTTTCTTCAATTGAAGGCTTACTTTAAAGAGGTTTGTAAAGTATATATAAGTGTGGTTAGTTATTTTCCATTTATGTTATATTTAATACTTTTTTTTAAAAAATTAGTGGAGGATTATCACAAATAATATACAACTCATGCTTATGTCTATGTTCAGTTTAGCTAAGTCTCATTGAAGGATTTAGAATAGTTTTAAATATTGATGCTACTGAGGATAAGGTATATTCATGTTTCTAACAAGTGAATTATAGGATATATGGATATTGATGGGTTGTACTCATCCCATAGTTTCATAAAATATTAGGGTCCAAAATGTTTCATGAAATTTTGAATTCTCAATATTTTGAATATACATAAATTTCACAAGTATTTATTTTACACTTGTATGGTTCCATACAATTTCAAATATATGATGGTGATTTTATTGGTGTGATACTTTCCTCTTAGATTATCATTTCCCTTAGCCATAATTATTCTACTAATTTAATATTCTTGTAAAATTCCATTTCAAAGTCCATTTCATAATGTGACCCACTTATGTCTTAGATAAATTAATTAGTCACCTTTATAACCTAAATCATAAAGTTCACATTAAAATTTATGGCCCTTTTTAACATCTAATTTCTAAGTATAAAGTCCATGCACCTCATTTGTAATTATTGTGACCCTTTTACAATAGTGGACATAATTGCATATTAAACTTTAATGTAAAAAGTCATGGGTCCATCTAGAAGGATTTTACAATAATCCATCCCCAAAATACATGACTCCATGATAATGTGTATTACAATTCTAAATTTTAGTGGCCATAATATTAGTTTAGGATTATGACAAACATAAGGATTAAGTCATGGACCCAATTATTTATCAATAAATATACATAATATAACATGTCCACAAAACCTTTCTTTCTCAAGTTAATCCTATTTCCAATTTAATACCATGGATTGCAAATATTTAGAGGCCCCTTTCGATTCCATCAATATATTAAAATTGGCTCTTAGTTTTGTTTATCAAAAGTTCACATCACATTTTGTCACTAACTAAGTCTTATACTTGGGAAGTTCTTAGTTTGAGCCTACGCACAAGCACAAATGGTGACTTAGATAATTTGGTTGTAAATATGGATTTCAAGAAACAATGCATGGAGATTCAAACTCTAAAGCATCCAAAAACTGCATAGTGATAAAATCAATGCAAAATGGACCCTTTAAATTCTATGTCCTCAAGGAAACATGGATTTGAAATGTGTGACTATTAGAAGGAAAAAAATCAGTGAGGTAAGAGGATTCATTTGGAAACAGTGGTTCACGTGATCCACGACAAACTAGAGGTCTCCATGTGTCTCATTTGAAACCTGCTCACATGTTACCATGTGGACTAACTTGTGTTTATCAGGGGCACTTTCTATATTTGCAACAAAATGGAAAAAATACAAAAGGAAAGGAGAGTGGACTAATAATTTAGTGACCTATGTGATCATGCCATGTGTCACTCTATAAAACATATATAAAGGGTTCCTCCAATGCACGGAAGAAAAAAATTATATGTAAAATATGGGAATATAATTTAGACTGGTGGAGTTTTAAAAATTAAGAAAATTTCACACATCCACGAGTAATTTTGTGTGATAACATGAACCCCATGACTAATAAGGAGTGGTCATGTGTCATAAATTATTTAATCACGGGAAATGAGAGGGTCGATCAAGTACATATAATATGTGATATTTAGGCCATAGATGTTTGCACTTAGATATTAGAGGTCCTATGTTTATATGGACTTTAATTCTTCAAGCGTATCTACATCATTTAGTGGTAGTAAATACATAAGGACATAATTATAGAGATTTAATTTTTCTTTTCCAATAATATCATGAAGTTTGGCATATACATTTTAAACATGGTTAGTCATGTTAAAAATATCTCTCTAATATTTATAAAATGATTTAAAATTTAATTATAATTGATATATATTCAAAAGCTTGTTTTTAGTGGAAGTTCATAATTTTATGATTTCCCATGTAAAATCACATAGTTGATTTAATTGATTTAGGATAAGTTTAAAATTGATAAGAGAGTATTTATTTTCATGACGAAATGTTTTTAGCATGAAAAACATACAAGACAAGGTCTCACTCCATTGAGTGATTGAATCATATTGAGTATATCGTGCATGATTATGCCTAACAAGTGTAGTTTTCAATATTCGTCTTTCCACATTATTTTGATTTCACATGACATACTATAAATTTTTAAAGTGGTGTCTACATTCATATTAAGATAAAATTGATCTTGTGAACTAGGGGATCTATAGTAATTTTTTTCTCAATTTGATGTGTATGATCACAAATGTTAATTTTGAATGATTTGAGATCTATAGTGGATTCTTATTAGATTTTCTATGTAGATAGGTTTATGCATAGGTAAAAATGGTAATGTATCTACATGCATAAAATATTATCATATTCATTGTAGAATGTGAAATTTTATAAAATATTATTTATAAGTATGGTAAAATGTTATAAATAGATGAAGTATATTATTCATCTAGATATTTTTGGTTGATATTTTAATATAGGTTGAGCTTTATGTTGAGCCTTTGATTTGTGTATTTTTAATGTTTCAGTCATGTGTTAGTTATATCTTTCCAAAATGATTTTTATACTTTAAAATTGTAAAGAATCTTTCAATAAGTAGCAAATTTAAAGTAAATTTATTATTAGTTACTGAGTTATGATATATTGTGTTAGATTTTAAAGATAATATTATAATTTTTTTCAGTTAATTTTTTTGTGGTGTTCATTTATTTATGAAGTCACTTAAGTGTATTATGTGAAAAATGACTTAGCATATTATGAA
Organism: Torreya grandis; assembly: GCA_037957365.1. Lineage (NCBI taxonomy): Eukaryota > Viridiplantae > Streptophyta > Pinopsida > Cupressales > Taxaceae > Torreya > Torreya grandis. The sequence goes on along the minus strand of JARHVA010000454.1, from coordinate 1,186,985 downwards.
ACTCATTTGGGAGTGAAATATTTAGTTTATTATTATATTATATTCATTTTATTATGAGTGTTTAAGTGTAGACATGTAAGCCTTTAGTAAGCTAGGAGTTACTGCTTGATGTAGTCTTGCATCTCAATTATATTTATCCAATAGATAAGTCATGTTCAAAGAGGGTAATTTGATCACATTTTTTTTAAAATAAAGTTATTTATACCCAATTGCACTAAGAATTGTGATTTTAATAGTTTTAACCATACATTAATCTATATGTTTATCTTCTTTGTTACTAATCTATAACATAGAGTGTGATTATCTTTACTTGTAAATTATAGTGTGATTTTATATACTTTTAAGTTTGAATTTATTTATACCTATACTTGTAAATTATCTTCTTTTTTAATAATCTATGACATATAGTGTGATTAGGTATTTGTACTATTATTTATAATAATTAGGCATACAAATACAATACATTTTTATTCATGTATCTCAATGCTTGTGTGTATGTGTCTATTGTTAATTATAAATCACATATTTTTGACTTACTCTAAGAAATCCTCAATTTTGTAGGGATAAAAGTGTAAATTTTAAACACCCTACTTGTGATAAGAGTCCTCAGGTCTCGACTTAATTTGAAGAGAAGAGTTAATAGACATTGTTGCTATAATAAATTATCCTTATAATTATATATTATTTTCCTATTAAATAAATAGGTGTAGATTAGAAAGCTAACCTATCATATTTTATGGAACCTATCTCTTCAAATTCCCATGACTATCTATCTATAACACATAATTGAACCACTTTAAAATGATTATAGAATCTTCATATGTGAATAGTTGTTAGATAATTAAACCACTCTAAAATGAATATAGAATCTTCATATGTGAATAGTTTCCCACACATGAAGTTGTATGATATTTGGCCACTTTCATTCAAAATTTATCATTAATATTATTTAAATGATATTAAAAATGCATCATCTAGTGATCCCATGTAGGGCATATTACCATTTTAAATTCCATATGATGTTCAATCTATAATGTGATCACTATTAAAAAAATGTTTCCATGAACATATGGCATTGTGAAATGCATCATGATTCCAGATTCCATATGTAAAGGAATTTATATTACCTTTATGGACACATGGACTTATCTAAACCGCATAATATTTGTTTAAACATATGCCTTTCAAATTTTAACCTCCTTGTATAATGGGACTTGTATAATTATCCATTCTAATTAAAATAATAATAATTCATAGACCTTTAGAAATATGATAGCCACCATTGACTTTGAGCTATGATGATGGTGTGAATAAGCCATCATTATGACGTTTATCACTCTCATGAACTATGTGCTCCTTGGGGATTTTTGAGGCCATGAATTTCATGTTCAAGGCTCTATGGGGATTTTAAAATGCCATCAAATTCATGCTATATAAGTCTGTGGAATCCATGCTTCATCATCCACGGGGATCTATCAAGGTCATGGACTCATGATCCATATTTTTGGGGGGTTTAGTAAGGCCATTGAAATGTTAGAATATCAATTCCATCTTAGAATCATTCCAAGTCTGCAATGATACCAATTAGAATTAGAATTAGACTTAGTGATGACTGAGGGTTATAATTACATGTGGTAATTATTTACACATTGAAAAATTAGTGAATATGTGATGATACTTATAGGAATTTATGTGGAATTCGCTAAACATAAAAAAAGTAACAAAAGTTTAAAATATGAAATGTGTGTGGCTTCCATTGAATTAAGGAAACAAATATGTGAAGTATGTGTGAAATTTAAGACAAATATATGAGGCCTTGATAAATTAAACTGCACATTTATGAATGTAAATGTGACCCAAAAAATATATCAATCTAAAAAATTGTCCCAAATTTTTTTATTGAACATTACCTAACTTATTATTCTTGGATGTAATTACATCAGACATCTAAGGTAAATTAAATTATCCATGACTTTATACTTATGAATCTATTATCACCTTCTCAATTTATTTTACATGTTTATATTATATTAGTTAATTGATCCAAGTTGCATATTTGAATGCATCATTGTCCATAGCAAGATCCCTTTTTGCATCAAGATAGCTAAGTGGATTAAACATTTATAAGTGTATGAAAAAACCAAGGGAAACCACACACTAGGGACGTCGATGATTGTATTTTTCCATTTTTTATTATTGTAGCTATCCCATCACAAATCCATGACCATCCTTATATCTGGTGCTCATCAATTTGGGCTACCCTATCACACTTAGGATTTTGGGTGACCTAATAAAAAAATCTCATTCAATCCATTACTAAGGGAAGGAGAATAAATTGAATATTATGGTCTCAATATATGGACTAAATGGTTCTCTTGAATAGGCTCTAAGGCCTTTGAATGAAATGTGTTGATTAATTATAATATTTCTAGGTGCTAAGGTTGCAGGATTAAAATCCCAAAATAAGATGCATGAAGGAATGGTCTATATCTTTTGTTTCTCTTCAAGATTTCATACCTCATGAACATAAAATCTAAATAAGTAGAAGCTATAGAACTTTCATGCCCTGGGAGCTTAAAATGTAAGGAAGATATAGACATGACACATGATCTACATAAATTGAGAGGGAACCACCCTTGCCACATATGTCAGAGGAAAGATTTATGGAGGCCCTCCCTTTACCACCTATGAGAGATTAAAGACTTGTCAAAGCCCCAAATTTTCCACCTATGGTGGAAGATATATTTGTAAAGGCAATTCCCTTGCCCCCATGGTGGAGGAAAGATTTGGGATGGTGCCCTATCTATGTGGACTTAATGGAGAGAATGAGGATGATTTGACATTTTATATCAAATAGGAAGAAGTGATTTCACTACAATATATTACCTTACATGTGGAAGAGGTTAATAAATTAAGAGATGAGGTGGTGTTGTCAAATGAAGCAATGAGTCCTCATTCTCTACTAATAACATTTTATAAATACATAAAATAGAATTATGATCAATGTATATAGGCCACAATATCAATAGAACTCCTAGAGTCTCAATTTCCACCATAGAATTCCATCTATAGTAAATCATGAAGGCACCCAAAGTTAAATGGGAAAGAAGTCAATGCAACATCGTGGACACTGAAAAGTATCCATAGAGGTGAGAACTAGTAGCATCCTAGGTAGGTCCACAAGATGCTAGAACTTGGCAACATTATGACTTCCTTATAGCCTTCTTTGTGCTTTACCACATGGCATGATCATGTTGAATCTAGACCTCCCAATTACTTGGATTATCTATTGCTTCCTTTGGCCTCTGAATGGATGGGATGTTGCCACATCACAACATCCTGGGCCTTCAAATCTCATAGGCTTATGGGATAATTGTGTACTCCCCTATGGGGCCAGGTTACTATTGATTAAAAAGCACGTGTTACCTTTACATCTAATATGTCTTTGGGAAATAAACCATTATATTCAACATGGGTCTTTATAGAGGCAAAAATATCAAGGACATGTGGTGCCCATGATAGATTACAATATGTATGATGTGGGCACCCCTTAATGCTTGAGAGTTAAACCTACCAACCCTCATAACCACGTAAGATTGATTTGTAATTGACCACTTTTTCTCTCATCTAGTGACTCCTCTAATAGTACATTCACATTGTATCATGAATGATGCCCCCTTATGCACTCATGTGGTATGCACTTTTCAAAATCTTTGGTACTCACTTCCACCACAACAAAAATAACAAGATAAACTCCATAACCTCAATCTATTGCCCCTACATTAGCATCATTATGGAATGTGTATGATATAGCCCCTATAGTATATGATATCACATGAAATTTAATGTCATTTCCCCTCATCATCATCACCTAGATGAATTTGAAATATGTCACCACTTATAAGTTATGTGTGACCTTGCCATAATTCCTATAGCTGTTAATATATTGGTAGCATAGATGGACATAAGCTACAATATAGACTTTAGAGCCTCATTGTATTGTTTCCATGTCATTAGTATTGCAACATTGAATTGTATCACACATTGAACATGGATCCTTATCATAATCAAATCAACGTCATGTTATCGTCATCGACCCTTCACAAGAACAAACATCCAAAAAAAGAACCTACCACCTTAGAAGCTATATACCCCTTTCTAATGGATGCAAGTCATGTAAATCCAATAGCTTCCTTAAATTCACAGTATCTTAATAGACATAAATGAAATCTATCACATAGGGATTAGCCAAAGAGGCTATCTCTTTCTATGAAGAATACGAGCCATCATAGAGTAAAGCATTGCATGGAAATTTAGATTCTGATAAATTCTCCCCCCCCCCCCATAATTACCTTACAGAAACTTAATTTTACATTCAAATTAATTATTATAGAGCATGGAAGTTGTGAATTATTTCAAAGTGAGTTGAGTGATGATGGTGAGCAGTAATGTCAAGGTATTTAAGGTGATGAACTCAAAGAGACTTAGGTAGCTATGGACCACTTAGAGGCTTTTCTTACAAAACTTAATAACTCATTTATATATTTATGGTAGATTTTTTAAGGTTTTATTGTATTAAATTATGGAATGTTAGAGTGAAATATTGTAAACTGGTAGTCATACCTCACTTCAAACTCAAAGATGGTTGACCCTACCTCACATTTTATGAATGAAGCATTAAAAAACAAAAATATGTTATTCATTTTAATAATACTTCAAAAATACCGATGAGATGTGGGTGAGTTGTTAAAGTGTCTTGGTTGTTATAAGCACCACCCAGGTTCAATTCTTAGTTTGGTATCAAAGGTTGGATGTGGTCGATTATTAAGTAATCTTGGGCCAGTTATGGCCGATCATTGATATTCTTAGGCTAGTTGTGGTTGATTATTGGTAATCTTGGGCTAGGTTATGGTTGTCGATGGTATTCTTAGGATAGTTTTAGTCATTTATGGGTATTCTCTTGGGGATATGGCCCCCCAATTGTGTCCCAGACTGGGTGGAGCTTTGGTCAAAATCCATTAGGACAAGGACCCTTCAAACTTGAGTATCGATAAAAAAAACTTCAAAAATATATTTTTTGATGATTGCTCCTTTAGATTTTTTTAAATTTTATTATTGTTTACCAACAAGCATAAATAATATTCTTATGAAGATAAAATCTAATTATGGTTGACTTTTCTTCCAAGGGTTTGAATATGTTGTTTTCATACATTCTTAAAACTGATGTAATTTATTTATGTGTCAATATATTAAAATCATGGATGAATAGAAGCTACAAGAAATATTTTGGGACTTCAATGTCTTATACCCAAATTAATGCCATTGAAGTAGTGATTTGACCTGACATTGGACATGGGGACCTATTATAATCATATTATCTCTTATGACATACTCGACCACCCTTGGTAGTAGAAAATGACCAATGAAAGATGTTGTCACCCTACCAATCTACGGACCCCTTTTCAATATGTGCATACTATGTAAATCTATCTTTGGAATACAAAATGGTCCCTTTGTTGTATGATATCACCTAAAATATTTTGCCACTTGCATGTTTGGTATGGATTTGCCCTTTTGAAACCCATTGTCACTATTCAATCTCATTGTGAAATGGAACATTTCCTTCCTACATATTTGATTGCCAAATCGTATGAAGGAATACACAATCTCATTTTCAATTATCACCTCCACAAAAATATAACACTATTTTTGTTTACCACTTTTTGCACAAAAGATGAGATGGGGTCATTGGTTATGGGTTTTTAGTAAGGAACGACTGTTGATTTACACTCTTTCACTTCATAAAATTGCACATTATCAAAACATAAAATTAAATATCTTTTATTGTAACTTGCAGTTTTAATAATAATATAATATAATATTCAAATAAATTAATATAGTATATATTATTAAATATTATTATATTATAAAAATATAATATATATATATTTATATATAATATAATATTTATTAATAATAGATATATGATAATTATATAGATATTATAATAATTTATATATATATATATATAATTATTAATTATTATAAAATATAGATATTATGATAATTATATAGATATTATAATAATTAATAATTATATATATATATATATATATATATAAAGTTGGAACCTAATTACCATGAAATAACACCAAAGCAAATGCCTTGCGAATCAGTTGATGCTTGGATAAGTTGATGATAGGGGTAGTTGGAGAAGTTTTATGATAGGTATGGATGGGTAAATAGGTCACAGCATTTTTTCTAACATATAAAGCAAAATCAATTGTGTATTTTGTACTTGATCTATGCATTTTCTAAGCATATTGGTAGATATTGAATTATATCACCTACTAGTTGTTTTCAATTTGTCATCCATGTTTCTTTGCTATTGGACCTCTCACAAGGGACAAGAAATGATCATATTGAATTCTTATGCTCATATTTTCCATAGAATATTAAAAACATATAATAGTTTAGTCTCTAAAGGAAGGGTTGACATGCAATTTTCAAGTTAAAACATGGAGGCCACCTCATCATGAAATTACCTTCCACACATGTAGTACCTACCACACATGAAATTACCTACCACACATGAAATTATCTTTCCTTTAGACCATTGTGATGGTCTAACAATAACCAAAAGAATACCAAAACATTCTAAAACACATATGAACTAAGATTTCAAACATTATAAATGATAATCAGCCATTTTTATTTCAGATAAAGCCCACTAAAATATTCTTGTTAATCTACAACTGCATGCAAGCGCTTCAAAGAGAATCTTGAATTCAATAATTATAAACAAATATATGGAAAATGATAAACCTAATTTAGAGTCACACAAAGATGATTATATGCAAAAAAATTGAATTTGACAATAATTAAGAAAATGATAACACCCAGGACTATTTAAGAAACACCCCCCCCCCCCCACACACACACACACATATATAAAGATTAACATATGCATCAATATATATATATATATATATATATAATAAGATTATTGAAACTTTTTTTAAATTTCATTTATACACATACACACATCTGTCTCTCTCTTTCTGTGTGTGTATAGAAAATTATGTTATCATATTCTATTTATTTAAATTCTTCACAATCAATTAAAATAAATATCAAACATAATTTTATGAAAAAAGTGTTTCTAATTTTTTTTTTAAATGTACTATGTCTTTCAAAAACCTAATAAAACCAAAACATTTATCAATAAATCCATTCAACACCTTTAGGCTTCTCAAACATTCACTTAACTACTTGATTTCAAAACTAATAATAATACAGCCTAAAATTTTAGATGCTTTCCCAGATGACAACATTCGACTTCCACGACAAAGAAACTTGTAAGGAAAATGAGTGACCGGTTATACCCCATGTCTAGGTAACATTGAATGTAGGCCAAAGAGCCATGTGGATCATTGAATGTGAAACACATATTTGATGTGGTGGTGGCCACCTTAATTTGTATAAAATTTTAATATAACCTTGTGTCAAAAGTCATAGCAAGTCTAGTGACCTTGCCAAGTTCATTACTAAGGAATTTAACCATCATAAACAAAATATCTCCAAATCTTCTTCCACGTCTATCTATCCCACCATCCAAATATGGGTAGTTTAAAACATAGAATTGATAAGACTAAAGTCTTATAAAATTTATCAACACCGTGTTGGGACATTATTAAGGTGTTAAGACATCAAATGAGATTAAATTTTATCATGAGCCCGCATATCACTAAACAATGGGTTCTTCGAAGTACCTTTGGACTAAATAAAAAATTAATATATAAAATGCCCATGAAGGAAATGCTCCATCATTAGCGAAATAGATATGTCAAGACCATGTGCCAACATAAGATATGGATGATGTGACCACTGCTATTGTCATTGTTCAAATATTCAGCATCAATATAGTTTAGAATATAGAAAACATAATTATATTCATTACAAGATGCACTTAGATTATGATCTTAGGTGGTGTCGATAGGGCTTAGGAATTTGTTAATTCAGGTTCTAAAGAATAATAAAGTCCTCAAAACTATGAACAATCTGCAACATATAGACTTTAACTGTACATTTGTTACAAATACAAAGAATATTACATTCATGAAAATCATGAAAACCATGTAGAACAAGATGTGCATGGAAGCAAATGTGACATGATAATTTTAAAAATTATCATGATACTGACTCAAAATCACTATTTTAGAGATGATGAATTTAATTATGAAGATTGAAAGTATTCATTTAGAGTATAAGAATGTTCATGTGAACAAACATGTTTCTTACAAGAATAATTTTCCATTATTTTAGGTATATTATTACTTAAAAAAAAATATAGAATATGAATTAGATAGTATTATATTGAGTGAAATCAAAATGATTATTTTATCAATTCATCAATCAAATATGTTATGTATTATTTTGATAATTACTAACAAATAATTAAATACAAAAATTAATCCATAATTAAACAAGTATAATGATAATAAAAAGTTATAAATAAAGTTGGTTCTTGCCATACATAATAATTTAGATGTAGTATACTAGATGTTTGAATTTTTAAAATATTTTGAAGAGGGTATAAAAATTTATGATAACACATCTCTTCATCAAATGTTTTGTCCACTAGTGGTTTAGAATATGGTGTTCATCACTATATGAGCTATTCATCAAAATTTTATAATAGTGCTAGTTGATTCATCCAACACCGATAATCTATAAATAGTTGTACACAAAATGTTACCATTATAAAACATGATAAATCTTAATATTTTTATATGAGATCCTTAGTGTCATAAATTCAAATTTGGTCCAAGAAAAAAAAAATATATTGATAATATACACTTGATAAATATAATGATGACTATATAATTCACCCTCGATTGAGAGGGAAAGTGATTGATTTTTAGGAAGAGTTTTCCCAACTAATCATGTGTTTTCCTTCTTGGTCAAGAGTGGACTATATATAAAGGTGCTTGGATATCTTGTTATTTTTGACATAGTTCTCCAAATTCTTAAACACATCACTCACACACACACACACACACACACACACACACACACACACACACAGACTGTGTGTGTGTGTGTGTGTGTGTGTGTGTGTGTGTGTGTGTTTTAGAATTTGGAGAACTATGTCAAAAATAACAAGATATCCAAGCACCTCTACAAAAAGGTCACCAAGAATGGGTAAAATGGAATGACAAAGAAATAGAGGGAGATAAATTCAATATATCCCAAAATGAAGGATTACTGACATCAAAATGAATGGAAACATGAGTTCCATGACTAAAACCATGCATAAATGTTCTAGAGGCCATTTGGACCTTATAAGGTCTACCTTGATAATTATTTTGATCAGTGGGAACAATATCATTTTATTGAGATCATCCCAAAACATTATTCCTATTATTACTCTGAGAACCTATAATCTAATTTGAAATTATGTTTAAAAATGGATAGGGAAAAGAGTAATAAGAAACATTTCAAATATGATTATTATCTTTGAAAACATTGCATAAAAAGAGTAAAAATATCTAACTATTTATTCAAAATGCAATAAGATATTGTATCAGAAAACTAACCAACAGACCCAAAATTTTACAACTAAAGAATCAAGAACCTGACAAAGTGAAATACCACTATTTCAATAAAGATTTCAAAACAAAATATAATACAACATATTAGACCCACATAAATTTACTTTAATTACAATTACAATCCTTTAAAAAATTCTTCCCATACAAATTTCTCAAAATTAAAGCACAATATGAATTTCAAAAAAAATTACACACGCTTCATTATGCTTATATTTGAATCTAAAACTAAATTAAATCATAATATAATGCCAAAACGTTTCAAGATAATAAACTAAGAGTTTATGAAGGGTTTCAAAATAATTATATTTGTGTTCAATCCAACACATGACAATATCTTTTATATATTTACAAAATTATTCAAATTTAACTTCATGCAATAACTCAAAAATCAATTTACTTTTCCTTACAAACCACCATGATGATCCAAGAATAACGAAAAAAATATCAAAATCTTCATTTTAAAAAAAGAAAGAAAAAGTGAATTAAAATAAAAACATTATAAATGATCATAAATGCATATAGGTCTCACAAAATGTGATACCAACAACTATCTAAGTGTCTTTTGAAACTTAGTATAACACAATCATCTAAACCACTTGTCTACCAAAATGAACCCCTGAATACCTATAGGTTTCCATTGTCATAAATATTTAATCGTGTAGCTATCAAAAATACATATTTTTAAAATAATTAAAATACATTTGCACTAATAAGCCATTACGTATATTATGCACAGTTAAAACTTATAAACTCTTTATGTTCGGAAATATTTCTATAACAACTGTGCCTTATCTGACTGAAACCCTAATGAAAATCAAAAGCACATGCTTGTTTCTAACTCAGAATATGTGCATGCGAAACCCAAATAAAAGACCAAGTAATTTTCATGCAGCATGGTCTCTCCATAGTTATTATTTTATAAAACCTTTTTTTTTAAAGTATTAAACAAATTCTTCTAAACTTTGATAATCAACCATTTTTATCTCCGAGAAAACCCATAAAAAAAATATTCTTGTCAAGCGAAAATTGCATGCAAGCATTTCAAAGAGAATCCTAAATTTAATCATTATAAACAAGAATCTCAAAAAATGAAAAATCCCAACTTAAAGTCACACAGAGATGTCTGCATGCAAATATTGTTCTTTGAATCGGAAAATAGCCAAGAAAAAAGTAACACCTAGGTGCATTCAAGAAACAACCGATGTGCATACAAGGATTAACATTTGAATCAATAAAACCAAAATAATCTCTCTTTATCCCAAACGAAATTACTTAAACTCCTTCCAAACTTCAACTTTGTTTAAAGAAACAACTGAAAGAAAAAAACACACACATACACAGAAAACCATTATCATATCCTGTTTTAAATTAACTCGTTGCAACCAAATTCCTAAATTCTTGACAATTAATTAAAAGAAATAATCAACCATAATTGTATCAAAAATGTGTTACTAAAGGAAATTTTGAATGCAATGTGTCCACCAAGATATAATAAATTCAAAATAATTTTCAAGAAATCTATTCAACACCTATGGTCTTCTTAAAACATTCGTGCAACTACTTGATTTCAAAACCAGTTAGTAATACAACCTAAAATTTTAGAAGCTTTCCCATAAACAAATGATAGCATTCAGATTCCACTGCAAAGAAGCTTGTGAAGAAAAATAAGTGATCAAATGAAATGAAAATGATCGGATATACGCCATCTCTAGGTCGCATTGAATTAGAACCAGAAAGCTGAGTGGTTCATTGAATGCTAATCATGTACTTGATGTGCTGGTGACCGCCTTCATTTTGTCTAAAACTTTAATATAAACCTGTGCCAAATCTCATGCCATGTTTAGCAACCTTGTCAAGTTCACTGCTAATGAATTTAACCATCATAAAAAATATCTCCAAAATTTATTCCACATCTATCTTTCCCATCAAGCAGATATTGGTAGCTTATAACATAAAATTGATGAGACTAAAGTCTTATCAAATTTACCAACAATTTGTTGGGACATTATCAATGTTTTAAAACATATAAAATGAGATCAAAATTTTATCAATGAGCCCGTATATCACAAAACACTAGGCTTATTCGAAGTCCCTTTGGACTGATTGATATATCAAATACCAATGAAGGAAATGTTCAATCGTTAACCAAATGCCTATGTAAGCACCACGTTCCACCATAAGATATGATAATGTGATCAATACTAAGAAATAAATTGGGATAGTCATAGAAATCTATTAAAAAAAAAAATTGGGTCGATCCCAAAATAGGTATTCTACGTATAGCCATCAATTGTGTATCCACAGATGTAAATATATGAATGAAAGTAGTAGTAATCATCATCTCAATATAATATATTATAAGATCTAATTTTCTAAAAGGTTGATTAATATTATTTTTAAAAAAATATATTATTTCTCAAAATTGATTTCCATTTTTTACATTTTTAATCTATAAAATAATATTAAAGATGTTATTTTCTTTTCCTCTCTCACAAATTTATTTTATAAAATTAAAAAGTGCTTTTAATTTTTAAATATCTACACCATTGATATTATAAAGATATGTTCTACCATAGTATTTAGTATTATGTTCAGCATCATTTCCATAGTTATTAATAATATGTTCATTTATATCAATGTGTTCTTTATCATTGTTTGTATCAATATAATAAAAAAACATGTATGGAATTGATTTTCACCATTTTAATTAGTATATAAACATGTGGTTGAGTAATAAAAATTAGATATGTTAAATTATAATGTCAATTAATCTATAAATTTGGAGTATAAGTGAAAGAAAGCTAATTTTCTTAAATAACATATGGTTTAAAGATGAAAGTACTAAAAAAAAACATAGGGTAAGAGAATAATTTTCATTTTTGAACATGAGTGAATGGAAAATAAAAAGTTAGATCTAAAATTCAAATTTTAATAGAGGATGCCCATGAGACCTTAAGAAAAATCAAAATTTTATTGTAGGATAAAACCTAATCATGATCAACTCAAATGATCAGATTCACCATCTAAATGTTTAACTTATTTCAGATTTAGGTGTCATACATAAGTGTAAAACTATGCACTTACAAATTATATAAAATATTGAAATGAATACACTAATTCAAATTGAAATGGATAAATAGATATTTCATTGTATCAATTTAGAATTGATAAAATAAAACTGTACTTATTTAATTTTGGTTTTGTTTATAATAGAATGCCTCTCTACACCTATAAATGTATTTCAACTTCTTGTCATTTGGTGTTCAAACCTTTGATTTTTTTTTTAAACCTCCCTAAACGTTGCTGCTAAAATCTTAGCCTTGCACTAATAAAAAATGTTAAGTTGTTACTGGTAGTATCTCTACACACTTTGAAGGTTTGTAACCCCTAAGATCCCAAAAATTATTCTTAAAAAGTATTGTTGTGTGTATGTTTAGGTAAAATATTATGAACTAACTTATGTTTTCATTCTCCCTTCATATATAAACCATAATTATGATTTCAACCATAATATTTTCCTTGAAATATAGGTTAGTATTTTAGGCTAAATAATTGCAACCATTCCCAACAAAATGGATAAGTTTTCCCTACGATCCAATACTACAAATATGGATCAAATTTCATTGAATTCTCCCCCTTATGTGTGTTTGACACATCAGGTAAAATATAGAATTTAATACAATTATTTGATCTTAGACATTTGGGACAATGCAACATTTAATTTCATCTATTTATAATTTTATCTAGGCTTACTCCTTTTCAAGGTTTATATATGTGTATGTATTTTTTATAATTTCTTAGGAGAATACTAGATGTTTTCTCAGGGTTGATTTTTAAAAAAAAAAATATTATAACATTAATTATGATTTTTATTTATATATGACTTTTCAATATTTAACATTATGATTGTCCCATGAAATGTGTGTAGGCTGACCTAATGGAAACTTTCAATAGTATTATTATTTTTTTTAAAAAATTGTGCTTAGACACTATCATTAAAGGTGTGCCCTAGTGGTTCCTGTAACTATCCAACTAATATTGGTATTATATTGGAAGTTTGAATTAGTGATGTGAGTTATGTAGCAAGTCTTTCTAGTATTATAGGATGTTATTGTATAGACTAAGTTGATCTTGAATAGGTGTACTTCATGAATAGAGTTAACAAATAAAATAAAAGGGTATAATGATAGATGGAAAGTATGCACATGAGTTAAATGTACATGCAATGCCAAATAATTTTAATTTAGATGTTTTCAAAGTGTCTAATATAAAATTTAGGTGCGTAAAGTGGGAACTTTAACCATTTTTGATTTTTTTGAATTAATCTTACATAAAAGGATATCAACATGATGCAAATTTATGGGAATCATTTGTTCAAAAAGGCCCCAAGGTGTATGTTTTTACCTCAACTAGGATTTTTATTGTCAATATAGTTTTATCTACAAGATGGGTAAGCTTTGTGTGTTGAAAGGAAGAAGAGTTCAACTTTTGAGATAAACATATACGTAAGGAGTTGTAGGTCACTTTACAATTACAAGATAATGAAATATTTATATAGGTATGTTTATTGGCCAAATATGAAAAATGATATTGCAAAGTTCATAAAAGGATGGGTATTGTGTAGTAGAATAAAGCAAAGTAACTAGAAATTGATTAATATATGTCATTATAGGTTCCTTCTAGGCCATGAGAAAACATTTCCATGGGTTTCGTAAGTGGGTTGCATATGTATAATAATGGAAATGGCTATTTTTTTAGTTATGGATTAGTTTAGTAAGATGTGTGTTCTTATTTGATGTAAAAAGACCCTTAAAATTAATTATTTAGCCTTTTTTTGGTGTGTGGGTTCATTTGGGTTTCCTAGTTCTATCATTTAAATTTGAGATTCAGTATTTGCTTGAAATTTTTGAACCACAATATGGGAGAAGATGGATCCTAGACTAAAAAAATCTATTGCTTTTCATCTATAAATAAATGCGTAGACCAAAGTATTAATATAACTTTGGTGCAACTCTTGAGAGGGTACAATAGGAATTCAACATTCTTATATCAAAATGTTTTATTATTATATTAATAAATCTCCTTTTGAAATTTTTTTTGGTTACTTCTATGTGAATTTGATGTTCTTCTAAAATAACTATAAAAATTAATTGGGAAAGTAGATTTGAAAATCCAAAAGGCTACAAATTCATTAAAAATATTCATCAAATTCATCTCCAAGAAAAAAAGAACTTGTAAAAATCAAACTAAATGTACTAAAAAAAACATTACTCTTTCTATGAAAATGTATTCAATTATTAATTTTGATAAATTACATCTATTTGGGACTTCAATGGCATAGTTAGAAATTCAACTAAAATTCATAGTTAGAAATGTGCATGAAAAATTTCCAAAGTAAAGGGAAGTTTCAGAGTGAATCAGACACCTTGGTAACAACTTTGTCTTTTAGTGCAAACGTAACATCATCACTTTTTAGATAAACTTGTTGTGGCATCGTGCCTTTGAAAAAAATCCTATCAGAAAATAGTTTGATCCGAGTCTAAAAATGTGACAATTATAAATGTGTCTTCTTTTCAGAATTTCTAACGGTTTAGTCCATATCTCGGGCAATAATTGTACCTCCAATGTTGAGTTTGTGAAATATAGGCCTTTCAGATATAAAAACAATAAAACGGAAGTGGGTTCAATAGTACCGTTGTAAGTCTAGAGTTTAAGTTTCATTATTTAATTGTTATAATAGTTATGGTGTTGTTTGTTAGATGTTATGAATTGCATGAGAACACTTATATAAGAATTATAAAATATTTTGCATATTTTATAGAAAATTTGAATTGTAAGGTGTCTATGAACACTTTTAAATGGGAGTAAATTTATATTTGAGAAATATAGAATGCATTAAGGATGCGTAAAAACTTCAATTTTATAAAGAAATTTCATTTTGGGTTTTTTCAAATTAAACTTAAGTCTTATTCATTTTATTTTCAGTCCATTTCATTTCAAATATTTTTTATTTCTTTTTAATAATCAAAATAAGGTATAACAATAATAAAACAAGTTAGTTAGTCTCTTTTTCCTAATCGAAATAAGGCATAACAATAATAAAACAAGCAAGTATATGTTATGAGTTGAATAAGATTTATATTGATAAATTGTGTGTAGATTATATACAATCACACCTTCACCTCAAATAAATTAAGAAAAGATTTGTTTTATTATATGAAAATTATAAATAGTGACAATATTCAATAAAACAATTACATAAAACTATGAACTTTAAATTTTCGTATTTAATAATTGTTTGCGTATTTTTATTTATTTATTTATTTTTGTTTAATATTTTATTTTAAATTTTTAATAGATATTGATGTTCATATATATATATATTTAAGAAAAAGGTGGAGAGCACCCATAGTATTACTAAAAAGAGTTTGTACATGAAGAACAATCCCAATCCAGGTTCAAAACTAGGGTCCTCAATTAGATGTGATGTTATCCACATCATACTCTAAACCTTCCATTAGGAGATTTGGAAGGCTGTGCTGACCTGGTGAAAAGTAGCCACATTAGACTCTTGGTCTATGGACAGATTAGCCAACTTGTCTACTACTTTATTGCTTTCATGATAACAGTGAGAGATAATGAACTTGTCAAGGTGGTTTAGTAAGCTTACTGCCTGTTGAAGAATATAGTTAATTTTCCAGTTATATGAGCCTTTGGATTTTAATGTTGAAACTATAATCTAAGAATCACCTTCAATCTAAAGGTTCAAGAAACCATGATTAATCACCAGATTGAGCCCATGCACCAATGCCCATGCCTTCGCTTCATTGTTCATTCCTTTATGGATTTTAGTTGACTTCATTGCCAACAAATTTCCATCCCCATCTCTAATAACACAACCATTTCCTGAGAGACCTAAATTTCCTCTACAAGCACCATCAAAATTGAGCTTGAAAAATTGCTGGGATGGAGGAATCCATCTAATATGATCTCTCACCGTTCCTTTACCTCTAGATGAACAACTGCCCTTGTTACTTGCTGATTTGAGAAGATGCCAATTCCTAACCATACTATCATCCCAGCTCAACCATACTGAAGAGTTTACACTAGCTCTGTAGATCTTTGCATTAACTACCTATGAGATTGCCTCATCTAACTTATTACAAACCAATAAACATGACTTATCCTCTTTTTTAAACAACTTTAATTTTCTTTCCCACCAAATGTGACAGATGATAAGAGATGGTCCAACATCCCAGAGGCAACCAAAATGTGATTCTGTAAACAACTTTGGCCAATTTTTGAACATGGATAGTAGGGACCTAGACAATGGTGAGACCTAATTAATTTTCATTAAAAACCACAAGGAACATTCTCTATTGAAATGATAATTTAGAAGAAGATGGTCCAAGATCTCATCCTCAAGACCACATAAACCCAATCTCTTAATTATGTCCCTTTAAGAATTTTATTATGGAGTGCTAGCAAAGTGAATGCTCCAGCCTTGGGTAATATAGCATTGTTCTAACATAAGTTCACTAGCCAATCCACATTTGTCCATCCAATAACACTCCTATAACCATTATTATGTAAGGTCTTGAAGGACGGGGGAAGATATGCATTAAAAATAAACAGAAAACAAGAAAAGATGGATTAGGAAATAATGTCTATTGAAATTCATCAAAGAAAATGATTGAAGAGAATCTATTTACATATTAGATAAGGTAAAAAGGGCATACGAGGGCAAGGGTGGGACGAGGAGGACATGAATTAAAAATGAATGGGAAACAAATAAAAGATGGAGTAAGAAATAATATGTGTGTATTGAAATGCATCAAAGAAAATGATTGAAGAGAATATTTTTACACTTTAAATAAAGTAAAAAAAGCGTAAATGAAATTTTAATGGATTTGGTAAGTTTTGTCATGTATTATCCTTCTATCTATTTGATATTTTTGGATTTGGTAAGTTTTGTCATGTATTATCCTTCTATCTATTTGATATTTTTGTTTTTAATCTTAAGTGTGTAATCTTATTTTTATTTTTAATGCTTATTTGATATGTAATCTTATTTTTATTAAACACACTTATTTTTATTTTTAATATTTATTTGATGTGTGTAATCTTATTTTTATTTTTAATGCTTATTTGATATGATATAGTTAATTTCATTAAAAGGAATGGGGTAGTTAAATTATCATTAAAACATATGTATATTAATATATATAATTTTGTATTTATAATTTTTTATTTTTTGGTCTATTTATAATGATTAATTAAAAAAAAACTATAGAAATTAAAATTTTAAAGTATAGAAGAAAAAAACAACACATTAAAGAGAAAATGATAGAGTTTTTTGAAATTTCTTATGTAATCCTAGATGCAATAAAATTTGTCTAGGTAATTATTCAATTTTTAATTGATGAATATATGTTTTTTAAACATCAAATTATATATCACACTTATCATAAGTTATCATGACTGCTCGAAAATGGGGTTCAGACAGCATATTAATTATTTTGGGCTATGCGAATTCGTCCATAACATCCGTTTTCCTGAGCAGATGAAAAATTGACAGACAATATTATTTTATAGTATTTGTTAAACATCTTATACGTTACCTTAGCTAAAGGCTCACATAATGGAAACATGGAAATTAACAATATTTGATTGGCTTAAACATCGTGCACTAATCACGAGTTAAGGGAAGTTGAAGAGAGTAGTCCCCCTCGGGGATTAATAATTAGTTGTAAGACTCAATATATACATTTAAACAAATTATAAGTATAGAAAATTAAGAAATTATGATTGTTTATTTATTTTATCATGTGTTTTGATCTTTTAATTAAAATGTATTTCTTAAGATTTGGGAATGTATCAAATATTACTATATTGAATATAAAAGATCATGATCATTATTATTATTAATAAAAAAATTAAATGATATTTATAAAAAAATTGAATTAATAGTTAAGCATTTTACTATTTGTAAGTTATTTTATTTTTATTTTGTTTAAATATTTAATTTTTTTCTTAAATTTAAAATTTTTAAGGATTGAGTTGTAATGTTTTTAATAAAGATTATGGTGACTATAACAATGATGGTAACTATGCTGATGAAAATAACATTGATTATGTTAATGATGATGTGGAAGAAGATGATAATTTAGACTAGAAACTTTAAAATGGAAAATGCAATCATGATCATATCTGTTATGACCATAGTTAACCTTTAGTGTCCATTTATAACTTTCTATGTTATGATTTGCATTAAAATTTATTAGTGAAATATTTGGTACTTTGTTCCAAATCAAAATTTTAAAACAATATAGAAAACCAAAAGTCTCTCCTATAATATGAGAAGAGGTACCCATTATTGAAACTAGTAAAAACTAATCTAAAGTATGTATAGTGTTTACAAGTTGAAAATGTGGTTTTGTAGTAATAATATTCAATTGAAATAAAATGAAAGGAGGGAAGGTGAAGAGTCACATAAGAATGAACAAACATATATTTCATTTATTTGCATAACGAAATAAACAAAAATAATAATTTAATCTATGATATTAGATGTAATTCATACTTGGAAAAATGAGAAATGTATCAACATAAGAAAACACATAACCATTAAGGAAATGACTGGACACAAAGTTAAGGTAATTACTCATTTTTAGACAAAGAATAAATACAAAGTTTCCTTCTTATTCCTTGTTATTTTTTCAAATTATGAACATCAAAAATCCCATTTTACAATAGCCATTTATTCTATTTATAATAAAGGGAATGGGTTGACCCTTCACATTCCAAAATGACTTTTTACATTCTAATTTTCGTCCTATTCTACCCCTTAAATTTTTCAATTTTATAAAAAGTAAAAAAAAAGATTTTTCGAAATAGAAGTTAGACAAAAATAGAAAATAAAAATTGTAGACTTCATTAAGGATTTTTATGTAGGCTAGAATTAGTTGTAGATGGATTGGTGTTAGTTGAATCTTTTTTGACTCGTTCTTTGTCTCGTGTAACTTTTAATATCAAAAATATTTTAACTAGTTCAAGGGATTCATTGCTTTTTGGAAATAACACATGATGACAACTTATGAATCATATTTGAGAAATGAATGTCAGGGTGCAAGGAAATTTAGATAATTATTCTAATTGAGTGTTCAACTCTTTTAGTGAAATATGAATTTCACCGAGGGTCATCATTGAAGCTTTGTTAAATTTCCCCTCATTAAGAAGATCTTCTTGACTAAATTCTGAATTTGGCATTTCAATTCATCTACCATATGTGTATTATATGGATTATCGGCAATGAATTTCATTTAAATTGGTGGAGATCAACTTGAGCTTCTCTTTACCCATGTCTCTATTTTATTTCATCTTCTCAATGGCTCTAGTCAAGATCTTCATTTTTTAAATTATACATTCTCCTAAATTGTAGGAAGTATCATATTATTCTTTCTCAAATATCCCTCCATCCACCATCACTTTAGACTTGATCAGAATCATTTCCTTTATGTCCATGACTATCTCTTCCCACACTTTTAAATCATTATTTTTGGAGCTATCACATGAAGATAAAATGTGAACCATCTCTGAGAAATGAATGTCAGGGTGCAAGAAAATTTAAAAAACCAATCTAGATGAGTGTTCAACTCTTCCATTGAAATATGAATTTCATGGAGGGTTGTCATTGAATCTTTGTAAAATATCCCCGCATTGAGAAGATCTTCCTTGATTACTTTCTAAAGTTGGGATTTTAATTCATATACCATATGTGAGTAGTCCCATATTATTTATACAAGTTGAAATGAATTTCATCTAAATTGGTGGAGATCAGACCAAACGTATCTTCACCCATGTCTCTATTTTCTTTTAATTTCTTAATGGCTCTAGTCAAGATCTCCATTTTTTGAAGTATACATCTTGCCCATTTGTAAGAAGTGTCATATTTTTATTTATCAAATATCTTTCCATCCACCGTAATTTTAGCCTCTATTAGAATCATCTCCTTTATGTCCCCTATTATCTCTTCCCACACTTTCAAATCAACAGTGTATGAGATTTGACCCGGATGTAGATGTCCTACACTTCTTGATCAATGAGGTCATAGTTTTTCATGACTTCTTTGATATAGTTCATTCCATTTAAAATAAATTAATCTATACATGGTTATAGAGTTTTTCCATAGGTGTTATGTTTGATAATTATATCAATATCCTCCTTGCTTATTCTTGGAAGTTGTGTTAGAGTATCAACCTATCGAGTCTTAGGGGTTTCAATGGGTTGAGCAGATAGTTGACATAGATTTATAATTGTTTTATCTATCCTTTGAGTTGTTCTTCATTCAATTGGTCTTATTATGACCTCATGTTTATTATTTTAGTGGTTTCTCAGAGATTATGAACATTTTTTTTATTTGAGTGTTATCCTATTGAGAGTATAATCACCCATTATCATTTCCTCTATGTATTTTTTAATGTTAGGTTCAAAAATATCCAAAAACTATGCACCTAAAAATTTATATATTAATATAGAGGTGGTTTTTGCTTTATTTAATGCAGGGCCTTCAAGAGGTTAGCTACCACATCAAAATTTAGCATTCTGCTTCAACTATTCTTTGCCTTTTCTACAACATTAGTTGTAGCCATTGAAATGAAAAGTCACTGAAGGTGACTGCCTGGGTATCAAACAAAGATGGAATGGGTTGATTTGGAGGAGGTATATGTGGAGATCCAAATGGAGAATGTGGTTTCTCCTCTTTAGTTATTTTATACTATGTTTCTCCCTGGGATGAGGCTAAGTATTATTGTGTGGCATTCAGGATCAGCAAGTGAAGATCACCAAGGACTTAAATTTCACCTCATTGAGAAGATCTTCCTTGACTAATTTATAAATTTTAGTTTTCAATTCGTCTACCACATGTGAGTATTCCCATCTTATTTTTACAAGAAAAAATGAATTTCATCTAAATTGGTGGAAATTAGATTGAGTTTCTCTTCACCCATGTCTATATTTTCTTTCAGGCTCTCAATAGATCTAGTAAAGATCTCCATTTTTTGAAGTACACATTTTGCCCATTTCTAAGAAGCATCATATTTTATTTATCAAATGTCCCTTTATCCACCATCACTTTATCCTTGATCAGAATCATCTCCTTTATGCCCCATATTATCTCTTTCCACACTTTCAAATTAGTAGTGTGAGATTTGACCTAGATGCAGATGCCTTGCACTTATTGATCAATGAGGCCATAAATTTTCATGACTTATTTAATTTAGTTCATTCCATTTAAAATAAATTCATCTACCCATTATTAAAGAGTTTTGAAATAGGTTTTATGCTTTCTAATTTTATCAATAGCCTCCTTACTCATTCATAGCAGTTGTGTTGGAGTGTCAACCTATAGAGTTATAGGGGTTTCAATGAGGTTGATCAGATAGTTGACATAGCTTGCCAATTATTTGATCTATCTTTTCAATTTTTCTTGAGTCAACTCATCCTATTCTTACCTCATAATTATTATTTTAGTCATTTCTCAGATATTGTAAACATCACTTTCTTGCGTTACTTCTCTGAGTGTTATCCTATTGAGAGTATAATCAACCATTATCATTTCCTCTATGTATTTTTCAACATTAGGTTAAAAAATATCCATAAATTGTGCAACCAAAGAATCATATACCAATCTAGAGGTGGTCCTTGCTTTATTTGATGCAGGGGTCTTTAAGAGGTCAACTACCACATCAAAATCCATCATTTTTACTTCAAGTATTCTTTTCCTTTTCTACAACATTGATTATACCCATTGTAATGAAAGGTCACTGAAGGTGACCACTTGGGTATCAAATAGAGAGGGAATAGGGTAATTTAGAGGAAGAGGTGTCTATGGAGATCTAGATTGAGAATATGGTTTCTCCTTTTTGGTTATTTTTTTGTTTTACTACTCCCTGGGATGAGGCCAACCATTATTGTGTTGTATTTAGGATGTAAAAGTTAAGATCACTAAGTAATTTAGTTGAAGACCACATCTTTGAAATTTTTTTAGATGGATTCTCTTTCCCCACTACATTAATTTCCTCACATTGCCTTCTCAAGTGTCTTGTGGGATCAAGGTCTTCATCTGCACCATCATCATAACTAGATGAACTAAATGTCTCAATCACTACATTGACATTAATTTTTTTAAGAAGTGGATGGGGAATATTTATATTAAAGAGATAGAGCCTTTCCTCTTATTTTACTTCTTATGGCTACTCTAATCACATTATTATCCATCCATTTATTTATTTGAGTCTAGACTCTTTGTTTCCTCCATTATAGGTCAGTTGATTCTCTAATTGAGCAATTAATATTTGGAAGCAATGAAAATAAATTTGTATTTGTGTATTCCAAATAAATATAATTTGTCTTATCATTTATCATTAATTTTAATACCCACTTATTTGTGGATTCACTTATATGATAATGAGTCATTTGACTCTAGTATCTTGAAACTAATTCAAACCCATCTTCAAAATCAAACCAATAGCCCTCTAGGCGAGGCTTATACTCATAAGCAGGTCCTATGCCAATAGTGTGATTCACATCTCCTTTAGTGTCCATGGATTCTCTACTAGCATATCTTCAGAGGATGAATTAAGAAATATCCAACTCTATGTCATGTGCATTAACTTGTGGATTTCAATTGAAATGCCTCAATGCAATGGGAAATGAAACACCCAACACATGTTTTTCTCTGCACCATTTATGAATAGTTGATAGTTGCCAACATACCTCTATGAGGATGCTAATATTACTTTCTAGCCTTGAGAGTCTTAATGAATGTCTTTCATAACCACCAAACTACATATATATGATCTTTTAGAATTGGATGTAATAACTACCATATTGGTTGATTGATTTGGTTATTTTAGCTAAAATCCTCATTCCCTAATCTTCTTCCAAGGAATGCGCTACTTTCATTTTGAATGCATCATTTAATCTAGTTTAGTGTTTTTTCTTTATTTTAATGTGATCTAAGGGAAACCTTTAAATACCTTTGTTACCTATGTGATAGACCCATGTTTGGAAAGCCCTGGGCATACCATCTAGGAGGCTAGTGAATATACTAAATCTGATGTCATGAAAAACTACCTAAATTTCTCTACATTTAGTAATTGATCATGTAAGGAATCACTTATTGGTTCAACCTAGTATATGAATTGATTTATATGGTAAATGACTTGCATTGGGAGAAACATCCAATGGTGGAAGGGCCTTGTGTCTTTGTTACCTAATACCTAGTTCAATAGGGTGACCATATTTGAGAGTTATTCTTTGAAATCTACTCTAAATAAGGTCTTATTGAACTTAAAAGGCATCTCTCTCTTTTGATTCAACTAAGACTTATTGATAACTTTTAAGCATTTAGTGGGATCATTATCCTGATGTGTCTCTCCATGCTTGATATTGATATTGACCAACTCATCATAAAGTGGGATCCTCATTGTCATGCTCCTTGTAACCCCATCCATTTTTCCATGAGGTGTCATATTTTGATATGATTTCTATTATTTGGAGACTTTAGTATTTGGCACAGGCAAGTACTAGGTTTGAATACTACACTAAAGTGGGGAAATAGATGCTTGTGGTAAGATGTTTTCTATGAAGTGTTCAACCAGTAATGTTAGGCTTTTATAATTTAATCTCTTTTGAAAGTAATCTAGATCTATGTTCTCAATATGAGAATCAGAGAATTTTAAGATATCATAGTCAATAACCAATAGTGGTTCATATCTCATGTACTTTTACTTCATTTTATAGGCTTCTAGGATAACAAATGCTACCTAACGAGTAAGGTCAATAATATCTAATAAATCTAAAGGTAAGAAATGTTGAATAAATTGAAAGAAATGCAAGTAGTGGACATATGCCACTTTGAGAATGTAGGGAAGAACTATCAAAATAGGATTTTGGAGGAGGGTCTGATATCGATTTAGATATTTTAAACTTATAGAGTTTCTAGGAAACATTTAGTAGAGATTTTGCTAAAGAAGAGGTAGGGGAAGAGTAAAATCACATTCCTCATAGTTGAAATGACCAAATGAGAGGGATGCAGGGAATAAAAATCAACTTTTAAAATTTTTACAAGGAGAAACACATCATACTTTTACCCACGTGCAGTAGATGAGGATGGTATCGCCATCCACCATTTCCCTATGAGATGCATGAATGTAGAGACATGAATACTTTCATAGTAGATGTCATTACGTCACTGTGTTTATGGAGGATAGTGGGTCCATCTATTGCATCCATTTGTGATGCAAATTTATGGACATGTGACTACCTTTTTAGTTTGTGTCTCCATGTCGCTATGTCTATGTAGGATGGGTCGGTTGGTCATGTCCCTCACAGATGCAAGGGCTTGGTTGATATAAAAATATTATAATTTTAAAATGTTTTTTAAAATTTTAACTTTGACATTTTGAACCAAAAAATATTATCTTTGTTCTAACTAAAAAATAAAATTTGACATGATAATTATAGTGAATAACAACTAGCTCAAGCTGGGGATGTGACTTTATAGGGAAACCTAAATAGGAATTATAGGATCTCAGGGTTTCATAGGCTAATGCCTTATCCATTGGGAAACAAAGTTAGGAGGAAATAAAAAAATAAGAAAACATACAATTGAAAGGGAAATACACAGAACTAAAAGGGAAATAGTAGGTGACAACCTACCATCAATATTTATAAAAAAACCATATATTACCTACTATATAAGATTAGGAGGTGAGTTACATCTATGTATGATATATAATACATGTTTTCACCATAGAAATGTTGAACCTTGCATGATCCCATCCATAGGGGCATATTTCTCATGAATTCCTCTTGGCTCTCTCCTTTTGTCCTAGAGCATGACCATATCACCAATTTGTAAATTGTGTTATCAAGGTTTCTGATAGAATAATTCTTTGAAATTTTCTTAATGAGCTACAATTATATAAACTACCATCAATCACTCTTCTTCTATATTTTTTAGGTACATAACTCTTTTCTACAATGAGTATTTTAACTATTCATCTTCACTAACTTAAAAAATCTTTAAAGCAGTAAAATCCAAGGAAATAGGGATCGTAGAATCCCTCCCATATAGCAGATGAAATGGAGAAATTTTTATTTCTCTCTTAGGCATGATTCAATTAGTACATAATGTGTCATATAGTTTCTTATGCCAATTCCTTTGATTTTCATCAACCAACTTGTGGATGATAGTAATTATGTTCTTGTTACTAGATTTCATCTTGCCATTACCCTGAGGGTAGTAATATGAAGAATGTACCATAGAGATGCCATATCTATAGCATAAATGGATTAGACTAGTAGAGGAGAAGTTATAAGTGTTATCCATCATTATATTTTGAGTAACACCAAATATGGCCAAAATATTTTCCTTTATGAAGTTGCACACAACTTCATAAGTTGTAAACCTTATTGGGATGGCTTTTATCAACTTTGCGATGTAGTCAGTGGCTGTCAGTACATGAATGTGTCCAGAACTAGAATGATGATTCAAATTCCCAATGAAGTGTAGTCCCTATTATTTAAAAATTTATTTGATGACCACAGTTTTGAGAGGCAATGATGGTAGTCTATGTTTGCCAAACAAATATTGAAAAGCTTCACATTTGGAAACCCATTATTGTGCATCATTGAATAACATGGGCTAATAGTAATGATCTTACAATATTTTGAATATCATGACTAAAAAATGAGAAATGTGCATTCTCATAAAATTATTCCAATATATTATTGTATTGTTATTTGTTTACACATCCCAAGAAGGTGCCATCCAAAGATTTATTGAACAAGGTATTATCATAAATCACATATTAGGTTGCTTTCATCTTGAGAGTACATCTCTTCTTAGGGTTAAAATGAGCCAAACATTCTCCTTATGAGAGGAAGAATGTTATATTGTAATACTTCTTCAAGGGAATCAAATAAGACCACCAATGGTAACACTTTTTTCTCTTAGTTTTGAGAATTAATACCTTCAAATAATAATTGACATAGGCCTTATCCTCTTACCGGCTTTATATATTTGACATCTAAGTCATACTTTTGTAATTTATCAATCAAGTTACCCCTTATTATCCAAACTCTTGTTGAGTAAGGATTGATTTCACTATTGAATCTAGGACCATGATACGGTATCAGAATTCAAGAGATAAAACTTGAAATGTTTCACCACTTTCACCATAACATATGCATGTTTATCCATCAACAAAAAAATGAGATCATGATATTTAAACCCATAAATCATAAAGGTAAAGGGATATTCAAACCCTTATTAATTTTTATACACCAAGATAATATATAGGTTATATTCATAGGAGTAGTAGTAAAAATTAAGTCTTTCTAGAAATATGTATAAGTTAAAACTACACCTTAAAAATTGCTTATTTGATCTCATTGAATGATTTATTTACATCATCATTCCATTTAAAGGAGTTATTCCCACTCATCATTTGCATAATGTTCTTATAAGGTTATCAAAGTTTAGAAAAAATCTTTTGAGAAAATTGACCTTATCGAAGAATAAGTGAGTGCCAAGTTTTTTGGTTAGTAGGAATAAATTTTGGATGGATTTTACTCTTTTTGGATCAATCTTGTTAAATTTTTTAGAAACCATGTGACCCAAGAGCATGAATTCTATTATTAAAAAGATAGATTTCTTGGGGTTTAGAGATATATCATGAGAATTACATGTGTCAAAAACCTTTCTTAGGTATTCAAAATGGTCTTCTCTTTTATTTGAGAAGACTGTGAGGTCATCCAGATATATCATTAAGATTTTTTTCCATGTCATTGAATTCCAAGTCCATCACCCTTTGAAAATTTTCCCTTGAATTAATGAGGACAAAAAGAATTCTTTTTTACATTAAAGTTCCATATGGGGTAGTAAAGGCTATGTTGAAATGATCTTCCATAGCTACTTTGACTTGGTTATATCCAAAGAAGCCATCTAACATAGACATCATTTAAGATCTTATGATGGCCTATAGGATCCATGATTTGTAGGGGATAGTTATCATTGATAGAATCTTGATCAATATTGTGAAAATCCACACATATACTAACTTACCCATTATTATTGTGAATGGACACTATGTTGGCCACCCAAGTTGAATTTTATATAGGGAAGATAATCTTAGCATCTAACATTTTTTGATCTCTTCATAGATAGTGAAAGAAATTTTTGGATTATAATGCCTCAACTTTTGCTTGAATGTAATAAAATAAAGTTTCAATAGAACACTATGTCTCATGATTTTTAGTTTAAAAGACTTTAGGTATGCATAGCACCAAGTGAATACATCTTTATATAGTTTAAGTAGAGTAATGAAACTTATACACTCTTATTTAGAACAAAATATCCTGATATATACATACCTCATCTCTTCCTCTATGATAATATTTACCTTCTCATATTCAGGGGATCCTCAAGGATTTACTTGAATCTTCTGCTTGATATACTTGTCGTGCTTGTCAAACATATCTTCCAAATAAACTAGGCCTATTGGAATTTTGTTTCCTTTTAGTTGGATGATGTTGTCTTTGAGTTGATTTTATTCTATGTCAAGTTCTTGTGAAGTTCATTTCTCTTTGTCTTGTGAGGTAAAATTCTCACTATATGTAGTGGGGATTTCATCAAAAAATAGATTTATGAAATTATCTTTCTATTCTAGGAAAGTGATGATTTGTTGATCATTGTTGAATACTTGTCAATGCTCAACATTATTTGGCACATTGGGGTGATATAACATTTAAATGACATACCGATCACTATCTATTTATGGTAGATGAATAATTAAAGTAGACACAACTATTGTGTTAGGTTTGGAATTTTCTACTCTAGGGACTAAATTTATAGAAAAAGATTAAAAGGTATCAATAAAGTCTCAAACCCTATTTTTGTAATTTTTGAGTATGCCATTTTTTACTTGATATTAAACTTGTAGCTTCTTAATGATCAATTTTGCATCACCTTGTACTTTGATATTTTATATGCCCATTTATTTTACTACCTATAATCCTAGAAGTAATGATTCATATTCAACAATATTGTTTGTGCATTCAAACTAATGTTTGTATGAGAAAGGAAAAGATTCCATTTGTGAAGTCAAAAAGATGCGACGAATTGAACTATTTGTCAATTAAATTATATAATATTTTAGAGTCTAGATATGATTAGGGTCACCATATACTAACTTAGGAAGTTGGATATATTTTTCAAACATCATAATGTAAATGCCAGAACCTATTTCTTCATATAAGATTCCTACCATAGAATCATTTGATTTTTGCACTAGGAGTTTAGATTTTGGTTCTATAAGTAACCTTGAATTAATATCCCTATATTGGAATGACTGAATAAGTCCAATCTAGTATTATTTATCCTTTGATATCCATAAAAAAATATTTGATCAAAAGTATCCCATAGCTAGATGTAATGTCAGCTACTAGTATGGTCATTTTCATTCTCTTTTGGGGAAAGGTAGCTAGGGAAACCTATCCATATTTTATCTACACAACTAATGTAACTTGTTTGGCCTCTATGTCAAATTAATGTACAAATATTTTAGATCAAGTAAATGCCAAGGCATGTTCAACTTTGGATGACATGACATTGTCTGAGGCTCCTGAATCAATTATACAATTGTTTAATCTATAGCCACCTATAAAAAGAGATGCATATAAAGGCTTGGTCTTTCATTACTTGGTGTAGTGATGGCTATGTTATTATAAAATTAAAAATCAACCATCCTTATATGATCTCCTTCATGAGGTGTGTTATAGTTTCCTCCTTTGATAAAATTGACCACTCTATCCAGTTGTTTATGATTGTTCGTAAGATATTTAGTTTGAAGAATCTAAACTTTAATTTTTTTCATGTGATCTATTATGTCAAATTAATAATTATCAGCTTCTTCATTGATAATCACATGATGGGAATTCAAATTCCCAGACCTTTTATACTATATATCCTTTGATAAATTTAGCAAATGGGTACATTGGGAACAAATTTGGCCATAGTTATAGCCTCAGGAGTCTCTTTTGCCTTTTGATTATTAGGTTATTTATTCTTTTCAGAAGTTCCCATCCTTTTAATTTGAGCTCAAGTGAATATTGCATATAAGTGGATATTTATATCCTCACCACTTAATTCATAATCATTTCATTTGGGTTCATATTTGAAATAACCCATAATGGAGTTACCATCAGGTTCCTAAATTTCAAGATCAGAGGTTCCCAAAATGCCTTCTTTAGGTGGTTCTTCAATAGTATAGATTTATAGCATTATGGCCATTTCATGATAGTTACAACCATTGTGAACATTGGTGGCATGAAAAATACTCAAGTAATGAATGAAAATAGGTTTTTGTTCAATAATAAGTGGATGAGTTAAATGAGGTAATCCAAGATAAACATTTCCATGATATAAAACAAAAGGCCTTCTAGGTATATATTTTTATGGAGGATTTGGTGATTTAGGAATTTATTTCTTCAAAAGCCAAGATATAATTTTCCAATTTTTGAATCAAAGGATTTGATGAATTATGCTCTTGACTTTTGAAGACATATTTATTCATCTAACTAGACATTATCATTTCATCCTCAATCTCGGTCTCATGCGTTTGTGTATATTCCAATGTTACAGGGTGATTCATTTGTAGGAAAAAGATCATCTCAAGTACTTGTGCATTTACAAAGAAATTTTTTTCATTTTATACTATGGGCATTGTAGTCACTAAGTCTTTGTGCACTATTTTGTTGAAACAAGCTATGAAATCTCTCATAGGTTCATGAAAGTCTTTATTTATTTGATACAATTATGCCAAAATAGAATGTTCATCTTTAGTAGTTTTAAAAATTTTCTCAAATTTATCTCTAATTGTTTGTCAATCTGGAATGTAAAAAGGAGGTAAGTGATGAAACCATTTTGTGGATCCTTCTACCAATGTTTCCAAAAAAACCTAGATAACACATCTTCATGTTTGACACATAGGATGCCACATCCAGAGAATAAATATTTTATGTGTTCATTGAAGTATTGTCTCCCATAAATGGTGAAATTTGGGAATTATTATTTGATCCTTTTGGAAACTTATGAAGTTGAGCACCTAAAGCCAACGAGCCTATACGAGCACCCCAAGGTACCTAAAAAACCATGTTATGAAGGTTTCTTTATATATATATATATATATATATATATATATATATAGAAGTGATAAAATTCTTCTCAAACACTATTCTTTATTTATTCATTCTAACAAAAGTCTAAAACTATATCAATTGTTCTTGAATATTAAAGAACACCTCATAAATTCCCTTTTTATTTATGGATCTTGTGTACCTTGTATCAACAAGGATACTAGAAAGTATCAAGGAATTATAATTAATATAATTTTGGCAACAAGTATGATGACCTTTTGAGCAAAATTGGCATGCTTTTATTCTTCATCTAGCATGGTCACATCTATTTGAAATTGATAATTATTCACCTTGTGGTCTTAGGAAAATTATCATAAATTAGAATAAATATTTGATTATGCAACTTTTATCTAATTGAGATTCGATTTTATAAATGGGTTACAATTTATAGGGATAGCCATGCAAATTAATACAACAAAAAAATTGTGGGTTGCATGGAAAACATAGAATGTGTCCCATAGGGGATGCCAAAAATTGTTGGTGAAATATTTGGTACTTCATTCTAAATCAATATTCCACAATATCATAGGAGACAAAATTTATTTCCTCTATTTTGAGGGGAGGTTCCCTTTATTGAAATCACTAGAAAATAAATTAAAGTATGTAAAATATTTACAAATTAAATTGGGGTGGGGGGTTCAGTAATAATATTCAACTAAAATAAAATGAAAAGAGGGAAGGTGAAGAGTCATGGATAAATGAGCAAACACATATTTCATTCCTTTTCATGATGAAATAAACAAAATGAATAGTTTACTTTAGGAGATCAGACATAATTCTTACATGGAAAAATGAAAAATGTATCAACATAATAAAACACATACCCATTAAAGAAATAACTAGACACAAAGTTCAAGTTAAACCTCATTCTTGGAGAAATACTGAACACAAATTTTCCTTCTTCTTCCTCTTCAAGTTTCAAAATTATAGACATCAAAAATCCCATTTTACAATAGCCATTTATTGTGTTTATAAAAAAGGGAATGGGATGACTCTTCACTTTCAAAAATGACTTTTCACATTCAAAATTTCATCTTATTGTATTTCTTATAATTTTAAATTTTACAAAAATAAAAGATTTGTATACTTTAGTAAGGAGTTTTATATATAATAGAAGTAGTTACAGATGGGTTTGTATTAGTTGAATATTTTTTGACTTGTTATGTATTTCGTATAGCCTTAAATCTCTAGAACCTTTTAATTACTTTGAGGGATTCATTTACTTTTGTAACTACCACATGATGACAATGTGTGAACCATATCTAAGAAATGAATATAAGGGTGAAAGGATCTTTAGACAACTCTTATATTTGAGTGTTTAAATCTTCTAGTGAACTATGAATTTGACTAAGGGTCATCATTGAAGCTTTGTTAAATTTCCCCTCATTAAGAAGATCTTTCTTAACTACTTTCTGAAGTTGGGTTTTCAATTTGTCTACTATATGCATAATATTTATGTCTTATTTGTATAATCGACAATAAATTTCATGTAAATTGGTGGAGATTAGCTTGAGCTTATCTTCACCCATGTATCTATTTCCTCTCAGCTTCTCAATGACTCTAGTCAATATCTTCATTTTTTGAAGTAAAAGTTCTACCCATTTGTAGGAAGTATCATATTCTTCTTTCTAAAATATCCCTCCATCCAACATCACTTTAGACTCAATAAAAATCATCTCTTTTATGTTCCTTATTATCTCTTCCCACACTATCAAATTAGTATTGTGAAATTTGACCTAAATGTGGATGTTTTGCACTTATTGATTAATGATGTCATAAATTTTCATGACTTATTTGATATAGTTCATTCCATTCAAGATTAAGTCATATAACCATGATTTTAGAGTTTTTCCATAGGTGTTATGTTTGTTAATTATAGCAATAATCTCTTTGATTATTCCTATCAATTGTGTTTGAGCATCATATTATGGAGCAATAGGGGTTTTAATAGGGTCAAGTATATATTTTACATAGCTTTCCAATTATTTGATCCATATTTTGGGTCATTATTGAGTCAATTCATCTTGATTTGACCTCTTAATTATTCTTTTAGTGGTTTCATCGACATTGTGAACATCACTTTCGCATGTTACTTTTGTGAATGTTATCCTTTTGAGAGTATAATCATCCACTATCATTTCCTCTATCTTTTTCAATGTTAGGTTCAAAATTCTACATAAAATATGCACCTAAAGAATCAAATACCAATCTAGAAGTGGTGTTTACTTTCTTTGATGTAGGGGTATTTAGGATATCAGAAACCACATAAAAATTTAGAATTTTCCTTCATCTATTATTTTTCTTTTCTACAACACTAGTTGTACCCAGTGAAATGAATGGTCACTAAAGGTGAACATCTAGGTATCAGTTAAAGATGGAGTGGGATAATTTAAAGGAGGAGGAGGTATATATGGAGATCTAGATGGAGGATGTGGATTCTCCTCTTCAATTTTTTTCTACTATGTTTCTCCCTGGGATGAGGCCAAGTAATATTGTGTTATTCAGGATGATCAAGTTAGGATGATGATGGAATTAATTTAAAGACCATGGCTTTACAAATTTCTTATCTTAATTTTTTTCCCCACCGTAAGAATTTATTCAAATTGATTTCTTAATTATCTTTTGGGATCACAATCTTCATCTCCACCATGATCATAACTGAAGGAGTTATATGTCTCAATCACTAAATTGGCACTAATTATTTTAGGAGTAGATAGGTGAGATTGCTTTGAAATAAATGGGAGCCTTTCCTCTTCTTATACTTCCTATGGTTAATCTAGTGAATTTATTATCTATCCATTTATTTGTGTGAGTCCACACTCTTTGTGTCCTCTATTTTAGGTTGACTGGCTCTCTTATTAACCAATTAGTAGTTGGCAAGGATACAACTACAATTATATTTGTGCATTTTGAATCAATAAGATTCATCTTATTATCTATCATTCCTTCTAGTACCAAGTCATCTATGAAAGACCTTATTTGATCAAGATTCATTTGAATCTAGTCACTTCAGAATACTTCACACTCCTCTACAAAATTAGACCAATAGTCCTCTAGGTGAATCTTATGACAATAAGCAAATCCAATGTTGACATTTTGTTTTATATATCTTTTGGTGTCTATAGATTCTGTACCATTATAGGTTCAAAGAGTGCACTCAGAGATATCCAACTCTATGACATATGTAGTAGCTATGGTTTTGTAAATGAAATGGCCTAATGCAATGGGAAATGAAACACCCAACATGTGGTTTTATCTACAATGTTTATGAACAACTAATAGTTACTAACATAACTCTATGAGGATTATATTATTTTTTTCTAACATTAAGAGTCTCAATGGATGTCCTTTGTAACTTCCAACTTTGATATACATGAAAATTTTGAATTGGATGTAGTAGCTACCATATTGGTTGACCAATTTGGTTGTTTCACCTAAATTACTCATTCCCTAATCTTATTCTAGTGACTTCATTACCCTCATTGTGAAATCATCATTGACTCAGGTGTAGTGTTTGTTACTTTTTTATAATGTGAGCTAAGGAAACACTCAAATACCCACATTACCTATGTGATAGACCCATTTTTGGAAATCCCCAGGTATACCATCTAAGAGGATAATGAATATACTAGAGAGGATGCCATGAAAAACTACCTCAAGGTTTGTACATTTAGTAGTTCATCATGCAAATAATCACTAATTAGTTCACCTTAATTTATGATTAGATTTGCAACAAATGATTTACACTTGGAAAAACATCCAATGGTGGAATGGCCTAGTGTCTTCATTTCCTACTACTCGGTTCAACAAGGTAACTAGATTTGAGAGTTATTCTTTGAAATCTCTCATGAATAGGGTCTTAGGGGCCTTAAAAGGCCTCTCTGTCTTCTACTTCAAGCAAGAGATATTGATAGTGTTTAATCATTTAGTGGGATCTTTATCCCAATGTGTCTCTCAATTTGATATTGATACTAACCAACTCATCACGAAGGGGGATATTCATTGTAATGTTCATTATAATCCCATCTATTTTTTTCATGAGGGGTTCATATTTTGACCTAATTTATCTTGTTTTGGGATTGTAGTATTTGTTACATGCGAATACCAAGTCTGAACATTGCATTAAAGTGGATAAAGTAGATTCTTGTGGTAAGTCACTTTTTACAAGGTGTTTAACCAACAATGTCAAGATTTTAAAATTTAATATCATGTCAAAATACTCTAAATCTACATGCCCAATCTAAGAATGAGAGATTTTTAGGATATCACATTCTAAAACCAATAATGGTTCATATCCCATGTATTTGTACTTCATGTTACTATATTTTAGGTTTGTAAATGCTACCTTGAAAGTAAGGGCAAGAATATCTAGTGGATACAGAGGTAATAAATATTGAATTGATTAGGATAAATGAAAAGAATTAGACATATGGCACCTTAACAATGTAGGGAATAAGTCTTGAAATAGGGTTTTGGAGGAGGGTCTAATAGTGATGTAGGGATGATAGTTCGTGCAAAGTTTCTAGGAAAATTTTGGTAGAGCTTCATTGTAGAGGAGGTAGGGGTAGAGAAAAATCATGTTCCTTAGAGTTGAAATGATCAAATGAGAGGGATGTAGGGATTAAATAGCCCCTTTTTAAAATGTCATGGGGGAACACACCATACTTACATGTGCAGACATTGAAGGAGGATGATAAGGCCATATGTCGTGTCCCTCTAAGACACGTGAACACAGACATAAAACTACCTTCACAACCCACAATGAATCATTATTGTCTATAAAGGATGGTAGATCCATTCACCATGTCCCTCTAAGAGGTTTGAAAGTGGATTCATGACTACCTTCAAAATCCACATCATTATGTCACCATATTCATAAAGGATGGGATGACTAGTTGTGTCCCTGGTGGATGTGTAGGGACAACTTACAAATAAATATATTATAAGTTAAAAACTTTTTATAAAATTTAACTTTTCCCTTTTGACCCACATAGGATTATTGTTTTCCTGACTAACAAATAGAATTTGACACAACAATTTTAGCAAACAACACTATTAAGGTTCTAATATTTGAATTTCTCTAACTTGAGATGAACAGTTCCCATGTGTTTAGAAGCTATAGGTAAATTTTCCCAATATTGTAATAGTTATCTACCTATGGTGAAAGGTGTTTTGTGTTTATCTTCTAGTTTGGACCTTTTATATTTATCATTAACACCCTTAGATAATTGGTAAGATATTTATTATTTAGATAATTTATTTGGGACTAATTTAAGTAGGTAAAATGGTTCAAATAAATATCCCCTATAACCTTATAATCTTACATTCTTGGTAATATAAGTAATATCCCAATTATTTGAGTGATCTTTTGATTTATTTATAAAAATTAGACATAAGTTTTACATTGATAACCTTATAAACTACATGGTGTAAAATGACTCCAATCCTTTATATAATTTCTAAATATATAAATATGGAGCATGTTGAAATCATCACATATCCTATTACCCTGTCCCCTTGGATACCATAGAATTTCCCTTGAAGAAATGACTGCAACATAAACTGCCTCTAATAAATAAGACAATATATAGAAGTTTCCATGCAACCTATTTTGGGGTAGCCTTTGTTGGTTTAAATTAAAATTAATAACTTCCCCAATTGCAGGGATCTTGTTTTCCTCCAATATCATAGATAAAATGGGAACCCAGACTTCATTGACATGTGTAATAAAAGGGACACCATGGATTTTGTTTAAGATGGTCATTATAACCCTAATCGGGGGTATGAATTGTATAATTAGAAGGGACTTTTTTTTGAAAAGGTATTAGGTTTATTTTTCTAAGACTTCAATGTGTATCTAACATCATTATATTTAAACCAATGTAAGACTGCTTGTTGGCTATAAACAATGTTTGATTTAGGGAATTTGTAGTATTTCTCAAAATAAACACCAATTACATATGATTTGTTTCATAAGTTTTAAATAATATTTTTGTTTAATAAGTATTGATTCATTAATAGCACTTATATTATGATCACTAGAATAATAATTTTATTCGTTAAGTTTGAATATTATTTTATTTTTATGTAATTTATTTGTAAATGTCATAAATGAATTGTAGGTATCATTTTTTAAATTCCCTAAATGAATTATTTTATAAATATTACAATTTAATATTAATTTATTTTATAATAATATAATAATAAATGCATTATATTTTTTTCATTTTTCATTACTGATGTGACTATCTCACATTAAAAATGATATAAAAAAAATTGATTGATATAAATTGACGCAAATATTGAGACAACAACTAATCCCATAAATGATTTCCAGATAAATTTTAATAAATACTAAAATAAAATTCTCATTATTTAACTTCAACATATAAATTCAATAAAATGATGCAAACTTGTCTAATGTTAAAAGCATCGCATTTAATTTCCATTAAATATACATCTAAAACCATTGTCAAACCCTTGAAGTAAGATTTGTTCTATAATCTATGTTGTAAATTTTAATTTTTTTAAATTAAATTATCTCAAAAATTGTTCCAATTTCACTAAAATCTAGTACTCTGAGAGGCCAAATCTAACGTTTTCTCTTGTTTCTCTAATCCATCCTCGTGACTTAACAGTTACACCTAGCATAATGTGATAACTATTTACAAGACCCTTAAATATATAACTTCAAATAAATAATAAGTAGAAGCACTGCATAAATTATGATTGTTTCTTTACCTCTCTCGTGTGCCCTAACCTGATAATTAAAATGCAATCCTTGCAATTTGGGAATGTAATTGTATATATTATTATATTGAGTATAAAGATGACTTAAAATAATTTTAATTTAATTTAAAATTTTGATATTTAATGAGGATTTGACATGAACATTTAAATATGGGTATAGCTTTAAAAAAAAATTAAAATTGCACTTAGTAAAACCATTAAACAACTTTAATTATACATTATTTTTTATTAATAATAATTACTAATGTGTTCTAATGATACATTTTCTTGTATATATAATAAAAATCAAATAATACTTATAAAAAAATAAATTAATGATTAAACATTTTACTATGTGTATATTAATTTATCTTTATTTTGTTTAAAAGTTTATAAAGATTTTTCTTTAAAATTATTTACATGAAATGCCCATTTTCATTTTAATTTTTAATCATTATAAATTATTCAAATTAAAAATAATTTCAAAATAAAGATTATACAATGCGCTGAACTTTTTTAATAGGTTTTTACATAATAAACACTTAATAAAAAAATATTTTTAAGCTTAATATTTTTAGAGAAATAATTCTTCATAATATATAAAACCCTTTATTTATTATAAATTAATAAAAAATTAAATATTATTTTATATATTTTTATAATTTATATATAATATTATTTTGGTTTACATATTAAATTGTAAATCAAAAATGATGGTCATATAATTTTTTAAATATTTTCTTCTTGTTAGATTTGACTCAACTTAATTCCATTTTGATGTGGTTTCAATTTCATTTTATCTCTCCAACGATGAGGAATGAGTGCTTCATCAAACTTTTGATGGATAAAGTGGGTTCTTTCATGAAAATTGATGTTACCCTTTGGAGCCTCAGTTCAATTCATGTCTATGCCTACATTCACCTTTTCAGTTCATTCTCTTTGTTGGTTAAGCTGCTCTCCTTGCGTGGCTTGTGGACTCAACATATCAATAATAAGGCCTTCCCTTCCACTACTTCCATTGTCACCTCCTTGGTCATCACATCATTAAATGCCCCTCCAAGACTTGTTAGCATCGTAAGTGTGTCTAGAAAAGGAAAAAGGAGGAACTTGACCTGAATTTCAAGTGGCATAATCACGATAAGTTTTATCGCCCCCTTTCTCTCACTAGGTGGAGTTGACTGACGTTGTTGTGGGAGGTTTTGGGCATGCACC
Organism: Torreya grandis; assembly: GCA_037957365.1. Lineage (NCBI taxonomy): Eukaryota > Viridiplantae > Streptophyta > Pinopsida > Cupressales > Taxaceae > Torreya > Torreya grandis. The sequence goes on along the minus strand of JARHVA010000454.1, from coordinate 1,148,166 downwards.
CCTTATCCTCCCACCCCTCCACCTACTTGTGGAGGATCCCCCTTCCCCGCCCCAGACCACCCCCTTTGCATAAGTCCCCTTAAAGAAAAATTTGACTCTCAAGTCGATTCCATCTCAAGAGATTTCTTCTTAGACTCCCCCTTCCAAGCCCTTTATGTGTCAGGGAGATGTTGGTGTCTCTTCAAAGAAGAAAGGTCGTAGATCAGAGATAAAATTACTTAGGGCGGAAGTGCACTCTCTCATCAACAATGGCTCTTAGTGGACCCTAGAAGACCTTCTTTCTAGAAAAAGATGACAGGGAGTACTGACTTGTGGATAAGCCCTTTTGATAGTTAGTAGGGTTTGGATTGGTTATTGTTATTTTGCCTCCATTTTTTGGAATTCTTTGGTAATTCTCCGTTACCTTTTTGCGTTTATGGATTTATTTGTGTTTTGACTAAAAATTGGTGGATCTTGTCCTCTCTTGCTTTCTTGGTAGGTGATGCCTTTTATATCTTTTGTCTTTTATCTTTCTCTCTTCTTTCTATAAATAATGGGCCTATGATTGTACCCCATACAGATTCATAACTCCGATAAAAAAATAATTTATATTTAAAAAAACAGAAAAAAACACACAACCAACCATCTTTTAATTATTTTCGTATTTCTTTATCTAATATAATAGATGTAATTGTTTATCATCAAAATCAAAATAACCAATGCACTTTTTTTTTTAAGGGATAAATTATTCAAAAACATGAATATGTTGGTATCTCAATAATACCAAACACCAATGTAGAAATTTGATAGATTACCCTTATATTTGAATTGAGACATAACAAAACTCGGGGTTGATCCCTAATGTTTGCCAACCTACACATTCGGTACCAATGACTAAAGCAATTCAATCAAATCGCTTGGGATAGGCCAAACGTTGCTAAAAAATCAACGTTTATTAGTGAATGAATGTGAACGCATTTCTAATGAATTAGAATTAAAAAACGATAAAAATCAATGGTTTTGTGAAGATATAATTGCGGGTGAGAAGGAAAAGGACAACATAAATTTTGTTGAATTGGGTAGAGATGGCACTCATTTTTAAATTTAAAATTTAAAACAACGTTTTTCATGCTTAAAATATATTAATGGTGAAGTGGTAAATTGAGAATCTATTATTAATGGTGAAGTGGTAAATTGAGAATCTATTATTAATGGTGAAGTGGTAAATTGAGAATTTATTTATATGATTTATTTATTTTGTGTGACCTTGTTAATTATAATTTATATAATAAAGTAAAAAATATTTCAAAATGAAAATAATAGAGAGAAAATTTTAAAGTACATTCTACTATTACTGTTAATATATTTATACAAACATTAAGTCATTTGAGTTTAATTATGATTTTATAGAAATATATATTAAAATCATGTTCTTTTACATATTTTAAAATTATGTTCTATTTTTAAAGTATAAAACTTTGTCTTATTTTCAAAATTTATATCGATTTTTGAAAAATTTGCATCATTCTTTATAACCTTAACAGTTCATACAAAAAATGACGTGACGATGAAAAGCTAGTGTAAATAAACAAACTATATTATCACTTTATTATCATCATACAACTAAACTATGCAAGCCTTAATAATTACATATAGCTTTTCATGTTATAATTAATAAATTGAGTAAGGAAATAAACATTTCAACCTTCCCTAAAAGATTGAATTATTCTCTTAAACATTTTTATAATATATATTTTTAATAAATGGGTAGTTCATACTTTTCATTTTTGTTGTCTCATATATATATATATATATATATATATATATATATATATATATATATATATATATATATATATATATATATATATAATTTTAATTACTATCATTTTGTTGCACTCATTGAGATACAAAGAGTATATAAGGTCGAGAAAAAGGGGAAAAAGGTACATGTGACCTAAAACACTGTCAATGGTTCCTATACTAGAACTTCCAAAAACAGATTGTGATACCTCATTAATGTATATTATAAAGGACTAAGAAATACATCTAAAACCCAATATTATAAGGTATAAAGAAGAGAGAAAAAATCAAGAGATATTAGAGAAAATATCATTAAAATATAAAAAAAATATATCTTTTTATTTTTATAAATAAAAATTTGACAAACATACAAACATATTAAAACAATACAATTTTATAATTAATAACTACCCTCAACTATAATTAATCATGTATATTAATTAAAAAATAAAAAACATGAGAATTTATTACTGAATGAACAAAACACAAACATTTATTATTGAATGAACAAAACACAAACATTTACTACTAAATGAATTTATTTAATAGTTTATTTTAAATTGAATGAACAAAACACGAGCATTTACTACTGAATGAATGAATTTAATTGTTTATTTTAACAAAACCTATAAATATCAATAGTTATATGAAAGATATTATTGATAAGGAAAAGGAAATTATAATTTTGTGGGTAGATTTGGTAGACGTGGCACTCATTATATAGTATTGAGTGTTAAATTTTAATTTAAAAAAATGTTTATTATGTTAAATAAAGAAACACATTTGTATTATTGTTTTTAACAATGGTAAAGGTAAAGGGTGTTGACAAATCCCTCAAGAATATTGAAGAAATAAGAATAGACTATGAAGGTTTGAAAGGAATTGCCTCTTCTAGTGGTAAAGAAACAAATAGTATATAAATACATAGATTTAACAAATGATTATTGTAACTAAGATAAAACATATTCCAACCAAGAAAAAAAAAAAAAATAGCATCAAAAATGTTTTTAAAGCCAAGATTTTTTGAAAGAGCCATTTCTCAAAAATTTAGTTGAAAGTCTTTCTTAATCAATTTTCTATTTGAGATACAAGAGACATATTTAATCGACCCATTTAATTTTTTACCTTTATTTTTCACTAACTTCCACCCATCCCCCTCCTTCAGATTTGGAAATATGGGGATGGATAGTTACAAAGAAACCATTAGAATTTGAAATAGTAAAGGATCTCTTATGCCTTATCCTAATAACAAGTTAAGAACTGATGTGACTTCTACACTTTTCTCCATGGGGATTTCCAAAATCACGTTCAGATTCCATTAAATAGGATTTTGCACAACTATTTTTAGTTTTAATGGAGAATGAGCCTTTAACCCCTTCTTATCAGTTTCCTTAACTATGGTCTCCCCACTCGAAACATTTCCATAGGCATTTCCTGAATGATTTCTGGTTCATCTTCATCTAAATTAGGACATCCTTCCATTATTAAATTCTCTAAGTTTACATCTACCCACCCAATAATTCCTCTCTTATGTTTCATTCTAGGATAATCATTTACCAAATGTCACATGAGGACACATACGTAGCATCTAAATGGTAAGCCCTCATAATCTATACGCTAAACCCATGTTCTATTCTTCACAACCAGCTCCACCTAAGCTAGGAATTCTTCAGAAAGATCGACATAAGTAAACAATTGGGCATAGGTGGAATGGTTATGTTCTCTTATTATTGAATCTGTACACCAAAATTCTCCAAAATCAATACCAATAATTTAAAGACAACATTCCAAATTTGTAAGGGTAGACATGTTAGTCATATCCAAATTGGCTTTATATTAAACATTTCAATTTGTGGGTTAAAACTGAAATGCCAGGGTTTGGACAAAATAATATGCTTATCCCAGTCCCAAGAGTGCTAAAGACCAAAGTCTTTATTTGTTACAAAATTAAAAAATAAGGAAAATACCTCTGACACAAGGTTGGATCTTGATTCTACCTTTAACTAGGTTTTTTCATTTATTGGTAATCTAGCCATGGAAATCTTGAAGGGAAGGCTAAAAACCTTTAAACTTGTAGATCATTCCATATTCAATAAGTAAATCTTCCACTTCCACAATCACATCAAGTACTTTATTTTCAAAAGTGATAATACATTTAACTTTAATCAGGGATAAATACTTGACCATGACCATTTTTGATGCTGCATCTACATATGAAGGGCGAGGGAGAGGCTATTGTACCCATACTATAAGCACCACCTCCATTAGCATAGGGTCACATCTTGTTGCATCGTGATGTTCCTTAGAAATCCTGAAAAGTAAACTACCAGATGTTGAATCCCTTGTTCATCCTGCCAGCACATCAACTTTGTATGCTCCCATAACCAATGTTTGAGGAACTATTGGCCCTTTTCTTGGAGGAAGCTATGAGCCTACCTAATATAAAATGTCATAATCTAAAGTCATTGGTGAAGGCCTCTTTGTCGGCTTATTATAACCATTCACTAAAACTTAGAGAGGTTTGAAACACTTGTCTCGACTCATACATTACCTATTGAGCCTCCATGGGGAGCATATGTTTCCTCCATGGGGAGCATATATCTATATTATTGTTAACAATGTTTTAGTGGTAATCTATTTTTATAATTTTTTTGAATTTATAAGATTAATAGTTTATTGATATGATTTTTTTAATTATTGAAAGTGATAGTCTATTTTTCATGATTTTTTAAAAAGATTTCTTTATCAATGTTTGAGTGGAAGAGTGGTGGTTTATTTCTATGATATTTTTAATTACTCTTGTCAACTCACTAATTTTGAATATTTGAAAGGGTAAAATAAAATAAGATTCTCCCTACTTTAGTGTTAATAATTATTTATAGTTTATTATTAAGTTAGAGGCTTATGAAATGGGGGAACCCCTAAAGATTCATTTGCCAAGAGATAAAATAGGTGAATATGTGTTTAGTTGACATGGTAATAATCTCTAGCTTATACGAACATCAGCTGGATCCTCTTTGTCACTGCACAACTGTGGGTGATGTTGATTGTTTGAATTAGATTATAATAAAATGGATAGAATGGGAGATAGACAAGCATGTGAGAGGCAATTCAAGAATCATCATGGCTAAGATAAAAGATCCAAGGGAGGTCTGAGGAGATATTAACTATGATTTTGATTCTGTAGTGCATTTGCCATTGCCTATAGCTTATTTGTGGCCAGTTCTAGAGCCTAGTCATATTCATTCCTTGGATTCCCCATTGGCATAAGACTTATGAAAGTGGGAAATGATCCCTAAATATATCCATTTTATTTTTCCATTCTTGATTAGCCTTACCGTGCACGAGGCAATAAAAAATGACATTTCCATTAAAAATCCTAGTGTCACTAGCGTTGAACACTAAAGCATTATTTAATGAAGGCATGTGACCCTAACTTAAGGATCCATATGACCACAAAGCTACATGGAATTAGTCCTTGATCCTATTCTGCTTGGCTCTTAGTTTGATTTTATAGTTCTTGATAATTGCTTTTGTATCTTCATATTGTTGCTTTAATTGCATTTATCATAAAAGCTCTATGATTTTGGAATTATGGGTTTAATAGTCCTTGATTAATACTACAAAATGGATTAGCACTGATAGAAAATGGAAAGTTTTCTAAATATATATAACAAAGATCAAAACACATACTTATAAGTTATGCAAAAATATTATTACACAAATTATTGTTTTTCTTCTTGTATATGGCACTGCCATTACTGTCATAATTTACTTGGTGCTTATCTCGACAGAGGTGGGTGTGGAAAGGTTCTGTATGAGCTTTTATAGGTTCCATGTCATGGTGGCATATGAAAAGAAGCTTGTGTTGTACACATGGGTAGGAAATATAGAGAATCATTATTAGTTACATCTGAGAGATATAAAGAGGTTATTTTGATTAACAAACCACCCATTGAGGTCCCAAAATCCATCTTTTATCTTCCATTCATCCATGCCACCAATATATTGACACTTAAGAGTAGTTAATATTAGGATTAAGAATATACAAAAATTTTATACTCAAACCTTTAAAAGAAAGGGCAAGGCCATATAGAATATGTAAATACTAAAATATTTCATGGTGAGTTGCATAGTGATGGCCAGGGGTAATGATAGGGTCTTTCAAGTTCTATTGTTAGAACAAGGTAATAACATATTTGAATAGACATTTCTTATTTTCAAGGGTGGAGGAGAATGTTATGAGATATGATTTGGTTGTAGTAACGCTATACATATCATGTATAGCTCGAATTAGTAATGCAATGCCACTGATATTGGGACAACACATTAAGGTCCCATAGTCGATCTTGTAGCTTCCACTCATTCATAATGCTAATATATTACCACCTATAGCAATTACATCAACATTAAGAACATACAAAAACACTATAATCAAACCATTGGAAGTAATGGTAAGGCCATACAAAATGTATTGGCCATTTTCTTTTGTCAAGTGCAGACGAGGATATTGTGAGAGTAAATTTGATTATGACATGGCTCCACGTCTCATGTGCAACTCAAATCAATGATGCAATGTTGTTAATCAAGGGACAAGACAATGAAGTCTTAGAGTCTATCTTGTAGCTCCCATGTCATAAGAGCTGATTTGATTTCAACAAGGATCCATATCTAACATGCCACTCAAACCTATATTTACCTTTGAATGCTTTATAAGAATGAAAGAAAGTAAATATGTAAATTTTCAAAATTCAGAAGAAAAAAGATTGACATAACTACCTCTTCCACACCATTCATAAGAACTCGAGCTTTGTAATCAATGTTATATACAATCAAAACAAAAAGAGAGATATTTGTAACTTTTGTTACATTCAATGCATTTTATAGCTTCAATAATTTTATCATTAACACATATTATAAAAACTGATATAATATTAAAATATAAATTTTAAAATTTAATATTTGTATAGATTATATAATATATGTAATTATAAATTTTCAATGTATATAAAAATTATAATAAATATTATACAATATTTTTACAAAAACAATTAAAAAAATTGATAACTAAAATACATAACTTAAAACCAAAAAACTTATAAAATAATGAAAAATAAGTACAAATATTTAATTAAAAAAATCACATTAAAATATTTTATCGTAATAGCAAACCTAATATAATCTACTTTTATTTAACCTCCAACTTTTTTTGGATCATGGAGGCAACTGCTAGTTTAAGTCCAATACGACACTAAATGGTAGACGGAGTAATCAGATTAGCCCCTGCCATCTCCCCGCGCCCCCCCGAAAAAAAAAAAATTGATCCACATCCTCATGTGTGATGGGCGACAATGAATGCCATAGGTCAACAATGTTAGAGAAATAGATGATTTTTACGACCACAAAATGCAGGTCAGACATCTCATCATGCTATGTATTTATAAAAGCATGTAGTTCCATATCAATAACCGTATCAGATGAATCTGAGTATTGACTCAACCAATTGACATAATAATCGATGCCTAAATTTGGAATAAGATATACTTTATTTACAATTAAAATGGAAAAGCATGATAATGATGAGTTCTGCATGAAGTGGATTTCTATACGAAATGTAGATGTCTGCATATTACCCCACAAAACCATAAACTTTAGGTGCATAATATGAATTCAAAAATTTGAAAAGCAATGATGTATGCAAGCAAAACATAAATTCAACGAAATGGTACTTTGTAGTTTCCGTCCAAAAACAATCCAAATTCTGGATTCACAAAATTGCACGTCAGGTATTTTTCGTGCTTCAGTTTGTCTTCTTTCCCATTCTAGGAAAGCTTTTTGCTTTGAACGTAGCAAACAAAAATGGTGTAGGTTCTCAGGGATAGAAATGTGTACTTTCCCCAGCGGGCATGGGCAATATTATTAGCAATTTCTTTCAGGATCGAATTATTTGCTGAGCATACGGGCTAAAAGTTGATGCATTGATCGCATTATTTCTATTTTTAGTAGTTGCATCCCCTTTTATCCAGAGTTAATCTCTCATGGCATTCCACAGGCACTTCAATTTTCACACAATGATTCCCTCTGCTTTTCTTTTGCTGTTGTTGATTGCCTTTGCATTCCCCTCCCATGCTGAAATTTCACCAGAGGAGGCTGATAAGATAGAGACTATCAATAGAAGAGGAGTGTATTATGGTCTGGTGGTTTCTGGCAAAGCAGAACTCGATGTAGTTCTAGCTCAGGGCTATGGACTGTTCCAACCCGACCCGATCCTGCCTGAACTGGATATATCTGGTACATTTTATTAACCCATTGTTTTCACCTCCCTCATTTTGAATAATGATAGATTTGGCTATGCGTGGTTATAAAATAGATTGTATCTTTCCAAAATTAAACTGGTTTTTTCTATTATGTTACAGCTCGGAGGTTCCATGTGGGAGAGATTCAAGGGCGGAGGAGTATTGTGGTGATGAGCGGAAGAGGAATGGTACACACATTTAAACATAAATGAATAAAAAAAAGTGTGTAGTAACTAATATCTACCAATACTAATGGTATGTATGTAATGGCACAGGTGAATGCAGCACAGACGACACAGTTGTTGCTCAGTCTGTTTCGTGTGAGGGCAGTAGTTCACTATGGAAGAGCAGGAAGCGCAAACCCTAACAAACTCAGCATTGGTGACGTTGCTATTCCTAGACAATTTGCGCACACTGGCGTCTGGTATTGGGAGGTAATTATCCTCACTCTTCTTTCTCTCTCAATTGCTATAAATACCGCCGAGCTTATTTGTTTTATATATTAATAACTAATTTAACTCAATAATTTTCAGAAATTTGGAGGGGATCACGAGGGGAGGTTCGATCGCGACATTGCCAACCTCACATTTTCGGATTACAATGTCGGCTTAATTTCCAAAGATGCGAATAAACTTCAGAGGGTGTATTTGCAGCGAGAAGTGATCTACTCAGTTACAGGACAGCCAGAGGAGGGGAAATCCAAATTTTTTTTCAATGTTAATGAGTATTTGTATGACACTGCCAAGAGTTTGAAGGTATCCTTCACAAAATTTCCAAATGTTGTGCTTAATTAATTTATATTCCTGTATTTTTTAATTGATTTATGATAAAAATAAATTACAGGATGTAGATTTAAGACAATGCGTGTTGGTAAAGGGGTCTTCAGTTTGTCTGCAAGAGAAGCCACGGATAAAGACAGTTGAAAAAGGAAGCAGCTCCAACATATACGTGAATAACGAGGCCTACAGAGATTTCCTGCGTTCCAAGGTGGATATCACCTCCATCGACACTCAGAGCGCAGCAATTGCGATGGTAATTGGAACTATTAATTCAGGTTGATTTGGTTATTATTATTACTAAAGGAGTTTGGTGGGTGATTGAAAGTGTCCATCTGAATGTCAATGTGAATGTGAATGGGAATGTGCAGGTGTGCGAGAGCGAGAACAAACCATTCATAGCAATGACATCGATAGTTAGTAACGCAGGAGGGTCTTCACCAGGAAACGATATGTCGGTGATAAGAGATTTATGGCCTGATCATGCTCGTGAAGCAATCCGAGAATTCTTCGACAAATTAATTTCGCCCCGTTCCAACCTCCGTACTGTTACTGGTACTGAAATGTGGTAAAGGGAATAGGATGATGTATATATACTAAGTATATGGATAGTAGCAAAGGCCGCTCCATCTCTGTTTCTGGGCTATCCTTCAATGGCGTCAGAAGCTCCTTTACTAGTATAAATAATGGTCATGCTTCGTCTTTTCCAAAGATGATTGGATGGAGTATTATAATATTTTAGAAATTTGGATTATATAAATATTTAGTAATATAAATAATTATGTTCATAGGGTTTTCCTTGGTAGGAAAGGGTTTGAGCTACTCTTCTAGTAATTTCTACGAAGAGGGTTTGACCTATTCTTTAGTATTAAGTGATAAATTAATGATTGATAATGATAAGAGATTTTGATGATGATCAAATGTTTATGAATTTAACGTGTGTCAATGGTTTCCTTACATTTTATATATCTTCTTTATTTTTATAAATATGATAAATATTATCAAAATGAAAAAAATATTGATCAATTAAATAATTGTAGATTTATTTGGGTGAGATTGCCTTATTTTCTTTTATAGTTTTGGGCATAAGATTGTCTCAAAGCAATAGAGAACGCTTTGGGTGAATATGTTTTAATGGATTCTAATATTGAATCTATTTGTCATTCGACTTTTCCCGCATTTTGGTTATCCTAAATGGCTTTGAAGATCACCCAGAGTATGTGGATTTAAAGGTTCAAGATTGGATCTAGAAACAATCCCTTGATTATGAAAATTTACCTTTTCGTTGTAGAAATTGTTTTTAAACAAAGCATTTGGTCTCAACATGTAAGGTTATTAAGAGAAGAAAGGGGGTTTCTTAGTGGAAGGTTGCTTTTCCTAAGCATATTATGGTTGAAAGTGATAGTGAGAACAGCGATTCAGAGGACTTTTTTGAAACTCCGGAAGATAATTCAATTTTGTCCCTGGCCCCTGAGGATGATCCCAACCAAGTGGTGAATGATGCATATTTTGATAGGAAGGATTTGGACTTGGCTCCAAAAGCCCATAAACAAGATATCTCTAGGGAAACAAAATTAGAGATTGAAACATCTTTTACAAGGGCAGAACCCCAGGATAGTATAAGAACTTTTCTTTCAAATAATAAATCACATTGCTTCAACTTGTTTAAAATCGATGTACCTCTTTTCTTAGATTTCACGTAAGAAAAGGGGAAATGGACTAAACTGCAAAAAAAAAAAAAAATACAAAAGAATTGGCTACCCGGCATGACCTTTGGCTTGGAGGGCATTGTCTTGTGGAGGATGTGTTGAACATCCCATGTATAAGCTGCACTTGGAAATTTTTTTGCAAAAGATTACCCGAGTGAAACAAGGTTGCTTGAGGAAGGTAGTTTATGTTGCTTGGTTGTATTCTTGATGCAAAAAAAATAGGCCAACCCTCCGGAGGCCATAAATTTTGATTTGTATCTCCGTTTGAGCTCTTTCACGTGCCAAAATGACCGTCTCAAAAAATTTGATTCTTATCTAAGCTACTTTATCCACTTAGATTTGATTTAGATATTTTCCAGAGGCCAAACATGATCATCTGCGGGTCTAAAATTAACTTTTGATGAGTTTTTGAGAAATTTTCTAAATTTAGAAATTATATATTCTTAGAACCAAAAGTCAACTTTAGTTGAATTTCATCCCATAATCTAATTTTAATATTTATGTTATTTTAAAAAAAAATTAGAGTTGCATGCGCTTGTATGCAAAACTTACTATAAATAGCAACTGCTAAAAATTGATTTTTTTTAGATTTTAGTTTTTTATTTTAAATTTTGCATGTAGACTTTAATTTTTGAGTTTAGGCTTATTTAATCATGGATTGGGTTTATAATTATGGGAAGAAATCAATACAAATAAATTCTAAGTATTGTTTCAATATCTTGGCCTATTTTTTATTTTCTTATTTTTATTAGTTTTTGAGTTCATTATCTAGTATCAGGGCAAGGTTCAAATCTTGGAGGAGAGAAGAATGTAGAGAGGATGAGGAGGTATGTCATAGATGAACTAGACTATAGAAAAACTGTAGAGGCAAGTTCATTAATTAACAGAGGTTATCACCAATCAAGCAAGGAGATAAGGTGGCGATGAGAAAGACATAGATCATGATGAATAAATTCAACAAGAAGAAGAATAACAAGAGCATCCACCATTGATGGAAGAGAGGATAGTTTGGGCTTTAGAAGAAAGAAATGAAGGAATCAAGGTTGATGTTCTAGATTATGGAGGTAGTTTAAAACTAGAGGAGTTAATAGATTGGATGAATAACATGGAAAAGTTCTTTGAGTGGAAGACTTTGAGAGAAGACAAGAAGGTAATGTTTGCATGTAAAAAATTGAAAGCTCATGTAATGATTTGGTGGGATCACCTACAAAAAGAGAGAGAGAGAAAAGGTAAAGAGAAGATTAATTCATGGAAAAAGATGGAGAAGAATCTGAGAGATAAATTTTTTCTTGTGGATTATGCATAAAGCCTATACAAAAGATTTTAGAATTTGAGGCAAAAAGATCACAGTATACAAGAGTATATAGATGAATTTTATAGGCTTTATATACAAGTGGAGCATGATAAAATAGAAGAGCAGATCATTACAAGGTATGTAAATGGTTTAATTTTTTTATTCAAAATGAATTAAGCATGCATAGAATACTTAACATGAAAGAGGCTTATCAATTATCTTTGAAGGCAAAAGAAAAACAAAATAGATAGAATTTTAGAAGGATCTCTACTAGTCCAAAAAGAGGTGGATCCCCTCCAATAAGGGGATGAGGTAGGTTTTATACCACCAAAGGTAGATTTAATGCCAATAAAGGTGAATCATCACATAGTGTAGAAAGACAAGATGATACTAGGCAAGGGTTTCAATACCAATAAAGAGGAAGAGGATTTTAGAGAGAAAAAGGTTAGGGTGGTGCTAGAGGATGTTTTCTGAATTAAAATAGATCTTATGTCTATTATAGATATGGATAAGAAGGGTACAAAGTATTTGAGTGTCCAAACTATCAGAATCAAGAAATGAGGCAAGAAGATCATCCAAAAGTAAATCTAGTTGATGCTGAAATAGAAGAGCATAATACTAAAGTTGCACCACCTAACATTGGAGAGAATATCATGATGAGAAGAACCATGATCATTCCAAAGAAGGATCAAGTGCAAAATAATAAAGAAGGTGGTGATGCATGGTTGCGATCAAATATTTTTTGAACAAGATGTACTTTAGGTGGAAAGGTATGTAAAGTAATTATAGATGGTGGTAGCTGTGAAAACATAGTTTCTAAAGAAATGATTGAAAAAATAAATCTGTAATGTGAAAATCATCCTAACCCTTATCAGATTTTATGGTTTAAGAAAGGGAATGAAGTTACAGTAGATAAAAGGTGCTCAATCAAGTTTTCTATAGAAAAAACTTACAATGATGAAATATGATATGATGTTATTCCAATGGATGTATGTCATATATTATTGAGGAGACTGTAACAATTTGATAAGAAAGTACATGATGGAGCAAAAATACATAAACTTTTTGGAAAGGTGGTACAAAGGTAGTTTTTCTACCTCTTAAGAAAGAAGAGAAGATAGAAAGCATGCTCTATACTAAAGAATTTATCTAAGATATGAAGGTCGTAGGTCATTGTTATGCACTAATAACAAAGAATGAAAAAATAGAAATGGTACCAATGCCAATAGAAGTAGCAAGAGTGTTGAAAAAATATACAGATGTTATATCTGATGAGTTAAAAGATGGTTTACCTCCAAAGAGAGATATTTATCATCAGATTAATTTAATTCCGAGATCAACTCTACCCAATCAAGCAACTTATAGGATGAGTCCAATAGAACATGTAGAATTAAATAAATAGGTTACTAAATTACTAAGAAAGAAAGTGATAAGGGAGAATATGAGTCCATGTGCAATATCAACATTGATAACTCTAAAGCAAGATGGAGGATAGAGAATGTGTGTGGATAGTAGAGAAATTAATAAAATTACAATAAAGTATAGGTTCCTATTCCTCATTTAGATGATATGATGGATGTGCTTGCAGGGGAAAAATATTTTATGAAGATTGATCTAAGGAGTGGCTATTATTAGATTCAAACTCATGAAGGAGATGAGTGAAAAACTATATTCAAGACTAGGGATGACTTATATGAGTAGATGGTGATGCCATTTAGATTATTTAATACACCTAGCATATTTATGAGGGTGATGAATACAGTGCTAAGAAAGTATATTGATATGTTTTTGGTATTTTACTTTGATGATATTTTGATATTAATTAGGACTAAATAAGAACACTTACAACATTTGAGAAAGATAATAGATTTGTTAAGAAAGGAGAAGTTGTATGCAAATTTGAAGAAGTGCAAGTTTATGAAAAATAGTTTGGTATTTTTAGGATTTGTAGTTTCAATAGATGATGTGAAAATGTATGAGGAAAAGATAAAGACAATTGTTGAGTGGCCTATTCCAAAAATCATTATAGAGTTAAGAAGTTTCCATGGTTTAAAACTTTTTATAGAAAATTTATTAAAAAATTTAGTAGTATTGTGGCAACAATAACATATTGCATGAGTGGGAAGGAATTTGTATGGACTAGAGCAGCCACAGAAAGCTTTGAAATTTTTAAAAAGAAGATTACAAAAAGGCCAATTTTAACATTACCAGATTTTAACAAAGTGTTTGAGGTTGATTGTAATGCTTCATTTGTGGGATTTGGTGTTGTGCTAAGTCAAGAAGGAAAGATAATAACATATTTTAGTGAGAAATTGAATAAAGTAAGAACAAAGTATTCTACTTATGATGTTGAACTTTATGTAATTGTATAAGCATTAAGACATTGGAGGCATTATTCGGTGCCTAAAGAGTTTATATTATTTACAGATCTTGAATCTTTGAAGTATGTGAATACATAAAAGAAGTTGAATAGAGGCATGCAAAGTGGGTTTATTTCTTGTAGGGGTATACTTTTATGTTGAAACACAAATTAAAAAAAATAGAATCAGGTAGTTGGTGCATTGAGCAGGAGGGTAGCGTTATTAACTACTATGGTGAGTGAAGTAGTTGGATTTAAATCTATTAAAAAATTATATGATATTGATCAATATGTTAGCAAGGTAGTTGAGCAATGTAGGAATATATTAGTAGGTGAGATAAATGTTATTTATGATGAGTATCTTATATAATAAGGTTAGCTCTTCAAAGGGAAATAATTATGCATTCCAGTTGGGTCTCTACAAGACAATATAATAAGAGAATTACATAGTGGTGGTTTGGATGAACATTTTGGTAAGATGAAGACAATAAATTTGGAGGAAAAGTGTTTTTCGCCAAAGATAAAGAGAGATGTGACAAGGTATGTTTCAAGATGCAGAATATGTTAGATGGTTAAAGGATATGCATAAAATATTGGACTTTACATACCATTACCGGTTCCAAGAGGGCCAATTATAGATTTGAGTATAGATTTTGTGTTAAAATTGCCAAACACACAAAGAGATAATGATTCATTTTTTGTTGTTGTAGACAGATTTTTCAAAATGATTCATTTCATTGCATGTAAGAAAACCAATGATGCCACTAGAGTTGCAGAATTATTTTTTATGAATATTGTGAGATTATATGGTGTTCCAAAAACTATTACTTCAGATAGGGATAAAAAAAATTTAAGTCATTTTTGGAAGAATATGGGTACTAAGCTACATTTCAGTAGTGCATATCACCTAAAAATAGATGAAAATATATAATTTGTGAATAAGAACTTGAGAAATTTATTGAGATGCATAGTAGGAGAGAAGCCAAAACAATGAGACTTGGCTTTACCATAAGATGAGTTTACATATAACAGTTAGGTGAATAGATCAACAGGAAAGTCACATTTTCAAATTATGTATGGAAGAAATCCTATGGGTATTTTAGATTTGGTATAATTACCAATTGCAAATTGAATTAGTGATGATGTAAAAGCATTTGTAGAGCATATATAATAGTTGTAAGGAGTAAGGAGAAAGTTGTAGGTAAGTAATGAAAAATATAAATTAGCAACAAATGTCAAAAGAAGGTCCCAAGTATTTGAAGTAGAGTTGGTAATGGTTTACTTGAGAAAATATATATTTCTAAAAGGCACATACAACAAGTTGAATTAAAAAAAATTGGACCATGCAGAATTGTGAAGAAAATCAATGATAATGCATATGCGGTAAGTTTACCACATAATTTTGATATATTTTCAGTATTTAATGTTTTAGATTTATATGAATTCCATGTAGAAGATGATGAAGGTGATGAAGATGAAAATGTAAATTGGGATGAACAGGTTCCAAAGAAAAAGAAAGAAAAAATAGTGTAAGTTTTGGATATGAAGACAGTGAGCACAAGGCAAGGGAATTATAATAGGGGTTTGGTGTAGTGGGAAGGATTGCATCAAGAAGACAACACTTGGATTACATAATGGGAGCTGAAGAAGATTGAAAAGAAAAAAGTATAGCATTACAATCAGGGCAACTCACAGGAGCTGAGTTGTTTTGAACCAGAGGAGAATGATGCAGAAAAAATAGTTCAACCTTCTAGAGATCATAACTTTTGACTCGTAGCTCCATTTGAGCTCTTCCACATGCCAAAATAATCAGTTCAAAAATTTTGATTTTTTTGTAAGCCGATCTATCTACTTATATTTGATTTCAATATTTTTTAGAAGCCAAATGTGATCATCTAAGAGTCTAAAATTAGCTTTTAATGATTTTTTTGAAAATTTTCTAAATTTAAAAATTGTATATTTTTAGAATAGGAAGTCAACTTTAATTTAATTTCATCTCATAGTCTAATTTTACTATTTAGGTTATTTTGAGAAATTTTTAGAGCCGTGCGCACTTGTATGCAAAACTTACTATAAATAGCAGCTATTAAAAAATGACATTATTTTTGAATTATATATGTGGAATTTAATTTTTGAGTTTAGGATTATTTAAGCATAGTTTGGGTTTGTAATTATGGGAAATAATCAATACGAATCAATTTTAAGTATTGTTTCAAGATCTTGGTTTATTAGTAATTTTTTTTGTTTTTGTTTGTTTTTGGGTTCATTAATTCTATTTTAATATTTCAGTATATTAATTTTTTAGTTGTTTTGCCTATTTGATTACCATTGGTAGAGGAATGTCATATGAATGTAAATATTATTTATTTTTGTACATTATACTATCCCTTCTTCCTAGATCCCCATAGAGAACCCTTGAAATCCATGATCCAACATCTCTCACAGGGGGAGTATCATATTCTAGCCCTTTTGCCGCCTCTTTTGAGGTGAGTTGTTGATCCTACACAATAACTTAAATCCAAAAAAAAGGTTATGCAATAGGTTGTGATGAAAAATGGAAATATGGGTAATATAGACAATATGGAAAGGCATGACATCATTATGTATGTAAATTTAGCATACTAATAATGTGATATGTATGTAGAACAAGCATTCATAGTAAGTGTGTCTAGATAGGTGTGACAATGGAACATAAAGATAATTGATCAAATGAGCATATAATGTTGATTATAAATACTTACAAAGGAATTCAGGATATCCATCATGGAATTATAATTTTTGTGTGCATGCATGATGTCCATCATGGAATCTAAATAGGAGCAGAAAAGCAAGTAAGGTGTCATGGCCATGATACACACAACACACAAAAAACATAGTAGAAGACCAATGGGCCACATAAAAGGGATGTTCAAATGTCACTCATTCAAATATAAATATCATACAAGGACATATACAAATTCCATCACATTCATATAATAAAAAAATGGAGGATTAGAGACACATATAAGTACATTTGTAAATGTCCACACATACCTTCAAAATCTATGACCTTTTACCTAATCAAATAAAAAATAAATACTATCATATAACAAAAATATTAATAAATTAAAATCATTAACACAAAATTAAAATAATCCTTAATACAATTAAACATTGATAATTAATAAAATTTATTATTTCCATCCTAAATAATTCCCTCAACTTTTGCATTTCCTATCACAACTAACCTCCAAATCAAATTTGATGGTCATCTTTATGGTAGAAAATAGAGCTTTCCTTTAATAAAACATGACATTGTAGGCAATAATGGCTATGATGCCTTGTTCAAAATTGATATAGGGAAGGTCATTGACAAAGGTGAATACATTTTTTGGTATTTGGGAGGTGGTAGGAAAATATATACAAATTCATTTTTGCTGGAAAATATATTTAGTGCGTATATATTAAAGGTGTCAAATTAAAGGGGATTAGGGGCAGTTTTTATTGATATTGACATAAACTTATATGTTTACATAGCATATTTTTTACTTTATTTTTTAAATTTAAAAATAAAAAAATTTCAAATTTTATAAATAAAATGTAAAAACATGCTTAAGGCACCTTTTCAGTTTTTATTTTTAATTTATTTTTTTAATGAAATTTATTATTATAATTTTATTTTATGTTTCTCCAACTTTTTTAAAAATTATATTTTAATGAATAAAGTTATATATATATATATATATATATATATATATATATAATTAAACTAATGAAAATATTTATTTTCATCTAACCTTTTTGAAGAGAGTTATGTAATCTCTTCAAAAAGAGAAACAAATATTCATATTATGTACACTATGAATATTATAATCTTTAATTTTATATACATTTCATAATTAATTATATCTTCTCTTTCATTTGGTTGATTTTAATTAACCTTCATGTGAGCATACTCAAGGAAACCATGATCATAGTTGACTAGAAATTTTGAAGCATGATCATAGTTGACTAGAAAATTTGAGGGATGTTACAATTGTTTATCCTTAAAAAAATATTTTCAATAATGTGTTCACAATGGTGTATAAGGAAAGGATTATACCTTTGAATATTCTGTTAATATGATAAATAAATATCCATGAACAAATCAATAATATATCAAATTCACAATTCACTTTAGGTTCATTACTTTTCAAACACCTAAAAATCAAAGAATTAATCAATGTTTATTAAGTTCAAGAATATGTTAATCAATGTTATAAAATTATAAATTATTTCGAGTATCCAAGTTAAATTATTGTAAAAAATGACTTTATGGATAAATCTCTATATTACATAATTTTTAATAAGTTTTCTTTCTACAACCTCGACATTAAACAAGGTTCATATCTTACATATAAAAAGATTAATCCTGTATGTGAGGAAGCCATTGAAACATTATTATAATTTTGTTTTCTTAAGGATGAACTAAACTAAACTTTGACAAGTTTTTTTAATAATGAAAATAAATAATTCTTTTGTTTAAATTAGTATAAACATAAAAATAAAAAATACTTTAAAAATATTTACACATATATTTAATTTAAAAATAAAATTAAAAATTTATGGATAAAATATAAATTAACAATACTCCATGATAATATTCTAAAGAGTTAAATAAAAGTAATTTTTGTATCATTTACAGAAAGCTAATCCATGATTGAATTTAAAGGTGCAATATAAATACTCATATTTATTAAATATTGATTGGTAAAAGCTTTAATAATATTTCAAAAAATTCAATAAAATGTAATGTTTATATCATTTACTGAAAGCTAGTCCATAATTAAATTTAAATGTATAATATAAATTTTCATATTTATCATATATTGATTTATAATAGTTATGAAAATAAAACATTAAATTAAGATGAAATTAAATATAAATAATTATTAAAACAATTATAAATATTGATCATTTTTTTTAATTATTAAATTGATTTTCTATTTTACATTAACCACATCGAAGACGATTAAAAATGAAGGGACAAATAATTTTTTCACAAAATTACATATATTGACAATGAGCTTCAAAATGACTTGTTTGAAGTTCATCAAACCTACGAAAAGGTAATATATACACCAAATATAAATCTATGGATAAAAGCTTTTGATTTACGTTGATGATTCCAAAATAAAACTATACCTGCACAAGTAGGATTGTGCCTAAGTTAGAGACTTTAAATAGAAATGTGTAAACATTTTAATGACGGGTTTATTGAATTTCTTTACTAGTGAACATATATAATTCGAAAAATAAGCTAGTATTTATTGATAAACATTATATTGTTTTTCATTGTGTATGAATTTTTCATATATTGGAAAATGGAATACAAATAATATAGTAATTGGAAATTAAAATTATATTTATATATATAGTATACTATAATACATGTTGATATGAATATAATATAGTTTGTTTATTTTTTTTAATATTAATTGAAATAATTTATTGGAGAAGTGTCAACCAAAATTAATTGACAATAATTATTAAAAATTAGTTCAAAAAATATACACGTATAATTAATAATTTTAAAAGTCCTTTCAATTGAAAAATAAAACTGTTCAATATCTCACTAAAAATTAAATATATGTTGAAATTTATTGAAAGAAAAAATTGTATGCCAAATAATGTATATTAAATAAATAAATGTCTCAATTTCAACTTGTGCTCAGATTTATAAATGTGAAATTTTAAACATGTCATTTAGTGCATTAAATAAAGTGTGCTAGCTTGCATGAATAAGAGGAGTGCCATTGGACCAATTCATAAGATATTTTGGATTTTTTTTTTCGAGGGCCTAAAGTCAGTAACTATTGTAGATTGGATTAATCCTTATTGTAGTATTATAAAATAGATAAAAATTGTAAAATGTTAGTGTTTTGAAATAAATATAATTTTTATTATCAAATATTGCTACCAATGATTGGTGGTAATTATATAATATGTCCCTCATACTAGTATGGTTTTGATACATTAGTTGGTACATATGATATTGTTGGGTAGTTTTGAATATGTCTAGGTTCATTCTATGATGAAATTGTGCATATATGTAGTTGTTTAACAATATTTAGGGCATATTTAACATGTATTTAAGTGTTTTACACTATTTTAAATTTAATAGTGATAAAAATTTATAAAATATTTATAGATTTTTCAAATTATAATATATGACATTTAAATATTAATATAAATTTAAAGATTGAATTAATTGAAATTGATTTATAAATGATACATGTTAAATTTAGTAACTATTATTAATCATGAGATAATTATATATATATTTTAGGTTGATTTTTGTAAGTATTTAAATGGTGAAAAAGTAATAAGATAGGCATGTGATAGATTAAATTTAGAAACAAAGTTTGAAACTATGTTTAAATAAGTTTGTGCTTCTTGGACAATTACACAATGCATGTTTTTCTATTGACTACGAATTTGTCCATTATGAAAATGATGAAACTTTGATTTCTCTACCACCTTCACTTGTATTTTATTATAAGGATGAAATAATTTAATTATTTTAATAACACATATAAATCAATATTTTCTTTCTCATTTCTTTTGAAATCTTACATGTAATTGTGGGAAGTAAAAACCTACCAAAAAAGAAGGGGAACTATAATGGGTTGAGCTGACCCCAATCACCCATATTGATGATTGAACATTGCCTATGTATCCATATATTATGAGGATTGAGTCAATACACATGTATTTATCCCACTTATTGTGATTGTGAAATTATGTTCCTTCATTATATGCATGCAACTAGTAATTTGGCTTTAATTATTGACAATATTCACTTTTGACTTGATTTCTTATACTTTAGAATTAAATAATAATTAATATTAATGATTGATATTGAGTTTGGGAAGAATAGAGTTGATTTAGTCAATGTAAAATAGTGTAATAGATATAAACTAAATATATATCGAGCCCCTTTGAAATGAGGCTCATATTCTTTATATAGTGATCCTATTGAAAAGTTTACTTTACCTAACATGAAAAAAACATACGATGACCCATGTGGATAGTTAAAATTTTAGATACTAGTTTTTTAATGGCATGAGGAAAAGGTCAAGCTATGGAGACAAGTCCATGACCATAACATGAACCTATCTTATATAAGGAATAATAATAATCTTGATGCTCATAGCAGTCTGAGAGTGATATAATGATATTTTAGCAATAACTTTAGAATTCCTGTGTATTAATGATAGTAAATGAAGGAGTTAATAAAAAATATAGATGAATTATTATAAAAATGATGAATAAGAGTCATAATTTTTAATGTAAGTCAATTAGTTCATTATGTGTTAAGAATTAACATTATCAAATACATGTGGCCAAGTTTAGGTATCTAAATTTCACTACATTTATTATAGTAATTAAATTTCCATAGTGAAGGAAAATCACAAACATGAGTGTGTACAAAACACTTTGAATTTTGATAGGAAACTTTAATTGCATAGGTTACTCAATTTATCAACCTGACAACAACACATGAAGTAGTTAACGTCCATATTTGAAAATATGAAATCTATATTTTGAGAATTGAAATTGAAAGGAGATCAAGGAAAGAGTACACCTATAATGAGATGAAACTAGGATGTCCTATAGCTTGTAAAATATGATGAAATATTGGATATATGTGCTCACTTGTCAAATCACTTGGAGATATGGTTCCTCATATTGAACCATTGAAAAATTTAGAGTGATCATGTCCCAATTTTGAATAACTAATCAGTTAATTGAGTTGAAAATATGCATAGTCAAACTCTCATGAATGGGGAAAAGTTCCAAATATACTAACCCAATCTAATATGGAGCCATGATGGATTTTATAGATGTGATTCGAAACTCATTGAGTGTCATTGGACTCAAATCCACATCACCCATAATAGAAGATGGAAATGCACAATGGGTGTGCTAGATGTAATTATAAGACTATTGAGTATAACTAGGTTAAAATATAAATTATGTGTAATAAAATGGATCAAACTACTATAAATGGATATAAATTATATTTTCATGATCATAAGGGAATGATTAATATTCATGCTACAGTCATAACCAAAATGGCAATAGATTTTAATTGAAAAAATATTTTCCATTGAATATGTAAACTATGTTGTAGTGCATACATGCATAAATCAATATCATATCTTTTAAGTTTGAAATATTTATATATATTAATCAAAATCATGCCTTTTGAATTTAAAAAATATATATGTACATGAACCAACACACGCCCTTGAATATATGCCAAATGATATATAATGCCATGCATGTATATGCTCCACTATAACTATTATATCAATATGTATTATTCTAGCTCTACATTCTAGTAAAGGGTAAATAATGGAAAATATAAAGTAAATTTTGAGTTAATAAGTGAAATCACTTTTCCTCCACACTATGGTGAAATATATATCAATTAAACTTGATATCTAAGGAAAAATATACAAATGGGTTAATAATTCCAAGATTTTGATATTATAGTGTATACTAACAAGCTTATGATGGGAGAAAGACTAGCTAAGTTAATGGAAAAATAAAATTTCGACGTCATTAAGTTAAAAATATTAAAAGGAAAGATTATGATAGATGAGTATGAATTAAGTCTATTAGCTTAGAATAGGTACATAATATATCATTTGAAAAATATAAATTGTTTCCTTAATCTAAATAAATAATAATCAATAACTAACTCTTAGATTATCTATTCAGAAGTATATGTTCAATGAGAAGGGATTAAGATAGAATAAATATAAAATAGTTCTAATGAGATGTGTTGATGAATATGAGACATTAAATATGATAAAACAATTTCATTTCATTTTTTTGGTAATATGTTAGGTCAAAAACCTTACATCCCATAAAATTATTAGAGTTGTATACTGATGGAATTCACTTTTCAAATATGTTTCTAAAATGGTAAGAAGATGTGACTCATGTAAATTATTCACTATAAAAATTAAATAATCTGAGGGTCTTTCTAATACTTGTAATCATGGAAGATCCATTTTAATAATAGGGAATTTACGTTTTTGGTTAAGTGACAAATATAATATAAGTTATTGATGGATTTTAGATGCCATTAATTATTTTAATAAGTAATTAGAACATATCCCAACCAATAATGTTCCTTAGAAGGTCATATTAGATTTTTTAAGTAGTAAAATCATTACAAGGTTAGAGGTGCCTTTGATTATTTTCTCCAAAAATGGAATGTGCTTTAAATGTAGATCATTTCAATAAACAGATGACAATTTGGTATTGCTCTGACTTATGCCTCAAACTACTTTCCTAATGCGAATGGATATGTTGAATTTAGTATTAAAAACAAATATATATTCTAAAAATTAATGTTCAAATGAATAAGAAAAAAAAAGCTAAGTTTCGATAACTCTGAAAAATTCAAAATCTAAGATTCATTTTTAATTGGTATTTGGTATGTATTGTTTGTGAACTTTGAGATTACCACTTTTTAAGATATGAATGAGCAAGAAGTTTCTACCTATGGTGAAATAATAAATCTGATTATTGAGTTGCATGAAGTTATTATAGATTTAAATCAAAGTTTTTTGAAATTGAATGATAATGAATAAATTGTTTGCTGACAATGATATAGAAAGGAATTTGGAGATTTGGTATTGTTTTGAGATATTAGACATGAAGAGAAGAAAAAACATGGAAAGTTAGATATATATATATATATATATATATATATATATATATATTCTTATGAAATAGACATGTCAATTAGTGAGAACATATATATATTGACATGTTTTAAAATAGATATTGATGGTAAAGTGTTGGAGTTTCTTATCAGTGGCCAACATATTAGAAGTTTTTTTGAAAGGAATTTGGAGATTTGGTATTGTTTTGAGATATTAGACATGAAGAGAAGAAAAAACATGGAGAGTTATATATATATATATATATATATATATATATATTCTTATGAAATAGACATGTCAATTAGTGAGAACACACACACACACACACACACACACACACACACACACACACACACACACACACACACATATATATATATATATATTGACATGTTTTAAAATAGATATTGATGGTAAAGTGTTGGAGTTTCTTATCAGTGGCCAACATATTAGAAGTTTCTTCAATTGAAGGCTTACTTTAAAGAGGTTTGTAAAGTATATATAAGTGTGGTTAGTTATTTTCCATTTATGTTATATTTAATATTTTTTTAAAAAAAATTAGTGGAGGATTATCACAAATAATATACAACTCATGCTTATGTCTATGTTCAGTTTAGCTAAGTCTCATTGAAGGATTTAGAATAGTTTTAAATATTGATGCTACTAAGGATAAGGTATATTCATGTTTCTAACAAGTGAATTATAGGATATATGGATATTGATGGGTTGTACTCATCCCATAGTTTCATAAAATATTAGGGCCCAAAATGTTTCATGAAATTTTGAATTCTCAATATTTTGAATATACATAAATTTCACAAGTATTTATTTTACACTTGTATGGTTCCATACAATTTCAAATATATGATGGTGATTTTATTGGTGCGATACTTTCCTCTTAGATTATCATTTCCCTTAGCCATAATTATTCTACTAATTTAATATTCTTGTAAAATTCCATTCCAAAGTCCATTTCATAATGTGACCCACTTATGTCTTAGATAAATTAATTAGTCACCTTTATAACCTAAATCATAAAGTTCACATTAAAATTTATGGCCCTTTTTAACATCTAAGTTCTAAGTATAAAGTCTGTGCACCTCATTTGTAATTATTGTGACCCTTTTACAATAGTGGACATAATTGCATATTAAACTTTAATGTAAAAAGTCATGGGTCCATCTAGAAGGATTTTACAATAATCCATCCCCAAAATACATGACTCCATGATAATGTGTATTACAATTCTAAATTTTAGTGGCCATAATATTAGTTTAGGATTATGACAAACATAAGGTTTAAGTCATGGACCCAATTATTTATCAATAAATATAAATAATATAACATGTCCACAAAACCTTTCTTTCTCAAGTTAATCCTATTTCCAATTTAATACCATGGATTGCAAATATTTAGAGGCCCCTTTCGATTCCATCAATATATTAAAATTGGCTCTTAGTTTTGTTTATCAAAAGTTCACATCACATTTTGTCACTAACTAAGTCTTATACTTGGGAAGTTCTTAGTTTGAGCCTATGCACAAGCACAAATGGTGACTTAGATAATTTGGTTGTAAATATGGATTTCAAGAAACAATGCATGGAGATTCAAACTCTAAAGCATCCAAAAACTGCATAGTGATAAAATCAATGCAAAATGGACCCTTTAAATTCTATGTCCTCAAGGAAACATGGATTTGAAATGTGTGACTATTAGAAGGAAAAAAATCAGTGAGGTAAGAGGATTCATTTGGAAACAGTGGTTCACGTGATCCACGACAAACTAGAGGTCTCCATGTGTCTCATTTGAAACCTGCTCACATGTTACCATGTGGACTAACTTGTGTTTATCAGGGGCACTTTCTATATTTGCAACAAAATGGAAAAAATACAAAAGGAAAGGAGAGTGGACTAATAATTTAGTGACCTATGTGATCATGCCATGTGTCACTCTATAAAACATATATAAAGGGTTCCTCCAATGCACGCAAGAAAAAAATTATATGTAAAATATGGGAATATAATTTAGACTGGTGGAGTTTTAAAAATTAAGAAAATTTCACACATCCACGAGTAATTTTGTGTGATAACATGAACCCCATGACTAATAAGGAGTGGTCATGTGTCATAAATTATTTAATCACGGGAAATGAGAGGGTCGATCAAGTACATATAATATGTGATATTTAGGCCATAGATGTTTGCACTTAGATATTAGAGGTCCTATGTTTATATGGACTTTAATTCTTCAAGCGTATCTACATCATTTAGTGGTAGTAAATACATAAGGACATAATTATAGAGATTTAATTTATCTTTTCCAATAATATCATGAAGTTTGGCATATACATTTTAAACATGGTTAGTCATGTTAAAAATATCTTTCTAATATTTATAAAATGATTTAAAATTTAATTATAATTGATATATATTCAAAAGCTTGTTTTTAGTGGAAGTTCATAATTTTATGATTTCTCATGTAAAATCACATAGTTGATTTAATTGATTTAGGATAAGTTTAAAATTGATAAGAGAGTATTTATTTTCATGATGAAATGTTTTTAGCATGAAAAACATACAAGACAAGGTCTCACTCCATTGAGTGATTGAATCATATTGAGTATATCGTGCATGATTATGCTTAACAAGTGTAGTTTTCAATATTCGTCTTTCCACATTATTTTGATTTCACATGACATACTATAAATTTTTGAAGTGGTGTCTACATTCATATTAAGATAAAATTGATCTTGTGAACTAGGGGATCTATAGTAATTTTTTTCTCAATTTGATGTGTATGATCACAAATGTTAATTTTGAATGATTTGAGATCTATAGTGGATTCTTATTAGATTTTCTATGTAGATAGGTTTATGCATAGGTAAAAATGGTAATGTATCTACATGCATAAAATATTATCATATTCATTGTAGAATGTGAAATTTTATAAAATATTATTTATAAGTATGGTAAAATGTTATAAATAGATGAAGTATATTATTCATCTAGATATTTTTGGTTGATATTTTAATATAGGTTGAGCTTTATGTTGAGCCTTTGATTTGTGTATTTTTAATGTTTCAGTCATGTGTTAGTTATATCTTTCCAAAATGATTTTTATACTTTAAAATTGTAAAGAATCTCTCAATAAGTAGCAAATTGAAAGTAAATTTATTATTAGTTATTGAGTTATGATATATTGTGTTAGATTTTAAAGATAATATTATAATTTTTTTCAGTTAATTTTTTTGTGGTGTTCATTTATTTATGAAGTCACTTAAGTGTATTATGTGAAAAATGACTTAGCATATTATGAAACTCATTTGGGAGTGAAATATTTAGTTTATTATTATATTATATTCATTTTATTATGAGTGTTTAAGTGTAGACATGTAAGCCTTTAGTAAGCTAGGAGTTACTGCTTGATGTAGTCTTGCATCTCAATTATATTTATCCAATAGATAAGTCATGTTCAAAGAGGGTAATTTGATCACATTTTTTTAAAAATAAAGTTATTTATACCCAATTGCACTAAGAATTGTGATTTTAATAGTTTTAACCATACATTAATCTATATGTTTATCTTCTTTGTTACTAATCTATAACATAGAGTGTGATTATCTTTACTTGTAAATTATAGTGTGATTTTATATACTTTTAAGTTTGAATTTATTTATACCTATACTTGTAAATTATCTTCTTTTTTAATAATCTATAACATATAGTGTGATTAGGTATTTGTACTATTATTTATAATAATTAGGCATACAAATACAATACATTTTTATTCATGTATCTCAATGCTTGTGTGTATGTGTCTATTGTTAATTATAAATCACATATTTTTTACTTACTCTAAGAAATCCTCAATTTTATATGGATAAAAGTGTAAATTTTAAACACTCTACTTGTGATAAGAGTCCTCAGGTCTCGACTTAATTTGAAGAGAAGAGTTAATAGACATTGTTGCTATAATAAATTATCCTTATAATTATATATTATTTTCCTATTAAATAAATAGGTGTAGATTAGAAAGCTAACCTATCATATTTTATGGAACCTATCTTTTCAAATTCCCATGACTATCTATCTATAACACATAATTGAACCACTTTAAAATGATTATAGAATCTTCATATGTGAATAGTTGTTAGATAATTAAACCACTATAAAATGAATATAGAATCTTCATATGTGAATAGTTTCCCACACATGAAGTTGTATGATATTTGGCCACTTTCATTCAAAATTTATCATTAATATTATTTAAATGATATTAAAAATGCATCATCTAGTGATCCCATGTAGGGTATATTACCATTTTAAATTCCATATGATGTTCAATCTATAATGTGATCACTATTAAAAAAATGTTTCCATGAACATATGGCATTGTGAAATGAATCATGATTCTAGATTCCATATGTAAAGGAATTTATATTACCTTTATGGACACATGGACTTATCTAAACCGCATAATATTTGTTTAAACATATGCCTTTCGAATTTTAACCTCCTTGTATAATGGGACTTGTATAATTATCCACTCTAATTAAAATAATAATAATTCATAGACCTTTAGAAATATGATAGCCACCATTGACTTTGAGCTATGATGATGGTGTGAATAAGCCATCATTATGACGTTTATCACTCTCATGAACTATGTGCTCCTTGGGGATTTTTGAGGCCATGAATTTCATGTTCAAGGCTCTATGGGGATTTTAAAATGCCATCAAATTCATGCTATATAAGTCTGTGAAATCCATGCTTCATCATCCATGGGGATCTATCAAGGTCATGGACTCATGATCCATATTTTTGGGGGGTTTAGCAAGGCCATTGAAATGTTAGAATATCAATTCCATCTTAGAATCATTCCAAGTCTGCAATGATATCAATTAGAATTAGAATTAGACTTAGTGATGACTGATTGATATCAATTAGAATTAGAATTAGACTTAGTGATGACTGATAGTTATAATTACATGTGGTAATTATTTACACATTGAAAAATTAGTGAATATGTGATGATACTTATAGGAATTTATGTGGAATTCGCTAAACATAAAAAAAGTAACAAAAGTTTAAAATATGAAATGTGTGTGGCTTCCATTGAATTAAGGAAACAAATATGTGATGTATGTGTGAAATTTAAGACAAATATATGAGGCCTTGATAAATTAAACTGTACATTTATGAATGTAAATGTGACCCAAAAAATATATCAATCTAAAAAATTGTCCCAAATTTTTTTATTGAACATTATCTAACTTATTATTCTTGGATGTAATTACATCAGACATCTAAGGTAAATTAAATTATCCATGACTTTATACTTATGAATCTATTATCACCTTCTCAATTTATTTTACATGTTTATATTATATTAGTTAATTGATCCAAGTTGCATATTTGAATGCATCATTTTCCATAGCAAGATCCCTTTTTGCATCAAGATAGCTAAGTGGATTAAACATTTATAAGTGTATGAAAAAACCAAGGGAAACCACACACTAGGGACGTCGATGATTGTATTTTTCCATTTTTTATTATTGTAGCTATCCCATCACAAATCCATGACCATCCTTATATCTCGTGCTCATCAATTTGGGCTACCCTATCACACTTAGGATTTTGGGTGACCTAATAAAAAAATCTCATTCAATCCATTACTAAGGGAAGGAGAATAAATTGAATATTATGGTCTCAATATATGGACTAAATGGTTCTCTTGAATAGGCTCTAAGGCCTTTGAATGAAATGTGTTGATTAATTATAATATTTCTAGGTGCTAAGGTTGCAGGATTAAAATCCCAAAATAAGATGCATGAAGGAATGGTCTATATCTTTTGTTTCTCTTCAAGATTTCATACCTCATGAACATAAAATCTAAATAAGTAGAAGCTATAGAACTTTCATGCCCTGGGAGTTTAAAATGTAAGGAAGATATAGACATGACACATGATCTACATAAATAGAGAGGGAACCACCCTTGCCACATATGTCAGAGGAAAGATTTATGGAGGCCCTCCCTTTACCACCTATGAGAGATTAAAGACTTGTCAAAGCCCCAAATTTTCCACCTATGGTGGAAGATATATTTGTAAAGGCAATTCCCTTGCCCCCATGGTGGAGGAAAGATTTGGGATGGTGCCCTATCTATGTGGACTTAATGGAGAGAATGAGGATGATTTGACATTTTATATCAAATAGGAAGAAGTGATTTCACTACAATATATTACCTTACATGTGGAAGAGGTTAATAAATTAAGAGATGAGGTGGTGTTGTCAAATGAAGCAATGAGTCCTCATTCAATACTAATAACATTTTATAAATACATAAAATAGAATTATGATCAATGTATATAGGCCACAATATCAATAGAACTCCTAGAGTCTCAATTTCCACCATAGAATTCCATCTATAGTAAATCATGAAGGCACCCAAAGTTAAATGGGAAAGAAGTCAATGCAACATCGTGGACACTCAAAAGTATCCATAGAGGTGAGAACTAGTAGCATCCTAGGTAGGTCCACAAGATGCTAGAACTTGGCAACATTATGACTTCCTTATAGCCTTCTTTGTGCTTTACCACATGGCATGATCATGTTGAATCTAGACCTCCCAATTACTTGGATTATCTATTGCTTCCTTTGGCCTCTGAATGGATGGGATGTTGCCACATCACAACATCCTGGGCCTTCAAATCTCATAGGCTTATGGGATAATTGTGTACTCCCCTATGGGGCCAGGTTACTATTGATTAAAAAGCACGTGGTACCTTTACATCTAATATGTCTTTGGGAAATAAACCATTATATTCAACATGGGTCTTTATAGAGGCAAAAATATCAAGGACATGTGGTGCCCATGATAGATTACAATATGTATGATGTGGGCACCCCTTAATGCTTGAGAATTAAACCTACCAACCCTCATAACCACGTAAGATTGATTTGTAATTGACCACTTTTTCTCTCATCTAGTGACTCCTCTAATAGTACATTCACATTGTATCATGAATGATGCCCCCTTATGCACTCATGTGGTATGCACTTTTCAAAATCTTTGGTACTCACTTCCACCACAACAAAAATAACAAGATAAACTCCATAACCTCAATCTATTGCCCCTACATTAGCATCATTATGGAATGTGTATGATATAGCCCCTATAGTATATGATATCACATGAAATTTAATGTCATTTCCCCTCATCATCATCACCTAGATGAATTTGAAATATGTCACCACTTATAAGTTATGTGTGACCTTGCCATAATTCCTATAGCTGTTAATATATTGGTAGCATAGATGGACATAAGCTACAATATAGACTTTAGAGCCTCATTGTATTGTTTCCATGTCATTAGTATTGCAACATTGAATTGTATCACACATTGAACATGGATCCTTATCATAATCAAATCAACGTCATGTTATCCTCATCGACCCTTCACAAGAACAAACATCCAAAAAAAGAACCTACCACCTTAGAAGCTATATACCCCTTTCTAATGGATGCAAGTCATGTAAATCCAATAGCTTCCTTAAATTCACAGTATCTTAATAGACATAAATGAAATCTATCACATAGGGATTAGCCAAAGAGGCTATCTCTTTCTATGAAGAATACGAGCCATCATAGAGTAAAGCATTGCATGGAAATTTAGATTCTGATAAATTCTCCCGCCCCCCCCCCCCCATAATTACCTTACAGAAACTTAATTTTACATTCAAATTAATTATTATAGAGCATGGAAGTTGTGAATTATTTCAAAGTGAGTTGAGTGATGATGGTGAGCAGTAATGTCAAGGTATTTAAGGTGATGAACTCAAAGAGACTTAGGTAGCTATGGACCACTTAGAGGCTTTTCTTACAAAACTTAATAACTCATTTATATATTTATGGTAGATTTTTTAAGGTTTTATTGTATTAAAGTATGGAATGTTAGAGTGAAATATTGTAAACTGGTAGTCATACCTCACTTCAAACTCAAAGATGGTTGACCCTACCTCACATTTTATGAATGAAGCATTAAAAAACAAAAATATGTTATTCATTTTAATAATACTTCAAAAATACCGATGAGATGTGGGTGAGTTGTTAAAGTGTCTTGGTTGTTATAAGCACCACCCAGGTTCAATTCTTAGTTTGGTATCAAAGGTTGGATGTGGTCGATTATTAAGTAATCTTGGGCCAGTTATGGCCGATCATTGATATTCTTAGGCTAGTTGTGGTTGATTATTGGTAATCTTGGGATAGGTTATGGTTGTCGATGGTATTCTTAGGATAGTTTTAGTCATTTATGGGTATTCTCTTGGGGATATGGCCCCCCAATTGTGTCCCAGACTGGTTGGAGCTTTGGTCAAAATCCATTAGGATAAGGACCCTTCAACCTTGAGTATCGATAAAAAAAACTTCAAAAATATATTTTTTGATGATTGCTCCTTTAGATTTTTTTAAATTTTATTATTGTTTACCAACAAGCATAAATAATATTCTTATGAAGATAAAATCTAATTATGGTTGACTTTTCTTCCAAGGGTTTGAATATGTTGTTTTCATACATTCTTAAAACTGATGTAATTTATTTATGTGTCAATATATTAAAATCATGGATGAATAGAAGCTAAAAGAAATATTTTGGGACTT
The DNA here is from genome assembly GCA_037957365.1 of Torreya grandis. Lineage (NCBI taxonomy): Eukaryota > Viridiplantae > Streptophyta > Pinopsida > Cupressales > Taxaceae > Torreya > Torreya grandis. Next base: position 1,115,588 of record JARHVA010000454.1, on the reverse strand, counting down.
CAATGTCTTATACCCAAATTAATGCCATTGAAGTAGTGATTTGACCTGACATTGGACATGGGGACCTATTATAATCATATTATCTCTTATGACATACTCGACCACCCTTGGTAGTAGAAAATGACCAATGAAAGATGTTGTCACCCTACCAATCTACGGACCCCTTTTCAATATGTGCATACTATGTAAATCTATCTTTGGAATACAAAATGGTCCCTTTGTTGTATGATATCACCTAAAATATTTTGCCACTTGCATGTTTGGTATGGATTTGCCCTTTTTAAACCCATTGTCACTATTCAATCTCATTGTGAAATGGAACATTTCCTTCCTACATATTTGATTGCCAAATCATATGAAGGAATACACAATCTCATTTTCAATTATCACCTCCACAAAAATATAACACTATTTTTGTTTACCACTTTTTGCACAAAAGATGAGATGGGGTCATTGGTTATGGGTTTTTAGTAAGGAACGACTGTTGATTTACACTCTTTCACTTCATAAAATTGCACATTCTCAAAACATAAAATTAAATATCTTTTATTGTAACTTGCAGTTTTAATAATAATATAATATAATATTAAAATAAATTAATATAGTATATATTATTAAATATTATTATATTATAAAAATATAATATATATATTTATATATAATATAATATTTATTAATAATAGATATATGATAATTATATAGATATTATAATAATTTATATATATATATATATATAAAATTATTAATTATTATAAAATATAGATATTATGATAATTATATAGATATTATAATAATTAATAATTTTATATATATATATATATATATATATATATATATATATATATATATAAATATAAAGTTGGAACCTAATTACCATGAAATAACACCAAAGCAAATGCCTTGCGAATCAGTTGATGCTTGGATAAGTTGATGATAGGGGTAGTTGGAGAAGTTTTATGATAGGTATGGATGGGTAAATAGGTCACAGCATTTTTTCTAACATATAAAGCAAAATCAATTGTGTATTTTGTACTTGATCTATGCATTTTCTAAGCATATTGGTAGATATTGAATTATATCACCTACTAGTTGTTTTCAATTTGTCATCCATGTTTCTTTGCTATTGGACCTCTCACAAGGGACAAGAAATGATCATATTGAATTCTTATGCTCATATTTTCCATAGAATATTAAAAACATATAATAGTTTAGTCTCTAAAGGAAGGGTTGACATGCAATTTTCAAGTTAAAACATGGAGGTCACCTCATCATGAAATTACCTTCCACACATGTAGTACCTACCACACATGAAATTACCTACCACACATGAAATTATCTTTCCTTTAGACCACTGTGATGGTCTAAGAATAACCAAAAGAATACCAAAACATTCTAAAACACATATGAACTAAGATTTCAAACATTATAAATGATTATTCATAAGTCTATAAATGAATAGGGGTCTAAAAATGCGATACCAACAACTATTTTAATGTATTTTAAATCTGTGTATAACATAATCATCATAATCATCTAAACCACTTGTCTATCAAAATGAATACTAACATGATTCCATTAATAAGAGATTTAATCATGTAGACATCAAAAATATATCTAATAAAACAATCAGAATAATAACTGCACTAATAAGCCATTACATATATCATGCAGAGTAAAAATTACAAACTCTTTATGCCCAGAAATAATTTTACACCAAATGTGCTTTATATAACTGAAACCCTGATGAAAACAAAAAGCAAATGCATGTTTCTAACTTGGAATTTGTGCATGCAATAAAAAAAATAAATGACAAGTAATTTTCATGCAGCGTGGTTTCAAAAGTGATTATTTTACAAAATCCTTTTTTTAAATATTAAACAAATCCATATGAGCGTGGATAATCAGCCATTTTTATTTCGGATAAAGCCCACTAAAAATATTCTTGTTAATCTACAACTGCATGCAAGCGCTTCAAAGAGAATCTTGAATTCAATAATTATAAACAAATATATGGAAAATGATAAACCTAATTTAGAGTCACACAAAGATGATTATATGCAAAAAAATTGAATTTGACAATAATTAAGAAAATGATAACACCCAGGACTATTTAAGAAACACCCCCACACACACATATATAAAGATTAACATATGCATCAATATATATATATATCTAAAATAAGATTATTGAAACTTTTTTTAAATTTCATTTATACACATACACACATCTGTCTCTCTCTTTCTATGTGTGTATAGAAAATTATGTTATCATATTCTATTTTGAAATAATTGATTAAATCAATTTTTTAAATTCTTCACAATCAATTAAAATAAATATCAAACATAATTTTATGAAAAAAGTGTTTCTAATTTTTTTTAAAAATGTACTATGTCTTTCAAAAACCCAATAAAACCAAAACATTTATCAATAAATCCATTCAACACCTTTAGGCTTCTCAAACATTCACTTAACTACTTGATTTCAAAACTAATAATAATACAGCCTAAAATTTTAGATGCTTTCCCAGATGACAACATTCGACTTCCACGACAAAGAAACTTGTAAGGAAAATGAGTGACCGGTTATACCCATGTCTAGGTAACATTGAATGTAGGCCAAAGAGCCATGTGGATCATTGAATGTGAAACACATATTTGATGTGGTGGTGGCCACCTTAATTTGTATAAAATTTTAATATAACCTTGTGTCAAAAGTCATAGCAAGTCTAGTGACCTTGCCAAGTTCATTACTAAGGAATTTAACCATCATAAACAAAATATCTCCAAATCTTCTTCCACGTCTATCTATCCCACCATCCAAATATGGGTAGTTTAAAACATAGAATTGATAATACTAAAGTCTTATAAAATTTATCAACACCGTGTTGGGACATTATTAAGGTTTTAAGACATCAAATGAGATTAAATTTTATCATGAGCCCGCATATCACTAAACAATGGGTTCTTCGAAGTACCTTTGGACTAAATAAAAAATTAATATATAAAATGCCCATGAAGGAAATGCTCCGTCATTAGCGAAATAGATATGTCAAGACCATGTGCCAACATAAGATATGGATGATGTGACCATTGCTATTGTCATTGTTCAAATATTCAGCATCAACATAGTTTAGAATATAGAAAACATAATTATATTCATTACAAGATGCACTTAGATTATGATCTTAGGTGGTGTCGATAGGGCTTAGGAATTTGTTAATTCAGGTTCTAAAGAATAATAAAGTCCTCAAAACTATGAACAATCTGCAACATATAGACTTTAACTGTACATTTGTTACAAATACAAAGAATATTACATTCATGAAAATCATGAAAACCATGTAGAACAAGATGTGCATGGAAGCAAATGTGACATGATAAGTTTAAAAATTATCATGATACTGATTCAAAATCACTATTTTAGAGATGATGAATTTAATTATGAAGATTGAAAGTATTCATTTAGAATATAAGAATGTTCATGTGAACAAACATGTTTCTCACAAGAATAATTTTCCATTATTTTAGGTATATTATTACTAAAAAAAAAATATAGAATATGAATTAGATAGTATTATATTGAGTGAAATCAAAATGATTATTTTATCAATTCATCAATCAAATACGTTATGTATTATTTTGATAATTACTAACAAATAATTAAATACAAAAATTAATCCATAATTAAACAAGTATAATGATAATAAAAAGTTATAAATAAAGTTGGTTCCTGCCATACATAATAATTTAGATGTAGTATACCAGGTGTTTGAATTTTTAAAATATTTTGAAGAGGGTATAAAAATTTATGATAACACATCTCTTCATCAAATGTTTTGTCCACTAGTGGTTTAGAATATGGTGTTCATCACTATATGAGCTATTCATCAAAATTTTATAATAGTGCTAGTTGATTCATCCAACACCGATAATCTATATATAGTTGTACACAAAATGTTACCGTTATAAAACATGATAAATCTTAATATTTTTATATGAGATCCTTAGTGTCATAAATTCAAATTTGGTCCAAGAAAAAAAAAATATATTGATAATATACACTTGATAAATATAATGATGACTATATAATTCACCCTCGATTGAGAGGAAAAGTGATTGATTTTCAGGAAGAGTTTTCCCAACTAATCATGTGTTTTCCTTCTTGGTCAAGAGTGGACTATATATAAAGGTGCTTGGATATCTTGTTATTTTTGACATAGTTCTCCAAATTCTTAAACACATCACTCACTCTCTCTCTCTCTCTCTCTCACACACACACACACACTGTGTGTGTGTGTGTGTGTGTGTGTGTGTTTTAGAATTTGGAGAACTATGTCAAAAATAACAAGATATCCAAGCACCTCTACAAAAAGGTCACCAAGAATGGGTAAAATGGAATGACAAAGAAATAGAGGGAGATAAATTCAATATATCCCAAAATGAAGGATTACTGACATCAAAATGAATGGAAACATGAGTTCCATGACTAAAACCATGCATAAATGTGCTAGAGGCCATTTGGACCTTATAAGGTCTACCTTGATAATTATTTTGATCAGTGGGAACAATATCATTTTATTGAGATCATCCCAAAACATTATTCCTATTATTACTCTGAGAACCTATAATCTAATTTGAAATTATGTTTAAAAATGGATAGGGAAAAGAGTAATAAGAAACATTTCAAATATGATTATTATCTTTGAAAACATTGCATAAAAAGAGTAAAAATATCTAACTATTTATTCAAAATGCAATAAGATATTGTATCAGAAAACTAACCAACCGACCCAAAATTTTACAACTAAAGAATCAAGAACCTGACAAAGTGAAATACCACTATTTCAATAAAGATTTCAAAACAAAATATAATACAACATATTAGACCCACATAAATTTACTTTAATTACAATTACAATCCTTTAAAAAATTCTTCCCATACAAATTTCTCAAAATTAAAGCACAATATGAATTTCAAAAAAAATTACACACGCTTCATTATGCTTATATTTGAATCTAAAACTAAATTAAATCATAATATAATGCCAAAACGTTTCAAGATAATAACTAAGAGTTTATGAAGGGTTTCAAAATAATTATATTTGTGTTCAATCCAACACATGACAATATCTTTTATATATTTACAAAATTATTCAAATTTAACTTCATGCAATAACTCAAAAATCAATTTACTTTTCCTTACAAACCACCATGATGATCCAAGAATAACGAAAAAAATATCAAAATCTTCCTTTTAAAAAAAGAAACAAAAAGTGAATTAAAATAAAAACATTATAAATGATCATAAATGCATATAGGTCTCACAAAATGTGATACCAACAACTATCTAAGTGTCTTTTGAAACTTAGTATAACACAATCATCTAAACCACTTGTCTACCAAAATGAACCCCTGAATACCTATAGGTTTCCATTGTCATAAATATTTAATCGTGTAGCTATCAAAAATACATATTTTTAAAATAATTAAAATACATTTGCACTAATAAGCCATTACGTATATTATGCACAGTTAAAACTTATAAACTCTTTATGTTCGGAAATATTTCTATAACAACTGTGCCTTATGACTGAAACCCTAATGAAAATCAAAAGCACATGCTTGTTTCTAACTCAGAATATGTGCATGCGAAACCCAAATAAAAGACCAAGTAATTTTCATGCAGCATGGTCTCTCCATAGTTATTATTTTATAAAACCTTTTTTTTTTAAGTATTAAACAAATTATTCTAAACTTTGATAATCAACCATTTTTATCTCCGAGAAAACCCATAAAAAAAATATTCTTGTCAAGCGAAAATTGCATGCAAGCATTTCAAAGAGAATCCTAAATTTAATCATTATAAACAAGAATCTCAAAATATGAAAAATCCCAACTTAAAGTCACACAGAGATGTCTGCATGCAAATATTGTTCTTTGAATCGGAAAATAGCCAAGAAAAAAGTAACACCTAGGTGCATTCAAGAAACAACCGATGTGCATACAAGGATTAACATTTGAATCAATAAAACCAAAATAATCTCTCTTTATCCCAAACGAAATTACTTAAACTCCTTCCAAACTTCAACTTTGTTTAAAGAAACAACTGAAAGAAAAAAACACACACATACACAGAAAACCATTATCATATCCTGTTTTAAATTAACTCGTTGCAACCAAACTCCTAAATTCTTGACAATTAATTAAAAGAAATAATCAACCATAATTGTATGAAAAATGTGTTACTAAAGGAAATTTTGAATGCAATGTGTCCACCAAGATATAATAAATTCAAAATAATTTTCAAGAAATCTATTCAACACCTATGGTCTTCTTAAAACATTCGTGCAACTACTTGATTTCAAAACCAGTTAGTAATACAACCTAAAATTTTAGAAGCTTTCCCATAAACAAATGATAGCATTCAGATTCCACTGCAAAGAAGCTTGTGAAGAAAAATAAGTGATCAAATGAAATGAAAATGATCGGATATACGCCACCTCTAGGTCGCATTGAATTAGAACCAGAAAGCTGAGTGGTTCATTGAATGCTAATCATGTACTTGATGTGCTGGTGACCGCCTTCATTTTGTCTAAAACTTTAATATAAACCTGTGCCAAATCTCATGCCATGTTTAGCAACCTTGTCAAGTTCACTGCTAATGAATTTAACCATCATAAAAAATATCTCCAAAATTTATTCCACATCTATCTTTCCCATCAAGCAGATATTGGTAGCTTATAACATAAAATTGATGAGACTGAAGTCTTATCAAATTTACCAACAATTTGTTGGGACATTATCAATGTTTTAAAACATATAAAATGAGATCAAAATTTTATCAATGAGCCCGTATATCACAAAACACTAGGCTTATTCGAAGTCCCTTTGGACTGATTGCTATATCAAATACCAATGAAGGAAATGTTCAATCGTTAACCAAATGCCTATGTAAGCACCACGTTCCACCATAAGATATGATAATGTGATCAATACTAAGAAATAAATTGGGATAGTCATAGAAATCTATAAAAAAAAAAATTGGGTCGATCCCAAAATAGGTATTCTACGTATAGCCATCAATTGTGTATCCACAGATGTAAATATATGAATGAAAGTAGTAGTAATCATCATCTCAATATAATATATTATAAGATCTAATTTTCTAAAAGGTTGATTAATATTATTTTTAAAAAAATATATTATTTCTCAAAATTGATTTCCATTTTTTACATTTTTAATCTATAAAATAATATTAAAGATGTTATTTTGTTTTCCTCTCTCACAAATTTATTTTATAAAATTAAAAAGTGCTTTTAATTTTTAAATATCTACACCATTGATATTATAAAGATATGTTCTACCATAGTATTTAGTATTATGTTCAGCATCATTTCCATAGTTATTAATAATATGTTCATTTATATCAATGTGTTCTTTATCATTGTTTGTATCAATATAATAAAAAAACATGTATGGAATTGATTTTCACCATTTTAATTAGTATATAAACATGTGGTTGAGTAATAAAAATTAGATATGTTAAATTATAATGTCAATTAATCTATAAATTTGGAGTATAAGTGAAAGAAAGCTAATTTTCTTAAATAACATATGGTTTAAAGATGAAAGTACTAAAAAAAACATAGGGTAAGAGAATAATTTTCATTTTTGAACATGAGTGAATGGAAAATAAAAAGTTAGATCTAAAATTCAAATTTTAATAGAGGATGCCCATGAGACCTTAAGAAAAATCAAAATTTTATTGTAGGATAAAACCTAATCATGATCAACTCAAATGATCAGATTCACCACCTAAATGTTTAACTTATTTCAGATTTAGGTGTCATACATAAGTGTAAAACTATGCACTTACAAATTATATAAAATATTGAAATGAATACACTAATTCAAATTGAAATGGATAAATAGATATTTCGTTGTATCAATTTAGAATTGATAAAATAAAACTGTACTTATTTAATTTTGGTTTTGTTTATAATAGAATGCCTCTCTACACCTATAAATGTATTTCAACTTCTTGTCATTTGGTGTTCAAACCTTTGATTTTTTTTTAAAACCTCCCTAAACGTTGCTGCTAAAATCTTAGCCTTGCACTAATAAAAAATGTTAAGTTGTTACCGGTAGTATCTCTACACACTTTGAAGGTTTGTAACCCCTAAGATCCCAAAAATTATTCTTAAAAAGTATTGTTGTGTGTATGTTTAGGTAAAATATTATGAACTAACTTATGTTTTCATTCTCCCTTCATATATAAACCATAATTATGATTTCAACCATAATATTTTCCTTGAAATATAGGTTAGTATTTTAGGCTAAATAATTGCAACCATTCCCAACAAAATGGATAAGTTTTCCCTACGATCCAATACTACAAATATGGATCAAATTTCATTGAATTCTCCCCCTTATGTGTGTTTGACACATCAGGTAAAATATAGAATTTAATACAATTATTTGATCTTAGACATTTGGGACAATGCAACATTTAATTTCATCTATTTATAATTTTATCTAGGCTTACTCCTTTTCAAGGTTTATATATGTGTATGCATTTTTTATAATTTCTTAGGAGAATACTAGATGTTCTCTCAGGGTTGATTTTTAAAAAAAAATATATTATAACATTAATTATGATTTTTATTTATATATGACTTTTCAATATTTAACATTATGATTGTCCCATGAAATGTGTGTAGGCTGACCTAATGGAAAATTTCAATATTATTATTATTATTATTATTATTATTATTATTATTATTATTATTATTATTATTATTATTATTATTTTAAAATTGTGCTTAGACACTATCATTAAAGGTGTGCCCTAGTGGTTCATGTAACTATCCAACTAATATTGGTATTATATTGGAAGTTTGAATTAGTGATGTGAGTTATGTAGCAAGTCTTTCTAGTATTATAGGATGTTATTGTATAGACTAAGTTGATCTTGAATAGGTGTACTTCATGAATAGAGTTAAAAAATAAAATAAAAGGATATAATGATAGATGGAAAGTATGCACATGAGTTAAATGTACATGCAATGCCAAATAATTTTGATTTAGATGTTTTCAAAGTGTCTAATGTAAAATTTAGGTGGGTAAAGTGGGAACTTTAACCATTTTTTATTTTTTTGAATTAATCTTACATAAAAGGATATCAACATGATGCAAATTTATGGGAATCATTTGTTCAAAAAGGCCCCAAGGTGTATGTTTTTACCTCAACTAGGATTTTTATTGTCAATATAGTTTTATCTACAAGATGGGTAAGCTTTGTGTGTTGAAAGGAAGAAGAGTTCAACTTTTGAGATAAACATATACGTAAGGAGTTGTAGGTCACTTTACAATTACAAGATAATGAAATATTTATATAGGTATGTTTATTGGCCAAATATGAAAAATGATATTGTAAAGTTCATAAAAGGATGGGTATTGTGTAGTAGAATAAAGCAAAGTAACTAGAAATTGATTAATATATGTCATTATAGGTTCCTTCTAGGCCATGAGAAAACATTTCCATGGGTTTCGTAAGTGGGTTGCATATGTATAATAATGGAAATGGCTATTTTTTTAGTTATGGATTAGTTTAGTAAGATGTGTGTTCTTATTTGATGTAAAAAGACCCTTAAAATTAATTATTTAGCCTTTTTTTTGGTGTGTGGGTTCATTTGGGTTTCCTAGTTCTATCATTTAAATTTGAGATTCAGTATTTGCTTGAAATTTTTGAATCACAATATGGGAGAAGATGGATCCTAGACTAAAAAAATCTATTGCTTTTCATCTATAAATAAATGCGTAGACCAAAGTATTAATATAACTTTGGTGCAACTCTTGAGAGGGTACAATAGGAATTCAACATTCTTATATCAAAATGTTTTATTATTATATTAATAAATCTCCTTTTGAATTTTTTTTTGGTTACTTCTATGTGAATTTGATGTTCTTCTAAAATAACTATAAAAATTAATTGGGAAAGTAGATTTGAAAATCCAAAAGGCTACAAATTTATTAAAAATATTCATCAAATTCATCTCCAAGAAAAAAAGAACTTATAAAAATCAAACTAAATGTACTAAAAAAAACATTACTCTTTATATGAAAATGTATTCAATTATTAATTTTGATAAATTACATCTATTTGGGACTTCAATGGCAGATGATGAAGAATGAGATCTATCTATAAATCATAATTGAAGACATTACTCCTAATTATCATATGGAATTGGATAAGAATATCATGTTGCAATTGAAAAAGAGGAGTGAAAGAAATATGGCTGGTTGAGTTAAATATTCAGGCACCGAAAAATTCCAAATTGTGTTTCAAACAAGACACGGAATACATTTCATCACTTATTGAGTTCTTTAATAATTTGGTATCAAAATCCGCTAATTAGGGAGACCTGATTTGAAATTCAAACATAGTATGCTATCCATGTGATTTAATTACTTCCAATATTCCCATCTTTGAAATAAATTATTATAAGATTCTTATTGAAGACAACTCAACTAAAATTCATAGTTAGAAATGTGCATGAAAAATTTCCAAAGTAAAGGGAAGTTTCAGAGTGAATCAGACACCTTGGTAACAACTTTGTCTTTTAGTGCAAACGTAACATCATCACTTTTTAGATAAACTTGTTGTGGCATCGTGCCTTTGAAAAAAATCCTATCAGAAAATAGTTTGATCCGAGTCTAAAAATGTGACAATTATAAATGTGTCTTCTTTTCAGAATTTCTAACGGTTTAGTCCATATCTCGGGCAATAATTGTACCTCCAATGTTGAGTTTGTGAAATATAGGCCTTTCAGATATAAAAACAATAAAACGGAAGTGGGTTCAATAGTACCGTTGTAAGTCTAGAGTTTAAGTTTCATTATTTAATTGTTATAATAGTTATGGTGTTGTTTGTTAGATGTTATGAATTGCATGAGAACACTTATATAAGAATTATAAAATATTTTGCATATTTTATAGAAAATTTGAATTGTAAGGTGTCTATGAACACTTTTAAATGGGAGTAAATTTATATTTGAGAAATATAGAATGCATTAAGGATGCGTAAAAACTTCAATTTTATAAAGAAATTTCATTTTGGGTTTTTTCAAATTAAACTTAAGTCTTATTCATTTTATTTTCAGTCCATTTCATTTCAAATATTTTTTATTTCTTTTTAATAATCAAAATAAGGTATAACAATAATAAAACAAGTTAGTTAGTCTCTTTTTCCTAATCGAAATAAGGCATAACAATAATAAAACAAGCAAGTATATGTTATGAGTTGAATAAGATTTATATTGATAAATTGTGTGTAGATTATATACAATCACACCTTCACCTCAAATAAATTAAGAAAAGATTTGTTTTATTATATGAAAATTATAAATAGTGACAATATTCAATAAAACAATTACATAAAACTATGAACTTTAAATTTTCGTATTTAATAATTGTTTGCGTATTTTTATTTATTTATTTATTTTTGTTTAATATTTTATTTTAAATTTTTAATAGATATTGATGTTCATATATATATATATATATATTTAAGAAAAAGGTGGAGAGCACCCATAGTATTACTAAAAAGAGTTTGTACATGAAGAACAATCCCAATCCAGGTTCAAAACTAGGGTCCTCAATTAGATGTGATGTTATCCACATCATACTCTAAACCTTCCATTAGTAGATTTGGAAGGTTGTGCTAACCTGGGGAAAAGTAGCCACATTAGACTCTTGGTCTATGGCCAGATTAGCCAACCTGTCTACTACTTTATTGCTTTCATGATAACAGTGAGAGATAATGAACTTGTCAAGGTGGTTTAGTAAGCTTACTGCCTGTTGAAGAATATAGTTAATTTTCCAGTTATTTGAGCCTTTGGATTTTAATGTTGAAACTATAATCTAAGAATCACCTTCAATCTAAAGGTTCAAGAAACCATGATTAATCACTAGATTGAGCCCATGCACCAATGCCCATGCCTTCGCTTCATTGTTCATTCCTTTATGGATTTTAGTTGACTTCATTGCCAACAAATTTCCATCCCCATCTCTAATAACACAACCATTTCCTGAGAGACCTAAATTTCCTCTACAAGCACCATCAAAATTGAGCTTGAAAAATTGCTGGGATGGAGGAATCCATCTAATATGATCTCTCACCGTACCTTTACCTCTAGATCAACAACTGCCCTTGTTACTTGCTGATTTGAGAAGATGCCAATTCCTAACCATACTATCATTCCAGCTCAACCATACTGAAGAGTTTACACTAGCTCTGTAGATCTTTGCATTAACTACCTATGAGATTGCCTCATCTAACTTATTACAAACCAATAAACATGACTTATCCTCTTTTTTAAACAACTTGAATTTTCTTTCCCACCAAATGTGACAGATGATAAGAGATGGTCCAACATCCCAGAGGCAACCAAAATGTGATTCTGTAAACAACTTTGGCCAATTTTTGAACATGGATAGTAGGGACCTAGACAACGGTGAGACCTAATTAATTTTCATTAAAAACCACAAGGAACATTCTCTATTGAAATGATAATTTAGAAGAAGATGGTCCAAGATCTCATCCTCAAGACCACATAAACCCAATCTCTTAATTATGTCCCTTTAAGAATTTTATTATGGAGTGCTAGCAAAGTGAATGCTCCAGCCTTGGGTAATATAGCATTGTTCTAACATAAGTTCACTAGCCAATCCACATTTGTCCATCCAATAACACTCCTATAACCATCCTTGGCCATGTAGGAGCTAGATTTGGTCACCGTCGAAACAATTTCATCTTCTAGATTGGAGAAAAAAACCACTCTCTTTGCCAAAATACTTCTAAGTAGAAATTTTTGCTTGATGGAAAAATCACAGTCATGTGCTTTTCTAGATAACTCTTATTTTGTCCATACCACCATCAATGTGCCAGTAATCTTTAACCTTTGTGCCCCAATGAAATTTAAGATATTCTCTAGCTTCTTTAAGCTCATCCCACTTAGAAAGTTTAAACTCCCCATTCTATGAATCATCCCCAAAATCTGCCTTATTTCCATTGTGAATCACCCATAACAAATTATGTAATAAGATTTCTATACAGTTAATAATAAAGTTTTGTATCGCTGACCCTTGAGAAGGATCCTTAACAATGAGAATCCTTTCTCTATCCATCAAATCAAGATACTTTAGTTTCGTAAGCTTTACCCATTTGAATTATAGGTTTTTATACATCACCTTATTTATTTACTTATTTAAATTATAACTCAAATATTTATATTAATAATAAAATGCTAACATACAATTTTTTATGTCCATATAATTAGAATAATAATTAAATTTATTCAAAATAACATGAACCGACGCAACTGTCTTAAAACAAATCTAATTCAAAATCCTAACACTCTTGTATTTATGGTTGTGTTAGCCCTTGATAATATAAATCTAGTATAATTTTAAAAAATATTAGGACCCCTGTTAACTTATTTTTTTTTTATTTTTTTTTTGGGGGTGGGGGTTGGAGAAGTACATAGAGACGGGAAATATTAATTTTAAAACATACAAGTTATTTAGAACTTATTTTTCCTTGATATCGGTGGATCCACGTGTATTGTTTAAAAATAGTCTTCCACGAGAATACGATAGGAACCAATAAAAAATCTGCAGGAGACAATAAAATGGAGAGAGATGTTAAAAAATAGAATTAGATATATAGAAACAAATTAGTATGTGGATGAAAAATTGGTAAGCTGCTTGCACTATTCATTTATTATTTTTATGTAATATTATTATTTCAAAAATATGATATAATAAAGATTTATATATTTTAATTATTATTTGTATGCAATATTTTTATTTCAAAAATATGATATAATAAAGATTTATATATTTTAATTAATACTTTTTTCAAATCAATTATCTAATTTTAAAATTTAAAATTTAAAAGTTATAAGATGTTATATTTTTATTTTATTATAATATTCTATTTAGTATTTTCATTTTTTCAAGATGAAGTTTTGGATGAGGATTTTGTTTCTTCTTTAGTATAAAACATCTTAAAACTTATTAATAAATTGGATAAGATTTATTTTATAAAAATAAAATTATGTAAAATTATAGGTTTTTAGAGGACATAGATTTATATCACAATCTTAATTCTACATTTAAAAAGAATATCAACTTTCACAACTCTTTATGGTTTCTCATATTATCACATAAATTTATAAGGGAGAAAATTATTATTTGTTTAGTTCAATCACTGTGGTGATGAGTGGAAAGGTAAAACATAAGTGAATTATATATCTTGCTCAAGATAAATGATTATATATATTTAAAATCATAGAAAGGACCCCATTTAAATTGTCCAAATTTTTGAAATGAGAAAAAATATTCTTTATAATAAAATAATCATAATGGTATCATTTTATTGAAATTTTTTATCGAAAAGTAAGAAACTAAAAATAATTAGTAGTGGTCTTATAACAAAGCATATAAAAAATACAAGGATATATCTAAATAATGGAAGTATCTTCATACATATTATTATATAAGGGCTGGAGGGACGGGGGAAAATATGAATTAAAAATAAACAGGAAACAAGAAAAGATGGATTAGGAAATAATGTCTATTGAAATTCATCAAAGAATATGATTGAAGAGAATCTATTTACATATTAGATAAGGTAAAAAGGGCATACAACAGTAAGGTAAAAAGGGCATACAACGGCAAGAGTGGAACGGGGAGGACATGAATTAAAAATGAATGGGAAACAAGAAAAAGATGGAGTAACAAATAATATGTGTGTATTGAAATGATTGAAGAGAATATTTTTACACTTTAAATAAAGTAAAAAATGCGTAAATGAAATTTTAATGGATTTGGTAAGTTTTGTCATGTATTATCCTTCTATCTATTTGATATTTTTGGATTTGGTAAGTTTTGTCATGTATTATCCTTCTATCTATTTGATATTTTTGTTTTTAATCCTAAGTGTGTAATCTTATTTTTATTTTTAATGCTTATTTAATATGTAATCTTATTTTTATTAAACACACTTATTTTTATTTTTAATATTTATTTGATGTGTGTAATTTTATTTTTATTTTTAATGCTTATTTGATATGAAATAGTTAATTTCATTAAAAGGAATGGGGTAGTTAAATTATCATTAAAACATATGTATATTATTATATATAATTTTATACTTATAATTTTTTATTTTTTGGTCTATTTATAATGATTAATTAAAAAAAAACTATAAAAAATAAAATTTTAAAGCATAGAAGAAAAAAACAACACATTAAAGTGAAAATGATAAGAGTTTTTTGAAATTTCTTATGTAATCCTAGATGCAATAAAATTTGTCTAAGTAATTATTCAATTTTTAATTGATGAATATATGTTTTTTAAACATCAAATTATATATATATATATATATATATATATATATATATATATATATATATATATATAATATAATTTTAAAAAAAAAAATGTTTGATATTTTTTATTAAATTTGTATGTTTTACAGATTGAGTTGCAACAAAAATATATCAATAGAATTAAAAAAAAAAAAAAAAAAAAAACAAAAAACTCTTCCAATGGTATTGATGAAAATGATGGTGATGAAGATTATGATCATGATGATGAAGAGAGTAAATTAAGAGAGTAATAATTTAGACTATATTTTTTTAAACATTTATTTTTATAGATTTTATAAAATGATTTATTTCATATTTATTAAAGATTTATAAAGATCATTTGATTGTTATACGCTTTATTTTTAAATGTAATATGTATTACAAATATCATTTATGAGTTACTTTATATACATTACTTAAAAATATTATACTAATTCTAAATAGATAGTAGATTATTAAAATTGTCATCAGTCATCATTGCCCATTCTGATCATTCTCATCTGTAAATGAAAATATAATCAACAACAGATCTATTATTTAATTGATAAAAAAAAACTATTTAATATTTTAAAAAACAAGTACTCAAATAAAATGCAACAATAAATACACTATATATTTTTTGTTTTGAATGTTTTACTCAATTGTGTCACATAATAGTTGACACAATAAAACCTGGCCCATATTACCTGACGCATGTCCTGTGAAAATAGTTCACGAAAAAAATTATTGCTCAAATCAAAGTTTTTGATCTCAAACACACAAATTCAATGGCATAATGCAAACAAGTTTGACACTAAGACGGTCACTTTAAATTTTCACTAAATCTACATTCAAAAACAACACCAAACCCCTGATGCAATTTGTGGGCTTACGACAAGCAAAATCATTCGGGGAAAAACAAAAGTCCCACATCGGAAAGTTATTTCAATTTTATGTGTTAATTTTGATCAATTCTCTCACAACAGGTGTCCCAAATACATTAAAATCCACAAGTGTGGGACACCAAAACTAGTTCCCTGTCTTGTTTCTCAAATGCATCAACATGATTTAATAGTTACACCTTAGCATAACATAACAAGGGCATCTTGTGCCAAGTTCCTGTGGGAAGGAAGCTACTTATGTCAAAGATTGGGAGTGTAAAGTATAGACTTGGTAATTATGGATGGGTACATGAATATTGCTAAAATTTAAACAGCCAGTTGGAAAAATTATTTTTTGCAACATTTGAAGCTTGTATTTGAAGCCTGAGACTCAGAGAATGATCAGAATCCTTTGAATTAGGAGATCAATGATGCTTGGATACAAAAGACCGGCCTTGATTGTCCTGAACCCTTGGGTAAACTGCATATACAGCATGACAGGCCTCAAAAGCAAGCTTGCCTTCATTCTTCCGAGGTGGTTCCGCTGGAGAAATTACCCAAAAGCCAGCATTTGCCGGCCTTGATTGTCCTGAACCCTTGGGTAAACTGCATATACAGCATGACAGGCCTCAAAAGCAAGCTTGCCTTCATTCTTCCGAGGTGGTTCCGCTGGAGAAATTACCCAAAAGCCAGCATTGTGAACAAAGCATATTATAAACGATTCAGAATAAAGATTAGAAAAGAATTACGGTCAAGCTTGAATACAAAGCTCACATAGAGATAGAAAAAAGCGGCAGACACCAAACACTTGTAAACAACAATCTGACTGTTAAAGATACTGAAAAGTTTATCTTGTCGTGATCATCTAGAAATAGGACTGATATCATGCTTGCCATGGTAATGGAATAAGAGGGATTCAGGGCTCCGTATCCAAGGCTGCCAATGAACGCCAATGCAGCATTCTTCCCTTCCGATCAAGGTCCCGGCTGCTTGTTTTGAAAATCTGTTGAGAGGTACTGTTTTCAACTGTCTGTGTCTGTGTCTCTGTCTTGACCATCTGCTGCTGTAATTGAACGAGAGCTGCGTACTTGCCGTTTGACCTTTGGATCAGATCGTGGTGTCCACCTGACACAACCACACAAGAATACAAGAATAGGCATATCAAAGAATACAAGAATTCAGTCAAAATGCTTTTTTACACACAATCGGAAGAATACCTGTGTGTCATATCGCTGTGGTAGTTGACTGATAAAGTTGTGGGCATTAGCAGCCATTGCAGCACTGATGATTTCATCCGCCATTTGGCTGTGCAGCCATTTCAGTCGCAGGCGTTGGATATTTCTAATAGTAAAATTGTTGTGGATTTTCCTGATCCGCTGGCACCAACCAGAGCCGTCTCGCCAGAGAGCTTTTGCAATACATTTATTATTTCCTCTGCTATGGAAAAACCACCTGCAAGATCAAATATTGGCCAACAAACTCAGAAGAATAAACAACCTGAAAGATCAAACATTATTGTACTTGCTCTCCCTGCATTTCGATGCAAGAAAAATTGAGCTAGCATCAAAGAAAATGCTTAAATGAACAAAGAAAAGACTTGAGATTCCAGATGATGTGTTTTGAGACTAGAAGCACAGAATTGTTCATTATTTGACACTTGAATCAAAGAATTTTCTTTTTTTGACACTTGAAGCAGAGAATTCCCGTTTTTTGACACTTGAAGCAGAGAATTGACATTTTTTGACACTTGAAGCAGAGAATTTTGAAAATCCATATCAAATTAGGACGGCATAACATATTGGCTTCGTGGGAAACCTAAGGGAACCAAAATACGGTTTCCAGACATGATATTGAGTGCAAAAGTAACTGGACAAAAGGAAGACTAGTTAGTGATCAGCCTGCAATAAATTATAAGGACGTCTGATACTAATTTAGTTTTATCAATTAATCAGAGGCCTTGGTCAAACCAGTTGGTAGACAAAGCTCCTCCGAAGGATTTTTGGCTATCAAGTAACTCGAAAATGGGAACGGATGCTTCAAACAATCTAACTTCTACGTTGTTCTGGAGAGCCTGAGAAAAAGCAAATGCACAGCTGTTGAGAAAAAGCAAATGCACAGCTGTTGAGTAGATGCAATTTCAAACACAGCTGCCTGCAGGCACCGCCCGTTGCAGGTGCACCGCCACCCCATCCAAAGAAAAAACATAGTCATTATCACACTTATCATAAGTTATCATGACTGCTCGAAAATGGGGTTCGGACAGCATATTAATTATCTTGGGCTATGCGAATCCGTCCATAACATCCGTTTTCCTGAGCAGATGAAAAATTGACAGACTATTATTTTATAGTATTTGTTAAACATCTTATGCATTACCTTAGCTAAAGGCTCACATAATGGAAACATGGAAATTAACAATATTTGATTGGCTTAAACATCGTGCACTAATCACGGGTTAAGGGAAGTTGAAGAGAGTAGTCCCCCTCGGGACTAATAATTAGTTGTAAGACTCAATATATACATTTAAACAAATTATAAGTATAGAAAATGAAGAAATTATGATTGTTTATTTATTTTATCATGTGTTTTGATCTTAGAATTAAAATGTATTTCTTAAGATTTGGGAATGTATCAAATATTACTATATTGAATATAAAAGATCATGATCATGATTATTATTAATAAAAAAATTAAATGATATTTATAAAAAAATTGAATTAATAGTTAAGCATTTTACTATTTGTAAGTTATTTTATTTTTATTTTGTTTAAATATTTAATTTTTTTCTTAAATTTAAAATTTTTAAGAATTGAGTTGTAATGTTTTTAATAAAGATTATGGTGATTGTAACAATGATGGTAACTATGCTGATGAAAATAACATTGATTATGTTAATGATGATGTGGAAGAAGATGATAATTTAGACTAGAAACTTTAAAATGGAAAATACAATCATGATCATATTTGTTATGACCATAGTTAACCTTTAGTGTCCATTTATAACTTTCTATGTTATAATTTGCATTAAAATTTATTAGTGAAATATTTGGTACTTTGTTCCAAATCAAAATTTTAAAACAATATAGAAAACCAAAAGTCTCTCCTATAATATGAGAGGAGGTACCCATTATTGAAACTAGTAAAAACTAATCTAAAGTATGTATAGTGTTTACAAGTTGAAAATGTGGTTTCGTAGTAATAATATTCAATTGAAATAAAATGAAAGGAGGGAAGGTGAAGAGTCACATAAGAATGAACAAACATATATTTCATTTATTTGCATAACGAAATAAACAAAAATAATAATTTAATCTATGATATTAGATGTAATTCATACTTGGAAAAATGAGAAATGTATCAACATAAAAAAACACATAACCATTAAGGAAATGACTGGACACAAAGTTAAGGTAATTACTCATTTTTAGACAAAGAATAAATACAAAGTTTCCTTCTTATTCCTTGTTATTTTTTCAAATTATGAACATCAAAAATTCCATTTTACAATAGCCATTTATTCTATTTATAATAAAGGGAATGGGTTGACCCTTCACATTCCAAAATGACTTTTTACATCCTAATTTTCGTCCTATTCTACTCCTTAAAATTTTTCAATTTTATAAAAAGTAAAAAAAAAGATTTTTCGAAATAGAAGTTAGACAAAAATAGAAAAGAAAAATTGTAGACTTCATTAAGGATTTTTATGTAGGCTAGAAGTAGTTGCAGATGGATTGGTATTAGTTGAATCTTTTTTGACTCGTTCTTTGTCTCGTGTAACTTTTAATATCAAAAATATTTTAACTAGTTCAAGGGATTCATTGCTTTTTGGAACTAACACATGATGACAACTTATGAACCATATTTGAGAAATGAATGTCAGGGTGCAAGGAAATTTAGATAATTATTCTAATTGAGTGTTCAACTCTTTTAGTGAAATATGAATTTCATTGAGGGTCATCATTGAAGCTTTGTTAAATTTCCCCTCATTAAGAAGATCTTCTTGACTAAATTCTGAATTTGGCATTTCAATTCATCTACCATATGTGTATTATATGGATTATCGGAAATGAATTTTACTTAAATTGGTGGAGACTAGCTTGAGCTTCTCTTTACCCATGTCTCTATTTTATTTCATCTTCTCAATGGCTCTAGTCAAGATCTTCATTTTTTAAATTATACATTCTCCTAAATTGTAGGAAGTATCATATTATTCTTTCTCAAATATCCCTCCATCCACCATCACTTTAGACTTGATCAGAATCATTTCCTTTATGTCCATGACTATCTCTTCCCACACTTTCAAATCATTATTTTTGGAGCTATCACATGAAGATAAAATGTGAACCATCTCTAAGAAATGAATGTCAGGGTGCAAGAAAATTTAAAAAACCAATCTAGATGAGTGTTCAACTCTTCCATTGAAATATGAGTTTCATGGAGGGTTGTCATTGAATCTTTGTTAAATATCCCCGCATTGAGAAGATCTTCCTTGATTACTTTCTAAAGTTGGGATTTTAATTCATATACCATATGTGAGTAGTCCCATATTATTTATACAAGTAGAAATGAATTTCATCTAAATTGGTGGAGATCAGACCAAACATATCTTCACCCATGTCTCTATTTTCTTTTAATTTCTTAATGGCTCTAGTCAAGATCTCCATTTTTTGAAGTATACATTTTGCCCATTTGTAAGAAGTGTCATATTTTTATTTATCAAATATATTTCCATCCACCATAATTTTAGCCTCTATTAGAATCATCTCCTTTATGTCCCCTATTATCTCTTCCCACATTTTCAAACCAACAGTGTATGAGATTTGACCCGGATGTAGATGTCCTACACTTCTTGATCAATGAGGTCATAGTTTTTCATGACTTCTTTGATATAGTTCATTCCATTTAAAATAAATTAATCTATACATGGTTATAGAGTTTTTCCATAGGTGTTATGTTTGATAATTATATCAATATCCTCCTTGCTTATTCTTGGAAGTTGTGTTAGAGTATAAACCTATGGAGTCGTAGGGGTTTCAATGGGTTGAGTAGATAGTTGACATAGATTTATAATTGTTTTATCTATCCTTTGAGTTTTTCTTCATTCAATTGGTCTTATTATGACATCATGTTTATTATTTTAGTGGTTTCTCAGAGATTATGAACATTTTTTTTATTTGAGTGTTATCCTATTGAGAGTATAATCACCCATTATCATTTACTCTATGTATTTTTTAATGTTAGGTTCAAAAATATCCAAAAACTATGCACCTAAAAATTTATATATTAATATAGAGGTGGTTTTTGCTTTATTTAATGCAGGGCCTTCAAGAGGTTAGCTACCACATCAAAATTTAGCATTCTGCTTCAACTATTCTTTGCCTTTTCTATAACATTAGTTGTAGCCATTGAAATGAAAAGTCACTGAAGGTGACCACCTGGGTATCAAACAAAGATGGAATGGGTTGATTTGGAGGAGGAGGTATATGTGGAGATCCAAATGGAGAATGTGGTTTCTCCTCTTTAGTTATTTTCTACTATGTTTCTCCCTGGAATGAGGCTAAGTATTATTGTGTGGCATTCAGGATCAGCAAGTGAAGATCACCAAGGACTTAAATTTCACCTCATTGAGAAGATCTTCCTTGACTAATTTATAAATTTTAGTTTTTAATTCGTCTACCACATGTGAGTATTCCCATCTTATTTTTACAAGAAAAAATGAATTTCATCTAAATTGGTGGAAATTAGATTGAGTTTCTCTTCACCCATGTCTATATTTTCTTTCAGTCTCTCAATAGATCTAGTAAAGATCTCCATTTTTTTAAGTACACATTTTGCCCATTTCTAAGAAGCATCATATTTTATTTATCAAATGTCCCTTTATCCACCATCACTTTATCCTTGATCAGAATCATCTCCTTTATGCCCCATATTATCTCTTTCCACACTTTCAAATTATTAGTGTGAGATTTGACCTAGATGCAGATGCCTTGCACTTATTGATCAATGAGGCCATACATTTTCATGACTTATTTAATTTAGTTCATTACATTTAAAATAAATTCATATACCCATTATTAAAGAGTTTTGAAATAGGTTTTATGCTTTCTAATTTTATCAATAGCCTCCTTACTCATTCATAGCAGTTGTGTTGGAGTGTCAACCTATAGAGTTATAGGGGTTTCAATGAGGTTGATCAGATAGTTGACATAGCTTGCCAATTATTTGATCTATCTTTTCAGTTGTTCTTGAGTCAACTCATCCTATTCTTACCTCATAATTATTATTTTAGTCATTTCTCAGATATTGTAAACATCACTTTCCTGCGTTACTTCTCTGAGTGTTATCTTATTGAGAGTATAATCAACCATTATCATTTCCTCTGTGTATTTTTCAACATTAGGTTAAAAAATATCCATAAATTGTGCAACCAAAGAATCATATACCAATCTAGAGGCGGTCCTTGCTTTATTTGATGCAGGGGTCTTTAAGAGGTCAACTACCACATCAAAATCCATCATTTTTACTTCAAGTATTCTTTTCCTTTTCTACAACATTGATTATACCCATTGTAATGAAAGGTCACTGAAGGTGACCACTTGGGTATCAAATAGAGAGGGAATAGGGTAATTTAGAGGAGGAGGTGTCTATGGAGATCTAGATTGAGAATATGGTTTCTCCTTTTTGGTTATTTTTTTGTTGTACTACTCCCTGGGATGAGGCCAACTATTATTGTGTTGTATTTAGGATGTAAAAGTTAAGATCACTAAGTAATTTAGTTGAAGACCACATCTTTGAAATTTTTTTAGATGGATTCTCTTTCCCCACTACATTAATTTCCTCACATTGCCTTCTCAAGTGTCTTGTGGGATCAAGGTCTTCATCTGCACCATCATCATAACTAGATCAACTAAATGTCTCAATCACTACATTGACATTAATTTTTTTAAGAAGTGGATGGGGAATATTTATATTAAAGAGATAGAGCCTTTCCTCTTATTTTATTTCTTATGGCTACTCTAATCACAGTATTATCCATCCATTTATTTATTTGAGTCTAGACTCTTTGTGTCCTCCATTGTAGGTCAGTTGATTCTCTAATTGAGCAATTAATATTTGGAAGCAGTGAAAATAAATTTGTATTTGTGTATTCCAAATAAATATAATTTGTCTTATCATTTATCATTAATTTTAATACCCACTTATTTGTGGATTCACTTATATGATAACGATTCATTTGACTCTAGTATCTTGAAACTAATTCAAACTCATCTTCAAAATCAAACCAATAGCCCTCTAGGCGAGGCTTATGCTCATAAGCAGGTCTTATGCCAATAGTGTGATTCACATATCCTTTAGTGTCCATGGATTCTCTACTAGCATATCTTCAGAGGATGAATTAAGAAATATCCAACTCTATGTCATGTGCATTAACTTGTGGATTTGAATTGAAATGCCTCAATGCAATGGGAAATGAAACACCCAACACCTGTTTTTCTCTGCACCATTTATGAATAGTTGATAGTTGCCAACATACCTCTATGAGGATGATAATATTACTTTCTAGCCTTGAGAGTCTTAATGAATGTCTTTCATAACCACCAAACTACATATATATGATCTTTTAGAATTGGATGTAATAACTACCATATTGGTTGACTGATTTGGTTATTTTAGCTAAAATCCTCATTCCCTAATCTTCTTCCAAGGAATGCACTACTTTCATTTTGAATGCATCATTTAATCTAGTTTAGTGTTTTTTATTTATTTTAATGTGATCTAAGGGAAACCTTTAAAAACCTTTGTTACCTATGTGATAGACCCATGTTTGGAAAGCCCTGGGAATACCATCTAGGAGGCTAGTGAATATACTAAATCTGATGTCATGAAAAACTACCTAAATTTCTCTACATTTAGTAATTGATCATGTAAGGAATCACTTATTGGTTCAACCTAGTATATGAATTGATTTATGTGGTAAATGACTTGCATTGGGAGAAACATCCAATGGTGGAAGGGCCTTGTGTCTTTGTTACCTAATACCTAGTTCAATAGGGTGACCATATTTGAGAGTTATTCTTTGAAATCTACTCTAAATAGGGTCTTATTGAACTTAAAAGGCATCTCTCTCTTTTGATTCAACTAAGACTTATTGATAACTTTTAAGCATTTAGTGGGATCATTATCCTGATGTGTCTCTCCATGCTTGATATTGATATTGACCAACTCATCATAAAGTGGGATCCTCATTGTCATGCTCCTTGTAACCCCATCCATTTTTCCATGAGGTGTCATATTTTGATCTGATTTCTATTATTTGGAGACTTTAGTATTTGGCACAGGCAAGTACTAGGTTTGAATACTACACTAAAGTGGGGAAATAGATGCTTGTGGTAAGATGTTTTCTATGAAGTGTTCAACCAGTAATGTTAGGATTTTATAATTTAATCTCTTTTGAAAGTAATCTAGATCTATGTTCTCAATATGAGAATCAGAGAATTTTAAGATATCATAGTCAATAACCAATAGTGGTTCATATCTCATGTACTTTTACTTCATTTTATAGGCTTCTAGGTTTATAAATGCTACCTAACGAGTAAGGTCAATAATATCTAATAAATCTAAAGGTAAGAAATGTTGAATAAATTGAAAGAAATGCAAGTAGTGGACATACACCACTTTGAGAATGTAGGGAAGAACTATCAAAATAGGGTTTTGGAGGAGGGTCTAATATCGATGTAGATATTTTAAACTTATAGAGTTTCTAGGAAACATTTAGTAGAGATTTGCTAAAGAAGAGGTAGGGGAAGAGTAAAATCACATTCCTCATAGTTGAATTGAGCAAATGAGAGGGATGTAGGGAATAAAAATAAACTTTTAAAATTTTTACAAGGAGAAACACATCATACTTTTACCCACTTGCATTAGATGAGGATGGTATGGCCATCCACCATTTCCCTATGAGGTGCATGAATGTAGAGACATGAATACTTTCATAGTATATGTCATTACATCACTGTGTTTATGGAGGATAGTGGGTCCATCTATTGCATCCATTTGTGATGCAAGTTTATGGACATGTGACTACCTTTTTAGTTTGTGTCTCCATGTCACTATGTCTATGTAGGATGGGTCGGTTGGTCATGTCCCTCATAGATGCAAGGGCTTGATTGTTATAAAAATATTATAATTTTAAAATGTTTTTTAAAATTTTAACTTTGACATTTTGAACCAAAAAATACTATCTTTGTTCTAACTAAAAAATAAAATTTGACATGATAATTATAGTGAATAACAACTAGCTTAGGCTGGGGATGTGACTTTATAGGGAAACCTAAATAGGAATTATAGGATCTCAGGGTTTCATAGGCTAATGCCTTATCCATTGGGAAACAAAGTTAGGAGGAAATTAAAAAAAATAAAACAATAAGAAAACATACAATTGAAAGGGAAATACACAGAACTAAAAGGGAAATAATAGGTGACAACCTACCATCAATATTTATAAAAAAATCATATATTACCTACTATATAAGATTAGGAGGTGAGTTACATCTATGTATGATATATAATACATGTTTTCACCTTAGAAATGTTGAACCTTGCATGATCCCATCAATAGGGGCATATTTCTCATGAATTCCTCTTGGCTCTCTCCTTTTGTCCTAGAGCATGACCATATCACCAATTTGTAAATTTTGTTATCAAGGTTTCTGATAGAATAATTCTTTGAAATTTTCTTGATGAGCTAAAATTATATAAACTACCATCAATCACTCTTCTTCTATATTTTTTAGGTACATAACTCTTTTCTACAATGAGTATTTTAACTATTCATCTTCAATAACTTAAAAAATCTTTAAAGCAGTAAAATCCAAGGAAATAGGGATCGTAGAATCCCTCCCATATAGCAGATGAAATGGAGAAATTTTTATTTCTCTCTTAGGCATGATTCAATTAGTACATAATGTGTCATATAGTTTCTTATGCCAATTCCTTTGATTTTCATCAACCAACTTGTGGGTGATAGTAATTATGTTCTTGTTACTAGATTTCCTCTTGCCATTACCCTGAGGGTAGTAATATGAAGAATGTACCATAGAGATGCTATATCTATAACATAAATGGATTAGATTAGTAGAGGAGAAGTTAGAAGTGTTATCCATCATTATATTTTGAGTAACACCAAATATGGCCAAAATATTTTCCTTTATGAAGTTGCACACAACTTCATAAGTTGTAAACCTTATTGGGATGGCTTCTATCAACTTTGCGATGTAGTCAGTGGCTGTTAGTACATGAATGTGTCCAGAACTAGAATGATGATTCAAATTCCCAATGAAGTGTAGTCCCTATTATTCAAAAATTTATTTGATGACCACAGTTTTGAGAGGCAATGATGGCAGTCTATGTTTGCCAAACAAATATTGAAAAGCTTCACATTTGGAAACCCATTATTTTGCATCATTTAATAACATGGGCTAATAGTAATGATCTTACAATATTTTGAATATCGTGACTAAAAAATGAGAAATGTGCATTCTCATAAAATTCTTCCAATATATTATTCTATTGTTATTTGTTTACAAATCCCAAGAAGGTGCCATCCAAAGATTTATTGAACAAGGTATTATCATAAATCACATATTTGGTTGCTTTCATCTTGAGAGTACATCTCTTATTAGGGTTAAAATGAGCCAAACATTCTCCTTATGAGAGGAAGAATGTTATATTGGAATACGATTCTTCAAGGGAATCAAATAAGACCACCAATGGTAACACTTTTTTCTCTTATTTTTGAGAATTAATACCTTCAAATAATAATTGACATAGGCCTTATCCTCTTACCGGCTTTATATATTTGACATCTAAGTCATACTTTTGTAATTTATCAATCAACTTACCCCTTATTATCCAAACTCTTGTTGAGTAAGGATTGATTTCACTATTGAATCTAGGACCATGATAACGGTATCAGAATTCAAGAGATAAAACTTGAAATGTTTCACCACTTTCACCATAACATATGCATGTTTATCCATCAACAAAAAAATGAGATCATGATATTTAAACCCATAAATCATAAAGGTAAAGGGATATTCAAACCCTTATTAATTTTTATACACCAAGATAATATATAGGTTATATTCATAGGAGTAGTAGTAAAAATTAAGTCTTTCTAGAAATATGTATAAGTTAAAACTACACCTTAAAAATTGCTTATTTGATCTCATTGAATGATTTATTTACATCATAATTCCATTTAAAGGAGTTATTCCCACTCATCATTTGCATAATGTTCTTATAAGGTCATCAAAGTTTAGAAAAAATCTTCTGAGAGAATTGACCTTATCGAAGAATGAGTGAGTACTTTTGGTTAGTAGGAATAAATTTTGGATGGATTTTACTCTTTTTGGATCAATCTTGTTAAATTTTTTAGAAACCACGTGACCCAAGAGCATGAATTCTATTATTAAAAAGATAGATTTCTTGGGGTTTAGAGATATATCATGAGAATGACATGTTTCAAAAACCTTTCTTAGGTATTCAAAATGGTCTTCTCTTTTATTTGAGAAGACTGTGAGGTCATCCAGATATATCATTAAGATTTTTTTCCATGTCATTGAATGCCAAGTCCATCACCCTTTGAAAAATTTCCCTTGAATTAATGAGGACAAAAAGCATTCTTTTTTATATGAAAGTTCCATATGGGGTAGTAAAGGCTATGTTGAAATGATCTTCCATAGCTACTTTGACTTGGTTATATCCAAAGAAGCCATCTAACATAGACATCATTTAAGATCTTATGATGGCCTATAGAATTTGATCCATGATTTGTAGGGGATAGTTATCATTGATAGAATCTTGATGAATATTGTGAAAATCCACACATATACTAACTTACCCATTATTATTGTGAATGGACACTATGTTGGCCACCCAAGTTGAATTTTATATAGGGAAGATAATCTTAGCATCTAACATTTTTTTGATCTCTTCATAGATAGTGAAAGAAATTTTTGGATTATAATGCCTCAACTTTTGCTTGAATGTAATAAAATAAAGTTTCAATAGAACACTGTGTCTCATGATTTTTAGTTTAAAAGACTTTAGGTATGCATAGCACCAAGTGAATACATATTTATATAGTTTAAGTAGAGTAATGAACCTTCTACACTCTTATTTAGAACAACATATCCTGATATAAACATACCTCATCTCTTCCTCTATGATAATATTTACCTTCTCATATTCAGGGGATCCTCAAGGATTTCCTTGAATCTTCTACTTGATATACTTGTCATGCTTGTCAAACATATCTTCCAAATACACTAGGCCTATTGGAATTTTGTTTCCTTTTAGTTGGATGATGTTGTCTTTGAGTTGATTTTATTCTATGTCAAGTTCTTGTGAAGTTTATTCCTCTTTGTCTTGTGAGGTAAAATTCTCACTATATGTAGTGGGGATTTCATCAAAAAATAGATTTATGAAATTATCTTTCTATTCTAGGAAAGTGATGATTTGTTGATCATTGTTGAATACTTGTCAATGCTCAACATTATTTGGCACATTGGGGTGATATAACATTTAAATGACATATCGATCACTATCTATTTATGGTAGATGAATAATTAAAGTAGACACAACTAATGTGTTAGGTTTGGAATTTTCTAATCTAGGGACTAAATTTATAGAAAAATATTAAAAGGTATCAATAAAGTCTCAAACCCTATTTTTGTAATTTTTGAGTATGCCATTTTTTACTTGATATTAAACTTGTAGCTTCTTAATGATCAATTTTGCATCACCTTGTACTTTGATATTTTATATGCCCATTTATTTTACTACCTATAATCTTAGAAGTAATGATTCATATTCAACAATATTGTTTGTGCATTCAAACTAATGTTTGTATGAGAAAGGAAAAGATTCCATTTGTGAAGTCAAAAAGATGCGATGAATTGAACTATTTGTCAATTAAATTATATAATATTTTAGAGTCTAGATATGATTAGGGTCACCATTTACTAACTTAGGAAGTTGGATATATTTTTCAAACATCATAATGTAAATGCCAGAACCTATTTCTTCATATAAGATTCCTACCATAGAATCATTTGATTTTTGCTCTAGGAGTTTAGATTTTGGTTCTATAAGAAACCTTGAATTAATATCCATATATTGGAATGACTGAATAAGTCCAATCTATTATTATTTATCCTTTGATATCCATAAAAAAATATCTAATCAAAAGTATCCCATAGCTAGATGTAATGTCAGCTACTAGTATGGTCATTTTCATTCTCTTTTGGGGAAAGGTAGCTAGGGAAACCTATCCATATTTTATCTACACAACTAATGTAACTTGTTTGGCCTCTATGTCAAATTAATGTACAAATATTTTAGATCAAGTAAATGCCAAGGCATGTTCAACTTTGGATGACATGACATTGTCTGAGGCTCCTGAATCAATTATACAATTGTTTAATCTATAGCCACCTATAAAAAGAGATGCATATAAAGGCTTGGTCTTTCATTACTTGGTGTAGTGATGGCTATGTTATTATAAAATTAAAAATCAACCATCCTTATATGATCTCCTTCATGAGGTGTGTTATAGTTTCCTCCTTTGATAAAATTGACCACTCTATCCAGTTGTTTATGATTGTTCGTAAGATATTTAGTTTGAAGAATCTAAACTTTAATTTTTTTCATGTGATCTATTATGTCAAATTAATAATTATCAGGTTCTTCATTGATAATCACATGATGGGAATTCAAATTCCCAGACCTTTTAGACTATATATTCTTTGATAAATTTAGCAAATGGGTACATTGGGAACAAATTTGGGCATAGTTATAGCCTCAGGAGTCTCTTTTGCCTTTTGATTATTAGGTTATTTATTCTTTTTAGAAGTTCCCATCCTTTCAATTTGAGCTCAAGTGAATACTGCATATGAGTGGATATTTATATCCTCACCACTTAATTCATAATCATTTCATTTGGGTTCATATTTGAGATAACCCATAATGGAGTTACCATCAGGTTCCTAAATTTCAAGATCAGAGGTTCCCAAAATGCCTTCTTTAGGTAGTTCTTCAATAGTATAGATTTATAGCATTATGGCCATTTCATGATAGTTATAACCATTGTGAACATTCGTGGCATGAAAAATACTCAAGTAATGAATGAAAATAGGTTTTTGTTCAATAATACGTGGATGAGTTAAATGAGGTAATCCAAGATAAACATTTCCATGATATAAAACAAAAGGCCTTCTAGGTATATCTTTTTATGGAGGATTTGGTGATTTAGGAATTTATTTCTTCAAAAGCCAAGATATAATTTTCCAATTTTTGAATCAAAGGATTTGATGAATTATGCTCTTGACTTTTGAAGACATATTGATTCATCTAACTAGACATTATCATTTCATCCTCAATCTTGGTCTCATGGTTTGTGTATATTCCAATGTTACAGGGTGATTCATTTGTAGGAAAAAGATCATCTCAAGTACTTGTACATTTACAAAGAAATATTTTTCATTTTATACTATGGGCATTGTAGTCACTAAGTCTTTGTGCACTATTTTGTTGAAACAAGCTATGAAATCTCTCATAGGTTCATGAAAGTCTTTATTTATTTGATACAATTATGCCAAAATAGAATGTTCATCTTTAGTAGTTTTAAAAATTTTCTCAAATTTATCTCTAATTGTTTGTCAATCTGGAATGTAAAAAGGAGGTAAGTGATGAAGCCATTTTGTGGATCCTTCTACCAATGTTTCCAAAAAAACCTAGATAACACATCTTCATGTTTGACACATAGGATGCCACATCCAGAGAATAAATATTTTATGTGTTCATTGAAGTATTGACTCCCATAAATGGTGAAATTTGGGAATTATTATTTGATCCTTTTGGAAACTTATGAAGTTGAGCACTTAAATCCAACGGGCCTATACGAGCACCCCAAGGTACCTAAAAAACCATGTTATGAAGGTTTCTTAATATATATATATATATATATATATATATATATATATATATATATATAGAAGTGATAAAATTCTTCTCAAACACTATTCTTTATTTATTCATTCTAGCAAAAGTCTAAAACTATATCAATTGTTCTTGAATATTAAAGAACACCTCATAAATTCCCTTTTTATTTATGGATCTTGTGTACCTTGTATCAACAAGGATACTGGAAAGTATCAAGGAATTATAATTAATATAATTTTGGCAACAAGTATGATGACCTTTTGAGCAAAATTGGCATGTTTTTATTCTTCATCTAGCATGGTCACATCTATTTGAAATTGATAATTATTCACCTTGTGGTCTTTGTAAAACTATCATAAATTAGAATAAATATCTGATTATGCAACTTTTATCTAATTGAGATTCGATTTTATAAATGGGTTACAATTTATAGGGATAGTCATGCAAATTAATACAACAAAAAAATTGTGGGTTGCATGGAAAACATAGAATGTGTCCCATAGGGGATGCCAAAAATTGTTGGTGAAATATTTGGTACTTCATTCTAAATCAATATTCCACAATATCATAGGAGACAATTTATTTCATCTATTATGAGGGGAGGTTCCCTTTATTAAAATCACTAGAAAATAAATTAAAGTATGTAAAATATTTACAAATTAAATTGGAGTGGGGGGTTCATTAATAATATTCAACTAAAATAAAATGACAAGAGGGAAGGTGAAGAGTCATGGATGAATGAGCAAACACATATTTCATTCCTTTTCATGATGAAATAAACAAAATGAATAGTTTACTTTAGGAGATCAGACATAAATCTTACTTGGAAAAATGAAAAATGTATCAACATAATAAAACACATACCCATTAAAGAAATAACTAGACACAAAGTTCAAGTTAAACCTCATTCTTGGAGAAATACTGAACACAAATTTTCTTTCTTCTTCCTCTTCAAGTTTCAAAATTACAGACATCAAAAATCCCATTTTACAATAGCCATTTATTGTGTTTATAAAAAAGGGAATGGGATGACTCTTCACTTTCAAAAATGACTTTTCACATTCAAAATTTCATCTTATTGTATTTATTATAATTTTAAATTTTACAAAAGTAAAAGATTTGTATACTTTACTAAGGAGTTTTATATATAATAGAAGTAGTTACAGATGGGTTTGTACTAGTTGAATATTTTTGACTTGTTATGTATTTCGTATAGCCTTGAATCTCTAGAACCTTTTAATTACTTTGAGGGATTCATTTACTTTTGTAACTACCACATGATGACAATGTGTGAACCATATCTAAGAAATGAATGTAAGGGTGAAAGGAACTTTAGACAACTCTTATATTTGAGTGTTTAAATCTTCTAGTGAACTATGAATTTTACTAAGGGTCATCGTTGAAGCTTTGTTAAATTTCCCCTCATTAAGAAGATCTTTCTTAACTACTTTCTGAAGTTGGGCTTTCAATTTGTCTACTATATGCATAATATTTATGTCTTATTTGTATAATCGACAATAAATTTCATGTAAATTGGTGGAGATTAGCTTGAGCTTATCTTCACCCATGTATCTATTTCCTTTCAGCTTCTCAATGACTCTAGTCAATATCTTCATTTTTTGAAGTAAAAGTTCTACCCATTTGTAGGAAGTATCATATTCTTCTTTAAAAAATATCCCTCCATCCAACATCACTTTAGACTCAATAAAAATCATCTCTTTTATGTTCCTTATTATCTCTTCCCACACTTTCAAATTAGTATTTTGAAATTTGACCTAAATGTGGATGTTTTGCACTTATTGATTAATGATGTCATAAATTTTCATGACTTCTTTGATATAGTTCATTCCATTCAAGATTAAGTCATATAACCATGATTTTAGAGTTTTTCCATAGGTGTTATGTTTGTTAATTATAGCAATAATCTCTTTGATTATTCCTATCAATTGTGTTTGAGCATCATATTATGGAGAAATAGGGGTTTTAATAGGGTCAAGTATATATTTTACATAGCTTGCCAATTATTTGATCCATATTTTGGGTCATTATTGAGTCAATTCATCTTGATTTGACCTCTTAATTATTCTTTTAGTGGTTTCATCGACATTGTGAACATCACTTTTGCATGTTACTTTTGTGAATGTTATCCTTTTGAGAGTATAATCATCCACTATCATTTCCTCTATGTCTTTTCCAATGTTAGGTTCAAAATTCTACATAAAATATGCACCTAAAGAATCAAATACCAATCTAGAAGTGGTGTTTACTTTCTTTGATGTAAGGGTATTTAGGATATCAAAAACCACATAAAAAATTAGAATTTTTATTCATCTATTATTTTCCTTTTCTACAACACTAGTTGTACCCAGTGAAATGAATGGTCACTAAAGGTGAACATCTAGGTATTAGTTAAAGATGGAGTGGGATAATTTAAAGGAGGAGGAGGTATATATGGAGATCTAGATGGAGGATGTGGATTCTCCTCTTCAATTTTTTTCTACTATGTTGCTCCCTGGGATGAGGCCAAGTAATATTGTGTTATTCAGGATGATCAAGTTAGGATCATGATGGACTTAATTTAAAGACCATGGCTTTACAAATTTCTTATCTTAATTTTTTTCCCCACTGTAATAATTTATTCAAATTGATTTCTTAATTATCTTCTGGGATCATAATCTTCATCTCCACCATGATCATAACTGAAGGAGTTATATGTCTCAATCACTAAATTGGCACTAATTATTTTAGGAGTAGATAGGTGAGATTGCTTTGAAATAAATGGGAGCCTTTCCTCTTCTTATACTTCCTATGGTTAATCTAGTGAATTTATTATCTATCCATTTATTTGTGTGAGTCCACACTCTTTGTGTCCTCTATTTTAGATTGACTGGCTCTCTTATTAACCAATTAGTAGTTGGCAAGGATACAACTACAATTATATTTGTGCATTTTGAATCAATAAGATTCATCTTATTATCTATCATTCCTTCGAGTACCAAGTCATCTATGAAAGACCTTATTTGATCAAGATTCATTTGAATCTAGTCACTTTAGAATACTTCACACTCATCTACAAAATTAGACCAATAGTCCTCTAGGTAAATCTTATGACAATAAGCAAATCCAATGTTGATATTTTGTTTTATATATCTTTTGGTGTCTATAGATTATGTACTATTATAGGTTCAAAGAGTGCACTCAGAGATATCCAACTCTATGACATATGTAGTAGCTATGGTTTTGTAAATGAAATGGCCTAATGCAATGGGAAATGAAACACCCAACATGTGGTTTTATCTACAATGTTTATGAACAACTAATAGTTACTGACATAACTCTATGAGGATTATATTATTTTTTGTTAGGGTGTGGAGCTAAAAGCTTCACCAAGGAGCATTAATTATCAAGTTCGGGTCTACATAGACACCGGCATCGGTCAGGAGTGACCGACGTCGGTCACAGGGAGTTACAGAGGCACTGACGTCGACAGAGAGTCGGCCGACGGCGGTCACAGACAAATAGCAGGAACCGACGTCGGTTACCTACGTGTCTAGAAAGCTATTTCCGTGGATAGAAGCGAGTGTTTGCATGATAAGTTTGAGTTGTAGACTCAAGCTCGCGTCTCTATTATTGGCAATACTATTTTTAGAGCTCTTGTTCAAGTGGCTTAACTGCTTGTTGGGTGTACATGCTCAAGTCTCCTAATTCTATACGTAGAATTAGATCTTCCTAACTTATTGTATTGTAGAAGAATTGGTGTGTGAAGAACAGTACAGAATTGAATCAATCCAGGCTTGTTGGAGTTGATTGTTCTTGAGAGAGAGAGAGCTCTTGAGGAATAGAGATCTAGTGAGAGATCTATACACCTAGGAGAGGTGTGAAAGAAAGAAGCTTTCTTCAATTGTATTCTTTTTGTAAAGAGTTTGTTAATACAAGTTTTTAGGGTGTTTTCTTGTATCTCTTGTTCTTGATATTATCATTCTAATTACTTGTCAATCTGATTTAATTCTGTGTTTATTGCTGTCACAATTGTAATCTATTGTTGGATTGATCCCCCAACAAGTGGTATCAGAGCCTTGGTTGCAGGTTCAGAGCTTGATATCCAATAATTGATATCAAAGTTCAGGTTCACTAACAGGTGGTTCAGATCTGTGTAGTGTGTATTGATTACAGGTTCTCATAGGAGTTTTTACAGAGATTTCTGTTTGAGTGGGAGAAGCAATGGCAGATGAAAGTAAATTGAGAATGGAAAAGTTTAATGGCAAAAATTACCAACACTGGAGAATGCAGATAGAGGATTATCTGTATCAGAAAGATCTCTACTTGCCGTTAGGTGGGGTTGCAAAGAAGCCCAAAGACATGGAGGATGAAGAATGGGAAGTTCTTGATAGAAAGGCTCTGGGGTCTATAAGACTGAGTCTAGCATCCACTGTGATATCCAATTTATCACAGGCGAAGTCCACGGTAGAGTTGATGACTACGTTAGCAAATTTGTATGAAAAACCCTCAGCTTCTAATAAGGTATATCTTATGAAGCAGTTATTTAATTTGCATATGAATGAAGGTGGATCTGTTTCTACTCATCTGAATGATTTCAATGGTATTGTGAATCAATTAAGTTCAGTGAATATAGTGTTTGATGATGAGATAAAAGCTCTTTTGATATTATGTTCTTTGCCTGAAAGCTGGCATGGCTTAGTAATGGCAGTAAGTAATACTGCATCTGCATCAAATATTTTGAAAGTAGAGGATGTTGTTAGTGTTATCTTGAATGAGGAAATACGCAGGAAAAGCACAGAAGAGGCATCTGGGAACGCTTTATGTTTTGAGAGCAGGGGAAGGCAGAAAGAGAAGAGCAAGAAAGGCAGATCAAGATCCAAATCTAAGGGGAAAGGCATATCTAAATCCAGAAATGGCAGAAAGCCACAATGCTGGAATTGCGGAAAGATGGGGCACATAAGCAGAGATTGTTGGTCAAAACCTAAGGAGGACAATCAGCATGAAGGAAAGGAAGAAGCCAAGATTGCAGGTATTGCACAAAATGCTTTAATTTTCTCTCTGCATAATAATATAGAATCTTGGGTGTTAGATTCTGGTGCATCTTTTCATGCTACTCCTAATAGGGAATATTTCAGTGACTATATCCATGGAGATTTTGGAATAGTGTATCTAGGGGATGATGAGCCCTGTAAAATAATTGGCAAAGGTAAAGTGCAGCTGAAGATGCAGAATAGCAACACATGGGTGTTGAGAGATGTGATGCATGTTCCTAGCTTAAAGAGAAACTTGATTTCTGTAGGAAAGTTAGGGGATGAGGGTTGTACAATAACTCTCATAGCAGAATCTTGGAAGGTGACCAAGGGTGCACTTGTTATGGCCAGAGGTAAGAGAGAAGGTACTCTCTATTTGTGTAATTGTGTTACTAACAAATCTCCTTCTGTATTAACTACTTCAGATGTGGATGCTAAATTGTGGCACTCAAGGCTTGGCCACATGAGTGAGAAGGGGATGTCAATTCTTAAGTCCAAAGGTATGCTTTCAGATTTAAAAGGCATAGATCTAGAGTTTTGTGAGCACTGTGTATTTGGAAAATAGAAAAGGGTTAGTTTTCTCAAGACTGGGTCTACTAAGAAGAGGCACAAGTTGGAGCTTGTTCACATAGACGTGTGGGGACCGTCTTAGGTTGCTTCCATTAGAGGATCACAGTACTGTGTATCTTTCATAAATGATGCTACAAGGAAGGTATGGATCTATTGTATTAGAAGAAAATCTGATGTATTTGATACTTTTAAAGTTTGGAAAGCTATGGTTGAGAATGAAACAGGTAAAAGATTAAAGTGCCTGAGATCAGACAATGGTGGTGAGTTTTGCAGTCATAAGTTTAGAGATTATTGTTACATGCATGGAATCTGTAGGCAAAGGACGGTTCTAAGGACACCTCAGCAGAATGGTATTGCTGAAAGGATAAACAGGACAATAATGGAGCGTGTAAGATGTATGAGATTGCATGCCAGTTTGCCCTTACAGTTTTGGGCACAAGCTGTTGACACTGCAGTGTACCTGATTAATAGAGGACCCTCTACAACTCTGGATGGTGGTATTCCAGAAGAGGCATGGACAGGTAAAAAGGTTGATCTCTCATATCTCAAAGTTTTTGGTTGTGAAGCCTTTGTGCATATAGATAAGGAAAATAGAAAGAAGCTTGATGCTAAGTCTATGAGGTGCACATTTATTGGCTATGGCTCAGATGATTTTGGTTACAGATTGTGGAATTTAGAAACTAACAAGGTAATCAGGAGCCGTGATGTTGTTTTCAACGAAAGAGTGATGTATTGTGATCAGCTAAGGAAGTTGAATCAATCTGAGCAGAGCAATGGTGAATTGGATGAGGTGAAAGTCCAAGATGAGCTCGTGGAAAAAAAAAATAATCACTTACAAGAAAACACAGAGACCGACGTCGGCAGGTTAGGAACCGGTGTTGGCAGGACAGAAACCGGTGTCGGCCATACAGAGACCGACGTCGGCCGTACAGGTACCGAGGTCGGTCAGGTAGAACCGACATCGGCCAGTAATAGGTCTACAAGTGACCAAGGTCGGTCACTGTCAGAGAATTTGGGTGGACAACGTGTTGTAGACGAGTCTCAGACACCCATCAGGAGGTCAGAAAGGGTGAGTAAGCCTCCAATTAGATATTCTCCTTCTTTATTTTATTTATTGCTAACTGATGGTGGAGAACTAGAGAGTTTTGAAGAAGTAATACAGATGGAGTCCAAGAGTCAGTGGGAGCGTGCCATGGTTGAGGAGTTGGAGTCCTTAAGAGAGAACCAAACATGGGATTTGGTTGAATTGCCAGCTAGTAAGAGAACACTAAAGAACATATGGACCTACAGGTTGAAAGAAGGCGAGAATGGACAGATGAGATATAAGGCCAGATTGGTAGTGAAAGAATTTGCACAAAAGCCAGGTATCGACTTTGGTGAGATTTTTTCTCCTATTGTTAAAATGACTTCAATAAGGGTTGTATTGTCTTTGGTTGCTTTTGAGGATTTGCATCTTGAGCAGCTAGATGTTAAGACATCGTTTCTTCATGGAGACTTGGATGAGGAAATTTATATGGAATAGCCAGAAGGATTCGAGGTCAAGGGTAAGGAGAAGTTTGTGTGCAGATTGAAGAAAAGCTTGTATGGACTCAAGCAAGCTCCTAGGCAATGGTACTTAAAATTTGACAGGTTTATGACTGAGCATGGCTATAGTAGGTGTCAATTAGACCATTGTGTGTATTTCAAGAGATTTTATAATGGTAGATATATTATTCTATTTTTGTATGTAGATGATATGCTGGTTGCAGGATCTCACATGCAGGATATCTCAGAGCTTAAGGTAAAATTAGCTCAAACGTTTGCTATGAAGGATTTGGGAGCAGCAAAGAAAATCCTTGGCATGAGCATTAAGAGAGACAGGAAAAATCACAGGTTGATATTGACTCAAGAAGATTATGTGGACAAGGTGTTGAAACGGTTCAATATGCTGGATGCTAAACTGGTAAGCACACCTTTGGCTGGACATTTTAAGTTGAGTAAAGAACAATGTCCTAATTCATATGATGAGGTAGAGTACATGAGTAAGGTTCCATATTCTTCTGCAGTAGGGAGTTTGATGTATGCAATGGTGTGTACTAGACCAGATATTGCCCAAGCAGTGGGAGTGGTAAGTAAGTATATGGCCAATCCAGGTAAGGAACATTGGAAAGCAGTTCAGTGGATCCTTAGATATCTGAGAGGAACCAGTAGTAGGCACTTGTGCTATGGAGGTTCAGATACTTCTCTACATGGTTATGTAGATTCAGATATGGCAGGTGATTTGGATGGCAGGAGGAGCACTACAAGTTATGTTTTTACTGTAGGTGGAACGACGATTAGCTGGATATCTAAGTTGCAGAAGGTTGTTGCCTTGTCAACTACAGAAGCAGAGTATATTGCAGCCACAAAGGCTAGCAAAGAGATGATATGGATGACACGGTTCATGGATGAGCTTGGTAGGGAGAATGAGAGTTACAGATTGTATAGTGACAGTCAGAGTGCAATCCATTTGGCTAAGAATTCAGCCTTTCATTCAAGAACAAAGCACATACAGCTAAGGTACCACTTCATATGATAGGTATTGGAAGATGGTGAGTTGAAGCTAGAGAAAATCCATACAGATAGGAATCCTGCTGATATGTTAACTAAGCCGGTTACAAAGGAGAAGTTGAATCTTCATTCAACTTCTGTTGGTCTTCATGATTGAGTTGAAGATGGAGGAGCTAGAAGATGTTGCTGTACAGGTACTGGTGCAACTGTTTATCTCCAAGTGGGAGATTGTTAGGGTGTGGAGCTAAAAGCTTCACCAAGGAGCATTCATTATCAAATTCGGGTCTACACAGACACCGGCATCGGTCAGGAGCGACCGATGTCGGTCATAGGCAGTTACAGAGGCACCGACGTCGATAGAGAGTCAGCTGACGGCGGTCACAGACAAACAACAGGAATCGACGTCGATTACCTGCGTGTCCAAAAAGCTATTTTCGTGGATAGAAGCGAGTGTTTGCATGATAAGTTTGAGTTGTAGACTCAAGCTCGCATCTCTATTATTGGCAATACTATTTTTAGAACCCTTGTTCAAGTGGCTTAACTGCTTGTTGGGTGTACATGCTCAAGTCTCCTAATTTTATATGTAGAATTAGATCTTCCTAGCTTATTGTATTTTAGAAGAATTGGTGTGTGAAGAACAGTATAGAATTGAATCAATCCAGGCTTGTTGGAGTTGATTGTTCTTGAGAGAGAGAGCTCTTGAGGAATAGAGATCTAGTGAGAGATCTATACACCTAGGAGAGGTGTGGAAGAAAGAAGCTTTCTTCAATTGTATTCTTTTTGTAAAGAGTTTGTTAATACAAGTTTTCAGGGTGTTTTCTTATATCTCTTATTCTTGCTATTATCATTCTAATTACTTGTCAATCTGATTTAATTCCGCGTTTATTGCTGTCACAATTGTAATCTATTATTGGATTGATCCCCCAACAACTTTTTCTAGCATTAAGAGTCTCAATGGATGTCCTTTGTAACTTCCAACTTTGATATACATGAAAATTTTGAACTGGATGTAGTAGCTACCATATTGGTTGACCAATTTGGTTGTTTCACCTAAATTACTCATTCCCTAATCTTATTCTAGTGACTTCATCACCCTCATTGTGAAATCATCATTGACTCAGGTGTAGTGTTTGTTACTTTGTTATAATGTGAGCTAAGGAAACACTCAAATACCCGCATTACCTATGTGATAGACCCATTTTTGGAAATCCCCAGGTATACCATCTAAGAGGATAATGAATATACTAGATAGGATGCCATGAAAAACTACCTCAAGGTTTGTACATTTAGTATTTCATCATGCAAATAATCACTAATTAGTTCACCTTAATTTATGATTAGATTTGCAACAAATGATTTACACTTGGAAAAACATCCAATGGTGGAATGGCCTAGTGTCTTCATTTCCTACTACTTGGTTCAACAAGGTAACTAGATTTGAGAGTTCTTCTTTGAAATATCTCATGAATAGGGTCTTAGGGACCTTAAAAGGCCTCTCTGTCTTCTAC
This sequence comes from Torreya grandis, assembly GCA_037957365.1. Classification (NCBI taxonomy): domain Eukaryota; kingdom Viridiplantae; phylum Streptophyta; class Pinopsida; order Cupressales; family Taxaceae; genus Torreya; species Torreya grandis. The sequence goes on along the minus strand of JARHVA010000454.1, from coordinate 1,074,654 downwards.
TTCAAGCAAGAGTTATTGATAGTGTTTAATCATTTAGTGGGATCTTTATCCCAATGTGTCTCTCAATTTGATATTGATACTAACCAACTCATCACGAAGGGGGATATTCATTGTAATGTTCATTATAATCCCATCTATTTTTTTCATGAGGGGTTCATATTTTGACCTAATTTATCTTGTTTTGGGATTGTAGTATTTGGCACATGCGAATACCAAGTCTGAACATTGCATTAAAGTGGATAAAGTAGATTCTTGTGGTAAGTCACTTTTTACAAGGTGTTTAACCAACAATGTCAAGATTTTAAAATTTAATATCATGTCAAAATACTCTAAATCTACATGCCCAATCTAAGAATGAGAGACTTTTAGGATATCACATTCTAAAACCAATAATGGTTCATATCCCATGTATTTGTACTTCATGTTACTATATTTTAGGTTTGTAAATGCTACCTTGAAAGTAAGGACAAGAATATCTAGTGGATACAGAGGTAATAAATATTGAATTGATTAGGATAAATGAAAAGAATTAGACATATGGCACCTTAACAATGTAGGGAATAAGTCTTGAAATAGGGTTTTGGAGGAGGGTCTAATAGTGATGTAGGGATGATAGTTTGTGCAAAGTTTCTAGGAAAATTTTGGTAGAGCTTCATTGTAGAGGAGGTAGGGGTAGAGAAAAATCATGTTCCTTAGAGTTGAAATTATCAAATGAGAGGGATGTAGGGATTAAATAGCCCCTTTTTAAAATGTCATGGGGGAACACACCATACTTACATGTGCAGACATTGAAGGAGGATGATAAGGCCATATGTCATGTCCCTTTAGGACACGTGAACACAGACATAAAACTACCTTCACAACCCACAATGAATCATTATTATGTCTATAGAGGATGGTAGATCCATTCACCATGTCCCTCTAAGAGGTTTGAAAGTGGATTCATGACTACCTTCAAAATCCACATCATTATGTCACCATATTCATAAAGGATGGGATGACTAGTTGTGCCCCTAGTGGATGTGTAGGGACAACTTACAAAGAAATATATTATAAGTTAAAAACTTTTTATAAAATTTAACTTTTCCCTTTTGACCCACATAGGATTATTGTTTTCCTGACTAACAAAAAGAATTTGACAGGACAATTTTAGCAAACAACACTATTAAGGTTCTAATATTTGAATTTTTCTAACTTGAGATGAACAGTTCCCATGTGTTTAGAAGCTATAGGTAAATTTTCCCAATATTTTAATAGTTATCTACCTATGGTGAAAGGTGTTTTGTGTTTATCTTCTAGTTTGGACCTTTTGCATTTATCATTAACACTCTTAGATAATTGGTAAGATATTTATTATTTAGATAATTTATTTGGGACTAATTTAAGTAGGTAAAATGGTTCAAATAAATCTCCCCTATAACCTTATAATCTTACATTCTTGGTAGTATAAGTAATATCCCAATTATTTGAGTGATCTTTTGATTTATTTATAAAAATTAGACATAAGTTTTACATTAATAACCTTATAAACTACAGTGTGTAAAATGACTCCAATCCTTTATATAATTTCTAAATATATAAATATGGAGCATGTTGAAATCATCACATATCCTATTACCCTGTCCCCTTGGATACCATAGAATTTCCCTTGAAGAAATGACTGCAACATAAACTGCCTCTAATAAATAAGACAATATATAGAAGTTTCCATGCAACCTATTTTGGGGTAGCCTTTGTTGGTTTAAATTAAAATTAATAACTTCCCCAATTGCAGGGATCTTGTTTTCGTCCAATATCATAGATAAAATGGGAACCCAAACTTCATTGACATGTGCAATAAAAGGGACACCATGGATTTTGTTTAGGATGGTCATTATAACCCTAACCGCGGGTATGAATTGTATAATTAGAAGGGAATTTTTTTTGAAAAGGTGTTAGGTTTATTTTTCTAAGACTTCAATGTGTATCTAACATCATTATATTTAGACCAATCTAAGACTGCTTGTTGGCTATAAACAATGTTTGATTTAGGGAATCTGTATTATTTCTCAAAATAAACACCAATTACAAATGATTTGTTTCATAATTACTAAAGTTTTAAATAATATTTTTGTTTAATAAGTATTGATTCATTCATAGCACTTATATTATGATCACTAGAATAATAATTTTATTCGTTAAGTTTGAATATTATTTTATTTTTATGTAATTTATTTGTAAATGTCATAAATGAATTGTAGGTATCATTTTTTAAATTCCCTAAATGAATTATTTTATAAATATTATGATTTAATATTAATTTATTTTATAATAATATAATAATAAATGCATTATATTTTTCATTTTTCATTACTGATGTGACTATCTCACATTAAAAATGATATAAAAAAATTGATTGATATAAATTGATGCAAATATTGAGACAACAACTAATCCCATAAATGATTTCCAAATAAATTTTAATAAATACTAAAATAAAATTCTCATTATTTAACTTCAACATATAAATTCAATAAAATGATGCAAACTTGTCTAATGTTAAAAGCATCGCATTTAATTTCCATTAAATATACATCTAAAACCATTGTCAAACCCTTGAAGTAAGATTTGTTCTATAATCTATGTTGTAAATTTTAATTTTTTTGAATTAAATTATCTCAAAAATTGTTCCAATTTCACTAAAATCTAGTACTTTGAGAGGCCAAATCTAACGTTTTCTCTTGTTTCTCTAATCCATCCTCGTCACTTAATAGTTACACCATAGCATAATGTGATAACTATTTACAAGACCCTTAAATATATAACTTCAAATAAATAATAAGTAGAAGCACTGCATAAATTATGATTGTTTCTTTACCTCTCTCGTGTGCCCTAACCTGATAAGTAAAATGTAATCCTTGCAATTTGGGAATGTAATTGTATATATTATTATATTGAGTATAAAGATGACTTAAAATAATTTTAAAATTTTGATATTTAATGAGGATTTGACATGAACATTTAAATATGGGTATAGCTTTAAAAAAAAATTAAAATTGCACTTATTAAAACCATTAAACAAATTTAATTATACATTATTTTTTATTAATAATAATAACTAATGTGTTCTAATGATACATTTTCTTGTATATATAATAAAAATCAAATAATACTTATAAAAAAATAAATTAACAATTAAACATTTTACTATGTGTATATTAATTTATCTTTATTTTGTTTAAAATTTTATAAAGATATTTCTTTAAAATTATTTACATGAAATGCCCATTTTCATTTTCATTTTTAATCATTATAAATTATTCAAATTAAAAATAATTTCAAAATAAAGATTATACAATGCATTGAACTTTTTTAATAGATTTTTACATAATAAACACTTAATTAAAAAAAAAAAAAATTAAGCTTAATATTTTTAGAGAAATAATTCTTCATAATATATAAAACCTTTTATTTATTATAAATTAATAAAAAATTAAATATTATTTTATATATTTTTATAATTTATATATAATATTATTTTGGTTTACATATTAAATTGTAAATCAAAAATGATGGTCATATAATTTTTAAAATATTTTCTTCTTGTTAGATTTGACTCAACTTAATTCCATTTTGATGTGGTTTCGATTTTATTTTATCTCTCCAACGATGAGGAATGAGTGCTTCATCAAGCTTTTGATGGATAAAGTGAGTTCTTTCATGAAAATTGATGTTACCCTTTGGAGCCTCAGTTCAATTCATGTCTATGCCTACATTCACCTTTTCAGTTCGTTCTCTTTTTTGGTTAAGCTGCTCTCCTTGCGTGGCTTGTGGACTCAACATATCAATAATAAGGCCTTCCCTTCCACTACTTCCATTGTCACCTCCTTGGTCATCACATCATTAAATGCCCCTCCAAGACTTGTTAGCATCGTAAGTGTGTCTAGAAAAGAAAAAAGGAGAAACTTGACCTGAATTTCAAGTGGCATAATCATGATAAGTTTTATCGCCCCCTTTCTCTCACTAGGTGGAGTTGACTGACGTTGTTGTGGGAGGTTTTGGGCATGCACCCCTTATCCTCCCACCCCTCCACCTACTTGTGGAGGATCCCCCTTCCCCGCCCCAGACCACCCCCTTTGCATAAGTCCCCTTAAAGAAAAATTTGACTCTCGAGTCGATTCCATCTCAAGAGATTTCTTCTTGGACTCCCCCTTCCAAGCCCTGTATGTGTCAGGGAGATGTTGGTGTCTCTTCAAAGAAGAAAGGTCGTAGATCAGAGATAAAATTACTTAGGGCGGAAGTGCACTCTCTCATCAACAATGGCTCTCAGTGGACCTTAGAAGACCTTCTTTCTAGAAAAAGATGATAGGGAGTACTGACTCGTGGATAAGCCCTTTTGATAGTTAGTAGGGTTTGGATTGGTTATTGTTATTTTGCCTCCATTTTTTGGAATTCTTTGGTAATTCTCCATTACCTTTTTGCGTTTATGGATTTATTTGTGTTTTGACTAAAAATTGGTGAATTATGCTTGTCCTCTCTTGCTTTCTTGGTAGGTGATGCCTTTTATATCTTTTGTCTTTTATCTTTCTCTCTTCTTTCTATAAATAATGGGCCTATGATTATACCCCATACAGATTCATAACTCTGATAAAAAATAATTTACATCTTAAAAATAAAAATAAAAAACACCCAACCAACCATCCTTTAATTATTTTTCGTATTTCTTTATCTAATATAATAGATGTAATTGTTTATCATCAAAATCAAAATAACCAATGCACTTTTTTTTTTAAGGGATAAATTATTCAAAAAGATGAATATGTTGGTATCTCAATAATACCAAACACCAATGTAGAAATTTGATAGATTACCCTTATATTTGAATTGAGACATAACAAAACTCGGGGTTGATCCCTAATGTTTGCCAACCTACACATTCGGTACCAATGACTAAAGCAATTCAATCAAATCGCTTGGGATAGGCCAAACGTTGCTAAAAAAATCAACGTTTATTAGTGAATGAATGTGAACGCATTTCTAATGAATTAGAATTAAAAAAACGATAAAAATCAATGGTTTTGTGAAGATATAATTGCGGGTGAGAAGGAAAAGGACAACATAAATTTTGTTGAATTGGGTAGAGATGGCACTCATTTTTAAATTTAAAATTTAAAACAACGTTTTTCATGCTTAAAATATATTAATGGTGAAGTGGTAAATTGAGAATCTATTATTAATGGTGAAGTGGTAAATTGAGAATCTATTTATATGATTTATTTATTTTGTGTGACCTTGTTAATTATAATTTATATAATAAAGTAAAAAATCTTTCAAAATGAAAATAATAGAAAGAAAATTTTAAAGTACATTCTACTATCACTGTTAATATATTTATACAAACATTAAGTCATTTGAGTTTAATTATAATTTTATAGAAATATATATTAAAATCATGTTCTTTTACATATTTTAAATTCATGTTTTTTTACATATTTTAAAATTATGTTCTATTTTTAAAGTATAAAACTTTGTCTTATTTTCAAAATTTATATCGATTTTTGCAAAATTTGCATCCTTCTTTATAACCTTAACAGTTCATATAAAAAATGACGTGACGATGAAAGGCTAGTGTAAATAAACAAACTATATTATCACTTTATTATCATCATACAACTAGACTATGCAAGCCTTAATAATTACATATATCTTTTCATGTTATAATTAATAAATTGAGTAAGGAAATAAACATTTCAACCTTCCCTAAAAGATTGAATTATTCTCTTAAACATTTTTATAATATATATTTTTAATAAATCAGTAGTTCATACTTTTCATTTTTGTTGTCATATATATATATATATATATATATATATATATATATATATATATATATATATATATATATATATATATATATATATATAATTTTAATTACTATCATTTTGTTGCACTCATTGAGATACAAAGAGCATATAAGGTCGAGAAAAAGGGGAAAAAGGTACATGTGACCTAAAACACTGTCAATGGTTCCTATATTAAAACTTCCAAAAACTGATTGTGATACCTCATTAATGTATATTATAAAGGATTAAAAAGTACATCTAAAACCCAATATTATAAGATAGAAAGGAGAGAGAAAAAAATCAAGAGATATTAGAGAAAATATCATTAAAATATAAAAAAAATATATCTTTTTATTTTTATAAATAAAAATTTGACAAACATACAAACATATTAAAAGAATACAATTTTATAATTAATAACTACCCTCAACTATAATTAATCATGTATATTAATTAAAAAATAAAAAACATGAACATTTATTACTGAATGAACAAAACGCAAACATTTATTATTGAATGAACAAAACACAAACATTTACTACTAAATGAATTTATTTAATAGTTTATTTTAAATTGAATGAACAAAACACGAGCATTTACTACTGAATGAATGCATTTAATTGTTTATTTTAACAAAACCTATAAATATCAATAGTTATATGAAAGATATTATTGATAAGGAAAAGGAAATTATAATTTTGTGGGTAGATTTGGTAGACGTGGCACTCATTATATAGTATTGAGTGTTAAATTTTAATTTAAAAAAATGTTTATTATGTTAAATAAAGAAACACATTTGTATTATTGTTTTTAACAATGGTAAAGGTAAAGGGTGTTGACAGGTCCCTCAAGAATATTGAAGAAATAAGAATAGACTATGAAGGTTTGAAAGGAATTGCCTCTTCTAGTGGTAAAGAAACAAATAGTATATAAAAACATAGATTTAACAAATGATTATTGTAACTAAGATAAAATATATTCAAAAAAAAAAAAAAGATAGCATCAAAAATGTTTTTAAAGCCAAGATTTTTTGAAAGAGCCATTTCTCAAAAATTTAGTTGAAAGTCTTTCTTAATTAATTTTCTATTTGAGATACAAGTGATATATTTAATCGATCCATTTAATTTTTTACCTTTATTTTTCACTAACTTCCACCCATCCCCCTCCTTCAGATTTGGCAATATGGGGATGGATAGTTACAAAGAAACCATTAGAATTTGAAATAGTAAAGGATCTCTTATGCCTTATCCTAATAACAAGTTAAGAACTGATGTGACTTCTACACTTTTCTCCATGGGGATTTCCAAAATCACCTTCAGATTCCATTATATAGGATTTTGCACAACTATTTTAGCTTTAATGGAGAATGAGCCTTTAACCCCTTCTTATCAGTTTCCTTAACTATGGTCTCCCCACTCGAAACATTTCCATAGGCATTTCCTGAATGATTTTTGGTTCATCTTCATCTAAATTAGGACATCCTTCCATTATTAAATTCTCTAAGTTTACATCTACCCACCCAATAATTCCTCTCTTATGTTTCATTATAGGATAATCATTTACCAAATGTCACATGAGGACACATACGTAGCATCTAAATGGTAAGCCCTCATAATCTATACGCTAAACCCATGTTCTATTCTTCACAACCAGCTCCACCTAAGCTAGGAATTCTTCAGAAAGATCGACATAAGTAAATAATTGGGCATAGGTGGAATGGTTATGTTCTCTTATTATCGAATCTGTACACCAAAATTCTCCAAAATCAATACCAATAATTTAAAGACAACATTCCAAATTTGTAAGGGTAGACATGTTAGTCAGATCCAAATTGGATTTATATTAAACATTTCAATTTGTGGGTTAAAACCAAAATGCCAGGGTTTGGACAAAATAATATGCTTATCCCAGTCCCAAGAGTGCTAAAGACCAAAGTCTTTATTTGTTACAAAATTAAAAAATAAGGAAAATACCTCTAACACAAGGTTGGATCTTGATTCTACCTTTAACTAGGTTTTTTCATTTATTGGTAATCTAGCCATGAAAATCTTGAAGGGAAGGCTAAAAACCTTTAAACTTGTAGATCATTCCTTATTCAATAAGTAACTCTTCCACTTCCATAATCACATCAAGTACTTTATTTTCAAAAGTGATAATACATTTAACTTTAATCAGGGATAAATACTTGACCATGACCATTTTTGATGCTGCATCTACATATGAAGGGCGAGGGAGAGGCTATTGTACCCATACTATAAGAACCACCTCCATTAGCATAGGGTCACATCTTGCTGCATCGTGATGTTCCTTAGAAATCTTGAAAAGTAAACTACCAGATGTTGAATCCCTTGTTCATCCTGCCAGCACATCAGCTTTGTATGCTCCCATAACCAATGTTTGAGGAACTATTGGCCCTTTTCTTGGAGGAAGCTATGAGCCTACCTAATATAAAATGTCATAATCTAAAGTCATTGGTGAAGGCCTCTTTGTCGGCTTATTATAACCATTCACTAAAACTTAGAGAGGTTTGAAACACTTGTCTCAACTCATACATTACCTATTGAGCCTCCATGGGGAGCATATGTTTCCTCCATGGGGAGCATATATCTATATTATTGTTAACAACGTTTTAGTGGTAATCTATTTTTATAATTTTTTTGAATTTATAAGATTAATAGTTTATTGATATGATTTTTTTAATTATTGAGAGTGATAGTCTATTTTTTATGATTTTTTAAAAAGATTCCTTTATCAATGTTTGAGTGGAAGAGTGGTGGTTTATTTCTATGATATTTTTAATTACTCTTGTCAACTCACTAATCTTCAATATTTGAAAGGGTAAAATAAAATAAGATTCTCCCTACTTTAGTGTTAATAATTATTTATAGTTTATTATTAAGTTAGAGGCTTATGCAATGGGGGAACCCCTACAGATTCATTTGCCAAGAGATAAAATAGGTGAATATGTGTTTAGTTGACATGGTAATAATCTCTATCTTATACGAACATCAGCTGGATCCTCTTTGTCACTGCACAACTGTGGGTGATGTTGATTGTTTGAATTAGATTATAATAAAATGGATAGAATGGAAGATAGACAAGCATGTGAGAGGCAATTCAAGAATCATCATGGTTAAGATAAAAGATCCAAGGGAGGTCTAAGGAGATATTAACTATGATTTTGATTCTATAGTGCATTTGCCATTGCCTACAGCTTATTTGTGGCCAGTTCTAGAGCCTAGTCATATTCATTCCTTGGATTCCCCATTGGCATAAGACTTATGAAAGTGGGAAATGATCCCTAAATATATCCATTTTATTTTTCCATTCTTGATTAGCCTTACTGTGCACGAGGCAATAAAAAATGACATTTCCATTAAAAATCCTAGTGTCACTAGCCTTGAACACTAAAGCATTATTTAATGAAGGCATGTGGCCCTGACTTAAGGATCCATATGACCACAAAGCTACATGGAATTAGTCCTTGATCCTATTCTGCTTGGCTCTTAGTTTGATTTTATAGTTCTTGATAATTGCTTTTGTATCTTCATATTGTTGCTTTAATTGCATTTATCATAAAAGCTCTATGATTTTGGAATTATGGGTTTAATAGTCCTTGATTAATACTACAAAATGGATTAGCACTGATAGAAAATGGAAAGTTTTCTAAATATATATAACAAAGATCAAAACACATACTTATAAGTTATGCAAAAATATTATTACACAAATTATTGTTTTTCTTCTTGTATATGTCACTGCCATTACTGTCATAATTTACTTGGTGCTTATCTCGACAGATGTGGGTGTGGAAAGGTTCTATATGAGATTTTATAGGTTCCATGTCATGGTGGCATATGAAAAGAATCTTGTGTTGTACACACGGGTAGTAAATATAGAGAATCATTATTAGTTACATCTGATAGATATAAAGAGGTTATTTTGATTAACAAACCACCCATTGAGGTCCCAAAATCCATCTTTTATCTTTCATTCATCCATGCCACCAATATATTGACACTTAAGAGTAGTTAATATTAGGACTAAGAATATACAAAAATTTTATACTCAAACCTTTTAAAGAAAGGGCAAGGCCATATAGAATATGTAAATACTAAAATATTTCATGGTGAGTTGCATAGTGATGGCCAGGGGTAATGACAAGGTCTTTCAAGTTCTATAGTTATAAAAAGGTAATAATATATTTGAATAGACATTTCTTATTGTCAAGGGAGGAGGAGAATGTTATGAGATATGATTTGGTTGTAGTAACGCTATACATATCATGTATAGCTCGAATTAATAATGCAATGCCACTGATATTGGGACAACACATTAAGGTCCCATAGTCGATCTTGTAGCTTCCACTCATTCATAATGCTAATATATTACCACCTATAGAAATTACATCAACATTAAGAACATACACAAACACTATAATCAAACCATTGGAACTAATGGTAAGGCCATACAAAATGTATTGGCCATTTTCTTTTGTCAAGTGCAGACGAGGACATTGTGAGAGTAAATTTGATTATGACATGGCTCCATGTCTCATGTGCAACTCAAATCAATGATGCAATGTTGTTAATCATGGGACAAGACAATGAAGTCTTAGAGTCTATCTTGTAGCTCCCATGTCATAAGAGCTGATTTGATTTCAACAAGGATCCATATCTAACATGCCACTCAAACCTATATTTACCTTTGAATGCTTTATAAGAATGAAAGAAAGTAAATATGTAAATTTTCAAAATTCAGAAGAAAAAAGATTGACATAACTACCTCTTCCACACCATTCATAAGAACTCGAGCTTTGTAATCAATGTTATATACAATCAAAACAAAAAGAGAGATATTTGTAACTTTTGTTACATTCAATGCATTTTATAGCTTCAATAATTTTATCATTAACACATATTATAAAAACTGATATAATATTAAAATATAAATTTTAAAATTTAATATTTGTATAGATTATATAATATATGTAATTATAAATTTTCAATGTATATAAAAATTATAATAAATATTATATAATATTTTTACAAAAACAATTAAAAAAATTGATAACTAAAATACATAACTTAAAACCAAAAAACTTATAAAATAATGAAAAATAAGTACAAATATTTAATTAAAAAAATCACATTAAAATATTTTATCGTAATAGCAAACCTAATATAATCTACTTTTATTTAACCTCCAACTTTTTTTGGATCATGGAGGCAACTGCTAGTTTAAGTCCAATACGACACTAAATGGTAGACGGAGTAATCAGATTAGCCCCTGCCATCTCCCCGCGCCCCCCCCGAAAAAAAAAAAATTGATCCACATCCTCATGTGTGATGGGCGACAATGAATGCCATAGGTCAACAATGTTAGAGAAATAGATGATTTTTACGACCACAAAATGCAGGTCAGACATCTCATCATGCTATGTATTTATAAAAGCATGTAGTTCCATATCAATAACCGTATCAGATGAATCTGAGTATTGACTCAACCAATTGACATAATAATCGATGCCTAAATTTGGAATAAGATATACTTTATTTACAATTAAAATGGAAAAGCATGATAATGATGAGTTCTGCATGAAGTGGATTTCTATACGAAATGTAGATGTCTGCATATTACCCCACAAAACCATAAACTTTAGGTGCATAATATGAATTCAAAAATTTGAAAAGCAATGATGTATGCAAGCAAAACATAAATTCAACGAAATGGTACTTTGTAGTTTCCGTCCAAAAACAATCCAAATTCTGGATTCACAAAATTGCACGTCAGGTATTTTTCGTGCTTCAGTTTGTCTTCTTTCCCATTCTAGGAAAGCTTTTTGCTTTGAACGTAGCAAACAAAAATGGTGTAGGTTCTCAGGGATAGAAATGTGTACTTTCCCCAGCGGGCATGGGCAATATTATTAGCAATTTCTTTCAGGATCGAATTATTTGCTGAGCATACGGGCTAAAAGTTGATGCATTGATCGCATTATTTCTATTTTTAGTAGTTGCATCCCCTTTTATCCAGAGTTAATCTCTCATGGCATTCCACAGGCACTTCAATTTTCACACAATGATTCCCTCTGCTTTTCTTTTGCTGTTGTTGATTGCCTTTGCATTCCCCTCCCATGCTGAAATTTCACCAGAGGAGGCTGATAAGATAGAGACTATCAATAGAAGAGGAGTGTATTATGGTCTGGTGGTTTCTGGCAAAGCAGAACTCGATGTAGTTCTAGCTCAGGGCTATGGACTGTTCCAACCCGACCCGATCCTGCCTGAACTGGATATATCTGGTACATTTTATTAACCCATTGTTTTCACCTCCCTCATTTTGAATAATGATAGATTTGGCTATGCGTGGTTATAAAATAGATTGTATCTTTCCAAAATTAAACTGGTTTTTTCTATTATGTTACAGCTCGGAGGTTCCATGTGGGAGAGATTCAAGGGCGGAGGAGTATTGTGGTGATGAGCGGAAGAGGAATGGTACACACATTTAAACGTAAATGAATAAAAAAAAGTGTGTAGTAACTAATATCTACCAATACTAATGGTATGTATGTAATGGCACAGGTGAATGCAGCACAGACGACACAGTTGTTGCTCAGTCTGTTTCGTGTGAGGGCAGTAGTTCACTATGGAAGAGCAGGAAGCGCAAACCCTAACAAACTCAGCATTGGTGACGTTGCTATTCCTAGACAATTTGCGCACACTGGCGTCTGGTATTGGGAGGTAATTATCCTCACTCTTCTTTCTCTCTCAATTGCTATAAATACCGCCGAGCTTATTTGTTTTATATATTAATAACTAATTTAACTCAATAATTTTCAGAAATTTGGAGGGGATCACGAGGGGAGGTTCGATCGCGACATTGCCAACCTCACATTTTCGGATTACAATGTCGGCTTAATTTCCAAAGATGCGAATAAACTTCAGAGGGTGTATTTGCAGCGAGAAGTGATCTACTCAGTTACAGGACAGCCAGAGGAGGGGAAATCCAAATTTTTTTTCAATGTTAATGACTATTTGTATGACACTGCCAAGAGTTTGAAGGTATCCTTCACAAAATTTCCAAATGTTGTGCTTAATTAATTTATATTCCTGTATTTTTTAATTGATTTATGATAAAAATAAATTACAGGATGTAGATTTAAGACAATGCGTGTTGGTAAAGGGGTCTTCAGTTTGTCTGCAAGAGAAGCCACGGATAAAGACAGTTGAAAAAGGAAGCAGCTCCAACATATACGTGAATAACGAGACTTACAGAGATTTCCTGCGTTCCAAGGTGGATATCACCTCCATCGACACTCAGAGCGCAGCAATTGCGATGGTAATTGGAACTATTAATTCAGGTTGATTTGGTTATTATCAATACTAAAGGAGTTTGGTGGGTGATTGAAAGTGTCCATCTGAATGTCAATGTGAATGTGAATGGGAATGTGCAGGTGTGCGAGAGCGAGAACAAACCATTCATAGCAATGACATCGATAGTTAGTAACGCAGGAGGGTCTTCACCAGGAAACGATATGTCGGTGATAAGAGATTTATGGCCTGATCATGCTCGTGAAGCAATCCGAGAATTCTTCGACAAATTAATTTCGCCCCGTTCCAACCTCCGTACTGTTACTGGTACTGAAATGTGGTAAAGGGAATAGGATGATGTATATATACTAAGTATATGGATAGTAGCAAAGGCCGCTCCATCTCTGTTTCTGGGCTATCCTTCAATGGCGTCAGAAGCTCCTTTACTAGTATAAATAATGGTCATGCTTCGTCTTTTCCAAAGATGATTGGATGGAGTATTATAATATTTTAGAAATTTGGATTATATAAATATTTAGTAATATAAATAATTATGTTCATAGGGTTTTCCTTGGTAGGAAAGGGTTTGAGCTACTCTTCTAGTAATTTCTACGAAGAGGGTTTGACCTATTCTTTAGTATTAAGTGATAAATTAATGATTGATAATGATAAAAGATTTTGATGATGATCAAATGTTTATGAATTTAACATGTGTCAATGGTTTCCTTACGTTTTATATATCTTTATTTTTATAGATATGATAAATATTATCAAAATGAAAAAAATATTGATCAATTAAATAATTGTAGATTTATTTGGGTGAGATTGCCTTATTTTCTTTTATAGTTTTGGGCATAAGATTGTCTCAAAGCAATAGAGAACACTTTGGGTGAATATGTTTTAATGGATTCTAATATTGAATCTATTTGTCATTCGACTTTTCCTGCATTTTGGTTATCCTAAATGGCTTTGAAGATCATCCAGAGTATGTGGATTTAAAGGTTCAAGATCGGATCTAGAAACAATCCCTTGATTATGAAAATTTACCTTTTCGTTGTAGAAATTGTTTTTAAACAAAGCATTTGGTCTCAACATGTAAGGTTATTAAGCGAAGAAAGGGGGTTTCTTAGTGGAAGGTTGCTTTTCCTAAGCATATTATGGTTGAAAGTGATAGTGAGAGCAATGATTCAGAGAAGGACTTTTTTGAAACTCCAGAAGATAATTCAATTTTGTCCCTGGCCCTTGAGGATGATCCCAACCAAGTGGTGAATGATGCATATTTTGATAGGAAGGATTTGGACTCGGCTCCAAAAGCCCATAAACAAGATATCTCTAGGGAAACAAAATTAGAGATTGAAACATCTTTTACAAGCGCAGAACCCCAGGATAGTATAAGAACTTTTCTTTCAAATAATAAATCACATTGCTTCAACTTGTTTAAAATCGCTATACCCCTTTTCTTAGATTTCACGTAAGAAAAGGGGAAATGGACTAAAGTGCAAAAAAAAAAAAAAAAAAATACAAAAGAATTGGCTACCCTGCATGACCTTTGGCTTGGAGGGCATTGTCTTGTGGAGGATGTGTTGAACATCCCATGTATAAGCTGCACTTGGAAATTTTTTTGCAAAAGATTACCCGAGTGAAACAAGGTTGCTTGAGGAAGGTAGTTTATGTTGCTTGGTTGTATTCTTGATGCAAAAAAAATAGGGCGACCCTCCGGAGGCCATAAATTTTGATTCGTATCTCCGTTTGAGCTCTTTCACGTGCCAAAATGACCATCTCAAAAAGTTTGATTCTTATCTAAGCTACTTTATCCACTTAGATTTAATTTAGATATTTTCCAAAGGCCAAACATGATCATCTGCGGGTCTGAAATTAGCTTTTGTTGAGTTTTTGAGAAATTTTCTAAATTTAGAAATTATATATTTTTAGAACCAAAAGTCAACTTTAGTTGAATTTCATCCCATAATCTAATTTTAATATTTAAGTTATTTAAAAAAAAAATTAGAGTTGCATGCGCTTGTATGCAAAACTTACTATAAATAGCAACTGCTAAAAATTGATTTTTTTTAGATTTTAATTTTTTTTTTTTAAATTTTGCATGTAGACTTTAATTTTTGAGTTTAGGCTTATTTAATCATGGATTGGGTTTATAATTATGGGAAGAAATCA
This sequence comes from Torreya grandis, assembly GCA_037957365.1. Taxonomy (NCBI): domain Eukaryota; kingdom Viridiplantae; phylum Streptophyta; class Pinopsida; order Cupressales; family Taxaceae; genus Torreya; species Torreya grandis. Next base: position 1,059,353 of record JARHVA010000454.1, on the reverse strand, counting down.
ACACAAATAAATTCTAAGTATTGTTTCAATATCTTGGCTTATTTTTAATTTTCTTATTTTTATTAGTTTTTGAGTTCATTATCTAGTATCAGGGCAAGGTTCAAATCTTGGAGGAGAGAAGAATGCAGAGAGGATGAAGAGTTATGTCATAGATGAACTAGACTATAGAAAAATTGTAGAGGCAAGTTCATTAATTAATAGAGGTTATCACCAATCAAGCAAGGAGATAAGGTGGTGATGAGAAAGACATATATCATGATGAATAAATTCAACAAGAAGAAGAATAACAAGATCATCCACCATTGATGGAAGAGAGGATAGTTTGGGCTTTAGAAGAAAGAAATGAAGGAATCAAGGTTGATGTTCTAGATTATGGAGGTAGTTTAAAACTAGAGGAGTTAATAGATTGGATGAATAACATGGAAAAGTTCTTTGAGTGGAAGACTTTGAGAGAAGACAAGAAGGTAATGTTTGCATGTAAAAAATTGAAAGCTCATGTAATGATTTGGTGGGATCACCTATAAAAAGAGAGAGAGAGAAAAGGTAAAGATAAGATTAATTCATGAAAAAAGATGGAGAAGAATCTGAGAGATAAATTTTTTCCTGTGGATTATGCATAAAGCCTATACAAAAGATTTTAGAATTTGAGGCAAAAAGATCACAGTATACAAGAGTATATAGATGAATTTTATAGGCTTTATATACAAGTGGAGCATGATAAAATAGAAGAGTAGATCAGTACAAGGTATGTAAATGGTTTAAATTTTTTATTCAAAATGAATTAAGCATGCATAGAATACTTAACATGAAAGAGGCTTATTAATTATCTTTGAAGGCAAAAAAAAAACAAAATAGATAGAATTTTAGAAGGATCTCTACTAGTCCAAAAAGAGGTGGATCCCCTCCAATAAGGGGATGAGGTAGGTTTAATACCACCAAAGGTAGATTTAATGCCAATAAAGGTGAATCATCACGTAGTGTAGAAAGACAAGATGATAATAGGCAAGGGTTTCAATACCAATAAAGAGAAAGAGGATTTTAGAGAGAAAAAGGTTAGGGTGGTGCTAGAGGATGGTTTCTGAATTAAAATAGATCTTATGTCTATTATAGATATGGATAAGAGGGGTACAAAGTATTTGAGTGTCCAAACTATCACAATCAAGAAATGAGGCAAGAAGATCATCCAAAAGTAAATCTAGTTGATGCTGAAATAGAAGAGCATAATACTAAAGTTGCACCACCTAACATTGGAGAGAATATCATGATGAGAAGAACCATGATCATTCCAAATAAGGATCAAGTGAAAAATAATAAAGAAGGTGGTGATGCATGGTTGCGGTCAAATATTTTTTGAACAAGATGTACTTTAGGTGGAAAGGTATGTAAAGTAATTATAGATGGTGGTAGCTGTGAAAACATAGTTTCTAAAGAAATGATTGAAAAAATAAATCTGTAATGTGAAAATCATCCTAACCCTTATCAGATTTTATGGTTTAAGAAAGGGAATGAAGTTACAATAGATAAAAGGTGCTCAATCAAGTTTTCTATAGAAAAAACTTATAATGATGAAATATGATATGATGTTATTCCAATGGATGTATGTCATATATTATTGAGGAGACTGTAACAATTTGATAAGAAAGTACATGATGGAGCAAAAATACATAAAATTTTTGGAAAGGTGGTACAAAGATAGTTTTTCTACCTCTTAAGAAAGAAGAGAAGATAGAAAGCATGTTCTGTACTAAAGAATTTATCTAAGATATGAAGGTTGCAGGTCATTGTTATGCACTAATAACAAAGAATGAAAAATAGAAATGGTACCAATGCCAATAGAAGTAGCAAGAGTGTTGAAAAAATATACAGATGTTATATCTGATGAGTTAAATTATGGTTTACCACCAAAGAGAGATATTTATCATCAGATTAATTTAATTCCAAGATCAACTCTACCCAATCAAGTAACTTATAGGATGAGTCCAATAGAACATGTAGAATTAAATAAATAGGTTACTAAATTACTAAGAAAGAAAGTGATAAGGGAGAGTATGAGTCCATGTGCAATATCAACATTGATAACTCTAAAGCAAGATGGAGGATAGAGAATGTGTGTGGATAGTAGAGAAATTAATAAAATTACAATAAAGTATAGATTCCTATACCTCATTTAGATGATATGATGGATGTGCTTGCAGGGGAAAAATATTTTATGAAGATTGATCTAAGGAGTGGCTATTATCAGATTCAAACTCATGAAAGAGATGAGTGAAAAACTATATTCAAGACTAGGGATGACTTATATGAGTAGATGGTGATGCCATTTAGATTATTTAATAGACCTAGCATATTTATGAGGGTGATGAATACAGTGCTAAGAAAATATATTGATATGTTTTTGGTATTTTACTTTGATCATATTTTGATATTAATTAGGACTAAATAAGAACACTTACAACATTTGAGAATGATAATAGATTTGTTAAGAAAGGAGAAGTTGTATGCAAATTTGAAGAAGTGCAAGTTTATGAAAAATAGTTTGGTATTTTTAGGATTTTTAGTTTCAATAGATGATGTGAAAATGTATGAGGAAAAGATAAAGACAATTGTTGAGTGGCCTATTCCAAAAATCATTATAGAGTTAAGAAGTTTCCATGGTTTAAAAATTTTTTATAGAAAATTTATTAAAAAATTTAGTAGTATTGTGGCAACAATAACATATTGCATGAGTGGGAAGGAATTTGTATGGACTAGAGCAGCCACAGAAAGCTTTGAAATTTTTAAAAAGAAGATTACAAAAAGGCCAATTTTAACATTACCAGATTTTAACAAAGTGTTTGAAGTTGATTGTAATGCTTCATTTGTGGGATTTGTTGTTGTGCTAAGTCAAGAAGGAAAGCTAATAACATATTTTAGTGAGAAATTGAATAAGGTAAGAACAAAGTATTCTACTTATGATGTTGAACTTTATGTAATTGTATAAGCATTAAGACATTGGAGGTATTATCCGGTGCCTAAAGAGTTTATATTATTTACAGATCTTGAATCTTTGAAGTATGTGAATACATAAAAGAAGTTGAATAGAGGCATGCAAAGTGGGTTTATTTCTTGTAGGGGTATACTTTTATGTTGAAACACAAATTTAAAAAAATAGAATCAGGTAGCTGGTGCATTGAGCAGGAGGGTAGCGTTATTAACTACTATGGTGAGTGAAGTAGTTGGATTTAAATCTATTAAAAAATTATATGATATTGATCAATATGTTAGCAAGGTAGTTGAGCAATGTAGGAATATATTAGTAGGTGAGATAAATGTTATTTATGATGAGTATCTTATATAATAAGGTTAGCTCTTCAAAGGGAAATAATTATGCATTCCAGTTGGGTCTCTACAAGACAATATAATAAGAGAATTACATAGTGGTGGTTTGGATGAACATTTTGGTAAGATGAAGACAATAAATTTGGAGGAAAAATGTTTTTGGCCAAAGATAAAGAGAGATGTGACAAGGTATGTTTCAAGGTGCAGAATATGTTAGATGGTTAAAGGATATGCATAAAATATTGGACTTTACATGCCATTACCGGTTCCAAGAGGGCCATAGATAGATTTGAGTATAGATTTTGTGTTAAAATTGCCAAACACACAAAGAGATAATGATTCATTTTTTGTTGTTGTAGACAAATTTTTCAAAATGGTTCATTTCATTGCATGTAAGAAAACCAATGATGCCACTAGAGTTGCAAAATTATTTTTTATGAATATTGTGAGATTATATGGTGTTCCAAAAACTATTACTTTAGATAGGGATAAAAAAAAATTAAGTCATTTTTGGAGGAATTTTTGGAAGAATATGGGTACTAAGCTACATTTCAGTAGTGCATATCACCTAAAAATAGATGAAAATACATAATTTGTGAATAAGAACTTGAGAAATTTATTGATATGCATAGTAGGAGAGAAGCCAAAACAATGAGACTTGGCTTTACCATAAGATGAGTTTACATATAACATTTAGGTGAATAGATCAACAGGAAAGTCACATTTTCAAATTATGTATGGAAGAAATCCTATGGGTATTTTAGATTTGGTATAATTACCAATTGTAAATTGAATTAGTGATGATGTAAAAGCATTTGTAGAGCATATATAATAGTTGTAAGGAGTAAGGAGAAAGTTGCAGGTAAGTAATGAAAAATATAAATTAGCAACAAATGTCAAAAGAAGGTCCCAAGTATTTGAAGGAGAATTGGTAATGGTTTACTTGAGAAAATATATATTTCTAAAAGGCACATACAACAAGTTGAATTAAAAAAAATTGGACCATGCAGAATTGTGAAGAAAATCAATAATGATGCATATGCGGTAAGTTTACCACATAATTTTGATATATTTTTAGTATTTAATGTTTTAGATTTATATGAATTCCATGTAGAAGATGATGAAGGTGATGAAGATGAAAATGTAAATTGAGATGAACAGGTTCCAAAGAAAAAGAAAGAAAAAATAGTGTAAGTTTTGGATATGAAGACAGTGAGCACAAGGCAAGGGAATTATAATAGGGGTTTGGTGTAGTGGGAAGGATTGCATCAAGAAGAAAACACTTGTATTACATAATGGGAGCTAAAGAAGATTGAAAAGAAAAAAGTATAGCATTACAATCAGGGCAACTCACAGGAGCTGAGTTGTTTTGAACCAGAGGAGAATGATGCAGAAAAAATAGTTCAACCTTCTAGAGATCATAACTTTTGACTCGTAGCTCCATTTGAGCTCTTCCACATGCCAAAATAATTAGTTCAAAAATTTTGATTTTTTTGTAAGCCGATCTATCTACTTATATTTGATTTCAATATTTTTTAGAAGCCAAATGTGATCATCTGAGGGTTTAAAATTAGCTTTTAATGATTTTTTTGAAAATTTTCTAAATTTAAAAATTGTATATTTTTAGAATCGAAAGTCAAATTTAATTTAATTTCATTTCATAGTCTAATTTTACTATTTAGGTTATTTTGAGAAATTTTTAGAGCCGTGCGCGCTTGTATGCAAATCTTACTATAAATAGCAGCTGTTAAAAAATGACATTATTTTTGGATTTTTTTTTTTTGAATTATATATGTGGAATTTAATTTTTAATTTTAGGATTATGTAAGCATGGTTTGGGTTTGTAATTATGGGAAATAATCAATACGAATCAATTTTAAGTATTGTTTCAAGATCTTGGTTTATTAGTAATTTTTTTTGTTTTTGTTTGTTTTTGGGTTCATTAATTCTATTTTAATATTTCAGTATATTAATTTTTTAGTTATTTTGCCTATTTGATTACCATTGGTAGAGGCATGTCATATGAATGTAAATATTATTTATTTTTGTACATTATAATAAATTTTGAGACCTTCAAAATCTATGACCTTTTACCTAATCAAATAAAAAATAAATATTATCATATAACAAAAATATTAATAAATTAAAATCATTAACACAAAATTAAAATAATCCTTAATACAATTAAACATTGATAATTAATAAAATTTATTATTTCCATCCTAAATAATTCCCTCAACTTTTGCATTTCCTATCACAACTAACCTCCAAATCAAATTTGATGGTCATCTTTATGGTAGAAAATAGAGCTTTCCTTTAATAAAACATGACATTGTAGGCAATAATGGCTATGATGCCTTGTTCAAAATTGATATAGGGAAGGTCATTGACAAAGGTGAATACATGTTTTGGTATTTGGGAGGAGGTAGGAAAATATATAAAAATTCATTTTTGCTGGAAAATATATTTAGTGCGTATATATTAAAGGTGTCAAATTAAAGGGGATTAGGGGCAGTTTTTATTGATATTGACATAACCTTATATGTTTACATAGCATATTTTTTACTTTATTTTTTAAATTTAAAAAGAAAAAAATTTCAAATTTTATAAATAAAATGTAAAAACATGCTTAAGGCACCTTCTCAGTTTTTTTTTTTTAATTTTTTTTTTTCAATGAAATTTATTATTATAATTTTATTATATGTTTCTCCAACTTTTTAAAAAATTATATTTTAATTAATAAAGTTATATATATATATATATATATATATATATATATATATAATTATAATTAAATTAATGAAAATATTTATTTTCATCTAACCTTTTTGAAGAGAGTTATGTAATCTCTTCAAAAAAAGAAACAAATATTCATATTATGTACACTATGAATATTATAATCTTTAATTTTATATACATTTCATAATTAATTATATCTTCTCTTTCATTTGGTTGATTTTAATTAACCTTCATGTGAGCATACTCAGGGAAAGCATGATCATAGTTGACTAGAAATTTTGAAGCATGATCATAGTTGACTAGAAAATTTGAGGGATGTTACAATTGTTTATCCTTAAAAAAATATTTTCAATAATGTGTTCACAATGGTGTATAAGGAATAGATTATACCTTTGAATATTCTGTTAATATGATAAATAAATATCCATGAACAAATCAATAATATATCAAATTCACAATTCACTTTAGATTCATTACTTTTCAAACACCTAAAAATCAAAGAACTACTCAATGTTTATTAAGTTCAAGAATATGTTAATCAATGTTATAAAATTATAAACCATTTTGAGTATCCAAGTTAAATTATTGTGAAAAATGACTTTATGGATAAATCTTTATATTACATAATTTTTAATAAGTTCTCTTTCTACAACCTCGACATTAAACAAGGTTCATATCTTACATATAAAAAGATTAATCTTGTATGTGAGGAAGCCATTGAAACATTATTATAATTTTATTTTCTTAAGGATGAGCTAAACAAAACTATGACAAGTTGTTTTAATAATGAAAATAAATAATTCTTTTGTTTAAATTAGTATAAACATAAAAATAAAAAATACTTTAAAAATATTTACACATATATTTAATTTAAAAATAAAAATAAAAATTTGTGGATAAAATATAAATTAACAATACCCCATGATAATATTCTAAAGAGTTAAATAAAAGTAATTTTTGTATCATTTACAGAAAGCTAATCCATCATTGAATTTAAAGGTGCAATATAAATACTCATATTTATTAAATATTGATTGGTAAGAGCTTTAATAATATTTCAAAAAATTCAATAAAATGTAATGTTTATATCATTTACTGAAAGTTAGTCCATAATTAAATTTAAATGTATGATATAAATTTTCATATTTATCATATATTGATTAATAATAGTTATGAAAATAAAACATTAAATTAAGATGAAATTAAATATAAATAATTATTAAAACAATTATAAATATTGATCAATTTTTTTAATTATTAAATTGATTTTCTATTTTACATTAACCAATCGAAGACGATTAAAAATGAAGGGACAAATAATTCTTTCACAAAATTACATATATTGACAATGAGCTTCAGAATGACTTATTTGAAGTTCATCAAACCTACGAAAAGGTAATATATACACCAAATATAAAGCTATGGATAAAAGCTTTTGATTTACGTTGATGATTCCAAAATAAAACTATACCTGCACAAGTAGGATTGTGCCTAAGTTAGAGACTTTAAATAGAAATGTGTAAACATTTTAATGACGGGTTTATTGAATTTCTTTACTAGTGAACATATATAATTCGAAAAATAAGCTAGTATTTATTGACAAACATTATATTGTTTTTCATTGTATATGAATTTTTCATATATTGGAAAATGGCATACAAATAATATAGTAATTGGAAATTGAAATTAAAATTAAAATTATATTTATATATAGTATACTATAATACATGTTGATATGAATATAATATAATTTGTTTAATTTTTTTAATATTAATTGAAATAATTTATTGGAGAAGTGTCAACTAAAATTAATTGACAATAATCATTAAAAATTAGTTCAAAAAAATATACATGTATAATTATTAATTTTAAAAGTCCTTTCAATTGAAAAATAAAATTGTTCAATATCTCACTAAAAATTAAATATATGTTGAAATTTATTGAAAGAAAAAATTGTATGCCAAATAATGTATATTAAATAAATAAATGTCTCAATTTAAACTTGTGCTCAGATTTATAAATGTGAAATTTTAAACATGTCATTTAGTGCATTAAATAAAGTGTGCTAGCTTGCATGAATAAAAGGAGTGCCATTGGACCAATTCATAAGATATTTTGGATTTTTTTTTCGAGGGGCTAAAGTTAGTAACTATTGTAGATTGGAGTAATCCTTATTGTAGTATTATAAAATAGATAAAAATTGTAAAATGTTAGTGTTTTGAAATAAATATAATTTTTATTATCAAATATTGCTACCAATGATTGGTGGTAATTATATAATATGTCCCTCATACTAGTATGGTTTTGATACATCAGTTGGTACATATGATATTGTTGGGTAGTTTTGAATATGTCTAGGTTCATTCTATGATGAAATTGTCCATATATGTAGTTGTTTAACAATATTTTGGGCATATTTAACATGTATTTAAGTGTTTTACACTATTTTAAATTTAATAGTGATAAAAATTTATAAAATATTTATATATTTTTCAAATTATAATATATGACATTTAAATATTAATATAAACTTAAAGATTGAATTAATTGAAATTGATTTATAAATGATACATGTTAAATTTAGTAACTATTATTAATCATGAAATAATTATATATATATATATATATTTTAGTTGATTTTTGTAAGTATTTAAATGGTGAAAATGTAATAAGATAGGCATGTGATAGATCAAATTTAGAAACAAAGTTTGAAACTATGTTTAAATAAGTTTGTGCTTTTTGGACAATTACACAATGCATGTTTTTCTATTGACTACGAATTTGTCCATTATGAAAATGATGAAACTTTGATTTTTCTACCACCTTCACTTGTATTTTATTATAAGGATGAAATAATTTAATTATTTTAATAACACATATAAACCAATATTTTCTTTCTCATTTCCTTTGAAATCTTACGTGTAATTGTGGGAAGTAAAAACCTACCAAAAAAGAAGGGGAACTATAATGGGTTGAGCTGACCCCAATCACCCATATTGATGATTGAACATTGCCTATGTATCCATATATTATGAGGATTGAATCAATACACATGTATTTATCCCCCCTATTGTGATTGTGAAATTATGTTCCTTCATTATATGCATGCAACTAGTAATTTGGCTTTGATTATTGACAATATTCACTCTTGACTTGATTTCTTATACTTTAGAATTAGATAATAATTAATATTAATGATTGATTTTGAGTTTGGGAAGAATAGAGTTGATTTAGTCAATGTAAAATAGTGTAATAGATATAAACTAAATATATATCGAGCCCCTTTGAAATGAGGCTCATATTCTTTATATAGTGATCCTAGTGAAAATTTTACTTTACCTAACTTGAAAAAAACATACGATGACCCATGTGGATAGTTAAAATTTTAGATACTAGTTTTTTAATGGCATGTGGAAAAGGTCAAGCTATGGAGACAAGTCCATGACCGTAACATGAACCTATCTTATATAAGGAATAATAATAATCTTGATGCTCATAACAGTCTGAGAGTGATATAATGATATTTTAGCAATAACTTTAGAATTCCTGTGTATTAATGATATTAAATGAAGGAGTTAATAAAAAATATAGATAAATTATTATAAAAATGATAAATAAGAGTCATAATTTTTAATGTAAGTCAATTAGTTCATTATGTGTTAAGAATTAATATTATCAAATACATGTGGCCAAGTTTAGGTATCTAAATTTCACCACATTTATTATAGTAATTAAATTTCCATAGTAAAGGAAAATCATAAACATGAGTGTGTACAAAACACTTTGAATTTTGACAGGAAACTTTAATTGCATAGGTTACTCAATTTATCAACCTGACAACAACACATGAAGTAGTTAACGTCCATATTTGAAAATATGAAATCTATATTTTGAGAATTGAAATTGAAAGGAGATCAAGGAAAGAGTACACCTATAATGAGATGAAACTAGGATGTCCTATAGCTTGTAAAATATGATGAAATATTGGATATATGTGCTCACTTGTCAAATCACTTGGAGATATGGTTCCTCATATTGAACCGTTGAAAAATTTAGAGTGATCATGTCCCAATTTTGAATAACTAATCAGTTAATCGAGTTGAAAATATGCGTAGTCAAACTCTCATGAATGGGGAAAAGTTCCAAATATACTAACCCAATCTAATATGGAGCCATGATGGATTTTATAGATGTGATTCTAAACTCATTGAGTGTCACTGGACTCAAATCCACATCACCCATAATAGAAGATGGAAATGCACAATGGGTGTGTTAGATGTAATTATAAGACTATTCAGTATAACTAGGTTAAAATATAAATTATGTGTAATAAAATGGATCAAACTACTATAAATGGATATAAATTATATTTTCATGATCATAAGGGAATGATTAATATTCATGCTACAGTCATAACCAAAATGACAATAAATTTTAATTGAAAAAATATTTTCCATTGAATATGTAAACTATGTTGTACTGCATACGTGCATAAATCAATATCATATCTTTTAAGTTTGAGATATTTATATATATTAACCAAAATCATGCCTTTTTAATTTAAAAAATATATATGTACATGAACCAACACACACCCTTGAATATATGTGAAGTGATATATAATGCCATGCATGTATATGCTCCACTATAACTATTATATCAATATGTATTATTCTAGCTCTACATTCTAGTAAAGGGTAAATAATGGAAAATATAAAGTAAATTTTGAGTTAATAGGTGAAAGCATTTTTCCCCCACACTATGGTGAAATATATATTAATTAAACTTGATATCTAAGGAAAAATATACAAATGGGTTAATAATTCCAAGATTTTGATATTATAGTGTATACTAACAAGCTTATGATGGGAGAAGGACTAGCTAAGTTAATGGAAAAATAAAATTTTGACGTCGTTAAGTTAAAAATATTAGAAGGAAAGATTATTATAGATGAGTATGAATTAAGTCTATTAGCTTAGAATAGGTACACAATATATCATTTGAAAAATATTAATTGTTTCCTTAATCTAAATAAATAATAATCAATAACTAACTCTTAGATTATCTATTTAGATGTATATGTTCAATGAGAAGGGATTAAGATAGAATAAATATAAAATAGTTCTAATGAGATGTGTTAATGAATATGAGACATTAAATATGATAAAACAATTTCATTTCATTTTTTTGTAATATGTTAGGTCAAAAACATTACATCCCATAAAATTATTAGAGTTGTATACTGATGGAATTCACTTTTCAAATATGTTTCTAAAATGGTAAGAAGATGTGACTCATGTAAATTATTCACTATAAAAATTAAATAATCTGAGGGTCTTTCTAATACTTGTAATCATGGAAGATCCATTTTAATAATAGGGAATTTACGTTTTTGGTTAAGTGACAAATATAGTATAAGTCATTGATGGATTTTAGATGCCACTAATTATTTTAATAAGTAATTAGAACATATCCCAACCAATAATGTCCTTAGAAGGTCATATTAGATTTTTTAAGTAGTAAAATCATTACAAGGTTAGAGGTGCCTTTGATTATTTTCTCCAAAAATGGAATGTGCTTTAGATCTAGATCATTTCAATAAACATATGACAATTTGGTATTGCTCTGACTTATGCCTCAAACTACTATCCCAATGGGAATGGATAGGTTGAATTTAGTATTAAAAACAAATATATATTCTAAAAATTAATGTTCAAATGAATAAGAAAAAAAAAGCTAAGTTTCGATAACTCTGAAAAATTCAAAATCTAAGATTCATTTTTAATTGGTATTTGGTATGTATTGTTTGTGAACTTTGAGATTACCACTTTCTAGTTTTTATAAGATATGAATGAGCAAGAAGTTTCTACCTATGGTGAAATAATAAATCTGATTATTGATTTGCATGAAGTTATTATAGATTTAAATCAAAGTTTTTTGAAATTGAATGATAATGAATAAATTGTTTGCTGAAAATGATATAGAAAGGAATTTGGAGATTTGGTATTGTTTTGAGATATTAAACATGAAGAGAAGAAAAAACATGGAAAGTTATATATATATATATATATATATATATATATATATATATATATATATATATATATATATATATATATATATATATATATATATATATATATATATATATATATATATATATATATATATATATATATTCTTATGAAATAGACATGTCAATTAGTGAGAACTTATATATATATATTGACATGTTTTAAAATAGATATTGATGGTAAGTGTTGGAGTTTCTTATCAGTGGCCAACATATTAGAAGTTTCTTCGAAATGAATTTGGAGATTTGGTATTGTTTTGAGATATTAGACATGAAGAGAAGAAAAAACATGGAAAGTTTTATATATATATATATATATATATATATATATATATATATATATATATATATATATATATATATATATATATATATATATATATATATATATATATTCTTATGAAATAGACATGTCATTTAGTGAGAACATATATATATATTGACATGTTTTAAAATAGATATTGATGGTAAAGTGTTGGAGTTTCTTATCAGTGGCCAACATATTAGAAGTTTCTTCAATTGAAGGCTTACTTTAAAGATATTTGTAAAGTATATATAAGTGTGGTTAGTTTTTTTCCATTTATGCTATATTTAATATTTTAAAAAAAAAAAATAGTGGAGGATTATCACAAATAATATACAACTCATGCTTATGTCTATGTTCAGTTTAGCTAAGTCTCATTGAAGGATTTAGAATAGTTTTAAATATTGATGCTACTGAGGATAAGGTATATTCATGTTTCTAACAAGTGAATTATAGGATATATGGATATTGATGGGTTGTACTCATCCCATAGTTTCATAAAATGTTAGGGCCCAAAATGTTTCATGAAATTTTGAATTCTCAGTATTTTGAATATACATAAATTTCACAAGTGTTTGTTTTACACTTGTATGGTTCCATACAATTTCAAATATATGATGGTGATTTTATTGGTGTGGTACTTTCCTCTTAGATTATCATTTCCCTTAGCCATAATTATTCTACTAATTTAATATTCTTGTAAAATTCCATTCCAAAGTCCATTTCATAATGTGACCCACTTATGTCTTAGATAAATTAATTAGTCACCTTTATAACCTAAATCATAAAGTTCACATTAAAATTTATGGCCCTTTTTTAACATCTAAGTCCTAAGTATAAAGTCCGTGCACCTCATTTGTAATTATTGTGACCCTTTTACAATAGTGGACATAATTGCATATTAAACTTTAATGTAAAAAGTCATGGGTCCATCTAGAAGGATTTTACAATAATCCATCCCCAAAATACATGACTCCATGATCATGTGTATTACAATTCTAAATTTTAGTGGCCATAATATTAGTTTAGGATTATGACAAACATAAGGTTTAAGTCATGGACCCAATTATTTATCAATAAATATACATAATATAACATGTCCACAAAACCTTTCTTTCTCAAGTTAATGCTATTTCCAATTTAATACCGTGGATTACAAATATTTAGAGGCCCCTTTCGATTCCATCAATATATTAATATTGCATCTTAGTTTTGTTTATCAAAAGTTCACAACACATTTTGTCACTAACTAAGTCTTATACTTGGGAAGTTCTTAGTTTGAGCCTACGCACAAGCACAAATGGTAACTTAGATAATTTGGTTGTAAATATGGATTTCAAGAAACAATGCATGGAGATTCAAACTCTAAAGCATCCAAAAACTGCATACTGATAAAATCAATGCAAAATGGACCCTTTAAACTCTATGTCCTCAAGGAAACATGGATTTGAAATGTGTGACTATTAGAAGGCAAAAAATTAGTGAGGTAAGAGGATTCATTTGGAAACAGTGGTTCACGTGATCCACGACAAACTAGAGGTCTCCATGTGTCTCATTTGAAACCTGCTCACATGTTACCATGTGGACTAACTTGTGTTTATCAGGGGCACTTTCTATATTTGCAACAAAATGGAAAAAATACAAAAGCAAAAGAGAGTGGACTAATATTTTAGTGACCTATGTGAACATGCCATGTATCACTCTATAAAACATATATAAAGGGTTCCTCCAATCCACACAAGAAAAAAAATTTATGTAAAATATGGGAATATAATTTAGACTGGTGGAGTTTTAAAAATTAATAAAATTTCACACATCCACGAGTAATTTTGTGTGATAACATGAACCCCATGACTAATAAGGAGTGGTCATGTGTCATAAATTATTTAATCACGAGAAATAAGAGGGTCGACCAAGTACATATAATATGTGATATTTAGGCCATAGATGTTTGCACTTAGATATTAGAGGTCCTATGTTTATATGGACTTTAATTCTTCAAGCGTATCTACATCATTTAGTGGTAGTAAATACATAAGGACATAATCATAGATATTTAATTTTTCTTTTCCAATAATATCATGAAGTTTGGCATATACATTTTAAACATGGTTAGTCATGTTAAAAACATCTCTCTAATATTTATAAAATGATCTAAAATTTAATTATAATTGATATATATTCAAAAGCTTGTTTTTAGTGGAAGTTCATAATTTTATCATTTCCCATGTAAAATCACATAGCTGATTTAATTGATTTAGGATAAGTTTAAAATTGATAAGAGAGTATTTATTTTCATGATGAAATTTTTTTAGCATGAAAAAGATACAAGACAAGGTCTCACTCCATTGAGTGATTGAATCATATTGAGTATATCGTGCATGATTATGCCTAACAAGTGTAGTTTTCAATATTCGTCTTTCCACATTATTTTGATTTCACATGACATACTATAATTTTTTCAAGTGGTGTATACATTCATATTAAGATAAAATTGATCTTGTGAACTATGGGATATATAGTAAATTTTTTCTCAATTTGATGTGTATGATCACAAATGTTAATTTTGAATGATTTGAGATCTATAGTGGATTCTTATTAGATTTTCTATGTAGATATGTTTATGCATAGGTAAAAATGGTAATGTATCTACATGCATAAAATATTATCATATTCATTGTAGAATGTGAAATTGTATAAAATATTATTTATAAGTATGGTAAAATGTTATAAATAGATGAAGTATATTATTCATTTAGATATTTTTGGTCGATATTCTAATATAGGTTGAGCTTTATGTTGAGCCTTTGATTTGTGTATTTTTAATGTTTCAGTCATGTGTTAGTTATATCTTTACAAAATGATTTTTATACTTTAAAATTGTAGAGAATCTCTCAATAAATAGCAAATTTAAAGTAAATTTATTATTAGTTATTGAGTTATGATATATTGTGTAAGATTTTAAAGATAATATTATAATTTTTTTCAATTAAATTTTTTGTGTAATTCATTTATTTATGAATTCACTTAAGTGTATTATGTGAAAAATGACTTATCATATTATGAAACTCATTTGGGAGTGAAATATTTAGTTTATTATTATATTATATTCATTTTATTATGAGTGTTTAAGTGTAGACATGTAAGCCTTTAGTAAGCTAGGAGTTACTGCATGATGTAGTCTTGCATCTCAATTATATTTATCCAATGGATAAGTCATGTTCAAAGAGGGTAATTTGATCACATTTTTTCTTAAATAAAGTTATTTATACCCAATTGCACTAAGAATTGTGATTTTAATAGTTTTAACCATACACTAATCTATATGTTTATCTTCTTTGTTACTAATCTATAACATAGAGTGTGATTATCTTTACTTGTAAATTATAGTGTGATTTTATATACTTTTAAGTTTGAATTTATTTATACCTATACTTGTAAATTATCTTCTTTTTTAATAATCTATAACATATAGTGTGATTAGGTATTTGTACTATTATTTATAATAATTAGGCATACAAATACAACACATTTTTTTTCATGTATCTCAATGCTTGTGTGTATGTGTCTATTGTTAATTATAAATCACATATTTTTGACTTACTCTAAGAACTCCTCAATTTTATAGGGATAAAAGTGTAAATTTTAAACACCCTACTTGTGATAAGAGTCCTCAGGTCTCGACTTAATTTGAAGAGAAGAGTTAATAGACATTGTTGCTATAATAAATTATCCTTATACTTATATATTATTTTCCTATTAAATAAATAGATAGGTGTAGATTAGAAAGCTAACATATCATATTTTATGGAACCTATCTCTTCAAATTCCCATGACTATCTATCTAACACATAATTGAACCACTTTAAAATGATTATAGAATCTTCATATGTGAATAGTTGTTAGATAATTAAACCACTATAAAATGAATATAGAATCTTCATATGTGAATAGTTTCCCACACATGAAGTTGTATGATATTTGGCCACTTTCATTCAAAATTTATCATTAATATTATTTAAATGATATTAAAAATGCATCATCTAGTGATCCCATGTAGGGTATATTACCATTTTAAATTCCATATGATATTCAATCTATAATGTGATCACCATTAAAAAATGTTTCCATGAACATATGGCATTGTGAAATGCATCATGATTCTAGATTTCATATGTAAAGGAATTTATATTACCTTTATGGACACATGGACTTATCTAAACCGCATAATATTTGTTTAAACATATGCCTTTCGAATTTTAACCTCCTTGTATAATGGGACTTGTATAATTATCCATTCTAATTAAAAAATTATAATTCATAGACCTTTAGAAATATGATATCCACCATTGACTTTGAGCTATGATGATGGTGTGAATAAGCCATCATTATGACGTTTATCACTCTCATGAACTATGTGCTCCTTGGGGATTTTTGAGGCCATGAATTTCATGTTCAAGGCTCTATGGGGATTTTAAAATGCCATCAAATTCATACTATATAAGTCTGTGAAATACATGCTTCATCATCCACGGGGATTTGTCAAGGTCATGGACTCATGATCCATATTTTTGGGGGGTTTAGCAAGGCCATTGAAATGTTAGAATATCAATTCCATCTTAGAATCATTCCAAGTCTGCAATGATATCAATTATAATTAGAATTAGACTTAGTGATGACTGATAGTTATAATTACATGTGGTAATTATTAACACATTGAAAAATTAGTGAATATGTGAGGATGTGATGATACTTATAGGAATTTATGTGGAATTCGCTAAACATAAAAAAAGTAACAAAAGTTTAAAATATGAAATGTGTGTGGCTTCCATTGAATCAAGGAAACAAATATGTGAAGTATGTGTGAAATTTAAGACAAATATATGAGGCCTTGATAAATTAAACTGTACATTTATGAATATAAATGTGACCCAAAAAAATATATCAATCTAAAAAAATTGTCCCAAAATTTTTTATTGAACATTATCTAACTTATTATTCTTGGATGCAATTACATCAGACATCTAAGGTAAATTAAATTATCCATGACTTTATACTTAGGAATCTATTATCACCTTCTCAATTTATTTTACATGTTTATATTATTTTAATTAATTGATCCAAGTTGCATATTTGAATGCATCATTGTCCATAGCAAGATCCCTTTTTGCATCAAGATAGCTAAGTGGATTAAACATTTATAATTGTATGAAAAAAGTAAGGGAAACCACACACTAGGGATGTCGATGATTGTATTTTTCCAGTTTTTATTATTGTATCTATCCCATCACAAATCCATGACCATCCTTATATCTGGTGCTCATCAATTTGGGCTACCCTATCACACTTAGGATTTTGGGTGACCTGATAAAAAAATATCATTCAATCCATTACTAAGGGAAGGAGAATAAATTGAATATTATGGTCTCAATATATGAACTAAATGGTTCTCTTGAATAGGCTCTAAGGCCTTTGAATGAAATGTGTTGATTAATTATAATATTTCTAGGTGCTAAGGTTGCAGGATTAATATCCCAAAATAAGATGCATGAAGGAATGGTCTATATCTTTTGTTTCTCTTCAAGATTTCATACCTCATGAACATAACATCTAAATAAATAGAAGCTATAGACCTTTCATGCCCTGGGAGTTTAAAATGTAAGGAAGATATAGACATGACACATGATCTATGTAAATAGAGAGGGAACCACCCTTGCCACATATGTCAGAGGAAAGATTTATGGAGGCCCTCCCTTTACCACCTATGAGAGATTAAAGACTTGTCAAAGGCCCAAATTTTCCACCTATGGTGGAAGATATATTTGTAAAGGCAATTCCTTTGCCCCCATGGTGGAGGAAAGATTTGGGATGGTGTCCTATCTATGTGGACTTAATGGAGAGAATGAGGATGATTTGACATTTTATATCAAATAGGAAGAAGTGATTTCACTACAATCTATTACCTTACATGTGGAAGAGGTTAATAAATTAAGAGATGAGGTGGTGTTGTCAAATGAAGCAATGAGTCCTCATTCTCTACTAATAACATTTTATAAATACATAAAATAGAATTATGATCAATGTATATAGGCCACAATACCAATATAACTCCTAGATCTCAATTTCCACCATAGAATTCCATCTATAGTAAATCATGAAGGCACCCAAAGTTAAATGGGAAAGAAGTCAATGCAACATCGTGGACACTCAAAAGTATCCATAGAGGTGAGAACTAGTAGCATCCTAGGTAGGTCCACAAGATGCTAGAACTTGGCAACATTATGACTTCCTTATAGCCTTCTTTGTGCTTTACCACATGGCATGATCATGTTGAATCCAGACCTCCCAATTACTTGGATTATCTATTGCTTCCTTTGGCCTCTGAATGGATGGGATGTTGCCACATCACAACATCTTGGGCCTTCAAATCTCATAGGCTTATGGGATAACTATGTACTCCCCTATGGGGCCAGGTTACTATTGATTAAAAATCATGTGGTACCTTTACATCTGATATGTCTTTGGGAAATAAACCATTATATTCAACATGGGTCTTTATAGAGGCAAAAATATCAAGGACATGTGGTGCCCATGATAGATTACAATATGTATGATGTGGGCACCCCTTAATGCTTGAGAGTTAAACCTACCAACCCTCATAACCACCTAAGATTGATTTGTAATTGACCACCTTTTCTCTCATCTAGTGACTCCTCTAATAGTACATTCACATTGTATCATGAATGATGCCCCCTTATGCACTCATGTGGTATGCACTTTTCAAAATCTTTGGTACTCACTTCCACCACAACAAAAATAACAAGATAAACTCCATAACATCAATCCATTACCCCTACATTAGCATCATTATGGAATGTGTATGATATGGCCCCTATAGTATATGATATCACATGAAATTTAATGTCATTTCCCCTCATCATCATTGCCTAAATGAATTTGAAATATGTCACCACTTATAAATTATGTGTGACCTTGCCATAATTTCTATAGCTGTCAATATATTGGTAGCATAGATGGACATAAGCTACAATATAGACTTTAGAGCCTCATTGTATTGTTTCCATGTCATTAGTATTGCAACATTGAATTGTATCACACATTGAACATGGATCCTTATCATAATTAAATCAACGTCATGTTATTCTCATCGACCCTTCACAAGAACAAACATCCAAAAAAAGAACCTACCACCTTAGAAGCTATATACCCCTTTCTAATGGATGCAAGTCATGTAAATCCAATAGCTTCCTTAAATTCACAATATCTTAATAGACATAAATGAAATCTATCACATAGGGATTAGGAAAAGAGGCTATCTCTTTCCATGAAGAATATGAGCCATCATAGAGTAAAGCATTGCATGGAAATTTAGATTCTGATAAATTCCCCCTCCCCCCCCCCAATAATTACCTTACACAAACTTAATTTTACATTCAAATTAATTATTATAGAGCATGAAAGTTGTGAATTATTTCAAAGTGAGTTGAGTGATGATGGTGACCAGTAATGTCAAGGTATTTAAGGTGATGAACTCAAAGAGACTTAGGTAGTTATGGACCACTTAGAGGCTTTTCTTACAAAATTTAATAACTCATTTATATATTTATGGTAGATTTTTTAAGGTTTTATTGTATTAAAGTATGGAATGTTAGAGTGAAATATTGTAAACTGGTAGTCATACCTCACTTCAAACTCAAAGATGGTTGACCCTACCTCACCTTTTATGAATGAAGCATTAAAAGACAAAAATATGTTATTCATTTTAATAATACTTAAAAAATACCGATGAGATGTGGGTGAGTTGTTAAAGTGTCTTGGTTGTTATAAGCACCACCCAGGTTCAATTCTTAGTTTGGTATCAAAGGTTGGATGTGGTCGATTATTAAGTAATCTTGGGCCAGTTATGGCTGATCATTGATATTCTTAGGCTAGTTGTGGTTGATTATTGGTAATCTTGGGCTAGGTTATGGTTGTCGATGGTATTCTTAGGATAGTTTTAGTCATTTATGGGTATTCTCTTGGGGATATGGGCCCCCAATTGTGTCCCAGACTTGTTGGAGCTCTGGTCAAAATCCATTGGGACAAGGACCTTTCAACCTTGAGTATCGATAAAAAAACTTCAAAAATATATTTTTTGATGATTGCTGCTTTAGATTTTTTTCAATTTTATTATTGTTTACCAACAAGCATAAATAATATTATTATGAAGATAAAATCTAATTATGGTTGACTTTTCTTTCAAGGGTTTGAATATGTTGTTTTCATACATTCTTAAAACTGATGTAATTTATTTATGTGTCAATATATTAAAATCATGGATGAATAGAAGCTACAAGATATCTTTTGGGACTTCAATTTATTATACCCAAATTAATGCCATTGAAGTAGTGATTTGACCTGACATTGGACATGGGGACCTATTATAATCATATTATCTCTTATGACATACTCGACCACCCTTGGTAGTAGAAAATGACCAATGAAAGATGTTGTCACCCTACCAACCTACGGAGCCCTTTTCAATATGTGCATACTATGTAAATCTATCTTTGGAATACAAAATGGTCCCTTTGTTGTATGATATCACCCAAAATATTTTTCCACTTGCATGTTTGGTATGGATTTGCCCTTTTGAAACCCATTGTCACTATTCAATCTCATTGTGAAATGGAACATTTCCTTCCTACATAGTTGATTGCCACATCGTATGAAGGAATACACAACCTCATTTTCAACTATCACCTCCACAAAAATATAACACTATTTTTGTTTACCACTTTGTGCACAAAAGATGAGATGGGGTCATTGGTTATGGGTTTTTAGTAAGGTACGACTGTTGATTTACACTCTTTCACTTCATAAAATTGCACATTCTCAAAACATAAAATTAAATATCTTTTATTGTAACTTGCAATTTTAATAATAATATAATATAATATTAAAATAAATTATTATAGTATATATTATTAAATATTATTATATTATAAAAATATAATATATATATTTATATATAATATAATATTTATTAATAATAGATATATGATAATTATATAGATATTATAATAATTAATAATTATATATATAAATTTGGAACCTAATTACCATGAAATAACACCAAAGCAAATGCCTTGAGAATCAGTTGATGCTTGGATAAGTTGATGATAGGGGTAGTTGGAGAAGTTTTATGATAGGTATGGATGGGTAAATAGGTCACAACATTTTTTCTAACATATAAAGCAAAATAAATTGTGTATTTTGTACTTGATCTATGCATTTTCTAAGCATATTGGTAGATATTGAATTATATCACCTACTAGTTGTTTTCAATTTGTCATCCATGTTTCTTTGTTATTGGACCTCTCACAAGGGACAAGAAATGATCATATTGAATTCTTATGCTCATATTTTCCATAGAATATTAAAAACATATAATAGTTTAGTCTCTAGAGGAAGGGTTGACATGCAATTTTCAAGTTAAAACATGGAGGCCGCCTCATCATGAAATTACCTACCACACATGTAGTACTCATCTAAACAATTGTGAAGCATCCAATTGTTCAGAATTACAAACATTACCGTGGGTATTATTATATTTTGCAATGTATGATTATATTTGATTAGAAATTTTGAGGTGATGTTACATTTTTTATCCTTTAAAATATATTCTCATATAGAGTGTAAATTTTGAGGTGATGTTACATATTTGATCCATAATCATTCCCTCATCATACCTCATGATCCCAAACCACTAATTCATTAACCCTCACCATCCCTCATCATCCCTAAACACTCCCTCATCATCCCTAATCACTCCCTCATTAACCCTCACCATCCCTTACCATCCTTAATCATTTCTTAATAATTGCTTATCATCCCTAATCACTCCCCATCATTCCTCATAATTCCTAATCACTCCCTCCTCATCCTAATTTCCCCTCACCATCATTTATAAACAAAAGGTAAACATATAAGAACATTTAAGATATTTTTTCCTTCTAGATTACTTGCTGGCATTACTAGTAGTCTTAGGGTTTTTAAAAAAGAAGTTTATAAACCACTTACTTTGAATTAAATCCAAATTGGTGTGATTGAGGAAATGTTGGTTACATCAATGACCTACATACATAAAATGACTACTTTGGGATATTTCACTTACTCATTATCCCTCCCTCATGACTAATAACTTCTTATTCATCCCTCTTCACCCCTAATCACTCTCTTCTCATTATTCATTGTACCTAATCACTCCCTAATTTACTATCAAGATCCCTCATCCTCTCTAATCACTCCCTTATCATCCTTAATCACTCAATCATTAACCCTCACTATCTTCTATAATCCTTAATTACTCCATCATCCCTAATCATTCCCTCCTCATCCCTAATAATCCTTAATCACTCCTTCATTGACTCTCACTCTCATATCATCCTTAATCACTCTTTCATCATCCTTAATCACTCCCTCATTGACCCTCAATATGCCTCATCATACCTAATCACTCCTTCACTATCCCTTATCATCATTAATCACTCCCCCCATCATCCCTCAATCCCTCATCACTCCTTTATCCTCATTGGCCTATACCATCCCTCATAGACAAAAAAGTAAACATATAGTCATTATTAGGTTTTTGTTCCTTTCATTTTTCTTTTGATAATTTTAAGGAGTCCTAAGTTCATCAAAATTTAAGTTTACAAACCACTAACTTTGAATTCAAGCTAAATTGGTTTGATTTGGGTAGCATAGGTCACATTGATGACCTAGCCACATTAAACAACAAATTTGTGTTATTTTTATTTACTCATCATCCCTCCCTCATCATAGTCACTTCCTCTTCACCCCTCATCACCCCTAATCACTCTCTTCATGTTCCTCATTTTCCCTAATTAACCCTCACCATATATTACCATATTTAATCACTCCCTCATTGACCATCACCATCCCTAATCTCTTCATCATGCTTCATTGTCCCTAATCATTCCATCCTCATCCCAAGTAATCCATTATCACTCTCTCCTCATCCATAATAATTCCTAATCACTCCCTCCTCATCCCTCACAATTATTAACCACTCCCTCATAGACCCTCACCATCCCTCATCATCTTTATCTCTCCTTCATTATCCCTAATTGACTCTCACCATCCTTCTTCAATCATCATCCCTCATCATCTATAATCACTCCCCTCACTTCCCTTACAATCCCTATTAATTCCCTCCTTGTCCTTATTTTCCCTCACCATCCCTTATGATACCTAATCACTCATTAATCATCCCTAATAAATTCATCATTTAATGTCACCATCCATCATCATCCTTAATTATTCCCTCATTATACCTAATCAGTCCCTCCTCATCCCTCCTCATCCCTAATTTGTCCTCTAATACCTTGATGGTGGGTACAATGGCTTCCCACTTGTGCCTAATTAAATTATGTTCCAATTAAATTTTTGTCTCCCTATAAGGAAATCAAAGACATTATCTGATTATCTATTGGGATTCAAAGATATATATGGTGATTCATGCCCAAACCATGTTGAGAGTGTGTATCTAGATCCCTGGGTTAGAATAAATAAGAAGGTGAGTGAACAAAGGGTGGGATGAAATTCTATTACTTATATATATATATTGAGATTTGGGCATTTTAGACATCCCTTCATATCAATTTTACTTGTGATTAGGTCCCTTATATGTAAAAAGTGACATAAAAACACCATATCCACTTATGATCAAGGTAAGTACAAATAATGGGCCCACCACACTAATTCAACCCATTTGTAGTGTAGTTCATTAAATGATGCCAGGTGGTTGAAACCAACTATTATATAAATAGGGTAAGAATTAACAATAACAACATGTTACCCATATGTGTATTTCATTGTGTATCACATCAACATCATAAAATATGTATAAATATGAAACCTATCTATTATATAATATGGAATGTAGGTACAATTATAGAAAATATATATATTAGGAAGCATATTTCCATTACCTTATCGGGTAGGGCATAACTTAGTAAGTAGGGTAAGAAAAAATATATCTATCATAAAGAAATATTACCTTGATAGTTATGCCTTAATGTAGAAGCAAATAAAAGCTATATATTAGGAAGATAAACTTTAATTAATATCTATGCCTTACTCTATTACTATCTATCAAGAAGGCAATCTTTCATTAATATGCTATGTTAGGTTAAGCAAAGCTAGGTGTCAATAAGGAAATATTCCCTTGCCTTATTCCTTGGCATAGATGAAGTATGTAGGGAAAATGGTTGGATGAAATTGTATTACTTATGCATATAGATTGACATTTGGTCATATAAGAGTACCAATCCTAGAGTTGAAAATCTCAATTTATATCTATAGAAATAGGGGTGATTGGAAACTAGTTGAGAATTCCAATCCCAACCCATACTTTTTACTTCTTATTTTCTCTATATGTCATTGAGATCATTCCATATTAGAGTGTATTTCCAAATAGATATATAGGTGCTCACCAATTTAATAGAGTGTGTACTAATCTGGTAGTTGGTAGAATATGTTTCACAACTAAACTCGATATATACCAATAATGTTCTATACCCAACTTGATATGTGAAGGTAATGAAGGGCATATTACTTAATCTAGTGTATCAAGGAGAGGCTACCTAGAGCTTGGGCATGGCCTAGTGGGCCATATTATACAATGATTATGCCCCAATTCCCAATAAATTATATAAAAGGATAGCATAGGAAAGGGGACCATGTCATACATATACGGGGGTAACCATTCTGAAGGCCCTACCCTAATATCAAACTTGACTTACCCAATATAAGGCAATGGAAGCTTTCCCTTCCTAATTCATCTATTCCAAGGAGTAAGAAAAGTGAATCTTTCCTTTTTGATATCTAGATTTTCTTCACCTAATAGATTTTATCATCCCTAATCACTCTCTAATTTACCTTTATGATGGGTATAGTGGATTTTTAGTTATGATCAATCATTCTTAGCCACTCATTTATATATATAAGTTAGAATGTCTCCTATCCTTTAAATATATGGATCAGTGAATGCCCCCTCATATGAAACATGTGTTTTATTACCTATTTAAGAATAAGGAATGTAATGAATCAATATTGTACACATGGTGTAGATAATGTCACCTAGATAATATATATTACCCCCTATATATAGATATGGTGTAACACTTTTCATTTTAACTAATCATCATTAATCACTTCCTTATCAACCCTCATTGTCCTTAATCACTATTTCATCAACCTTCATCATATATAGTCAGTCCCTCATCATCCCTCATCAACCCTCATCATCCCTAATCACTCCTTCCTCATCCCTTATTATACATAACCACTCCTTCATTGGCCCTTATCTTTACTCATGATCCTTAATCATTGTTTCCTCATCCATCCTTATCCATAATCACTCATAATACCTTTATCTTGTGTGTAATATGATTTTTGCTTGTGTCTAATCATCCCTAGTCACTCCTTTCTATAAATAGGTTAGAATTCCCCCTCTCTTTTTCAGATATGCCCTTTTCTGAAAACAAGCTTCCATTTAAAATAATAAAATATAAGTAGGTATGGAAATAATATTTGCAAGATATATATTGGGAAGAAATATTCCATTGATAGAAAATAATATATTATGGAAAGGGAAATTAGGTATGACATGAATAAAGCTATATATTGGGAAGGAATCTTCTCTTGCCTTATCGGGTAGGGCATAAATAAGTAGGTAGGATAAATTTTTTTGTATCTATCATAAAGTAAGGTTCCCTTGATAGGAATTCCCTAATATAAAAGAAAATAAAAGTGATATAATATGAGTAAAACTTACCTTAATAGTTGTGCCTTACTCCCTATCTACCCATTGAGAAGGAAATCTTTCCTTGATATGCTATTAGGTGAAGCAAAGCTAGATATTAAAAAGGAAAGCTTTCCTTACCTTATTCCTTGGCATAGATGAAATAGGTAGGAAAGTTTTCATTAAGTTTTAGATTTTGGTATGTCATTTGGAATGGTTCCCCCAATATATATATATATATATATATATATATATATATATATATATATATATATATATATATATTGGGGGAACCATTCCAAATGACATACCAAAATCTAAAACTTAATGAAAAATTTCCTACCTATTTCATCTATGCCAAGGAATAAGGTAAGGAAAGCTTTCCTTTTTAATATCTAGCTTTGCTTCACCTAATAGCATATCAAGGAAAGATTCCCATATATATATATATATATATATATATATATATATATATATATATATATATATATATATATATATATATATATGGGAATCTTTCCTTGATATGCTATTAGGTGAAGCAAAGCTAGATATTAAAAAGGAAAGCTTTCCTTACCTTATTCCTTGGCATAAATGAAATAGGTAGGAAAATTTTCATTAAGTTTTAGATTTTGGTATGCCCTTTGGAATGGTTCCCCCAATATATATATATATATATATATATATATATATATATATATATATATATATATATATATATATATATATATATATATATATGGCAGGGTCCCCATTCCTATGCTATACTTTGATATATTATATTAGGCACTAGACAATACTTAGATTATGGTAGGGTCCCAATTTGGCCTTTAGGGCCATCGATCCATGCCTAATCTCTATGTGTCCCCTCCTTGATACACTATATTAAGGCATATAACCTTATTTATCTTAGTATATAAAGTTGGGTATAGATTGGGTAGGGTATAGGCTGAGTTGGGTTTGAAAACACACTCTATTGGTTATCAGATTAGAATACACTCTACTAAATTTGTGACTTCTTATTTATCTATCTATAAATTTGGTTTACTATGAAAATACTCTTAATGACATATAGAGAAAACTAGAATCAAAATATGGGGTTGGGATTGGAATTCTCAACTAGTCTCTAGTCACACCTATCTATATAGATATAGAGAAAACTAGAATTGAAATATAGTGGTGGATTTGCACCTGTTGTTCTCAGAGGCAAAATGGCTAGTTGGAGATCAACAAGTTGTCTCTTCAATACCAAAAAGTTTCATTTTAGGATCCATTACTAAAAGTCCTACCACATATTGCTCTCAGAGGTGATTTAGATTAGATTTGGGGTATAATTAGAGGGATTTCCCATGCACATGAGGGATCTTATGATTCCTCCATATGACTTAAAATTTTGGTTTTATGTATGCCTAAAGTTAGGCTAAAAATCAACATCTTTCTTGTATTAGGAAGGGCATTCTTGAGCCCAGAATGGGTGGTGGATTTGTCTATTGGGCTAGATGGGAGGCCAATAACCTAGTCTTGGACATTATCAACCCCTTTAAACATGTTTCCAATGCTAGATTTTAGCCATCTAGGATCAAAAATTGAGTTCTTAGACTGTAGCTTCAAATTTCACATCATTTGTTGTTAGTGTTTTCGTGCTATAGAATAATAGTGAAAATTCACTTATAGGTGGAATTAGATGTCATAGTTGTTAGAACACATGTAATTCACATATATAGGTTTATTTTAAGATTTTAAAAGTGTTCCAAGGGTTAAAAATATATAAATTGTCTCATATTTGCAAGAGAGTTCATAGATTGGTCAAACCAAAAAGAATTGTCCAAAAAAAGGGGCTACAAGCCTTAGAAACCCAATATGAGCCTTGTATGTGAAATGGGATACTAGAGTGAGCTAGATAACCTTGAAGGGGTTAAGGCAAGTGTTTTAAAAGGGTGTGGAAAATTTTGGGATCTTATTGAAGTTATCAAAGATACCATCATGTTATATAAGAATCAAAAACACCTCGTAGGTTTCCAAACCAATGAGAAATATTAAATGAAGGTTTCCTTGCCAATGATGGTGTTTCATTGAAGTTCCATGAGAATTACAGATCAATGGGGTTTTGGATAATTTGAGAAATTTTCTTAAACACCTAATGATTCTACAAGGTGGGATGGTGGTGTCTAAGGTGAGAGGAGGGCTTTTACAGAGTCAATCATGATAGGAGAGGTCTCTAAAGAACACTTGCAGTCATACCCTTAAAGTATGTTAGAGGAAGCTTTAAGGGTGATTTAAAGTGAAGTATCAGTAATAATGGGAATAAATGGGTGTTAATTATACCAAATAATCCCTTTTATCATATCATAAATCTCTAGGTATTATTGACATGTAGTCATATGAGGTTTTTTGAGAAGCTACAAGGTGACATGGAAGATTGTGAGATAGAAAATGAAGGGTGGAATTATGAAAGGATAGGTTAAATGAGATTTTATAGGAAAAATAATAATGATAATAAATAAACCAAGGAAAAATATGATGATGACTCATTTGTGAAATTTGACCAAATAGACATGTGTCACTAGCTTTTGCCAAAATGGGCTTACAGGCAATATGTTGGATCTAATCACAAAATTTGGTGAAGAGGCTAATTATTACCTAATATAAAAATTAAATATACTTATAATTATTTTTTATAATAATAAATATTCAATATTTTAGTATAGTCAACCCTATGTCAAATCGCGATCAACATTGGAGCCTACCTTGGAGAAATTGGTCAATTTGGGGCATCTAAAGGTTGATTCAAAGCACAAAATTTGGTTAAAATTGTATATATGACCTATAAAAACATACCATGTCATAATAAAGGTAATAAAAATAGTTAAATTTCCTTATATTTTGACATAAACCTCTTGTAGTCAAGAAGGTAGCCATTGGAGATTTCTAGAAGTTTTGTTAGTTTTGGATGTCAAGAAGTAGTTTAAGCCTTAGAGAGGTATTAAAAGCATATAATATGATGTTTAAAACCTATTTTTTCCTATATAAGTGATCATATTAATGGGTTTTATGCAAAATTTTGAAGAAAGACATGTTTTGGCATGAAGGAAGCATGCAAGCAACTCAAGGTAAATTATGGTGAAAAGGGTCTACAGGACAACGTACATATAAAAATGAATTTAAACTTGGTAATATAAGTAATAATGACTTTATATAACCATTCATAATATTTGGAAGGTATTATGACAAGTGAAAGTGCTTGTTGTTTCGTCACAGTCCCCTCCATGTCTCATAATGGTTACTATTCATGCATGCATACTTTTTGGAGTTTTAAGGTGTGTTTTAGAGTTAAAAGATTAAATAAGTATTTTATAATTATTATAATATGGTTCTAAAATTTTTAAAAACCTTTAAAAGGGGTTCACACTCCAAACTTCATGTAATCCCCACAGGCAGGCTCAAATCCCCACATGGAGTCTTAAAGGCATAAAGGCAAAGTTAGTTTTTTGATCATTGGAAAGGTGTTATGAGATGTTTTATATGTCATGAGGTTTTTTTAAAATAAAATAAGATTATTGGAAAGGTAAAATTGGTCTTTTGGAGAGTATGTACAGAGCATGGGAAACCCTAGATTAAGGTTTGGGCATTTGTGAAAGATTTGACCATGGGAATTTGATGAAACTTTGTAATATTGATCCCATATACATGTAAAAGGTGAATAAAAATGTTTAAACCTAATATTTTAATGTTGTGTATGGATTATAGGACTGGGGGTTTGGAATAGGGATAATTAGGCCTAAATAAGGGTAGGCTAATGAAGGAAGTGATAGTTAGAGGTGGAGTTGGGATATAAAATTTGACATAGGAATGTAAAATGATAGAGTGTACTTATAAATTCCATTATAATCTCTTGAGAAATCATAAATTTTTTGTACAATGCAAAATATAGTTAAAAAAAGGTTACAAGCCTTGAGAGAGTATTGTGTCCAAAAGGTGTGGAATGATAGTCAAAGATTATTTGAGTACTTGAAGGGGGTTATACCAGGTAGGTTATGATAATATAAGACCACATGTGATAATAGGTTGATCTCTTGAAACATAGACTAATCTTTCATCTTTGAGACCCAAAGAAGGTGTCTAGGAATAAACTAGAAAGAGATTAAGAGGAATTTTGTGAATGAGACATGAATGGAATGAGGTAAAGAATGTGTTGTGAATGTATGGACATAGGTCAATGCCATTAAGGAGGTGCTAATAAGATTACAAGGAATAAGTACTAGGTGTAAGAAGCTAAATTAAGCCCAAAGAGTCAAAAAAGGAGCTAGCTTGTGAAAGAAGATTCAAATCAAACCATATAAAGTGAATTTGATCAGTTGGGTTTAGAAGAAGATAATGATGATTTTATATACTTCTCCTCCATACATATACATTAGAATATAAACATAATTCAAATGTAATCACTGATATTCTTTATTTCTTATAAGGGTTTGATTTGCAACATTATCCTAACAAGTTATTCTCAATCTCATAACATTTGTAACCATTAAGAATAATTCTGAACCAATCATTAATAATACTTTGAACACAAGTGATTCAAACAATATTTAATTCATTAGTTTTCTTAAATATTCATGTAAAAAATAAGAATGCCATATATAGGCATACAATGTCAATAATACATATATTTCCATATAGGCATACAAAAAATTACATTATGTCTAACAATAGAGTATTTAATATCAGGTGAATACATCATATACGCATGTACAATGAAAAAAAAATGTATATTTCCATATAGGTATACAAAAAAGTACATCATCTACATCATCCTAATCATAAAATAGTCTCCCTCTCTTTATCTTATTCAAAGAAGACTCTCCTTGTGATGCCCTGCTTATAGATGGAGATATCTCAAATGCCTTGGATTTCTCCATGGTTTCACTGTGGGTACTACGCTCATAGCTTGATTATAAATTAACCTATTCAAATACAAAAAATATTATAAAATTAACAAGTATACATGAAACCAAGTTAAGAAACTCATGTTTTAAACTATAATATAAAATCATTTAAACATGCACTTACTGTAATCTCATGGTCCTCCTCAATTTGCCTTTGATGGTCAACTAGGTAAGTGCCAAATTTAGCTACACAAATAGGCATGTCAAATGATGAATAAACATGAGGAGTTGTTATAGTAGTCATTTGAATCAGACTATCAAATGTCATATGATAACCCTTCATACATAATACATTTATGCATATAAGTTATATTTGACAAAGTATATAGTAAAATTAATTAAAAAAAGTAATAATTTATAATTAAAAATTACAAGTTAATATACATACCTTGGTAAGTGCCTATGTATATGACATTAAAGTAACAATGCCCGAGTCTATCTTGACTTGAAATGATAGAAGAGTGTTCACCCTAGTCATCTGTTGAATGAACAAACTAATAATTAATAACTTGGGTAATTCATTAATTAAACAAGTTTTTAACAAACTTAGTCTTGCATAAGATATGAAAAAATATAATGAGGTCATAGGAAGAATGAATGTGATAAGTGGATATGTGCAACATGTGAATTATAACACCATACTAAAGG